>CM066034.1:928744751-931144751 GCA_033557465.1 Ichthyophis bannanicus
CCCGTGTCTGCAGCAACATGTCCTGTTCCTTTCACATCTGTGTTTTCTTTTGTGTGCATATCCTGTACATGTTTTGGCATTTCCCTCACTTCAATGCTTTAATTAGTGCAGTGTGCCTTGTGGCAATTTGTGGTGTTGTTGCAGGGTTACTAAACTTGGCCACACCTATCCTTTCTTTGCACAGGTCAGTGGACATTATGGACACATTTCCTCCAGTGCATCTTGTCTCCCTCATCCAACAGCTGTTGTGGGCCAGTGCCACCATGTTCTTGTTTAATGGGAAATATCCTAGTTTGATGTTTGAATACACTCCGTCTGTGTTGGCACAAAAAAAAAAAAAAAAAAAAACCATCCAGGCCTGTGCTAGGGACGTTATTGCTCTTGCGACCTGCTTGGTTTGACCATGACCCAGCACATGTACAGCACACAGTTTGTGCCCATTCTGTAGCTGACAGTCCTCTTGATTGCAGGGGACAACAGATGAACCTCCTCGTACGTGTGCCATATTGGCATGTTACACTTTACTATGCACGCCCATGTTTTTCTGGGAATTTTGTAAGTGATATTTTGGATGTCAGGAGCCTTTGCTTTTAGGGTACAGTTTGCGCATCAGGGACTTGCCATCATCTGTGTCGTTTGGACATTCCTCACAAGTTGTTTTACTGGTCAGATTTATTGGCCCCTTTGGTGTGACCATTGCACTCCGGATACCCTGATCTGTTTATTTCACCTGTAGCATACAGCCGTGAGTGTTGCAAGGGGGGATACAGTTTTTTCAGCATTGCAATTTGTCTATGTCCACCTTCCACACACCTGGACCTGCTACATGTTTTGCCAAATCCCACACGGTCATTCCCACCAACATCCTTGATTGCTGTGTGTAGGCGTCAATGTGGTTTACATTCATGTGTGCATCACAGTACCAGGTTAGTGTCCGTCGGGTGGCTGTGCATCATAGTGACTCTGTTTTGTGTAGCCACAACATGTGGATCTATGACCTCGGTGTGTTGCAGTGTTGAGATTATGTGCCATTTTTTGCATATTCACATGCTAATTATTGTGTTTGTTTGATGTTCAGACATGACACTCTGCATGTATGGCCATGGCGTGCATTGCACGTCTGCACAGTCCCTGTGTTTTACCCCTGCTTTTACCACACTCTCATGCGGACATTGTATTTTGGGGTGTGTTATTGTGGGTGCACCATTTTTCGTGCTGACACATCTGCATTCCATGTAACCTGCTATATGGTGGCCAGCGACTGTGTAACCAACAGAACATGCAAGGGGGCCTCCTGAATGGGGTTATGTGTACACAGTACTGCCTGTTTTGTGGTTTGGATTCACTCTGTGTTCAAGTGTCCCTGCTACCTGTTAGAATATAGTCAGTCAGTTTGAGATAATATTTTGGTTGTAAATTGACACATTGCTGATGTGGTTATCTTCCATTATGTTGGAGTTATGACATTCGCTTGCATATGTTTTTCTCACATTACAACATATAGGCACCATATTAATTTATAATTTGGTGACCTCCTCTTTTGCATGAGGGCTATGTTTGGTGGGACCTGTTATGTAGTTTGGTTTCTCATTCTGCCACACATGTTTCCTACATGCACGCATATGTGTGTGACACATTGTGGGCATGCAGCATCTGCGGTGTTGTGTGTGGCCCTGCTACACAGTGCATATCATGCAACCTGATGAACATTTATTCTCGTGCCATTGGATGTGTTGCTCTTGAGTTGACCTTTGCATTGCATGTGCATTTGGACATTGCTGGACTGTGTGCCCATCATTTGCCATGGTGGGACACACCATTGCAATTCTGTTTACACTTTGTATGGTATGTAATTAGACGTGTTAGAAAAAACTAAATATGTTCATTGTTCAGACATGTGTCCTCTTTCTGTACTTTATCTCTGTGACATACATGCATGCAATGTTTAACATTTCCATCATCACATGACTCCCTTGGGACCATGTGAATCCTGGCTTGTCCTTGCACATGTACCTCCACTGCTTTTGCCACCAGGGCGCATGTTGTGTGCTGTTGTTATATTTGTGCTTGTTTGCCCCTTGTGTGTGCAAGACATTTATGTTTGAACACTAGACTGCTTCCTACCACTCATGGACCCCATTTACACGTTTGTCTACGAGTTTGATGGTAAATTTCCATGGACCCCTGTGCTCACATTGGTGTTTGATGACAGCCTGTGTATATTTTCTTGCAATTTGGCACATCACTGATTGCGGCACATCCCCATACAGGCCCTCCCTTTGGAATGTAATGTGTGGCTTGCCCTCAGTGTGTTGGTTTGTGTGTATGGTTGGGGTCACTGTTTGTTCACAAACAGTGCTTAGCAGTTTGCCTCACAACATCGTATTTTTTGTATGGAATCTCTGGAAACGGAAACATTATTTAACAGCCTGCTTCATCACCTCTACACACACCCTTGTCTGTCATCAGTGTACAGCAAGGTGTTTCACTCTGTGTTGACAAGGCAGCACATCTTAGCTGTTGCATGGGTCCCTCTCCTGTGTCGTTTCTTAATGTTTTTTGCACCAGCACGACACCTTGGGGTGTGGTAATATTGAGGTTTAGCAGGTGTGTGCTGCACCTTTTCTCATGTTGAATTTGCTCCTATCCTGTCCGAAATTGCTGTGCAGCTCAACCACACAGCAAGCACTGCCCTTGTTGGTTTATTTACTTTCCTCTGGTTGTTTTTTTGTTTTTATTCATTTATGTAGGTGTAATGTTGATGCAAACATTTGTGCTGGGGTCATATCTGCATTACATTTACAAGGGGTGGGGGTTTACAGAGTAGGGCAGGGGCCATCCCCAGGGAGGCTACATTAAGGGTGACCACAGGCACATAGGACAAATGATATGGACATTGCCAGATAGTGGAACAGTGTCTGATTTCGTCTAGGGTTGATTATGTGTGGGGTTTTGGGGGATTCCCTGGTCAAGGCTTTTTTTTCAAGCTATATTCTAGAAGATATTTGGCCTTGTTCCTTATTTTCCGGGGCCTGCTTGGTAGGGGTTTGCGTAAAGAGGAGGCATACAGTTAGCGACGCTAGATGTCACGTCCATTACAGGCATTAGTTTACATTTCAGAGGTTACATGAAGCCTTTTGGAAGCGTCTGGTCTGGTAGTTCTTCCATGTGCGTGTTTGTTCATTACTGTTGGGTTGTGATGTGTTGTTTTCTGTGTTTGATTGGTGGGTGGGGTGGGTTGGCTTTGCATTTAGTACGGTGTTTCAAAGTAGGGGTATGTGTGGGTCCTTTACGATTGGGGTGATGGTGTTCTTGTTTCACCTTTTGCATGCTGTAGTCCACTGCATAACATATCCTTGTGTGTGTGTGCATGTGTCCCTGGTACCATATACAAACATGTGATGTGATCCTGAACACAGCCGATCACCAGGTGCAATTTATTCAGAGCTTTCTCCTGTGGGTTTGCCTGTCCTTACAAACCAGCACGCGTGCTGTGTGGGTGGCTTGACTGCTTGGGTAATGCAGCCTTTGCTATGAACGTGGAAGTTGTTGTTCTGTTGCTACCTTTGGTTTTGCTTTTTGTTTTTTGGGAGTGGTCCTCGGTGTGATTAATCTCGTGTTCTGTTGGCTTTTGCCTGCTTGTCGTGCAGATGTCGTTTCCATTTCTTTGGCGGCCAGATGTTGGCAGGTTTGTGATGTAAGCACATTGTACCCTCATCTGAGTTGTGGACCCATGGTTCTGTCCATCTTCTGACTCCCAGCTCTTGGTGTCATCCTGCCCTGATGTGCATGCTGCCCTAACAAAGCCATCCTGCACTCCCCTACACCTTCCTGCATTTCATCTCTCTTCTCCCATGGTTTGGCTCCGTGTGGTGGTGTGCTCTGCCCTATAAACGCTGGTCCACTATCATCATGAGATTTTCACCTGTTGTGCTATTTCAGGCCGCATCTGCTGGGACAACATCTTCACGTTTGTCTGTCGCACACGATCATGATTTGGATGTTAAACAATTGCATCACTCCTGTACATAGCTCCAGCTAGACCCAATTTTGGTGTGTGTATTTATGTAGATGCCACATGTCCTGGATGTCATTATTGTACGTGCAGCTACATGTGATGTCTGTGGTGTCTTGTCGTTCTGCTCTGACGTTTCCTTTTTCAGCTCTGTGCAGTGTTTTGAGGTTATATGTGAACTCAGGCCATCCACTGAAATGGTGGTTTATGATGTGGCATTCAGTGACACCCTAAAGGGTGACCATACTCCTGTGCACTGGGTGGGCTTGTGTTTTAGCTGGCAACACAGATCGCTGTCCAATTGCATGCTGTACGCAGATGTAGGTACACCCAGGCTTAGTCACTGCTCAATTTGACACATGACCCCTTCACGTTCATCTCAGTGCCATGGACCATTCTGCTACACTGCTGTTCCATCTTGGCATGTCTGCTCCACCTACTTTGGATTTCCATACATTTACAATACACAATGGTACTAGCACCGACTGTGTTTGGTCAATGCCCTGCCCTCCTACGGCACACAAAACGCACCCTATACACATCATTGTGTGTTTCGTTTGTGGAGAGTTCTACGCTACAATTTGACCTCTGAGGTACCTTGATGGCACCGATGCATTACCTGCTATTTACAGTACTTAATTAGTTCATTTTGCTATCAGTAGTAACATACAATTTGAGGTTTACATGGCTCCTAGTTGCATGACAGGTGATGGCTCAACCAGCCTATTAATTCATTGAACACAGCAGGGTTTGGACCCATGAATGCCAGAACCATTGGGGCAGTGTGCTAACACCACTTCTGCTGTGGCTCTGTTCATTTGGCTCTGATATATAGCACCAGCGCCTTTTGCCATCTGTACACATGATGTGGGGCAATAACTTCATGCCCATCATGTGGCAATATTACCTTGGACAGGTGATGCTTCTCCCCGCCTTTTTCTATTTCGGCACAGCCGTGTTTACAACCCCTGATCAATGCTCGATTGGTCAGTGTCATGATCATTGGGCTGGGGGTCTGTTCCTGTGGATTCACCTCAATGCTCCAGTTCTGCAGGCTTCTAGTACAGTGCCTCCAATAGGATATTTTTCACCGGCTCATGCCCATCAACCGCAAACGCCTTATGCTAACCCACATTGGTCCTCCTCTTCCAACCCCTCAACACCATATGCCGCGTTGTTATGTACTAACACTGTGGGTGATTGGGGACATGCTCCCTAACACTATTGGTTAATGTCCTTCGCCATTGTGCTATGGCTCAGTTCCTGTGTATGAGACATGTGCGCAGAAGCCTTATATGGCCGTTCCCAATTAACAGGCGCGGACGCCTACTGCTTGCCAGAACCCCGCACAACGTAAACAGGCGCGACGCCCTGAATGCCGCCCACATGTCCACCGCATCAACTCCCGACCCCCCCCTCTTCCAGCGAGACGCATACTGCGGATCAATATTAGTTCCTGCCGCAAAAACTTACCAGCGCGACGCCCAAAAATTAGTGGTGCTCTCCAATACAACTTTCTTGTCCACGCAGTACTAGTTATGCCTCGGCCAGCCTTTCTGTATTGCACAAAAATGGGGTATTGGAAACCCGTGGGCCCTGCACCATTGGTTTTGGTGGTCTTCCCCATTGTGCTACTTTCGAGTCGTCTGTGTTTAGATATTTTCCCAAACGCTTCATGCCGTCAACAACTCACACAGCACCCACCTTATGCCCTCACAATAACGCACAACAAGATGTTCCCGCGCACAGCCTAACGACGCACGAAACGCAAACGACGTACAGCGCGCCCGCCTAATGCCACCACAGATTTTACAGGCGAAAATTCATAACGCAACATATTAATTACTTGGCGCAACAACGTAACACCGACAGCCGCCCTAATGTGGTATGCCTCCTAAATATATTTTTTAAACACATTACTAGCATGGTTCAGCCAGAATTGTTGGCTTGCACACACTGGGTGATTGCAGACCCATAGCCCCTGTAACCATTGTGTTAATGTCTTTCGCCATTGTGCTACGGCTCCAGTTCCTGTGTATGTGACATTTGCCGCACAGCCTTATGCCGTTCAAAACTAACATCGCGCGACTCCTACTGCTGCCAGACCCCGCCACAAGCGTAACAGCGCGACGCCCGATGTCCCCGCCCACATTTCCAGCGCATCAACTCACGACCCCCACATCCTGCCAGCGAGACGCATACTGTGGTGATCCAATATTAGATTACTTGCCGCAAAAACTTACCCGCGGCGGAACGCCTGGTGACGGCACCAAAAAGTAGTGTGCCTCCATCAACTTTCTTGTCCAGCAGTACTAGTTTTATGCCTCGGCCAGCCTTTCTGTATTGCACACAATGGGGTTGGTATTGAACCTGTGGGCCCTGCACCATTGGGTTGGTTGTCTCGTCCCCATTGCTGGCCTACGTCTTTCGGGTCCTGTGTTTGGATATTTTCCCACCACTTCAATGCCCATTCAACAACTCACACAGCACCACCTATACTGCCTCACAATACGCAAAAGATTGTCCCGCGCAACAGCCTAACGACGCATGTAACGCAAGCGACGTACAGCCGCGCCAGCCTAAGGCACCCACAGGATTTTAACAAGCGAAATTCATAACGCAACATATTAATTATACTGCCGCAAAAAACGTAACAGCGCAACACCGACAGCCGCCCTACATGTTTGTATGCCTCCTAAAATGATATTTTTACCAATTAATATTCATTGACTCAAACACCTGCACCCTGCCATTTCTTTGGTTGCGCACGCACTGGGGGGATTGACACCCATGGCCCCTGCACCATTGATTTTTGCTCTTCAACATTGTGCTACGGCTGGGTATTCTCTCTATGTGCACTGCGCAGCGCCCCCCCGCTTAAGCCTTCCCACGCGCTACGTGGGACCCGCCACATTATTGCCGCGATGCGCACAGGTTACGGTCCGTTTTTTTTCCTTGTTTTCTGGCTGGCCCGCCCACGCCTTATATGGCACCCGCCACACTAACGGGAACCCGCACCCCAAAGCAACGGTGCTTTAGTAAACCATGCCCCTAAGATGAAGCAGTTAGGACTTCTGGCGGTACCATCTGCAAAGAGTTAATCAAAGAAAGACCTAAATGTACACTTTAACAGTAATCAAAATATCGTAATAATTAATGATCCTATCTAACTGTAACTCCCTGAAGTATCCTAGACTCAAGTATTTTTTTATATCTAGAATCCACATGGTCCGGACCTACATAAACTCTCAGAGAAAATCTCACCTCCTAAACCTTCTTTTACTCCTCTCTCTCAGGGGTGTCCTAAGACCTAGGGGGAAACTCTAGATAGCAGCTTTCTCGACTTAACCCAATCACATCTCTCTAGGCTCTTCTCCAAGTTTCTAGGAATAATAGGATTACTTTCAAGAAGGGTCTTCTTGATTATCGTTTTTCATGCTGCTCATCTGTGAGAACCCTGAAATGGATAGTCCAATCAATCAAACCTCAAAGCAGGCATTTTTGGAACTAGGCTCACTCTTTTCCCAAAATTCAGGTTCTTCTTCCCTCTGGGCCTTCCACAAGGGCAATGGAAAACATCTTTTTGATTTGGAAGGGCCAAACAAATATCTAGCCCCCCCAAGTTCTCTAGTTGCTGATACTGTGTTGGGTAAAATATGGGTGGGGCCATGATCCTTGGGGCTCACCCCGTTCTGCTGCCTATGCTTTCCACCACAGAAGCAGAAATTCCTCTCTTTTCTCTTACCCCAGCAAGTAAGCATACAGAGACCAATCCTTCAAGACCTGGAATTCAGGCACAGCTATGCAGAAACAAGATTTTGCTTCTTTTTCCTTTGATCCCAACTGTTATCCAGGTTTATTCCACACATTTGACCTCAGACTCCAGACTTTGGGATAGCAAAAAAAGGTAAAAGACAATTCTCCCCTCTTAAACTAGAGATTTTTACTCTTGACTGACATCATTACATTTCCATATTCTCCTCAGATGTCTTTCACAGTCGGGAAGTCATCTAGATACTTATACTTATGAGGATCTCAAGAAGGTTGAGTATGTGGCATTTGGGAGCACAGCTTTCAGATCTTTTCCATGATGGGTCTGCATACAACCTTGGTGTTAGCACTTGTACGGTGCAAGTAATCACGGGCAGCACTGATGCTACAGGGGCTGTGGCCACCACTGAAAATGCCATTCTTTGTCATATGCTGTGCACAACTGCACCAAAAAAGGATATTTGTATGGTAGTGGGCATGCATTGCTAATGTCACATGGGTGGATATACAGCTTGCACATAATAAGTTAACACAGTTAATAAGTTAACACAGTTAATAAGTGCATTTCAGGTCCTACCTAAAGGAGAGGAAGAGACTGGAAATTCACAGAAGGGCAATAGCATGGACATCAACAGGTAGACCTCTGGTGAGGGGCCCACACCAGTTCATCGCATTCAGGGAAGAGGTTGGCACCCAAACCAAAGTGGAGGACCAGATATCCAGAGCGGAGAGACATCAGAATGCTGGAGGTTATGAACCATGCCAATGTCCACGTGGAGGGTGAATATGACAATCAAGGGTGTGACATTCGTCTTCCATTTCCATCTGTCTTTGTTGTTGGTCAGGTGTCTGGGGTGACCACAAGAGCTGCTGTGGACCAAAACATTCCTAGTGCTAGTCAGCAGAGTCATCAGCTTCTGCACTGTGGTAAATGTCTACTGCAGCAGAATGTACAACTCCAAGTGCAGTGAGCAGAGAAATTTGAGCCAATGAGAAGATTGTTGGCCCTCCAAGAGCACCATATCCACCTAGAATGGAGAAAGCTGCAAGCAACAAAGACTGAGGAAATCATAGAGATGTAGAGAAACGTTCCATGTTACAAAATGTTTGTTATGTATACCCCACTGTTAACTGCTATTGTAAATAGTTACTGATGAAACGGTCCATGTAAACAGGTTATGTTTTAGTGTAAACCGATTTGAGAATTTGAAAAGCGTACATAGAAAAATGTTAAATAAAGAAATTAATTAAATATTTGAGACTGGTGGAAAAGTAGTAATTTTGGTGTTCAGAGCCAAATAGACACTATATTGGCACTTAATATAAGCACCAGGATTAAATTCAAAATGAATCTGCTGTCTCCCAGGAGAAAGAAGAGAAAGGAGAGAGAGAAAGAGTACCATTCTCATAATGCATATGCCAATGCACTACTAAACAATGAGCTAAACCGCTTTCTTACTTTCCAACTCTTCATTACAAAAAAGCAATCAAGGAACTTACTATAGATAGCTGAAGCCAAGAGTGCCGCATGGTTTCTAGCTCAATAAAAATCCAAAAACCAAACTGAACCCAAAAAAGACGTATCAACATTAATATTAGGTATACAAGACCCACGATGTAACCTTAAACAGCCAATCGAATATTGAGGACAATAATCTGGTTCACTTTTAATTACAACTAAGCAAAATACCCCAATAAAGAGTGTGGCTCAAAGACAAAAGGCTCAATTTTAGGACAGCTGTGGAGGTGATAGATCCGGTCCTTGTTTGGAAATTATATTTTTCTATATCATTTGACATGACCAAGGGTATGCATGTGGTTATTATGTAGGAATATTACATTGTTTATGGATAGTCACTGAATGATATACTTGATGAGTGTCATTATTTTTTGTCAGTAGCAGATACAAGCAACTCCCCAATATAAGCGTTCAGATCTCATACCCTAATGCAGTCATTGACAAAAAGATAGACACGTTGCCGATAGCATCAGAATGATGCTGAGAAGATCAAGAAAAGTGGAAAGAATATACAGTTTTTTAATATGATAAAGATCAAGTGGACCAACAGCCGTTTCAACCTGTACCTTATGATCCGGAACCATTGGTGATGAAAGAAGAAGTTGAAGCAGCATTGAAAGCCTTATCAAAGAACAAAGCACCAGGCATTGATGGCATTCCCATAGAAGTATTACAGCAATCTGATGCAGCTGTTACCGTACTTACAAGGCTCTGCCAAGAAATTTGGAAGACAACATCATGGCCAACTGACTGGAAAAGATCTGTGTTTATACCAATACTAAAGAAAGGTGATCCAACTGCCTGTGAAAATTATCGCACAATCGCTCTGATCCCACATGCCAACAAGATTTTACTGAAGATTATTCAACAGAGACTACAACCATACCTGTAACAAGAACTACCTGAAGTGCAAGCAGGGTTCAGGAAAGGGCGAGGAACAAGAGACATTATTGCGGATGTGAGATGGATCCTTGAAAAGGCTAAAGAATAGCAAAAGAATATCTATTTATGCTTTATTGACTATAGCAAGGCTTTTGACTATGTAAACCATGGGAAACTCTGGGCCACATTAAGAAGCAGGGGTATACCAGAACACCTGATCTGTTCCACAATCTGTACATTAATCAAGAAGTAACAGTTTGAATGGAACAAGGAGAAACAGAATGGTTTAAAATAAGCAAAGGTGTAAGACAAGGCTGCATACTTTCCCCTTACCTGTTTAATTTATATGCAGAAGAAATCATCAGAGAAGCAGGATTGTATGAAGACAACAGAGGTGTGAAGACTGGTGGAAGACTCATCAACAATCTTCACTATGCTGATGATACCACATTACTGGCTGAAAGTGAAGATGATCTGAAACATTTGCTTCTCACGATAAAGGAACATAGGGCTATGTTTACTAAACGTGAAAAACGCGCGTAGTATGACGTTAACGACCGTAAGTGCCGTATAACGCGCGTACCGACGCGCTAACGACCGTTAACGTCATACTACGCGCGGTAAGCGTAGTTAACGATCGTAAAGCTCCGCGGCGCGTTAAAACAGCGCAGAAGGTGGAGAGTGGGCGGAGAGAAGGGGTCAATGGGCGGAGAGTGGGCGGAGAGAGGCTCCCCTCATACTAACGCGCGGAGTGTCAGAGCTCACCTCCAACGCAAATGAAAACCTGTCGTTAAAGGCATTTAAAGGGAAGAGAAACCATTTACGTCAGCAATGTACAGAAAACCGGGGAAACCCACAAAACGTGAGCAGTGTGATACATGTGCACAGAACAAAATATCACATAAAACGTTAAAAATGACCACAAGAAACATTTTAAAAAGCAGAATTCAGCTGGGCAACAGTGATAGCAATGGGCAACAAGGAACAACACTCCATGGAAAGCACCAAACTAAAAGGAAATGATGTGTGGAAGGGTCTACGCTCCGCAGACCCTTGCAAAGAGCATTACATTGTAAAGGAGCTGTCCTGGGTGTGTGGTGTAATGTTTCCCAATGATATCATTGTTGCCCAGCTTGGTTATGGGTGTGTGCCCCTTTTGTGAGGTAATTTCTGCGGTTTATGTGCACCTTTGTCTGCATACAAGGTAAATGAGGCCACAGTAACCCTTGTGCAGAGCAGGGTTTCTGACTCGTCAGGCCGGGTTTAACTAACTCCAGGGACTGCACAGTCTCTGTGGCCACAGTGTGGTGCAACAGACACAGCCAGTGCCTGTAAGACCAGAGGGTCACAGATTCAAATCCCAGTTGGGGCTCCTGCCAACCCAGTCCCCATAGTTTTACCCACCACTAAACAGTGATAGTAAAGACACTCCTGTAGTGCAGAGAACATACGCATGGCCTATATTTTACCACACCAAACACAGACACACCAGAAACAGGCACATTACCTATAGCAGAGTCCCGCAAATGCAGTCCTGGAGGGCCCCACAACATTCCGGTGTCATGCTGCCTCTAATAAAGATGCCTGTGCTGCATAGCTATGCACCACCCCCATGGTATGCAGATGTAGCTCATGCATATCTATGAGAGACAGCATGAAAACCCGAACAGTGTGTGGAACACCAGGACTGGAGTTGGGGAGCTCTGCCGTAAAGCAGCAGCCAACAGGGCCACACACCCACCCACAGGCCCCATTGGCCAATGCCAGCTGGAGAGGCAAGACATTGGGCCCTGCCTGTATCTCCCAATACTAGCAGTTGCATACCTTAGCAATGCCACCCTACACCTGGGTATATGGTACACAGCTATCAAACGTTTCCTCTGATAACTGGCAGATATCAATTCCTACGTTAAGCACATTTTGCTCATTGAGCTCCACCATAACAATCATTCTGATGTCTGCGGTGTGTGCTGCAGGTCTGGTCTCTGACAGTGTTCACAACCCTGGGGAGTGACCCCCCAACACTCTTGTGTACCATATCCATGCCTGTACTATGCCCAGGACTGGTGTGGTGGTATGGCTGCTGACCACCTCTATAGTAGCACAATGCTGGCATAGGTGTGGGGGTGGCTGTCTGTCTATCCAGTGTGTGGTGGCTGCAAACACCTCAACAGCCCACACTGCCAGCACTGTTGCCAGTATTGGGCTGCCAATGTGCATAATGAGGAGCAAGGTACCATGGGTATAGGCCGGACAGGGTGGCCTGGCCAGGGTGCATCTGCACAGGGCATAGGGCAGTGACAGGCACATTGTAGTGCCCGGCCACCAACTACACAGACAGGGTGACCTCAGTATATCCTGCTGAGAGATCACTCTCACCCTGACTGTGCAGTGACCACAGCATGGCTAGGCACTCCCATAGTGCTAGCTAGTATTTCTCTCATGTGATACATATGGGTTTCCTTCTGGGGCCCAGTCACTGATGTATTTGCCTGCTGTGTATGCTGACATCCCAGTTCTGGGTGCAGGCATCTCCACTGGGCACTAGCAGACTGTTTGCAGCTGGTAGGTGTTGTGATGGAGTGGCTTGCAGGGTGCAGTGGCTGATGGCTTGCACCAGGGGAATATCAGAGAGTGGTGGGGTGCAGCATACCATATCCAGGCCTAATGTCTGTCTGCTATTGTGTTATGGCTGTGTACAGAGCTGCATTGACTGCCCTGTGGGGTGTCTGTTCCCCAGCAGGACTGGGGTTCATGTTCCCCTCTCCTGCCAACAGTGCAGCACGGTAGACTGTGGATCTTTTGATAGGAGACCCTGTTTGCCTCCCTCAGCCCTGGGGGAGGGGTGTGGTGGTGGTGCATGGGGGCTGTACCTGACTGAAACAGACAGAGATGTCCAAGGTGTTCCTGCAGAAACTACCTATCTCACACAGTAACACTGCTTTGGACCTGCGCCATGGCCGGTGCTGTGGACCTAGTGCTGGGCGCCTCACTGCACCCTCAGGGTGAGCACAGTACCCGCACAATGTGACGGTGTGTAGCTGCTCTGTGCCAGTACAACACACAGTCGGTACCCCCTACCAGGCCGAGGTGCTGTGGGGGTGCATTCCCCATGGTGTGTATCTGTGGACAGCTGCTTTGCATGTGCAGTGCATCATGGGTGTGACTGGCCCAATCCAACCCTGTGAAACACCAGCACCTGCTCACAGGCTCTGATAAGCCATAGGCCATCACACGTACATCTGTTAGCATACTGCATAGGTGCAGGACGCCCTACAAAGTCTGTAATATAAGATGCCCACACTGGTAAAAACACACGTACCCACGCACGTAAGCAAACACGTACCCACGCACGAATGTAGGCGCGTCGCTACGCACGTACCAACGTACGTGGCTAGGCACATTCCGAGGGTGTTTTTCTGACACCAATACTCAGCGTAACGAAAAGCATGCCTCCTCTTTCCTTCTGTAATGTACAGGGTGATGCCTGAGATAGCCTTCTGTGTTAGGCACACTGGGGGCTCGAACCCATGCTGCCTGTAACAGCGGTCAGTACCGTAACCATTGTGCTACAGCTCTGTTTCAGTGCTTTGTGTCTGTACGTCTTCTTATGATTGACGCGCAGTAACGTGGCACGCGCCCGGTAGCGCTCGTTAATTTTGCTAACGCGCGGTAGTGGTAACGATGTACCGCCCATGTCCTTATTTGGGGTTTCTTTCACTACCGCGGCTCCTACCGCGAACTGCACTAACGCGATTTAGTAAACATAGCCCATAGTCTCAAAATGGGCCTGCAACTTAATGTAAAGAAGACAAAGATCATGACAACTGGCATAATCAACAGGTTCATTGTTGAAGGAGAAGAAATTGAAATCGTGGACAACTTTAACCTACTTGGATCAACTATCAAAAAAGAAGCAACAAACAGTCAAGAAATCCGACAACACATTGCTCTTGGCAGAATGGCTATGAAAGACCTATTCAAGATTCTCAAGAGCAGAGATGTATCTCTCTATACAAAGATTCAACTTGTTCAAGCCATGGTATTTTCAATAACATCATATGGATGTGAAAACTGGACAGTGAAAAAGATAGACAGGAAGAAAACTGATGCCTTTGAATTATGGTGCTGGCGGCGAATACTGCATATACCATGGACTTTCCGAAGAACAAACCAGTCAGTACTAGAGGAGATCAAACCTAAGCTTTCTTTAGAAGCTCAGATGACAAGACTTCGACTTTCGTACTTTGGACACATCATGCGAAGAGAGAGATCATTAGAGAAAGACATCATGCTTGGCAAGATAGAAGGTCAATGCAAAAGAGAAAGGCCAGCAATGAGATGGATTGATACAATAACAACAGCTACGGGTACCAGTCTGTCAACAATGAGCCTCTTGACTGAAGACAGAACACAATTTAGGACAACTATGCAGAGGGTCTCCATGAGTCGACATCGACTCAACAGCACTTAACAACAACAACATGATATGTTAAGGCCATGAAAGGAGATAAGTTACATCATATTTAAGATTTTGATGACATCTATATATATGTTCAGGAGGTTTTGTATTGATCCATGATGTGTAAATTGATAGGCCATTTTGCTGGATGTAAGTAAATTGTAAAGGCTGGTATTTGAAAGCTTTATGAACACTGAGGTCTTTTTCCTCCTATTTAAATTTATCAAACTCCAGAGAACTAATCTGTTAGCAGTTTTTGCTTTTTATTTTTTGTCACCTTTAATTACAACATTTTTTATAAAGTGCTTAGTCTATTAGAACATGAAATAAAAAATGCCCACTGTGACATGCATCTCATAAAAAAATAATCATATCGACGCTTGTCTATATGACAAGCTTAGGGGGGCACTGGATGAATGTGAAAGGGGATAGACTCAGAAGTAATATGCAGAAATATTTCTTTAGAGAAAGAGTGGTAGATGCATGGAATAATCTCCCAGTGGAGATAGTAGAGATGAGGACTGAATTCAAGAAAGCATGGGACAAACACAGAAGATCTCCAAAGGTAAAAGAAAAGGACTATAGTAGTTGCTATGGAAGTGCAGACTGGATAGGTGATATGGTCTTTTTCTGCTGTCATGTTTCTATGTCCATCTAACATATCTCTATTTCATCATATCTACTTCAGGAACTAAAATTTATCTCAAATGGTCCCACATAGATAGAGACAATGGCATGCCTTTTTTCTATCCTCTGCATAGTCAGGTTCTTGCCACTGTTCATACATCCTGATTTACTCTGTCATCTATGAGAAGTCTGATAGCAGACAAATCACCAGTGGATGGCTACTAGGTAAGCCCTGTACTAGCCCACTCCATCACGTAGATATGTGCATGTTACGAAGCTTCATGATCTACAGTAACTGCAGCATTTGGCAGACAGAGCCCATGGATGCAGTGTCCACACAAAACAGGAGACACCCTAGTGCAATATCTTAATATGTGTCCATTACCTCTTTACCCACACAGGTAATAGAGTTACTCTCTGAGGAGGTGGCTCCTGACCCCCATCATGGCACTGCATACTGAGGCAATGGTGTGGTACATCCCAGCCCACAGATACACCCATGCCATCATCAAGAGGACATTTGGCCAGCTCAAGAGCCACTTCTGATGCCTTTTGGGGGTGAACTGCTCTATAGCCCAACCAGGGTATGTTAGATATTCATGGTCTTCCGCATGCTCCACAATCTGGCACTGAGGCAGTGACAACCCCTTCCTGAAGAACAGGAAACAGCAGAGCCAGACATAAAGGAGGAAGCAGAAGGCCCAAGGCAATCCATACCAATTGGACATGGCGGCAAGAAACAACCTCATACAAAGGCACTTCATGTGAAGATGGGTGTTTATTTGCACAAATTATAATCATATACATAAGAGTTCCTCATCTACCACCATTCCACCTCCCATCTCTGTGCCCAATCCTACCTTAACTGCCACCCCCAAGCTCCTGCCCTGTGCAACACTCCCTACCATCCCCATCTCCAACCTAGTCAAAAAAACAGCAACTTCCCTCCCCCTGGTACTGAATATTCCCCTACCTGCCCCTTGAGGCATCCCTCTGCCCTATCCCCTCCCCTATAACACCAGTGCCCTTTTCCCCCTGCTAAGGGTGTACACATGCTAAGAGAGTCACTTCTTCCTTTGCACCCTCCCCTATGCCCTGCCCCTCAGCCCCTTACCCCCCTTCCATGTGGCACAGGTCCTAATATGTGGAAAGAGGGTGGCATTGGCAGGACAGGCTGCTGTGCTGATGTATCTGAGTCTGTGATGGTGGAGGCAGAAAGTGGAGTATCTTCTTCTTTAGAGTACATACAGACTGAGGCACTGGGAGTGCAGATGGCCCTGTGGCCATTTGGAGAGGTTTAGGGGGAGTCATCGCATGTTGTTCCATGAAGTGACACGGGTTCCTCTACATCTCTATGATTTCCTCAGTCTTTGTTGCTTGCAGCTTTCTCCATTCTAGGTAGATATGGTGCTCTTGGAGGGCCAACAATCTTCTCATTGGCTCAAATTTCTCTGCTCACTGCACTTGGAGTTGTACATTCTGCTGCAGTAGACATTTACCACAGTTGCACCTGACCAACAACAAAGACAGATGGAAATGGAAGATGAATGTCACCACCCTTAATGTCATCTTCACCCTCCACCTGGACATTGGCATGGTCATAACCTTCAGCATTCTGATGTCTCTCCTCTCTGGATATCTGGTCCCCCACTTTGGTTTGGGTGCCAATCTCTTCCCTGAATGCGATGAACTGGTCTGGGCCCCTCACCAGAGGTCTGCCTGCTGATGTCCATGCTATTGCCCTTCTGTGAATTTCCAGTCTCTTCCTCTCCTTTAGGTAGGACCTGAAATGCACTTATTAACTGTGTTAACTTATTAACTGTGTTAACTTATTATGTGCAAGCTGTATATCCACCCCATGTGACATTAGCAATGCATGCCCACTACCATACAAATATCCTTTTTGGTGCAGTTGTGCACAGCATATGACAAAGGATGGCATTTTCAGTGGTGGCCACAGCCCCTGTAGCATCAGTGCTGCCCATGATTACTTGCACCATACAATCATACGTTTGAATCAGGACAGCTCTTGGAGTTCCTAGTTGCAAGGGAGGGGCCTGTTGTTAATGTGGCATCTTATATGGCTGGTGCGTAAGCCTTCGCCCTGTTTGGATTTACTTATTGCTTTTGTTAGATTGGGATTTGTGCCCTAGGATCTTTCAGTTATTTCCTGATGCCTTCTTTTCTCTTTATGTGGGCTAATTTCTAGAGATATGATATGATATGTTTGTTTGATTTTGTACATTTTTCCTTATGGTTGGATCAGATTGGGGTTTTTTGGGGTTTTTTTAATTTAATCTTTATCATTTTACAAATAAATCCAAGCATTACATAAGAACATAAGAACATAAGATATGCCATACTGGGTCAGACCAAGGTCCATCAAGCCCAGCATTCTGTTTCCAACAGTGGCCAATCTAGGTCATACGTACCTAGCAGTTTCCCCAAGGGACACAGGTTCCACAATGCTTGTACTGGTTCAAGCATTGATATCATGGGTCCCTTCTTAATAATGGTTTATGGACCTTTCCTCCAGGAACTTGTCCAAACCTTTTTTAAACCCAGCTACACTAACAGCCTTTACTACATCCTCCGGTAACAAATTCCAGAGTTTGATTACACGTTGAGTGAAAAAATATTTTCTTTTATTAGTCTTAAATAGTTTACCCTGTAGCTTCATTGCATGTCCCCTAGTCTTTCCATATTCTGATAAGGTAAACAATCGATCTACGTTTACCCGTTCCACTCCGTTCATTAATTTATAGACTTCTATCATATCTACCCTCAGCCGTCTCTTCTCCAGGCTAAAGAGCCCCAACCTTTTTAGCCTTTCTTCATAGGAGTAGCCTTCCATCCTCTTTACCATTTTGGTGGCTCTTCTCTGAACCTTTTCTAAAATCGCTATATCCTTTTTAAGATACGGCGACCAGAATTGCACACAATATTCAAGGTGCGGTCTCACCATGGAACGATATAGAGGCATTATAATACTTTTGTTTTATTTTCCATTCCTTTCCTTATCATACCTAGCATTCTATTTGCTCTCTTGGCCGCCGCTGCACACTGGGCTGAGGGTTTTAACAAGGTATCCACAATGACGCCTAAGGGGTATGTTTACTAAAAGGCCGGTAAAGTGCGGGCCGCGGTAGAGTGCGTGTGCCGTATAAGGAGTGGGCGTTCCGTCCTGAAGAAGAAAAGCCGTGATTGACAGATGCGCTAAGGTGCGCGGCGCCCGTGTGCGCCCCGCACCTTACCGCAACTGAGCGCTGAACGGGAGGCATATGTGTCGCGCTGAGCTGTAAACAGAAGAACAGAGCCACAGCACAATGGTTAAAGCACTGACCAATGGTGCAGGGATCAGGGGTTCGAACCCCCACAATGCTCAATGGCTTGCTGAGGCATTAGTTAATGAGGCAGAGAAATACTGGGCTGAATAAAGCAGCACACTGAATTTTTTTGGCGGCACATCAATACTGGACGGCATAAGGCGGCGCGCTGATGTTTTTATGCGGCATATTAATACTGGGCGGCATAAAGCGGCGCGCTGATGTTTCTGGCGGCATATTACTACTGGGCGGCATAAGGCGGCGCGCCGGTTTCGGCGGCAATCGCATACTGGAAGGTATAAGTGGGGCGCTGATGTGCAAACCGAAACACAGAGCCACAGCGCAATGGTTAAGGCACTTACCAATGGTGCAGGGATCAGGGGTTCAAACCCCCACTGTGCTCAATGAACAGGGCTTGGTGAGGTGATATTTTAGGAGGCATACAAATAATGGGCGGCATAAGGCGGCTCGCAGATGGGCATTAGGCTATTGCTTAAGGAGGCTATTTAATAAGAGGAGGCATAAGGCGGCGCGCTGATATACAAACACAGGAATAGAACCACAGCACAATGGTTATGACACTGACCAATGGTGCAGGGAGCAAGGGTTCAATTCCTCACAGTGCCCAATGAACAGGGCTAGCTGAAGCATTACATATTGTGGGGAAGGTTGCTTAAGGAGTCAATTTATGTTCATTTTAATTTACAGTACTAGCAAACACACCCTTAAAGCGTGTGAACATAATGCACCCCATAAGGCACATTGTAAAGTGCACTGTCTGCCACGGCACCCTAGAATGTTGCTCACAGGGCGCTGTAGAGGGTGCCGTATGAGGTACCGCAAGGTCAGAGTACTGTTTTCGATGGCAGCACTGTGCAGTTTAAGGAATGAAAAGCATAGGTAGGTGCGTTGACATGCAAGGAAGAGCAGCAGTGGAGCACAATGGTTAAGGCACTGACTGCTGAGAGAGGGGTCATGGGTTTGCTCCCCATGGTGCCTAATACAGAAGGCTGGCTGTGGCAGCAGGTTTGCAATGTACATATTTTGTCCTGCAGCACCGTATGTTTATTTTATTAATTTCTGCCAGCAAACACGTCCTCACGTGCCGTAATTGAAGGTGCTGTATAAGGCACCCTATACGGCACTCCATAGGGCACATTATAAAGTGCACTATCCGCCACAGCACCCTAATATGTCCCCCATAGGGAACCCTATAAGTTGTGTCACAGGATAATGTATAGTGCACCTTAGACGGACGGAAACCATAGGGTGCCCGATAGGGCGCCATATAAAGCGGCACCCTATGGGTACAGTACGCTGAGGGTTTGTTTGCTGGCAACAAAATATGTACATTAAAGACAAATAATGCTTTGGACAACCCTAACAAATAACCCCAATGTGGGTTTGAACCCATGGCCTCTGGCTTCACAGGGAGGGACATAACCATTAGGCTACAGCTCTATAGCTGCTAGCAAGCCCCTGGCTGGCTGCAGTAAGCCTGCACGTCACCACACAGACAGTCTGCTGTGGTCACCAGGATAGGGTTAGCCCACCCGTACCCATGATGCACTGCACATGCAAATCAGCTGTCCACAGATGGACACAAGATGGGGAATGCACCCCCACAGCACCTCGGCCTGGTTGGGGGAAGTGACCGGGTGCACCCCCACAGCACCTCGGCCTGGTAGGGGGGTACTGACCGGGTGTTTTACTGGCACAGAGTAGCTACACACCATCACATCGTGCGGGTACTGTACTCACCCTGAGTGTGCAATGAGGCGCCCAGGACCAGGTCCACAACACCTTCCATGGCTGATGGAGGCCCAGAGCAGTGTTAATGTGTAAGATAGGTAGTGTCTACACAAACACCATGGATATCTCTCTCTGCCTCAGTCAGGTGCAGCAAACATGGTCTCCCATCAATAGATCCACACTCTACCTCCCTGCAAAGGTGGCAGTAGAGGGCAACATCAACCCCAGTCCTGCTGAGGACCCCCACCCCAGCTCCATACACAGCCATATCACAATAGCAGACAGACATAAGACCAGGATATGGTATGCTATTCCCCTGCAGCAAGCCAACAGCCACTGCACCCTACAAGCCACTCCAGCAAGACACATACCAGCTACAAACAGTCTGCTAGTTAGTCCATAGTGCATGATCCCAGTGGAGATGCATGCACCCAGAACTGGGCTGTCAGCATACACAGCAAGCAGATGAATCAGTGACTGGGCCCCAAATGGAAACCCATATCTATCACATGAGAGAAATATTATATAGCACTATGGTGGTGCCTAGCCATGCTGTGGTCACTGCACAGTCAGGGTGAGAGTGATCTCTCAGCAGGACATACTGAGGTCACCCTGTCTGTGTCAGTGGTGGCCGAGCACTACAATGTCCCAGTCAGTGCCCTATGTCCTGTGCAGATGCACCCTGGCCAGGCCACCCTGTCCGGCCTATACCCATGGTACCTTGCTCCTCATTATGCACATTGCCAGCCCAATACTGGCAACATTGCTGGCAGTGTGGGCTGTAGAAGGTGTTTGCAGCCACCACACACTGGATGGACAGACAGCCACCCCCACACCTATGCCAGCATTGTGCTACTATAGAGGGGTTCAGCAGCCATACCCACCACACCAGTCCTGGACACAGTACATGCATGGATATGGTACGCATTACTGTTGGGGGTCACATCCCAGGGTGGTAAACACTGTCAGAGACCAGACCTGCAGCACACACCGCAGACATCTGTTTGAGTGTTATGGTGGAGCTGAATGAGCAAACTGTGCTTTACGTAGGACTGGAGATCTGCCAGTTATAATGGGAAACGCTTGATAGCTGCGTACCGTATACCCAGGTGTAGGGTGGCAGTGCTGAGGTATGCAACTGTTAGTATTGGGAGATACAGGCAGGGCCCAATGTCCTGCCTCTCCAGGAGGCATTGGCCAATGGGGCCTGTGGGGGGGTGTCTGGCCCTCTTGGCTGCTGCTTTACTGCAGAGTTCCCCAAATCCAGTCCTGGTGTTCCACACACTGTTCTGGTTTTCATGCTATCCCTCATAAATATGCATGAGCTACATCTGCATACCATGGGGGTGGTGCATAGCTATGCAGCACAGGCATCTTTGTTAGAGGCAGCATGGAACCTGAATGGTGTGGGGCCCTCCAGGACTGCATTTGGGAGACTCTGCTCCAGGTAATGCGCCTGTTTATGGTGTCTGTGAGTGCTGTGGTAAAATATAGGCGTATTAATCATGCATATGTTCCTAGCTATACAGTTTTGTCCTTACTATCACGGTTTAGTTGTAGGAAAAATATGTGGACTGGATTGGCAGTAGCCCCAGCTGGGCTTTGAACCTGTGACCATCTGTTCCTGCACACAGATGGACACACTGTGTCACAGATGGACATACTGTGTTCCTTGGGGAGTACATGACTGTACATCCGACAGAGCCTGTCTTGCGGTGGACGGTGCCAGCCTGCACAGGCCTAGGCCACTGTCTGCTGTGGTTTGCAGCCACTGCCCCCTCCGCCACCTGTACCCTTCCGCAAACATGCAGACATGTTCCTATCTGGGAAAAACATATGACCTGAGTGAGTTGTGGCACTCCAGGACTGACTTTGGGGGACTCGGCTGTAGGCAATGCCCATTGTTATGGTTTGTGTGCGGTGTAGGGTAAAATATAGGTGTTGGGACCATGCTTATGTTCTCTGCAATAGAAGAGTGTCTGTATTCTCACTGTTTGGTGGTGGGTAACATGATGGGGACTGGGTTGGCAGGAGCCCCAGCTGGGCTTTGAACCTGTGGCCCTCTGGTCCTACAGGTACTGGCTGTGTCCGCTGCACCACACTGTGGCCACAGAAACAGTGCAGTCTCTGGAGATGTGATACCTGGCCGCACGAGTCAGACACCCTGCTCTTCACAATTGTACTGTGGGCTCGTTGACCTTGTATGGGGACAAAGGTGCACATAAACCTCACAAATGCCCTCCAAAAAAGGGGAAGAAAACCATAACCAAGCTGCGCAACAGTGATATCAATGGGCAACCTGGAAAACACTCCCAGGAAAGCTCCATTAAAATGCAGTGCTTTTGAATGAGTCTACGGAGCGTAGACCCTTCCAAAAATCATTTCTTTTTTTGGAGCTTTCCTGGGAGTGTTTTGTATGGTTGCCCATTAATATCACTGTTGCCCAGCTGGATTATAATTTTCTTAGAATTTGTTGTGGTCATTTTCATATCATATTTGCTATTTTGTTCTGTGCACATGTATCACACTGCTCACGATTTTTAGGTTTCCCCGATTTTGCTGTACATTGCTGACGGAAATGGTTTCTCTTCCCTTTAAATGCGCTCTACCGCGAGTGTTTCACTCGCGGTATTGTTTCCTTGTAAATTCGGGCACGCTCCTGTGCGGGGAGTCTCTCCCCTCCCTCATTCCACCCATTGACCCCGTCTCTCCGCCCCTCGGGGGCCTTCCTCCGCCCTCATTTCGCCTTTCCACGCCTCTATCGCACATGAGCGCCCTGCAAACGTACGCGTTTTTGGCGCACACATGCAGGGCCCGTTAATGTGACACGCACGCGTACGGGGCGCTTAAGAGCACTTAGGGGTATGTTTACTAAACTGCGCACTTGTGCGGGGCGCACTTGAGCGCTCTAAAATGATGCATTTAAGTGCTCTTAAGTGCCCCGCACGCGTGCGCGTCACATTAACAGGCCCCGCACACGTGCGACGAAAACGCGCACGTTTGCGGTGCGCTGATGTGCAATAGAGGCGGGAAAAGGCTAACGGAGGGCGGAGGAAGGCCCCCGAGGGGCGGTGAGACGGGGTCAATGGGTGGAGAGTGGGAGGGGAGAGGCTCCCCGCACAGGAGCGGGGTCGAATTTACATGTAAAAACTACCGCGAGTGAAACACTCGCGGTAGAGCGCATTTAAAGGGAAGAGAAACCATTTCCGTCAGCAATGTACAGCAAAAGCGGGGAAACCTAAAAAACGTGAGCAGTGTGATACATGTGCACAGAAGAAAATAGCAAATATAACTTGAAAATGACCACAACAAATTCCAAATAAATTATAATCCAGCTGGGCAACAGTGCTATTAATGGGCAACAACAACAAACACTCCCAGGAAAGCCCCAAACAATAGAAATGATCTTTGGAAGGGTCTACGCTCCGTAGACTCTTTCAAAAGCACTGCAATGTAATGGAGCTTTCCTGGGAGTGTATTTCAGGTTGCCCATTGATATCACTGTTGCGCAGCTTGTTGTTATATCTTTCTCCCCTTTTTTGAAGGGCATATTTGAGTTTTTTGTGCACCCTTGTCCCCATACAAGGTAAACGAGCCACAGTAAAATTGTGCAGAGCAGGGTGTCTGACTCTTGCGGCCAGGTTTCCTATCTCCAGAGACTGCTCTATCTCTGTGGCCACAGTGTGGTGCAGTGGACACAGACAGTACCTGTAGGACCAGAGGGACACAGGTTCAAATCCCAGCTAGGGCTCCTGTCAACCCAATACCCATAGTTTTACCCACCACCAAACAGTGAGAGTACAGACACTCTTTTATTGCAGAGAACATAAGCATGGTCCCAACACCTATATTTTAGCCTACACTGCACACAAACCATAACAATGGCCATTACCTACAGCCGAGTCCCCCAAACTCAGTCCTGGAGTGCTACAACTCACTCAGGTCATATGTTTTTCCCAGATAGGGACATGTCTGCATGTTTGTGGTAGGGTACAGGTGGCGGAGGGGGCAGTGGCTGCAAACCACAGCAGACAGTGGCCTAGGCCTGTGCAGGCTGGCACCATCCACCGCAACAGACAGGCTCTGTCGGATGTACAGTCATGGACTCCCCAGGGAACACAGCATATCTGTGGCAACACGGTGGTGCAGTGCACACAGACAGTGTGTATAGGAACAGAAGGTCACAGGTTCAAATCCCAGCTGGGGCTACTGCCAATCCAGTCCACATATTTTTCCCACAACTAAAGCGTGATAGTAAGGACAAAACTGTATAGCTAAGAACATATGCATGGTTCATACGCCTATATTTTAACACACCATTCATAGACACCATAAACAGGCACATTACCTAGAGCAGAGTCTCCCAAATGCAGTCCTGGAGGGCCCCACACCATTCAGGTTCCATGCTGCCTCTAATAATGATGCCTGTGCTGCATAGCTATGCACCACCCCCATGGTATGCAGATGTAGCTCATGCATATCTATGAGGGACAGCATGAAAACCAGAACAGTGTTTGGAACACCAGGACTGGAGTTGGGAAACCCTGCCGTAGAGCAGCAGCCAACAGGGCCAGACACACCCACAGGCCCCATTGGCCAATGCCTCCTGGAGAGGCTGGACATTGGGCCCTGCCTGTATCTCCCAATACTAGCAGTTGCATACCTCTGCAATGCCACCCTACACCTGGGTATACGGTACACAGCTATCAAACGTTTGCTATGATAACTGGCAGATCTCCAGTCCTACGTAAAGCACAGTTTGTTCATGGAGCTCCACCATAACAATCATTCAGATGTCTGCGGTGTGTGTTGCAGGTCTGGTCTCTGACAGTGTTTACCACCCTGGAATGTGACCCCTAACAGTAATGAGTACCATATCCATGCATGTACTGTGTCCAGGACTGGTGTGGTGGGTATGGCTGCTGAACCCCTCTATAGTAGCACAATGCTGGCATAGGTGTGGTGGTGGCTGTCTGTCTATCCAGTGTGTGGTGGCTGCAAACACCTTCCACAGCCCACACTGCCAGCAATGTTGCCAGTATTGGGCTGCCAATGTGCATAATGAGGAGCAAGGTACCATGGGTGTAGGCTGGACAGGGTGGCCTTGCCAGGGTGCATCTGCACAGGGCATAGGGCACTGACTGGGACATTGTGGTGCCCGGCCACCACCTACACAGACAGGGTGACCTCAGTATGTCCTGCTGAGAGATCACTCTCACCCTGACTGTGCAGTGACCACAGTATGGCTAGGCAACCCCATAGTGCTATATAGTATTTCTCTCATGTGATATATATGGGTGTCCTTTTGGGGCCCAGTCACTGATATATCTGTGTACTGTGTATGCTGCCATTCCAGTTCTGGGTGCATGCATCTTCACTGGGAACATGCACTATGGACTAACTAGCAGACTGTTTGTAGCTGGTATGTGTCCTGATGGAGCAGCTTGCAGGGTGCAGTGGCTGATGGCTTGCTGCAGGAGAATATAAGATAGTGGTGGGGTGCAGCTTACCATATCCTGGTCTAATGTCTGTCTGCTATTGTGTTATGGATGTGTATAGAGCTGCATTGACTGCCCTGTGGGGTGTTTGTTCCTCAGGAGGACTGGGGTCTATGTTCCCCTCTACTGCCACCTTTGCAGGGAGGTATAAGGAGGATCTATTGATGGGAGACCATGTTTGCCACCCTTGGCCCGGGGGGGGTGGTGGTGGTGGTGGTGGTGCATATCCCACCTGGGGGTCCATGGGGGCTACACCTGACTGAGACAGTGTTTGTGCAGACTACCTATCTTACACATTAACACTGCTTTGGATCTCCCTCAGCCATGGAAGGTGTTGTGGACCTGGTCCTAGGCGCCTCATCGAACACTCAGAGTGAGCTCAGTAAACACACAATGTGACGGTGTGTAGGTACTCTGTGCCAGTAAAACACCCGGTCAGTACCCCCTACCAGGGCGAGGTGCTGTGGGGGTGCATTCCCCATTTTGTGTTCATCTGTGGACAGCTGATTTGCATGTGCAGTGCATCATGGGTACTGGTGGGCTAACCCTATCCTGGTGAGCACAGTAGACTGTCTGTGCAGTGACGTGCAGGCTCTTTGCAGCCAGCCAGGGGCTTGCTATCAACTATAGAGCTGTAGCACAATGGTTACTTCACTGCCTATGCAGCCAGTGATCATGGGTTCAAACCCACAGAGGGGTTATTTGCTAGGGTTTTCCACAGCATTATTTTTCGTTAATGTACATATTTGATGCCAGCAAAAACACCCTCAGCGTACTGTACCCATAGGGTGCCTCTGAGGGCGCTCCATAGGGCACCCTATATAGCACCTTATGGTTCCCATCCATATAAGGTGCACTATACATTATCCTGTGACACAACTTATAGGGTGCCCTATAGGGGACATATTAGGGTGCCGTGGTGGACAGTGCACTCTATAATATGCCCTATGGAGTGCCTTATAGGGTGCCTTATACGGCACCTTCACTTACAGCACGTGAGGGCGTGTTTGCTGGCAGCAATTAATAACATAAACATACAGTGCTGCAGGAAAACATATGTACATTGCAAAGCTGATGCCACAGCCAGCCTTACGTATTAGGCACCCTGGGGAGCAAACTCATGACCCCTGTATCAGCAGTCAGTGCCTCAACCATTGTGCTCCACTGCTGCTCCTCCTTGCATGTCAGTGCACCTACTAATGCTTTTCATTCCTTAAACTGCACAGTGCTGCCATCATAAACAGTGCTTTGACCTTGCGGGACCTCATACAGCACCCTCTAAAGCGCCCTATAAGCTACATTCTAGGGTGCCTTGGCGGACAGTGCACTTTGAAATGTGCCTTATGGGGCGCCTCATGTTAACATGCTTTGAGGGTGCATTTGCTAGTAATGATAATTAAATAAAAATAACATGCCCCCTAAAGCACTCATGCCCATAATACAAAATGCCTCAGCCAGCCTTGTTCATTGGGCACTTTGGGGGATTGAACCCCTGATCCCTGCACCATTGGTAGATGCCTTAACCATTGTGCTGTGGCTCTGCTCTTCTGTTTGCTCAGCAGCGCGCTGCCTTATGCCGCCCTATATTGAGATGTCTCCTAAAACAACACGCCACCTTATGCCCATTAGCCTGCCGCCTTATGCTGCCCATTATTTCAATGTCACCTAAATTATTGCATCAGCCAGCCATCTTTATTGGGCTCTGTGGGGGATCGAACCCCCAATCCCTGTACCATTGGTAGGTGCCTTAACCATTGTGCTGTGGCTCTGCTCTTTTGTTTGCTCAGCAGCGTACCACATATGCCTCCCGCGCAGCCATCTGATGCGCTAAGGTGCGGGGCGCACCTTAGCACATATGCAAATCACGGATTTCCTTCTTCAGCGCGAAACGCCCACTCCTTATATGGCACCCGCACTCTACCGCGGCCACACACACTTACGGCGTTTAGTAAACATACCCCTTAAATGCATCATTTTAGGGCGCTCAAGTGCGCCCCGCACAAGTGCGCCGTTTAGTAAACATACCCCTAAATCTTTTTCCTGGGTGGTGGTTCCTAATGTGGAACCTTGCATCGTGTAACCATAGTTTGGGTTGTTCTTCCCTAGGTGCATAACCTTGCACTTCTCCACATTAAATTTCATCTGCCATTTTGATGCCCAGTCTTCCAATTTATCAAGATCCTCTTGCAATTTTCCACAATCCTCCTGGGTTTTAACAACTTTAAATAGTTTTGTGTCATCTGCAAATTTGATAACCTCACTTGTTATTCCACTTTCCAGGTCATTTATGAATATGTCAAAAAGCAGCGGACCCAGCACAGATCCCTGGGGTACACCACTATTCACCTTTCTCCATTGGGAAAATTGGCCATTTAGCCCTACCCTCTGCTTTCTATCTTTTAACCAGTTCCTGATCCACAGTAGTACACTGCCTCCTATCCCATGACTCTTTAGTTTTGCCAAAAGTCTCTCATGAGGGACCTTGTCAAAGGCTTTCTGAAAGTCCAGATACAAAATATCAAACGACTCACCTTTGTCCACCTGTTTATTCACTCCTTCAAAAAACATAACAGATTAGTAAGACAAGATCTTCCTTGTCTAAAGCCATGTTGGCTGTCTCCCATTAGGTCGTGACTATCTACATGCTGAGTAATTTTATTCTTTATGATGGTTTCTACCATTTTTCCCGGTACTGAAGTCAGGCTCACTGGTCTGTAGTTTCCCGGATCACCCCTCGAACCCTTTTTAAAAATTGGTGTTACATTGGCGATCCTCCAATCCTCAGGTATTAGAGATGATTTTAATGATAGTTCACAGATTACTGATAGCAGGTCTGCAATCTCAAATTTCAGTTCTTTCAACACCCTTGGATGTATACCATCCGGCCCAGGTGATTTGCTACTCTTCAGTTTATCTAATAGTTGTAAGACATCTTCCCGATGTATCGATATTTCCTTCAATTCTTCCACACCTTTAAATACCACTTCAGTCATGGGTAACATCCCTACATCTTCCTCAGTAAAGACCGAAGCAAAGAATTCATTCAGTCTCTCCGCTATCGCCTTGTCGCCTCTTAGTGCTCCTTTAACCCCTTTATCATCTAATGGACCAACTGACTCTCTCACAGGTTTTTTGCTACGAATGTACTTGAAAAGGTCTTTATTTCGCGTTTTTGCTTCCGCAGCAAGCTTCTTCTCAAATTCTCTCTTTGCCTGCCTTATCAATGCCTTGCATTTGACTTGCCAGTGCTTGTGCTGTTTCCAGGTTTCATCGTTTGGCTCTTTTTTCCATTTCCTGAAAGATGCTTTTTTGGCAACAACAGCCTCTCTGACCTCACCTTTAAACCATGCTGGCAGTTTTTTGGACTTCCTTCCACTTTTCTTAAAGCGTGGAATACAGCTGGTCTGGGCTTCCAAGATAGTATTTTTCAACAACACCCAAGCTTGATGTACGTCTTTAACCTTTGCAACTGCTCCTTTTAGTTTTTTCTTAACTGTTTTCCTCATTTTATCATAGTCTCCCTTTCGAAAGTTAAAGGGTAGTACTGTGGATTTCCTTACTATCCCTCCTCCACTAATTAAATCAAAGGTGATCATGCTATGATCACTATTGCCAAGTGGCCCCAACACCCTTATCTCTTGCACTACATCTGGTGTTCCACTAAGGACTAGGTCTAATATTGCTTCCCCTCTGGTTGGTTCATGAACCAGCTGCTCCAAGAAGCAGTCATTTATTTCATCTAGGAACTTTATCTCCCTAGCATGTCCTGTTGTGACACTGACCCAGTCGATGCCGGGGTAATTGAAATCACCCATTATTATTACTGCACTGTAACTTTTGCTAGCTTCCTTGATTTCTTTGAGCATTTCATCATCCATTTGTTCATTCTGGCCAGGCGGACGATAGTACACCCCCACTGCCATCGCCTTCCCCTTTTTACATGGAATTTCAATCCATAGAGATTCTACAGCAAATTTTGTTTCTTGCAAAACTTTAATCCTTTCTGACTCAATGCCCTCTCTAACATAGAGCGCAACCCCTCCACCAATTTGGTCAGCTCTATCATTACGATATAGTTTGTACCCAGGTATCACAGTGTCCCACTGGTTGTCCTCCTTCCACCATGTCTCTGATATTCCAATCATATCTAACCTCTCGTTTAGTGCTATATATTCTAACTCTCCCATCTTGTTTTGTAGACTTCTAGCATTTGCATACAAGCATTTTAGAGACTGTATTTTATTCATATTAATTTGGCTATTGGTAGACATGGGTAATTTGGGATCTTTAAGTTCTGTCTGCTCCATACTCGAGGGCATTTGGGCTACTTTACTCTTTTTTGGAACCTCTCTGCTTTTTGTAGTATCCTTCAAGGATACATTCTTCCGATCCATGCGCTCTTGGGCGACTGTCGGCTTTCCCCTATTATCTAGTTTAAAAGCTGCTCTATCTCCTTTTTAAAGGTTAATGCCAGCAGCCTGGTTCCATCCCGGTTAAGGTGAAGCCCATCCCTTCAGAAGAGCCCCTCCTTTCCCCAGAATGTTCCCCAGTTCCTAACAAATCCGAACCCCTCATCTCTGCACCATTGTCTCATCCACGCATTGAGACTCCGGAGCTCTGCCTGCCTTTTGGGTCCTGCGCGTGGAACGGGAAGCATTTCGGAGAACGCTACCCTGGAAGTTTTGGATTTCAACTTCCTACCTAAAAGCCTAAATTTAGCTTCCAGAACCTCCCTACCACATTTTCCTATGTCATTGGTACCGACATGTACCAAGACAGCAGACTCCTCCCCAGCACTATCTAAGACCTTATCTAGATGGCGTGTGAGGTCCGCTACCGCACCAGGCAGGCATGTTACCAGGCGATCCTCACGTCTACCAGCCACCCAGCTATCTACATGCCTAATGATCGAATCACCAACTATAACTGCTGTCCTAACCCTTCCCTCATGGGCACTTGGCCCTGGAGAAACCTCCTCGGTGCGAGAGGGGTTAACATCACCTGGAGGACAGGTCCTAGTTACAGGATCACTTCCTGCCACACCAGGGTGATGCTCTCCTGTCACATGACCTCTCTCCTCCATGGCAACAGGGATGCTGCCAGACTGGAGGTGGGACTTCAGGACTATATCCCTGTAGGTCTCGTCTATGTACCTCTCTGTCTGTCTTATGTTTTCCAAGTCTGCTACTCTAGCCTCTAGAGAACGGACTCGTTCCCTGAGAGCAGAGAGCTCCTTGCACCTAGTGCACACATAAGACCTCTCACCAGCTGGGAGAAAATCATACATGTGACACTGAATGCAAAAGACTGGAAAGCCCACATCCCGCTGCTGGACTGCTGTCTGCATCTTAGTTTTAAGTTTGTGTTTAGATCTTTAAGTTCTTTATGTATTAAAGGGTGCTATGGATATTTATACCACTAAAACTGTACCTAAGAAGTTTAATATACCTTGTTCACCTGAACGCTTAATTAATCTCAGGTCCTTAGTGTATGACTGATTTGGGTAATGAGCTTCACCTGAGAGCACCTCCTGTCTTTTAAGTTGTGCAAGTACCTATAAAGCTGTGGTTATCCCAGGGGAGGGTGAGTGTGGGGAGGGAGGGAGGGATATAACACTTATTAAAAAAGGGCTGCTACACAGTACCTTGTCCTGTGCTGCTGAGGTAAGCTATATTCTGATTTGATTTAAATTATAGCTCTTTGCTGCTACTAGGCTCTAACCTATTAAGAAATGTAAACTACAAGCTCTCTGCTGGATTCTAAATTTAACCAGAAAACTTTCTTCTGTGTTTTAATTTGAAACTAAAAGTACTTTGCTGATGCTAGGCCCTGAGTGACTATGAAATTTAAACTACAGCTGTCTACTGGGTATGAAAGGTAACCAGAAAGTTCTCTTCTGTGTTTTAAATTGAATCTTAAACTGTTGCTACTAGGCCCTGACTGATTTAACAAAAAAAATAGTGGGTTCACAGATTAATTAGCTTTAAAAGAAAAAAAAATTCCTTTCAGAAAAATTCCCAGAAGTATATACTCACAATTTCAGATTTCTCTCCAGAAGTAACAGCCCCCCTTTCTAGTCCTTCAAGACCATTAATACACTTGCATGGAAATTGGGTACAGATAGGAAAATAATATATACTCCTATAAACATAAGGAGAAAATATCAAGCAAGAACAGTAACAAGTCTGATCCAAACCTAGCCCACCGTAAGGAGAGAATCCAAACATGAAAACAAAGTTAATACAAGTTGTGAAGAAAATATAACTAGTGTCTACAGTCAAGCCAAACTATTTGCAGAAGTAACAACTAGACTGCCTCAACAGAGCGACGCGCAGTCAGAAAAGCCAATAGCTGCGAGGGCTCAAAAAAAACATATGAAACTGATTGAAATTTAACCAAACATTTACAAGGAAATTTAAGAAAAAATTGTGCCCCCACAAGCAATACCCCTGGACGGAGCAACAAAAATTATTTTCTTCTTTTCTGAGTCTCCCTAGCCAAGTCAGGAAACACACGTACTGAAAGCCCTTGAAAGGACAAAGCACGCTTTTGAAAAAACATTCGTAAAAACCAATCTCCATCAGAAGAGAGAGCAAAAGTAGCAATTAAAGTAGATGGAAAAACAGAATCCTCAAAAGAGGTATCTAAAATGCCAGAAACATCCAAAACTTCAGCTTGACCAACCCCAGAAATCTCTCCCACAGATTTTTTCCCAACCGGAAAATAATATACTTTAACCATTGGTGGGTGGGATTCAATTGGAACACCCAAGATTTCTAACAAATATTTTTTAAACATTTCCTTAGCACTAATCACTGTTGACTTAGGAAAATTAATCAACCGTAAATTTTGATATCTAGACACATTCTCTAACATTTCAAGTCTTACTTTTAATGCCAATGCGTCCTTCTGAAAAGACGAGACACCGTCATCAAGAAGACCAGATTTTTGTTGCAACTCATTCACAGAAGATTGCAATGTGGAAATTTCAAGTGTATGTTGCTGTAATAAATTTGTATGCGACTGAGATTGAGCTGCCAATACTGAGACCTGCGGAGCCATAAGTTCCCCAAGCTTCATGATTGCAGACCAAATCACCTCCAGGGTAAATACAGCCAGACGCTCAAGACAAAAAGTTACCACATTTTCAGGTCCTCCAGTACCGGCCTCTGAAGACTGCTGCTCCATTGCAGGACTCCCAGCTGCATGGGGGGTCAACACAGATCCCTCAGAACACCTCCGTGATGTTGGAACCACTGAAGAGTGAGGGAGAGGAGAAAGAACATCTCTACTTCACAGCTGAGCGGTCTGCCCTCTGCTCCCACCAAACTCCACCACTTGGGAGGACTGCAGGCTTGATGATTGCGCCCAACTCTGTTCCGTGGCTGACTGTTTGGGAGGATGCTTCTGCACCGGGGGAGTGATATCAGGCCTCAAACCTCCTGTTGAGCTGCTCAGCTCCGGCGGGTTGTTGATGAGGCTCTGCACCGCCGGCTCGCCTGACTGTTGTGGTGTCGATAAAACAAAGACATCAAGTGGACCAACCACTCGTGAGGGCAATGGAGAGGATGCCGCTGGAGTAAGAGAGGGCTTCTTCACCACTTTGGCCTTCCGTTTACCCATAGAAGGAAAAGCGCAGCCGCACACAACACTAGTCAAATCGCCATCTTGGATTCCCGGTTGGATCAGATTGTATTCCCAATATTTCTATGGTATATATTATTTTTATTGGATGTATATTGAAAATGTAATAAATAGAAAAAAAAGGAATGCTAGAAATCATAAGGAAAGGAATGGAGAATAAAGCCAAGGATATTATAATGCCTCTGTATCGTTCCATGGTACGACCACACCTTGAATATTGTGTGCAATTCTGATTGCCATATCTTAAAAAGGATATAGCAGAATTAGAAAAGGTACAGAGAAGAGCCACTAAAATGGTAAAGGGGATGGAAGAATACCCCTAGGAGGAAAGATTTAAAAAGTTAGGGCTGTTCAACTTGGAAAAGAGACGGCTGAGGGGAGATATGATAGATGTCTATAAATTAATGAATGGAGTGGAACGGATAAATGTAGATCTATTGTTAATTCCATTAAAAAGTAAAAAGACTAGGGGACAAGTAATGAAGCTACAATGTAGCCCATTTAAGACTAATAAGTGAAAATACTTTTTCACTCAACACGTAATCAAACTCTGGAATTCATTACTGGAGGATTTAGAAAACACTGTTAGTATAGCTGGGTTTAGAAAAGATTTGGACAAGCTCCTGGAGGAAAGTTCCTGCACCTCACGCCTGGAACAGCCTACCTGCATCTGTGCACCAGGCACCCTCCCTGGCCCTCTTCAGGTTCAGGCTGAAGACCCACCTTTTCACTGTTGCATTCAGATCCTGACTGTTTCCTCATCTCAACCCAACCCCCGACAACGTTCATGACCAACTACAGACCAAACTGTACCTCACCATACCTTGCATAGAACCGATTTAATGATTGCGTAGAACCGATTGATGAACTGATTGATGCTCTGCACTGTTTTAACAAATTTACTATTCTATTCTAACTAGATTGTAAGCTCCGATGAGCATGACTGTGACGGGCAGGGACTGTCTCATGTATGCTGGCTACCTCTTGTAGGTTAGCTGTACAGCGCTGCGTGCGTGGCGCTATAGAAGTGTTAAATAGATAGAGATAGATAGAAAGGTCCATAAACCATTAGAGGACCCAGGAAATCCAAAGACAAGCTTTGTGGAACCTATGTACCTTTTTAGGAAGCTGCAAGGTACGTGTGACCTGGATTGGTCACAGCTGGAAACAGGATACTGGGCATCCATCTGTCCAAGAAAGGTCAACACATCTTCGGTAGTAGACTGGCTAATCTACTGAAGAGGGATTTAAACTAGATTCATTGGGGATGGGTGAAGAAAGCCCCCAGGTAGGTGAAACCCCCCAGGTAGGTGATACATTAAATAACTTTATGGAAATGGGTATCAGGGGTAACATATGGAAAGCAGTGTGTATAAATGCCCGTAGCATGGGAAATAAGATCCCTGATGTTGAAGCTTTGGTGGGAGTGGCTGACTTGGATTTAGTGGCAGTTACAGAAACATGGTTCACAGAAAACCATGATTGGGATGTAGCTATACCTGGCTATACTTTATTCAGAAAGAATAGGGTAGGAAGAAGGGGAGGAGGAGTGACACTATATGTAAAAACTACTATTAAAGCTTTGGAATTACAGAGCTTAAAAGGGAGAGAGGAGGCATTGTGGGTTAAACTAGAAAGAGGGAAAGAGAAATCTATTTGAATTGGTGTGATATACAGACCTCCCTCACAAGAGGTGGACAGAGAGTTAATTGAAGACATACACAGCATTGTTAGGAAAGGGGAAGTGCTACTGATAGGGGATTTCAATATGCCAGATGTTGTTTGGCACATTCCTGCTGCAGTATCATCTAGAAGTAAGGAGATCCTGGATTCTCTACAGGGAGAACTATTCAGGCAATTGGTAACAGACCCCACACGTGAAGGGGCCATACTGGACTTGGTGCTTACCAATGGTGAAAGTGTTTCTGATGTTATAGTGGGAGATCATTTTGCATCCAGTGATCACCAGATGGTGTGGTTCAGTATTAGGACTAGGGCTGTTAGAATCCATTCAAAGGTGAGGATCTTAGACTTTAGGAAGACTAACTTTGCCAAGATGGGCCAATACCTCGGAGTCGTTAGTGGGATGGGAACAGCTGGGGGATGTAGAAAAACAGTGGGCAAAACTGAAAGGGGATATTTTAAGGGCAAACAACCTTTTTGTTAAAATGGTAAATAAGGCTAAAAGGAAAAGGAGACCGCTATGGTTATCGAAAGAAGTAGCTGAAAAAGTGAAGAAAAAGAGGGAGGCCTTCATGAAATACAAGATATCACAGAGAGAGGAAGACAGGCATCTGTATTTGGAAAAACTTAGAGAAGCTAGCAAAGTAGTCAGGAAGGCAAAGATTCAAAAGGAGGATGAAATAGCCAATGCAGTAAAATGGGGGGGATAAGACATTTTTCAGATATATTAGTGAGAAGAGGAAGGGCAAAAGTGGTATTGTCAGACTCAATGGTGCAGGGGAGGAATATGTAGAAGCTGATAAGGATAAAGCGGACTTGCTTAACAAATATTTCTGTTCTGTGTGCACAGATGAAGAACCAGGAGCAGTACCTCAGAAAACACCCACAAACAGGAACAGAAGCGAGGGACATCTTGTACAATTTTCAGAAACTAGCTCAACTTAAAGTAGACAAAGCGATGGGACCGGATGGGATATACCCTAGAATACTGAGGGGGACGTTCTAGCAGCTCCACTGACTGACTTTTTCAATGCCTCATTGGAGTCGGGAGTGGTGCCAAAGGACTGGAGAGAGGCTCATGTGGTGCCTTTACACAAAAGCGGAAGTAAGGATGTGGTTGAAAACTACAGGCCGGTTAGTTTAACGTCGGTGGTGAGTAAATTATTGGAAACGCTGCTGAAAGAGAAAATAGTGAGGTTTCTAGAGTCCAGCAGATTACAGGATCCGAGGCAGCATGGATTCATCAGAGGCAGGTCTTGTCAGACAAATCTGATTGATTGCTTTGACTGGGTGACCAGGGAGTTGGACCAAGGGAGAGCCCTAGATATGTTGTATTTAGATTTCAGTAAAGCCTTTGACACTGTTCCTCACAGGCGACTTATAAACAAACTGAGCACCCTAGGGATGGACCCTAAAGTTACTGCTTGGGTTAGAAATTGGTTGGGTGGGAGGCGACAAAGAGTACAAGTAAATGGAGCTCACTCTGAGGAGAAGGATGTTACCAGTGGTGTGCCCCAGGGATCTGTCCTTGGTCCGATTCTTTTTAACATCTATTTAGTGATATAGCGGAAGGGCTGTTGGGTAAGGTTTGCCTCTTTGCAGATGATACCAAAATATGCAATAGAGTAGACACCCAGGAAGGTGTAGATAACATGAGGAGGGATCTAGCTAAGCTTGAAGAATGGTCTAGAATTTGGCAGCTGGGATTTAATGTTAAAAAATGAAAGGTCATGCATTTGGGCTGCAGCAATCCAAGGGAGCAATATAGTATAGGGGGTGAAGTATTTTTGTCCACTAAAGAAGAGTGGGACCTAGGCGTGGTTGTGTCTGATGATCTTAAAGTGGCTAAATAGGTAGAAAAGGCAACAGCAAAAGCTAGAAGGATGCTTGGGTGCATACGGAGAGGAATGGCTAGCAGAAAAAAGGAGGTGATAATGCCTCTGTATAAGTCTTTGATGCGACCTCATTTGGAGTATAGTGTGCAATTCTGGAGACTGCACCTTCAAAAGGATGTGAACGGGATGGAGTTGGGGCAGAGGATGGTTACTAAAATGATTAGTGTTCTTCATTATAAAGCATATGAAGACAGACTTAAGGATCTTAATATGTACACCTTAGAGGAAAGGCGGGAAAGAGGTGATATGATTGAGATGTTTAAATACCTCCGTGGCATAAATGTTCAGGGGGAGAGCCTCTTTCAATTGGAAGCAAGTTCTGCTATGAGGGGACATGGGATGAGGGTGAAGGGAGATAGATTCAGGAGTGATATGCGGAAATATTTCTTTACGGAAAGAGTAGTGGATCTGTGGAATAGTCTCCCAGTGGAGGTGGTAGAGATGAGGACAGTAACTGAATTCAGAAAAGCATGGGACAAACACAGAAGATCTCTAAAGGTAAAAAGGGGAATGTTGTAGTTGTTGATATGGAAGGACAGACTAGATAGGCCATGTGGTCTTTTTCTGTCGTCATATTTCTATGTTTCTATGTTTAATGGAACTTGGTCTGACCCAGTGTAGCCATTCTTATGTGCATAAGTTCTTTTGTTAGTGGATTCAGCAGGCTAATTTGGATTTTCAGTGCAACTTGGTTAAATTTATTAAGTCAGTCAGAGCACCTTAATTTTGTCTATGTTTTAGCTGGCTAGATTTAGGATGATTCTCAGTCAAAAAGTTAGGGGTGGATAATCAATGCGATGGATGCAGTTAGGAGACCTGCTAACCGCGTTAATCGTGGCCACCGGGATATGCAGTGAAACTAGAGCGGTTACTGCCGCTGATTATCTCCGCTGCCGCTTCTGCATGCCCCAATGCTCACCAGCTAGCAGCAGAGTGTGCCACTGACGGAGCAGAGGTGGTGCCCAGCAATAACCGGGCAGCGGCGATATTGCGATGCTGCCCGTTATCGCTTAACTGCAAAAGTTAGGCACCTCAAAGGTTAGGGAGTCTGATCCCCCTAGTCTCCTGTTTGCCTCATTTACCATTCCCCTAGATATATCCTAGTCCCCAGTTGTGTTGTCTGCCTTGACTAGATTGTAAGCTATTATGAGCAGGGACTGTCTTACATGTCTCTGTACAGCGCTGCATATGCCTTGTAGCACTATACAAATGCTAAGTAGGCATAGTAGAAAGGCTGGCCTAACGTTCGCCGCAGAAGCTAACCAGCTGAATATTGCTGTGGCCCAACTAGCTTCCTTTTTCTCCAGCTAACACAGACATTCAATCTTGGGGTCCAACTATGGCCCTGGCATTGAAAATCCAGATGTTAGTTTCAGCGGTGATGGCTAGCCGCTATAATCGCGCTAGCCACCACCGCTAAATATCCCCCCTAGCTGTCTAGAGTCAGCCCAAAGTGCAATTGATTCAGCTAGATTCCAGTTATTAGAGACAGAATCTAAGATATGTGATCTTTGGGAATATTTCCCATTTGAATCTAGATGTGACCATCCAGCAGTAAAACTCATCTCAGATCAAGGTATTGACCCATGCGTGTTGCATGGATTTTCAGGTAATTCTTATGACTTGACATTTTAGGTTGGAAAGATGTGGCAAATACTCAGGGTTGGACCACCCACTGTGCAAACTGTGCACTCACACGGGGGAGCAGTCACTGGGGGCGACATTGTCGACACAGTGAACTGGCCGGAACCAGTTGCAGGATGAATGGCGGCAAGCAACGGACAACAGAGAGACAGAACAAAAAGCAGCTTGGGGACTTTGGAACCCATGTGCATGCAGTAACTGAGGTCATCGGTCCCATTATTCTATATTATTTAATGCCCATTATTTAGTTTGCCACCTTCAGAAACTTCCCCCAGAACCTTTGTTTTAATGGGACCTGCAACTTTTAATTTTTATTTCATTATTTCCCATAACTGGTGGAATTTCTGTGGACAGTATGTTTTACTTCACAAAATAAAGATGAGCTCATCACCTCCTGTCTTTCAGATTTTGGGGAGGGAGGGAGGGGAAGCAGGTGTTATAGATATGATGGGTTTTCAGAAAAAAGAGTTGATGTGCCCACTCTTCTCTCTCTCCTTCCCACCCTCTAAGTAAAAAGAAATAAAGGTAAACAGACATATAAAGTGTTATCTTTTTATTGCACTATCATTTGTTCAGCTTTATTTTTGTGCATTCAAGTAGACTAATATGGCAGTCATACTACTTTATTTAAGAAAATCAATCATGAGGCCCTAAAGCAGACTTTGCTTAAACATTTTCAAAATTTTACCTATAATGGCGCTGGGTCATTACACAGGGAAAGGAAACCAAGGAAATATTTTCTCAATAAAGTTTTGACAGATCCCAGATTTATTGATGACATGCTAAATTTATTACCTCACTCATATATAAATCTTATAAACTAACCAATTTATTGAGATGTGAGCTTTTGAGGACAAGAGTCCACTTTGATGTAGACTTTTATCCTCAAAAGTTCATACCTCAATAAATGTTTTAATGTAAAATGTACCCCTTTAACTCTGTCTTTTTACTTCTCCAGATTAACACAGCTGCCCTCTCAGAATTTTCAACGCTGGGACAAAAGAGAGGCTTGTGAAGGGCTCCATTGGAATCGGTGAGGGTGGGGACAGCAGTGACAGCAGGGATAGATGAGGCCAGCACAGTAATCATTTGCACAGGGCAGCCAAAAGCGTAGAACCAGCCTTGCAAATACTGCTGATTGAAGACCTTTATACATTCACTCTGCGCATAGCTTACAAAGCTTGGACTGGAAAATGATCTAAGAAATGATTTGTACGGATAATTTTTTCTAGTGCTTAGGATGAAATGCATAAGGACTGTGGCCCTGTTTGAAGTTCATGCCCTCTGCTTTCATCTGAATGCAGAGAAACAACTTGGAAACCACCAGCCTTGTGGTGAGAAGCAGAGAGATTAACTGCTGTATCCTTGCCAGTAGGTTGCTGGAATATGTTTTTCCCCTCTATGAACAAGAACCTGGGCCAGTCTGCCTCGTACCACCTGAGAGCAAATGGGTGCATTAGCTTATGCTGATGCACATAGGGCATTCGTCTTTGGGCTGCAAAAGCCATAGCAAATATTTCCATATCGGAGCTGAATGCAGAGAAGGCAGAACTGGGCCAGCTTCAGTTTGCTATGAAAGCTGAAGGTTAGCTGGAGCTTACATCCCGTGTGCTCAGAATGCAGATGTATCTCTTCTAAGGGAGGAGGCTTGTTTTGGTCTAAGTAGCATACCAAGAGTGGATTGGGAGAAGGTTTTTAATATTTCTTTGTGCTGTTTGCACATAATTACTTGGCCAGAGGAGTCAGTAACATCTGAAAGCACCAGGTTGGAAACAGTGGAGAGCAGGTAGAGAGCTAATAGGGGAAGCAGCAGGCAGAGAGAGCAGCTGCCTTCCATAAATGGACTAAAAAGAGGGAGAGGACGGGGTGGAGGTCCTGAACAGGTCACCTCGCACTCCAGGAAGTCAGGGGAAAAATCCCTATCATCAGGAGAGCGGCTGCTAGATTAAACAACACACAGCACATGACAAATTCCTTCCAAGCAATGGAAGAGCACCAAAAGTAGAGATTTCAGCAGGGAACCACCTTCACACACAAACACACACACACAAGTAGATCATGCAGTTTAAAGCCAAATTCAACTGTGCTTGCTAAGCATGTTTCGCAATCTGCCAAAAAAGGAAAGCGGAAGCTTCGAGGGCCAGACAGGCAGCAAAGAGAGGAAGGTTTCTCCAGGTATTATGTTTAGTGTCGTCAGGGGTCTTTCATTACATTGCCAAAATTGACCACCACACAATGAACTTGCCATGAATAAGCCTTAACCTTACAGTAATAACGATGTTTTTTGGCCACTGATTCATACAAACAATGGTGCATGAACACAAGTTGATCTGATGGCATTTTTTTGTCATTTATTTAAAGCAGGACAGATTGTACCGTGATAAGTGCTTGGATGGGAATAAAACTGTGCTGTGACAAGACAAGCTTCCTGAAGGTGGTTGATGTGCTCCTGACACAGTAGGTGCTTGTCTTCTGGCTATAGCAATATGATTTGCCATCTGGCCAATGGCACATGCTACCCCTAGGTTCAGTCAGTGAATCGATGGACTAGTGAGTTGTCATTCAATCATTCACTAGTCCAGTGGGGGAAAAGAAGTTGACGCAGATAAAAAGCCGCATAGCATTGAATAAGAAGGGGGGGGGGGGGCGACAAAGGAGAGCTCTAGGTCAAGGTTATGCCAGCATCTCGGTGGCTGGATTTCTTTTCTTGTTAGCACCCACAGGCCAGTCCCCTCCCAGGGGGTAGCCTAGCCATCTGTGCCAAATTTTGGAGGGCAGCCTTAGTTTTGCCAGAAATATATTACATATCTGACTCAGCCTTCTAAAGTCTCCACTTCAGGGATGTCTCAGGACAGGGGCGGGTGATGCACAGGGCTGGATTGGCCTATCAAGCATTTGGGCTCTGCCCAGCGAGCCATTCAGACTGGTCTCATGGAGGCTATCATTATTTCTTTCCAGATCTTCATCTTTGGCTACCAATTCCATCACAGGGCAAGTGATGGGCTATGCAACTGGGATCCCCTTGTGGCATTTCAGAGCTGGTAAAGTTCTGCTTTCCCCTGTTCTTCATCCTTCCACCCCTCGCCGGATCAGGATAAACCCAGGCTAGTAGCAGTTGCAGTCAGCTAAGCTGGTGCTTCCAACTCTGGCCCTTCCTATTGCTGCATGGCAAAACGACTCAATAATGTTGCCTGGCTTAGCCGTGGGGCAGGGCATGCAGCTTAGGGATGTGCAACTGATTTGAAAGAAAATGACACAAAAGAAAAACAAATGAAATTTCACTTGTTTGTTTTTCTTTTGTTTCGTTTCACTGCGTGCCCTTTCCTAGTCACATTTTAAAAAGCATTAATTTTCAAAAGATCTGCCGCCTTTCTTCAAGAGGTGAGCAACTACTTCAGTCCTATTAAATTAAGCAGAATTTAGTGGCAACATTTAAACATTCAAAAAAACAAATGGGCATCCCTGAGGGTGGGGATAGATCAGATGATGGAATTTAAGCAGCTAACACTGATTTTCAGTGCTGTGAAGCTGATATTAAAAAAACACAGTGTTCCTAAATTTTAGAGATTAATGTAGATGCATATTTTCAGCTGAAAATTTACTTAAATTGTGAATCCTAAACTTAAAATCGCAATACATAGCATCTTAAGTTGGATGCCTATTGCTGAAAATCACTGTTAATTCCTAACTTTAAATCTGAACCTGTAGCCACCCATTTCTGGGCTCCAAAATTTAGCCTGCTAATGAAACTAAGCACCTAACTTTAGGGACTCAGATCTACTCAGTTTTCGAACAGGACAATAAAAACGCCAGTTTCTAAAACCTGAACTCCAAAACCCTTTGAAAATCAGTCTACATTTTCCTAACATAGGTGCCCAAACTTAAACACCACAATAGTAGGCCTAAACCAAGGTGGCCTGATTCAGACCTTCTATATTTAGGTAATTTTTAGCCATAAACTTAGCCACAAAGGTTCAGCTGAAAATGTGCATAAATCCATGTAGCCAAAACTAAGCTGCCTAAATCTGACTTTTAACCGGCCGATAAGAACATAAGATATGCCATATTGGGTCAGACCAAAGGTCCATCAAGCCCAATATCCTATCCTCAACAATGGCCAATCCAGGTCACAAGTACCTAGCAGACTTCCAAAAGGTAGACAGATTCTATTTTGCTTAGCCCAGGGGTAGTGTAAGTAGTGGATTTCTCTAGTCCATTTTAATAATGGTTAATGGACTTTTCCTCCAGGAACTTGCCCAAACCTCTTTTAAAACCAGCTACACTAGCAGCTTTTACTACATTGTCCGGCAAGGAATTTCAGAGTTCAATTGTGCATCAAGTGAATAAGATATTTGCTCCAATTAGTCTTAAATGTGCTATGTTGTAAGAGTGGGGGAGTAGCCTAGTGACTAAAGAGACCAGGGTTCAATTCCCACTGGCACTCCTTGTGGTCTTGGGCAAGTAATTTTATCACCAATTGGAAGAAAGGCCTAGCAATCTATTTCTGGTCATACCTTGCCAAGAAAATGCAGGGACTGCTGGGTCGCCAGGAGTCTGCATTGGCTCAACGACACACATTGCATTTTTTGTGCTACATTGTGGTTTCATTGAGTGCCCCCTAGTCTTTCCACTTCTTGAAAGAGTAAACAACTGATCTACATTACCTGTTCCCCTCCACTCATAATTTTATAAACCTCTATCATATCTCCCCTCAGCTGCTTTTTTTCCAAGTTAAAGAGCCCTAACCTTTTAAGGCTTTCCTTGTAGGGGTATTCTTCCATCATTTTGGTGGCTCTTCTCTGTAGATTTTCTATTTCCACCATATGGCACCATGGCTCCATTTAAAAGCCATGACTGAGTTAGCCGGGTCCAGGCCGGACAGAATTGCTGTCCCAGTCTGCATGTGCAGGATTGTTCGTGATTTGATCCCGCAGGACTAGACATGTCCCGCAGGATCAGAATTGAGATCCCCTCTGTGCATCTGGTTCAGACTGGATGCACAGAGGGGATCTACGTCCGGGACAGAATCGGGCCCCATAAGAGCCTTTCAAATTGCCCATTTGATCTTTCACTTGGCTTTAACACCCGTTTAAAACAATTTCACAGGTCTCTTGCCTCCTAACTGGAAGGCCTCATTGTAAAGGTCTCTAGAAGCAATTTATTTATTTCTACTCAAGGAATAGAGTGGAGTGGATGAATAGCCTAGTGGTTAGAGCAACAGGAAATCTGAGTTTGACTCCAACTGGGTAAGTCACTTTACCTTCCATTGCCTTGAACAAAATGGCCTGGTAATGTACTTCTAGTCATACCTTGTCAAGAAAACCCAGGAATTGCTGAGTCACTAGGAACCAGCACTGACTTAAAGGCACTTAAAAAAACCCTCAAAGAATATTTACCCTATTCTTCCTTCTAGGCTAAGTTATACTCTGATTTGATTTCAATTAAAAGTGCTCTGGTGGTACTAAGCCCTGACTGAGTTTAAATTTAAATGAAAACTCTCTGGTGGTACTAATCTCCGTCCATGGATTGTGCTTGGGCAGTCTGTGGAGATATTCAGTGCCCATCCCTCTATGGGCTATCCAGATAAGGGCTTTGAAAATATTTAATCCTTCTTATGCCAGCTACAGAGGCGCCAAGTCTCACACAGCTGGAGACTCTCATATGCACTGAACCTTTTCTCTCCGGTGTCAGACCCTCAGCGCCCACTGCCCTGATCCTGATCACTGCTCTGATGAGAGCAAAGCATAAGAGGAGGAAAGCCAGGTGCCCTCTCCAGTAGGAAGAAATTTGAGCACACTGCAATTTATCTCCTGCCTTCACTCAGCTCCTGTGAATCAATCAGCCCTGAGGGCTGGAAATTAAGCAGTTGTGCTCCGAAGCGTCTTTCAAAGGCACAAAAAGGGGAGGAGGGAGAGTTCAGCAGGAGAAGAAAGAGGGAAGAGATTCTTTCGCCAAATCCAGATTAATAGCTCTGTGTGTCCCCTCACTCTGTGTGTGTCTATCTCCCTCTCCATCCTTGTGTATGTCTCTGCTGCCATCTCTGTGTATGTGTGTGTGTATTTGTATCTCCCTCTCGCCTTCCATTTCTGTGTGAATGTGTCTATGTCTATTCGCCTGTGTCTATCTCAGTCTGTGTGTCTCTCCTTCTGTATCCATGTGAATTTGTCTCTCTGCCTCAATCTCTATGTCGCTGTGTGTTTTTCAATGTTTTTTTCTGATGGGGCGACAGCGTCACAAAAATAATTTCCCTTTGAAAATTTAGACCTGCAAAGCCGAAGTATCCTTTAGTCACTGGGCAGAGGGCAGTTTTCAGCTATGGGAATTTATGTGGGTAACTAGTTATTTAGTTAACTGGGCAACTTCATTTGAAAGCATCCTCATATTGGCTCTGCTCTGTTTATATTCTCTCATAGGCACCAAAACAACCCTAAATATTACTTTGGGGAAAATGTTACAAGCGACTTGAACATGTAGAATAGCATTTTGCACACTCAGGCCCTTATAATTTTGCCCTGGGGTATACTGTGCATGCAGAAAACTACATGCTAGGACAGCACAGTGCCTATGTTTATGCAATATAAGGGCAATTTTATAATAGGTTGACGATAAATGAAGACCAATTAGGTGTCTATTAGGTGCTAAAGAAATTACTTTTGAAGGCTTGTGTGGCAATTTACAAATTTATTTATTTATTTACATTCTCTTATATACCGCGCTATTCTGCATCAGTGTGGTTTACATTGAACAAACTGAAATTACATTGAACAGGGCATTATAACTTGGAGATAACTATTTTACAGGGACATGGGCTATGGAGGGTTAAGTGGCTTGCCCAAGACCACAAGGAGCACCTGCAGGACTAGAAACCCCAGTCCTTCCGGCCCAAGGTTGCTGTCCTCTAGTGGGATTTGAACCCCCGACCTTCCGGCCTGAAGTACCTTGCCCCAACCACTAGGCATTGGAAGCATTGATGATGTAGAGATGTCCATGTTTTGAGAAGAGGTGTATTGGGGGCATGGTATGGGTGGGACACATTCTCTGATAAGCATCCTATCAGAGGATTTGCAAAGAACGTTGATGCGGAGGGTGGTGCATTTAATTATCAATATTTACGGCTGCCATAAATTATGTAGAAACATCAACCTCATTTGTCTTTTGTGGCTGTTTATGGTATTGATGACTGGAGGAGATCTGATTGTGATTCTTGTGTCTGATTGTCACCTGTGTCCATGTAGGTATATCCTTTAATACCCTGCTCTATGCCCTGTCCTTCTCATTAATCCTTCTGGAATCCTCCTTAAACACACTATGGGGCATGTTTACTAAAAACCGCCAATGTGCGCAGCCGCACAATAGCACACTAAAAGCGTATTTAAGAGCGCTTAAGCGCCCCGCAAATGTGCGATGAAGCCCCGCACCCATCTGTTGGTGGGAAACCGTGTTTTATACACCTAGGGGGGGGGGGGGGGGGTGGGGGGGGTGTTTCCACTAACTGAGGCAGACAGAATTCTCCAAGATGTTTATGCAGCACCTACCTATTACACAGGTTATTGCTGCTTTGGAACTCTGGCATAGTCACATTCAGTCATGGAAGGTGTTGTGGACCTGGTCCAGGGCGCAACATCACAAACTCAGGGTGAGCACAGTAACCGCACAATGTGATGGTGTTTAGCTACTCTTTGCCGTTTGTCCACCCACTCAGGACACCCTACCAGGCCGAGGTGCTGTGTGGGTGCACACGGACACCTCCCCTACCAGGCCGGGGAGCTTTAGGGGTGCAGTTCCCATCTTGTGTGCATCTGTGGACAGCTGATTTGCATGTGCAGTGCATCATGGGTACGGGTGGCCTAACCCTATCCTGTTTACACCAGCAGACTGTCTGTGATGTGACGTGCAGGCTATCTGCAGCCAGGCAGGGGCTTGCTTACAGCTATAGAGCTGTAGCCCAATGGTTATGTCACTGCCTGTGTAGCCAGAGGTCATGGGTTCAAACCCACAGTGGGGTTCTGTGATAGGGTTGTCCAAAGCATTATTTTAATTTACTGTACATATGTTGATGCCTGTTAACATGCTGTGAGAGTGCGTTTGCTAGTAGTTATCACAAAATAAAATTAAAAAGCCTCCTACAGCACTCCACAACATAAAACATACTGCCTCAGCTAGCCTTTTTCACTGGGCATTGTGAGGGATTGAACCCCTGGTCCCTGCACCATTAGTCAGTGTGTTAACCATTGTGCTGTGGCTGTGTTCCTTTGCTTTAACATCAGTGCACTGCATCCTGCTGCCCACAATTAACAGTGCGCCGCCTTATGCCGCCCAAAATGAACAGTGCGCCGCCTTATGCCGCCCAAAATGAGCAGTGCGCCGCCTTATGCGGCCCAAAATTACTTTGCCTCCTGACACACTTTTCCACATTCAAGGTGGTGCCTCAGCCAGCCTTTTTGGGTTGTGCACACTGGGGGATTGAACCCATGGCCCCAGCACCATTGGTTATTGTCTTCACCGTTGTGCTACAGCTCTGTTCCTATATGTGCCCAGCTGCGCCCCACTTAGCCTTGCCACGCGCTAATGTGGGCCCCGCACATTAACGCGACGCGCACACGTATGGTCATTTTTTTTCCTTTTTCGGCCTGAACCGCCCACTCCTTATATGGCACAGGCACACTACCGCCCCTATGTATCTCCCATACTCTTTGTGTTTGCAGCCTTTCCCTTGGGTATGTCTGTTACCTGATACTCTTTATCTACATGTTTGTGTGTGTGTGTTTGTGGTTGTGGGTGTGGGTGTATGAATGTATGTGCTTTCTCTATCTCTGTGCCTGAATATATGTGTGTGGGGGGCTGATATTGTGCTGGTGGAGGGTTTCCCTGGGTTTTGATGGAGGATCCAAGGAGTCATGAGTGACCTTAACAGATGAGTTGTGCAGACCACACTGCATGGGACACACAGGGCCCAGAGGAGGGCCAGGGGCATCCCATTCAGAGGATTTGTAGGCCTAGGATCCAATTCCTAGACCTCACAGATGACCAGAGTCTCATTAGGTTCTCTGATAAAGTTGCCATTCAGCATTTCTGCCAGGAGCTAGGGGCTCTTCTCCACTCCACCACATGGAAGGGGCAGCCCAGGCCAGCTTATCTAATGGTCAGCACAGCTCTTGCCTTTTTGCCATTGGTAGTTGCCAGTCTATTATGGCTGTCATTATGCACCTCAGCCTTTCTACCATCTCATGGTGCATCATGCAGCTTCTGAGGGTCTTTTTCATCCACACCTCTGAGTATATGCTAGAATCACCAAACTATGACCAGTTTTATGGGTTGGTACATTTCCCATCTGTGTTGGGGTCATTGATGGCACACATATAGCCATCAAGCCACTATGAGCTGCTTCTGGTGTCTGGACCAATCATGGAGGGAACTGTTTTATAGCCCACAAAAGTGTGTGAAATTTTCATGGTATGCTGCATGCTCCATGATTTTGTCCAACTGCAGAGACCATCTCTTTCAGAAGATGTTGAAGTGGGAGAGCTAGACACAGAGGAGGATGCAGAACCAGCACCAGAGGAAGAGCCAGCCCCCCAGCAGGACCTAGTAGCAAGAACTGACCTCATACACGCAATTTTCAGTGAGGCAGTGCACATTTATTAACAGTGAGTATGAACAAGCTTACTTTTCCCCTTCTCCTTTCCCTTCCCCTCTTCCCATTCCTACCCTCCACACTCTTGCCACAATGGCTACTATGACATACAGAGTGCTGGATGGGCTACCACTGGTCTTGGAAATGGTCAGTGACTCCTCATCCAGCAGGGGGTCCTCTGGCTGAAGGGGTCCCTAATGTGGCAGCAACCACAAGGTGCAGTTTTTCAGAGGAGGTGTGTGGCAGTGGCTGAGAGGGTGGGGATCTAAGAGGATGCCATGGTAGAGGAGCAGCAGATTTTCCAAGAGCTGGCAGGGAGGTGGATTGCAGAGTCTGTTCTTTCCCAAGGTCACTGTGCAGATCTCTGACATTCTGCTACTCGGCTACTACCTCCTGTCACACGGGACTGCATCCCAATCACCACCACCTTAGTGAGTTGTAACTGTCTCTCTTGCAGCTGGAGCTTGCATTCACTATGTGCCAGCAGTTATTCTTGCAGCTGAAGCTTGCAGCATCCCTGAGCCAGCAGTTGCTGACTTTGTGCTAGAAGCTTGTCCCAACAGCAAAATAGTTCCTGAGTGCTCCTAGCTGCTTAACAGCCACCCTATGAAGCAACACCTTCGGCTAGCTCTCAATGGTCATGGCATGGCAATGGGAGTGGGATAGGCACATTATGTGTGTCATCATCATCATCCTTCTCATCAGCTCTTGTTGTAGCTCCTCCTCTGCTTCTTGAGTGACTTGCTCTGTTCCACGTCCTTACAAGTCTTCTGTGAAGCCTCAGCACCTTTTCTGGTAGACTGTCTGCCTCTAGGCTCTCCTCATCTGCAGGTAAGGAAACAACAGCACACAATCAATACCTTAATGGCGTATATACATTTACAGACAATGACTGTACAGGTGGACTAATACAGATTCTCCTCTCTTCCAGAATATCCAGAGGGTGTGAAGCTCATCATGTTATGGCTCAGTTGCCTGTAGGTTCATAACTTCAATTTGATGCATTATTCTTCAGTACCATGCCATGCCACCATGTCACACAATCCACATGCCCACTGGTCTGATACACCTGTATTTTGGTATAAGTCCAGAATGCTTTGCATGCAGCAAGGGCTGCTTATGCACTACATAAATGTTGATATAGCACTCAGACAGCTGAGCACATGCATACAATGCATCCTATGTCATATATATGAAGCATTTCCATCCATCCATGACCATACTGTTTAATCATCTAGTCTAGTGAAGCCACTATGATTTGAAGTACAATTCTAGATGTACTTTAACCTGTGCACAGCTTCAATAGGTTTCCAGTTAGTAGTTCTTAAGTGATATGTATATTGGAAGACAACCCTGCATGCCTATCTACTGGCCAACGTTATGCATGCAGCAACACCCAAGTTATTACTCTGTGCACTTTATGGTTTGAGTGTCCAGCATAGAAGGAGCATAGAAGTTGGAGGGTATGCCTCCTAGGCTAATAAGCCCATCTGAGAACTCACTTATCTAAATAGAGGCCACCTCTCTAGGAGAGCTGACAGACTAACACTTCATTTCATGAGCAGAGAAGTATGAGGAAACTGCACCTTGCCAGTGGGAAAGAGGGAATATGCACATAGCTTTGGGGACATGTAACAGCAGACCATACCTGAAGAAAGGACTTTCACTTGTTCTGAATATATGCACAAATCACATTCCGAGGCAATTTCTCCAAATGGGTTAGTTGTGTGCATATCATGACAGTCATGAACCTCACTTCTGAGTAAGATTCATGACTGGTAACTAGACTTAGCAACAGAATTACATAGGGAGGATGCCTTTTAGATGAGGTTACCAAGTGTTGACAGTAAGAGCCTTAGAAGTGAAGTATGTAAGAAGTACTTACTGGTTGTAATGTATGGCGTGATGTCTAATTGGTCATCCAGGGTCTTGAGAACCTTATGCTCTGGCTGAGTTAGTGATTCCATCTGGCCAGGTTGGGATCTGCCAATCAGCTTTTTCTTAGCAATATACCTCAATTCCTGCCATTTCCACATGAGAGACTTCAATTCTCTGTTGTGGTAGAAGATGCCATTAATTTTGTGGCAGATGCTTACTCAGATTTTTTTGTGTGGTAAAGGTGCTGATGTTTTGGCCTGGATGTCCAAACAGGGAGATGTGTGCATGAGTTAACGGAATATGTTCCATTACATGCCTTTTCAATGCTTCTTTAGAGTCAGGAGTGAGTCTGGAGGACTGAAGACAGGCAGATGTGGTTCCTGTCCACAAAAGTGAACATAAGGAAGAGGTTGGGAACTACAGGCAAGTTAGTCTGACCTCTGTGATGAGTACATTAACAGAAACACTAATAAAACAGAGGATAGTGCAGCTTCTGGAATCCAAGAGATTATAGGATATGAGAAGCATGGCTTTCTTGTCAAACAAATTGATCGGTTTCTCTTGACTAGGTGACCAGAGAAAATGGATCGTGGGAGTGAGCTAGATGTGGTATATTTAGATTTTAGCAAGGCCTTTGACACAGTTCCTCATCGGTGACTTATAAAAAACGAAATGCCCATGAGATGGGCCCTAAACTGACTGCATTAGAAACTGGTTGAGTGGGAGGTGACAGAGTAGTGGTAAAAGTTCATTTTGAAGGTAAGGACTTTACCAGTAGTGTGCTCTAGGGATCCCCACTTCTGGAGAACCAAGAACCAGTTCTGTTTAACATTTTTGTAATTGATATTGCAGAAGGTCTATCATAAAGGTTTGCCTTTTTGCGGATGATACCAAAATTTGCAAGATTTTGTCCCACACGTCCATCCCCTTTGTACATCTGGGCTGAGCTGGATGTACAAAGGGGATCGTGATTCTGATCCCAAGGGGCATATCTAGCCCTGCGGATCAGAATCACGAACAGCAATGTACGTGCAGGCGAGGACTGTGATTCAGTCCAGCCTGCATGTACATTAGTAGCCTGATTAACTCAGTCAGGGCTTTTAAATGGAGTTGTGGTACCATGGCGTTCTGTTGCCATGGCATCGTGGCTCCATTTAAAAGCCGCGATGTCGGCTGCCAATAAAGAGTTTATTTCCCACAGTCTGACCCTCAATCTGGCATCCTAAGGCCAAGGTCGGGGTGCAGGGAATAAACCCTGGCCCCCCCCCCCCCGCCATCTGTACCCCAGGCCTTCCAAAATAAACGTCCAGAGAAGTTATTCCACCTCGGAAGAGGACTAACATTCCTGGACATTTTGCTGGCTCTGGACATACAGGACTGACATTAGAATCAGACCTGTACGTCCAGGGCCGGTGTCCGCCCACTACCCATCCACTCTCTGCCACCGTGGCACCCATTTCCTGCTCCATCTTACTTCCCCACACAACCGGTGGGGAAGTTATTCGGGGGCCCGTCGGGCAGTCCATCCCCACTATTCGTGGCTCAGAATAACCCCCAATAGGGTAAACACCTTGAACTGTGTGGATCTTGCAAGGCTTGACAATTGGTTGAGAATTTGGCAGCTAGGATTTAATGCTAAAATATTAAGGTCATGCATTTGGGCTGGAAAAAACAAGGGAGTGGTACAGTATAGGGGGTGAAGTACTTCAATGCGCAAAAGAAGAGAGGGACCTGAGGGTGGCTCTATCTGATGGTCTCCAGGTAGCCAAATAGATAGAAAAGATGATAGCAAAAGCCAGGATACTTGGGTGCATAGGAAAAAGGAAGTGCTAATCATGCCCTTTTTTGTATGTTGTTGTTGTTGTTAAGTGCTGTCAGTATCAAACATAAGAACATAAGAAATGCCATACTGGGTCAGAGCAAGGTCCATCAAGCTCAGTATCCTGTTCTCAAGTGGCCAATCCAGGTTCCACAATGCTTGTCCTAGGGTAAGCAGTGGATTTCCCGCGTCCTCTTTAATAATGGGCTGGTGGAGGGATCACTAGGAGCCTAGCTTCTTAAGACTGCAATGTCCTAGTAGGAATTTAGGGAATCAAGTAACCATTTATTTATTTTATTTATTTAGCTACATTTATATCTCGCTTTTCACCAGGTCAAAGCGGCCTAACAAAAACAGGGGGGGGGGGGGGGGGGGGGGTAAAATTATTAAATACGAAAGAAAAAGGGGGGGGGGCTGTCACCAAGAGGGTCAAAGTAACAAATTAGACAAAAAGACGTAAGTTTCTTAGTTGGTGGTAGAGGGGGTAGTTCAGAGGGCTGGAAGGGTAATCAGTGAGAGGAGTCTTTTTCTGGTCCAAGATAGTCATGAAATAGGATGGTTTTTAGTTGTTTCCGGAATGTGGGGCGGTCTCTGTTTCTTCGGATCAGGTTCGGGAGGGAGTTCCAGAGGGAGGGTGCGTACAGTTTGAATGCCCTGTTGCAGGTCTGTTGATTGAACTTAGTTCGTTCGTGGGGGATAGTGAGTGTGTTGTTAGTGTTCTGATGGGTTGGTCTGTTGAGGGTAGGCTGGGGTAGTAGAGTCCGGAGTTGAGAAGAATGTGATTGATGGAGGGCTTTGTGGATGAGCAGGATAGATTTGTATTTAATCCTTGCTTTGAGAGGAAGGATGTGAAGTTCTCTTAGGATTGGAGTGATGTAATTATGTTTTTTCGCTTTCTGGATGATTCTTGCTGTGGTGTTTAATGCTGTTCATAGGGGGTTGATGTGGGTGGCGGGTAGCCCATGATAAATCGTATTACAGTAGTCCAGGTGGGGGAGCGTCATAGCCTGCATGACTGTTTTCAAGTCCTTTGGGTCGATGAGTGGTCTGAGCCGTTGTACCATCTTTGTTTTGTGGAATATTGTTCTGGTAGTCTTTTTTATCTGTTGGTTGAATGTAAGCGCTTGATCGATGATGATTCCTAGATATTTTATTTGGGGTTGAATCTGTATTTGGGTGGTTCCTAATATGAGGTGTGGTGGCGGGGTGAAGTTAGGGTCTTTGGTCACTATGAGGGCTTCTGGTTTTTTAATGTTGATGGATAGGTTGTTCTCTTGTAGCCAGCTGGAGATTTCAATGAAGCAGTCTGACAGGTGACTATTTGTTGGGTTGGTGGTTGTGATTTGAGCATATAGCATTATGTCGTCCGCGTAGATGTGGTAGTTGATGTTATGAGCGCGTATTATTGAGCAGAGTGGCTGCAGGTAGATATTGAAGAGCATGGCGGATAGTGTGGAGCCTTGGGGTACTCCTTGGTGCTGGCGGAAGGGGGTGAGGTTGCCATGCTTGTGCTGATCAGCTATTGTCTGTTGGTCAGGTAGGAGAGGAACCATTGAAGTACAACGTCTTTGATGACAATTTCTTGGAGTCTGTGTAGAAGGGTGTTGTGGGAGAGGTGTCAAAGGCTGTGGATATGTCTAGGAAGAGCATGGCATATCCAGAGTGTTTGGTCTGAGTACCTTTGATGAGGGTGTTCATTAGTGATGTCATGAGGGTCTCGACTCCATGTAGTGGGCAGAATCCATGTTGTTGTGGGTCCAGTATGTTGTTGGTATCCAGGTGGTCTTGGAGTTGTTGTTGGATTATCTTCTCGATGACTTTGGTGGTGAATGGGAGGCTTGCTATAGGCCTGAAGGAGGCAGAGTCGAGGGGGTCCAGGTTGGTTTTTTTAGGGTTGGGCAAATGATGGAGGTTTTGAGGACTTATGGCATGTGTCCTTGCTTGAGAGATTCATTGACAATGTGGGTTAGTGCTGCGCTTATGTCTTCTTTTGATTTCTTTATCCACTCTACAGGGCAGGGATCTAATGGAGAGGTAGTGGTGTTTAGGCAGGAGATAGTGGATTCTATGTTTCCTTTGGTGACTGTATTGAATGTACTCCAGTCTGTGCCTTTTGTAACAGGATAGGTTGTTGTCGTTGTTGTTGTGTTCAATTGTGGGTTGGGTGGTTGTTGGAGCTGTTTGTATTGGCGTGCTAGTAGTTCCGGTGGGATGTTCGGGAGCTGGTTGGAGTGGTTTGGTGTCTTTGCTAGCTTTTTGACAATCTCAAAGAGCTCCTGTGATTTGTTTATTGAAGTATTTATAATTTTTGAGTGGTAGGTCCTTTTTGCTTTGTCTGTTTCTGTATGGTAAGTGGCCAGTTCAATCATGTATTTTGCTTTGTCGGCTTCTTTTTTGGTCTTTCTCCATTTTCGCTCGGTTCTCCTGAGTTGAGTCTTTAGTCTCTGTAGGTCGGGGGTATACCATCAGGCTCTTGTTGCAGTAACTCTGGTTGTGGTGCTGTTTGTCGTTGTGCATGATGCGGAAGAGATTGTAGTATTCCAGGTGTTGATTAGGTCTTCGATTTTGGTGGAGTTTGTTTGGAATTTAGGTAATATTTGTGCTAAAAAGTCCTCTGTTAAATGTCTTAAATCTTCTTGTGAGTTGTATGTTCTCTTTGACGTTGGTCTGTTTGTAGATGTAGGTGATGTTGGTGAGATGGTGGTCAGACCATGGAACGCATGTGATCTTTGTGTTCTTGCATGAGATGGTGTTTTGTGAGTTCAGGAATATCAGGTCAAGGGTATTCCCTTTTTCATGTGTTGGTTTGTGTATTATCTGAGTCAGGTCCATTGCTTCCATGGCACTGATGAAGGTTTCGGCATGTTTATCTTGTAGTGAGGGGAGGTTAAAGTCTCCGAGGATTAGTTGTTCTTTGGTGGTGATGGTGCTCTCTGATACATGTTTTAGTATGTCTGATAGGTCGGTACGTGATGTGGGTGCTCGGTAGATTAGGCATATGGAGAGGTGTTTGTTAGTGAGTGTGAGTATGAGTATAAAAGGGAAGTTAGTGTTTGTTAGTGAGTGTGAGTATAAAGGGGAAGTGCACAATTCTGGAGACCGCACCATTGAAAGGATATAAACAGGATAGAGTTGGTGCAGAGGACAGCTACTAAAATGGTCAGTGGTCTTCATCATAAAGCATATGGGGATAAAATTAAAGATCTCAATATGTATACTTTGGAAGAATGGCAGGAGATGGGAGATATGTTAGAGACATTTAAATATCTCTGTGAACAGAGGAGGTTTTGTGTTCCATAGAGCACGCTCATCAACATATTCAAGAAGTAGTTAAATGAGCTTAACATCCAAGGAGAAGACCCAGTCTCATGCTTTTCAACTGTTTATTAAAATAAGTACATAAGCACTTACTTCAGAGGTTGAATGGAGAGACAGTACTGTTCCTAGTTAAACATGCAGATGGGTCTCTCTGTGACCACTGCTTCAGCTCACAGCCTGTCAGGAGAGGATTGCAGAATAAACTGAACGATAGTAGGTTGGATGATAAATTCATAAAAAAGACAATGATTTTGCAGAGGTGGAATGGAAAGAGGGGCAAGAGTCCTGCTTACTTGAGCCCCAAAATGGAGTATTCTACCTAACGAGAAGGGGAAGAAGGATACCCAAAAGACTAGGGGCATCTTGGGCTAAGGTATGACGACAGCAGATCTCCAGGGATAGGAGAGAGAGGGTCACATGCAACATCTAACCTGAGCTCAGGTATAAGGTCACAGAACTAAAGTAGGAAGCAGCCGGCAATAGCTAGTAGCTGTATACAATACACAGAGTAGTGGCTAAGCACACGCAAAGCTGTGGGCCGAACAGGAGATGGGTCTCTTTCAATTGAGAGTAAGCTAGGAACAAGGTGGTCATAGGATGAGGGTGAAAGCGGATGGATTTGACGCCCTTGACTATATCTACGGTCGGTAACTGGGCAGTGGCTCAATATCGCTGCTACCCAATTGGTGATGGGTGCTGTCTCTGCTCCGCCCCGCAATGCCCACGACATGCCCTGATGTTAATTGCGTAGCATCGGGGCGTGTAGCAATGGAACCCGCAGATACTGAGCGGCTCTAACCGTGTTAGTGCCACTGAATAACCCACTAACCGGCATTTACATGGTCTGCAGGTCTGCAAACCATGTAAATGTCTTTGAATATCCCCCCTAAGTTTCTAAACCTAGGCCCCCAAGTTAAGTGCCTAAATTTGTCACCTAAATTTAGAAGCTTAAAAGTTTTTGGCTCAGGGTCCGATATTCAACACTGGCGGCTGGGCGCTGAACCTTAAACCCGGATATTCAATGCCGGGATCATATCCGGCCCTGGCATTGAATATCCAGGGTCGCTACACAGCCTCTGCCACCGCAGAAGCTAACCAGGCAATGGCGATATTGAGCCACTGCCCGGTTAATTCCTACAGGTAAAGTTAAACCAGTTTTTACCATGTATCACTAACCGGGTAGTATTGCAATATTGCTGCTACCTGGTTAGCGACTTTTGATGCCCATGACATGCCCTAGAACGCCCATGACAGGCCCGATACTAAGTGGTTAGCATCGTGGCATGTAGCGGCATTAGTAGGGCGATTCAGTGGCACTAACCGTGTTGGTGCCATTGAATATCCCATTCAGCAGCATTTACATGGTTTACAGATCTGTAAACCATGTAAATGCCTTTGAATATTGGACCCTCAGTTTTCAAAAAGGCTGATATTCAAATGCCACAGCGATCAGCCATGGTGCTAAGATATTGGCAGGATATTCAGCGGCAGTATCTAGACAGGAGCTGCTGCTAAATATCTGAGCTTAACAGCGCAATCCGGATAAGTGTCAGCAATTACCTGGTCAGTGTGATAATCAACCGACGCTTATCTGGATTAGAACATAAGAACATAAGATATGCCATACTGGGTCAGACCAAGGTCCATCAAGCCCAGTATTCTGTTTCCAACAGTGGCCAATCTAGGTCATATGTACCTAGCAGTTTCCCCAAAGGACACAGGTTCCACAATGCTTGTATTGGTTCAAGCATTGATATCCTGGGTCCCTTCTTAATAATGGTTTATGGACCTTTCCTCCAGGAACTTGTCCAAACCTTTTTTAAACCCAGCTACACTAACAGCCTTTACTACATCCTCCGGTAACAAATTCCAGAGTTTGATTACACGTTGAGTGAAAAAATATTTTCTTTTATTAGTCTTAAATAGTTTACCCTGTAGCTTCATTGCATGTCCCCTAGTCTTTCTATATTCTGATAAGGTAAACAATCGATCTACGTTTACCCGTTCCACTCCGTTCATTAATTTCTAGACTTCTATCATATCTCCCCTCAGCCGTCTCTTTTCCAGGTTAAAGAGCCCTAACCTTTTTAGCCTTTCTTCATAGGAGTATCCTTCCATCCCCGATTTCGATTTAGGACTGCTTTTCATGCAGCTTAAGATGGCTTGATAAGTGCTGGCTGTCGCTGAATATCCTGTTGACGAGATAAATGTCGGCACTTATCTGAATTGAGCTGATATGCCCTCGTTCCGCCCATGGACTAACTGGATAGTGCCAGAGCAGTCTGTTGAGATATTTAGCAGCACTCCCTGAATAGTGCTCCTGAATATCAAGGTCAGCATCCTTAACCTGGACACCCTCCCATTGACTAGCTGGATAAAAGGTTTTGGATACCAGCTCCTAAATTAAGGCCTGCCCTTCATTTGCTTAGATTAATGTTAGGCTCCTAACTTTTTTCCCCTCCCCTAAATCCAGCCCTCTTGCCATCCACCTTTTAGGTTCCTACTGTAAATGTAGGAATTTAGTGAAATTTTGAGCATAAATTTAGGAAGTCAGCCCTAGCAAATTTTCAAAAAGCCAGTTTAGGAGCCTAACTCTCAAAGTTAAGAGCATAAATCTTTTGAATATCAACCTTTAAGGGGAAGATTTTATATAGAATATGTAGGATGGTGTGCATGCAAGTTCATTTGTTAAAGGACTTACGCATGTGACTGGGCACTTACGTGCACACTTTAGTTGGGCGCTATTGTGTAAATGTGCATTTAAGTCCCATCATGTGTATCTTCAGTTGGGGTGTGCACAGTGGTGGAGCATAAGCGGGGGCTATATTTATAGAATATAATAACTTACACGCATCATTGCACCAAACTATGCCTACTCTAGGCTCAGGGACATCCATATACCCCTTTTCTATAAAGTAAAACCCGCATGTGCTTTACCTTATAGAATAGGCCCCAGTACACACACAGCAGGGTGCTTTGCCTGCATGCAATATTATAGAATTACCTTCCATGTGCCCAAAATGTTTCAGGAAGATACACTTGCAAACAATACCACAAATTCACATAATCCAGAATAAGGGAATTAGCAAGATAGAGAACTAATACAGCGAAATCAGGTGTAAATTCCCCCTTAACTCCTGCAGATATGTAAAATAGTTTGTCAAATTTCCCTCTAATGAACACCAAACTCAAAAAACTAAATTCAAAAACCTTATTCTGAGCCTAAAATGTTCCTTTCTGGAGAGTGTCTCCTTTTCCTCCGTTGCCTCAGCCTTCTCCCACACACGTCTCAAAACCCACATGTAAGAGAATCAATAAATTAGACCTTACTAAAGCAACTTCAGAGGTTCCACGGTGTCTGCTAATGACTTATCTGTAAGGTAAGATAGATTTTTATGACAGTCTCCAACGGGAGGTGTTATGAGAGAAGTTTGTGGTTTAACAAATTCAAGGCTAGGTTTGGCGAGACATCTTTTCTTTTCTACCTTCCTACAGAATGCTGGTGCTCAAGGAGAGTGCTTAGTTTTTGGAAGCGAGCCCTAGGGGCCATGGAGGTGATGTGTGTGCTTGTTCCATTATGAAAATACAATGGCTGAGCGTGTTTCTTGGATACAACCTCCAAATGTCCCTTTTGTATGCGTGTGAACATAGAAGAACATGGGCTCTTTGTAGTCTGAAACTCTTTACTAGTCAGATTGCCTGGAATACCAGTCATAAACCCCATTGTCCCTGCAGCCAATTAGACCGGGCCTTTGGAAACTGATTCTATAAGCACTGTGAGCTCACAAAGGAAAGAGGAAGACTTTCAAAATGTTCTCTTTTCACTCCGAAATAAGCAAGGAAACTGAATATGCTGCTAACTATTAGCTCTAGTGCCTGTTACAGTGATTTTATTAAGTATTGCATCTAACACTAACACTATTGCCTTCAACCATGCATAGAAAGAGGAGAATTTTTTGTGTTAACATTCTGCTTACTAAAATAACACATTTCTTGTTTGCATTCTGGTTACTTGCAAATAACTAATAATATAGTCTTTCAACTCCCAGGTTCCTGGGAAGAGCAAAGGACAGACATTAGGTGTTACCACAAGTCTTTGATGGAGAGCCGCTAACTCTAAATTATAGACAACCCAAATTTTGCTTGCTGACTTCAGAGAGAGGGGCGAGTGAAGATGTGGTTGGGAGGACAAGGACTATGTGGAGGTACCGGTGATAAATGCACATTCTGAGAATAGGCAAGCACACAAGAGCAGGGGAGCAGATGTGTGTCATTGGAAAGGAGGGATAAGCACGCAAGGGCATGAGCCGGAAACAGGTGCGGCGAATCAGGAACATGATGGTGTTACACTTTCCCTTTCCCACTCCCATTTGCCATTCTTATTGCTCCCTCTGCAGCCCCTGTTCTCAGTTCCACTCTTTCTCACAGACACCAAACATACAGTATAAGTACCTATTCTTTGAGCAAACACTGCACACATCTCCTCTTGGTCTCAAGTGGTCACTGCACACAGGGCCAGCTTAACCATTAAGCAGGCTAAATGGTCACCTAGGGCAGCAGCTTTTGGGATATGACAAAGAGCAGCTGCAGTCGAAGCATAACAATAGGTCCTGACAAGAACCATCAGTGTGTATTTTTACTAACAGAGAGGATGGGTTTTCAAATAGCCTATTTACCCCACAACAAATGAATTTTGGAAATTTTCCTCGCGAGGCTAATTTTATAACAAAATAACTATGGGGTCTATTCTGTCCCACGAATAGCGGGATGGACGCCCTGTTGGGACGTCCATCCCTGCTATTCACCCCCCTTCCATTCCCGGCAAAAGCCTCCCCATATGAACAAGGAGTTTGTATGGGGAGACTTAGTTGGGAGTGGGAGGGGGATTGTGGAGGTGGAGTTAGAGTGGGCAGTGGGTGGTCTGCAACCCCAAACATACAGGGCTAATTCTGAAGTCGGCCCTGTATGTCTGGGGTCGGCAAACTGGACGGGGGACTTATTCCACCTCAGAGGTGGAATAAGTCCCCCTGGATGTCAGGGGATGGCAAGTCCGGGGGGCGTCAAAAAGGTAAAGGGGTGCAGGGGATTCGCTGCAGCCTGACCCTGGCCATGGATGGCCAGATTGGGGGTCAGGCTGCGGAGAAAGAAGAATGTGGTCGGTGGCCAGGGATCGCGGCTCCTGATTGAAGTCGTGGTGCCATGGCAATGGAACGCCATGGCACCGTGGCTCCATTCAGGAACCTGACTGAATTAGCTGGGCAAGGGTCTGTATGTGCAGGTGGATCAGATTCGGGTCCCAGCCTGCACATATAGACCCTAGACCCGATTCTGATCCCGCGGGGCATGTCTTACCCCCATGGGATCAGAATTGGGTCTGCCTCTGTGCCTCCCTCTCTGATCGGATGCACAGGGGCCTGGACGTACTCTATGGAATGTGCCTCCATGTCAAGAATCTACAAAATGTATCTTTTTATGCCTATTTACTAAAGGCAAACAAAACCACAGAGGGGATATATAAATATATTTAAACAAGGAAGCTAAGATGTGACATAAAACTTTATTTATAAAATTAATCCAAAAATAGTTTTTGAAAATCAACATAAAAAGTACATTATCTGGATAAATGGGCTATTTGAAAGAGATGGAGAAAGAAACCAGGATGGCAAAAGCATATGCAAAAGAAAAAATGGCTAAATATATAAAGAAATGTTACAAGACTTTTTTTAGGTATGTTGGGGAAAGGAGGAAGGCCAGAAATAGAATAATAAGACTGAAAGATGCTGAGGGCCACTATGTAGCAAATGAAAAGGAAAAAGTAGAAATGCTAAACAAATACAGTACTTCTGTTCCATGTTCATTGAAAAAGTCCTGGAGAAGGACCACAGATGGCTGACAAAAGTACATATGGGAATGGAATAGATACCACACTATTCATGGATGAAAATGTCTATGAATAGCTTACAAAACTAAAAGTGGACAAAGCCTTGGGACCAGATGGGATACATCCCAGGATACTGATGGAGCTCAGAGAGTTCTGGCGGGTCTTCTTATGGATGTATTTAATTGATCCTTGGAGATGGGAGACATTCCATTGCATTGGAGAAAGGCCAGTGTGGTCCCTCTTAACAAAATGGTAACAGAGAAGAGGTGGGAAACTACAGGCCAATAAGCCTGAACTCAGTAGTTTGAAAAATAATGGAGATGTCACTGAAAAAAAGGATAATCAGCTTTCTACAATCCACTGGGATGCAAGACCTGAGGTAACATGGTTTTACCAAAGAGAGATCATGCCAAAGGAATCTAATTGACTTCTTTGACTGGGTGACCAGAGAACTAGGTCAAGGGCACATGCTTGGCTACTTGGATTTTAGCAAAGTCTTTGACACTGTTCCTCATAGGAGGCTCATGAATTAACTGAGCAGTCCAAGGTTAGGAACCAAGGTGGTGAACTGGATTAGAAACTGGTTGACTGTCAGATGACAAAGGGTGGTGGTAAATGGAATTTACTCAGAGGAAAGAAAATAAGTAGTGAAGTGTATCAGAAATTGATTATTTATTTATTTATTTATTTAACTGTATTTATATCCCGCTTTTCACCGGGTCAAAGCGGGACTGTTTCTGTTCAATATCTTTGTGAATGATATTGCCAAAGGATTAGAAGAATAACAGAAAGATTTGCAATCGAGTGGACACTCCAGAGGAAGTAGATGTGATCTACAAAAATTAGTAGAATTGTCTAATGTTTGGCAGTTAAGATTTAATGGAAAGAAGTGCAAAGTGATGCACTTCGGATGTAGCAATCTAAAAGAGATATATGCAATAGGGGGCGAGAAGTTGATGTGCACAAACTAGGAGAGAAACCTTGGGGTGATAGTGTCTGAAGATCTCAAGGTAGCAAAATAAGGAGGTGGCCAAAGCCAAAAGGATGTTAGGCTGCATAGAGAAGGACATAACCAGCTAAAAGGAAAATGGCATAATATCCCTCATTGACGAGGCCTCACTTGAAGTTTTGTGTTTAGTTTTGAAGGCTGTATCTCACTAAGGATTTTAAAAGACTTGTAGTTCAAAGGAAAATGTCCAGAAGCCATATGAGAAGTGGCTTGAAGACCTGAAAATGCATACCCTAGAGGAAAGGAGGGACAGGGGACATATGATACCGAGGTTTGAATACTTGAAAGATACAGTATTAATGAACGAACAAACCTTTTTCAAAAACGGGTGTAAACCCCTACCTGTATATACTGATTACAGAGGACCCCTATGCTGCAAGTCATACAGTGGTCACAACCATCCAAGAACAGTCTCTCAGTCTCTACTCTTGGGAAAAATTAGACGGTTCTTTGAATGGGACCAGTATTTACTGGGAGGCCTATGCAACTTTAAACCCCATTCACTTGTCATCCCTTCTCAAAATAGCTGAGGTCAGACTAGAATATGTGTTCTGAATCAAAAGGATTTACTTTGACAACTTTAGAGTCACTGATAACAAAAAAAATAGAAACAATAAGAATAGAACTATATTACAAGCAAGTAACTCCTTTTCCTTTTTATCACAATATGTTACATGCAGATTAATTCTTTCTCCGCTCACTCCATTATATCACAAGTCACTCTTTCATGACTTTTATTCCAAGCTTATTCATTCCTTCTCTGTTGCTATTCCTTAAGTAGGAATTCCCCTCCTCCTGCTCTAATAATCTATCTCAGTGTACCATGAGTTGGTAACTGCACAGGTGTAGATCCTCGATACTTGCCCTGTGGTCACTCCTGGCTCTGGTGTCATGGCTGTCGCTGGACTCCTGTAGTTCCTCTCCTCCTTAGAGCTGGCAGCTTCTGCAAATGCAGATTCCTTGTAATGCACTATAGGCACTCTTACCTCTGCTTTGGCTTCTCTTGCTCTTCCCATTCTACAGTATGCCCTATGAGGTGTACTGTACCTCAGACTTGGCTGACTTCTAAAATCCGCTACCTAAATTCATGTGCCCACTCTGCTGAGTGCCTTTGGCTTAATTTCCATACCCATGCTGACTTACTACATTTCAAATTCACGCTTGCCTCCTTCCGGTATGGCTTAGTACGTGCCAAGCAAGAGTACTAACTCAATTTGACAAACTCTATTGCCTCTGACTCTTGCCATCTTTGCAAATTTCAATTCTTTTCTCGAAGTGCCTCCACCCCTACCCTTCCTTTGCTCTCTGCCCAGACTTTGGCTACATCTACGATAAGATTAGTCTTGAGTTCTCCACAGCATCACCTTCACCTCCATCTCCCCCTTCTCCTCCTCTTCACTCTCAAATCCTTTTTTAAAAACGTTGTCACCCTCTCTTCCTTTTCTAAAATCGGTGAGAAGGAAACTGCACATCTTCTTTCTTCCTCGAAACTCACTACCAGCTCTTCTGATCCCATTTCCATCCATCTACTAAGCTCAATCTCTCCTGCTGTCATCCCCTCCCTTTGCCACATCCTCACCCTCTCACTTTCCACTTTCTAGACTATTGTAACCCGCTCCTTGCTGGTCTCCCTCTGAATCATCTCTCTCCCCTTCAATCTGTTCAACACTCTGCTGCTTCGTCAATCTTTTACCAGCCTTGCCATGCTCAAATTACCCCTCTTCTCAAGTCACTTCATTGGCTCCCTATCCATTTCCGCATCCAGTTCAAACTTCTGCTGCTGACCTATAAATGCATTCACTCTACAGCTCCTTACTACCTTTCCTCCCTTATCTCTCCTTACACCCCTCCTCGGGAACTCCGCTCTTCTGGCAAATCACTTCTATCCATGTCCTTCTCCTCTATTGTTAACTCCAGACTTTGCTCCTTTCACCTTGCTGCTCCTTATGCCTGAACAAACTACCTGAATCTGTATGTCAGGTGCCTTCTCTGACTTTTCAAATCCAGGCTAAAAACGTACCTCTTCGCTGCCACTTTCGGATCTTGACTCACCTGATATCCTTTGTGTTTCCTTACCATTCCCCCTAGATGTATCCCATGTTTACAGCTACTGTGTTGTCTGTCTTGACTAGATTGTAAGCTCTGATTAGCAGGGACCATTTTTACATGTGTCTGTGCAGCACTGTGTATGTCTTGTAGCGTTATACAAATGTTCAGTAGTAGTAGTAGTAGTAATAGTAGTAGCTATGAGGATCTGGGCAATGGCCTCCTGGTGCAGGCTTTTCACTCCCTTCTCATGGTGTAGTAGCTAGCTGCAAAAGACAGACTTTGGCTTTTGGGAGTGGTTTATATAGAAGTTGGATTTTGCCTACCAGAAGAAACTCCTCCCAGCGTGATATAACTGGGTAGTAGGTAACCTCCCCTGTTCTGTAGTAATTCAATAGGGACATTGGAGTAGGGTTGCCAACTGGCTCCAGATGTGCCTGACAGGCTTGATCCAGTCCTGCGTTTACCCCATTCCATGCAGGAATTTGTAGTTTTGCTTTTCTCAGGGAGTGAAATAGAGAAATCAGAATTACATATCCCTGCATGCAATGGGGTAAACCCGGGACTAGATCAAGCTTGTTGGGTGCATCTGGAGCAAACTGGCAACTCTACATTGGAGGCCTCTGCTGCTCAAAGCAGTGACATCCAAGGGATCTCTACATAGGGAAGCTATAACACTAGAGAACATGAAATAAAGCTAAAAGAAGGAAAACTAAAAGCAACATCAGAAAATACTTTTTCATAAAAAAAGTGGGATGCCGTCCCACTGAAGGTGGTGGAGACAAAAACAGCGCCAGAATTCAAAAAAGGCTTGGGATAAATATGTAGGATCCCTCTATAGCAAGAAGAGCATTCCTGTTCAAAGCAAAACTTAAATAACTTCAACACTTCAAAAACACCCTAGAGGGGGGTAATCTCACAGAGCAGCAGTTACCTGAAGTGAAAGCATAGAACAGGGGTAACCTCCACAGATTGGCAGCTACAACTCAAAGCAAAAGCATAGAGCGGGGGTCACCTGCACAAAGCAGCAGTTACAAGCTTCATCATCTTACTGGACAGACTAAATAGGTCATGTTGGTATTTATCTGCCATCAAGCATTGTGTTACTCTTTGTGTAAAAGTGTATATTCACAAAAACGTTTTATATGCTATTGCACAACTTGTAACCTTAGGACCCCTGGCATCTACTGCTGCTAAGGCGGACGGCCACTGGTGCTGAACAGTAAACCTGGACATTCAATGCCGGGGTCATATTCAGCCCTAGCAATGAATATCTGGGTTAGACACTCTTGCCGATCGGCAGCACCACTTAGGGGCATGTTTACTAAAAACCGCCAATGTGCGCAGCCGCACAATAGCGCACTAAAAGCGTATTTAAGAGCGCTTAAGTGCCCCGCAAACGTGCGATGAAGCCCCGCACCCTTGCGCGTCACAGTAACGGGTGCCGCAGATGTACGCACCCGCAAATGTCCGATAGAGGCGTGGAAAGGCTAACAGAGGGCGGAGGAAGGCCCTGGAGGGGCGGAGAGAAGGGGTTAATGGGCGGGGAAGGGGAGGGGAGAGGCCCCTCGCACAGTTGCGTTGCCGAATTTACAAGGGAAAAATAGCGCGAGTGAAACACTCGCGGTAGAGGGCATTTAAAGGGAAGAGAAACCATTTCCGTCAGCAATGTACAGCAAAACCGGGGAAACCTGCAAAACGTGAGCAGTGTGATAAATCTGCACAGCCCAAAAGTGGAATTAAAAATAGAAAAGGACCACAACAAAAATTGTAAAAATAGTAAGTCAGCTGGGGAACAGTTATAGTAATGGGCAAAACTAAAAAAAACACCCAGGAAAGCTCCAGCAAAAAGAAATGATTTTTGGAAAGGTGTACGGAGCGGAGACTCTTCCAAAAAACATTTCCTTTTTGTTGGAGCTTTCCTGGGAGTGTTTGCTATAGTTGCCCATTAATATCACTGTTGCCCAGCGTGGTGATATTGTGTCCCCCATTTTCCGTGGTCATTTCTGGGGTTTATGTGCACGTTTGTCACCAGACAGGGTGCATGTGCCCACAGTAAAAATGCGTAGAGCAGGGTTTGCGACTCCATCCTGACAGATTTACTACCTCCAGGGGCTGCACTGTCTCTGTGGCCATAGTGTGGTGCAGCGGACAGAGCCATTACCTCAAGGGTCAGAGGTTCAAATCCCAGCTGGGGCACTTGCCAGCCCAGTCCCTATATTTTACCCACCACTAAACAAAGATAGCGCAGACACCCCTGTATTGCAGGGAACATAAGCATGGTGAAAACACCCATATTTTACCCAACACCGCACACACACCACAACAATGGGCATTACCTACAGCCAAGTCCCCCAAATGCAGTCCCGTACTGCCACATTGCAATCAGGTCATCTGCTTTTTCTGAGAGAGGCTCATGCCAGCATGTTGGCGGAGGGTGCAGGGGGCAGTGGCTGCTAGCCACAGAAGACAGAGGCCTAGCCATGTGCAGGCTGGCACAGTCCACTGCAACAGACAGGCCCTGCCGGATCCACAGTCATGGATGTTCCAGGGAATCCAGCCAACCTGTGGCTACACAGTGGTGCAGTGCACACAGACAGTGCATATAAGAACAGAAGGTCACAGGTTCAAAGCCCAGCTGGGGCTACCACCAATCCTGCCCACATATTTTTCCCACAACTAAACAGTGATAGTAAGGACACACCTTTCGTGGTGAGGACATATGCAATGGAACTACGTCTATCTTTTACCCCACTGAGCACAGACACCATGAACAGGGGCAGTACCTAGAGCAGAAGCTCCCAAATGCAGTCCTGGTGGGCCACACACCAGTCAGGTTCCATGCTGCCACTCATACAAATGCCTGTGCTGTATATCTATGCACCACCCCCATGGCATGTAGATGTAGCTCATGCATATTCATGAGGGACAGCAGGAAAACCCGAACAGTGTGATGCAAACCCGGACTGGAGTTGGGAATCTCTGCCGTAAAGCAGCAGCCAACAGGGCCAGACACACCCACACCCACACCCACAGGCCCCATTGGCCAATGTCTCCTGGAGAGGCAGAACTTTGGACCCTGCATGCATCTCCCAATACTAGCACCTGCATACCTTAGCAATGTCACCCTACACCTGAGGTATACGGTACACAGCTCTGAGACGTTTGCTAGGAGTACTGGCAGATAGATATCCATACGTTACGCACATACTGCTAGTTGACCCCATCAGAACAATCAGTTAGGTGTTTGCGGTGCGTGCTCCAGGCCTGGCCTCTGACAGTGTTTACCACCCTGGGGAGTGACCCCCAGCAGTACTGCATACCATATCCATGCCTTGCCGTGCCCAGGACCGGGTTTGGTGGGCAAGGCTAATTACCGCCTCAATAGTAGCACCATGATGGCATAGGTGTGGAAGTGTGTGTCTGTCTATACAGGGGGTGTTGGCTGCAAGCCCCTTCCACAGCCCACACTGTCAGCACTGTTGCCAGTATTGGCCTGCCAATGTGCATAATGAGTAGCAAGGGACCATGGGTACATCTCAGACAGGGTGGGCTGACCAGGATGCATCTGCACAGGGCACAGGGCACTGACAGGGACATGGTAGTGCCTGGCCATCACCTACACAGACAGGGTGACCTCTGTATGTGCTGCTGGGGGATCACTCTCACCCTGAGTGTGCAGTGATGGCAGCATGGCTAGGCACACCCATAGTGCTGTATTGTGTTTCTCTCCTGTGATATATATGGGTTTCCTGTTGGGGCCTCTTCACTGACTTATCTGCTTGTGTGTGCTGCTACCCCAGTTGTGGGTGCATGCATTTCCATCAGGACCAACCAACCAGCAGACTGTGCACAGATGGTATGTGTCTTGATGGAGTGCTTTGCAGGGTGCAGTGCCTGATGGCTTGCTGCAGGAGAATATCAGATGGTGGTGGGGTGCATCTGTGAATATCCAGGCCTAATGTCTGTCTGTTATTGTGTTAGTGGAGCTGCTTGGACTGCCCTGTTCCCCAGCAGGGCTGGGGTTGATGGGCCACTCTGCTGCCATCAGGGTGGGATGGGGAATCTGTTGGTGGGAAACCGTGTTTTATCCACAGGGGGTTCTACTAACTGAGGCAGACAGAGATCTCCAAGATGTTTATGCAGCACCTACCTATTTCACAGGTTATTACTGCTTTCGAGCTCTGGCATGGCCACATTCAGCCATGCAAGGTGTTGTGGACCTGGTCCTGGGCGCAACATCACAAACTCAGGGTGAGCACAGTAATCGCACAATGTGATGGTGTTTAGCTACTCTTTGCCATTTGTCCACCCACTCAGGACACCCTACCAGGCTGAGGTGCTGTGTGGGTGCACACGGACACCTCCCCCTACCAGGCCGGGGAGCTTTAGGGTGCAGTTCCCATCTTGTGTGCATCTGTGGACAGCTGATTTGCATGTGCAGTGCATCATGGGTACGGGTGGCCTAACCCTATCCTGTTTACACCAGCAGACTGTCTGTGATGTGACGTGCAGGCTATCTGCAGCCAGGCAGGGGCTTGCTTACAACTATAGAGCTGTAGCCCAATGGTTATGTCACTGCCTGTGTTCATGGGTTCAAACCCACAGTGGGGTTCTGTGATAGGGTTGTCCAAAGCAATATTTTAATTTACTGTACATATGTTGATGCCTGCAATAACACCCTCAGCGTACTGTACCCATAAGGTGCCTCTGAGGGTGCTTTATGGGGTGCCCTATAGGGCACTTTATGGTTGGCATCCATATAGGGTGCACTATACATTATGCTGTGTCGCAACATACATGCTGCCCTATAGGGGACATTCTAGGGTGCCTTGGCGGACGGTGCACTGTAACATGTGCCTTATGGGCCGCCTTATGTTAACATGCTGTGAGAGTGCGTTTGCTAGTAGTTATCACAAAATAAAATTAAAAAGCCTCCTACAGCACTCCACAACATAAAGCATACTGCCTCAGCTAGCCTTTTTCACTGGGCATTGTCTGTGGCTGTGTTCCTTTGCTTTAGCATCAGCGCGCCGCCTTGTGCCCATCAGCGTGCCGCATCCTGCTGCCCACAATTAACAGTGCGCCGCCTTATGCCGCCCAAAATGAACAGTGCGCCGCCTTATGCCGCCCGAAATGAACAGTGCGCCACCTTATGCCGCCCAAAATGAACTGTGTGCTGCCTTTTGCCGCCCAAAATGAACAGTGCGCCACCTTATGCTGCCCAAAATGAACAGTGTGCTGCCTTATGCCGCCCAAAATGAACAGTGCGCCGCCTTATGCTGTACAAAATTACTTTGCCTCCTGACACACTTTTCCACATTCAAGGTGGTGCCTCAGCCAGCCTTTTTGGGTTGCACACACTGGGGGATTGAACCCGTGGCCCCTGCACCATTGGTTATTGTCTTCACTATTGTGCTACGGCTCTGTTCCTATATGTGCCCAGCTGTGCCCCACTTAGCCTTCCCACGCGCTAATGTGGGCCCTGCACATTAACGCGACGCGCACACGTACGGTCGTTTTTTTTCCTTTTTCGGCCTGAACCGCCCACTCCTTATATGGCACAGGCACACTACCGCGGCCCCGCACATTAGGAATGTTTAGTAAACATGCCCCTTAGTCTTCTGTGTTTCCTTACCAGATGTATCCTTGCCCTCAGTTATTGTGCTGTCTATCTTGACTAGATTGTAATCTCTGATGAGCAGGGACCATCTTTTATATGTGTCTGTACAGCGCTGCGTATGATTTTTAGTGCTATACAAATGATAAGTAGTAGAAGTAATAGCAGCAATATTGAGCCGCTGCCTGGTTAGCGATATGCTGCAGAGGTTAGGCCAGGGTTACCTGCACCTGGCTTTCACTGCATATCGCTAACCAGACAGCGGCTCAGTATCGCTGCCGACCAGTTACCAAATGGTGCCGCCTAAGCTCCACCCCAGAATGCCCCCAACACGCCCTGATGTTAAGCGGTTAGCATTGAGGCACGAAGAGCCAGCAGCCACGGCTATTCAGCTTTGCTAACCATGCTAATCACTTTGACTGTCGGGTCCTTAATGTCTTGTGCACCTTTTAGGAAGCCAGCATACCCTGTAACATATTTGGGAGTGTGACCGTGGATATAATGGTAGTTACCCTTTAGTAATGCTACCTTTTATTTCTACACTATAACCCCCTATTATAACTTCCACACAATTAACCTAAACAAAAAATAAAGTATGTGCTTAAAAAGATCTATTCCCTGGGAGCTAAAACAACAATGTATCCATCTTATGAAACACTGTTGATAAATACCAACCTGGCTTGAATATTCTAATGTGGTTTAAAGAGCCTCAGTTCAGGCATAGACGGGTGGCTTGTCCATAGAGTCTCTCAACCCTGATAAACGTAGGCACATCTATCATTCCCACATATCATTCATTGGCTCACACCCATTGTTTTACAATTTTTCTAAATGCATTTACAAAAAAATGAAAACACTTAGCTTTAGGTGAATAAACCATATCTAGAGCATTCAATGTTTAAGGCTGGGAGGCAGCAATGTCGACTCGGGTTTTGCCTATTTGTCTTTCTCAGGCTGCATCAGGACTTTGTCTAATACACTCCCACCATTAGATCTCTAACTCCTCTCAGATAAAACACCCCACTCACTAATGGTTATTTTAAGGAAGCAGCATAGCATCCAAAAAATGTTAGCCAATTACTTTACAGTGCTGACAACCAATCAATGGAGTCATTCAGACCCATTGGATGGATCTCATTCAAGCTATGAATCCATCTCTGCTCAGAGTGCCCAAAAGTTGCATTCTGTCTCCTCCCCTTAGAACATCAATTCGATCTATGATAAACGACTGCAATCACCCCATGAAGATGATCTAAAGAGTGGGATATCAAGGGAGCTGTTAACATGCCCTTAGTAAAACGGGACTTATGTTCAGTAAGACGAACCTTCATCATACAACACGTCCTGCCAACATAAACCTGGCACGGACAAATAATTACATAGATGGCCCATGTGGTGAGACAATTTGTCCTAGTCTTCAAAATATAAGCTTGATTAATCTGAGGGTGAGTCCACTCTGTAATATCTAAACTGATAGCGCACATAGAAACAGCTCCCACATGGGGCATGATGCCCAGGACATGTTTGATGGAATTGAAGGGGAACCAAATCTGAATGTACAAGTATATCTTTCAGACTCGAGTAAAAGCTATGCAAGGTTTATCCTTAAAAGTAGTATGCAGGGACAAAATCGTCCAATGATGATAAATACTTTGCGCTATATAGCTTGAGCTCTATCTAAATAATGCAGGAAAACAATCTGTCCATCTGTTCTTTATCTTGCTTCTGCAATAACAGGGGGTGATTGGCAAATTTAACTCTTAAATAAACTGTGTGTATAATTTTTTCGGATATCCCCTTTGTAACAGTCTTTTACTCAATAATTTAGCTTTATTATGAAACTCCCCTCTTCAGAGCATATTCGTCTGACCCTTAGAAACTGCCCGATGGGTAAAGCATGCTTTAATTTAAATGGATGGTGGTTCCCAAAGTGGAGAAGTTTATTACGATCCACTGCCTTCATGCAATGTCACAGACAGGTCCAAAAAAGACAAACTTGATGTTGACATTGACATAATAAATTGCAAAAAGAGATCTCAAACATTTAACCAATTGGCAAATTCATGTAAAGCTTCTTGTGTTCCCAGCCATATACAAAAAATGTCATCTATAAAATGTACCCAAAGTCCAATCTGCTGATACCATTCAGATGGATATAAGAAAGTATCTTTAAACCTTGCAACATGAAGATTCGCTATACTCAGGGCCACAGTGGTCCCCATAGACTCACCATGTATTTGGACAAAAAATGATTCCTCAAAACGAAAATAGTTGCGTGTCAGTACCAATCTAGCTAATTTCAGCAAGAACTCTGATGAATTCTCTCCGTTAAAGGGTAATGAAAAAATGCTTTGTGTAAAAAGCTGTTGCAACTGAAATGTAGCTAATACTGCTGTGGCCACTTATCCTGAACCAATAATTTATTCAGAAAATCTGAAGTAACTTGGATATAAGACAACATTTTTAGTCAAGGGCTGCAAAAAATGGTTAAAAAATAATGGACAATGGTTCAAGCAAAGATAACATACTGGACACAATAGGCTTCCCAGAAGGAGCTGAAAGGGTCTTATGAACTTTAGGTAATGTGTAAAAAAAACGGCACTCGGGGATGACTCATTTTCAAAAAGCTATACTCAGCAGATGTAATAATATCGGCTTGAAAGGCTTCCTGTAAAATAACAAAGATTTCTTGTTGAAGCTCAGTGGTGGGATCTTTAGGAACTTGCTGGTAAAATTGTTGATCTAAAAGTTGACGACACACTTCAGCTGCATAATCCCTCTGATCCTGCAACACAATAGACCCACCTTTATCAGCTGGTTTTATAATCAATTGTTCATTCATTGACAGCTCCTTTAATACTTGATCTGGATATAAAAGTCTAGAGGTCCATGGGAATCCACTTTGATTTAGGTCTAAAAATAGAGCTGGATTCAGCTGAATTGGATTAGCTGAAAAAAAAGCTTAATCTATAGTGTCTGTATTAAATGTTGAATATCAAGATATGCTTGAAAAGAATTGTGTTGATTAGTTGGCACAAATGACAGTCCATGATTAAGCACCTCTTCCTGAGATGAGGAAAGCATGACAGAAGAGAAATTGATTACTGCTGATTTTGACGGCTGAATTGCCGAGTCACCGTACGGTTCCCTTCCAGCAGGGGGCCATTGCTCACATCTTGCCGCAGGGTACCCCAAAATCCTCTGCAGCCTCTGAAGTTTCCCCGTTGTTGAAGCTGCACTTTCCTAATGGTCTTAGAGTGTTGGGGATCTATACTTTCATCTGAGGACACACTACTTATTCTCAGACGATACAGAAATCTCAGTATATTGTCCTGTTGAATCAGCCAACTATAAGCATTCTTCATAGTGTAATCGCTTTGATTATGTTTAATTTTTTTTATTTTTTTCAGTCAAAGCATTGATTGATATTAGTCCAATTCGGATTGAAATTCCTGTATTAATCAATCTGAACCACAGATTCTGAAGAGCCAAAACTTTTCAAAACATCTTCCAACGAATGCATTTGTTTGGCCAATTGTTCCTGCAAGGTGTCCACTATTAATGCCATTAAATCAATTGAGCATTTATTCAATATTGCTATCCATCATTTCAGGAAAGGTTCATTATCTGTAAACATACAAGGTACCTTGTCTACACGCAAACCCCTCGGAATTGTCTGAGTTTTTACATATGCCAACAAAGAGCGCATGTGCAATTCAGAATGTATAACCTCTTTTTTATGAACCTTCCACTGTAGTTTTAACCCATCAGTATCCATACTCGAAGCTTCTGATTCATTGGAAAAAAGTGAATGTGCCTGCAACATTTTTGTCAGATAGCATTTTTTGGCAGAAAGCCTTTACGACAGTCTTTTCTACCGCCTTTCTTTATTGACACTATTGATTTATGCATGTGCATCAACCTTGCTTTATTGTAAAGGCCCCTTCTGAAGGCATTTGCTGAAATATGTTGAAACACTAATTTGAACATGAAGCACAAGTGTGGCTATATACTTATGCAATTTATGCCGTCCACGATAGAAGATCAGGACCTGGGCGTCATTGTTTCTCATGATCTTAAAGTAGCTAAACAGGTAGAAAAGGCAACTGCAAAAGCCAGAAGGATGCTTGGATGTATAGGGAGAGGAATGGCCTGCAGAAAAAAGGAGGTGATGATACCTCTGTATAAGTCTCTGGTGCGAACTCATTTGGAGTATTGTGTACAATTCTAGAGACCGCACCTTCAAAAGGATATAAGCAAGTTGGAGCCGGTGCAGAGGGTGGCTATTAAAATGGTTAGTGGTCTTCATTATGAAGTATATCAGGACAGACTTAAAGATCTTAATATATATACTTTAGAAGAAAGGCGGGATAGGGGAGATATGATAGAGATGTTTAAATACCTCCAGGTTTCAACAATGGGAGTAGATATTTGAAGTAATGAAGCAGCCTGAAATTTCTAACAGATGAAACTCAAGTCAACAATTGTACCTCTCAGACACGTGTACCTTCTGTGATTGTTCTCTTGACTGCTTGGAGGGGGTTCTACGCTGAAAGCTAAGTGTTTTTTCAGTTCTTTTAATTGCAATTAAAAATTGTAAAAACATAAACGGGAGCCAGTGAATGAAACATGAGGGGCTAAGAGTTCTCTGTGTATATAATAGCACAGTCGGAAGACGCCTTGTATTGAATAAGAGATACATTATAGGCATTAACTCCCATTGGAAATTAAGGTTATACAGTAGCTCTTGTTGGTTTAGTATTTTAAATACCTCCATGGCATAAATGCACAGGAAAGTCTCTTTCAATTGAAGGCAAGCTCTGCTACGAGGGGACATAGGATAAGGTGAAAGGGGATAGACTCAGGAGTAATATGCGGAAATATATTTTTACGGAAAGAGTGGTAGATGCATGGAATAGTCTCCCAGTGGAGGTAGTAGAGATGAGGACAGTACCTGAATTAAAAAAAGCATGGGACAAACACGGATGATCTCTAAAGGAAAAGAGGGGAATATTGATATGGAAGGACAGACTAGATGGGCCATGTGGTCTTTTTCTGCTGTCATGTTTCTATATATAGGGATTCGTTTTATGAATGTTTTCATTGTTTTACGTTATAAAAGCAACATAGGCATCTATGAGCCTTTACAACATAGGCTTGTGAAAAGATCTCTAGTAGAGCAGACATGCTTTTGAACAAATTTGCACCTGCTCTGAGGAAGGTGTAAATGTGAGCATGCACAGGTGTCTGCCCCCAGTCACCAATTGAATCAGTTCCCTACTGAAGAACGCATCAATGGTTTTGTCCAGCAGAGGTAATGAAGGGGCAGTGTATTGTATATTGACTATTCCCTTTGAGAGGTGATCAATAGTAGAGTGACAGTCTACCTCGGTATATATTTGTGACCCAGATGTCCCTAAAGCACTTGTGGCATGAAGTATTTTCTCTTTTGTGCCTTTCTAGGGGTGGAACTTCGCTGAAAGCAACATAAGGCATAAAAGCCCGAGGAGCACTCCAATTGATTGAGAATTGTTCTAGATGTAACCTCATATCACCCTGGTTGCATTCTTTGCACTGGCTATCAAATGAACATTGTATAAAGTTGAAAATGTTTTGTCTGTTTTTTAAAGCCTTGAGAGAAGTGGTACCTTTTTATTTTCAGCATGCTTTTCAATGGTATATGCCCAGTGGCGCATTAGGGTTGCTGCATATACCATCTGTAAGTACTGTATGAGGAAGAAAAGAGGATGAGTCTATATAGAGAAGGAGAGGGTAAGAAGATGGAAAGAGAAGACAGGATGAGAAGGGGAAAGTGTCTGGAGGGAGAGGATGAAAAGGGAGAAAGAGTGACTGGGGAGGGTGGAGATGTGGTATGAAGAATTTGGAGAGCCTAGGAAGGAACTGAGAGACAGTGTAAGAGTTAGGACTATGGGAGGGGAGATGTAATTTGTATATAGGGCTGGGGAAAAGTTGGAAGAAGCGGGATGAGAAACTGGATAGGGGGTAAGAGAAAGACGAAAGGAGTTAAGTGTCAGGAGGAATTTAGTGAAAGGGAAGGAGCTGGGGCTGGTGAAGGAAAGAGCCAGAAGAAGGTAGATGAGAGCTTGGAAGGTGGTGAGGACCAAGAATGGAAAAGGAGTACTAGGGAGGTAGTGTTAAACAGGAAAGACAGAGGAAGAATAATTTATCTGGATGGTTTAGGCTGGCAGAAAAACTGACCCAAATTTCTACCCATATAGTGACTGAAAATTGTCACTATCTAGTATAATGAAGGTGCAGTATATCAAGCAAATCAATAAATATAAAGAGTCTGGGAAAAGAATGATAGAGAGAAAGAGATGGGGACAAGGGGGATATAGGGAGGGGGAGAGCATGTGCAATTGAAAGCTGAAAGGTAGATGAGAGGTAAAAAGAAGGAGACAGGAATGAAAGGTGAGAGAAGGGAGGAAAGAGGTATAAACTTAACTATGTGTAGAGAGGCAGAGGAGAAAGACACGGAGAAAACAGATGAAAGGGAAGATCAGTATCAGACAGATGTAGAGAAGGAAGGGAAGAGGACTAGAGATGAGAGAAGACCTGGAAAGAAGACTGAAAAAGAACTTAGGAGAAGACTGGCAAAAGGCAAGGGGAAAAGAGAGAGGGTGGAATCAACTGCATTAGAAAAATAAACCTTCTACTGTATCTGGATGTGCCACTGGTTGGGTCTATCCAATCATTTTAGACAGCACTATCCAGATATTGCTACTGAAAGTCATTACGGATTGTCCTGGCACTATTCATATAGTGCTGGGTCAGAGCAAAGAATATAAGAACATAAGATATGCCATAATGGGTCAGAACAAGGTCCATCAAGCCAGTATCCTGTTTCCAATAGTGGTCAAACCAGGTCACAAGTACCTAACAGTTTCCCAAAAAGATACACAGGTTCCACAATGCTTGTATTGGGGCAAGAAGTGGATTTCCCGGGTCCTCTTTAATAATGGTTTATGGACCTTTCCTCCAGGAAGCTGTCCAAACCATTTTTAAACCCAGCCACACTAACAGCTTTTACTACATCCTCTGGTAATGAATTCCAGACTTTGATTACACGTTGAGTGAAAAAATATTTTTTCTTATTAGTCTTATCTGGGTTACACTGTAGCTTGATTGCATGTCCCCTAGCCTTTCTACTTTTTGATGGCATAAAGAATCAATCAATGTTTACCCGTTCCACTCCATTCATTAATTTATAGATCTCTATCATATCTCCCCTCAGCCATTTCTTTTCCAGGTTAAAGAACCCTAACCTTTTAAGCATCTCTTCATAGGGGTATCCTTCCATCCCAGTAACTATTTTGCTGGTTCTTCTCTGTACCTTTTCTAATTCCGCTATATCCTTTTTAAGATACTACAACCAGAATTGCACACAATATTCATGGTGCGATTGCACCATGGAATAATACAGAGGCATTATAATATCCTTTGTTTAATGGTCCAACTGACTCTCTTACAGGATTTTTGTTTCCAAAGAAAGCTCATTTTCAAATTCTCCCTTTGTGCGCCTTATCAATGCCTTGCATCTAACTTGCCAGTGCTTATGTTGGTTCCAGTTTTCATCATTTGGCTCCTTTATCCATTTCCTGAAAGATGCTGTTTTGGCTACAACAGTCTCTCTGACCTCACCTTTAAACCATACTGGCAGTTTTTTGGACTTCCTCCCACTTTTCTTAAAACATGGAATACAGTTGGTCTGGGCTTCCAAGATAGTATTTTTAAACAACACCCTTGCTTGATGTAAATCTTTAACCTTTGCAGCTGCTCTTTTTAGATTTTTCTTACAGTAACTATTTTCCTCATTTTAGCATAATCTCCCTTTTGAAAGTTAAAAGGGGTAGTACTGTGGATTTCCTTGCTGTTCTTCCTCCATTTATTAAATCAAACATGATCAAGCTATGCTCACTATTGCTAAGTGACCCCAACACCCTTGTCTCTTGCACCAGATCTGGTGTTCCACTAAGGACTAAGTCCAATATGGCTTCCCCTCTGGTCGGTTCATGAACCAGCTGCTCCAAGAAGCAGTCATTTATTTAATCTAAAAACTTTATCTCCCTAGCATGTCCTGCCTTGACACTGACCCAGGCGATACCGGGATAACTGAAATCACCCATTATTGTTCCTGTGTTGTAACTTTTGTTAGCAAAGATAAAAGGAAAAAATGTTTAGGGACTGGAATGTAGCAACTGTAGGAAATGTGCATCGTTTCTATCTTTGTATTTTGCACATTCAGGAAGAAGTGTATTTCCATTTTGACTTTCCCTGTATTGCACTTCTCATAGACTCTTTCTTGGAGGTTTCCATTTTCATTTTTGTCTGTACATGTCTGCATGTGTCTGTATTAGGTAAGGTCTTTCTATGATTATTTATTTATTCAGATTTGCATAATGCTGGAGGTAGTGCACATCCCTTGTGTATGATTCATTACTCACAGCTGGAGATGTCTCTAGCCTAGACTTGCCTCATATGGAAGACTGGAATGGCATAAAGAGAGAAATAGAAAAAGAGAAACAATGGGCCTGATATTTAGTGATAATCGTTTTTATTTGGGTAAATCATCAAGAAGAACATAAGAAATGCCATACTGGGTCAGACCAAGGTCCATCAAGCCCAGTATCCTGTTTCCAACAGTGGCCAATCTAGGTCATAAATACCTAGTAGTGCAAATAACAACCATATACATTAATATATCACGTTCACAATGCTTTAAGCAGCAGAGTAAATGAAAAGAAAACAAATAAGTAAAATGCAACTGTCCAATAATATTGTTGTAGTAAATGGCAATGACCAGTAACATGCAAGTTCAACCAGGTTTAACCATATAAGGTACATGGTACATCAGAATAAAGTTCATAACCAACAAATAAAGTTGAGTATGCAGCAAAGACCACTAAGTGGGGGTCTACCAGGCACACACTGACCTTGTCATATATAAACTGCTTATTTCTCTATATATAACAAACATATAAGAACATAAGAAAAGCTATACTGGGTCAGACCAAGGTCCATCAAGCCCAATATCCTGTTTCCAACAGTGGCCAATCCAAGTCGCAAAAAGGCACACAGGTTCCACAATACAATTATCTACTCCTCCTAATCTCAAGAACCCGCCCATTCCTCCCCATCCCATCCCCCCCTTCTTACAATCCTACAATCCTGTGATCAGTGGGTGGAACCTCAAGAATCTAGAATATTAAGAAAAGTACCTCGAGCCTGGGGAGAAAGGCAATCCAATAGAGGGGTCCACAGAAGTAAAAATTGATCCCATGCCTTCGAGCCCTGGGTTTTAGTTGTTGTACGTTCCATATCCAAAAGATCAAACATCGCAGTCTCCCACGACTCAAGATCAGAGACCTGCCCTGAGACCCACTCCCTGAGGATCATCTTTTTGGACATAAGGAAACCCTTCTCACAAAAGCAGTGCAGCTTATTCTGAAGGTACCACTCCAATGTCAATTTATTAAATAAATAGGGCTTCATTATAGCAGTTACCTAACAGTCCGCCCAGGTACTCAGATGCACACATACCTGGTTGCAAACAAGATGAATCAGGGAAGAGAACCAGAACAAGTGAACAAATGTACCCCACTTCCTCTGATACACTCCACATACGTCTGAATCCCGTAGGCCAGCTTTGTGGGCCCAGACATATGGGGCATAGGCACACCAGAGGAATTTGTAATGCAGTCTCCGCAAATAGATACATCCAGAGAGTGACACAGGCCTCAGGAAAGCCCAGTTCAGCAGCTCTGGAGTAATCTCCTTGAGACCATCCCTTTGCCAATGAGCAGCCAACAGCTCCAATGAGACCTATCTGGGGTTTGGAAGAGTGCCATTCTAAAGACCTTCATAGTTATACGGCCTTTAAAAGCTTCAACGAAGGTTGGCATTCCTGAAGGTAGTGACAGTGAAGGCTCCAAGCATCTAATCGAAAAAACATAGGGGCTTGTTTACAAAGCCGCGGTAGCGATTCGCGATCGTTATCGGAACCGCAGCTTTGTAAACTAGCCCCATACTGTTGAGCTTGAAGATAACAGAATAAACCGCTGCCTGGAAGTTGATAACACAGTTGTAGACCCTGAAAGGAGTCCAAGTCATTCCCTTCCTCCATACAGAGGTTCAATATACAAAGACTTCTCTGTGGCACCCCTGACTATAATCCAGGGGCAAATTCTTTATTACCCTCTAGAAGAAGAAAATCCGAATACCTCCATGAACAACTATAAAGCTGGCAAACCATTTGCCATGTACACCTAAAATTGCGCAAATATCTTAAGCTGCACCATTCCACTGGTAAACTGTTTGCTGAGGCATGGAACAAATAGAGTCTATGATATGGTATAGAAAGCTGATTTATAAGTGAAGTCAGTGCATGTATAGCTGTTCCAAAAAGAAGGTCCCGGAGGTGTCTAAGCAAATAAATCAGGTTATAGTGCTTTAAAGGTGGTAGTTTAACCACTCTCTCTTCCATAGATTTTAGCAAAGCCGCAAGCAGAATGCGTAGACAATGACCATTCCACAAGAACTTGCTAAGCTCGGTGTGCAGCTGTGCTCAGTCGCGTTGCATAACCCATAAGGGCAGAAGTCGGAGAACATATAGCTATCATCATAGAAAACAGAGCTATTCGGCCCAGCAAAGAAATCGGCAGATTCCTCCATTTTTGTAAGTGTTCAGCAGTACATTGAAGAAGTGATTTAATATTGCAACTATACAGAGTGGACACCAACCGGCAATTATATACCCAGATAGCGGATTTGTGAGTCCACCCACATCAAAGGAAAATCACCCGGCCATTCATCTCGCACCCTACGTCCCACATCCAAAACCATTGATGGATTCAGATTAATTTTTAAACCAGAAAGTCTTCCAAAACCTTCAATACTGTCTATAGATACTGGTAGAGAAGTCAATGGTTCACGAAGGCACAAGAGCATATCGTCAGCAAAGGAGCTCAACTTAAATTCCTCGGGGCCCAGAGAAAAGCCCCGTACAGTCTCTGTTGTTAGCAGTTTGAGCAGAAGAGACTCAAGAGAAAGTACAAAGGAGCAGGGAAAGGATGGTAATCCTGGCATGTGCCCCATCCTAAAAAAAAACATATCAGGGATAGTGCCACCCCCCTGAGATATATGCGAAAAGTTGAACCCAGCTTAGAAACAAGCCTGAAAAACCAAAGCGTCGCAAGGTATCCAGCAAATAGGGTCAAGCCACCCAATTGAATGCTTTTTCTGCATCAAAACTGACAAGAAGAAGGGGAAGAGAGTGCTATATACAATATTCCATACTAAACAACATTTTACCAATATTCTGAGAGGCTTCTCTGCCATGAACAAAGCCTGCCTGATGGGCACCTACTAATTGAGGCAGCAAGGCTTGAGCCTGTGCACCAAAACTGCTGCCAACAATTTTAGGTCATAGCTAAAGAGTGAGATAGGACAGTAGGAGATAGCCTCTAATGGATCTTTGCCCAGTTTAAGAATGACGGTGAGAAATGCAGATGTCCCTAGGTAACAATCCTTCTTTCAATACTGCAGCATACATCTCTGTCAAAGTTTTGAGCCGTTCCGCCTGTTCAGGATCAGCCAGTCACCAGCTTCCATGCTATTTATTCTACAGTGCTGAGGGAGGAGAAGGGATTCCCCCTTCAAACTGTTGACTTTCAGTTTTGAGCTGTTCCACCTACTCAGGATCAGCCAGTCACTGGCTTTCCTGCTATTTAATCTACAGCACCTTTAGACACGCTCGTGCCTGGTGGGCCCAAGTCTAATGGCCACGCCAAAGGGCCCTGCCCATCACTACAACCAATCCAGACTTACTCCTATAAAATCCTGCTTCAATGCTGTGGCAGAATGGCTAAATAACAATAACCTCCTAATAAGCTATAAAAAGTCTGAAGCCAAGTCCATCTCAAGAGATTCCTCTTTCACCCTTTCAGACACAATCATAATCTACAAGATAACCCTCCCAGTCAAACAGAAAGTCAAATACCTCGGAGTCATCCTGGACCAGCAATTGAACATGCAGGTTCACATAAAGAATAATCACATCTGCTATTTACATTCTCTTATATACCGCACTATTCTGCATCAGTGCGGTTTACATTGAACAAACTGAAATTACATTGAATAGGGCATTATAACTTGGAGATAACTATTTTACAGGGAACATGGGCTATGGAGGGTTAAGTGGCTTGCCCAAGACCACAAGGAGCACCTGTGGGACTAGAAACCCCAGTCCTTCCAGCCCAAGGTTGCTGTCCTCTAGTGGGATTTGAACCCCTGACCTGAAGTACCTTGCCCCAACCACTAGGCCACTCCTCCACTGAGATTATGAGATGAAAACCCTACACAACCTTCTCCCACTCCTGGATCGCAGCCACTTCTGGACAGTATGCCAAGCTATAATCACCCCACAATTGGACCACTGCAATTCCACCCTTCAAGGCCTCCCAAAATATGCCCTCCATTCATTCCAGCTGGCCCAGAGCACCTCAGCAAGACTAATAACAGGGACAGCAAGACACAAACACATCACCCCAGTGCTCAAAACTCTTCACTGGCTCCCTATACAAGTACAAATCAAATTCAAAGCCATCATACTCACCTACAAATCCACCCACGACAAAGCTCCAGTCTGCCTTCATAACCTCATCCAAAACCCAACTAGTACAAGATCAAAAATACAGCACAAACAGAATCTGCTCAACATCCCAACATTCAAAACAACTAGCACTCAAGCAACTTGCCGGAGATCCTTCTCCATATATGGCCCGAAACTCTGGAACTCACTTCCAAGCACACTAAGAGACACCAAAGACTACAGTGATTTCCATTAAAAATGAAAGACCTTCCTATTCCAAGAATACTTCAGCCTCGACACTTAACGCAAAGTGCTCCTTCCCCCTCCCGCTACCAATATGCTATCAGGTATCTAAATAATCCTTTGTATTTAGCCCAATGTAAATATCATCCCCCTCTACATAGTTCTACCCTGTCACCCCCTAAAATGTTCACCCCTCACCCCTATTTCTTGTACTGCATTCTATATTCACTGTTCCATGTATAACAAGTTTACTGTTTTATCTAAACCGCCTTGATAATCTGAAAGGCGGTATAAAAGAAATGGTCAATAAATAAATAAATAAAGAGCTGGAGGCTCCACAGATCCCAAAAGTAAATTTTGTAGGGCCATAGGAGAGGCCTCAGGCGGTCAGGTTGCCGATGCCATGCGAGTGTCCAGGTCAGCAAGAACTTGATCGCTACCAACACCTGTTCAAAGGAAGAAGCATGACCTACATGCTGAATCTTCAATACCACCTGATAAGTCAAGGCAAAACGGACATTTTGCTGAAAGAACTCAGCACAAATAGGAGCAAACTATTTGTGTTTGGACGCAACAGTCGCCGAGTAGTCTTGAAATGAAAGGATACGTTGATTGTTCAAAGCAAGCTCTCCTTTCTTCCGAAATGTCTGAAGTAATTGGATGTTGTGCTGAAAATGTAAAATCCGAGCTATGACTACTCACAGTCATTGTCTCCCCTCCGTATGGGACCCAAGGCAGTGAGCTCTCTCCACTTGGATCTTCCCCAATAACTTTTCCAGACCTAGTTCTTTGGGCAGTCACTGTTCAAAGAGGGAGATCAGTGAGTTATCAGCCCATGCTTCTGGAACACCCACCAATCTCAAGTTATTCCAGCGGGAGCGGTTTTCTAAATCATCTAACTTAGTTGTCAGAGCTTCTATTTGGGCCTGCTGTGCTCTAAGTACTCGCTCACGCTTCCCCTCAGCATCTTCCAATGTGGCCACCCATTGTTTCACTTCATCTATTCTGGGGCCAATATTGCTTATAGAGTCTTCTATACCTTCCAGCATTTTAAGTATGAGGTCAAATTTAGGCTGTAGGAGCTTAGCCACTTCTTTTGCGAGTTCTTCCAGAGCTGAATTGGTGCTCTCCGTACTCGGGGAGGCTGGTGTAGATGAGGTGGTCACCATCTTACTTTCACAACTAGATTTGTCACATTCTTTTTTTGGTAAAGCAGGCATCTTAATGGTGCAGGATCAAGTCGGCAAGTCCTCTACATATCTACTGTGATCTGGCCACCGAGCGAAACGATGGTAACATAGTAACATAGTATATGATGACAGATAAAGGTCAGCATGGTCCATCTAGTCTGCCCAGCAAGGTAGCAAGCATAGGTACATCTGCCCCTCCGTGAAGGTCACCCCTCCCCATGCCTTTGTTTAGGGGAAGAAGCAATAAAAGCAGATTAATAGAGGAAGTAGGCCCAGAGCGAGCTGAGGAGTGTCCTTACGTGCTCATGCATCACATGAACCCCCGAGCCTGATATTTAAAAGTCCTTATCCGAATAACCATGGTTAAACATGGACAATCACAGTTAAGTTGCACTGTCTGGTTAGTGGTGCTGAATATCCCCACAGACTGCTCTGGCACTGGGGTCCATGGATGGATTTGGGCTAGTGTGGCCACTATCTGGATAATGGTGGTGATTTTCAGCCACTATCCAGATAACCTATCCGGATACTTTAGGCTGGCAGAAAAGCTGGCCCAAATTTCTATGCAGATTGTGGCTAAAATTGTCACTATCTGGATAATCTCTGCCATTATTCGGATCGTGGCCATGCAATCCAGATATTAGAGTGGCAGCCACCATCCACTATCTGTTGGATATTTAAATGCTGCAGCTGTCTGCCACAGTGTTGAAATATCTCCTGTTTTGAATATTGGGTGGATAGAAAATGACTGCAGATCCAGACTGCCCATCCATACCAATTACTGAGCTCTACAATCCTTTCTTCTCTTTTAGATAACCCATGCTTTCTTGAATTCGTATACAGTTCTCATCTCCATGTCCATAAAGAAATAGTTCCTCAGTTTACTCCTGAGTCTATCCCCTTTCACCTTCATCCTATAACCCCCTCATTCCGACACTTCTTTTGGCCCTCCTCCTGTGCACTTATACCACAGAGATATATAAATGTTTCTGTCATATCTCCCCTCTCCTGTCTTTCCTCCAAAGTATACATATTGAGATCTTTAAGTCTATTCCCAAATGCTTTATGACAAAGAACACGGACCATTTTAGTAGCCACCCTCTGGATGGACTGCATCCTATTTGTTTCTTTTGAAGGTGTGGTCTCCAGAATTGTACACAGTACTCAAATGAGATCTCCTTAGAGACTTATACAAAGGTACTCTTACCAGCTGTTTTCTGCTTGCCATTTCTCTCCCTATGCACCCAAATATTCTTCTGGCTTCACCTTTGCTACCTGTTTGGCCACTTTAAGATCATCCAATACAATCACCCCGAGGTCCTGGTCTTCTTTCGTATATTAAAGTACTTCATCCCCTATACTGTACATTTCCCTTGGGCTTTTGCATCCCAAATGTATGACCTTGAATTTTAAAAGCATTAAATCTTAGCTGACAAATTCTCGACCATTCTTCAAGCTTCACTAGATCTCTCCTCATGCTATTTACACCTTCTGGGGTGTCTACCCTGTTACAGATTTTGGTATCATTTGCAAAGAAGCAAACCTTTCCAGACTGACCTTCTGCAATATCATCTATAAAAATGTTAAAAAGAACAGGGTCAAGGAAAGATCTCTGTGACACACCACTGTTAATGCCCATATTCTGAGAGTGAACTCCATTTAACTACTACCCTCAATTGCCTCCACTCAATCAGTTTCTATATCATTCAGTCACTTTTGGTCCATCTCGAGCATGTTCTGTTTATTTCTAAGTCTCTGATGCCTTGTTGAAATCTAAGTATATCATGTCCAGTATTCTCCTATTACTCCAATTCTCTGGTCACCCAGTCAAACAAATTGATTGGATTCATCTGACAAGACCTACCTCTAATAAAGCCATGCTCTCTTGGATCCTATATTCTCTTGAATTCTACAAACTGCTCTATCCTCTGGTTTAGCAGCTTTTCCATAAATTTACCTACCATAGAGGTTAGACTAATCAGCTTGCAGTTCCCATCCTCTTCCTTGCTTCCACTTTTGTGGACAGGAACCACATCTGTCCATCACCAGTCCTCCGAGATCACTCCCAACTCTAAAGAAGCATTGAAAACCTCAGACAACAGAGCCACTAGAAGTTCCCTAAGGCCCTTCAGTATTATCAGATGTACCTTCCTGACCCCCATCTCTTTGTCTACTTTTAGTTTAGCTAGCTCCTCACAAACACAGGTTTCTGAAAATCGTTCAAAGCCTACATCATTCCCTTTCCTATTAGTGTTTGTTTCCTAAAGTTCCATTCTCAGCTCATCTGTGAACACAGAACAGAAATATTTGTTAAGCAATTATGCTCTGTCCTCATCAGCCTCTAAATATTTAGTCTTCAAGCTTGAGTCTCACAATGCCACCTTTGCATTTTCTCCTGTGACTAACTATAAAAGGTCTTGCCCTGATTTTTTACTGTATTGGCTATTTTGTATTCCATTTGCATCTTTAATTTCCTGACTAATTTACCAGCTTCTTTCAGCCTCTGTAAAATATTGTTTGTCTTTTTCTTTCTGTGATCTCTTATAGTTTATGACCTTTTCAGCTATTTCTTCTGAAAATATAGTGACCTCCTTTTCCCCTTACTTTTATTTACCTTCTAAACAAAAACATTTATTGCCCTTATAATATCTTTTTTCAGTTTTGTACACTGTTTTTCTACTTTCCCCAGATGTTTCCATCCAGCTATGATTCCTTAAGATATTCCCCCATCTTGACAAAAGTAATTTCCCTGTGGTCTAGGACCCTTGTTTTTGAAGGAACCATCTCCATTCACTTACTAATACTGAACCACACTCTCCAGTGATCACTGGATGCCGGATAAGAACATAAGCATCTAAGAAATGCCATATTAGGTCAGTTCAAGGTCCATCAAGCCTAGTATCCTATTTTCAATGGTGGCCAATCCAGGTCACAAGTACTTAGCAGTTTTCCAAAAAGACACCCAGGTTCCATAATGCTTGTATTGGGGCGAGCAGTACCTGGGTCCTCTTTAATAATGGTTTATGGACCTTTCCTCCAGGAACCTATCCAAACATTTTTTAAACCCAGCCACACTAAGAGGTTTACTACATCCTCCAATAATGAATTTCAGACTTTGATTACATGTTGAGTGAAAAAATACTTTCTCTTATTAATCTTAAATGGGTTGCACTGTAGCTTCATTGTATGTTCCCTAGTCTTTCTATTTTTTAATGGCATGAAGAATCGATCTACGTTTACCTGTTCCATTCCATTCATTAATTTATATACCTCTATCATATCTTCCCTCAGCCATCTCTTTTCCAGGTTGAAGAGCCCTAACCTTTTAAGCCTCTCCTCATAGAGCTATCCTTCCATCCCATTTACCATTTTGCTGGCTCTTCTCTGTACCTTTTCTAATTCCGCTATATCTTTTTTAAGATACGGTGACCAGAATTGCACACAATATTGCAATAACATTGTGCTGCTTTTGGATCTTGATTCACCTGATCTCCTTGTTTCTTTACCATTCCCCCTAGCAGTATCCCTGTCTACAACTTCTGTGTTGTCTGTTTTGACTAGATTGTAAGCTCTGATGAGCACAGACTGTCTCTTACATGTTTGTGCAGCGCTGCATATGTCTTGTAGAACTATACAAATGCTCAATAGTGGTAGTAATAATATTCAAGGTGGGGACGCACCATGGAATGATACAGAGGCATTATAATATCTTTATCTTTATCATTATTATAAAACTTTTTATACCGCCTGAACCAAAAAGACATACAGCGGTGTACAATAAAACAAAGGCTACTGATGAAACAGAAAGGAATGCCAATTATTCATAAGAGAAACAGCAAAGAATAGAATAAGGAAATTAGACAAAAGAGATCAGTCAACTGTGGGCAGGAAGGGAGGGAATATCAAAAGCAGTACAGAAGAGGTGAGTTTTATTCTCCATTCCTTTCCTTATGATACCTAGCATTCTATTTGCCTTCTTGGCCACTGCTGCACATTGGGTGGAGGGTTTCAACGTGTTATCCACGATAACGCCTAAATCTTTTTCCTGGGTGGAGGTTCCTAATGTGGACAGCTATCCAGAGGGTTACCATGAGTAGCACCAATTCAAAAGCACTTAACAACAACAATAGTGTGGTAGCTTCAGACAGTATTAACCGCCTTCCCTCCTCTTTGAACATCTAAGATTGAAAACAAGAGGAAAGAAAATCCCTAACTACAAGCCTTTCCTAAAACAGAAATTCCATGTCACCCTTAGGGGTATGTTTACTAAAACCCCGTTAGGTGCGCGCCGCGCTATTGTGCGGGATGCCATATAAGGAGTGGGCGTTTCAGTCTGAAAAAGCAAACCGGGATTAATCATGCGCTAATGTGCGCTGTGCGCTCATGTGCGCCGTGCACATCAGCGCATGAGAAACTTGCGCGGGAAGCATAAGTGGCGCGCTGATGTGCAAGCACAGGAACAGAGCCACAGTACAATGGTGAAGACACTAACCGATGGTACAGGGATCATGGGTTCAATCCCCCACTATGCCAAATAAAGAAGGCTAGCTGAGGCATTACATGCTAAAGGTAATAGTGCAGTCTGAGACATGTTAATTTTATTTTAATTACTGCTACTAGCAAACGCACTCTGAAAGCACTGTAACATAAGGCGCCCCATAAGATACCCCAGAGGGCACATTTTAAAGTGCACTGTCCGCCAAGGCACCCTAGAATGTTGCTTATAGGGCGCTTTATAGGGTGCAGTATGAGGTACCGCAAGGTCACAGCACTGTTTTTGATGGCAGCACTGTGCAATTTAAGGAATGAAAATCATAAGTAGGTGCGCTGACATGTAAGAAGGAGCAGCAGTGTAGCACAATGGTTAAGGCACTGACCAATGATGCAGGAATCATGGCTTCAATCCCCCACTGTGCCTAATGAAGAAGGCTGGCTGAGGCATTATCTTTTATAGGTAATAGTGCTATAGGGGGCATTTTATTTTTATTTTAATTAGTGCTGCCAGCAAACACACCCTCAAAGTATTGTAACATAAGGTGCTGCATAAGGCGCCTCATAGGGTACCCCAGAGGGCACATTCTAAAGTGCACTGTCTGCCACGGCACCCTACAATGTTGCTAAAAGGGTGGCCTATAGGGTGCCATATAGGGTGCCCTATGAGGCACAGCAAGGTCATAGCACTGTGTTTGATGGCAGCACTGTGCATTTAAACGCATGGAAATCTGAAGTAGGTGCACTGACATGCAAGGAGGAACAGCAGTGTAGCACAATGGTTAAGGCACTGACTGATGATACAGGGGTCATGAGTTTGCTCCCCAGTGTGCCTAATCCGTAAGGCTGGCTGAGGCATCAGCTTTGCAATGTATGTATTGTTTCCTGCAGCACTTCATTTGTATTTTATTAATTGCTGCCAGCAAACACGCCCTCACGTGCCGTAACTGAAGGTGCCGCATAAGGCACCCTATAAGGCACTCCATAGGGCACATTATAAAGTGCACTGTCCGCCACAGCACCCTAAAATGTCCCCTAAAGAGCACCCTATAAGTCGCTCCACAGGATAACGTATAGTGCACCTTATATGGACGGTAACCATAAGGTGCCCTATAGGGCACCCTGTAAAGCGCCCTCTGAGGCACCTTATGGGTACAGTACTCAGAGATTGGTTTTGCTGGCAGCAATAATGTACATTAAAAAGAGATAATGCTTTGGCAGCCCTATCAAACAACCACACTGGGGCAGTCAGGGTGTGAGTGATCTCCCAGCAGGACATGCTCTGGCCACCCTGTATGTGTAGGTGGTGGCCAGGCACTACAATGTCCCAGCCATTGCCCTATGCTCTGTGCAGATGCATCCTGGCAAGGCCACCCTGTTCGGGCTATACTGCCAATCCAGTCCACATATTTTTCCCACAACTAAACTGTGATAGTAAGGACAAACCTTTCTTGCAGAGAACATACACATGGTTAATACGCCTATATTTTACCCCACCGAGCACAGACACCATAAACAGGCGCATTACCTAGAGCAGAGTCTCGCAAATGCAGTCCTGGAGGGCCAAACACCATTCAGGTTCCATGCTGCCTCTAATAAAGATGCCTGTGCTGCATATCTATGCACCACCCCCATGGTATGCAGATGTATCTCATGCATATTCATGAGGGACAGCATGAAACCCGAACAGTGTTTGGCACACCAGGACTGGAGTTGGGAACCTCTGCCGTAAAGCAGCAGCCAACAGGGGCAGACACACCCACACCCACACCCACAGGCCCCATTAGCCAATGCCTCCTGGAGAGGCAGGACATTGGGCCCTGCGTGCATCTCCCAATAATAGCACTTGCATACCTTAGCAATGCCACCCTACACCTGGGTATATGGTACACAGCTATCAAACGTTTGCTATGATTACTGGCAGAAAGCAATTCCTACGTTAAGCACAGTTTGCTGATTGAGCTCCATCATAACAATCTTTCTGATGTCTGCGGTGTGTGCTTCAGGTCTGGTCTCTGACAGTGTTTACCACCCTGGGGAGTGACCCCCAACAGTATTGCGTACCATATCCATGCCTGTACTGTGCCCAGGACTGGTGTGGTGGCCAGGGCTGCTGATCTCCTCTATAGTAGCACAAGGCTGGCATAGCTGTGGGAGTGTGTGTCTGTCTATCCAGTGTGTGGTGGCTGCAAACTCCCTCCACAGCCCACACTGCCAGCACTGTTGCCAGTATTGGCCTGCCAATGTGCATAATGAGGAGCAAGGTACCATGGGTATAGCCCGGACAGGGTGGCCTGGCCAGGATGCATCTGCACAGGGCATAGGGCACTGGCTGGGACATTGTAGTGCCCGGCCACCACCTACACAGACAGGGTGGCCACAGCATGTCCTGCTGGGAGATCACTCACACCCTGACTGTGCAGTGACCACGGCATGGCTAGGCACCCCCATAGTGCTATATAGTATTTCTCTCATGTGATATTTATGGGTTTCCTTTTGGGGCCCAGTCACTGACTTATCTGCTTGTTGTGTATGCTGACATCCCAGTTCTGGGTGCACGCATTTCCACCAGGAACATGCACTATGGACTAGCTAGCAGACTGTTTGCAGCTGGTATGTGTCTTGATGGAGCACCTTGCAGGGTGCAGTGGCTGAAGGCTTGCTGCAGGAGAATATCAGATAGTGGTGGGGTGCAGCTTAGCATATCCAGGCCTAATGTCTGTCTGCTATTGTGTTATAGATGTGTACAGAGCTGCATTGACTGCGCTGTAGGTGTCTGTTCCCCAGCAGGACCGGGGTTGATGGTCCCCTCTACTGCCACCATTGCAGGGAGGTAGAATGTGGATCTGTTGATGGGAGACCCTGTTTACCACCCTCAGCCCTGGAAGAAGAAGAGGGTGGGGTACATAATCCTCCTAGGGGTCCATAGGGGCTACACCTGACTGAGACATACAGATATATCCAAGGTGTGTCTGCAGAAACTACCTATCTCCCACACTCGCACTGCTGCGGATCTGCAGCATGGCCAATTTCTGCTCTGGAAGATGCGTTGGACGTGGTGCTGGGCGCCTCACTGCACCCTCAGGGTGAGCACAGTACCCGCACAATGTGACGGTGTGTAGCTACTCTGTGCCAGTAGCACACACGGCAGTACCCCCTACCAGGCCAAGGTGCTGTGGGGGTGGACACGGTCAGTTCCCCCTACCAGGCCGAGGTGCTGTGGGGGTGCATACCCCATCTTGTGTTCATCTGTGGACAGCTGATTTGCATGTGCAGTGCATCATGGGTATGGGTGGGCTAACCCTATCCTGGTGACCACAGCAGACTGTCTGTGTGGTGACATGCAGTCCCTCTGCAGCCAGCCAGGGGCTTGCTAGCAGCTATAGAGCTGTAGCCCACTGGTTACTTCACTGCCTGTAGAGCCAGAGGTCATGGGTTCAAACCCACAGTGGGGTTATTTGATAGGGCTTCCCAAAGCATTATCTCTTTTTAATGTACATTATTGCTGCCAGCAAAACCACTCTCTGCGTACTGTATCCATAAGGTGCCTCAGAGGGCGCTTTATAGTCTGCTAGCTAGTCCATAGTGCATGTTCCTGGCGGAAATGCGTGCACCCAGAATTGGGATGTCAGCATACACAACAAGCAGATAAGTCAGTGACTGGGCCCCAAAAGGAAACCCATAAATATCACATGAGAGAAATGCTATATAGCACTATGGGGGTGCCTAGCCATGCCGTGGTCACTGCACAGTCAGGGTGTGAGTGATCTCCCAGCAGGACATGCTGTAGCCACCCTGTCTGTGTAGGTGGTGGCCGGGCACTACAATGTCCAAACCATTGCCCTATGCCCTGTGCAGATGCATCCTGGCCAGGCCACCCTGTCCGGGCTATACCCATGGTACCTTGCTCCTTATTATGCACATTGGCAGGCCAATACTGGCAACAGTGCTGGCAGTGTGGGCTGTGGAGGGAGTTTGCAGCCACCACACACTGGATAGACAGACACACACTCCCACACCTATGCCAGCCTTGTGCTACTATAGAGGAGTTTAGCAGCCCTGGCCACCACACCAGTCCTGGGCACAGTACAGGCATGGATATGGTACGCAATACTGTTGGGGGTCACTCCCCAGGGTGGTAAACACTGTCAGAGACCAGACCTGAAGCACACACCGCAGACATCAGAAAGATTGTTATGATGGAGCTCAATCAGCAAACTGTGCTTAACGTAGGAATTGCTATCTGCCAGTAATCATAGCAAAAGTTTGATAGCTGTGTACCGTATACCCAGGTGTAGGGTGGCATTGCTAAGGTATGCAAGTGCTATTATTGGGAGATGCACGCAGGGCCCAATGTCCTGCCTCTCTAGGAGGCATTGGCTAATGGGGCCTGTGGGTGTGGGTGTGTCTGCCCCTGTTGGCTGCTGCTTTACAGCAGAGGTTCCCAACTCCAGTCCTGGTGTGCCAAACACTGTTCGGGTTTTCATGCTGTCCCTCATGAATATGCATGAGATACATCTGCATACCATGGGGGTGGTGCATAGATATGCAGCACAGGCATCTTTATTAGAGGCAGCATGGAACCTGAATGGTGTTTGGCCCTCCAGGACTGCATTTGCGAGACTCTGCTCTAGGTAATGCGCCTGTTTATGGTGTCTGTGCTCAGTGGGGTAAAATATAGGCGTATTAACCATGTGTATGTTCTCTGCAAGAAAGGTTTGTCCTTACTATCACAGTTTAGTTGTGGGAAAAATATGTGGACTGGATTGGCAGTATAGCCCGGACAGGGTGGCCTTGCCAGGATGCATCTGCACAGAGCATAGGGCAATGGCTGGGACATTGTAGTGCCTGGCCACCACCTACACAGACAGGGTGGCCACAGCATGTCCTGCTGGGAGATCACTCACACCCTGACTGCCCCAGTGTGGTTGTTTGATAGGGCTGCCCAAAGCATTATCTCTTTTTAATGTACATTATTGCTGCCAGCAAAACCACTCTCTGCGTACTGTACCCATAAGGTGCCTCAGAGGGCGCTTTACAGGGTGCCCTATAGGGCACCTTATGGTTACCGTCCATATAAGGTGCACTATACGTTATCCTGTGGAGCAACTTATAGGGTGCTCTTTAGGGGACATTTTAGGGTGCTGTGGAGGACAGTGCACTTTATAATGTGCCCTATGGAGTGCCTTATAGGGTGCCTTATGCGGCACCTTCAGTTACGGCACGTGAGGGCGTGTTTGCTGGCAGCAATTAATAAAATACAAATGAAGTGCTGCAGGAAACAATACGTACATTGCAAAGCTGATGCCTCAGCCAGCCTTACGTATTAGGCACACTGGGGAGCAAACTCATGACCCCTGTATCATCAGTCAGTGCCTTAACCATCATCAGTCAGTGCCTTAACACTGCTGTTCCTCCTTGCATGTCAGCGCACCTACTTCAGATTTCCATGCGTTTAAATGCACAGTGCTGCCATCAAACACAGTGCTATGACCTTGCTGTGCCTCATAGGGCACCCTATATGGCACCCTATAGGCCACCCTTTCAGCAACATTGTAGGGTGCCGTGGTAGACAGTGCACTTTAGAATGTGCCCTCTGGTGTACCCTATGAGGCGCCTTATGCAGCACCTTATGTTACAATACTTTGAGGGTGTGTTTGCTGGCAGCACTAATTAAAATAAAAATAAAATGCCCCCTAAAGCACTATTACCTATAACAGGTAATGCCTCAGCTAGCCTTCTTCATTAGGCACAGAGGGGGATTGAACCCATGACTCCTGCATCATTGGTCAGTGCCTTAGCCATTGTGCTACACTGCTGCTTCTTCTTGCATGTCAGCGCACCTACTTATGATTTTCATTCCTTAAACTGCACAGTGCTGCCATCAAAAACAATGCTGTGACCTTGCGGTACCTCATACGGCACCCTATAAAGCGCTCTATAAGCAACATTCTAGGGTGCCTTGGCGGATAGTGCACTTTAAAATGTGCCCTCTGGGGTACCTTATGGGGCACCTTATGTTACAGTGCTTTCAGAGTGCGTTTGCTAGTAGCAGTAATTAAAATAAAATTAATATGCCTCAGACTGCACTATTACCTTTAACAGGTAATGCCTCAGCCAGCCTTCTTTATTGGGCACAGTGGGGGATTGAACCCATGATCCCTGCACCATTGGTCAGTGTCTTCAGCATTGCACTGCGGCTCTGTTCCTCTGCTTGCAGATCAGTGCGTCACTTATGCTTCCCGCAGAAGTTTCTCATGCGCTAATGTGCGCAGCGCACATGAGCGCACAGCGCACATTAGTGCATGATTAATCCCGGTTTGCTTTTTCAGACTGAAAAGCCCACTCCTTATATGGCATCCCGCACAATAGCGCGGCGCGCACCTAACGGGGTTTTAGTAAACATACCCCTTAGTCTCACTAGTCATTTTGATATTTTGAGATAGGTAAGGAACACTTGGATAAGACAATAGTGCTAACACTGAGGTAGCTCCAAAACCTCCTTAAAATATTGTCTGAGCAGGACTTCCAGAGATAGAAGGAGGGTATTAAGAAATTTAAAAAATGCAAATTTTTAGTCCTAACTAGATTCTCCTTGTAGCTTCCACTTTATAATGCAAATTCAAACTGTCCCTAATTCCAGATATCCCAGAGGCCTGGTATGTTGAAACCTGAGACTTCAAAGTCCTCACCCAAGAATCTCTTTGGGTTATTTGATTTTCAGACTGAGGGGAGATATGATAGAGGTCTATAAATTAATGAATGGAGTGGAACGGATAAACGTGGATCAATTGTTTACGCTATCAGAGTATAGAAAGACTAGGGGACATGTAATGAAGCTACAGGGTAAACTATTTAAGACAAATAAGAGAAAATATTTTTTCACTCAACGTGTAATCAAACTCTGGAATCTGTTACCGGAGGATGTAGTAAGGGCTGTTAGTATGGTTGGTTTTAAAAAAGGTTTGGACAAGTTCCTGGAGGAAAGGTCCATAAACCACTATTAAAAAGGAACCCAGGATATCAATGCTTGACCCAGTACAAGCATTGTGGAACCTGTGTCTTTTGGGGATATTGCTAGGTACGTATGACCTAGATTGGCCACTGTTGGAAACAGGATACTGGGCTTGATGGACCTCGGTCTGACCCAGTATGGCATGTCTTATGTTCTTATGTTCTTAACTTATCTCTGTTTGCTTAGAAAACACACACAACTGAAACGTTGACCCCTCAATAGGCTCTCAGATCTGGACAAAACCTACCAAATATCCATTAAGGAAATATTATGCTTTACTTCCTCCTCACGCTCAAAACTGCTAGTAGTACAGAAAGAGAGGCCATTACTGCCATCAGTGTCCTATCAAACCCAGTTTCAACATGAGCAGATGCAACATTCTTAGAGTCTTTCCCCATACAGAGGACAACTGGACAAGGAAAGACTCCAATATATCCCTAAGAAAGGAGGATGGAGGTAAAGGTGATGATGTCATGGGTCTGCTGCAATAGCTAATGGAAGCCACAGATACTGGATGTCTCACTAATGGGAACTCATCGGCCAACAAAATGCAGGAGCACCTGCACATGCTTGTCTCTCGGGCCTTTTACCTCTTGAGGTGTGACTTCCATTGGTTAATTCTTACTGTTTTCTTCCCCGTACCAAGTCGCTTCCACAATTTAACCTTTTAAATAATGTTTACCTCGAGTGTACAGTTCTTTCTTCTTAACCAGAGATTTTTTTGTTCCAGACTCCACTGCGATTCCACCAGGGCTCTGAATTAGCTCCTATTGCATAAAATTTGACCTGAGGTCAAATAACATGTATTAAGGGGTATGTTTACTAAACTCTGAAATTGTGCGGGGCCACGGTAGTGTGCCTGTGCCATATAAGGAGTGGGCGGTTCAGGCAGAGAAAAGAAAAAAACGGGAGACAGCGACCGTACTTGTGCGCATCGCGCTAATGTGCGGGGTCCACATTAGCGCGTGGGAAGGCTAAGTGGCACGCTGCTGGTAACAGAAAAGAACAGAGCCGTAGTACAACGGTGAAGACACTGACCAATGGTGCAGGGGCCATGGGTTCAATCCCCCATTGTGTGCAACAAAAGCTGTTGTCTGAGGCAATAACTGCAATGGGTTAAAGTGCTGTAGGAGGCATATTAATTTTGTGCGGCATAAGGCGGCGCACTGTTAATTTTGGGTGACATTAGGCGGTGCGCTGTTAGGTGTGGGCGTCATAAGGCGTAGCACTGTAAATAGTGGGCATTAGGCAGCGCGCTGTTAAGTTTGTGCGGTTTGGGCGGCAGAAGGTGGTGCGCTGCTATGCCATGAAGGCCTAAGGCAGTGCGGCAATGTCCAAACACAGGAATAGAGCCACAGCACAATGGTTAAGTCACTGACCAATGGTGCAGGGATCAGGGGTTCAATCTCTCACAGTGCCCAGTGAACAAGGCTGGCTGAGGCCTAATGTATTATGGGGATGAGTGCTGTAGGGGGTATATTAGTTCTATTTTATTTATCAGTACTAGCAAACTCACTCTCAAAGCGTGTTAACATAAGGCGGCCCATACGGCACATGTTAAAGTTCACTGTCCGCCAAGGCACCCTAGAATGTCCCCTATAGGTCACCATATATGTTGCGTCACAGGATAATGTATAGTGCACCTTATATGGACGGCAACCATAAGGTGCCCTATAGGGCACCCTATAAAGAACCCTCAGCGGCACCTTATGGGTACAGTACGCTGCGGGTGTTTTTGCTGGCATCAACATATGTACATTAAATAAAAAAGCCTTTGGACAAACCTAGCAAATTACCCCACTGTGGGTTTGAACCCATGACCTCTGGCTTCTTAGGCAGTGAAGTAACCATTGGGCTACAGCTCTATAGCTGCCAGCAAGCCCCTGGCTGGCTGCAGAGAGCCTGCATGTCACCACAAAGACAGTCTGCTGTGGTAGCCAGGATAGGGTTAGGCCACCAGTACCCATGATGCACTGCACATGCAAATCAGCTGTCCATAGATGAACACAAGATGGGGAATGCACCCCAACAGCTCCCCGGCGTGGTAGGGGGAAGTGGCCGTGTGCACCCACACAGCACCTCGGCCTGGTAGGGGGTACTGACCGGGTGTTTTACTGGCACAGAGTAGCTACACACCGTCACATTGTGCGGGTACTGTGCTCACCCTGAGGGTGTGAAGAGGCGCCCAGGACCATGTCCACAACACCCTCCATGGATGAAAGAGGCCATGCCAGAGCTCCACAGCAGTATTAATATGTGAGATAGGTAGTTTCTGCAGAAACACCTTGGATATCACTTTCTGTCTTAGTCAGGGGAACCCCTTATGGACACCTAGGTGGGCTGTGTACCACCACCCAAGGTTGAAAAAAACAGGGTCTCCTATCAACAGATCCACATTCTACCTCCCTGCAATGGTGGCAGGAGAGTGGACCATCAACCCCGGTCCTGCTGGGGAACAGACACCCTACAGGGCAATCAAAGCAGCTCTATACACCTCCACAACACAATATCAGACAGACATTAGGCCTGGATATGCTAAGCTGCACCCCACCACTATCTGATATTCTCCAGCAGCAAGCCTTCAGCCGCTGCACCCTGCAAGGCACTCCATCACAACACAGACCAGCTGAAAACAGTCTGCTAGCTAGTCCTGGTGGAAATGCATGCACCCAGAACTGGGATGGCAGTGCACACCAGCAGATAAGTCAGTGACTGGGCCCCAAAAGGAAACCCATATATATCACATGAGAGAAATACTATATAGCACTATGGGGGTGCCTAGACATGCTGTGGTCACTGCACAGTCAGGGTGAGAGTGATCCCCCAGTAGGACAGAAAGAGGTCACCCTGTCTGTGTAGGTGGTGGCCGGCCACGACAATGTCCCAGGCAGTGCCCTATGCCTGTGCAGATGCATCCTGGCCAGCCCACCCTGCCTGAGCTATACCCATGGTACCTTGCTGCTCATTATGCACATTGGCAGGCCAATAATGGCAACAGTGCTGGCAGTGTGGGCTGTGGAAGGTGTTTGCAGCCAACACACACTGTATAGACCAGGGGTGGGCAATCTCAGTCCTGGAGGGCCGCAGACCAGTCAGATTGGCAGGATATCTGTAATGCATATATATCGCATGCTTATTCATTAGGGATATCCCAAAAACCTGACTGGTCTGCGGCCCTCCAGGACCGAGATTGCCCACCCCTGGTATAGACAGACACACACTCCCACACGTATGCCAGCATTGTGCTACTATAGAGGAGTTTATCAGCCTTGCCCACCACACCAGTCCTGGGCACAGCACAGGCATGGATATGGTACGCAATACTGTTGGGGGTCACTCCCCAGGGTGGTGACCACTGTCAGAGGCCAGACCTGAAGCACACACCGCAGACATCAGAAAGATTGTTATGATGGAGCTCAAAGAGCAAACTGTGCTTAACGTAGGAATGTCTATCTGCCAGTACTCATAGCAAACGTTTGAGAGCTGTGTACCGTATACCCAGGTGTAGGGTGGCATTGCTAAGGTATGCAGGTGCTAGTATTGGGAGATGCACGCAGGGCCCAATGTCTTGCCTCTCCAGGAGGCATTGGCCAATGGGGCCTGTGGGTGTGGGTGTGTCTGCCCCTGTTGGCTGCTGCTTTACGGCAGGGGTTCCCAACTCCAGTACTGGTGTGCCTAACACTGTTCGGGTTTTCCTGCTGTCCCTCATAAATATGCATGAGCTACATATACATGCCATGGGGGTGGTGCATAGATATGCAGCACAGGCATTTGTATTAGAGGCAGCATGGAACCTGAATGGTATGTGGTCCTCCAGGACTGCATTTCGGAGACTCTGCTCTTGGTAATGCCCCTGTTCATGGTGTCTGTGCTCGGTGTGGTAAAAGATAGGCGTATTACCAATGCGTATGCCCTCAGCAATAAAGGTTTGTCCTTACTATCACCGTTTAGTTGTGGGAAAAATATGTGGACAGGATTGGCAGTAGCCCCAGCTGGGCTTTGAACCTGTGACCTTCTGTTCCTGCACACACTGTCTGTGTGCACTGCACCACTGTGTTGTCACAGATTTGCTGAATTCCCTGGGAGGTCCATGACTGTACATCCGACAGGGCCTGTCTGTTGCAGTGGATGGTGCCATCCTGCACATGGCTAGGCCACTGTCTTCTGTGGCTAGCAGCCACTGCCCCTCCACCACCTGTACCCTTCCGCCATCATGCTGGCATGTCCTTATCGTAGTAAAACCATATGACCTGATTGAGTTGTGGCACTCCAGGCCTGCCTTTGGGGGACTCGGCTGTAGGTAATGCCCATTGTTATGGTGTGTGAGCGGTGTAGGGTAACATATGGGTGTTTGCAACATGCTTATGTTCTCTGCAATAAAGGAGTGTCTTTACTATCTCTGTTTGGTGGTGGGTAAAATATGGGGACAGGGCTGGCAGGTGCCACAGCTGGGATTTGAACCTGTGACTCTCTGGTCCTTGAGGGACTGGCTCTGTCCGCTGCACCACACTGTGGCCACAGAGATAGTGCAGTCCCTGGAGATAGGAAACCTGGCAAGAAGGAGTCGGAAGCCATGCTCTGCACATTTTTACTGTGGGCTCGTTCACCTTGCCTGGGGACAAAAGTGCAAATACACCACGAAAATGCCTGCAAAAAAAGGGGGAAAAAGATAGCCAAGCTGGGCAACAGTGTTATTAATGGGCAACCATACAAAACACTCCAAGGACAGCTCCAATAGCAAGAAATGATTTTTGGAAGGGTCTCCACTCCGTTGACCCTCCCAAAATTCATTTCTAATTTTATGGAGCTTTCCAGAGAGTGTTTTTTGTTGTTGCCCATTAATATCACTGTTGCCCAGCTGAAGTACTATTTTTAAAATTTTTGTTGTGGTCATTTTCGCTTTTTATTTGCACTTTTGTTCTATGCACATGTATCACACTGCTCACGTTTTGTTGGTTTCCCCGGTTTTCCTGTACATTGCTGACGTAAATGGTTTCTCTTCCCTTTAAATGCCCTCTACCGCGAGTGTTTCACTCGCGGTATTTTTTACTTGTATATTCGGCCCCGTAAATGTGCGAGGAGCCTCTCCCCTCACCTTCCCCGCCCATTGCAGCCGTCTCTCCGCCCCTCGGGAGCCTTCCTCCGCCCTCCGTTAGCCTTTCCACGCCTCTATCGGACATTTGCGGGCCCGTACTTGTGCGGAGCCCGTTAGTGTGCCGCGCACGTGTGTGGGGGTTCATCGCACATGTGCGGGGCGCTTAAGAGCACTTAAGTGCTGCTTTTAGTGCACTATTGTGCGGCGCGCAATTGAGCGGTTTTTAGTAAACATGCCCCTAAGAGTATTAGTATGTCCTAATGCAGTAGCACAGATTTGTAATACTATAGCCACATATGTGCCCTTTTTATGAAAATATATCCCATGTAACCTGCATAAGATTGCCTTTTAAATGTGCACTAATTTTAATAGGGTACATTAATAAACTTAGCATGAACTAAAAACAGTTAGCACATTCTAAGGAAAATGAAACAAAAAGCGGCACATCTGTTACAAAAAACAGATACAAAGGCTTATATGCCCTTTGGATCCATGAGAATCTGAAAGGCCTCCTTTAATTCTCCTTTCCAAATAGGTGCAAAGACATTAGGTAAAAAGTTTGTGCAGACTTTGTATCAATGCAGATAGACTAAATACAATCCGTTTACATTTTTTTTTTTTTCATATTTTGAAAAGTCTGAAGTGTTTCCTCCAGTTATATAGGAAGTCTGTTTCGAACATAAAAGCCAGGATAAATTCAGAAAAGATTTCCTTCCAAAAGGTTTATCAAGCCAATTCCATGAGCCATTACATTTTTCAGGTTTGGCAAAGTGCTTGACAAGCCTGTTTTTTGAAGATGTTCATATACTTGAAGACATGCGAAGGGTCGTTACACGGTTTACTGCCCTATAATCCGTGTAACTGCTGCTGAGAGGGATATTCAATAGCATTAACACAATTAGTGCCACTGAATATCCACGATTATGGTCCTTACATGCCCCGATGCTAACCGCTTAGCAACTGGGTATATTGGGGACATTCCAGGGAGGAGCAGAGGTGGAGACAATCGATGACTGGGCAGCAGTGATAATGGGAAAAACCTTGCCTATCTTTTAGGCGCAGGAGCTAACCGGGCAGCATGCAATATTGCTGCTGCCCGGTTACCTACTGTGGCTTCCAACATGTGCAGCGATCCCTGGATATTCAATGCCGGGGCCGAATGTGACCCCAGCATTGAACATCCTGGGTTAAGGGACAGCGGACATAGCTAGTCTGCCAGAGTGAATATCAGGCCCTAAATGTACAAAGTAGTCGTTTATTATTGTGCTACTTACAGTAACTGTTCCAGGCTGAAATTCAATTTCCTTCACATCAAACAAGCAGGGCCCAATGACACCCTAGGTGAACCTTCAGTCATGGACTCCCTCCACCCCTCATGGTCCAGCATTTCTCCTTCTCTCATTCCCCCTTAGGTGTCCAGCATTTTTCGTTCCTTACCCCTACCCTACCATGCCAACATTGCCATCCTCTTTCCATTCTCCTATCACCACCACTCCTACCACTCTATTGCAATTCTCCTCCCATCAAAGGGAGGACTGCATCAAAGGGAAGACTGCATCAAAGGGAAACGCAGTGCAGCAAGTGCGTTTTGAGCATCCCTGTGCACTCAAGGCCTGCCATGTTCCACTCCTTCTGAGGTAAACATCTTGTTGTCAAATGTAGCAGGATACAACAGGCCTAGAGCATGTGCGCATGCGCTCAAAGGCTCGCCGATGTATTGACAGTGACTTTCAAGTGCTACAGTCCTGCTACGCCATCATGCCCCACCCCCAATTCTGCTGTCCTAGGTGGATGCCTAGTACAGTTAATGGAAAGGCCAGCCTTGCAAACAAAGAAGTGACCAAGTTCCTTAAAAGAATGATAAATAGCTAGAAATACAAAGTCACCAAATCTTCATCAATCTTCTGTTCCACTAGGAAATGGTGCATTTGCAGATTTCTCACTCATGTGACGTGTGTAGCATGTGAAAGCTGCAGATAAAGGTTGCTTCGTGACCAAGTTACTGTAGCTTCTTCCTATATTTTGCAGAGGAATTCACATGATAAAGGCTGTTTTGCATGCAGACTTCCACATAGGAGCCTGCTAGATGTGTAGAGTGCTTCTTTTTCAATTGCAGTAACACTGAAGGACAGATTCACAAAGCTTGTTTTGCCATAGGCATAGAATGGAACAAAAACCTTAGTCAGGCAGGCCATAAGAATCCATTTCACTTTAGTGTGGGCATATGTGAATAGAAGTCACTTTGTTGTGAAAAAATAGAAATACTGTAGATGTACTTTCAAGCACTGTGCAGAGGAGTCCAGAGCAAGGCTTTTTTTCTGAATGCCACTAATGTGTTTCCCCTCTTCTGATTCCCAGCTAAACACTGTGTACCTTGGTTCCTTCCTATCCATGCATCTATGGTGGACTCTAACCTGAATGTGCCCTCAGTCCTCAGTCCATTGAGCAGGGATCGTCTTTTACATGTATCTATACAGCCCTGCGTACGCCTTAGAACAGTTATTCCCAACCCAGTTCTCGGGTACCCCCAGGCTATTCAGGTTTTCAGGATATCCACAATGAATATGCATAAGATAGATCTGCATGCACTTCTTCCATTGTATGCAGATCTATCTCATGCATATTCATTGTAGATATCCTGAAAACCTAACTGGCCTGGGGGTACCTGAGAACTGGGTTGGGAACCACTACCTTAGAACATAAGAACATAAGAAATGCCATACTGGTCAGACCAAGGTCCATCAAGCCCAGAATCCTGTTTCCAACAGTGGCCAATCCAGGTCGCAAGTACCTGGCAGGGTCCCAAAAAGGCACAAAGGTTTCAGAATGCCTATTCCAGGGCAAGTAGTGGACTTTCTGGGTCCTCTTTAATATTTTCTCTCAAACAGGATACATTGTAGCTTCATTGCATGCCCCCTAGTCTTTCAACCTTTTGATGGCATAAACAATCGATCAACATTTACCCATTCCACTCCATTCATTAATTTATAGACCTCTATCATTTCTCCCTTTAGTTGTCTCTTTTCAAGTTTGAAGAGCCCTCATAGGGGTATCCTTCCATCCCCTTTATCATTTTGGTGGCTCTTCTCTGTACCTTTTCTTATTCTGCTATATCCTTTTTAAGATATGGCAACCAGAATTGCACACAATAATCAAGATGTGGTCGCACCATGGAATGATACAGAGACATTATAATATCCTTTGTTTTATTCTCCATTCCTTTCCTTATGATTCCTAACATTCTATTTGCTTTCTTGGTCGCTGCTGCAAACTGGACAGAGGGTTTCAATGTATTATCCATGATGACACCTGAATCTTTTTCCTGAGTGGTGGTTCCTAATGTGAAACCTTGCATCGTGTAACCATATTTTGGGTTGTTCTTTTCTACAACTTTTCACTTGTCCACATTAAGTTTCATATGGCATTTGGATGTCCAGTCTTCCAATTTATCAAGATCCTCTTGCAATTTTTCACAATTTTCCTATGTTTTAACAACTTTGAATAATTTTGTGTCATCTGTAAGTTTGATCACCTCACTCATTTTTCCCATTTCCAGATCATTTATGAATATGTTAAAAAGCAGCAAGCCCGAGGCAGAGCCTGGAGAGGAGAGGAATGGACATGTAGAGCGCGAGCTCTGGAGGGAGTTAGCCTTAATCCTGTGTCTGCGCCAGCATAGTTGACCCAAAATCCTCCAAACGCAGCAGAGAGCGAGCGGAGATGGCGAACTCTAAGCCTGTTCGATTAGACTTTGTACCTGGGCCTGGTGTGGGGAACAAAAGATCAAAGACGGAGCCCCCTTCGCCACATAAAATGGCGGCTGGGTGCGAGCACCCAGAAGCACTGCAGGAGTTATTTCAGGAGATCCGCGCGGTGAAAGACATAGTGACCGTTAATAGTGCTTTGCTTCAAAGTGTGCAGGATGATATCGTGCAGCTAAAGGAGCAGTTCGGGAGCCTAATGGTTCGACAAGAGCAATTGGAAAGAAGGTTGGTGGTACACGAGGAGCGGCTGAAAGTTACGGAGAAGCACTCCAGGCAAATTGCTCAATTACAGAATGGGCTGGAAGATATCAACAATAGGGCGCGGAGAAATAATGTTCGTGTGGTGGGAGTCCCTGAGGGGGCAGAAGGGAAGGACATGTTCGCATTTATACATAAGCTGATGGCCTCCACGCTGAAACTATCTTTTGATGTGCCGTTTGAGATAGAGAGGGCACACCGAGTCCCCACACAGGCCCTGCTCAATAACAAAAGGCCGCGGCCCATTATTTTTAAGACTCTGAGGCACCAACACGCGGTGAAGATTTTTGAAGCAGCGCGGGCTCGCTTTCCTGTGGAGTTTGAGGGTCATAAGTTGATGTTTTTCCCTGACTTTGCTAAAAACACAGTGGACAAGCGGAAACGCTTTTTGGAACTGAGACCACGATTGCAACGACTACAGGCGCGTTTTGGGCTGCTCCAACCCGCGAGGATGAGGGTCACCTTGCACAATGTCACAAAAACCTTTGATGATCCGAATGCTTTGGGCTTGTACATTGAAGGGAAAGAAGCAGAGCTGATGAACAGTTGAATTTATATGATGGACCTTGTTTTCTATGCTGGTTAAGTGACAGCTGCTGAGTGTCTGAGGTGGCGGCTCAGCGGCCTGCCTGTCATGGGGCTATATCCCCTGTGTGTGTGTAGTGTTCGCTAGATTGTGGGACAGTAAGGGAGTGGCGGCCCGGCTGGCGCAGGCGCCTAATGTATCTGTTTATCCCTCTGTTGCGTCCCATCCCCTCTAGTCTGGGTTTACCCATTAAAGGTTTTTGGGTCCTCTCCCCTGTGGGCTACATGGGTGATGTGAATTATGGAAGTGTTAAGGGTGTTAAGTCATCTTCTGTAAGGAAACTTATGGATAATAATGAATATTATATGCTGCAGGGCAGAATGCACGCTGGAGTGGGGAGTCATGCTGCCAGAGTGGCGAGAGGTTGATAAAGGAATGCAAGTATGTATATATTACTGCTGGTAATATGGCTTCTTTGAGAATTCATTCCTTAAATGTAAAAGGGGTGAATAGTCCCATCAAGAGAAAGAAAATTATTTTATATGCCAAGCAAATTAATTGTGACATATTGTTACTGCAAGAGACGCATCTGAATGAAAAGGAATCCCTGAAACTGAGTATTAGTCCCTTTGTTCTGTTAGCGTTCTCACCAGCGAAGGGTAAACATAATGGGGTGGCTATTCTAGCCCGAAAATCTCTTAAGTTACAGGTGAGCCACTCTCAGGCAGATGAAGAGGGTAGATGGGTCAAGGTCTGTGTGGGGCTGGGGACAATGGACCTGGTCCTAATCAACGTGTATGCCCCTAATGGGGATTGCCCTGGGTTTTTTCAGTGTTTGGCTGACTTGGTTTGCGCTGCTTCTTCCACAGCAATGATCCTAGAGGGCGATTTTAATTTAGTCATGGATATGCTGGTGGACAGGAAGCCTCCCAAAACTCATGGAGGGGGGACAGGGCCCGGGAAATTCTTCACTCATTGATGCGGGAGTTTGGGATGGTAGATGCGTGGAGATTGCTCCACCCAGATACGCAAGAGTACACTTTCTATTCGTTCCCTCACAAGTCCCTGTCTCGAATCGATTATTTTTTGATCTCCCGATCTCTCACCCCTTATTTAGTAGCTGCAGACATTCATAGCTCGAATGTCTCGGACCATGCCGCGTTGTCTCTTATCCTGGAGGATGTTAGACCGGTGGTGGGACCGGGTAGATGGGGTTTTGACAGGACTTGGTTGGCGGATGTTGAATTCCAGCTGCGACTGAAATCGGCCATAAAGGATTATTTTGAGCTTAATCCCCCTCATCTGTCCTCTGGCTGGGCAAGATGGGAAGGATTCAAGGCCTCTTTGCGAGCGGTCATCACCAGCTTCAGTACTGGGCAGGCAAAATTAAATAAGCAACGACTGGAAGCGTTAGATATGCAGATTAAGGCAGGGGAACGGATTTTGACCAAGAGAACGGACCCTTGTGTTTTGCTTCGATTACAGCGCTTACGATTTCGGTATAACCAAATTCTTACTTCAGAGGCGGTCAAACATATCCGATCGCAGGAAGGACTGTATTACTGGGAGGGGGATAAGGCAGGTAAGCTGTTAGCCAATCAATTGAAAGCCCGGAAAGAAATGGGGAGAGTTGCCGCCCTTTGGGATAGCCAACGGGACGCGCTAGTGGTTAAGGACTCAGAAATCCTGGAACTTTTCAGAGTTTTTTATGAACGGTTATATTACTCTGAAACGGCCTGCTCTTTCGAGGCCTTCCAACAGCTCTTGAATAAGGTCCAGAGGCCAGAACTGAGTACAGAATTGGTATCCTTGCTTGACCTTCCCATATCCTTGAAGGAACTTGACAAAGCGGTTGACTCCCTAGCCACAGGGAAAGCGGCAGGTCCAGATGGACTGCCGGCTGAGTTCTTCAAAGTGTTCCTCCATGAGTTAGGTCCTTCAATGTTACAATATTACCAAGCCCTATTAGAGGAGTGTCCCCTGATAGGATCCTGCGCGTCAGCGAATATTGTTGTCATAGAGAAACCTGGGAGGGACCCGCGGGAAGTAGGGAACTACCGCCCCATATCATTATTAAATGCGGATTATAAGATATATGCCTCCATTTTAGCGAATCGTTTATCTTCCGTGATCCCGCTATTGATTCACCCGGACCAGTGTGGATTTATTGGTGGCCGATCGACTGCGGATAATGTTAGGCTCTTGTGCCACGTATTGGCCGCGGCCGAGTCCCAAGATGAACCCGGGGTTGGGCTATCCCTTGATGCTGAGAAGGCCTTCGACCGCCTGGAATGGTCCTTCCTGTTCCATACCCTTCGGTGGTTCGGGATTGGGGAGGGATTTATTGAACTCCTGAGGGTGATGTATACTAACCCCACTGCCCGGATATGTGTTAACAATGCCTGTTCTCAGGAATTTCACTTAGGTAGAGGAACGCGGCAGGGCTGCCCTCTTTTGCCTATGTTGTTTAATCTGGCATTGGAGCCTTTAGCCCTTTTAATCTGGCAGAATACGTTGATTCAGGGTGTCAAGGTTTATGATACTGTGATAAAATTGTCGGCATATGCTGATGACTTGTTACTTTTCACACATCCGGATTCGGTCCCGTACATCCTTACTCAGATTGGGGAATATGCTACTCTATCGGGTTATAAGATTAATTGGTCAAAGTCCGTTGCCTTTCCTTTAAATGCCCGGGTATTCAAGGCTCATATGGCTCAACACCCGTTTGTATGGGAGCCCGGGCTAGTCAAATATCTGGTTTTTTTTTATTGTTTTCCCTTAGAGGAAACGGTTCGTCTAAATGCGGATAAGATTTTGGCTTTGGCGAAGACCTTGACGACCAAGTGGTCTCCTTTGTCTCTGTCGTGGTGGGGTCGGTTGGAGGCTAATAAAATGACTATTACTCCTAAAATTAATTATATTTTGGAAATGTTGCCGATACTATTCTCTAATCAGGTATACAAGCAGATTGAGAGAATGCTCATGGGTTTTCTGTGGAATGGCAAACCCCCGCGCATTGCGCTCTCCAAACTCAAGGGAACCAAGGAGGAGGGGGGGGTGAACTTTCACGATTTTAAGCGATACCACTGTGCCTTTCTGATTAAACAAGGGGGCCGGTGGATGGAGGAAGTGTCTGAGCTCAGTCCTGTTTGGTTGGCCCTGGAGAGGAGTATTGTGTCTCCGTTTCCTTTGACGTTGGCGCCTGGTATGCTCTTTCCTCCGGCCCACGGGGGTCCTTACTCATAGCAGATATCCAAAGAGCTTTTCAGGAGGTGCTATCTCAGAGAACAATGGTGGAGAGATTTTCTCTCGACCTCCCGATTTGGTATAATCCCCTCTTTAAGATTCAAGCTAAGTCCTTTGCCTGGAAGCAGTGGTACAGTAGAGGAGTATGGACTCTGGGGCAGCTAGTTCACGATGGTGAGTGGAAGGCCTTTGGAGATTTGCATGTTCAGTAATTGTATCCTTTATAATGGTTTCTATGATTTTGCCCAGTACTGACGTCAGGCTCATCAGTCTGTAGAATTCCGGATCACCCCTGGAACCATTTTTTAAAAATTGGTGTTACATTGGCCATTCTCCAAACTTCAGGAACTATAGACGGATTGTTATGAAAGGCGATATATCAAATGCTAATAAACCATAAATTGTAAACCATGATTTTAATAATTGTTCACAGTTACTAATAGTAGGTCTGCAATCTCAGTCTTATATTTTAGTGTTTTCAACACCCTTCGATGTATACCGTCTGGTCCAGGTGATTTACTACTCTTCAGTTTATCAAAAACTTGTAATTCATCTTCCCAATTTATTGATATTTCTTTCAATTTTCGATATATCACCTTTAAATACCATTTCAGTCATGAGTAACTTCCTTACCTCTTCTCCAGTAAAGACTGAAGCAAAAAATTAATTCAATATTTCTGCCATGGCCTTGTCCTCCCTTAATGCCCTTTTTATCCCTCTATCATCTAATGGTCCAACTGACTCTCTGTCAGATTTTTTGCTATGAATGTACTTGAAAAAGTTTTTATTATGCAGCAAGATTTTTTTTTAATTCTCTCTTTGCTGGCCTTATCAATGCCTTTCAACCAACTTACCAGTGTTTATTTTGTTTCTCATTTTCGTCATTTGGCTCAGTTTTCCATTTCCTCAAAGATGCTTTCTTGGCTACAACTGCCTCTCTGACCTCACCTTTAAATCATGCTGGCAGTTTTTTGACCTTCCTTCTATTTTTTTAAAGTATGGAATACATCTAGTCTGGGCTTCTAAGATAGTATTTTTAAGCAATGCCGATGCTTGATGTAAATCTTTAACCTTTGCAGCTGCTCCTTTTAGTTTTTTCTTAACAATTTCTTTCAGTTTATCATAGTCTCCTTTTTGAAAATTAAAAAGTAGTACTGTGGATTTCCTTGCCATCCTGCTTCCATTTATTAAATCAAATGTGACCATGCTACAATCACTATTGCATGCCCTTGATCTAGTTCTCTGGTCACCCAGTCAAAGAACTCAATCAGATTTGTTTGGCATGATTGTCCTTTGGTAAAACTATGTTGCCTTGGATCATGCAACTTATTGGTTTCGAAAAGGTCCACTATTCTCTCTTTCAGGAGCACCTCATAAGAACATAAAAACATAAGATATGCCATACTGGGTCAGACCAAGGTCCATCAAGCCCAGTATCCTGTTTTTTTTTCATATTTAGTGCAATATCTCGCGTGAGACAGGAAATGCCTAGATTATCCTCAGCGCCGGTGGGCTCAACTTTAACAGAGCCGTGGGAAAGAAAATACTGTAAAAGCTTTTCCTTCCCGCGGCTCTGCAAAGGTGACCCGGGGTACCGATTAGGAAGTGCAGGACTCTTCCGGGGGGGGGGGGAGGACTTGAACTGTTAATGAGCTAATGAGCTGACCAGGGCAGGGCTGGGCTGGGCCAAGTGGGGGAGGGTTAGCCCCAGAAATGGTCTGATTATGGGGGTAGGACTGGTAATGGGCTGATCAGGGGGGTTTTTCTGTTGGCTCTCCTCTGGTGTTTTGGGGCCTTACAGCCAATAAGGGTGCTGTGCTGTCCTCTTGGCATGAATTAGAACCTTACAGGCAATCTTGGTGCTATGCTGATCCTTCTGGCATAATTTAGGTCTTTGCAACCGATCTGGGTGCTGTACTGGTCTCCTTGCCCTTTTACTCCTCTCAAAGTGACTTAGTGTGCTTCCATCGATTGAGGTGCTGTTTGCCCTCTTCCTCTATCTTGAGGTGTTCATTGGGGGTTTTTTTCTATCTTACTTTCTCATCCTGCCAATGTACATATTCTTTGCCCCCTCTTCTGTTTTCGGGGGGGGGGGGGAGTTCTGATACTCTTGATGGCTTGGAGTGCTGTTACAGATGCCAGTCATCAAGTTTCAAGAAGGTTTGATTGAAAATAAATGGCAAACCTCACTGTTCCATTGTAAAATAGCTTCCCCCATAGACATTAATGGTGTCAAAAGAGTTTTGTGTGCCTCCACTATAAAAGATACTCCAATGCCCTTGCCTGCATTTCAGCCTGTGTGCTCCATGACAGAGGGTTTGCTTCACTAAGGGGTTTCTCCTGTTCTGTATCTATGTCCTAACAACTATATCACGTTAGTCAAGTACAGAGCAGGGAAAGCTAGGCCCCATTCCCCCAGCCACCACTCACTATGTCATGTGACCTTGAACAAATCCCTGTGCTCAGTCTTGACATGATTAATTTAGGACAAGGACATTTTAACTATGAGAATTATCTTACAGTATAGAGTGCACTCATGGTGCTATATCAATAATAGAAAGTGACTGTTAAGCCATATATGTGACTCGATAATCATTTCATAAAATTCCTCCTTTAAGAAAGTAATGACATTTCCACAAATGTCCTTGTATACAATATCTTTAGTACTGTTCTCCTTCCCCCTCTGCCTCTCTTCAAAAACCCTCTTTGTTCAAATGAGATGTTTGGCTAATGCTATGGAACCTCTGAGTCAGATCACTTCACCTTTCAAAATCAAACCATTTCCACACCCCCTCCTCACTTAGTTACTGTGCAGGCATGAAAGTGGAAATCCTGAGCATGTTTGGTTGTCCTTGAAGTCTCTAATAGCTCGATGATGCCACTTTTTTCTCACACCACCTCTGACATGTTTTTTCAACCAACTCCTACTTCTCTTAAGCTACCAGTTTCATAACCTCAGATGTTTACTGATAAGTCAGTAGAGAGTACACAGCACAAGGGTAAAAAGATGATTTTACTTAGAAAATTAAACAGATATGACTGAGAATTCATATGGCCTGTGTACCTCACCCAAATATCTCATCTCCACAAAGCCACTTCTGGCAATGTAGACACACAACAGGTCAGTATTAAGCCATGATAGTCAGTGCCTTTTCTAAAACACTTGCCATGGCATGTAACCCCCCCCCCCCCCCCTCCATCTATTCAGTGCCACTATCAGGATAGTCAGCAACACTGAATATATGTATAGAGTATTGACCACCAGCCACTATGGGGATTATTTTTGAAGCCTTTTTCGCATCTTACATGTGGATATGGGCGCAAATATATGTGTAAGCTGCAGCCATGTTGGAAACACAATTTTGTAAGGCTACAATTTGCACATGGATGCATCAGTACTTTGTTCTGTATGCATTTTTCCAGGAAGCATTCTGAGGGCTTTTCAGGGCCTGGGTGGTGCCGGTGTTTATATGTGTATGATGCATTTTACGAAGGCCAGTGACATGCAGAGCAGGAATTCTGAATGTGCTAATTTACACCTACTATAAATAATCATGCGCTGGGCTCACTTGTCTTTTGGGACTGCTTGTGGCATGGTGACTGCAAGAGGTTTGCTTGTGACTCCTTGCCTAGATTGTCATCTGTGTCCACACAGGTGTGTTCTGAACTACCTTTTGTTCTCCTGCTCATTTTCTTGTTCCTCTCTCAGATCTATATTTCACTCTCTTTCAAAGAGTCCTGTATATTCCATCTCCCTGAACCCCTTTCCCCTTCCTCCTCGGCAGTGCTTGTTCCATCTGCCCAGTTTCTCTCTCCCTGGCCCAGGGTGGGTCAGTTGTCCTGTTACCCAACTGCTTGGTGCTGTCTGTTTGTGTGTGTCTGAATGTTCCTTTCTGCATCTGTGTCTCTGTGTAGTTCCCTACTCTGTGTGCGTGTGAATCTCTTAGTGTGGAAGCATAGATGTGAATGGAAAGAGTCACTGGATGTGAATGGAGGGAGGCAGGAGCCATGAGTGAGCTGGTTTGCACAGGCCATGCTACATGAGGCCCACAGGAAGCACAGAAGGGCACCAGGAGGCATTGATATCAGAGGGTATTTATGCCTAGGACCCAATTTCTAGACCTCACCAATGAGCAGTGCCTCACCAGGTTCCACTTGACAAGAGAGCCATCCACCATCTCTGCCAAGAGTTAGAGCTGCTCCTCCAATCCACCACAGAGGGGCCAGCTTATGCCCATCAACATCAAGGTCACTAGCAGTTTCCAGTTCATGTTGGCTGTCACAGTGGGCCATCTCAGTTTCTGAGGGCCTTTCTCACTCACACCCCAGAATATCTAGCCTTCCCTTAGACTATACAGCAGAAGCAGCTAACTATGACCTAATACTTTGATCGGGACAGATTCTCATCTGTATTGGGGATCACTGATTGCACACATGCGGCCATTAGACTTCTATGTGAGAGGAAGGCTACATACTGCAACAAAAAGGCATTCCACTCACTCAACATGCAGGTGGTCTGCAAAACACAGGGGGAGATAACTAATGTGTTTCCAAGGTTCCCAGGCTTCTGCCATGACTGATACATCCAGACCTATCCTGGCATCTATGAGAGATTTGAGAGCTGACAAATCACTAGTAGATGGCTGCTAAGCAAGCTCTGCACCAGGCCACGCTGACACCTAGACATGCACATGCTAAGAGTTCTCAGTGGTCTCTGGCAGCAACAACTGGCAAACAGAACCCATAGTTGCAGTGTGTATCCACCAGCACTAAAACCCTGGCTCTTTGCTCTAATCTGTTTTCACTGTCTGCCCGGAGAGAAGATAGATGCTTCCTTCCTGCTCTCTAAGAAGATTGCTCCTGACCCCCATCATTGCACCCCAAACAGATATAGAGAAGTGGTACAATAGGGCTCACAGATACACCCACTCTACCACTGAGAGAACATTTGGCCTGCTGAAGAGCTGCTTACAGTGCCTGTACCAATCCAAGGGATAACTCCTCTACAGCCCACCCAAGGTCTACCAAATATTCATGGCCTCACATCCACCATCCTCCATTACTATACTGGTCAACTATTGGTCCATTGCCACAGTATTAGCCTTTCATTATAGGGGCTTCCAGTCTATCTTGCTGCTGTGTTGGTCTTCCTCAGCTCTTCTAGGCTGTTGCCACCAGCAGGGCCGGATTTACCTATACGCCATGTACGCCATGGCGTAGGGCCCACAGCTGGCAAGGGCCCACCCGGGCCTGGCCCACACACCGCAGGGCTTCAGAGGGAACAGGGTAAGCTCGTGCGAGGCCCCGGCTCCCTCTGTACAGCCGCCAGCGTGAAGAGCCTTTTCCCTCACGCTGGCGGCTGTATCTGTAAAGCCACGATTGCTGGGAAAGGTTAAAGGCAATGCCCTTTAACCTTTTCCAGCATTCGCGGCTTCACAGATACAGCCGCCAGCGTGAAGGAAAAGGCTCTTCATGCTGGCGGCTGTACAGAGGGAGCCGGGGCCTCGCACGAGCTTACCCGGCTCCCTCTGAAGCCTCTCAGACAGCCGCTGTGCTGGTCGGGGGGGCCAAGGACTGCATGGGCTGTGATTGGGGGGGGGGGACTTGGACCGGGAAAGGGCTAGGGGGGGGGGGGACTGGGACTGGAAAGAAAAGGGCTGTGATGGGGGGGGAACCTGAAATGTAAAAGGACTATGGGGGGGGGGGGACTTGGACTGGAAATGGGTTGTGATGGGGGGGGGACCTGGACCGGAAAAGGGCTATGGGGGGGACTTGGACTGGAAAGAAATGGGCTGTAATGGGGGGGAACCTGAACTGTAAAAGGGCGATGGGGGGGGGGGACATGGACAGGAAAGGGGTTGTGATGGGGAGGGGGACCTGGACCGGAAAAGGGCTATGGGGGGGGGGAGAGACATGGACTGGAAATAGGTTGTGATGGGGGGGGGACCTGAACTGTAAAAGGGCTATGGGGGGGGGGGCCCTGGACTGGAAAAGGGGTTGGGTGGGGAGGGGGACCAGGACCGGAAAAGGGCGATGGGGGGGGGGGGGGACTTGGACTGGAAATGGGTTGTGATGGGGAGGGGGACCTGGACCGGAAAAGGGCTATGGGGGGGGACTTGGACTGGAAAGAAATGGGCTGTGATGGGGGGGGGGACCTGAACTGTAAAAGGGCTATGGGGGGGGACAACATGGACTGGAAATGGGTTGTGATGGGGAGGGGGACCTGGACCGGAAAAGGGCTATGGGGGGGGGGACTTGGACTGGAAAGAAATGGGCTGTGATGGGGGGGGACAAGAACTGTAAAAGGGCTATGGCAGGGGGGGGGGACATGGACTAGAAATGGGTTGTGATGGGGAGGGGGACCTGGACTGGAAAAGGGCTATGGGGGGGGTTAACTTGGACTGCAAATGGGCTGTGATGGTGGGGGGGGGGAACTAGGACTGCAAATGGGCTGTGATGGTGCATGGGGACTCGGACTGCAAATGGGATGTGATGGTGGGGGCTAGGACTGGAAATAGGCTGTGATTGGGGGGGGGGCTAGGACTGGAAATGGCCTGTGATGTGAAGGCTAGCACTGGAAATGGGCTGATGAAGAGCTAGAATAGGACTGGAAATGGGCTGATGTGGGGCATGGGAGAATGGGACTAGAAGGGAGTGGATGCTGGGTGGGTCTAGAACTATAAGGGAACTGATTTTGGGGGAGGACTAGAATGGATGGGGAATGAGAATGGAGAGGGTAAAAATATTTTGTGTGGAAGAAAAGTCTATGATGGGCTGGGTATTGGGAGAGTAAGAGGGGCTTGAAAATGGAAGGGTGAAATTTAAATGGATGATAAAGGAATAAGGAAAGAATTGGGGGAAAGAGCAAAAGGGAAACAATCAGTATGTTAAAGCAGAAATAGAGAGAGAATGGAAAACATCTAAAAGAGAAGAAAGGACAAATGGATAGCTAGCAGAAGACACGAAGAAACCAGAAGAAAGTGACTGGAGCAATTGCAACTGAAAAAATGCCCAAACAGAAGGTAGAAAAATACTTTTTATTTTGAATTTATTAACTGGAATATGTCTTTTTTAATGTATTTCTTGAATTCCGATGCTGATTTTGTCCCTATTGCCTCTTTATGTCAGGCAATTCTATACATCTATTGCCATTTCTGTTTTGGTAAGTTGATCTCGTTTTTATTTTTTCTGGGGGCCCACAATTTTTGTTGGCGTAGGGCCTCACTCAAGGTAAATCCAGCCCTGGCCACCAGTACTGCAGCCCATTGTTTACATTTTCTACAAACTACAAACAATCCAGCACCTCAGGCCCCTCCTAGAAACAAATGACTTTAGAACAATAGTCCAAGCCCTAATTTAACCACATTGGAACTACTGTAACAGCTTGTTACAGGGTCCACCTACAAAGAACTTCTATAGCCTTCAACTCGCCCAGAATGTAACTGCCAGGATTATTGCTAAAGCAAGTCTAACCAAACACATCACCCCCATACTCTATAATCTCCACTGGCTTCCCATAGCAAGCAGGATAAGATATAAAATATTAGCTACTACCTTCAAACTTATCAATGATTTCTCCCCCTCCTACCTTACTATTAAGATTCATGTCCAACCTGATGTGAGGTGCAGGAGAAGAAGTACTCAAAATCTCCTAACAATACCATCCTCTATACAGAAAACTAAACAAGTGACCAGAAACAGAACCTTCAGGTATACAGCTCCTACCCTTTGGAACTCATTCCCAGACCCTATCAGATCAATCAAAGACCTACAAACATTCCACAAAGAACTAAAAACATTACCTTTTTCCAAACACTATAATACTTCCACTGTTAACTATACTTTTACTCATTCTGCCATTTCTATACCCCCCCCCCCCCCAACCGAACCAACAATATTTTTACTCTTCAAACCCTCTCTACTCCTTCCAACTAAACCTTTCCCTCCCAGGATCTACCAAGCGCATATGACTGTTTCCCTTAACTGAACCAATCTCACCTCTGCATCTACCCATCTGACATGATTATTTCCATCCTGGCTTATAATCTCTGTCTAGCTATCATGTATATAGTAAAGATGACCAGATAACACTATTCTCCGGCATTAGTGGTTATGGAAATAGTTCAACTGTTTTATTGTATTATAGTTCACAATAATGTTCTCTGTAACTGATATTTGTTTGATGTAAACCGCCCCTGATCATTGGAAGGGGCGGTATAGAAAAACTGTTCAAATAAATAAATAAATCCCTAAAATGTCATTTAATAGTCCATGAATGCTTCTTCCATTCTGAGGAGATCTTCCTCTTTATTTAAGATTTGTATGCTTGGACCAAAATCCTTAGTGCCAAGACTTTAACTTGTGAGCACACAGTTCAGCTGAACTCACCCCACTCTTGTGGCCTGGGCTCATGCCACCTCTTCTTCTGGGGCAGGTTCTCCAAATGGGTGAGTTTTGTGCATACTATGACAGTCATGAACCTCAAATCTAAGCCAGAGTATGTGGAATATGAACTCAAATTTACTGCTAATGCTTGATGTAGTACTTGCACCATTTTATTTATTTAACTAGGCTAATATACTACTTTTCTACAAGTCAAAGTGGTGTACACTCAGATACTGTATATATATTTCCCTTGTCCCCGAAAGGCTCACAATCTATGTTTTTGTGCCTGAGGCAATGGAGGGTTAAGTGGCTTGCCCAAGACCACAAGAAGCACCTGTGGGACTAGAAACCCCAGTCCTTCTGACCAGGGGCGGCCCAAGGGGGGTGCGGGGCCATGTGCGGAGACTCGGTGCGGGGCCTCATTTGCATAAGGGGCCTCATTTGCATAAATATTTGCATAATGTTACCATACACTAACTTTTAGTATACATGCCTCTTCATGAGTGTATGGATTAAAAAAGACAAAGATTTCTACATTACTATAATCCAGTGCCAACCGCCAGGCACATTAGGAACTACTACAAACACTGCCCATTTAGAACCCATAGCAAACCCACCGTATCCCAACAGCACTACCAGGACTCATAAAGCACCATACACTACCTATCAAAAGGCAACACTGCAAATATTAAACCAATACATTTCAGAGAATAACAATACATGACCTACTGGGGAAAGAGAACAAGTGACAATGTCAAATAGGAATTACATAAACAGAATACCTCAGCTCAGTTACACATGCAGAACATAGACTATCACCAAACAAGGAATCACAATTTAAAAACAGGAAGACAATAATTAAACTGGGAACCCTAAAAGCCAAACTTGGAATGTACAACAACAATGTAGAAATAAAACTATAAATTAATTTCCTCTTGTACTAAACAAAGCACAGACATTAATGATGCACATTTCCCAGAGCTGACATATTCCAGTTAATAAATTCAAAATAAAGAGATATCTTTGTACCTTTTGTGCATTTTTTTTTCAGTTGCAATTGTTCCAGCCACTTTCTTCTGGTTTATTTGTGTCTTCTGCTATCTCTCCATCGTCTGCTGTCCATTTGTCCTTTCTTCTCTTCTAGTTTTTTCCATTCTCTCTCTACATCTGCTTTAACATAATAATCTTTCTCCTTTTGCTCTTTCCTCATTCCTATTTCATCCACTCAAATTTTACCCCTCCATCCTCAATCCCCACTTAGTCTCCCAATACCCGGCCAATTGTACATTTTTCTTCCCTCCCACACAAAATATTTTTCCCCTCTCCATTTCATTCTCTCCCAGCCCCATCCCCTTCTAATCTCCCCCAACATCAGCTCCCTTTTAGTTCCAGCCCCACCCAGTATCCGCTCCCTTCTAGTCCCCACATCAGCCCATTTCCAGTCCTAGCTCCCCCATCCATTTCCAGTCCTATCCGAGTCCCTTCATCAGCTCATTTCCAATACCAGCCTCCCATCAGCCCATTTCTAGTCCTTTCCTAGCCCCACCATCAGCCCATGTTAAATCCTAGCTCCCCTCCACTCAGCCCATTTCTAAACCAAGCCCCCCATGAGCCTACTTCCAGTTCTAGCCCCTCCATGAGTCCATTTCAATCCAAGCCCCCACCACAGCCCATTTCCAATCTTAGCTCCCCCCAACACCCAATTCTCAGTTCTATCCTAGCCCATCCATCAGCCCAGTTCCTGTCCTAGCTCCCTCCCCTAAGAGCCCATTCCAAGCCCCCCTTCCCATCAGCTATTTGCAGTTCAAGCCCCCTTCCACTCAGCCCATTTCCATTCCAAGTCCCCCTCCCCATCAGCTATTTGCAGTTCAAGCCCCCCACTTCCCCTCAGCCCATTTCCATTCCAAGCCCCGTCCCCATCAGCTATTTGCAGTTCAAGCCCCCCACTTCCCCTCAGCCCATTTCCATTCCAAGCCCCATCCCCAACAGCTATTTGCAGTTCAAGCCCCCTTCCACTCAGCCCATTTCCAGTCCTAGCAACCCCCCCAACCCATTACCAGTCCTAGCCCCCCCATAGCCCACTCCCAGTCCTAATCCCACCAGCCCATTTCCAGTCCTAATCCCCCATCACCCAATTTTCAGTTTAAGCCCCCCCATAGCCCATTACCAGTCCTAACCTCCCCATCAGCCCACTCCCAGTCCTAATCCCCATCACTCAATTTTTAGTTTAAGCCCTCCCATAGCCCATTACCAGTCCTAACCCCCCATCAACCCACTTCCAGTCCTAATCCCACCAGCCCATTTCCAGTCCTAATCCCCCATCACCCAATTTTTAGTTTAAGCCCCCCCAGCGCCCATCACCACTCCTAACCCCTCCCCAGCGCCCATCACAACTCCTAACCCCCCCAGCGCCCATCACCACTCCTAACCCCCCCAGCCCAGCACCCATCACCACTCCTAACCCCCCCAGCCAGCCCAGTGCCCATCACCACTCCTACCCCCCCAGCCAGCCCAGTGCCCATCACCACTCCTAACCCCCCCAACCAGCCCAGTGTCCATCACCACTCCTAACCCCCCCCCAGCCAGCCCAGCCCATCCCATAACTACTCCTAACACCTCCCCCCCCAGCCCAGCCCAGCCCAGCCCAGCCCATCACAACTCCTAACCCCCCCCCCGCCCAGCCCAGCCCATCACTACTCCTAACACCCCCCCCCCGCCCAGCCCAGCCCAGCCCAGCCCATCACTACTCCTAACACCACCCCCCAGCCCAGCCCAGCAGCACTTCTAACCCCCAGCCCAGCCCAGCCCAGCACCACTCCTAACGCCCAGCCCAGCCCAGGGAAATTTTTAAAAAAAAGAAAACCAGTCTCCTGCCGCTGTCGGGGCCGCCGCGGCAGAATCGAGCGTGCCGCGGGGCCCCCCTGTACCCGGCACAGCCTCTCCTCCCTGTAGCAGCTCTCTCATTGGAGCTGAAGTCAGACGCGCCGGCTTGCAGAGCGCGAGGGAAGAGTTTTTCCCTCGCTGCTCTGTTAAGCCCGCGGGGGCTGATGGGAAGTTCCCATCAGCCCCCGCGGGCCTAACAGAGTCGCGAAAGGGAAACTCTTCCCTTCGCGCTCTGCAAGCCGGCGCGTCTGACTGCAGCTCAGAAGAGAGAGCTGCTACAGGGAGGACAGGCTCTGCCGGGTGGGTACAGGGGGGCCCCGCGGCACGCTCGATTCTGCCACGGCGGCCCCGACAGCGGCAGGAGACAGGTTTTATTTTTTTTTTTCAATTTTACTTTTACAAAAGAATGTTTTTTGCGCGGGGCCCCCTGAAACGCGGGGCCCTGTGCAAAAAACATTCTCGCTCAATGGACGGGCCGGCCCTGCTTCTGACACAAGGTTGTTGTCCTCTAGCAGGATTCAAACACCTGGCCCTCTGGCCTGAGATAACTTGCCCCAATAACTAAGCCACTCCTCCCTCCTCCATAATGGCAAAGAGAGCCTCCCTCTGGAGTACATAAGATGTCATATATATATATGGGTAATTTATCAAGGTGTGCTTGGAAATTCCTCTTGATTAGGCCTGTGGCACCCAACATGATTGGAGATAATTCAGTATCTTTCTGCCACATTTTCTTGGTCTCCGACTGCATTGCTTGGTACTTGAATATTTTCTCCCTTTCAACGCGATTCATAGAGTAGTCGCTTGGAATTGACACCTCTATAATCAATGCCATTCTGGTGTTTTTCTCCTTTACCACTATATCTGGCTTCCTCGCATTCAGCTTTTTATCAGTCAGAATAGGAGTTCCCCAGGTGATCGTTACGTCCTCATTCTCTGTAATTCTTTTAGGATCATGATCCCAGTGCTTTTCGGGCACAGCGATGTTGTAGTGTTTACAGAGTTTCCAATGGATAAGGTATGCTACTTTATTGTGCCTTTCTGTATAGAAATTTTCTGCCATCAGAACTTCACCGCCTTCTATGAGGAAAGTTACCATTTCCAGGTCTTTCCATGTCTGTTTGGTCAGTTTTTCCAATGCTTGCTGTAAACCATCTCGTATGTAAGCCGCTGTCCTGGGCTGCAACTATCAACCTCTCAACCTTCGGTTTCAGTTCACCTCTCCTTAACCATTTCATGTGTCCGTACTTGATCAACAAAGGGTTTCTGGAGTAGCACTCTGTATTTCCCACTATATTTGTGCATTTGCCACTTGTTTTTCCTTGTCCGTTGATCGAATTCCTTGAAAAGCTTTTTCTCTTGTTTTGCAAATTCTGTTACTTCTTCCCTGTGTTTACTTGTGGATTCTCTTCTGCTGTTGTATTTGCTCCTATGATGTTTGAGGGTCTCTCAGCCAATCTGGGTGCTGAGCTGGCCTCCTGATAGTTTAGGTCCTTGCAGGTGATAGCAGTGCTATGTTAGTTCTCTTGGCATAATTTAGGGCATCGCAGCCCATCTAGGGGCCATTTTGGTCTTCTTGGAATAATTTAGGGATGTTCTGGTCCTCCTGACATAATATAGGCCCTTGCAGGCAATCTGAGTGCTGTGCTTTTTCTCCTGGCAAATTTAAGAGATTTGCAGAAGATCTGGCTGCTGTGCTGGTAGTGTTGCCAACTTTTTGAAAGAAAAGAATCCACTATCTATCACTGCCCATACCTAGAGTTGTCAACTTTTTGAAAGAGAAAAACTCATCACCTGTAGCTAGCCATGGTCCACCCATGCCCATCTCTGACCTGCCCTTGCCCTGCCCCCTGTCCCACCCCACCCCACACCACCCTTGCCCCACCCCCTGTCCTAACCCCTGCCCCCCAAAAATAATTGGAGAGAGGGCAGTGTGCAAACTGAACAAGCAAGATTGCTACATGTTCTTAAACAGAAATTCCATACTGACACGATACCCAGCATTGGTTGTACACACACACACAATACAGATAGGCCTCCATCAATAAATAAGCACAAAATGAAAAGAGAAATATATAGACAAATAATTAAACTAAAACCTCAGAAAGCCAGATGCCGCATGTAGTGCAACACAAGAGAAATAGAAATTAATTTCTCCCGTACTGTACAAAATAAAAGACGGCAGATGTCAGGATTGGCATTAGGAGAGATGCAACCTGGCAATTGCCCTGGACCCACAAGCCAGAGAGGACCTCAGATCTGTCTGAGACTGAAAAAGGCACAGCTTGCTAGTAGGCTTTAGGCAATGCAATGTGTGCCTTGGAGTCAATGCCCACTCCTGGGTTTTCTTGGCAGTGTGATCAGAAATAGGTTGCCAGACTTTTCTTCTGAGGCAATGGAGAGTTAAGTGACTTGCCCAAGGCTACAGGGAATGCTAATGGGAATTGAATGCTGGTCTCTTGGTTACCAAGCCAGTGTTCTAACCACAAGGCTACTCCTCTAGTCCCAGTCCTTCCCAGCATCAGCTCCCTTCCAGTCCTAGCACGAACTAGCATAAGCTCTCTTTTATTCCAAGTACCTCCCAGCAGCAGCTCCCTTCCCATCCCTGTCCCTCCCAGCATCATCACTTCTAGTTCGATCCCCTCCTTCAGCATCAGTCCTCCTCCTGTATCATCTCCCTTCCAGTCCCCCCATCCTCCATCATCAACCCATTTCCAGTCCTATTCCAGTGACCGAAGGTGTTAAAAAAAAATAAGCAAGTATTTACCGGGGTTCCATGGCATCGGCAGAAGAGGGAGAACAGGAAGCATCTGGATCGCGCTGGAGAGCTGCAGCAGAGACGTTTTGTGGGGGTTTTTTAATAGAAAATGCAGCTGCGGTTTTCGCGAATGTTGAGGCAGGACAGCAGGACAGCTTTGGGCTGCGATTGGGGCTGTCAATGGCCATGGTGGGCCTGAGTTAGCCCTGGACAGCAGCAGCAGAATTTAAAAGGAAAAGTGAAGCCATGGGGCTGGGATAGGAAGCATATGAGGTCATGCAGGCATCAAAGAGAGCTGCGATCACCGTGGATGCTCACATTTAAGGCCCGCGCTTGTGGTTACTCTAGAGTGCTGAACTGTTATGAGGACTGCGGCGGCAGTGCCCGGGAGTAGACATGAGAAACCCAGGCCTTAAAAGGGAACAGCCACAGTAATTGCGGCTCTCCTCAATGTCTGCATGACTCCATATGCTGCCTGAGCCCAAGCCCGTGGCTTCACTTTTCTTTTTAAATTCTGCCGCTGCTGCCCAGGGCTGACTCAGGCCCACCATAACTGCTGACTTCAGTCACACAGTCAGAACACAGACCTTCACCAAGTACAGAATAATGACTACAACGTAAAGTAAAAATAAAAATATGTAGACAAAAATTAAACTGAAACCTAGAAGCCAGACTCTGCATGCAATGTAACATCAAATAAATAAGAGATGCAGTTCCCCAAACTGTGTAAAATATAAAGACAGCGCAAAGTCCAGTCACTAAATTGAAAACAAAATTATTTTTTTTATCTTTGTTGTCTGATCATTTTATTCTCTGATCATGCTGGTCCCGATTTGAAGCTTCTGCTTTCCTGTCTTTTTAGCTCTCTTTCTATAGTCTATATTCCATTTGCCATTTCTTGTCTCTTGTTTTCTTCACTTCCTTCCATCAACCTATTTCCAGTCCCAGTAACCCTCCCCAGTATCAGCCCACTTTCCAGTCTTCCCATCCCAGTACCTTCCAATGTCAACCCCCTTGCATTTCCAGGCCACTGGTGTTCATTCCTTTCCAGTCCCCCTCCTTCCCCACTGTCCAGACCCTTCTAGTCCAAATACCATCCCAAGTATCAGCTCACTTCTCATCCCAGTGCCACCCCCATCTCAGTTCCTTTCCAGTCACCGTACCCTCTATCCATCCCCCTTCCAGTGCCATCCCCATGTGTCAGCTCCCTTCCAGCCCGCCCATTACCCAGCCACCGACTAGTCCCATTCCCAAGTGTCAGCTTCTTCCAGTCCCACCCCCAGGTGTCAGCTCCCTTCCATCCCTGTCCTCCCTTCCCTAATGTCATCACCATTCTGTCCCCCTCCAGTACCATCCTCAGATATTAGCTCCCTTCCAGTCCCCTCCTTTCCTCCTCTGTCAGCTCCCTTCCTGCCACTTCCTACCCCCATGTCAGCTCCCTTCCAGCTCCCACCTTCCCCATGTCAACTCCCTTCCAGCCCCCACTTTCCCCCATGTCATTTCCCTTCCAGCCCCCTCCTTCCGTGTCAGCTCCCTTCCTGCCACTTCCATCCCTGTGTCAGCTCCCCTTCAGCCCCTCCTTCCCCACTCTGTCAGCTCCCTTCCAACCCCCTCCTTCCTCAGCTCCCTACCAGCCACCTCCTTCTCCCATCTCAGCTCCCTTCCAGCCCTCTCCTTCCTCAGCTCCCTTCCAGCCCCTTCCTTCCCCATGTCAGCTCCCTTTCAGTCCCCACCTTCCCCCTCTGCCAGCTCCCTTCCAGCCCCCGCCTTCCCCCGTGTCAGCTCCCTTCCCCATCTCAGCTCCCTTCCAGCACTCTCCTTCCTCAGCTTCCTTTCAGCCCCCTCCTCCCCCATGTCAGCTCCCTTCCAGCCCCTTCCTTTCCCCATGTCAGCTCCCTTCCAGCTCCCGCCTTCCCTTGTGTCAGCTCCCTTCCAGCCCCCTCCTTCCTCAGCTTCCTTCCTGCCACCTCCTTCCCCCCATCTCAGCTCCCTTCCAGCCCTCTCCTTCCTCAGCTCCCTTCCAGCCCCCTCCTTCCCCCTCTTCCAGCTCTCTTCCTGCCACCTCCTTCCCTCTCCTGTGTCAGCTCCCTTCCAGCCCCCTCCTTTTCCTGGCAGCCGTGGCTCCTGTGTCTTGCAGAGCTGCAGTTGCAATAGTAATAATAATTTAAAACAAAAGCAAATCCAATGCAGAACCTCCCAACTTCTGTTATGGAATCCTTGCTGCTGCATCCTGCCCTCAAAAGGATGTTATGCTACAGGGAGAAGGACGCAGATGCAGGGGTTCTATAAAAGAGGCCGGAGGGTAGGATGCAGCAGCAGGGGTTCCATAACAAAGGCCAGAAGGCTCCGTACCAGTTTCGCTTTTATTTTAAATTATCGCTATAACAGCCACAGCTTTGTAAGACACAGGAGTCACAGCTGGATTGGAGGAGAGGATGAGGCTGTGGGGGAGGGGGGGCGGGACAAAGAGAGAAATGAAAAGCTGGTTTTCTGCTCTGACCACTCCCAGTCCCGTGGCCAGAGCAACAAACCGGCTTTTCAATGGCCAGTTTTAGCTCTCTGCCAGCAGCCGGCCTGGCCATATAAAACCGGCCAGGCCGGCTGAATAATGGCCATTTGGCAACCCTACCCATAACATATCCCTGCTCTACCCATGCCCTGCCCCTTGCCCCAACTGTAGTAAGGGCATCAGTGCAGGCTTTAGCACCTGCAGGCCACGGGGGGTAGGGGGTGGTAGTAGGGTTGCCAATTGGCTCCAGATGCGCCCGACAGGGTTGATCCAGTCCTGGGTTTACCCCATTGCAAGCAGGGACATTTAGTTCTACTTTCTCCATTGCACTCCATAGGAAATGGAAAACTACAAGTCCCTGCATGCAATGGGGCAAACCCAGGACTGGATCAAGCCTGTCGGGCGCATCTGGAGCCAGTTGGCAACCCTAGGTGGTAGAGTTGCCAACTTTTTGAAAGGACAAAACCCGCCACCTGTGGCTATTTGTATCCTGCCTTCTGCTCAATCCCTGCCCCTCCCGTGCCCCACCCCCAACAAATAACTACAAAGAGGGTAGCAGTGCAGGCTTTAGTATCTGCAGGCCATATCGAAGTGGAGGAAGGAGTACAAAAGGTTGCATTCTTCCGCATCCATTCAGTCACCAACCCCCAATACACACATCCTCACTCATGTGGTATTAAATCCAAATATATATTCTGCATCCACAGACTCACTCCCCCCCCCCCTCCCCACCTCTTCTCCAACAAGATGTGCAGAGTAGAGCTAGGTCACTTCCCCATACAGCTAACCAGACAAAACAAGGATCTCAATAAGGCAATGCAAATCCTCTGAGTACCAGGCCTATTAGAAAGTAATACAATGAAAAATCCTTCAGAGCCAAGAGCAAATCTACCATGCCAGCACTAACTTCCAAAACTCAACCAAGGACTCTACAAGGAAAAGGCAGCATTGTAAACATTCCAGAGTGCCCTCAAACATTAGTAAATCTATTAGGAAAGCTGAACAAGCCAGATCTCTATTTAAGAATGTGTGGTAATTACATGCTAACAGAATACCAGAGTTACCGAGTTACCCGGTTCCAGGAGTGAGATTTTAAGCTAGTCCTGGATTTCCGACCATTTCATTCTGATGCATTATGGGATCTGCAGCACTGATTTCATTGGGTAAAATCAGGAACTACAAATGTCATACTGCATTGCAAGGCAAATTTAAAACCAGAACTTGCCAAAAATCTCACTCCTGGAACTGGGTAACTTGGCAGCTCTGGAATACCCAGCCTTATTCGCACATTCAGAACACAGATGGACCTTCACGAAATAAATAATAAGTTACCAAAAAGTGAAAATAGAAATATGTACACAAAAATGAAACTTCAGCTTCAAAAAGCCAGACTCTGCCTGCAATGCAACGCAACAGCAGAGAAACAGAAAGCGGTGCATTCCCCCTGTACTGTACAAAAAGAGAGAGCAGATATCAGGACTGGAGTTAGGAGGAATGTAACTAGGCAATGGTTCTGAACCCCCAAGACAGATAAGGCCCCCAAACCACTCTGATGCTGAAGAAGGAACAGCTTGCTAGTAAGGTTTAGGATTCCCTCCAAATATTTGCCTGGGCTGGGCTCCAGCCATGTCTAACATCAGTCCTGGAAGATGCACATTCCAAAAACTGATATAGTCCAATTACTAAATAGAAAATAGAATTCTTTTTCCTACCTTTGATGTCATGGCTTTTTAAAAAATTGTTTTTGGTCCCAGTCTTGGTGTTTGTTTTCCTCTGTCTTCTCTTCCCTTTCTTTTCATGATCATCTATTCATTTGCCATTTCTTCTCTCTCCTCCTGCCTTCACTTCCTCCCTTAGGATTTCTTCTTTTCCGTTTTCATTGGATTATTTATCTGCTTTTCTATCCAAATTTCACTCCTTCTTCTTACCAACCTCTTCTCAATTTTACTTTTTTTTTAAACTGTACTTAGCTGCAGTTTTCCATCTTTTCCCTCACTCCAACCCTCCCATTCTCTCTCTCTCCTTCCCCAGCCTCATATTTCCCAGTCTTTAACTAATTCTTCTTCTCTCTCTCCCTGCACCCCCTTATCTCTCCTCTGTGTCCCTGTCCCTATCCTCACCATGTCCATCATCTCCACTCTGTTTCCTGTCCCTATCCTCCTCCCCCCATGTCCAGCACTTCCCCTCTATGGCCCTATCTTTCCCCTGTCTGAAATCTACCCTATCCCTTCCCCATGTCCACCACCTCTCCTCAGTGTGCCCCTTACCAGGACTCCCATGCCCAGCATCTGACCTCTGTCCCCTATGCCTAGCATCTTCCATCTATGCCCCCATATCCACCATTTGCTCTTTTTCTCCTATCTCCCCCATACCCAACATCTGCCCTTTCTCCCCATCTCCTCCATGTCCATCTGCCCTCCATATCCCCATGTCCTGCATCTGCCCTATCTGCCCTTTTACCCCTATTCTCCCATGCTCAGCATCTGCCCTTCATACCCCCATGTCCTGCATCCACCCTTTCTCCCCTATGCCCCCCATCATGCCCAGTATCTGCCCTTTATTCCTATGTCCTGCCACTATCTGCTGTTTTTCCCCTATCCCCCCCATGCCTAGCATCCGTTCTCCATCCTTCCTCTAGCAACATTCAGCCCACTGTCCCCTCATCCTGTGGCTGGCATCTGCCCTTCACCTCCCCCCTGTGACCATCATCTGCCCTTCTTCCCACCTGGCCAGCATCTGTCCCCCTGTCCCACCCACAGCATCTTTCCTCTGGCACCGGTGTCCAGTATCTCTCTTCTTATCTCCCCTTGCCCAGCATCTGTCTCCCGTGTCCAGCATCTGTCCCCCTGCCACCTCCTTGTGCAGCATCTGTGCCCCCTACCCCCTTTGTCCAGCATATACCCTCCATCTCTGGCCCCCCTCCCCCACTGATGCCCAACATGGCCGCTCTCCTATACTGCAAACTGCCACCACAAGCAAAAGCAGGGGTCCCGATTTCAGCTCGCTTGTCTCTGCCTGTCCGGCCCCCTTCTGAGGCATACCTCCACATCAGATGGGGGCGGAACCAGCAGAGAAAAGCACACTGGAATCGGTACCCCTCACTTTTGCTTGTATTTTTTAAATTTTCCTTTTTTAAGCTGCCACTGCCACCAATGTTGAGAGAGGCAATGGCAGCTTAAAAAAGGAATTTTTTAAAAAACCCAAACAAAAGCGGGTGTTTCCAATTCCAGCACACTTGTCTCTGCCAGTCCCGCCCCTTCTGACACATACTTCATGTCAGAAAGGGGCAAGACCAATGAGAGACAAGCGTGCTGGAATTGGGTCCCCCCTCCCCCCATTTTTTTTTCTTTAAGCTGCCCCTGCTGCAGCTGCTGTCATTGGTTGGGTGGGAGGCTGGGGATGATCTGTCTCCCCTTCAATCTGTTCAACACTCTGCTGCACAGCTAATCTTCTGTCATGCTCATATTACCCCTCTTCTCAAATCACTGCTCCCTCCTCAGTCCCCCAACACACATGTGTTACCCCATATGATATTAAATCCAAACGTATATTCTGTATCCACAGAACCTACCAGTCACCCCCCCCCCCCACGAAACAATGGGTGCAGAATAGAACTAAACATGCCAAACATACCAACAATGGGTGCCCAATAGAACTTAACATACCAAAAAGTAAGTGTGATTCTAGTGTCATCTCAATAGCATTATAAACCCTCTCAATGCCAGGCATAATGTAAAGGAATTCAAAATTCTACAAAAAAAGTCATTCAGTGTCCCTGTCCTTATCCTTTTGCCTCTCCCCCTGTGCCCAGCATCTCCCTTCCTTGTCTCAATCCCCTGTGTGCAGCATGCCTCTCTGTACCAGTGCATATTGCTCCTCGCTCCTTCAACTCCGGGCGGCCATCTGCTCTCCTCTCGCTGAGGTTCGAGCCCGCCGGAGCACCGGACTGCCCCTCCTGCATGTGCTGCCCAATCAGGGCAGCCTGAGACCAGCTAAAAGGAGCGCCATTTGGGCGCATCTGCCTCCTCGCTCCTTCAACTCCAGGCGGCCATCTGCTCTCCTCTCACTGAGGATCGAGCCCACCGGAGCACCGGACCGCCCCTCCTGCATGCGCTGCCCAATCGGGGCAGCCTGAGACTAGCTAAAAGGAGCGCCATTCGGGCGCATCTGCCTCCTCACTCCTTCAACTCCGGGCGGCCATCTGCTCTCCTCTCGCTGAGGATCGAGCCTGCCGGAGCACCGGACAGCCCCTCCTGCATGCGCTGCCCAATCGGGGCAGTCTGAGACCAGCTAAAAGGAGCGCCGATCAGGTGCGCCTGTGCCTGTCGGGCCCGTGCCTGAGGGCCTCGCCAGAGGGCCCTTTGGCATGGCCCTTAGGCGTGCGCCCTCCCGAACCCCGAGCACGACCAACCCAGCAAGCCCAGACCATCAACCTCAATATCCCCCGAAAACTCCCCACCTCCTCTTCAGTCGATGCATCCTTAAGGAACAGAAAGAAAAACGCTCCGGTCCATGAGGTAAATCAACGATTTAAAGAGGACACCTCATCATATAACTATATATCTATACTAAACTCTAAACTGCTGCCTTGTGTCCCTTTAAGTTAACGGCCTGCATAGTTGTTTCTGTTGATACACCTTCACCAAACGGTCTCTCTGTTGATACACTGTTGTTAATCCCTGCAACATTCGGATTAGACCCACCCCAATTGTCAGTGTTGACACATTTCAGATAAGCTGCTGATACATTGTTATATTCCATAACCTTTCTCAAACCTGCTTTACTGCTCTGTTCTTCATAACCTGGTACCTAAACCTGCTACCCTATACCTAGAGTATGTCACCTTAATCAGAACACCCCAGAATGCATCCAATCCTGTCCTTAACCCTAATCCTCCTTACCTCCTGGGCCCCCAACCTAGCCCATGCACTTAACCCTGGCATCAATCACATCCCGATCCTCTATAACACCGGAAGAAGATGGTCTGAAACCCCTCGTCACACCACTACAAGAACCAATTTATTCCATCCACACCTTCTGCACATCCCTCTGCAGAGCATTAAGAGGAACCAATCCGAGAAACAAAATCACCAGCACCTACTCAAATGCGCACTTATAAATGCCAGATCAATACGCTCAGAATGGCCTTTAGCCAACGACCTGATAAACTACCATGACCTCGATATGCTAATGATAACCGAGACATGGCTATCCGACTGCGACAATGTTATCATCAACCAGATGTCTCCACCAGGATTCTCTCTCTATGCCTGCCATAGGACCAATCAGAGGGGAGACGGTACACTCATCCTTGCTAGATCCATACTCCAATTTAAACTAAGCAACACCACCAGCACAACTCACCTGGACACGCTCTCCATATCAAACGAGCACTGTACAATCAACCTACTGTACCGAGCTCCAACACCATCACCAGATGACCTACCATCCATAATCGACCTTGCCTGTAACTCCACCAACCCACGCTCTCTAAATTGGCTTATAGGAGACTTCAACCTGCCTTCCCTCCAAGATACACATTCATCAGCCTTCCTTGAAGCAATGAACCAGTTGGGCTACAAACAACTCATTGACTCTCCCAGCCATAGTAAGGGGAGTAAACTGGACCTGATCTTCGTTCCCCAGGCTGCTGTCATCTCAACCCAAAGCCTTCTGATCTCAATAACACCTGTACCCTGGTCCAACCATAACCTACTCCTATTCCACATTCCCACCAACCATCTCAGCGATAGCAGCAATAAAATATGTGTCCCTCCCAGAACCATAGCAACACGTTTCCGGCCCCTCAACAAGGATAAAGCTCTCAAGAAGATCCTTCCTCTTCTCTCCAAAGCCTCCCTCGACCCAGACGAATTGGTGTCCAACTGGGACGACGCTCTCAGAGCCGCCGCTTGTCTCCCATCCACTAGGGTGTACCTCAGGGATCATCCCTATCTGCATTAATGTTTAACATCTACATGCAGCCCATCTGTGCTTTGATTCGCTCTTTCAATGTCCAATGTCTGGCCTATGCAGACATTGGACATTGAAACAGCATACAAAAGAGCATTATATACTAACCGAGGATTGCTTTTACAATCTCATACACATAGAAGTATTGACGATACTACAGTGAATATGGTCACAAAATTTTCACCCTATAACGGGTATATAAAAAGAATAATAAAAAAACACAGTAATGTTTTGACTACTGTCCCGGGATTAGCACAATATAATATCCGGTGTGTGTGGACATGACAAAGGAATTTAAAGGAGAGGCTTAGTCCGGCTGTACTACTGTCACCAGTGGACCCTGCAAATAGAGGAATGCAGGGCCATAAAAAATGTGGAAACTGTACCATATGTACTATATCGGAAGAAAAAATTGATTTTGAACATAGAGGAGTTACCTATAAGTTAAGATATCAAACTTCCTGTGACTCCTGTTATGTAGTATACTGCATCATGTGCCCTTGTGGCCTACAGTACATTGGGAAATCTATACGACCTTTTAAAATAAGAATGAATGAGCATCGCAGTAGGTTGAAATGTAAGGTTGTAGAAGCCCCAATGGTAGCACATTGTATGCAGAAGCAACATCTATTCGAGGATCTCAGATGTTTTTGCCTTGAAAAAGTGATTTTTGATTTTTGATATTTTCAAGTGAATAAATGATTAAAACGGAATGACCACGGCGAGGGGCGGGTTTTAGTTCCTTCCCCTTTTGTATGGTCATTCCAACAAAAAGAAATTCTTTATAAAAGCAGGTTAATATTTACAATATTTTTGATATATTATAACGGAGGTTTCTGCCGAGGTTTTGTGTTTTGGTTCTGTTATATTTACCTTGTGCTGGGTTTTCTTTGGTGATTTGAAAAAGTGATGGCAGGTAGAGAAGGAAAATCGCAGCAACAAACACTGCTGATTTGTGAACAACGGTGGATTTATAAATTACATACAGTACATCCTGAAGGCTTAAATAACACTATTGAATGGGGGGCATGCCTTTAATGTATTTGGAAGGTACATCAGTAACATCCATAATGTCCACCCCACTGTTGTGACTGAAAAAAATGTCGATCTATGACCACATAATCTGGCATGATAAAAGATAGTAGTAGACTGTATAGGAGTATAAGTAAATGACAGAGGATATTTCACCATGAATATAATTCTCTAGCTTTGTGAGAGAAAAGTTGCGATATGGAAGATCCTAACGTAGTCATTGTAGTACGCATTGACGTGCTCTTTAAAAAGCCAGTAGGGACACAGACCCACATGCGTGGCGTTTTTTGAGACCGGTTGGTGTGGAGAAAAGCATAAGCAGCATGGAATACTAAGGTACGCTAATACGATTGCATATGAAGTGGCTGGATAATCTTTTAAGCAATGATCAGATATGGGGCATGCTAACAGAACTTATTGTGACCATTTCATTGATAGTGTTGCAAGCTTGAAGAAAGTAACACGCCGCTCGATTAGAAGAAGTAACATCATTTCGAGTGCTTGGATAATAAAAATCCCCCCTGAAGAAACCCACGTCTGTGAAACGCACGAACGGAGCCGGATGGTGGCGTCGGGGTATTCGAGCATGATCAGATAAGCACGAAAAGTTATAATAAAAATTACAAAAGTTGCGTGTAAAAATCAATCGCAAGATATAAGGGGATGTTAGCAAAGGTCATTGATGCAAAGAGGCACTGCGGCTAAGGACAAAGTCCGTTGTAGCCAGTGTTGTGATGAGTCTGAGACCTCCAAAATCCCCCAATATCTGTGATATAGATCGGGAGTAAATACTATATATGTGGATAAGAAGTCACAGCAATAGCATAATAGAGTTACATTGCCTAGAAAAAACGTTGGAGGACAAACATACATAAGTTTTAGTGGCCTATGCAGACGACATCCTGATTTACACACCTTTCAAGATCGATCAACCAGACTTCTCACCAATAATAAGATGCTTTGAAGCAGTAGCAGATTGGCTTCTCACACAAAACCTACGTATTAACCACAGCAAAACTGACGTCCTATTCGTCACGAGAAATCAGAAGTTTACGTCACCTCCTTCACTTCAAGTTAACAACATTGAACTGAATGCCAAATCCACAATTCGCTATCTGGGCATTACACTCGACCAACGACTTGACATGTCAGCGCACGTCAAAAACACCACGAAAGCCATCCATACACAAGATCTGAACACTGCGTCATCTCTGCCCATTACTTGACTTCACCGACTACCGCTCAATCTTCCAAGCCTTGGTTATCCCACACCTTGACTTTGCCAATATCATCCTCCATGGACTCCCACAGTCAACACTAAGCCCACTCCGACTTGCCATGAACTCAGCGGCAAGGGTACTTGTCGGAGTATCAAGGTCAGACCACATAATGCCAGTCCTGAAGAACCTACACTGGCTACCTCTGCAGGCCAGAATCCACTACAAGACTCTAGTCCTGACATTCAAGGCCTCAAAGAATCAGCCCCCCACGCCCATCAGTAAACATATCCACAGCACGCCAGTCAACAGGAGCAGGAGATCTTTATTTTTGAACACACTAGAGGTCCCTAAGATATTGACGAAATGTTCAAAGACAACAGCCAGCAGAGCCTTCTCCTTATTCGCACCCAGAGCTTGGAATGCCCTCCCATCTGAAATCCGAGCCATCACGAACCTAACGTTATTCAGAAAGGCTCTCAAACATCACCTGTTCCTAAAATATTACCCTGATTCCAACTCTGAAAGTCACACAGCCATCACCCTGCCCTCCTACCCAGACTGCCCCATAGCCCAGCCCCCTGTAGAAAATGGTTAATCAGCTCTCCCTTTCCCTCCCACCATGTCTTATATATACCCCTCTGATAAATGCTCCATCTATGTCTCTCGCATAAAGTTGTCCATTATGTAAATAGTTATCATAATATGTAAATAGTTCCCCCAGTTACGTCCATGTTTACTACCCCTGTTTACTGTAAAACTCAATGTGGCCTGTTACATTGTGGTGTGTTCTGTTCAAATGTACACCGCACTGATTATAATAGTGCGGTATATAAGAAATGTAAATAAATAAATAAAATAAAATAAATATCCTACACCCCATGTGTAGCATCACCCCACTGTGATCCCCACTGTCAAGCATCTCTCTTCTTCACTTATTTATTCCTGTCCTCCATGGTCAGAATTCCCCTTTATGTCACTACTTATATTCTCCCCCTCTGACCAGCATTTCTGTTCCTTGTCCCTATCCCAGCATCCCCTGGATCCAGCATGCTCATCTGAGTCCCTGTCCATATCCTCTCCTTTATCCAGAATCTCCAATCACCGCAACCTTTTCCTCCCTTCTTTCTGCCTCACCATGTAATCAGCAACTGCACAAGAAAGTGAAAAAAAGCACGGGACCTGCCTGTAGCCCATGCCTGCGCTGAGGTAGCTCACTCATCCACCCCCTCAGCACACATAGGCTACAGGCAGGCTCAGTACTCTCTTTGTTTTTTCTGTGCCTGCTAGCACAGCCCTGCTATTGCAATTGTCACCAATACTGCTGGGGAGGTATTGCAGCAGTAACTGAAGAAGGTGGAAGATGGTGGTCGGCAGAAAACCAACACTTACACTAACTAGTTTTCTGTCCTGCCGGCCATCAGCCTCCCCATTGGAAAACTGGTCAGGTTGGGCAAAATCCAGCTGATTGGCAATCCTATGTGCTAGTCCCCTTGGCATGTTTAAGGCTTTGCAGCCGATCTGGGTGCTATGCCGGTCCTCTTGGTATAATTTAGGGACTTGCAACCCATCTGGGTGCTGTGCTGGTCTCCTCTCAAAGTGCCTTGGTGGGCTTCCACCAATTGTAGTGCTGCTTTGCCCTCTTCCACTATCTCGAGGTGTTCATTGTGCTCTTCGCACCGCTTTTCCCATTCTGATAGTGATTTCTGGTCCTCATCCTGCGGCAACTGTGCATGCCCTGTGCCCCTCTTCTTGTGCCCCATGGGGATCTGATGGCTTGCAGTGCTGTTAGAAATGCCTGCCATCAAGTTTCAAACAGTTTTGATTGGAAGTAGAAGGCAAGCCTCACTGTTCCACGGCACAATAGCCTTCCCCCATAGACTTTGAGATGAATGCATGAATGTGTCAGTTCTCGAAGATTAATCGAACGGATATATTCTGATGAACAAAAATGAGCTCAAAAATCATTGACACACCCATGCCTAATAACAGACTGGCTGACCATGGTATAGCATGGGTAGGTGTAGCTGTGCGCGAGTGTGTAGCTGCAGGGGGGGGCTCTCTTTGGCAGGCAGCAAGACTGATGGTGCAAGGGGATTGGGGGCTCTAGGCAAACCTTCAGTCTATGTCCTCCTCATGGTATTTTTTAAATTAAATTCAACAATCATGATCATCAAAACACCTTTTGTCCCACAACGATCCTTTAAAAAATGCCTAATTGGACGGCATACTTCTAAATACTAAACTTTGTCCTGTATGGATGTGTGTGCCCACTCTCCCTGCAGGTAACAAGAATGTGCTGATGTCTCTTTAAGTTTGAGGGACTGTCAGAATCTATTGTTTTGCTTTGACTGCAGCTGCTCTCTGATGGCCCTCAGCAACTGCCTAATCTTGCCTAATGTTGTGGCCAGCACTGATTTCCATGTTTCCCTGCCACATGATGGGTATCAGTCAGGCTCCCTGTGAGATGTAGGTATGTGTGTGAAAAAAGGTTTCCTATCTGGCCAGGGTCATGTGGATCCTTTCCTAGAGCCTCTGTGCAGTGGCATATGTTATCCTGAAGTCTCCAGGGCAATAAATTAGGTCCTTGTTTGCCAGGACCAGATGCACCAAGGGCTAGATCTCCACATCAGAGAAATCTGGTTGTCTCCTGGCCACCATTTTTGGTGCTTTCTAAAGAAGGCATACGATTGGGCACAGGAATATGTGGGCAGCAAAAATATGTTGACATAGTTCCACAGAGGAAGACTTGCCATTCACATGTGGAGTCTCGTTGATCATGTTCATTTTTTCGCCAAGTGGAACTTTATATGTGTAGTGTCCCAAATGCACTCATTTTCACATGCATCTGCTCTGTTGGTGTCCACTATATCCTCCACATGCGCACCCTCTCTTTTGAAACTGATATAGACTAGTAGATATTTTCATTTTGACATTGCTTCCACTACATGGATGACCTTTCTGAACTGTGCCTTCACACGTATATCTGAGCGGTTCAAGTTAGCACAGCTTTTTTTTCTGTCACAAATTAAACTGCACTATATAAGAACAAGTATTAAAAAATAAACTAAAGTGTTTAGTTGTGCAGATAGTGGTTAAATATCATTGCTATATTTATAGCCCTTGCTCTGCCCCAGTGCTATCTGCACAGTGCTGGAGCATTTAGAGGAAATTTTTAGCAGCATTAGCCATGTGAAGGGTAATTTTATTACAGGCAGCTTAATTAAAGTGTTTTTTTAATATGCATATTTTAAAAATATGCTATAAAACCAAGCAATGTTAATACTTTTCCTTACTTTATCAGTTCTTCCTTTTTTTTATTATGTAAACCACTTTGCCACATCCTTCATTCTGAAAAGCTGTATAGTAAATGTAAGAATAGAATAGAACAGAAAATACTAGCCTAAGTGGCAGAAATTGTTCCTTAAGTTAAGGTGCAAACATTTACATGAGCCCTAGAGTTGGTGTAAATCACCAAGCCTAGAGTTTGCAGGAATGCATGTAAATTACAGTATTTTTCTTTTTTGAGGGAGTACTTGGTGGTACTGAGTACTGGCACCTTTTTCATTGCCTTCTAAAACTGACCCATGGTCCTTATGTATCAATGAAAGAGCCCTGTATATGAGTAAGTGCAATACATGCCTTTGAGTCATACTGACCCCTGGTGACCCAGCTGCTCCTGCATTTTCTTGGCAGTTTAAATGGAAGTAAATTTCTAGGCCTGTCATCCAAGGCAATGGAGGGCTAAGTAACCAACCTAATATTACAAGGAGTACCAGTGGGAATCAAACCCTAGTAGCTTGGTTATCAAGCCAGCGCTCTGGCCACTAGACCTACTCCACCAATCCTAAATATGAGTACTGGCAACGTTTTGCTAGGAAAAAAAATATAGGTATATTCTTATGTTTAGTAGCGGTGTACTTTTCTTTATGCATTATTATGGATTTCTCTTTGTTTAGCAAAAGTTTTAATTTTGCTTTTTCTTTATATACGCCTTTTTTGTACAATTATTTAGAATGTGAATAACTGAAAATTTCAGCAAAAAGAAACAAAATACTGGTATTTTATAATCTACATGCATACCACAAGATTACTGCTAGCAGTGCTAGGTGTAAATAGTGCCATGTTGGATTGGGTTACATGCCGAGCAGGAACAAGTGCTCCCTCTGAATACCAATGACTTCTGCTAATCCCAGGGATGATGATAGGGAGGTGGGGTAGATGGTCTGCTATTTGGGGCACTAGAGGCACAATGAGTTGTCAGGCAGGCCTAGAGAATATATTGGTTTGTTCAGTTTGTTCAGTTTGTTCAGTTCAGTTTGTTCAATGTAAACCGCACTGATGCAGAATAGCGCGGTATATAAGAGAATGTAAATAAATAAAATAAATAAATAATAAAATAAAATAAATAAAAATTGGTTCCAGTGGAGGGTCCTTGGAGGGGAACTTGTATCGGAGCTCCCTCGGAGGGCTATGAATGTGTCCTTCAGGGTGAGGATGGGGGGTAAGGGAATTGGTGATACTTCAGGAGGTTGGTTAATGGGATGGGGGATATACTAACATGATTTTGGGGGGTGGGGGAGCTGATATAGGGTCGCCAGAGGGGGGAGCAACCTGTGGTGCTAAAACAAGTGGCCTACCCCATGGGAGTAGAAATTTTAAGAGGCTGCTAGCACAGATATGTAGGGGGCTTTCCCATGGTTTTTTTCATCCATGCAGCTTCTTCAAATTACTGCTCCTACACAATCAAAGAAAGCTCAGAGAAGTGGCAGCATACCCTCATGAAACAACAGATGAGGAGAGGGGATAAAACAGGTATCAAACTGATAAACTCATCTCCTGCCCCTTCAAAGGAGAAGAGATAACACTGCTATCTTCATTTTTGATCCAGCCCGCTGCACTCAGAGATAGGTAGCTTTGTGCAGCATCCCCTTGGGTGTACTTCTGGATCTGGGACTGGCCTAGCTGGAGTCCCTTCGAGAACGGTCTCTGTTGGTCCTTGCCAGTTTGGTGCCTGGTGTATCCACATGGGGAAGCACAATCTCAAAGCAAAATGGAAACCAGCACACAGAAGCATTAAGACAAAACAAACATCAAACCTATGAAATGGCCTGTAGTAACAAAGAAGAGTTGAAAAGCAGGTTAAAAAGAGCCCTGGCTCAGATGGAGTAACCAATTTTTGGCTCAAATACTTAACATCACTCCACCAAGACCTGGCAAACTGCAAAAATCTCCTTCTGAAGGGAGATCCGAGTAACATTTCTAAAAATTATAGACCAATAACCTGTTTACCTACAATCTATAACCTGTTTACTGTGATAGATATAGACAGAATATACGATCACATCAAGCTCAATAACATCATGGCGATAGAGCAAAGGGGCAAGACGAGAGGAGCATATGGAACCAAAGGCTAGTTAATGTTGAAAAAGGCCATTATGGCCAGTGCTAAGAAAGGCAGAAATCTCAGTATAGCATGGATTGATTATAAGATAGCTTTTGACAGCATCCCACACTCTTGGATAATACATTGCCTTGAAATGTATAAAATAAATTCTAGTTTGATAGAGTATATTAACTTCATTATGACAATGTGGCAATCCACACTCTTTTTGAGATATGAAGATTGTCAGTACATCATTCCTAACATTAAAATCCACTGAGAAATATTTCAGGGAGATTCCCTGTCGCCACTTCTGTTTTGTTTGGCGCTTAATCTAATGAGTGCTCTCATCAACTCTTTGGGATAAGGATTTAGCCTGAATAGTAAAGAAGGTACCAACCCAGAAGCAACTTCCCATCTGCTGTTTATAGATGAGCTGAAGCTCTATAGTTCCAGTGAACAGCAATTAGCAAAGCAACTTCATCTCGTGAAAAACTTTTCTGATGACATCAGGATGACTTTTGGCCTTGACAAGTGTGCTAAAGCAACTTTTTTCAGAGGAAAATTGAGCAAAACCAAAAACATCTCCCTTGCTGAAGGCTGTGACATCAAGGACCTTGAACAGGGAGGCGTATATAAGTATCTCGGAATAGAGGAAGGAATGACACTCGAGCAGAAACTATTGAGGGAGAAGATCAGTAAAGAATATTGCAGGAGATTAAAACTGTTATGGAAAAGTGCTTTAATATCACAAAATAAATACAAGCCATCAATCAGCTGGCAATTCCTGTACACTCATACAGTTTTGGGATTGTGGATTGGCCTTCTAAAGATCTTGAATAACTGTTGTGCGAACAAGAAAACTCCTTCATGCTCATGAAGTAATTTACAAGAATCAGTGTATACCAAGATTGTGCATTCCTAGAGTTGAAGGAGGGCTAGGACTTACAGAGATTGACTATACCTACAGAGCTACTATCGTAGACATCCGAGCCTATCTGTCAGCATCATTGGATCCATAATCAAACTTGGACAAGCGTTCTGACAATTAGAAGGAATGAGTGAGAATCCACAGGTATGCATGGAAAAGGAAGTAACAGAATTTGCAAAACAAGAGAAAAAAGTCTTCAAAGAATTAGATCAGCAGGCAAGGAAAAACAAGTGGTAAATGCACAAATACAGTCGAAAATACAGAGTGTTACTCCAAGAACCTTTTGTCGATCAAGAACAGACACATGAATGGTTGAGGATAGGTGAACTGAAACTGAAGGATGATAGTTGCAGCCCAGGATAGTGGATTACAGATGAGATGGTTTACGGAGAATATTGAAAAAGCTGGCACAACAGACATATGCCGATTCTGTAAGAACAAGCTGGAAATAATGACTCACCTATTGCAGGCTGTGAAATTCTGATGACGAAAAATTTCTATACAGAAAAGCACAACAAAGTAGCACACCTCCTCGACTAGAAACTCTGTAAACACTACAACATCACTGTCCCTGAAAAGCACTGGGATCATGACCCTAAGAGAATAACAGAGGATGAAGAGGTTATGATCACCTGGGACATTCCCATTCTGACAGACAAGAAACTGGATGCTAGGAAACCTGACATAGTGGTATAGGAGAAGAATACCAGAATGTCATTGATAATAGAAGTGTCGGTACCGAGTGATTATTCTGTGAATCATGTGTAGAGGCAGAAGATCTTGAAGTACCAAGAAATGCAGGTAGAGATCAAGAAAATGTGGCAAAGACTTGATAAAGAAGCCACAGACTTGATGAAAAAGAATTACCAAGCACATCTTGACAAACTACCCATACATGTTGCATTTTATGAACTCCAGCAGGAGGCTCTCTTTGTCATGATGCAAGTATTACGCCAAGAATTCGCAGTAAATTTGAGAGACTGAGATCATACTCCACTTACCCTGGCTTAGGAGTGAGGTTCACGACTACCATAGTATGTGCAAAACTAACCCATTTGGAGAAACTACCCCGGAAGAAAGGTGTTAGTAGTCAGTATTTCCCTCCTTTCAACCCAGGAAACATCTCAAAAAACACTGCTATGAACAAAGCTGACTTAAATAATATTTACAATTTATTTACAAAATATATACATCAAGAATTGTGATACAATAATGCAGTATGTTCAACCTGTATTATGTTAATTGGTTCAAGCAGGTAAGGTGAAATAGCAATATAAGATAAGAGATAAGACAGTTCAAATAACCAACTATAACCTTATATGTAGTGACTTAAGTAAACCTTTAAAGATTATAGATGTAACCTTTTTAACCTGTCTCCTAACTCCCCTCCCTTTACCTTTGCCAACCAGCTCCAAGTGTCACCCATTGCTGGTGGCTGCTTGTGAAGGGAGAGATTTTGGAGTTCTGTTCAATTGCTGAGGCTGTAGCCTTGGCTCCGCCCCATCTAAACTCTCCTCCAGTTCAGAGAGGGTTTTGCATTCCTGTCCAATCAGGAACAACGGTTGGGGTTCTCCCTTGAGCTGAACTGCCGCTGGACCTCCCTGGGTCTTGTGGCTCCTAGTCTGGAATGGACTCTCTGCCACTGCATCTCTCTCTGGAGCTAATTGTGCTGCCACAGCTCTCCCTTGAGCTGATTCTGCCACTGTAGATTCCTCTGGAGTTTATTTTGTGCTAGAGCTCCCCAAGGAGGTGATCCATCACTAGACTCCTGAGCTTGGATTCAGCTCTCAAAACTCTTTCCACTACAGAGCAGGAACAGTTCTCTCATCCCCTCTCAGATGAGAATTAAGCTCCTTTAACTAAAGAGCCCCAATGTCTCTAAATCCCAAGTAACTTCTTCAAGCTTTTTTCTGCACAGGGCTACTGGTGCCAATGACAACTGATACCATTTCTCTTAGGGTGAGCAATTTCCACCGGACCCAGTATTTACTTCTCCACCCTCTGTCTAGTGTGTATGTTTTATTCCCTTACACTATTCCATATAGATTTAAAGTTAAATCTTAATAATAGATATAAATGTGAGCATATATTACCCTTGCTCCTTCAGCACAGGCAGTGATTTGCATTCCCCTCCTCACCCCCCTAAATGTTGCTGTTCCCTTAGGGGTATGTTTACTAAACCGTGGTAAACGTGAATAACACGCGTAATGTACGGTTAACGATCGTTCGCACGTCCGAACACGCGTTCTGACGTGTGAACGATCGTTAACCGTACATTACGCGCGTAAACCGCAGTTAACGATCGTAAACCCCCGCGGCACGTTAAAACAGCACGGAAGGTGGAGAGTGGGCGGAGAGAAGGGGTCAATGGGCGGAGAGTGGGTGGGGAGAGGCTCCCTTCACACTAATGTGCTGAATTTCAGAGCTGAATCCCAACGCGAATGAAAACCTGCCGTTAAAGGCATATTAAAGGGAAGAGAAACCATTTCCGTCAGCAATGTACAGCAAAACCAGGGAAACCTGCAAAACGTGAGCTGTGTGATACATGTGCACAGAACAAAATAGCAAATATAAATTGAAAATGACCACAACAAATTCCAAAAACATTATGATCCAGCTGGACAACAGTGATATTAATGGGCAACCATAAAAAACACTCCCAGGAAAGCTCCAAAAAAAGGAAATGATGTTTGGAAGGGTCTACACTCCGTAGACCCTTTCAAAAATCATTGCATTTTATTGGAGCTTTCCTGGGAGTGTTTTTTATGGTTGCCCATTAATATCACTGTTGCCCAGCTTGGTCATGGGTTATTGTCCCTTTTTTCGAGGTCATTTATGAGGCTTATTTGCACTTTTGTCTCCGTACAAGGTAAATGAGCCCACAGTAAAATTGTGCAGAGCAGGGTTTCTGACTCGTCCGGCCAGGATTCCTATCTCCAGGGACTGCACTGTCTCTGTGGCCACAGTGTGGTGCAACAGACACAGCCAATGCCTGTAAGACCAGAAGGTCACAGGTTTAAATCCCAGCTGAGGCTCCTGCCAACCCAGTCCCCACAGTTTTATCCACCACTAAACAGTGATAGTAAGGACACTCCTTTATTGCAGAGAACATAAGCATGGTTAATACACCTATATTTTACTACACTAAACACAGACACCATAAACAGGCGCATTACCTAGAGCAGAGTCTCCCAAATGCAGTCCTGGAGGGCCCCACACCATTCAGGTTCCATGCTGCCTCTAATAAAGATGCCTGTGCTGCATATCTATGCACCACCCCCAATGGTATGCAGATGTAGCTCATGCATATTTATGTGGGACAGCATGAAAACCCGAACAGTGTTTGGCACACCAGGACTGGAGTTGGGGAACTCTGCCGTAAAGCAGCAGCCAACAGGGCCAGACACACCCCCACACACCCCCACAGGCCCATTGGCCAATGCCTCCTGGAGAGGCAGGACATTGGGCCCTGCCTGTATCTCCCAATACTAGCAGTTGCATACCTTAGCAATGCCACCCTACACCTGGGTATACGGTACACAGCTAGCAAACGTTTCCTCTGATAACTGGCAGATATCAATTCCTACGTTAAGCACAGTTTGCTGATTGAGCTCCATCACAACAATCGTCCTGATGTCTGCGGTGTGTGCTTCAGGTCTGGTCTCTGACAGTGTTTACCACCCTGGGGAGTGACCCCCAACAGTATTGCGTACCATATCCATGCCTGTACTGTGCCCAGGACTGGTGTGGTGGGTATGACTGCTGATCTCCTCTATAGTAGCACAATGCTGGCATGGGTGTGGGGGTGGCTGTCTGTCTATCCAGTGTGTGGTGGCTGAAAACACCTTCCACAGCCCACACTGCCAGCACTGTTGCCAGTATTGGGCTGCCAATGTGCATAATGAGGAGCAAGGTACCATGGGTATAGGCCGGACAGGGTGGCCTGGCCAGGGTGCATCTGCACAGGGCACTGACTGGGACATTTTAGTGCCCGGCCACCACCTACACAGACAGGGTGACCTCAGTATGTCCTGCTGGGAGATCACTCTCACCCTGACTGTGCAGTGACCACAGCATGGCTAGGCACCCCCATAGTGCTATATAGCATTTCTCTCATGTGATATGTATGGGTTTCCTTTTGGGGCCCAGTCACTGACGTAGAGTGTGTGCGTGCGTAGGGTTCATGCATTTCCACCAGGAACATGCACTATGGACTAACTAGCAGACTGTTTGCAGCTGGTATGTGTCTTGATGGAGTGCCTTGCAGAGTGCAGCGGCTGAAGGCTTGCTGCAGGAGAATATCAGATAGTGGTGGGGTGCAGCTTAGCATATACAGGCCTAGTGTCTGTCTGCCATTGTGTTATGGTTATGTACAGAGCTGCATTGACTGCCCTGAAGGGTGTTTTCCCAGCAGGACTCTACTTCCACCATTGCAGGAGGTAGAATGTGGATCTGTTGATGGGAGACCTGTTTGCCACCCTCAGCCCTGGAGGAGGAGGATGGTGGTACATAATCCTCCTAGGGGTCCATGGTGGATACACCTGACTGAGACAGACAGAGATATCCAAGGTGTTTCTGCAGAAACTACCTATCTCACACATTAACACTGCTTTGAACCTCCAGCATGGCCTCTTTCAGCCATGGAAGGTGCTGTGGACCTGGTGCTGGGCGCCTCACCGCACCCTCAGGGTGAGCACAGTACCCGCACAATGTGGCGGTGTGTAGCTACTCTGTGCCAGTACAACACACGGTCAGTACCCCCTACCAGTCCGAGCCGTTGAGGTGGTGCACATGGTCACTTCCCCCTACCAGGCCGAGGTGCTGTGGGGGTGCACATGGTCACTTCCCCCTATCAGGCCGAGGTGCTGTGGGTGTGCATTCCCCATGGTGTGTATCTGTGGACAGCTGATTTGCATGTGCAGTGCATCATGGGTGTGACTGGCACAATCCAACCCTGTGAAAATCCAGCACCTGCTCACAGGCTCTGATAAACCATAGGCCATCACACTTACATCTGTTAGCATAATTCATAGGTGCAAGACACCCTAAAGAGTCTGTAATATAAAGTGCCCACGCTGGTAAAAACACACGTACCCACGCACGATTTTACGCACGCACCAACGCACATGGCTACGCCCGTACCGACGCACGCAGCCATGCACGCACCAACGCACTCTGTGAGGGTGTGTTTCTGACAACATTACTGAATGTAAAGAAAAACATGCCTCCTCATTCTCTATGTAGTGTACAGGGTGATGCCTGGGCCAGCCTTCTGCGTTAGGCACACTGGGGGCTTGAACCCATGCTGCCTGTAACAGCAGTCAGTGAGGTAACCTTTGTGCTACAGCTCTGTTTCAGTGATTTGTGTCTGTACACCTTCTTAAGATGAACGCGCGTTAACGCGCCACGGCGCCCTGTAACGCTCGTTAGTTTTTGGAACGCGCGTTAGTGGTAACGATGTACCGCCCATGTCCTTATTTGGGGTTTCTGTCTCTATCGCGGCTCCTAACGCGAATTGCACTAACGCACTTTAGTAAACATACCCCTTAATGTTGTCTCTCATCTGACCTTCTCAGCAGTCACCTCTTCAGCAGCATAGTGACCATTTACCTTTCAGTCTACATTATCCAACACACTTTCAAACACCCACCTTTGGTTGGGGGGGGGGGGGTTCACTGTGATTTCCTGAAGAAAACCAAGACTACAGATCCAAACACTCATTGGGTTAAAACCAGAGTGCTTAAACCTGCCCCAAAATGTGATACCAGTTGAGTTACCCTACAAAACGACTACAGCGCTTTAAATGGATTAGGTTACTCACCTCAGGAGATGTTAACTTTTCATGAATAACACATGATATATTTGTAGGTGTTCGTAGGGGGTGTATAATAGATGGAGTGGGATCATACTGGCACTTATGTGCTTATTCTTTCTGGCACATACACACACACAATTACATCTACTTGGGAGCAGGTGTAGATGTGTGTGCCTATTTTCCCAATGGGTAATTTTATAAAGGTGCTTTTTAAAATAGGCACAGTATATACATGTTTGTGTCTTATTAGCTTAGGCACCCTTCACACGATTTACAAGAATGGCATGATATAAAATGTGAAAAAAATCGATGGTGGGAGCAGAGAGGGGAGGCCGACTGGTTTGTTCCCCTCCTCCACCAGCCTCAGAGGCGTTCTGCTGCTCCTAATACATAGGGCCCTTTGTTGGGCTTGAGACATGTGAGGTTAGGAAAGGCTAAAAGCACTTTCCACTTTACATGAAGGCCCAAAAGATTAGGACCCATAAATACATTATAACAGTACTTTATTTTACATCGTCATGGCAACTCTGCCAAGTAAAAAGTACTAGTTATAAATGTATTGCTATTAAAAGCGATAATAATAATGTAGGGTTGCTGTAAATGGGCACTTTGGTTACGTGTCCTTACTGAAGCACACCATTTAGCTTCAGCAAAAAGTCATTGTGCAGATCTGCACATTACACCAGCCACTTGGGCCAAGAGCAGGAAGGGGAAAGATGGCCATAGAATCTTAATGCTTTCTATTGTGTTTATTTTATTCAGCAGAGGATATGGAAACACAGCAGAGAAAAAACTGAGGGGAAACTGCGAAATGCGTTAGACTCTAGTGAGAAGGACATTATGCTGCCGACACACTGAGTTACTTTCCCAGCCTCTTTTTGAGGGGATATGGAAGCTTTGCTTGGCAAGCCACAGTTCTACTAATAAATCTCTGTCAGCCTAATGAATATAGCAACTTTCATTGTTTTGTTAATAACCACCATAAATTAATGCTACTGAATACTGAGCTTTTTTTCTGCAAAATACTCTTGTACGTGGGAGACTCCTGGAATATTGTTAAAGCAGAATACCACTGTATACAGTATGGGCTTGATTTTATAACAGGACGCTTCTGTGAAAAGTCCAAAAAAGTGCCTATTTTAAGCTTATTTTATAACATCTACATAGGCACCTATGAGCCTTTAGAAAATAGGGAGTCAATATTCGGCGGTGGCCAGCACAGTTAAAGCAACTGACCATCACCACTTTAAACTGAACCAAGATATTCAATGCCAGGGTCATATCTAGCCACCGGCATTGAATACCCAGGTTGGCTGGAGAGCAATTCCGTTAACCGGGCAGTGGAGATCTATTCAGTCACTTCCTGGAGAGCTAAAACGACTAAAATTGGGCCAGCCTTTAAAGTGCTTAACTTGAGCCACTTTACGATAACTTGTCAGCTGAGGCGTTCAGCTGCTGGCCGGTTATGTTTGGTGCCATGCCCGGAATGCCCCAGTGTTACGCGATTAGCATCAGGGCATTTAGCGGGGTTAGGAAGAGATTTTAAGCGGCACAAAATGACTATGTGCTTCCCAATATCCCACTCACCATGATTAAAGTCAGGTCTACTAACTACATTAATTGCTTTGAAGATGCTGCCCATGTTTTATAAAATTGCATATATCGCACCACTACCTCTGCTCCTCCACCCCCCCCCCCCCCATGCTTCCTGGAATGCCTACATGCACATCGCATAAAAGCAGGCGCGCCTCTCTGCGCGTATTCTTCATGCAGTTGCACAATTTTATTAAAGTCCATTTCTGCATGTACAACAAGCTTTACACAGGGAAAACGTTTTATAAAATTACAGTGCATTGCAAAAATATTCACCCCCTTTTTGTCGCATTACAATCTGGAATTAAAATGAGTTTTGGGGTTAGCATAATTTGATATACACAACATGCCTACGACTTTGAAGGTGCAAAATATCCTTTATTGTGACACAAACAATAATTAAGACAAAAAAGACCCTGAAAGCAAGAGTGTGCATATATAATCACCCCCCATAGTCAATACATTGTAGAGCCACCTTTTGCTGCAATTACAGCTGCAAGTCTCTTGGGGCATGTCTCTATTAGCTTAGCACATCTAGCCACTGGAATTTTCACCCATTCCTTAAGGCCAAACTGCTCTAACTCCTTCCAAGTTAACTGGGTTGCGTTGGTGTACAGCAATCTTCAAGTAATGCCACAGATTCTCAATTGGATTGAGATTTGGGCTTTGACTAGGCCATTCCAAGACATTTAAATGTTTCCCTTTAAACCAGCTTTAGCAGTATGTTTAGGGACATTGTCCTACTGGAAGGAGTGGAGGAGTGGCCTAGTGGTTGGGGCAAGGTACTTCAGGCCAGAAGATCAGGGGTTCAAATCCCACTAGAGGACTGCAACCTTGGGCCATGAAGGACTGGTGTTTCTAGTCCCACAGGTGCTCCTTGTGGTCTTGGGCAAGCCACTTAACCCTCCATAGCCCATGTTCCCTGTAAAATAGTTATCTCCAAGTTATAATGCTCTGTTCAATGTAATTTCAGTTTGTTCAATGTAAACCACACTGATGCAGAATAGCACAGTATATAAAAGAATGTAAATAAATAAGGTGAACCTTCATCCCAACCTCAAAACTCTGGCAGACTGAAATAGGTTTTATTTATTTACATTCTCTTATATACCACGTTATTCTGCATCAGTGCGGTTTACATTGAACAAACTGAAATTACATTGAACAGGACAATTATTCAATTCTTGTTTTCCTCAAGAATTGCCCTGTATTTAGTGCCATCCATCGTTCCTTCAATCCTGACCAGTTTTCCTATCCCTGCCGATGAAAAACATCCCCATAGCATGGTGCTGCCACCACCATGTTTCACTGTGGGAATGGTGTTCTCGGGGTGATGGGAAGTGTTGGGTTTGCACCAATCATGACAATTCCCATAATGGCTAAAAAGTTCAATTTTTCATCTCATCTGACAGAGAACGTTCTTCCATGCATTGGGGGGGGGGGGGGGGGTCCACCTCATGTGTTATGCAAACTCCAAATGTATTTTCTTATTTCTTTCTTTAAGCAATGGTATTTTTCTGTCCACTCTTCCATAAAGCCCCACTCTGTGGAGTGTATGGTTTAAAGTGGTCCTATGGACAGATACTTCCATCTCCACTGTGGATCATTGCAGCTCCTTCAGTTTTATCCTTGGTGTCTTTGTAGCATCTCTGATTTAGGTCCTCCTTGCCCGGTCTGTGAATTTTGGTGGGCGGCCTTCTCTTGTCAGGTTTGTAATGGTACCATATTCTTTCTGTTTTGTTATAATGGATTTAATGGTGCTCCATGGGATATTCAGAATTTGGGATATTATTTTTATAATGCAACCCTGATCTATACTTCTCCACAACTTTGTCTCTGACCTGTTTGGAGTGTTCCTTGGTCTTCCTGTTGCTTGCTTAGTGGTATTACAGAGTCAGGGGCCTTTCAGAACAGGTATATTTATTTATACAGACATCATGTGACAGATCATGTGACACTGATTGCACACAGGTGTACCCTAATCAACTAATTATGTGACTTCTGAGGTTAATTGGTTGGACCCGATCTTATTTAAGGGTTTCATAACAAAAGGGATGAATACATATACACTCACAACTTTTCAGCTTTTACTTGTTTTTTTTATATATACGCAAGATATTTTAATTGTCATTTCACTTCACCAATTTGGACTATATTGTTAAGTCCATTACCTAACATCCAAATGAACCTCCATTTTCATTCTAGGTTGTATGTAATGTGACAAAACAGGACAAAAACCAAGGGGATGAATATTTTTACAAGGAACTGTATCCCCCTCCCCCTGGGGCAGTTTCTCCAAATAGGTTAGTTTTGTGCATACCATGACAGTCATGAACCTCATTTCTAAGACAGGGTATGTGGAGGATGATCTCAGTTTCTCAAATTTACTGCTAATGCTCGGCATACGAGTAGGATTTGCACCGTGCCAAAGAGAGCCTCACTCTGCAGTTTGTAAGATGTTATGTGTATGGGTAATTTATCAAGGTGTTCGGAAATTCCTCTTGACTAAGCTTGTGGCATCCAACATGATGTGAAATAACTCGGCATCTTTCTGCCACATTGTCTTGGTCTCTAACTGCATTTCTTGGTACTGAAGGTTTTATCCCTCTCAACATGATTCAGAGTATGATTCAGAGTAGTTGCTTGGAACTGACACCTCTATAATCAATGCCGTTCTGGTGTCTTTCTCCTTTACCACTGTATCTAGCTTTCCCGCATCCAGCTTTTTATCAGTCAAAATGGGAGTATCCCAGGTGATCATAACCTCTTCGTTCTCTTTAATTCTCTTAGGGTCATGATCCCATTGCTTTTCAGGCACAGTGATGTTGTCAGGGCCGGATTTACCTTGAGTGAGGCCCTACGCCAACAAAAATTGTGGGCCCCCAGAAAAAATAAAAACGAGATCAACTTACCAAAACAGAAATGGCAATAGATGTATAGAATTGCCTGACATAAAGAGGCAATAGGGACAAAATCAGCATCGGAATTCAAGAAATACATTAAAAAAGACATATTCCAGTTAATAAATTCAAAATAAAAAGTATTTTTCTACCTTCTGTTTGGGCATTTTTTCAGTTGCAATTGCTCCAGTCACTTTCTTCTGGTTTCTTCGTGTCTTCTGCTAGCTATCCATTTGTCCTTTCTTCTCTTTTAGATGTTTTCCATTCTCTCTCTATTTCTGCTTTAACATACTGATTGTTTCCCTTTTGCTCTTTCCCCCAATTCTTTCCTTATTCCTTTATCATCCATTTAAATTTCACCCTTCCATTTTCAAGCCCCTCTTACTCTCCCAATACCCAGCCCATCATAGACTTTTCTTCCACACAAAATATTTTTCTCCTCTCCATTCTCATTCCCCATCCATTCTAGTCCTCCCCCAAAATCAGTTCCCTTATAGTTCTAGACCCACCCAGCATCCACTCCCTTCTAGTCCCATTCTCCCATGCCCCACATCAGCCCATTTCCAGTCCTATTCCAGCTCTTCATCAGCCCATTTCCAGTGCTAGCCTTCACATCACAGGCCATTTCCAGTCCTAGCCCCCCCCCCACAGCCTATTTCCAGTCCTAGCCCCCACCATCACATCCCATTTGCAGTCCGAGTCCCCCTGCACCATCACAGCCCATTTGCAGTCCTAGTTCCCCCCCCCTCCACCATCACAGCCCATTTGCAGTCCAAGTTACCCCCCCCCCCATAGCCCTTTTCCGGTCCAGGTCCCCCCCCCATCACAACCCATTTCCAGTCCAAGTCCCCCCCCCCATAGCCCTTTTCCGGTCCAGGTCCCCCCCATCACAACCCATTTCCAGTCCATGTCCCCATAGCCCTTTTCCGGTCCAGGTCCCCCTCCCCATCACAACCCATTTACAGTCCATGTCCCCCCCCCATAGCCCTTTTCCTGTTCCTGTCCCCCCCAATAACATCCCATTTCTTTCCTGTCCTTGTCCCCCCCCCCCCCATAGCACTTTTCCGGTACATGTCCCCCCCCTTCACAACCCATTTCCAGTCCACGTCCCCCCCCATAGCCCTTTTACAGTTCAGGTCCCCCCCATCACAGCCCATTTCTTTCCAGTCCAAGCCCCCCCCCCCATAGCCCTTTTCCAGACCAGGTCCCCCTCCCCATCACAACCCATTTCCAGTCCAAGTCCCCCCCATAGCCCTTTTACAGTTCAGGTTCCCCCCCCCATCCCAGCCCATTTCTTTCCAGTCCAAGTCCCCCCCCTAGCCCTTTTCCAGTCCCGGTCCCCCCCCCCCAATCACAGCCCATGCAGTCCTTGGCCCCCCCCCCCCCCGACCAGCACCGCGGCTGTCTGAGAGGCTTCAGAGGGAGCCGAGTAAGCTCGCACGAGGCCCCGGCTCCCTCTGTACAGCCGCCAGCGTGAAGAGCCTTTTCCTTCACGCTGGCGGCTGTATCTGTGAAGCCGCGAATGCTGGGAAAGGTTAAAGGGCATTGCCTTTAACCTTTCCCAGCAATCGTGGCTTTACAGATACAGCCGCCAGCGTGAAGGAAAAGGCTCTTCACGCTGGCGGCTGTACAGAGGGAGCCGGGGCCTCGCGCGAGCTTACCCGGCTCCCTCTGAAGCCCTGCGGTGTGTGGGCCGGCCCCGGGTGGGCCCTTGCCAGCTGTGGGCCCTACGCCATGGCGTACATGGCGTATAGGTAAATACGGCCCTGGATGTTGTAGTGTTTATAGAATTTCTGATGAATGAAGTGTGCTACTTTATTGTGCCTTTCTGTATAGAAATTTTCTGCCATCAGAACTTCAGTCAGCTATGAGGTAAGTTACTATTTGCAGCTTTTTCCACAGAAATGACATATGTCTGTTTTACCTGCATCCGTAAACCACTGTCCTGGGCTGCAACTATCAACCTCTCACCCTTTGGTTTCAGTTCGCCTGTCCTTAACCATTCATGTGTCTATTCTTGATTGACAAAGAGTTCCTGAAGTAACACTTTGTATTATCCACTGTGTGCATTTGCCACTTGTTTTTCCTCGTTTATTGATCTAATTCTTTGAAGAGTTTTTTTCTCTTGTTTTGTAAATTCTGTTACTTCCTTCCCTGTGTATGCTTGTGGATTCTCACTCATTCCTTCTAGTCTTCAGAACACTTGTCCAGGTTTGATGATAGAGACAGATTCTGGACGTTTACTTTCATGTTTCAGCACTTTTTGCATATTTGGAACCAATGATGCAGTTAGGTAGGCCTGGAGGCCTATAATAGCAGCTCTGTATATGTAATCAATCTCTATGAGGCCTAGCCTTCCTTCAGCTCTAGGAATGTACGGCCTTGGCATACACTGATTCTTGTAAATTACTTCATGGGCATGGAGGAGTTTTCTTGTTCGCACATCCAGTTTTTCAAGATCTTTAAGAGGCCAGTCCACAATCCGAAAGCTGTATGAGAGTACAGGAATTGCAAACTGATTGATAGCTTGTATCTTATTTCATGACGTTAAAGCACTTTTCAGTAATGATTTTAATATCCTGTACTGATCTTTTCTCTCAATAATTTCTGCTTGAGTGTCGTTCCTTCCTCTACTCTGAGATACTTACATACGCCTTCCTGTTCAATGTTCTTGAGGTTTCAGCCCTCACCCAGGGAAATGTTTTCCATTTTGCTCAATTTTCCTCTAAAAAAAAGTTGTCTTAACACATCTGTCAAGGCCAAATGTCATCCTGATGTCATCAGAAAAGCTTTTCATCACACGGAGTTGCTCAGCTAATTGTTGGTTGCTAGAAGTCTAGAGCTTCAGATTGTCTACAAATAATAAATGGAATGTTGCTTCTGGGTTGTTACCTTCTTTAGGATTCAGGCTGAATCTGTATTCCAAAGAGTTGATGAGAGTACTCATTGGATTAAACGCCACACAAAACAGAAGTGGCAACCGGTCATCTCCCTGAAATATTCTTCGCTGGATCTTAATGTTAGGAATGATTAGATTGCCCTTTGCAAAGCATACAAGGTGGTTTAGAATAAAATCAAATTAAATACATTAAAATCTCAACATATAGAAAAGAGAAAAGGAACTCCAAAATAATATAGGAAAGAAAAGAGCAGGATAGAACAACAGGAACATCTTTTTTAAAACAAAACAGGAAGTGCTTTCTGATCTGCATGAAACCCTCATAAAGATGGGTTTTTGAGAGTATGCTGAATAATGTAAAATCAAAGGTAAATGGTCACTGTATACTGCTGAAGAGGTGGTTGCTGGGTAAGTCAGATAAGGGGCAACATTAAAACAGCAGCCTGCAGTAACAATCACTGTGCTAGCAGAGCTGGAAAGTAAACATGTAGAGCCCGATTCAGAGAGGTGATGTCCAGGCCGTCCGGATGTCTCCAAGGAAGACAGGCTAGCTAAGACCTGATTCTGGATCACGGGAACAAAATGTTTCCGCGGTGTACAGAATCGGGCCCATGGACGGCCCGAAGTGCCCTTGCTGCCTGCGGGGACACTCTCCCTGTAAGCACCCCTGAATCCCACAGCTTAGATCCCTCCCCCTTCCCTGCTGCCCAACCCATGGCTGGTCTGCTGGGGCCTGGATCGGGCGGCAGGGACCTCCCCACTCCCGGCTCTGGCAGGATCCACAGGCCAGATCGCCAGGTCGGTGCTGCTTATTCCATCTTCGAGGTGGAATAAGCAGCATACCCCCTTTGACCTGGCAAGGCGTTCAGGGCCATGACCTGAATCAGCCCTCTACATCCTGCCAAGCTGGCCCACCCCCTCTCCGCCCAGATCCTGCCCCCTGCCACTCAGGATGTATGAGGAGAGCTGAAGGGGGAATCAGGCCCTGATGGCTTGCAGGGCTTCATGTCCCATCAGGACATGCAGCCCCGTAACCCACATCCCAGAATCGGGCCCTTAGGGTGGATATGCAAATCACTGCCTGTGCTGAAATAGCATGGGTAATATTTGCTCACTTATATCTAGTATTAACTTTAAATTTATAGGGAATAGTGTAGGGGAATAAAATGCACACATCAGACAGAGGGTGGAGAAGCAAAAACTGTGGCAACACCAACAAAGCCATCTTTCACAAGCTTAGAGTACTACGACCCCTGAGGAATGTACTGGATTCGTGTGATTTCCGATCAGTTGCACAAGCGCTCATCATGCCCCACCTTGACTACTGCAACGCCATCCTGCAGGGTCTACCAAAGAAAACCACTAACATATTACAACTGGCACAACACGTAGCAGCAAGGATCATAATGAGAACAAGCGTCACTGAGCATATCACACCTGTATTGATGGAACTGCACTGGCTCCCAGTTGCTGCCAGGATTCAATACAAAACATTGGTAACGACATTCAAGTTAATTCAAAACCTGGCCCCCTCATTCCTCTCCACCCTGATCGCCATACAACCTACCACCAGAAGCAGGAGAACCATAAACTCAGACACACTAATAGTCCCAAACAGCATTAGGCACGTAAAAGTCAGTACTAGTCACAGAGCGTTCTCCTTCTCTGCCCCCACGTTATGGAACCAGCTCCCACACGAGCTGAGAGCAATTAAAGACATAACCGATTTCAGAAAAAAATTAAAGACGCACCTGTTCAATTGTCACTATATACAGATGTAAAGCCAAGAAGATAAAAGAGAGTGAATAGCTGTATGTAAAACTGTCCACCTGTTCAATTGTCACTATATACAGATGTAAAGCCAAGAAGATAAAAGAGAGTGAATAGCTGTATGTAAAACTGTACATAGATGACGGATAATCGCGTGTGTAAATGTATAATTGATTGTATAAATATATAATCGATTGTGATAGTAATTATGGTCTAAATATAGACCCTAATATGTGTGCTGTGTATTACCCCTGTTCTCTCTATCTATGCCCCAAATTTTCTGTCTTGATTTTTTGACAAATCCCTAAATTGTAATCAAACCGCTGCTGATCGCTGGAAGTAGCGGTATATAAGTTTTTACTAAATAAATAAAAATAAATAATAAAAATAAATAAAATTGCTCACGTTAAGAGAAATGGTATCACTTCACACCGGTATCAGCAGTACTGTGCAGAAAAGAGGTTGGAGAACAGCTACTTGTGATTTAGAAGCTTCAGACTTCTTTATCTAAAAGAGTGTAACCCTCATCTGAGATGGGAGAAGGGAACTCCCCTTGCTGTGCAGGTCCTCCTCCTGAAGATGGCGCTGGAAAGTCTCCTGAGAGCTGAGGCAGGCTCAGAGTGAAGAATGGGGGTGGACAGGGGTGGACGGTCTCCTCCCAACCCAGGGAGTAGAGATGACAGTGGAGAGACTCTGGAGAGTCTAATTCAAGCTTAGGAGTCCAGTGGTAGATCAACTCAAGAGAGATCTGCAACAGCAGAGAATCCAGGAAAGGCCCAGAGGCAGAGAATCAGCTCCATAGAGAGCTACAGTGGCAGAATCAGCTCGAGAGCTGCAGCAGCAGAGTCCATTCTGGATTAGGAGCCACAAGGCCCAGGGAGGTCCAGCGGCAGATCAGCTCGAGGGAGAGCTGCAACAGTTGTTCCAGAGTGGGCAGAAGTGCAAACCCTTTACAGATTGGAGGGGAGCTTGGAGGAGGTGGAGCCAAGGCTACAGCCTCAGTGATTGGATAGATATACAAAACCTCTTCTTCCACAAGCAGCCACCGGTCTAGACCTCCAGCAGTGGGTGAGACTTGGGGTTGGTGGGCAAAGGGAAAGGGAGGGAAGTTAGGAGATAGTTTATTAAAGTGAAATCCATAATCTTTAAAGGTTTACTTAAGTCATTACATAAAATATGCCATATTGGGTCAGACCTAAGATCCATCAAGCCCATTATCCTGTTTCCAACAGCAGCCAACCCAGTTCATAAGTACCTGTCAGGTTCCCAAAAAGGTACACAGATTCAATGCTGCTTTTCCCAGAGGTAAGTATTGGATTTCCCTGGTTCTCTTTGGTTTATGGGTTTTTTCTCCAGGAACTTGTCCAAACATCTTTAAAACCCAGCTATACTAGCAGCTTTCACCAAATCCTCTAGTAACGAATTCCAGAGTTTGATTACATTTTGAGCCTTTCATCTTGAGCAGGGCTTCTCAACCCATTGCTTAGGACACACCCAGCCATTCAGATATTCATGATAACCACAATAAATGGTAATTGGTTGTTTGAACTGCCTTATCTCTTGTCCTGTATTGCTCTTTCACTTTATCTGCTTGAACCACTTTCTATAATATGGGTTGTACATACTGCATTATTTTATCACAATACCTGATGTATGTATTTTGTAAGTAAATTGTAAATACGATTTAAGCCAACCTTGTTCACAGCAGTGTTTTTTGTAGAGATTTTCTAGAGTGAAAGGAAGGAAATCCTACCCACTACCATCTTTCTTCCAGGGTAGTTTCTCCAAATGGGCTAGTTTTGCACATATTATGGCAGTCGTGAACCTCACTTCTAAGCCAGGGTATGTGGAATATGATCTTAATCTCTCAAATTTACTGCTAATGCTTGGTGTAATACTTGCATCGTGCCAAAGAGAGCTTCCTGTGGGGTTTGTAAGATGTAACATGTACGGATAGTTTTGTCAAGATGTGCTTGGAAATTCTTCTTTATCAGGCCTGTGGCTCCCAGTACAATGGGAAATATTTCTGTATCTTTCTACCACATTTTCTTCATCTCTGATTGCTTTTCTTGACACTTCAAGATTTTCTACCTCTCCATCCGATTCACAGAATAATCACTCGGTACCGACACTTGTATTATAAATGCCGTTCTGGTATTCTTCTCCTTTACTACTATGTCAGGTTTCTAGCATCCAGTTTCTTGTCCGTCAGAATGGGAATATCCCAGGTGATCATAACCTCTTCATTCTCTGTTATTCTCTTAGGGTCATGATCCCAGTGCTTTTCAGAGACAGTGATGTTGTAGTGTTTACAGAGTTTCCAGTGGAGGAGGCGTGCTACTTTGTTGTGCCTTTCTGTATAGAAATTTTCTGCCATCAGAATTTCACAGCCAGCTATTAGGTGAGTCACTGTTTCCAGCTCTCTTACAGAATCAGCATATGTCTGTTGTGCCAATTTTTTCAATACGCGCCGTAAACCATCTCGTCTGTAATCCCCTGTCCTGGGCTGCAACTATCAGTCTTTCATCCTTCGGTTTTAGTCTACCTCTCCTCAACCATTCGTGTGTCCGTTCTTGATTGACAAAAGGTTCTTGGAGTAACACTCTGTATTTTCCACTGTATTTGTGCATTTGTCACTTGTTTTTCCTTGCCTGCTGATCTAATTTTTGAAGAGTTTTTATTCTAGTTTTTCAAATTCTGTTACTTCCTTTCCCATACATACCTGTGGATTCTCGCTCATTCCTTCTAATCGTCAGAATGCTTGTCCAAGTTTGATGATGGAGACAGATTCTGGACGTTTACTTTCATATTTCAGCACTTTTTGTGTATTTGAATCCGATGATGCAGTCAGATAGGCTTGGAGGCCTATGATAGTAGCTCTGTAGGTTTAGTCAATCTCTATAAGTCCTAGCCCTCCTTCAGCTCTAGGGATGTACAATCTTGGCATATACGTACTGATTTTTGTAAATTACTTCATGAGCATGCAGGATTTTTCTTGTTCGCACATCCAGTTTTTCATGCTCTTTATGAGGCCAATCCACAATCCCAAAACTGTAGGAGAGTACAGGAATTGCCAGCTGATTGATGGCTTATATCTTATTTTGTGATGTTAAAGCACTTTTCAATAAAAGTTGTAATCTTCTGTAATATTCTTTACTGATCTTCTCTCTCAATAGTTTCTGCTCAAGTGTCATTCCTTCCTCTATTCCGAGATACTTATATACGCCTTCTTGTTCAAGGTCCTTGATGTCATAGCCCCCAGCAAGGGAGATGTTTTTGGTTTTGCTCAATGTTCCTCTCAAAAAAGTTGCCTTAGCACATTTGTCAAAGCCAAAAGTCATCCTGATGTCATCAGAAAAGCTTTTCACCACACAAAGTTATTCTGCTAATTATTGGTCGCTGGAACTGTAGAGCTTAGGATCATCTACAAATAGCAGATGGGAGGTTGCTTCTGGATTGGTACATTCTTTAGAATTCAGGTTAAATCCATACCCCAAAGAGTTGATGAGAGCACTCATTGGATTAAGTGCTAAACAAAACAGAAGTGGTGACAGGAAATCTCCCTGAAATATTCCTCGCTGAATCTTAATGTTACATCTTCATATCTCAAAAAGAGTGTGAATTGCCACTTTTTCATAGTGAACCTAATATACTCAAACCAGAATTTACTTTATACATTTCAAAGCAATGTATTATCCAACAGTGTGAGATGCTGTCAAAAGCTTTCCTATAATCAATCCATGCTATACTGAGATTTCTACCTTATTCAGCATTAACTGGTCTTTGGTTCTATATGCTTCTCTCTTATTGCCCTTTTGCTCTATCGTCATGATGTTATTGAGCACGATGTGATCGTATATAACAGCTTATAGATAGTAGGTAAGCAGGTTATTGGTCTATAATTTTTATCAAAGAACAAAGCACCAGGCATTGATAGCATTCCCAAAGAAGTATTACAGCAATCTGATGCAGCTGTTACCGTACTTACAAGGCTCTGCCAAGAAATATGGAAGACAACATCATGGCCAACTGACTGGAAAAGATCTGTGTTTATACCAATACTAAAGAAAGGTGATCCAACTGACTGTGGAAATTATTGCACAATCGCTCTGATCCCACATGCCAGCAAGATTCTACTGAAGATTATTTAAAAGAGACTACAACCATACCTGGAACAAGAACTACCTGAAGTGTAAGCAGGGTTCAGGAAAGGGCGAGGAACGAGAGACATCATTGCGGATGTGAGATGGATCCTTGAAAAGACTAAAGAATACCAAAAGGATATCTATTTGTGCTTTATCGACTACAGCAAGGCTTTTGTCTGTGTAAACCAGGAGAAACTCTGGGCCACATTAAGAAGCATGGGTATACCAGAACACCTGATCATTCTCTTGCACAATCTGTACATTGATCAAGAAGCAGCAGTTTGAATGGAACAAGGAGAAACAGAATGGTTTAAAATAAGCAAAGGTGTAAGACAAGGCTGCATACTTTCCCCCTACCTGTTTAATTTATATGCAGAACAAATCATCAGAGAAGCAGGATTGTATGAAGACAACAGAGGTGTGAAGATTGGTGGAAGACTCATCAACAACCTTCGCTATGCTGATGATACCACATTACTAGCTGAAAGTGAAGATGATCTGAAACATTTGCTTCTCACAATCAAAGAACATAGTCTCAAAAGAACCTGCACCTTAATGTAAAGAAGACAAAGATCATGACAACTGGCATAATCAACAGGTTCATCGTTGAAGGAGAAGAAATTGAAATCGTGAACAACTTTAACCTGCTTGGATCAACTATCAATAAAGAAGCAACAAGCAGTCAAGAAATCAGACGACGCATTGCTCTTGGCTGAATGGCTATGAAAGACCTAGATAAGATTCTCAAGAGCAGAGATGTCTCTCTCCATACAAAGATTCGACTTGTTCAAGCCATGATATTTTCAATAACATCATATGGATGTGAAAGCTGGACAGTGAAAAAGATAGAGAGGAAGAAAATTGATGCCTTTGAATTATGGTGCTGGCGGCGAATACTGTGTATACCATGGACTGCCCAAAGAACAAACCAGTCGGTACTAGAGGAGATCAAACCTAAGCTTTCTTTAGAAGCTCAGATGACAAGACTTCACATGATGTGTCCAAAGTATGAAAGTCGAAGAGAGAGATCATTAGAGAAAGACATCATGCTTGGCAAGATAGAAGGTCAATGCAAAAGAGGAAGGCCAGCAATGAGATGGATCGATACAATAACAGCAGCTACAGGTACCAGTCTGTCAACAATGAGCCGCCAGACTCAAGACCGAACACAATTTAGGATAGCTATCCAGAGGGTCGCCATGAGTCGACTCCGACTCGACGGCACTTAACAACAAGAACAACAATTTTTAGGAATGTTAGTCGGGTCTCCCTTTGGAAGGAGAAACATACTTCCTGAAGTAAGCCATTGCAGTGTTAAATCCGGTCGCTCGAACAATTGATTTTTGCAGTTCACCAGGTCTTGGTGGAGTAATGTTAACTGTTTGAGTCAAAAGTTGGTTACTCCATCTAGGCCAGGGTTCTTCCAGTTTGGAGCTCGTTTTAACCTGCTTTCCAGCTCTTCCTGTGTTACTATGGGACATTCCATAGGTTTGATGTTTCTTTTTCTAAATGCTTCTGTATTGTGGCAAAGTCAACCATTTTGAGCATGGGGGAGGTGAACAGCATAAGGAATTCACATTAATCAAGGGGCCTCTGTTAGGTGTGCAGGGTCAAAAGGCTAGAGCCACAGTTCAAAGGCAGAAAAAACCCAGCTGGAACAAGTTCCAGGAAATGCTTGACAGTGTAAGAAGGATAGATTGCAAGCACGAGGACAAAACCCTCACTCTAAATGCACTGATTATTCTGATGTCAGAAGGCAGGGGGATTACAAACACCTGGGAGAGAAAGAGGTGGGGTTGGATCCCAGTGAGTATAAACCTTGATTAAATTATGGCAGTAGCAGTAGGAGTAGGAGCTGGAAGAGGAGTGATTGGAGAAGGAGCAGAGGAAGCAGCAAAGGACAGACTTCAGAGCAGCAAGGACGATGGAATGCTGGAGAAGCCAGAGCAGGTGCTAACTTCTGGAGACAGGCTGAGCTACCCATTGCTGAGAGAGGTGATTTCCCTGAATCACGTTGCAACAAAGGTGGGAGCCAGGACGGAAAGAAGCTTTCAGGCCACCAGAGAGGTTGTCAGCAGGGCACTCATCAAGTGGGTGAGTCAGAACCTATGCAATTGGGAGAAGAAGGGTCAGAGCTAGGGGCAGAAGAAGATATGTTGATGGATTGTTCTTTATGCCAAGCTCTAGACTTAAAGTATCTGAAGAAAGGCCAGCCTGAAAAGAACTGTTCCTCTTGCTGAAGTAACCTCAGAGCTAAGTAGTGAGAAAGTAAATTCCTGTATGTTTTGAAAGGAGGAATTTACTGCAGCATAAGCTAATGAAGTAAGGCTGTGATTCATGCTTCTGTGTCAGCTGTGTTGAAACTCTACAACGGAGAGAAAGTTAATTAGCTGTTAGAAGTGTTTGTGCTTTGCTCCTGTTTATAAGAGAAGCCTGCTATAAGAGTCTTGAGGACACTGTGAATGCTTTTTTTCATAACCTAAGTTTGGTTCTTCACCTGGAAGTGCAGCCTAGAGAGAATTATGGCTGAGTGAAGATAATTTTGCCATAGAAGAAGTAAAGTTTGTTTTTCTATTGCTCTGATTGACAAAGGACAATAAGAAAAGTGGCATCTGGTTATATGTGAAAAGGCTAGCTTCTGCAGTGAAGAGGACTTTAAAAGCCAATGCTGAGTTCTGTTTGTTTTGCCACCAACTTGCTGAACCTTAAGCAAAAATCCTATAATTTAAAATTCTGTAAATGGTACCAGGAACCTGATCTGTTCTATTGTGTTCAAAATAAATTATTTTTCTGTCATAAGCCTTACCCTTGGTTTAACACGACTACAATCCTTCTACTTAAAGCATAAATGTTACAGCTGATAGAAGAAGGTTCTCAACCACCACGCCCTCAACAACTAGAAGACTAGTGGTTATGGCGTTGTGCTTGTGACAGTATGCTGGGTAACCATTCTGCTTTGTGATTGTGCTGTATAATGTCCTCATATAGCTTTCTCCAGAAGGTTTCGGTTTTGGCTTTGGTTGGAGGTGCTTTTACCAGATTAATACTCTTCCCCAATTCCCTGTAGGATTGTTTTCGGTTTTCTCTAAATAGTTTATTCTGATATCTTTCTTTCCTGTTTTCTTCATATCTTTGAAGTTTTTGCGCTTCTACCGCTTTTTTCAGTTTATTGTTGGAACATATAAATTTCAGGTCTTCTTCTGTTAATGCAACATGCTTCAGCTTGATATCTTGGATCTTTCTTAATATCTTTGCTGATATTAATCCTTTTAGATACCCATCCATCAGGGATATCTCTGCACGCAATGATTGTATTTTTTGTTCAATGTGCTTTTTTCAAGGAGGAACTGTTATTGTTCTCTTTTTCTTCTGGCCTTGTACTCTAAATGGTAGTATTCTTGCTGTAATAATTTTAGCTGCACAATATTGTATTTGATTAATTCCAGTGATGTCAATAAATGATCCCTTTATACTGGATATGGCCTTGTTCATCTTAATTATCATACTTCTAGTCTTAAATAAAATAAAATATTTAATCGCCTGTTTATTTATTTAACATTTCTTATATACCGCCTTTCATGATATCAAGGTGGTTTACATTGAACAAATTGAAATTACATTGAACAGGGCATTATAACTTGGAGATAACTATTTTACAGGGAACATGGGCAATGGAGGGTTAAGTGGCTTGCCCAAGACTACAAGGAGCACCTGTGGGACTGGGTTCCAAGCAAGGAAAAGATTACCCAAGCTAAATTTCTCTCTTTCCATATGGACTAGGAGTTCTATCTTGAATTCCTCCACCTCTGGGTTTTTCTCTTCCCTTTCTTCTTCCTCCTTTGCTTCCTCCAATTCAGTTAACTTGTTGACCCTTCCTTTATTCAGCTCATTCTCCTACAGTTCCAAATCTCTCAACTCCATCTCCCCCTCAACCTCCTTTTCCTTTTCTGTGTCTTCCTTTCTTTTGGTACTGTCACCTAGGTCTCCTCCTCCCTGTATTTCTTTGTCCACGGAATCCCTTAGTTGCTTCAAGATGTTATCATTCACATACTTTTCTTTGATCTTCAAAATTAAAGATCTTAAATTTGCATCTGTTACTTTTTGCAGTTTTTCTAATGCCAATTTTCCTCTTTCTTCCAGCTTTTGGCAGACTTTCTGTGTATACCCTCTTGATTTAAATGTAGGGTTTGTAGTATAAAAATAGCAATAGATTATATCCTCCTTATCTGCAGAATTCCTCTTAACTGTAGTTAAATCTCTTAAACCACAGAAATTTATGAAAAAGTTATCTCCTGCTAAAGTGGGTCCATGAACAGACTCACCATGGCCTTTATCTGTGGCAGGGATGTTGTCTGCTTCTGCAGCACTTGCACTGTCTCAACCACCATCATTAGCCCTAGTGCGTAAGCTGCGGGTGGGCACCTTTTTATCCTGGGCGACATGCAGCCAGTATGTACTTTTCTTCTTCGTTCCTAAAATACTTTAATTGTAAATGTCACCTCACTGAGATTTGGTATAGATGTTATACAACGGGTTCACTACGTGAAGATACTCAGCATGACTTGAGTAGGGAACTTTCTCTCCCCCTAAGAGATGCACATCAATTCAACAGCTGCTGCACACCCCTTTGACCCCAAATCACCTTTTTTCCCCCCATGTGGAGGCACCATGCACCAAACTGATAAGGACCGACTGAGCCCGCCCTCAAGGGGACTCCGACCAGGCTGGTCCCAGACCCAGAAGCGCACCCAAGGGACTCTACATGCAGTTCAAGGGGGAGGGTCAATGCTAAATGCTTGGGTAAAAAGGCATGTTTTTAGGAAATGCTTAAACTGAGTAAAGGAGGTTTCCAACTGTACATGGACAGGGAGAAAGTTCCAGAGGGCAGAAGCTAAGTAAAAAGGAAGGCAGAGAGACATGTGGACTCATGTTTGACCGTTGCAGAAGATGGAAACACTAGACAATTATCCTGTAAAGATCTTAAGCAGCATTGTGGTACATATGGAATGACATAAGAGGATAGGTAGAGAGGTGCAGAGTTAGGCAAGGCTTTGTGAGTGAGAGAAAAGACTTTAAATTGAATGCTCTGAGCCACAGGGAGGCAATGATGCTGAATCAAAAGGGGGGACATGAGGGTACGGATAGTGGTATTTTGAATAGTCTGGAAGCGTTTTAGTTGTTGCTGTGAGAGTCCGACAAAACAGACATTACAATAATCAACATGTGAGATTACTATACTAAGTAAAAGAGTAGCTATGGTGGTTTTGTCCAAAGGGGACGGTGGGCTCTGCACCTCCTTAGGGCAAAAAATGTAGAGCAAAATAAATAAGTTATATGCATAGCAAAAGAGAAATCTGAATCAAAGTGTATTCACAAGTATTTAAAAGTCAAGCAAAGGAAAATAGGGTGGGAGCTAATGAGAAGGAGTAGGAAGATCTGGTAAACCAAGTAGCAGTAGTTTTACTAGGATTAAGTGTGAGCACATTGTCATGCAACCAGGCTGAAATAGAAGTTAAAGCAGAAATAAGAGAAGAGAGGTCTGGAGTGGTACTTACTGTCCAGGCAGGCTAAAAGGAGGATATCATCAACGCAGAAGGAGGTGATCCCCAAGGATTGGATGAGGGTAACTAGAGGAGAAAGAAAAACATTTTAAAGGAGAAGGGACAAAGTGGATCCCTGTGGTACCCTGTGAGGAAAAGAGAAGGGGGCTAATGAAATGTCATGTCGTAAGACCTGATAGGAATGATCCTGGAGGAAGGAGGAGAACCATGAAAGTACAGTACCCTGGAGACCAACTTCAAAAAGACAAGACATGAGACGATACTGTGATCAACCAAACTGAAAGCTGCTGTGAGATCTAAAGAGAAAGCAAGGGCGTAATATCCCTGATCTAGGCATGCATGGGTGTTGCTGAGCATGGATGCAATAATTGTTTCTGTACTGTGTGAGGAGTGGAATCCTGATTGACAATGGTGTAGCGGAAGGGAATGCTCGAGATGATTAAACAGTTGATGAAAAATGAACCTTTCTGCTAATTTAGCTAAGAACAGTAAACTGAAGGCTGGACGATATAGGGAGGGATCGGCTGTATCTAGTTTAGGACCTTTCAGGAGTGGGCAGATGACCATCTTCATATTTCAAAGAGAGTGGTTTTTCCACATTGTCAAGGTGAACTTAAGGTACTCTATCAAACCAGGATTTATTTTATACATTTCAAGATACTTTATTATCCAAGAGTGTGGGATGCTGTCAAAAGCTTTCTTATAATCAATCCATGCTATACTGAGATTTCTGCTTTTCTTAGCACTGGCCATGATGGTCTTATTCAACATTAACTGGTCTTTTGTACCATATGCTCCCCTCTTGTTGCCCTTTTGCTCTATCGCCATGATGTTATTGGACTCAATATGATCATATATTCTTTCTGCATCTATTGCAGTAAACAGATTATTGGTAGACAAGTTATAGGTCTGTAATTACTGGGAATGTAATTTGGGTCCCCCTTTGGAAGGAGAAATGTTCTTCCTGGTAAGCCATTGTAGTGTTAAGTCTGGCTGCATGAACAATTGATTTTTGCAGTTTGCCAGATCTTGGTGGAGTGATGTTAGTGGCAGTAACAGAGACATGGTTCACGGACAACCATGACAGATTTAACTATACCAGCCTATATTTTATTTAGAAAGGACAGGGTAGGAAGAAGGGGAGGAGGAGTGGTTCTATATGTAAAAAATAATTTAAAGTTATGGCTATACAGGGCTTAAAAGAGAGATAGGAGGCACTGGGGGATAAATTAGAAAGAAGGAAAGAGAAATCTATTTGCATTGAAGTGATATAAAGAGATCCCTCACAGGGAGAAGAAGTGGATAGAGATTTAATAGAAGACATATTCAGCATTGTCAGGAAAGGGGAAGCGCTACTGATAGGGGATTTCAATATGCCAGATGTTGATTGGCACATCCCTGCTGCAGTATCATCTAGAAGTAAGGAGATCCTGGATTCCCTACAGGGAGAACTATTCAAGCAACTGGTTACAGAACCCACATGTGAAGGGACCATACTGGACTTGGTGCTTACCAATGGTGAAAGTGTTTCTGATGTTATAGTGGGAAATCATTTTGCATCCAGAGATTAGCAGATGGTGTCATTCAGTATGAGGACTAGGGCTGATAAAATCTATTCTAAAGCCAGGGTCTTAGTCTTTAGGAAAACTGTGCCAATATCTCAAGGAGTCATTAGTAGGATGGGAACAGCTGGGGAATGTGGAAAAACAGTGGACAAAACTGAAAAGGGATATTTAAAGGGCAACCAACCTTTCTGTTAAAAGGTAAATAAAAGATAAAAGGAAAAGGAGACCGCTATGGCTTTTGAAAGAAGTAGCTGAAAAAGGTGAAGAATAAGAGGAAGGCCTTCATGAAATACGAGAGAAGAAAAGCATCTATATTTCGTAAAAACTTGGAGAAGCTAGCAAAATAGTCAGGAAAGCAAAGATTCAAAAAGAGGAGGAAATAGCCAATGCAATAAAATGGGGGGATAAGACATTTTTCAGATATGTTACTGAGAAGAGGAAGGGCAAACGTGGTATTGTCAGACTCAAGGGTGAAGGCGAGGAATATGTAGAAGCTGATGAGGATAAAGCGGAATTGCTTAACAAATATTTCTGTTCTGTGCTCACAGATGAAGAACCAGGAGCAGGACCTCAGAAAACTCCCACAATTAGGAACAGAAGCAAGGGGCATCGAACAATTTTCAGAAGGCTGTGTTCGTGAGGAACTAGCTAAACTTAAAGTAGAGAAAGAGATGGGACCAGACGGGATACACTGGCTGACCTTTTCAATTCCTCTTTGGAGTCGGGAGTTGTGCCACAGAACTGGAAAGAAGCACATGTGGTACCTTCACACAAAAGTGGAAGTATGGATATGGTTGAAAACTACAGGCCGGTTAGTATAACCTCTTTGGTGAGTAAATTATTGGAAACGCTGCTGAAAGAGAAAATAGTGAAGTTTCTGGAGTCCAACGGATTACCGGATCCGAGGTAGCATGGATTCACCAGAGGCAGGTCTTGTCAGACAGATCTAATTGATTTCTTTGATTGGGTGGCCAGGGAGTTGGACCAAGGGAGAGCCCTAGAGGTGGTGTATTTAGATTTCAGTAAAGCCTTTGACACTGTTCCACACAGGCGACTTATAAACAAACTAAGGGGTCTGTTTACTAAACATTCCTAATGTGCGGGGCCACGGTAGTGTGCCTGTGCCATATAAGGAGTGGGCGGTTCAGGCAGAGAAAAGAAAAAAAATGGGAGTAAGCGATCGCACATTTGCGCGGGGCGCTATTGTGCGCCGCGCTATTGTGCGCCGTGCATAATAGTGCGTGGGAAGGCTAAGTGGCGCCCTGATGTACACACACAAAGGAGCAGAGCCATAGTACAATGGTTAAGACACTGACTGTGGGTGCAGCTGCCATGGGTTCAATTCCCCATTGTGCACAACAAAAAGGGCTGGCTGAGGCATTAACTGTAATGGGTAAAAGTGCTTTAGGAGGCATATTAATTTTGGGCGGCATAAGGCAGTGCACTGTTAATTTTGGGCGGCATAAGGCGGTGCGCAGATGCCCAAGCATAGGAACAGAGCCACAGCACAATGGTTAAGATACTGACCAATGGTGCAGAGATCAGGGGTTCAATCCCCCACCGTGCCCAATGAAGAAGGCTCACTGAGGCAGTGTGTATTATGGGGATGAGTGCTGTAGGGGGCAATCTATTTTTATTTCAGTTATCACTACTAGCAAACGCACTCACAAAGCGTGTTAACATAAGGCGGCCCATAAGGCACATGTTAAAGTTCACTGTGCGCCAAGGCACCCTTGAATGTCCCCTATAGGGCACCATATATGTTGCGTCACAGGATAATGTATAGTGCACCTTATATGGACGGCAACCATAAGGTGCCCTATAGGGTGCCCTATAAAGCACCCTCAGAGGCACCTTATGGGTACAGTACACTGAGGGTGTGTTTGATGGCAGCAACATATGTACATTAAATCTAAAAAAAGCTTTGGACAACCCTATCAAATAACCCCACTGTGGGCTCGAACCCATTACCGCTGGCTCCACAGGCAGTGAAGTAACCATTGGGCTACAGCTATATAGCTGCCAGCAAGCCCCTGGCTGGCTGCAGAGAGCCTGCATGTCACCACACAGACAGTCTGCTGTGGGAACCAGGATAGGGTTAGGCCACCCATACCCATGATGCACTGCACATGCAAATCAGCTGTCCACAGATGAACACAAGATGGGGAATGCACCCCAACAGCTCCCTGGCCTGGTAGGGGGACGTGTCCGTGTGCACCCACACAGCACCTTGGCCTGGTAGGAGGTACTGACCGGGTGTTTAATTTGCACAGAGTAGCTACACACAGTCACACTGTGCGGGAACTGTGCTCACCCTGAGTGTGCGATGAGGCGCCCTGGACCAGGTCCACAGCACCCTCCATGGCTGAGAGAGGCCATGGCAGAGCTCCAAAACAGTTGTAATCCGTGAGATAGGTAGTTTCTGCAGGAACACCTTGGATATCTCTGTCTGTCTGTCTGTCTCAGTCAGGGGGGACCCCTAGGTGGGCTATGTACAACCAACACCCCCCCCTAGCTGAGGGTGGCAAACAGGCAGGGTCTCCTATCAACAGATCCCCATTATACACCACCACCACCACCACCACCACCACCACCCCCCCCACCCCCCCCCCCCAATGATGGCAGTAGAGTGGACCATCAACCCCAGTCCTGTTGGGGAACAGACACCCTACAGGGCAGTCCAAGCAACCCCAGACCACAATATCAGACAGACAGTAGGCCTGGATATGCTAAGATGCACCCCACCACTATCTGATATTCCCCTGCATCAAGCCATCAGCCACTGCACCCTGCAAGGCACTCCAGCAGGGCACATACCAGCTGTGAACAGTCTGCTGGTTAGTCCCACTGGAAATGCATGCACCCACAACTGGGATGGCAGCACACACAAGCAGATACATCAGTGACTAGGCCCCAACAGGTGACCCATATATATCACATGAGGGAAGTGCTATGAAGCACTATGGGGGTGCCTAGCCATGCTGCCATCACTACACAGTCAGGGTGGAGTGAAAGCCCAGCAGCACATACAGAGGTCACCCTGTCTGTGGAGGTGGTGGACGGCCACTACAATGTCCCTGCCAGTGCCCTATGCCCTGTGCAGATGCATCCTGGCCAGCCCACCCTGTCTGAGCTATACCCATGGTACCTTGCTGCTCATTATGCACATCATCAGGCCAAAACTGTGGACAGTGTTTGCAGCCAACACACACTGTATAGACAGACACACACTCCCACACGTATGCCAGCATTGTGCTACTATAGAGGGGTTCAGAATCCTTGCCCACCACACCAGTCCTGGGCACAGTACAGGCATGGGTATGGTATGCAATACCGTTGGGGGTCCCTCCCTAGGGTGGTAAACACTGTCAGGGGCCAGACCTGACGCACACACCGCAAACATCAGATAGATTATTATGATGGAGCTCATAGAGCAGACTGTGCGTAACGTAGGGATATCTATCTGCCAGTACTCATAGCAAACGTTTGAGAGCTGTGTACCATATACCCTGGTGTAGGGTGACATTGCTAAGGTATGCAAGTGCTGGTATTGGGAGATGCACGCAGGGCCCAATGTCCTGCCTCACCAGGAGGCATTGGCCAATGGGGCCTGTGGGTGTGGGTGTGGGTGTGTCTGTCCCTGTTGGCTGCTGCTGTACGGCAGAGGTTCCCAAATCCAGTCCAGGTTTGCAATACACTGGTTGGGGTTTCCTGCTGTCCCTCATGAATATGCATGAGCTACATCTACATGCCATGGGGGTGGTGCATAGATATACAGCACGGTTATTTGTATGAGTGGCAGCATGGAACCTGAATGGTGTGTGGTCCTCCAGGACTGCATTTGTGAGACTCTGCTCTAGGTAATGCCCCTGGTCATGGTGTCTGTGCTTGGTGGTGTAAAAGATAGGCGTATGACCAATGCGTATATCCCCAGCAATAAAGGATTGCCCTTACTAACATGGTTTAGTTGTGGGGAAAATATGTGGACAGGAATGGCAGTAGCCCCAGCTGGGCTTTGAACCTGTGACCCTCTGGTCCTAGAGGTACTGCCTGTGTCTGCTGCACCACACTGTGGCCACGGTGATAGTGCAGTCCCTGGGGGTGGGAAACCTGACCAAAGGAGTCAAAAACCCTGCTCTGCACATTTGTACTGTGGGCTCAGTCACCTTGTCTGGTGACAAAAGTGCAAATAAACCCCTCAACCGACCACGACGAACTGGGGATAAATATAACCAAGCTGGGCAACAGTGATATTAATGGGCAACCATAGCAAACACTCCCAGGAAGGCTCAGAAAAAAGGAAATGGTTTTTGGAAGGGTCTCCGCTCCGTAGCCCCTTCCATACTTCAATTCATTTTTTTGGAGCTTTCCTGGGTGTGTTTCTTATGTTTGCCCATTAATATCAGGGTTCCCCAGCTGACGTCCTATTTTTAATATGTTTGTTTGGGTCTTTTTCTATCTTTATTTGCACTTTTGTTCTGTGCACATGTATCACACTGCTCACGTTTTGCAGGTTTCCCCGGTTTCCCTGTACATTGCTGACGGAAATGGTTTCTCTTCCCTTTAAATGCCCTCTACCGTGAGTGTTTCACTCGCGCTATTTTTAACCTGCAAATTCGTCCCCGATACTGTGCGGGGAGCCTCTCCCCTCCCCTTCCCCGCCCATTGACCCCGTCTCTCCGCCCCTCGGGAGCCTTCCTCCGCCCTCAGAATGCCTTTCCACGCCTCTATCGGACATTTGCGGGCCGGGTACTTGTGCGGGGCACGTTAGTGCAGCGCGCAATTGTGCGGGGCCCACGCGCACTTGTGCGGGGCGTTTAAGAGCGTTTCTGAGCGTTTGAGTGCCGCGTTTCCGTGCGCTATTGTGCGGCACGCAATTGTACGGCTTTTAGTAAACATGCCCCTCAGTACCCTAGGGATAGACCCTAAAGTTACTGTTTGGGTTAGAAATTGGTTGGACGGGAGGTGGCAAAGGGTATAGGTAAATGGAGCTCACTCTGAGAAAAAGGAGGTTACCAGTGGTGTGCCCCAGGGATCTGTCCTTGGTCAGATTATTTTAAACATTTTTGTTAATGATATTGCAAAAGGGCTGTTGGGTAAAATGCAAGAGTGCCAATAATGTTGACCACAACTGTACTACCGAGCAGTCTCATTCCCATCAGGTATGCAAAACTGCAGGCCTTCACTGCATCTCAGTTCCTCTCCTCTGTCCCCGAGCATGGACCAGCCTCTAACTATTCTACCCCAACACACTTCTACTCACCTCACTTGTTTGTTCCTGCTCCTGTCAAGCATGTAGCATGGGGGATGGTAAACTGGCACATGCTCATAGTATTTCCATTGCCTTTTCATCCTCCTGCTCTGGAATATTACGTAAAATCAATGTTTGTTTCATCCAGAGGTTTGGGTATATGTCACATTATCCTGTAAATGATTTCCTAAAATCTATCTAAATTGACCAGACTTGTCTACATTTGTACTGATTCAACTAAAGATGGACTTCTGCAGCAGGTGTGCACCATTTAGGTCTGATAGAAGACCTATGGTCCAACAGATAGGACTTCCCTGATAAGGAAAGTGTGCCTTTTTCCTGACTGCTTTCTAACCCTTAGCAGGGTCTCATCCGAGAGGAACAGGCATGCTCTGTATTCAGACAATACTGGCTGTCATGGAATAGCAAGGAAGGGGAGAAAAATCACAGTGATGTATCATAGAACATCATCTGTACTATTGTATTTCAACAAAGAGCATTCCCTTGACAAGCACATAGTACAGCTGATTATTTTCCCCTCAAAATGAGAAGTAGCTTTAATGGAGACTTGAAAAGGGCATCTGGGAACTGAGCCTTTGATTTTCTGTGCATATAAAATAAATTCTTCTTTTATGTCATGCTTGTTTTTGGAGAGTAGAGAGCTGTAAAGGCAGTTTTAGCTTTCCTAAAGATCTACTTAGGGGCTTGTTTACAAAGTCACGGTAGCGGCTCCACCCGATATCAGAGCCGCGGCCCCATTGAATTCAATGGGGGCCGCAGCTCAGATATCAGGTGGAAGCCGCTACCGCGGCTTTATAAACAAGCCCCTTAGAGTGGCTAGAGGTAGCTATAATATGGACAGGCACTTGTTTGGTTTGCCTGTCTACTACTAATAATCATTTGTACAGCGCAACAAGGTGTACACAGGGCTGTACAAAGACATGTAAGATAAAGTCCCTGCTCATAAGAGCTTACAATCCAGTCAAGACAGATAACACAACTGGGGACTAGAATATATCTAGGGGAATGGTAAGGAAACTCATAGGAGGTGAACAGGAGACTAGGGATTCAGGATCCAAAAGCAGTCTCAAAGAAGTGAGTTTTTAGCCTGGATTTGAACAGAACTACAGATGGAGCCTGGTGTAATGACTCAGATAGTTTGTTCCAGGCATAAGGAGAGGCAAGATAGAAAGATTAAAGTCTGGAGTTGGCAGTACTGTCAATGCTGCCCAAAACAAGACCTGCTTTTCAAATCACATACTAGTTGTACCAAATACAATTAGATTGCTAGAGTTGAGAGATTTATAACTCTACATTTTTTCACCTCTAGAAAGAGCACAGTGTGCGTGTTTCTCTTATGGAAAATATGGAATCTCCATTCAGGATGTGCATTCATTTGAAACAACATGGGAATTATCAATGAAATTTCCTATATCATTTCATATCATTTTTAATCTGAATCCAATACTAAAAAATTCAAATTCTGTTTCCAATCCAGCTCCATGGGAGCTAGCTCTAGTCAGCCTGCTCTTAACTCTTGTATTGCTGGTGATTGTTCCCATTTCCCGATTGGCCGAAAATTTGTCTAGTCTGGAGCTCTATGGAAAACACTAACTGCCATATAGACACAGAAGATCCCTACATAGCAAGAAGGTGGAACCAAAGCAAATGTAAATAACTTCATAAATAGAGAGGGGTAAGCTGTCTTGAGTGGCAGGTACAATCTTAAGCAAAGGCATAGAGGGGGGAGTAGCCTGTACAGAGCGACAAGTGCAGCTCTACAACTCTAGCCACATTACTGGTCAGATTAGATGGACCATTCTGGTCTGTACCTACAGTCGTTTGCTCATATGTTGCCCCAAAGATTTTTTTTTTGCCATATTCTTGTGCCAGACGTTCTGTGATGCCATATCTAAGAATACTTTCAGAGACATTTACCACCATTTACCACTAATTGGACAAGCAGAATCTAGATTAGTCTTGGTAAATGTCTGATAGTATATTATAGTATATTGAGATCCAAACCACAATTGTATTACAGTGATTACAAGTCCCTCTCTTTCCTGCACAGTCGCTCTGTGACCTGCTATCTAATTTCCTGCAGGCCCATTTAGGACCACATGACAAAACTAAAAAAAAAAAGGAAATAAAATAAAAAATAAAAAAGGCCTCCTTTAGCCTTGTGCCTTTTTGCTTCTGCTTCTGCTTTCTGCATTGCTCTGTTGGTATTACTATCGTGGCTTGTTTCATTGCTGCCTGTCGCCCCTCCCCTGATGATTTAGGTGGTTCATGCCACCCTACTAGGTGCATGGTTCTGCAACTAGTGTGCTTTGGCATTTCTCTGCCACTCTTCATCATCTTCCTGCTTCGCACCTTAAGTTTGCCATTGTACAACGTTCACCCTACTTAAGTGCCATGCTAGTTTGTCACTACCCTGGTCTTCATTCTTCTCTAGCTTTGTACCATTGTGGATGCCTTTGGCTTGTTAATATATGCTTCTGAAGGTATTCCACTATCTTCTTTGACATGCAGTTCCCAACAATCCGAGTCCAAGAGAAATTGAACCTGGAGCAGTGTAGGTTCACTACCAGCCTACCATTTTCAGTGTACTTGAGCTTTTTCTTCAAATTTATTTTCAAATTTCCATTAGTGTATTTGTTTGGAGGTCTAGGAGGGGGGAGAATTATGACATGTTGACTGATGCTTATCCACCACATAGCCAAATGAACTCTAGCTATCATAGGGTAGCAGATCACCCTTATATCCACCATGCTCCATTACTGTCCTTGTCGACCAAGAAACTGTACTTGTTGAGTCATTGATGAAGAAAACCTTATATAGTTCTGGATGACTGGAGTGCATTTCATGAATACTTCTTTCACCCTGGTATCTTTTCTATCAGGATGGATGAGCATGGAGCACTGATGGAGGAAAAGGACACCCACCTAGCCAGACTGATAGCCAAATCAAACTTGGCTATCATGAGGTGACAGATGACCCTCACATCCACCATCCTCCATTACTGAACCGGTCAACTATTGGTCTTCTGCCACTAGGCAAAAAGAAAAAAAAATTAAGATCGCAAACAGAGGAACACAGAAAAGAATACAGGATAAAGCTAAAAGAGTCAGAGAGAGAAATAAGGAAGTAAAAGCAAAGACGGAAGAAATGATGGTTAAAATATGTAAAGCATGGAGACAAAACTTTTTTCAGGTATGTTCAGGAGAAGAGGAAGATCAGATGTGGACCTGCACGACTCAAAAGGACAGATTCGTGGAAAGTGACATTGAAAAAGCAAAAATGCTGAACAAATACTTCTGTATTCATAAAGAAAATCTTGGAGAAGGACAACATATGATTGACAAATATACAAATGGGAATGGAGTAGATACCACACTATTCATAGAAGATAATGCTTTTGAACAGCTTGAAAAACTGAAAGTGGACAAGGCCATGGGACTGGGTGGGATATATCCCAGGATACTAAAAGAGTTCGGAGAGGTTCTAGCAGGGCCTTTAAATGATGTTTTTAATAGATCCTTGGAGATGGGAGAATTTCTGCAGTACTGGAGAAGGGCTGATGTGGTACCTCTGCACAAAAGTGGTAATAGGGAAGAGGCAACAAACTATAGGCCAGAAAGCCTTACCTCAGTGCAGAAAAATAATGGAGGCGCTTCTGAATGAAAGAATAGTGGACTTTCTAGAAACCAATGGCTTGCATGATCCAAGGCAACATGGTTTTACCAAAAGATGATCATGCCAAACACATTTGCTTGAGTTCTTTGACAGGGTGACCAGAGAACTAAATCAAGGGCATGCGATGGATGTGATATACCTTGATTTCAGCAAAGCCTTTGATACTGTTCTTCATAGGAGGCTTATCAATAAGCTGAGCAGCCTGAGGATGGGTCCCAAGATGGTGAATTGGATCAGAAATTAGTTGACCGACAGAAGGTGGTGGTAAATGGAACTCACTCGGAAGAAAGGAAGGCGAATAGCGATGTGCCCCAGGGATTACGCCCGAGACCAGTACTATTCAATGTATTTGCGAGTGATATTGCTGAAGGACTAAAGGGATAAGTCTGCCTTTTTGCAGATGACATGAAAATTTGCAACAGAGTGGACTCCTCTCAGGGAGTGGATAACATAAGGAAAGATTTACAAAAGCTGGAAGAATGGTCTAATGCTTGGCAGTTAAGATTTGATGCAAAGAAGTGCAGAGCCATGCACTTGGTATGCAGAAATCCAAAGGAATTGTATGCAATAGGGGGTGAGAGGTTGGTGTACACATACCAGAAGGAGGATCTCGAAGTGAATGTTTCTGAGGGTCTCATGGTGGTGAAACAATGTGCCAAGGCAGTGGCCAAAGCCAGAAGGATGGTGGGTTGCATACAGAGAGGAATTACCAGCAAAAAGGAGGAGGTATTAATGCCCCTGTACAAGTCATTGGTGAGGCCTCAGTTATTTTACTATTTTATTTTTTAACTTTAGTTCTATACCACCTTTCTGCCATTCAAAGCAGTTTACATGTAAACAAAAACTAACATGGATATGCATGCTGCTTTACAATGAACAGAACCTGGTAATTAAATCTAACATTTGTTGAAAACTATGTAGACTGAGCGATTGTTAACATAGATAAGAGGAAATTAGACTTACCTGCTAATTGTGGTTCCTGGAGTGGAGACAGTCTAGTCCCGGACTTCAGGGTTGTCCATCTCATACAGCAGCTTGGAGACTGAGAAACTCCTCCTTTTCTGATGTCACTGGTATATCCATCCGGGAGCCTCCTCCTTCCATCAGTTCCCTATTGACAAAGCAGACTCACCGGAGCAACAAGTAAGAATATAACTCTAAACAGAACATTAACCAACACTGACTTAGACTTTCCGCATACAGAGCCCTCCCCCCTGCTAAATCCGTAAGATAGAAGGGAAGATAGGGCTGTCCCTTTTTTTTTTTTTTTTAAGTATCGGGGCACCCCAGCCACCAGGGTTTCCATCCCCTCCAATAAAATCAGCTCTTACCTGTAATAACCTGGAACGCTGACCGTCCAGTCGCAGCAGAAACACCACTAGGGAGGGATACGGGACTAGACTGTCTCCACTCCAGGAACCACAATTAGCAGGTAAGTCTAATTTCCTCTTCCTGATCGTGAAGCCAGTCTAGTCCCGGACTTCAGGGTTAGTACCAGAGCAGTGAAGGAACTCAACCATGGGAGGGACCCAGCAGGCCAGCTTGCACCACCGCTGACCCAAAGGAGGTGTCCTCCGAGGCTTGAACATCCAGCCGATAGTGCCTGACAAAAGAATTCAAAGACGACCACGTCGCCGCCTTGCAGATCTCCACGGGAGGCACGAGCCGGAACTCCGCCCAAGAAGCCGCCTGCGCTCTAGTTGAGTGAGCCCTAAGCCCCTCCGGCACCGACTTGCCTCCGGAAATGTACGCTGACGCAATAGCTTCCTTTAGCCACCGAGAAATAGAAGCCTTCGACGCCACTTCCCCCTTTCGCGGCCCCGCAAACAGCACAAAGAGCCTATCTGACTTGCGGAAGTCGGCCGTCCGCCGGAGGTACCTTTTTAACGCCCTACGCACATCGAGAAGGTGCAACTCCCTCTCCACCGGGCCACCGGCGGCCCCTCCAAAGACTGGTAAAGAAATCTCCTGATTCAGATGAAACGCCGAAAGAACCTTCGGCAGAAACGTCGGCACGGGCCGCAAGACCACCTTCGTCGACCGAAACTGGAGATAGGGCTCCCGACAACCTAGCGCCTGCAACTCCGAAACTCTGCGGGCCGAGCAGATTGCGACCAGAAAAACAACCTTCAGGGTGAGATCCTTAAGGGTCGCTCGCGATAGGGGCTCAAAGGGTTCCCGCGTCAACGCGCCCAAAACAAACGGAAGATTCCAGCTAGGCACGATCTGCCGAAAAGGGGGCCGCAGCAGTGACACAGCGCGCAAGAAACGTTTAACGTCCGCCTGACCCCCGAGTGCCTGACCTCCAACCCTACCCCTATAACACGCTAGGGCAGCGACCTGCACGCGTAATGACCCGGCCGCCAACCCCTTGTCAAATCCATCCTGCAAGAACTGCAGGATTTGCGGGATGGTAGATCTCAACGGCTCACAACGCCGCTCTCCACACCAAACTTCGAATATCCTCCAGATGCGAACATAGGCCAGGGACGTAGACCTCCTGCGCGCCTTCAATAAAGTGGAAATCACCGGCCCGGAATACCCCCTGGCCGTCAACCGAGCCCTTTCAAGAGCCAAGCCGTAAGCGAGAACCAAGCCATGTGAGGCATCAGCAGTGGACCCTGCGACAACAGATCCGCCCGCAGCGGAAGGCGCCAGGGCTTCGCCACCAGCAGACACATGAGATCGCCGTACCAAGGTCACCGAGGCCAGTCCGGAGCTATCAGGATCACTTGACCCCTGTAGCGCTCTACCCTTTGAATCACCCGGCCGATCAACGCCCATGGCGGGAAGACGTATAGAAGCTGATCCACGGGCCAGGGTTGAGTGAGAGCATCCAAGCCCTCGGACATCCGTTCTCTGCGTCTGCTAAAGAACCGAGTCACCTTCGCCGAGTTGAACGTGGCCATGAGGTCTATGACCGGACTGCCCCAGCGGCGCACCAGCATCTCGAACACCTGGGGATGCTAGACCCATTCGCCCGGGTCCACCTTCACCCTGCTGAGGAAATCGGCTTCCACGTTGTCCACTCCTGCCACGTGCGCTGCCGAGAGGTCCATCAGAGTCGCTTCGGCCCACTCGCAGAGCATCTCGGCCTCGTATTCGAGCGCGGCGCTCGTGGTTCCTCCTTGTTTGTTGACATAGGCCACGGCCGTCGCATTGTCGGAAAACACTCGGACCGCCTTTCCTTCCAGAAGGCTGCGAAACTCCTTTAGCGCCAAGGCGATCGCCCGCAACTCTAACCGATTGATCGGCCACTCGCGCTCTTGAGCCGACCACACCCCCTGCGCAAAGACCCCCTGACAATGGGCTCCCCAGCCCAGTAGGCTGGCGTCTGTCATCAATGGGATCCACTCCGGCGTCTCCAGCCCTTTTCCGTTCCACAGGGAGCGCGGAACCAACCACCACTGCAGTGCTTGACGCGTCTCCTCGGAACACGGCAGCCTCCGAGACAAGGGATCGTTCTGATGAGACCAACGGCGGAGCAACGCCCTTTGCAAGGGCCGCATGTGCGCCCTCGCCCAGGGCACCGTCTCTATCGCCGCCGCCATGGTGCCCAAGAGTTGAAGGTAGTGCCAGGCCGACGGCCTCTCGCAGCGTAAAAATCTCCGCAAAAGGAGACGCAGGCCCCGAGCCCGCTGCTCTTTCAGGAAGACTTTGCCCTTGACGGTATCGAAGCGTGCTCCGAGGTACTCCAAACATTGAGTGGGCACCAACCGACTCTTTGCCGGATTGATTATCCAACCGAGGCTCTCTAAAAAGGACACCACCCGGGCTGTCGCTTTCTCGCTCTCCACCCTCGACTTCGCCCGAATCAGCCAGTCATCCAGATAAGGATGGACTAGGATACCTTCCTTCCTCAAGGCCGCCGCAACTACTACCATCACCTTTGTGAACACGCGTGGAGCCGTGGCCAGCCCGAAGGGCAGCGCTCGAAACTGAAAATGTCCGAAAGGAACCGCAAACCTGAGAAACCTGTGATGATCCTCCCTTATGGGGATGTGCAAGTAAGCCTCGGAGAGGTCGAGGGACGTAAGGAACTCTCCCTTTTGCACCGCCACTATCACCGAGCGTAGAGTCTCCATGTGGAACGATGACACTCTCAGACACCGATTCACTCTCTTGAGATCCAGGATAGGCCGAACCCCACCATCCTTTTTTGGTACGACGAAGTATATGGAGTATCGACCGGAGCCGCATTGGTCTGGGGGCACTGGCACTATGGCCTTTAGATCTAAGAGCCTTTGCACTGTTTCCCGTAGAGCCCGGCATTTTGCCTCGGACTTGCCAGGAGACAGCACGAAGGCGTCTCGCACTGGCCGAAGCATCTCCAGCGCATAGCCCTCTCGAATGATCTCTAGCACCCACTGATCTGAAGTAATTTGGACCCAGGCAGAATAAAAATCCTGTAAACGCCCCCCTACAGCGGAGAGGGGCGCCTGGGCCCCCCTGATCTCATTGTGGTTTCCGATTGCTAAGGTTCGAGGTCGAGGAAGAACCAAACCCCCTTCCTGCTCCTCGAAACCCTCGAAATCCCTGATTCCTAGAGGGGAAACGACCCCTCTGTCCGGTGGAAAATCTCTGGAACCGATAACGCCGAAAATCTCGTTGTTGCCCCCTACCGGTAGCGGGCGTACGAGCCGGCTTAGGCTTGTCCTCGGGTAACCTACCCCCTTTGGACTCTCCCAACTCCTTAACTAACTTCTCGAGATCTTCCCCAAACAAGAGGCGACCCTTGAAAGGAAGCTTACTAAGTCGAGCCTTCGAAGAGGAATCGGCCGCCCAATTTCGCAACCACAGGTAACGGCGCGCTGCGACTGCCGACGCCATGCTCTTTGAGAGTCCACGCATGAGATCGTAGTGGATGTCCGCCAAATAGGCCGCACCCGACTCCAGCCGGGCCGCGTCCTCGGACCGCTCGAGCGCCGGGCCTGGCAGTCGCTGAGACCATCGCAGACATGCTCTAGCCACCCAAGCTCCGCAGATGGCCGCCTGCAGAGAAAGCGCATTCACATCAAAAACCTGCCTCAATAAACCATCCAATTTCCGATCTTGGCCGTCCTTGAGGGCCGCACTGCCCTCCACGGGAATGGTGGTCTTTTTCGTAACCGCCGAGACCGCAGCGTCCACCTTAGGCGACTTGAACATTTCCCTGTCCTGGTCATTTAAGGGATACAGCCGAGACATCACTCTGGCCCCCTTCAGCGGAGCTTCGGGAAGGCTCCACTCTTCCTGAATCATCTCGTGAAACACCCGGTGTACCGGGAAAGCCCTCTGCTCCTTCCGAAACACCTGTAGTAAGGGGTCCTCGAGGGAAGCGTCTGCTGCTGAATCAGGCACCGGCATATTCAGTACCTTCAGCGTCTCCACCAAAAGTGCGGCAGCTCTTCCCTCCGGAACACCCGGACCACTCTGGCCTGATCTTCCTTTTCAGACAGCTCCCCCTCTTCCAATTCTTCCTCCAACGACAAATCCTCCTCCTCCGAGCGTGGCCCCTCCGAAACCACAGACCGGTCCCCGGATCCACCTCTGCCCGGACCCTCTTCGGCTCTGGAGGAGACTGATCGTCCTGCAAAGGTGCAGCCCGCCGCTTCCCTGACACCGGGCTAGGGGTGACAGTAGCAGACTGACTGTCTCGAAGAAGAACTTGCTGGAGCAAGCTGACAAATTCCCTGGAAAAAATGGAATCGAGCCCCAAAGACCCGAGACCCTGAGAGGGAATAGAGTCTGGCCGCGAGGAGGGGCCTGCCACTGGCTCCTCCACGGGCCCCTCTTGTACGGACCCCGCTAAGGCCCCAGTCTCAGGGCTCTGAAACTCAGACCGTTCATCCTGAGACTGCAGCCCTGAGGCATCCCTAACACAAGAATGGCACAAGCCAGAGTCTGTGCACTTCTTCACCCCACAAACCATGCAGTGCTGTTTGGAAGGCATGGCAAGAAACTCACTCCCAAAACGGGCGCCAAAAGAAACAGTCAAAGAAAAAAGCCCGATGAAACCAAAAAGGGGGCGGGGTCTAAAATAAACTATAAAAGAAATGATGAATAAAGAAAGAAAGAAGTAAAGAAATTAAGAAATTAAGAAAATACGAGGAGAAAATTCTGAACGCGAAAAACGCGGCACCCCGGGGGCAGTAGCAAGAAAAGCAAACTGCGCCAGCACAAACACTCCTCCGACGCTGCTCAAAGCGCGCCGCCGGCACAAGGCCGAGGCCGAGGCCAAAAAATAGGCTGTGCGCGCCAAAACCCCCTGGATGCAAGCACTGGTCGACCGCGGCCCCCTTACCTTTGCTGGCCCCCCTAGAAAGAGGGCAACATTCGCCGAACAGCCCCTTTGACAATCACCAACACCGGCTACTTATAAGGAGGCAAGGATCCCAGACCGGGGTGCTTCGGGCTGGCTGAGGATCGCCGACACAGGGGGCCCGCTGGGAAAATGCTCAGCGCGTCACAGGCACAACTTCTGAAGACGCCGGCAAAGTACCGCACAGCCCCGGTCTCTACTGATCTGAATCAGAGAACCGGAGCTGTCGTTCGCAATTCACCCTGACCCGCTAACAGAGGACCCGACCTAGTTAGGGGCAGAGGACGGTGGGGCAAGAGAGAAGGAGGGCTCTGTACGCTTAAAGGCACAGTCCTCTCCAAAAGCAGAAGGGCTCTGCTGAAACTTTAACTCTACTCTCTGTCTAACAACTTTAACACCAAACTCCTAATTGTTTCTCCAGTGAGCCCGGACTTCCAGGCTCACCCATCCATCCAGCTGCTTGGAGACTGAAGAACTGATGGAAGGAGGAGGCTCCCGGATGGATATACCAGTGACATCAGAAAAGGAGGAGTTTCTCAGTCTCCAAGCTGCTGTATGAGATGGACAACCCTGAAGTCCGGGACTAGACTGGCTACACGATCAGGAACCAAATATTTACATCGTTGAGGGTAAGAGTCAGTGGACCAAGAGTTTAGGTAATTGGATGTGCTAGTGTGCATTAGACTGGGATTCTAGATGTGTTCTAGTGTCCTTGAAAAAGGTACATTTTCAACTTCTTCCAAAGGTCTTTGTGATCTAAGCATTTTCTTAGATCTGGTGGTAGGGAATTCCATATAGTGGGAACAAAGGGTGAGAATGCATGGTTACATGTTGATTGTTTGCTCCTGGTCTTATGAGATGAGATAGAGAGGAGGTTGAATGCATTCTGTTTTCTAAGCCTGTCATTCTTGGGTCTTGATAGCAAGGGTTGGAGGCAGGTTGCCGATTCTTCGTGGTTTTGAATATTATGAAGAGAGCCTTATAGTATTTTACTCTTGCTGGGATGGGAAGCCAGTGAAGTTGCCATAAAACAGGAGTGATGTGCGTTCTTCACTGGGCTCTGTGGATTTTTCTTGCCACGGTATTCTGTGCCATCTATAGAGGGTGTAGTGCAGGCTTAGGGATGCCAAGGTAAATTATGTTGCAGTAGTCTAGGATGGGTGTAATTATGGCCTGGCATATTTTCAGTATTGTGTTCAGTTCTGGAAACCATATCTTATAAAGGATATTAAAAAAAAACAAAAAAAACTTGAAACGGTTCAGAGGAAGGTGACCAAAATGTTTTGGAGCCTGTGCCAGAAGACGAATGAGAAGAGTCTTGAAGAACTAAATATGTATACCCTAGATGAGAGAAGGGACAGGAGAGATATGATATAGACGTTAGATAAAGGGTATTAATGAACAAACAAACCTTTTTCAAAGAAGGCTGTAAAACTAGAAGGCATAAAACAAAGTTGCAAGGAGGTAAACTTAAAAGCTATGTCAGGAAATACTTTTTCACTGAAAGGGTGATGGATGCTTGGAATGACCTCCCAATGGAGGTGGGGCAAATACAGTGACGGAATACAAAATGGCATGGGACAGACACAGTGGATCCCTTTATAGCAAGAGGATCAAGTCAAAATAAACTTAACTATTTTTTTATACAACAAATAGAGAGGGGTGACCTGCACGGATGGTGGGCATACCTACTGTAGCCACCTTCCTAGGCAGACCATACTGGTCTTTATCTGCCATCATTTACTATGTTACTATGTATTAGCCTCTCATTATAGGAGCTTCCAGATTACCTTGCTGCTGTGTTGGTCTTCCTCAGCTATTCTGGGCTGTCACCAGCAGTGCGGCAGCCCCACTTCCACTGCTTTTGGGGGCCTTCACCATTGTTCATCCTCTGATTCTTCTTTACATCCCTCATCATGTCTGTACTTAAAGTTTCTGTGCTGGGACCAAAGTCCTCAGCAACAGGATTTTAACTTGCAGGCACACGGCTCAGCTGAGCTCACCCCAGTCCCGTGGCCTGGGCTAGTGCTACCTCTTTTGCCGTTGTGTTGGCTCACCTCTAATGTTTTAAGGCTTTCCATCCAGTCTGGGTGCTGTGCTGGACCTCCTGGCATAATTTAGGTCTTTGCAGCCAATTTGGGGGCTGGGTTGGTCTCCTTACTATTTTACTCCTCTCAAAGCGCTTGCTGTGCCTCCATCAATTGTGCTGCTTTGCCCTCGTCAACTACTTAAGATGTTCATTGCGTTCTTTGTACCATTTTGTCCTTCTGATGGTGGTTTCTGGTACTCATCCTGCCACTGTACAAACTCTTTGCCTCTCTTCTGATGCCACTGCTGTTTCAGATGCCTGCCATCAAGTTTCAAGCAGGTTTGATTGAAAACAGATGGCAAACTGGACTGCTACACTGCAAAATAGCTTCCATCATAAACTTTAATGGGGGTGAATGGGATGAACTGGTTTCCAAGGACTGGATGATTAGATGATTGGCTGCCAAAGACTAATCAAATGGATATATTCTGAAGAAATATAAATTTTTGATTGCACATGCCTAGTAGCAGCTTTAAAACAAATTGGAGAAAGTATTGTTTCACTCAATGAACAATCAAACTGTCAAATTTGTTGACAGAGGATGTGGTGAAGGGATCTAGCATAGTTGGATTAAAAAAGAAGAGTTTGGACAAATTCCCAGATGAGAAGTCCAATTATTTGCTAATGTGACACCCCAGGGACTTAAGAGACTCCCACTAAAAGTGTTCTCAGTTGTCCTCATATCACCTAGAGCACATATAAATTAACAGGCAAGACTTTTCCACTCCTCCCCACAAACCTACACTTCGATCAGGTTCCTTAAAAAATGAGCAAACCCACTGTATTAAGGTGTCTTCCAAAGGTAGGGAAAAGTGGCTAGGATGGAATAGCAAAGGTTAAAATGTCTCATAGTACCTGTTCCAGAAATAGACCCAAGAAGAATTAAAACACATTTATTTCTGTCCTTCAAAAAGGAATTCTCCTCGGCTATGCTGCTTTCTGTCAATGTACCTCAGGGCTGCCTTGGGACCCCTTCTCTTCTCTCTCTATACTTGTTCCTTTGGCGCTTTGATCTCCTCACATAGTTTTCGGTCCATCTTTATGCTGATGGTTTTCAGATTTACCTCTCTACACCAGAAATCTCATCAGGAGCTCAGGCCCAAATCTCATCCCACTTGTCTGATGTTGCTGCCTGGTTGTCTTATCATCATCTGAAACGGAACATGACCAAGACAGAGCTTCTTATCTCTCCCCCTAAACTCAACTCCCCCTTTTCTCCCTTCTCTATTTCTGTGGATAATTGGCATCCTCTCTGTTTCCTTGGCTCATAACTTTGGGGTCATATTTGACTCTTCTCTATTTTTCTCTGCACATCAACAGTTAGCTAAAATCTTTTGTTTCTTTGACTATAACATCAGCAAAATGTGTCCCTTTCCTTTCTGAACACACTACCAAGACCCTTATCCACTCTTGTCACCTCCCATTTAGAGTATTGCAACCTCCTCCTCACTGCTCTCCCATTGAATCATTTCTCTCCCCTTCAATCCATTCAAAATTCAGTTGCACAGCTAATCTTCCACCAGTGTCGCTTTGCTCACATACCCCTCTTCTTAAGTCACTTCACTGGCTCCCTATCCATTTCTGCACATAGTTCAAACTTCTCCTATTGACCTACAATTAGGTTCACTCTGCAGCTCCTCATTACCTCTCCTCTCTTATCTCTCTCCATACCCTTCTTCGGGAACTCCCATCTGTGCCGTTATCTTCTACCACCAATTCCAGACTTCATTTGTTCCACCTTGCTGCACCGTACACCTGGAATAGACTATCCAAGTCAGTACATCAGGCTTTCTCTCTGGTTCTACTCATATCCAGGCTAAAAACCTACCTCTTTGAGGCTTCTTTTGGATGCTAACCCTATTATTCTCCTGTTTAATACCCATGTGCAGTTCAATTACTTCCCTCCAAGAACTACCCTATTCCCCTGTTTGTTCCATTTGTCTGCCTTGAACAGATAGCAAGTTCTATGGAGCAAGGACTGTCTCTTATGTGTACTGTATAGCACTAACATTTGTAGTAACATAGTATATGATGGCAGATAAAGACCAGTATGGTCCATCTAGTCTGCCCAGTAAGGTGGCAAGAGTAGGTGCACCTGCAGCTCCTTTAAGGTCACCCCTCCCAATGCCTTTGTTTAGGGGTGTACCCACTATTCTATGCAGATCACCTCTACTTGTTGAGATCTCAGAGATAGTTAAGTTTATTTCTTTTATCCTGTTCTTATAACGGGATCTACTGTGTCTGTTGCATGCCATTTTGAATTCTGTCACTGTATTTGCCCCCACCACTTCCATTGAAAGGGCATTCCAAGCATCAACCACCCTTTCAGTGAAAAAATATTTCCTGACATTGCCTTTCAGTTTATCCCCTTGCAACTTCATGTTATGCCCTCTAGTATTACAGCTTCCCCGTTGTTATAAAAGGTTTGTTTGTTCAATACTCCTTAAGAATTTAAAAGGTCTGTATCATATCTCCCCTGTCCCTCCTCTCCTCTAGAGTACAGTCGTCCCTCGTTTATCGTGGTTAATCAGTTCCAGACTCTACCGCGATAAGTGAATTTCCGCGTAGGATTCTTTATTTATATCCAAGAGTTTTACCTTCTCCTGGATGGTAAGCATCTTCCTCCGGCGCTTAGTTTCATCATCAGAAGGCTTAGAAGAAGCAGCACATTTAGGAGATATCGTGGGGCTTAGATAAAGGCCTACAGTCCATACGTACAGTAATTTTAATTTTAATACAGGGGTGTATAATTGACTCAGACAACCGAGTGTGTGCTGTATCATTTTCACTGTCTCAATCAACTTTTTAATGAATATACATGTATTTGAAAAAAAACGCGATAGAATGAAGCCGCGAAAGTCAAAGCGCGAAGTGGCGAGGGACGACTGTATACATATTTAGGTCTTGGAGTCTCTTTTCAAACGTCTTCTGGCTCAGGCCCTAAATCATTTTGGTCGCCTTCCTCTGAACCATTTCCAGTCTTTTTATATCCTTTGTGAGATATGGTCTCCAAAACTGAACACAATATTCCAAGTGAGGCTTCACCAGCGACTTGTACAGTGGCATTAATACCTCTTCCTTTCTGCTGGTAATTCCTCTCTGTATGCAACCCAGCATCCTTCTGGCTATGACTACCGCCTTGTCACACTGTTTTGTCACTTTGAGATCCTCAAAAACAATCATTCCGAGGTCCTTCTCCTGGTCCGTGCACACCAACCTCTTGCCCCCTATCTTATACAATTTCCTTGGACTTCTGCATTCCAAGTGCATGTCACTGCACTTCTTCACATTAAATCTTAATTGCCAAGCATTAGACCATTCTTCCAGCTTTTGCAGATCTTTTCTCATGTTATCCACTCCCTCAGGAGAGTCCACTCTGTTGCAAATTTTCGTGTCTTCTACAAAAAGACAGACTTTTCCATTCAGTCCTTCAGCAATATCACTCACAAATACATTGAATAGTACTGGCCCCAGTACTGATCCCTGGGGCATGCCACTAATCACCTTTCTTTCATCCGAGTGAGTTCCATCTACCATCACATTCTGTCATCTGTCAGTCGACCATTTTCTGATCCAGTTCACCACCTTGGGACCCATCCCCAGGCTGCTCAGTTTATTGATAAGCCTCCTATGTGGAACAGTATTAAAGGCTTTGTTGAAATCTAGGTAGATCAGAGAACTAGATCAAGGACATGTGATGAATGTGGTCACCCAGTCAATCAGATTTGTTTGGCATGATAGTCCTTTGGTAAAACCATGTTGCCTCGGATCATGCAACCTATTGGTTTTCAGAAAGTCCACTATTCTTTCATTCAGAAGTATCTCCATTACTTTTCCTACTACTGAGGTAAGGCTTACTGGCCTGTAATTTGCCACTTCTTCCCTATTGCCACTTTTGTGAGAAGGTACCACATTGGCCCTTTTGCAGTCCTGCAGAACTTCTCCTGTCTCCAAGGATCTATTAAAAACATCCTTTAAAGGCCCTGCAAGAACCTCTCTGAGTTCTTTCAGTATCCTGGAATGTATCCCATCTGATCTCATGGCTGTCCACTTTCAGTTTTGCAAGCTATTCACATACATCTTCTGTGAATAGCATAGTATCTACTCCATTTGTATTTTTGTCAATCACAGGTGGTCCTTCTCCAGGATTTTCTTTAGTAAAAACAGAAGTATTTGTTTAACATTTTTGCTTTTTTCAACATCACTTTCCACGAATACATTCTCAGCACTTTTGAGTCTTGCAATTTCACCTCTGATCTCCCGAATATACATAAAAAAAGTTTTATCACCACACTTTAGATCTTTAGCCATCTTTTCTTCTGCCTTTGATTTTGCTATCCTTATTTCTCTTTTTGTTTCTTTTAGCTTTATCCTGTATTCTTTTTTGTGTTCCTCTGTTTGCGAACTTCTGAATTTTGTGAAAGCTGTATTTTTTGCTTTTATTTGTGCAGCCATTCCTTTAGAAAACCAAATAGTTTCATTTTCCACTTGTTTTTATTTACTTTCCTTACATATGTACCTTTTATTGCCTCCTTTAGTTTAGTCCATTGCAATTCCACTTGCCTTACTTCCTCCTACCCTGCCAACTCCTCCTTCAGGCACTTGGCCTTCTTCTTGAAGTCAGCATTTTTGAAGTCTAGGACAGAGCCTTGGCTTTTATCTCAAACCACACTGTGTAATGATCACTGCTGCTCACATGGGCACCCACCAGGACATTCGACACACTTTCTCTGTTGGTAAGTACTAAATCCAGCATCGAGCTTTCCCTGGTTGGTTCCATCACCATTTGTCTAAGCAATGCATCTTAGAAGGCATCCACAAGTTTTTGTACTTCTTTCCAGATTTGCAGAAGGAATACTCCAAACCAGATCAGGTAGATTAAAGTCATCCAATATGATCACTTCCCCCTTCATGGCTACCTTTGCAATATCAACAATCAAGTCTCTATCCATTTCTTTGGTTTGAGTTGGAGGCCTATAGACTACATCAGCATGGATGATAGTGCTATCTCTTCTTTCCAACATAAAAATCCACAGTGCTTCTCCTTTACTCCACATCCCCTGCATTTCAGCAGCTTTAATATTGCTTTTGACATAGGGCTACTCCTCCTCCTTTTCTGCCTTCTCTATCTCTCCTAAATAAATTATAGCTAGCTATGGTTATATCCCATTCATGTGACAAGTTAAACCATGTTTCTGTAATGGCCACAATTTCCAAGTCCATTTCCACCGTTAGGGCTTCCAGGTCAGGAACTTTGTTAGCTAGGCTTCGAGCATTTTTGCTCATTGCTTTCCAGCATTTGTTGACTGGCTTGCCTGTATTTTGCATGGATTTTGTTCTACACGCCTCTTCCCACTTGCCATTGATGTGTGGTTTAAACGCGTGGCTGTTTCCAATGTTAGTATGCTTTTGCTGGGCGTGAAGTCCTGAACTTGTCCTTCACCATCCGTCAACCCTTTCCCTAGTTTAAATGCCTGTACACATACTGCCTGAATTTTTCACTTAGGATCCTTTACCCTGCGACTGAGAGGTATAGGCCATCAGCACAGTATAGTCTCTTGTTGATCCATCTGTTTCCCCAGTCGCCTATATATTTAAATCCTTCTTGTTTGTACTAGGTTTGGAGCCATGTATTAAAGTTGTTTATGCGATGCAGCCTTTCTGCCCCCTTACCATGAACAGGTAGAACTTCTGAGAATGCTATAGTGTTAACAATGGGCTTGAGTTTCTCTCCCAGAGTCTGGAAGTCCCTTTGAACTGCAGAGGCACTATTTCTAGCCAGGTCATTTGTACCCAAGTGGATGATAATATCAATTTTGGAATGCTCACTTTCTGCACTAACTATACCAACAATTTGGTTCATATTCCTGCTGGCTGAAGAGCCTGGGAGGCATTTGACCATCTTCTCTCCTTTGAACTGTATATACCTTGTAGCGCTATACAAATGATAAACAGTAATAGTAGTAGAAGCTTGGAGGATGGTATTGAGGTTGCTAACAAGTAGATTAGCTGCATTTTAAATTAACAATATTCAACCAGTAAAGAGAGATTATATTTCTTTATATTAATAGGGATATTCAATCCACTTGTACAATATATAACCCCATTCTAATACCATTTTTCCGGGAAGAAAAGTATTTCACCAGATAAGCAAATGTATAACTCTGTTACTGGATTTTTAACCTGTGAGGTTTCTCAAAATGATTCAAGAGTTCTTAAGTTTCAATATCTAAATAATGTGTGGTGTAAGTGTGTGAGGCCATGCTTTCTTTGGTGAGACAAAGCCCATCTAGGCTGTAGTTGATTTGGGCCAGTTGTGTGGCATTGCTCTCATTTTCTATTCCTCCATTGTTCTGTTGACCTACTACCTTGACTTAATAAAATAAAAGAAGAAACTTCTCTACTCTACCATTAGTCTTCCGGTCTAATGAGGGTCATACTTGACTCTGGCTGCCTCTTGATGTAGTTCTATGGACACCATGGTGGTCATTCTGAACCGTGTTAGTGAGTCTGGACGTCCAGACCCACTAAACACTGGGATGGCTACCCTGCTGACAGAGCTTCCCACACGTATAGGCAGCTTGTGTGGGGAGTTCTGTTTGTGGGCATTAGGGGGTGGTCGGCCCTGTACATCTGGGGTCGGCCATGTGGACGGGAGACTTATTCCACTACGGAGGAACGGGGAAATCATCACTGTTTCTATTTCTGTTGATTTGTCTGCTTGGAAGTGATATTGTTGCCGTCAAGGAACGGATTAGAGCAGTAAGGTAATGACTCCTCTCCTTCACGCCTTGTTGCTCAAACCTGGAACTCAGGTGTCCCTTCCTCCCCTTCCCCCACATCACCCTTCACATAAAAGTCCCAAATTTGCCTGCCAAAAATCTGGTAAGCTTATATCTAAATAAAAGGGAAAAGGGTACTTGCGCTCTTGTCACCCACTCTCACAGACGCAGGGTGTTTCCTTGCAACAAAGCTGCTACAGTCGCTGGCAGGCCCGAGGTACATGAACCATGAAGCCGAGTTCTCTCTCTGGCTGAGCTGGCTTCACACTGGATCTGTTTTTCAGGCTGTCCTCCGTCTTCTGGGTTTAGTTTCAGTGGGCAGTCTCTGTCTCCCCAGCTCTCTGTTCCAGTCTTCCGTCACCTACAGCAGTCGTCCAGTCATAGTATGTGTGTGCATGTATTAAAAACACAGAAAACAATGCCAGATAAAGACCATGCGGCCTATACAGCCTGCTCATACATAAGAACTATTAAGTTCTCAGAGTTGCCAAGTCACTCAGCTCTAGGAGTGAGATTTTTTGTCAGTCCTGGTTTTAAATTTGCATTGCAATGCAGTAAGGTATTTGTAGTCCCTGATTTTACCCATTGAGATCAGTGCCTGCAGGTCCCATAATGCATCAGAATGAGATTGTCAAATCCAGGACTGGCTTAAAATCTCACTCCTGGAACTGGGTAACTTGACAATGCTCAGTTCTACATTCTCTTCTTCTCCCTCAGAGATCCCCTGTATTTGTCCCATACTTTCTTGAATTTAGATACGAGCAGTTCTCATCGCCACCACCTCCATTGGGAGTCTGTTCCATGAATCCACCATCCTTTCTGTAAAGAAGTATTTCCTCAGATTAGGATTACCTGATATTTGGAGGCAAACCTGGGACACCTGGGCAGGGCAGGGCTGAGCTGAGCAGGACAGAGGTCATCTTTTTTCAGATATTTATTTATTTATTTATTTAACAAACAAGCTTTTATATACCGCAACCTTCCGATGATCAGGTGCGGTTTACATATAACAGTTAAGGAGACAGAAAGGCATTTCTGTTTTTACATTGAACATTTCATGAACTATGTACATTAACAATTAAACTTTTAGCTATTAAGTTTTTAAATTTTGTAGAACTATGTACAATTAACTATGTACAGTTAGTAATAGTGAGATTAACAGTATAAACATCATAGACAGTGTCAAGGTCAAAATATCATGAGGCATTGTGGTATTGGATTCAGTGTGTTGTATAGATTATCCCTTTTCGTTTTGAAGTTGAGAGTTTGCCATTGGACCGTAGTGGGAGATATCTTTCCCCCATATATTTCAAAATGACCAGTCTAAACAGCATTTAGTAATTTCAAGTTAAAAAGAGACAGTAGCCCTTTGGGTTATAAGCATGCATATATACATATAATTAAATTTTATTTTATACATAGAGATAAATATTTCTAAAATTTCTCTTCTTCACCTCGGGTCCAAACTCTTTTCCTTTGACTGTTGCAGCCAGGACAGTCATCCATTTCTTCAGCAGGTTTGCAAGGCGACTTTCTTCCTCTTGTCTAGCTGTGCAATCTTATAGTCAGTAGGTCCCACTTGCTCTACCATCTCATAAGGACCCTGCTATTTACAGCAGAGTGTACCCTCCGACGTGGGAATAAAACTAGGACCCAATCCTCAGATTGAAAAGTCCACTGTACTGTCTTTTGCTTATAAGCATGGGCCTGGGGCCCCTGCGCCTTCCCCAGGTACTGTCTCGCTGTTTCTCCAGCTTTCTTTAATTGCGCCTGCATCTGAAGTACGAGTATAAGTCTTTCACATTATGGCCGGGATAGGGTTTCTCATCCCTTTGGGCTCTTTTAAATTGATTTAGATTCCCTACTCCCATCCACTCAGGGCTTTCCCCATCAGTAAGTTGGGTTCTCTCGAGAATTATCTACGGGTCTTTCAGGGGATTTTCCGGCCTCCAAATCCTCCTCTACAGCTGCCCCCAGGCTCAGTTTATGACATGCCTTCTCCAACCAGAGCTGTCTGCAGGATTAGGAGGCTTGGGATTCATCACAAACAAGTCTGGGTTCTTCAAATGAAAGAGTTTAGGAAAATCCTCCGTTGTCTCCCTCTCTGGGGCCCTTTCCACAACACTGCACAGATAGGAGTATCCACTGGTTCCCCTTTCGCTAAGAGGCACTCCCTGGCAGAGTGGTCCCTGCCTCCACATTTGAAACACACCAGATAGCCACCATCTGATCGTTGATGGGGCAGGGTGACTATGAAGACCTTGGCAATGGAACCCTCAACGACTCAGATTTTCCTCGCTGGCCCGTTCAGCTATGGATGGCTAAGTATCCTATTCCTTAACAGCAGGATAGCATACTCATAAGTGAAACACAGCAGTCCTCTGCAGCATGGGAGTGCTCTAGCCAGGCAGGACTTCAACAGTTAGACTGAGTGCACAGTAGTAGATTCAAAAACACTTTCTACCTTCTTAGCAGGCTTCCTTTCAAAGGTAAGTGGTTCTGTCTTGTATGCTGTAGACATCTGGGCTCCTCTCTCCCCTCCAGGTCTCCTGCTTCCTGGTTTAAACCCTGGGGCCTGGCTACACCCTTCCCAGGCATTTTCCAGCCTGTTTTCTTAAAGGGGCAGGGTTTAGGCTCTTATAGGTGAAATACCTCCCTGGTTCTAAGCTTAGCTGGGGAGAATCCCTGCAGAGGATGGGGTGTTTCCCATATACTCCATCACACGGGGACAATCCCTAAAAATCAGAGACATCTGGTAATCTCACCTCCGATTACTCCTGAGTCTATCCCCTTTCACCTTCATCCTATGACCCCTCGCTTCAGAGCTTCCTTTCAGTTGGAGGCGGGTCACTTCCTGTGCATTTATATCACAGAGGTATAAATGGAGGAAAGAAAAGTGATATGATGGAGACATTTAAATACCTCTGTGAGCAGGGGTTTTTCTATTTCGCTAAATTAATGAAATAAACAGATAGTTATTTTCCCTATCTAATGGAGATCAGTTTTGTAAGACATTCACAGTTTTCATAACCTGCACTCACTCTTTCGTAGTATATCTCTTAACTTAATACAGTTCACTTTCCATAAGATACATTTTTTTTTATTGGCACAACAGATTTAAATGGCACTGAGGCAGCTTTAAATTATTCATGCCTTTCGCTCTCTTGGAGACCTGAGGGGTCTGCAGGCCAAACTCGAGGCAATTGGGTTTAGTAAAACTGCCAAGTAATTAAATTCTTTTCTTGGTCACAGCTGTATTTGTTTTCCTCCTTTGAGAATTTCAGGCAGACACCTCACATATACCCAGAGCAGCAAAATATACCACAGGCTGCTCAACTTATTCGTTTTTACGACATTTACACTTTCACACTGAAAACCAGTCAAATGTTTACTTTCCTGTATTTTCTTACTCAGATTCCAAGCGCAATCATCCCAGCACTCAAAGCAAGTCTGCAGCTCTCAGCTGACTCTGGTGGTCACCATGGTGTTTCCAAGGGCACACTAATTAACATCCAGCATTTGGCTTGGTTTTAAATTGCCTACCATGAAGTGTTGGTGAACTTTACCTTTTTTGGAGTAATGGCCAGTTATTTTCACAAAACATTCACTCTATTTATAGAGTTTACTGCACCTATCACACTCGTACCCACTCAAACATCCCAAAAACGGTCCCGGGGCATCCCATTCCCATGTATGTATCCCAAGAATGTTCTCCTGCTCTCTGAGGGCTTCAGGTCAGCCTGTATACCTCAACGCTGCTGAAGCACTTTCAAAGCATAGCTTAGCTATCACTTCTAATCTCTGACGAGACAGCGTTAACCCCACATCAATGCTGCTGTCTCTCTCTGCTTTCCACTCCCATTCTTTATAGGACTCTGGCCCTTTAAATTTACTGGGCTGTCAGTACCATCCTGCTACCAGCCATTGTGGCCCCTTTTAAATTTACCTATTTGGCCACAAATGCCACTCTTAGGCTCTGACAGCATATTCCTCTCTCCCTTTTCTGCTTCGATGCGATCCACAGCCTCTTTTAATTTAACCGTGGGCTTGTTTCACTGGCATGCTTGGCTTGTGCTGGCTGCCTTGGAGTCATCCATATTTGTACCGCTCTGCACCTGGGCCTGCTCTGGGACTATAGATCCTACCCCCACTCCTGTGCAGACTGCAAAGCACCACTGCAGAGGCTTCACTCCCTACACAGTCTACATGCTGCTACAACCTTGGGTCTTGCTGCTTCTTTCAGTGCCCGATGACTTAAAACACTGCAACCCCAGCACCACTCTCAGACCACAATCCAATGCATCCCCCGGGGCCCATCTTTCAACAGGTTCGGTTTCCCTAACTAGCTACTGTTCTCCGCAGGACCCAGGTATTTTGCACCGATTTTATAAAGTAAAGCCTGTATGTGCTTTACTTTATAAAGTATGGGTGAAAGTAGTGTAAAAATGTGTGAAACTAGACGTGAGCACTTATGCCTGTTCTATGGCAGGTGTAAATGCCTGTGCCTAAATTTCACAAGAATGTACCTAAGTTATAGCATTATGTAACTTATGCATGTAAGTCCATGCTTTGCCTATGCTCTGTCCTATATGTGCCCACAATGAAAGTATCTGCAATCAAACATACGAGTATGCATGTTTACAGAATAGTGCCCACACCCAAAATATGTGCATAAGTGCTCATCTGTACACATAAGCCATGGAAAATTCATGATTTACATGCATTAATGGTATGTAACTTAACACTGCTCATTATAAAATTACCTTCTAAATACCCTAGTAGTACATAATAGTACTTGAGGAAATATATGTTCATAAGGTATTGGGTTTAGTAATTTAGCTGGGGTACCATTTTATCCCAGCATCAGCATATAGCATAACTTGTTAGGGAACTGTCTAACTCGCTTCCTAAATAGAAAGCCAGGTTAGGAGTTATGATGTCATAGAGATTATTAGGAGTATTTTGGGGAGAAACCTGTCTTTCTCTCACCTTCATTTTTCCAAATTCTCTGGAGGAGTGTTGAGCTTCTCAGTCAGTGGTGTACCAGGACAAGAGTAAAGAGGGGTTATTCTAAGACTGCCCACCTTCCAGCACTCAAACTAAGGGTCAAGTAGTAGAAAGCTCATTGCCAGGTTGGTATAGTGGAGATCTCTCCTCAAGAGGCCGAGGAGCAAAGGTAAAGAGAAGTGCTATGTTAACGAAGAAGTGATATCCTCACGCCATCTGTTCTTTTACCTGCAAGAGAAGCTCTGTGAGCAAAACACTGCTTAGGAGGCTATGATCTTCTGAGAAGAGTTGGAAAAGAGGTCATGCAGTCAGTTTTCTAAGGTCAGAGAGTTCTCCTCTGGGTCTGTGGGAAAAGTACCAAATAGAAGACCCCATGGGTTTATGGAAATCACATTGCTGGGAGGGGGAGTGGTGTATTCTTGCAGATCCCCAAAGAAGAGGGAAGACTGCCAAGAGATAAATAGAGGAGCATTTGAATGAAGAGGATCCTACCCGGAAGAGCTGCTGGTGAGGAAAATGTTATGCTACTAGTGCCTATTATTGCCTTATCGTCCATTTGGATTTCTTTACATTTTCTTCTGAGCTATGGCTATGTATTAACAGATGAACTGGTATTTTTTAACTGCCAATTAAATTATATTTTTAACCGAGTGTTCTGAGAGGACAGTCGTTTTCTTTGTGTTCATCTGATAAGAAGGTATCTGAGATGTGAGAAGTTGCCTGTATATTAGGGCCTTGAAGGAGTTCCATTCCCCCTGCATTTCAGGACCTAACCACTAACTATATGTCCCTTCTGTAGCCCCTTGAACTGCCCGTACCATGGTCTACTGAGGTGAGGGGGCCTTGCTATAGAAAATCATACCCAAACTGGGAATTCATTAGCAGAAAGTGACTTTAAGAGACGTGGAATCCAAGAGAGTCGTGTGCACCTGTGTAGCCCACTACACGAGCATACAGAGCTAGGTCACTGAGAATAACACAAGAAAAGCATGAGAACAAGTAAAGGACAGAGTTATGGGAGGGGAGAGCTCACTCTCCAGCCCATTTTCAGGTAAGACCTTATAAGAGGTAATTGTAAGGTAAGATAGGGGGAAGCAGATAAGGAGACAGCAGGGCTCTGAAGATTGGGAGGGTTGAAGGGGATCATATCAGAAGAGAAGACCAATGTCTCAATTTGGACAAAGTAGAATATCCCTATGAGAATGAGAAGGGTTGGGAGAAGTGAATATCTTCTGGGACTCAGAGCGAAGCAGCTGTAGCTTAGGAAGAGGACCATGCAAACAGGCCAACTTGAGTTAGGTAAAAGTGTAGTAAGAACTCAGTCAGGTTTTAGTTTTGTGGTTTTTTTTGTATGGTCTGGGGCAAAAATGAAGAGATGAAGATTCAGTTTTGGTAAGAAAGCTAAATAATTGCTCCAATGATTTGTTCTGATGGTTAAACGGTGTTTTTGCTAACATTTGATGGGTTTTTCTCCAAGTTTCTCAGTTTTGCTTCCTGCTTGGGAAATGTCTTACTGACATGCTGCACCAGTGGTTATACCATTGAAAGATGCTCAAGTCTGCCTCCACCTGCTGGCAAGGGAGCATAACCCAGTCATCTGGACTGGTCTAGCAGGATTCAAGGAAAGGAAATTATAAGGTATGATTAAAATGTCTCCATCTGCCCTAGAGAAAACTGAGTTGTAGGCATGAAGTTGTACATAAGTTTGAGAGACCACACAGGGTCTTTTCAGATCTCACTGCATGGCTCAAAAGAAAGCGGTATATATATCTTGATGGAGTGCCATAGAATGGAAATTCCCACTGTAGAAATCTTAAGGAGGTGTCAAATGATCTCTGGATTTGCATTACTCAGCCAGTCATCAGAGGTGTTACTCCAACACCTTTCTTAATCACAATATTTATATTGCCTCATCTTAATTGTGAGTAGAAGGTATTAAAGGCTGCCATTATCAGACATGAATCCAATAGACTAGTTCAGTTAACTCTTCAGTATATATTTAGGCAGGATATTCCAAGGCATTTATGTGGTTTGCAGCTCTGAAAACTGCATAAATGCTGCTCACCATGATATTCAGCAGCACTAGCCCATAGTACCACTGAATATCTCTAAATTCCCCGACGCTAATCTCTTAGCATCAGGACATTCTGGGGGCGGAGCGCGGGTAACACGGCAGGTTAACTGGGCAGCGGTGATACTCAGTTGCTGCCTGGGTAACCCTAACTGGTAAAGTTAGGACAGCTGAATGGCTGTCCTAACTTTAGCCAGTTTTGCAATCTGGCCAGCGGCTGAATGTCACCACTGATCAGATTACAAAATTGTAATCCTGACAATCCGGATAATCAATGCCAGGGCCTGGATATGGCCCCAGCATTAAATATCTGGGTCAAAGTTAAAGCAGCGATGGCCAGCCGCCACCAAAAATCCCCCCCCCCCCTTACTTCCTATGCCTTCTATCCTGCATATTTTAAAGTTGGCTTTAGGACTCCTACCGATAAGGCAGCAAGTGAGTATTCTGGGCAAACTGCTATCCCACAGCAAATTAGAAGCAAACATCACCTACAGTAAGAACACCTCATCACCTAAGAACATATGAAATTCCATGCTGGATCAGACCAAGGTCCATCAAGCCCAGTATCCTATTTCCAAGTGGCCAATCCAGGTCACAAGTACCTAGCAGTTTACCAAAAAAACACACAGGTTCCATAATTCTTGTATTGGGGCAAGCAGTGATTTACATGGGTCTTATTTAATACTAGTTTATGGACCTTTCTTCCAGGAACTTGTCCAAACCTTTTTTAAACCCAGCTACACTAACAGCTTTTACTACATCCTCCAGTAACAAATTCCAGATTTTGATTACGTGTTGAGTGAAAAAATATTTTCTCTTATTAGTCTTAAACGGGTTACACTGTAGCTGCATTGCATGTGCCCTAGTCTTTCTACTTTTTGATGCCATAAAGAATCGATCTGTGTTTACCCGTTCCATTCCATTCTATTCATTAATTTATAGACCTCTATCATATCTCCCATCATCCATCTCTTTCTAAGCCTCTCCTCATAGGGGTATTCTTCCATTCCCTTTACCATGTTGGTGGCTCTTCTCTGAACCTTTTTTAATTCTGCTATATCCTTTTTAAGATACGGCGACCCGAACTGCACACAATATTCAAGGTGCGGTCGCACCATGGAACATCTGTACTCACTCCACATCCTTTGACTTCATGGGATTTGTTTTGATCAGACAGGGCATGAGTAGATCAGACTGGTGCAGAGAGGCCTTCCCATGTGTCAGCAGACAAGGCCTCATGGGAAATAGGAGAGGATGTTAGAGGAGAACCCTGTTCATCTAGGCCCCTTGTTGTAAACATTTCAGCTGCACTTTGTCCACATCAGAAGAAATTATCCTGAGAAAGGGTCTCATTTGTTCTCCCAGCTTAATGTAATGCTTTATAAACTAGTGTAGGTGAGAGAGGGTAGAAATGGCGGAGGTGAAAGGGGAAATTGAAGTCTAGATAGGAGGTAAGATGTAAGAAAGGTACTGGTGGATTAGAGGGGATGAGTGATAGGGAAGGGGCTGGGGCTAGGGCTGAATAGGGGATAAGAAACAGAAGAAAGTAATTGAGGCTAGAGAGGGTATTTATCTATTTTTATTTAGCTCACACTTTTCCAGTGGTAGTTCAAGGTGAGTTACATTCAGGTACATAGGTATTTCCCTGTCTCCAGAAGGCTTACAATCTAAGCCTGTACCTGAGGCAATGGAGGGTTAAGTGACTTGCCCAAGGAGTCCCATCCAGGAAAAGAATCTAGGTGTCATCACAGACAATACGTTGAAGTTGTCTACTCAGTGTGTGGCAGCAGCTGAAAAAGCAAAGAGAATGTTGGGAATCACTAGGAAAGGAATAGAGAATAAAACAAAGGGTGATATCATAATGCCCCTGTATTGCTCCATTGTACAACTACATCGTGAGTATTGTGTGCAATTCTGATCAGCACATCTCAAAAAAACTATAGCAGAATTAGAAAAGGTACAGAGAAGGGCAACCAAAATGATAAATGGGATGGAATGATTCTCCTATGAGGACAGGCTAAAAAGGTTGGTGTTCTCCAGCTCAGAAAAAAGAAGGCTTAGGGGAGATATGATAGAGAATAGAGGTCTATAAAATCTTGAGTGGAGTGGAATGGGTAAACACAAATCAAACGTTTACTCTTTCAAAAAGTAAAACGTTTAGGAGACATACCATGAAGTTACAAAGTAGTGCATTTTAAAACAAAGAGAAAATATTATTTCACTCAATGCATAGTTAAGCTTTAGAGCTTGCTGCTGGAGGATATAGTAAAAGCACACATGAACCCCTTTCCCTTTTGGATATGTTTTTAAAGGACCAAAGATATCGGATAAAATGTTAGTATAGCTACAAAGTAGGGAAAAACGTTAATCCATCAATCTAAGCCGACCACCATGGTAGTTCTTGGAAGGAACTATTTTCCACTGTTGTAGAATTGACTAAAGACACACTTTGGGGCATGTTTACTAAAAACCGCTAATTTGCGCGCCGCAAAATAGCGCACTAAAAGCGGTACTTAAGAGCACTTAAATGGCCCGTAAACGTGCGGGTCACCACCGCACGCGTGTGCGTCACACGAACGCGCCCCGCACAAGTACGGGCCCGCAAATGTCCGATAGAGGCGTGGAAAGGCTAACGGAGGGCGGAGGAAGGCTCCGGAGGGGCGGAGAGACGGGGCTTATGGGCAGGGAAGGGGAGGGGAGAGGCGCCCCGCACATTATCGGGGCTGAATTCGCAAGTAAAAAATAGCGCGAGTGAAACACTCGCGGTAGAGGCCATGTAAAGGGAAGGGAAACCATTTTCGTCAGCAATGTACACCTAAACCGGGGAAACCTTCAAAACGTGAGCAGTGTGATACATGTGCACAGCACAAAAGTGCAATTACAAATATCAAATGACCACCACAGAAATAGTACAAAGAGGAGGTCAGCTGGGGAACAGTGATAGTAAAGGGCAAAACCAAAAAACACACCCAGGAAAGCACCAAAACTATAAATGAATTATGGAAGGGTCTACGGAGCGGAGACCTTTCCCAACACACATTTCCTTGTTACGTACGTTCCCTGTGAGTGGTGTTTATGGTTGCCCATCAATAGCAAGGTTGCCCAGTTTGTTTATATATCAACCCCCTTCTGCGGTGGTCAGTTCCGGGGTTTAGTTGCACGTTTGTCACCAGACAGGGTGAATGAGCCCACAGTAAAAATGTGCAGAGCAGGGTTTGCGACTCCATCCTGCCAGGTTAACTATCTCCAGGGACTGCACTGTCTCTGTGGACACACTGTGGTGCAGCGGACAGAGCCAGTACCTCTAGGACCATAAGGCATAGGATCAAATCCCAGCTGGGGCTCATGCCAGCCCAGTTCCTATGTTTTACCCACCACTAAACAAAGATAGCACAGACACCCCTGTATTGCAGGGAACATAAGCATGGTGCAAACACCCATATTTTGCCCTACCCCGCACACACCCCATAACAATGGGCATTACCCACAGCCCAGTCCCCCACATCCGGTCCCGGAGTGCCACAATGCAATCAGGGCATATGCATTCCCTGAGAGTAGGAATGCCATCATGTTGGCGGACGAGTACAGGTGGTGGAGGGGGCAGTGGCCGCTAGCCACAGAAGACAGTGGCCTAGCCATGTGCAGGCTGGCACCGTCCACTGCAACAGACAGGCCCTGTCGGATGTACAGTCATGGACTGCCCAGGGAATCAAGCACATCTGTGGCAACACAGTGGCGCACTGCACACAGACAGTGTGTGCAAGAACAGAAGGTCACAGGTTCAAAGCCCTGCCAATCCTGTCCACATATCTTTACCCACAACTAATCTGTGATAGTAAGGACAAACCATTATTGCTGGGGACATACGCATTGCTCATACGCCAATTTTACACCCCACTGATCACAGACACCATGATGAGGGGCATTACCTAGAGCAGAGTCTCACAAATGCAGTCCCAGAGGACCACACACCATTCAGGTTCAATGCTGCCGCCCATACAAATGCCAGTGCTGTATATCTCTGCACCACCCCCATGGCATGTAGATGTAGCTAATGCATATTCATGAGGGACAGCAGGAAAACGCAAACAGTGTGTTGCAACCCTGGGCTGGATTTGGGAACCTCAGCCGTAAAGCAGCAGCCAACAGGGGCAGACACACCCACACCCACACCCACCCACAGGCCCCAATGGCCAATGCCCCCTGGAGAGGCAGGACATCGGGCCTTGTGTGCATCTCACAATACTAGCATGTGAATACCTTAGCAATGTCACTCTACACCTGGGTATATGGTACACAGCTTCCAAACACTTGCTCTGAGTACTGGCAGATAGATATCCCTACGTCACGCACATTCTGCTCCTTGAGCTCCATCATGACAATCTGTCTGTTGACTGCAGTGGGTGCATCAGGTCTGGTCTCTGACAGCGTTTACCACCCTGGGGAGTGACTCAAAACAGTATTGCTACCATATCCATGCCTGTACTGTGCCCAGGACTGGTGTGGTGGCTAATGCTGACAAACGCCTCTACAGTAGCACAATGCTGGCATACGTGTGGGAGTGTGTGTCTGTCTATACAGTGTGTGTTGGCTGCAAACACCTTCCACAGCCCACACTGCCAGCACTGTTGCCAGTATTGGCCTGCCAATGTGCATAATGAGCAGCAAGGTACCATGGGTATAGCTCTGACAGGGCGGGTTGGCCAGGATGCATCTGCACAGGGCAGAGGGCACTGACTGGGATAGTGTAGTGGTTGCCCACCACCTACACATACATGGTGGCCTCTGTATGTGCTGCTGGGGTTGCACTCCACCCTGACTGTGCAGTGAAGACAACATGGCTAGGCACCCCCATAGTGAATGATAGTATGTCTCCCATGTGATATATATGGGTTTTGTGTCGGGGCCCAGTCAATGACTTAACTGCTGGTGTGCACTGCCATCCCAGTTCTGGGTGCATGCATTTCCAACAGGACTAACTAGCAGACATATGTCAGCTGGTGTGTGTCCTGATGGAGCGCCGTGCAGTGGCTGATGGCTTGCTGTAGGCGAAGATCAGATAGTGGTGGGGTGCAACTTAGCATATCAAGGCCTAATGTCTGTCAGATATTGTGTTATGGATGTGTATGGAGTTGCTGTGACAGCGCTGTAGGGTGTCTCTCCCACAGCAGGACTGGGGTTGATGGTCCACCCTACTGCTACCATTGCAGGGAGGTAGCATGATGATAAGAGACCCTGCTTTCCAACCTGAGGGGGAGAAATGGTGGTAAAGAGCCCACCTAGGTCTCACATAAGGGGTGCCCCTGACTCTGCCCTACAGAGATATCCAAGGTGTCTCTGCAGAAACAACCTATCTCACAGAGTAATAGTGCTGTGAAGCTCTGGAATGGCCTCATTCTGCCACGGAGGTTGTGGTGGACCTGGTCCTGGGTGCCTCCACGACACTCAGGGTGAGCACAGTACCCGCACAATGTGACGGTGTGTAGCTACTCTGTGCCAGTACAACACCCACTCAGTACACCCTACCAGGCCGAGGTGCTGTGTGGGTGCACATGGACACTCCCTCCTACCAAGCTGTGGAGATGCCGGGGTGCATTCGCGATCCTGTGTCTATCTGTGGACAGTTGATTTGCATGTGCAGTGCATCATGGGTATGGGTGGACTAACCCTATCCTGGCTACCACAACAGACTGTCTGTGTGGTGACATGCAGGCTCTCTGCAGCCAGCCAGGGGCTTGCTGGCAGCTGTAGGCCAATGGGTACCTCATTGCCTGTGAAGTCAGAGGTCATGGGTTCAAACCCACAGTGGTGTAATTTTGTATGGCGGTGCATAGGTATTTAACATGTAATGTGCAGATGTTGCTGGCAGCAAATCAACCCACAGCGTACTATACCCACATGGTGCCCTTGAGTGTGGTTGATAGGGCACACAATAGGCCATCTTTTAGTTTAGGTCCATATGAGGTGCACTAGTCTCTATCCGGAGACACAACATATATGGTGCCCTATAGGGGACATGCAAGGGTGCCTTGGCGGACAGTGCACTCTAACATGTGCCTCATGAGCTGCCTCATGTCAACATGATGTGCGAGTGCGTTTGGTAGCTGTGCTAAATAAAGGAAAACTAAAAGCCACCCTACAGCACTACTCACCAAAAACATACTGCCTCAGCCAGCCCTGTGCACTGAGCACTGTGAGGGATCAAACCCCTGATCCGTGCACCATTGGTCAGTGTACCCACCATTGTGCTGTGTCCCTGTTACTGTGCTGACACATCAGTACACCGCCTCATGGCCATCTGCGCGCGGCCCTAAGCTGCTCACAATGAACAGTTTGCCGCACACTGCCGCCCCAAAAAACAGTGCGCCGCTTCATGCCGCCAAGAATGAATAGTGCGCCGCCTGCTGCTGCTCAAAATTAACACTGCTCCGCCCTATGCCGTGCAAAAGTAAGATGCCCCCTAAAACACTTCTACCTATTAAAGGTGATGCCTCAGTCAGGTGTTTATGTTGTGCACAAAGGGGGTTTGAACACATGGCCCCTGCACCATTGGTTAGTATCTTCACCGTTGTGCTACGGCACTGTTCCTATATGTGCCCAGCAGCGCCCCACTTAGCCTTCCCACGCGCTAATGTGGACCCACAAATGTGCGCGCCGCGCACAGGTACGGTCGTTTTTATTCCTTTTTTCTGCCTGATCCGCCCACTCCTTATATGGCACAGGCACACTAACGGGGCCCCGCACAATTTCGGTGTTTCGTAAACATGCCCCTTTGTTTTTATCACCTTCTCCTAGATTAACATGTACAGAGAGCAGCTAAGTGATCAAAAAAAGGTTGATAGATCCCTGGTTTTCTTTTATCCTAACCAATGATTAACCATATAACCTCTGCAACCTACAGTACTTATCTGGAACAAACCACTAACTAACCAGGCAACAGAACAAGAAGCATGAACACAAAGGCAAAAGCAGCACAAAAATAAGTAGCTATGGCATTGCACAGATCCATAAAATGACAGGGTTCCTATGCCTACTGATCTAGCAGTGTAATATATCTTATTCCGTGCAAGAAACACCCAGAAACTCCTCTCAACCAAGATGACTTACTACCAATTCACCATCGCCTACCCCACCACCAAGCAACCTGTGGGACAGTAGTTTGCCCATTCACAATACTCACTCTCTAACTTATCTGTGCAGCCTTTAAAGACAACTTTAAAATGATTCAAGAAAGAAGGACAAACTGAGGGTTAAAATATAATGACTGAACTAGGACGCTGGAATTCATGACTCATAATGGCAGTCTTTAATATCTTCTGCTCACAGTTTATATGAGGTGTTTACAACTATTGTGAATAAAGAAAAGGTGTTAAAACTCATGACTGGGTGTTTCTGATGACCGACTGGAAGATGATGGTACAGTGATTACTCAACACTTCCTTTAAGAACCTCCAGTGTGAATTTCCTTTTTAGGATTTACTCTCAGGTAGCTATGCTGTCTTCTTTCAGCCTTGCAGTTGTATCTGAGGAAAGACTCTGTGTGGTCTCAAAAACTCAACAAATAGCGATGGTACAGAAACAGAAAAGCAAATATCTAATAATAAAGATGATAGTTGAGTGAATTGTTGTAAACCCAAAAATGAATTTGAGAATTTATAAAAATATAAATCCATTGTATTTGTGAAGGTTTTAACAAACACCAAAAGTACTAAAAAAATAATTAGTAAACAGCCAATAAAAGAACCTAATGGCTATTTTTTTGTCAAGACACCTATATCAGGAGTACTTACTCTCATCACTTTAAAACAAGCAAGCAGTAAAAAGAAACTAAAATCTCTAGCTTGGGCACATACAGCGGTGGGGTTTGGACAGAGCATAGGCAGAGCGTAGAGTTACGTGCATAAGTTACATAATGCTATAACTAAAGTGCATTCTTGTGAAATTTAAACACTGGCACTTACATCTGCCATAGGACACGCCTAGTTTCATACATTTTTACACCACTTACAGACATATTTTATAAGGTAAAGCACATACATGCTTTGCTTTATAAAATCAGTGCAAAATACCTGGGTCCTGCGGAGAACAGTGGCTAGCTAGGGAAACCAAACCTGTTGAAAGATGGACCTTAGAGGATGCATTGGATTGTGGTCTGAAAGTGGTCCTGGGGCTGCAGTATTTTGAGAGTCATCAGGCACTGAAAGGAGCTGCAGGGCTCAAGGTTGTAGCAGCATGTAGGCCGTGTGGGGAGTGAAACCTCTGCAATGGTGCGTTGCAGTCTGCACAAGAGTGGGGGTAGAATATACAGTCCCGGAGTAGGTTCAGAGAAGCACAAGCAGGGACGACTCCAAGGGGGCCAGCGCAAGACAAGCATGCTGCTGAACCAAGCCCATGATTAAATTAAAAGAGGCTGTGGCTCACATCGAAGCAGATGGCAGTTCACTAATGAAAAGGGCGAGAGGAGTATGTCATCAGAGCCTAAGAGTAGCATTTGCAGCCACATAGATAAATTTAAAGGGACCGCAATGACTGGCTGCTGGGTGGTACTGACAGTCCAGTAAATTTAAAGGGCCAGAGCCCTATGACGAATGGGAGTGAAAAGCAGCATTGATGTGGGGTTAATGCTGTCTCATCAGAGATTAAGAGTGATAAGTAAGCTATGCATTCAAACGTGTGACAGGGACAGAAGCTGAAAAAATGTGTTAGTGTTTTAAAAGTGCTTCAGCACTGTTAAGGTAAAGACAGACTGACATGAAGACCTCGGAGAGCCGGGGAACATTCTTAAGGTTGCCAATTGGCTGGTTTATAAATAGTTAGGCTGGCTGCCGGCAGAGAGTTTAAACCAGCCATGCAAAAGTCATTTTTTTGGAGGGAACCCTGCCGCCATCGCTGCTGCCACCACTGCCGCTATTTCTGAGTCTGCGGTACGGCAGAATCAATCTTCTACTGGCCTCCTGACCTCCCTCATTTCCCTGCTGTTTTTGTTATCATCATGGAAAGTATAGGGGATATCAGAATATCTTCTTCTCTATGCCCTTTAGGTGTCTGGATGGCAGAACAAGAGCTTTTCTGATGCCTATTCATGCCTTGGAGCAAGAATAGACATGGATGGTCCCACTAGTGGGTGGGGATGTGTTTACCATTTATGAAATCAGGAGCACACATCCAACTTGCCGGAATGCCCCCAGTTATACCTTCATCACACACCTTCACAGTGCATTTTTCCTAGGGAAAAAAGTGCTGGTATTCATATGCAGGACTCTGTCATTAATGCTTGAGGACCATGAAAAAGGTGCCGATACTCCATATCACTGCGAACCCTCTCAAAAAAAGCCCTGGCCCTTCGCAACTTGGATGTCCTCCTGCTAAGTACATCTATAGAACCAGCTTCTACAATGGCACTGGGGGTGTCTTTGTGATTTGGAGCATGAATATGGCTTCTAAAATAACCCCTTAAATGTTAATGTGTGCTAAGTGCCACTGTGCCCATAGAAATAGCCTTTAGCAAACATGCTTCTTAGTATGTTTGAGACTCACAATGCCTGTATTCTCATGCTATCCTCATAATGAGAATGAGAACTCAGTGTTAGAGTGCAGCCATTGTGTTCAACAAACATCTGAAAGCTGCAAGGTGCCTGAACAGATCAACTGTTCCAGGCGCTGCAGGACGACAACAGTGACAGAGCAAAGCGGGAGCAAACAGCTGTCTGCTTTTTTTGAGAATTGGCTTACTTCCTGTTTGGTTGGAAGGAGGGGGGAACAAGCTGGCTGCTTCTGGAGGGAGGGGGAGAAGGCAGACTAACCAGCTGCTTGGAACGTAAACTGGTTGTCTGCTTGAGGGAGATGCAGGCTGGATTGGTTCTTGAGGAACAGGGCAGGCTGGCTGGTTGCTTCTAGGTGGGGCATGTTGGTTGTCTGCTGAAGGAAAGGGAGGTAGGTTGGCTAACTGGTTTGGGGACAGTGGCAAAGCTGGCTGATTATCTGACTTGTTAAGTTTAAGAAGAATAGGCTGCCTGTTGAGGATGACTTTGAAGAGAAATATGTGAGGCTGAGCATGCAGAGAGAATGTGTATGCTGCATGAAGGAGGAAAGAGAGGAGGAGTCAAGAATGTAGGGATGAACGGTGTATTGCCATATGGTGAGGGGGTTCTGTTTTTTGTGGATTTTAAATTCATCAATCCGTGGAGCCTGAGAGGAGCTCTGACCTGCCAGAAACACTGATTTCTTGAAACTTCTGCTGTTTTTGGCAATATCCAAGACTGTGCAACCACATGTATTGAACGCTGCAAGAATCTGTCACTTTTTGCAAGTTGGAGTTCTCTTCAGATTCCACAGATACAGTAAAGTAAAATTCCCGAAAACCAGAACTTCTGTTTATGATGCATTATTATAGTATCCAGGGAAATCTGCCCTAAATCCCAAAAAATCCCGCATGCTTGAAAAATAATCTTTTTTGCATTTCAGTGTAATTCACTATAGTGATCATTGCAGAACATTAATAAGGGATTTGTCCGTACGGCGGGGACATTTATGTGCCGAAAACATCCCCGACCATATTCTGAAATACTGCTATCATGCAAATAGACAGCACTAGCACGGGGATCTCAGAATGTGCCCAGAAGGGGTGGAACGGGGGTGCAGTCAGCCACAGAGATGTATAAAGCGTATTCAAGAAAGGCCTGTGTAGGTATCAAGTGTTTTCCGGAAATGTCCAGGTTATGCCTGCTGAAACACGGAATAAGGCCAGGACTTAGAAAATATTCTGCTGTGCTCTGCATTTCATCCCATATAGAAGAATGGTTGTGACTGCAGTCTGGAAAAACACACGATGCAGTTACAAAGAACAGAAAACAGAGGTGAGAGAATATTGTAAAGAAACATTAATAAACACCCTTACAGAAATGTTAAGAAGAGCAATAGTGTTTATTCAGGCTATGCTGAAATGTGCTGTTTATGCTAAAACAGCTAATCCAGGGGAGCCTAACAAATCCTCTGTTCTAAAAACTGGGACTGTTGATGTATTTATTTATTTATTTAACAGAGATTTATATACCACGATTTCTGAAGATCAATTGCGGTTTACAGGGAACAACAAGTTTGAGAGGTACAACAGGTACTTGCTCAATTACATAAAACAAATAACTATTTACAATGAAGTAATTCAGTCAGGCTGAACTTGCTGACATGGTAGTAACAAGAGTAACTATGTACAAATAAATGTTTTTGGGATTGCAGTGGCCTAGGTTGTTTTGGGTTGTGTTGTTTCTAAGGTGTAGGTTAGGTCCTGTGTGCTATAATGTATTGTAAATAGATGTGTTTTAAAGTGTTTTCTGAATGATTGAAGGTCACAAAGTTCTCTGGGGTGATCAGGGAGGGCGTTCCAGAGTGTAGGGGCAGTGTGGGAGAAGGCCATACTGGTTGTTATTTTTTTTGGCTTTCCTGAAATCTTTGGGGAGAGAAAGTTTGTTTTGATTCTTGGTACGTTGAAAACGGGTGCTGTGTTCTATAGCTATAAGTGTAGAGAGGTGTGAGGGTGCTATGTCATATATTAACTTAAATGTTGTTACAAGGATTTTGTATTTTATGCGGCTGTGTATAGGTAGCCAGTGGAGAGCTTATAGTGTGGGGGTGATGTGTTCCATTGGGTTAGTGTTCGTGGTTATTCTTGTGGCTACATTTTGAGCTAGTTGGAGGGGTTTTAGGTTTTATTTAGTGATACCTTGAAGGATTGTATTGGCAAAGTCGAGATGTGGTGTGATCATTGCATGGATTATTGATCTGAAGTCTTGGGGGTGTAGTAGAGGGTGGAGTTCTTTAAGGAGTTTTAGTTTGAAAAATATTTTTTTTTTGTTTGTTTTATGTGTGAGCTGAAGCTGAGGGAGCGATCAATTATGACACCTAAGTATTTAACTTCATTTTTAACTTGAATGTTGATGTCGTTGATTTTGATTGAGGTTGGTGGGGAGAAGCTCTTGTTTCTTGTAACATACATAGCATCCGTTTTTGAAAAGTTAATATGGAGATTGTGGCTCTCCAGCCATGTTTTGATTTCTGAGAAGCATTCTGTGAGTCGTTTCAGTGGGGGATTTAATATGTCCCAGGGTAGATAAATCATTATGTCATCCGCGTAAATATGGTAATTTACGCGGAATCTTTTAAAGATGGAGCAGATTGCTTGTAAGTAAATATTAAGAGAAGAGCAGAAAGGGTGGAGCCTTGTTCCTGTTTGTATGTGTCAGAGGTTTGTTGATCGATTCTCACTTCCGGAGTCTTATCTGATAAGTATGAGCAAAACCATTTAAATACTGTTTCTGTAATTCCCATCTGTTGAAGCCGTGTTTGCATTAATTGGTGGTTGACACTGTCGAATGCAGCGGTGATATCAAGAAAGATGAAAAGGAATATTTGTTTAGAGTTGTCAGTTCCTCTAGCAAGTGTGTCTATTAGCACCTTGAGGAGTGTTTCCACTCCATGATGAGGTCGAAAACCATATTGTTGGACATCTAATGGGGCAGTGGATTTTATATGGTCTTGTATGAAGAGTATGTGAGGAGTCTGGAAACAAATCATGTTGGAATGAGAAAGGGAGATCATATGTGTAGTCCTGGGAGATCATGCCATTATGGTATAGCAGCAGTTATAGGTTTGGTTTGGCAGAATGATGTCTTTTGTGATTGCAAGTGAGAGTATGTACTGTAATACAGAAGCACAGGCAGAGCCTATGGAAGTAGAAAGAAAGGTGGATTTTACCTTTAAAAATGACAGTCAGCCAACACACACAGCTCAGGGTCTGCACAAGAGAAGCAAGCAGAGAGAGGGAGCAGTTGAGCTGACACACCCAAGCTCTGACATAGCAGCAAGCTTGGAGTTTGATTACTCTCACCTGCTTAAAAAAACCGAGCCAAGCTTCAGAGAGAAGAAATATAAATGCTGCTCAGTAGCCCCAGAAAGGGAGGAGAAGGAGGCAGAGAAGGAGGGAAGCAGAAGGCCTGGCAGAGAGCAAAGAGGTGGAAGGAGTGGCAGAGAAGGAAGCAGTGGCCAAGAAGGAGAGACTGGCACACGGAGAGCTTCAGAGAGGTGGAGAGGCTCAGAGACTTCAGAAGGTTGGAGACTCTGTGAAGAACCTGGTGGTAGTTCGGGAAGTGAGACTAACTGAGCAGAAGGAAAGAAGGCACAGCCAGTTACTAGGAACCTGCCTAGACGGAGAGAGTTGGGAGCCCTTCAGATCTCACTGCCGGAGGAAAGGTCTCAAGGTCTATACAGGTGGGAACCTAACACTAAACCAAGGAAGTCAAGAGGCTCAGCTTGTACTAAAGAGCTAGGGCAGTGCTTTAGGCAGGAATTGAATGCAGAAAGGTATAAAGCATTGCCTAGCAGCTGGAGAGAACTAGGGGAGAGCCAGGGAAGAATCCCCACAGCCACAAACCTTACAAGACCTCACTATCTAGAACTGTACCCAGGGGAAACGCCCCAGTTCTTAGAGAGAGGTTATTCCCGGCCTAGCAGTAACAGTTTGAAACAAAGCTCAGTAAGCCCTGAGGGGGAGGAGATGCAATGGGAATTTAATTCTCCAGACTGGTTCTGTACCACTCCCACTTAAATGTGCCTCTATCCACCCAATCCTAAAAGGAGCTAAACCAGACCCCACCTCCCCTTCCTCCTATAGACCCATCTCTAGTATCCCTTTCCTTGCAAAGATAACTGAGAAACTTGTCCAAACCCAACTCCAGGACTACATTGACGACCACTCTCCCCTTGACTTATTCCAGCATGGTTTCAAAAAGAATCACGGAGTTGAAACCCTCCTTACCTCCCTTCTAGATTCCTTGTACTTACACACCCAGAACCCAGCACAAGGATGCCTACTTATTTTCCTTGACTTATCCGCCGCCTTTGACTCCCTCCCCCACCATCAACTCCTAATCAGACTTCATGAAATAGGACTGAGAGGCACAACTCTAAAATGGTTCCAATCCTACTTGGACTCCAGAAGCCAACAGGTCCGTATTGGAAGTGATACCTCCCTCCCATTCACGCTAAAACAAGGTGTCCCCCAAGGTTCTAGCCTATCCACGTTACTTTTCAATATCTTCCTCCAACCTGTCTGCAAAATATTTCAAAACTATGGCATTCAATACCAATTATACGCAGACGACATGATGTGCTTCACCCCATTTAACCTCACTAACCCTAATTTTACTAAACTAAATGAATGTCTAACCAGCCTCAAAGCTTGGCTCTCCCAGCACAACTTACTAATTAACCAAGCCAAAACTGAGGTTCTTCAAGTATTTTCCAATCCCTCCTACACCCCTCCCCCAACCCTCACCTTCAGCGATCTCACACTCACTATAAAAAAACAAGTGAAATATCTTGGAATCATCCTTGATCAGAACCTCTCCTTCTCCGATCAAATAAAGAGAACCACCAATACAATATACGCAAAGCTACGTACTCTCAGGAACCTCAAACCTCTCTTAAGCCCTGACTCCTTTCGCACAGTCTGTCAGGCCCTCACAACCCCTTCGCTTGACTACTGTAATCTGATCTATCATGGCCTCCCCAAGAACACCATCCTACCCCTCCAACTAGCCCAGAATACATTAGCGTGGCTTATAACCAACACCCCCAGACAATCCCATATTACACCAGTCCTCTATGATCTCCACTGGCTCCCAATCCAACACCGAGCTAAATTCAAGGTTCTCACTCTTATACACAAAATTATCTTAAAGGAGTCAGCTCCATGCCTCTCTTCTCTCCTTGCCTTCTCCAACAACACAAGAACACACCGTTCCTCTACCAAAAACCTACTGACCATACCAACAAATAAAAGGCACTGCAAAAATCTACTATCAACAAGGCCTTCTCCCTCTATGCTCCATTCCTATGGAATACCCTTCCTCATGAACTACGTAACTGTGTGAATCACTCTGAATTTCAAAAGAAGTTAAAAACCCACCTCTTCCTTGAATATTTTTCCCTACCACCCTAATACCTAACCCTTACATCTACCTTACCGCCCATGCTCCCTCAAACCCATTATACAAACAATTGTAGCTCTATACACTTACACATGTAAATAGTTGATCATTGATCATTGTAATTAGTTCATTTTGTTCACTTATGTATCCTTGTTACCTTGTTCCTTGTAAACAGTTGAAACACACTGCCTTGAAATGTTCTATGTAAACCGTCTTGATTCGTAGAAAGACGGTATATAAAAAATGTTAAATAAATAAATTCTGCTAACTCAGAAGAAATTCCAATGGATTGTATGGACGACATTAAATCTCTTCGCTAAAGATTTGGGTGAATGAGCTGAGATAAAGCAGAGGAAAGGAATCTTCTTCTTTGAGGAAAAAGAAGAAGCTGTTTTGATTTACTACTTTGTTATAGAGGAAAATACCCTGCACGTTTTGGAAGCCAGGAGTATGAAAATACAGCTATTTTGTTTCTGTAAATAACCTTCAAGCAAAGCTCCTGTGAAGAGTACTGTTTGTTCTGCACTAAGTCTGTTTGGGAAGGGGAATAAATTTTCTTGTCAATTTTTGCCTAACACTCGACTCATGGCTATCCTAGATTGGCCACTGTTGGAAACAGAATACTGGGCTTGATGGACCTTGGTCTGACCCAGTATGGCATATCTTATGTTCTTATGTTCTTATGTTCTTTTATCAGAGGACTAAAAACTACCATTCCCATAAAGCATAGCGGGAGTAAAAGCTATAGTCATTTTCTGCATAAAAGACCTCATGGCAGCCCCAACCCTCTGACCCCTAGGCAGAGGGCTGGGGGGCATATGACAGTACTTAGGGGGTAACATGGGAGAATCTGATATGCTGTTCTGCGATTCAGGGAGGCCATGAATGGCTGGCCAGTACCTGGTCCGTATGGATGACCACAATGTCACCAGGTGCCAGTGTGATAGGGCAGCCATACATCAGCTGTACCAGGCATTTGGAGACCTGAATGATGTTTTGCCAACATCCCCCAGATCGCGCCATGAGGCCTACATCCTTCCCCAGTCCAGGATCTATGCAAGCTGTGAGTGGTGATATATCTGGAGGCTGCAACAGGAATCCCCCCTACCATGCCTACACAGGCCTGACCAGGGAAGCAGTGCCACAAAACAGACTGTGGGAAAGCAGACAGGGTTACCCCACAGATAGGGGATGTATACAGACTGATATACGCCATGATGGGACAGGTGTAGCTGCTGTGAGAAATGCTAGTACCCAGATATGTGGGAATCAGATGCCATAGCCAGACCGTCATACTACTAACACTACTATGACTGATAATTTGAATAGCGCTACAAAGCATACGCAGCACTGCATAGACACACATAAAAGATAGTCCCTACTCTGCAGAGCTTAGACTCTAATCAAGGCAGATAACACAGCAGCTGTGGACAGCATACATTTAGGGAACACAAGTTAGCTTAGACGGATCAGATCCAAAAGCGGCAATGAAGAGATAAGCGCTCAGCCAGGTTTTGAGAAGGGCCAGAGAAGAAGCCTGATGTACAGACTCAGGTAATTTGTTCCAGGCATAAGGAGCAGCAAGGTGAAAGAAACGACCTCTGGAGTTGGCAGTAGAAAAGAAAAGCAAATATAGAAGCAATCTGACAGAAGAGGGGAGTTCCCGATGAGGCGTATAGGGAGAGAAGAGGCATGAAAAGGGCATACATTTGTTGCTCAGTAATATTATGCATCCTTTGGGGAACTGCAATGTCAGTTTTAGGTTTGGTGCTCTTGGTAAGGGTCCATCCTTAGCAGTTCAAAGCATGTTTATAGAGATGACCAAGGCAGGAATAATTGGGGCCCGTTCCCAAAGCCAAGTATCATTTGATGCAAGATATGTCCTAGACATACATATTCATATTTAAATTCTCTTACCTAGCACTTCTCAGGGCCTGTAGAGGACTAGTATGTGGTCTAGGTTGCAGCAGCAGTCATTTCTCATTGGTATGTATGTCTAGTTTGCATCAGCAAACTACTGTCAGTGTGAAGAGCAGCTTAGGAGATGCACATTTTTCCCTAGGGGCATGACGTCCACGGGTATATTATGGAGATGGACAGGATCTGAAATGTGTAACTTTTCAGAATATAGTTGGTGCAGGGATATCCAAAACATTTGCCCCTGTCTGATAATATTGATGAGGAACATGTTTCTCCATTATGTCAGGCCATGCACCGGATGCATGCATGGGCCAGCTGAATAGCGCTTTGCCCGTGCCACGCCGAACATGTCTACCTTCCTGACTCCAGACCTGTGGGCATGTCTAGACCTGAAGATTGCAGAATTAGGTTCAAATGGGGCCCATTTTTAATTTAGACGTGTCCGTGGGTCTGACATGCATGCAATGGAATCAGGCTCTTTGCCTCAAAGCAAACATGCCAAGCCTGACTCATTAGGAATGTACTGTACTCATGTGAAGGCTCTCTCTCTTTCACACTCTTTGAACTCTTCTCTCACTCATCAAAGCCTCAGGGCCCGTGCACTGAAGCTGATCACTGCTTTCATGAGAAGCAAGTCTAAGAGAAGAAAAGCCAAGTGGCTATACCAGTAGGAAGAATTGTGAGCACACCTTCCTGTGTGCTTTGTCTACCCCCGCCCCCTCCCTTTTCCCTTCATTTACAGGTGCACATGCTATAAAACCTGTGACTATACTTCTAGAGGAGAATTTTAATCTGGGACGTCTAAGCTAGAGCATCTGAAAATAAAGCAGGCAAGTCCAGGTGCAGACATGATTTCACAAATTGTGGATGTGCCCAATATGGAGGTCTGTGGGGGCGTCTACATAGACATTCCCAGAACTGTACTTCAGACCGTAGACATCTAGGATAGCCTAATGGTTAGAGTAGTGGGCTAGGAACAGGGCAGCCAGGGTTAAAATTCCACTGCTGCTATCGTTGATGATGGAGTGCTATCTTCTATACACCCTCTGGATGTTTTTCAGTCAAAAGGAACACTTTTCAGGTGCCTGTTCATGCCTGGAACAGGTCTAAACTTAAATGTGACTCCAAACGTTCATGACGTTTCTGAGATCAGACAGGGACATCCTGACCATGTCTCCACCATGCCTCTGTTCAGACTTGGATGTCCTCACGCTGGGGATGTACCCAGAGCTGGCTTCTAAAATGGCCACTTTTTTGGATATTCAAAGCATGAATAGGGTTTACAAAATGACCCCCTTAGCCTCTGAATGGAGGGAATTTTTAGTTTAGCGAAGTTACTCAGGTAAATGTTTAGTTATCAGGGCAAATTCCTTTGAAAATTGTCTCATGCTGCTTCCACTCTGTCTATATTCTTTCAAGAACTCCAAAGAAAAGCAAGGATCAATTTATGCTGCTTTTTTAAATTTACAAAGTAATACAACACTTAAATCTTTCTAAATTTATATCCCAGACACACCATCTGAAAAACCTCACTCCTTAAGGCAGTAAATCTCATTCTTTGGGATGGTCCAACCTTGGCATCTTCATTACTGTGATTATGTTGTCTTATTTTTTTGACAGCTAGCAAAGCAGCTTCAATTTTCAAATATTGCATGAAAACTTTAATTTTTTTGCGCAAAATTCCCTCCTGGAGTATGTAATCAACTATTAACTTCAGCTCCACGTATTAGTCTTCAGCAAGAAAGAACAAAAGCAACAACAGACACTTGCAAGAACAAACCAAGGCACTGTGAGAGGGGCAAGGCAACCAAAGGCGTTGGCAAGAACAAATCAAGGCACTACGAAAGGTGCTGAATCAGAAGAGGCAGGGTCAGAGGAGGAGACTGGGCAGAAAGAGTGGCATGACATATACAAAGAGGCATCAAGAGGCAGTAGTAAGGACAAACTAAGGCATGTGGAGGACAATTTTATAACAGGGTGCCTAGGTTAATTAAGCTGGAAAGTGCCTTTTTCTTAGCTATTTTATAGAGACACTTAGGCGTCTATTTGTCGTTACAAAATATGAGCCCAAACCAGCAGAAAATGCATTTAGAATGAGGCCAAGACATTATGCCTGCTCTCGAGTAAATGTTAGCACATACTGTATGTGTGGACATGTTTTTTATAAAATGTTGTTGTAAAGTGCCGTCAAGTTGGTGTCAATTCATGGCAACCCTCTGGATGGTTGTCCTAAACTGTATTCGGTCTTCACTCAGGTCGCTCATTGCTGCTGTTATTGCTGGCCTTCCTCTTTTGCATTGACCTTCAACCTTGCCAAGAATGATTTCTTTTTCTAATGATCTCTCTCTATGCCTGATGTGTCCAAAGTATGAAAGTCAAAGTCTCTAAGTCTAAGGAAAGCTTAGGTTGGATCTCCTTTCGTATTAACTGGTTTGTTCTTCAGGCAGTCCATGGTATACACAGTATTTGTCACCAGCACCATAATTCAAAGTCATCGAGTTTCTTCCTGTCTATCTTATTTACTGTCCAACTTTGAAAATGCCATGGCTTGGACAAGTTGCATCTTTGTATGGAGAGAGACATCTCTGCCCTTGAGAATTTTGTTTAGATTCTTCATAGCCATTCTGCCAAGAGCAATGTGTCATCGGATTTCTTGACTGCTTGTTATTTCTTTATTGATTACTGATCCAAGCAGGTTAAAGTTGTCCATTGTTTCAATTTCTTCTCCATCAATGATGAACTTATTGATTTTACCAGTTGTCAGGATCTTTGTCTTCTTTACGTTAAGGTCCAGGCCCATTTTAGGACTATGTTCCTTGATCTTGAGAAGCAAATGTTTCAGATTGTCTTCACTTGTACAAAATTACCTCCTGGAGTATAAAATAAAATGATACCACAATACTGCCCATATTGTGGTATAATTTTCTTTTATAAAATACATGTGTATATCTCAACTCTATCCTTGCTCCACTCAAAGTTTACCCCTGTACTAGTACACCAGTTCACCCTGCGCAGACTTTGAGACTTGATCTAATTTTATAAGAAGCCTTTTCCATACATAAATCTGCATTTTACACGTGGAAAAGATTTATAAAATTAACTCCTATGGGAGGGTAATTTTAAAAAGGTTTCTCTCCAAGTAAAGCCTGTTTCATGTGCGAAAAAGGCCCTGTTATAAAACTGGACTACAATATACATACATATAAGTAGTCATGTTCACCAGGATGGTATGTTCTTATACATGCATCATGTGTAGGTGTTCCCAGGGGCATAGTATGGGCAGAGCAGGGACAAAATTGCAATGTACAAGTCCATTTATAAAATATGCGAGTCCACTCATACAATGCATACACATGTTTACAGCTTCCTCAGAGCAGGCGTAAATGATTGTCAGCAATGGTGTGCTGTTGCAGCTGGATCTGGGATCCTAGGTGACTTTTAGAAAATGGGCTTTAACTAGGCACTTTTTGGACTTCTTACATAGGCATCATGTTATAAAATTGGGCTTTGGGCAGAGCAGCACCAATAAGGCACTGTGAGAATGGCAAAGCAGTGACAGGCAGTAGCAAGAACAAACCAAGGCAACGGATGCCAAATAGCCTTATATGGCAATGACCCCTCCCCCTGAGTTGTTCCAGGATGCAACAGAGGGAGTCACTCTGTCATATAAAGCATTTTGTTGCCTTATATGGCAGTCTGACTCCACCTGGTGCATCCCAGGTTGCAGCGTGTGTGGCCAGGTACTGCCATTTTTCAAGATAACAGCGCAGGGGCGAAAGCATGTGGGTAATGCTCCTGACCCATGATTGAAGATGGGAGTTTGAGGCTACTTGGCCACCAGGGATTGTTTTTGTTTGGATGGGGAGTTTTGGGCCACCGGGCCACCAATGATTTATTTGTTTGTGTTAGTTGGAGGGATTGAGACCACTGAGCCACCAGTATTTTTGTTTCTGTCAGGGGGTTGGTGTCCAGGAGAGCACTGGCCCCTCGACAGTGTGTTAGAAGCACTGGGGCATTTCCTCCAATGCTTGGATTATCTGAGATGAAGTGTCAAACTTCACCTCAGATGATATTTTTCCTCCTAGCTGGATCATTAACACCTGCCTGAAGTTGGATTCAAGATGCAGTGTGTTAAAAAACAGTGTACAAAACCGTGCTATGTTTCAGTGCAGTTTTTTATATTGGGCATGATGAATTATGCAGCAATGTGCATGCCAAGTTCACTGCAATTCAACGTGGTTATTTTTGGGGTGTTTTTCCAGCACTAGCTTGCTTGCTGCATTGGAGAGCAAGTCTAGCATGGGAAAAGTGCCAGAAAAATGTTGTGCTAAGCCTTTCTGCATCGGCCCCTTTTGAGAGTGACAGATCAGCACCACCTCTGTCATGAGCAATGCAGAAAGGCACTGTAAGAGTGTCAAAGCAGTAATGGGCATTGGTGAGAACAAATCACCACCACAATGAAAATGGCAAAGAAAACCAAATAATATGACATAAACAGCCTAAGGTGCCATGAGAATGCAGACCGGGCAGCAGTGGCTGGAACAACAACTGGCAAATATACAGCAAGAGCCAAATGTACAGGCATGCATTGGTTCAGTGTAGCAGTACTTTCAGTCCTCCTCCCACTTGCATGGAAATTGAGAGAAACCAGAGGGAGGTTTATCTTAATGAACAGCTTTTCCAACTCTGGTGCTAGCCGTGGACAATGTGGACTCATGATACACCCTGCTATTGAGAATATCTGTTCACTGGGCACACTGATTGGTGAGCAGGAAAGGAAATGCTGCTGAAAACCTCCACGACTGCTTTCTTTAACCCCTGAACTACTTTTCTTCCACTGCTCTTCCCAATCCCACGCCTACCCTTTGAAACCATTGACATGACGGAATGAGAGAGAAACAGATCAATTCTAGTTTGTGTATATTAAGTGGGGGTTTTAGTGGCAATGTACAACACATCCAGTACTGGGATACACACTGTAGAGGCAATCAATTCCCAGTGCCTAAAAGGACTCATAAACACAAAAAAATGAGTGTCTGTCATTGACACAGGGCTGGGTCAACCATAAGGCAAGACTTGGCGGTTGCCTAGGGCAGAAACTTCTAAGGAGCAGCAAACTGCAGCTTTAGTCAAATCAAAACAATAGATCCTGACGGCCACTCATAGAACCATCAGCACATTCTTGTTACCTGTAGAGAGAATGGGTACACACATCCATACAAAGCAAAGTTTAATACTTAAAAGTATGGGGGCCAGTATTCAAAAAGACCTGCTAACCGGATGAACCCTGCCAAGAGGGATAACCTGACCGTGCTGATGCATATCCCTTCTGTTTGCCATGACCCTGTCCAAACTGTGCGAGGGCGATACGAGGCTTGGATGAGGATAGTTCCTGCATTAATTCAGTTAGCGGTGATTTTCAGTGCTCAGATTAGTGCTCACATAAAGTTAGGACAGGTTAATGGCTGTCTTAACTTTATGCAGATTTGCTATCTGGTTAGCGACTGAATATTGGCACTAACCAGATAGAACATAAGATATGCAATACTGGGTCAGACCAAAGGTCCCATCAAGCCCAGTATCTTGTTTCAAGCAGTGGCCAGTCCAAGTCACAAGTACTTGTCAGGTTCCCAAAAAGTAGACAGATTCCATGCTGCTGGTCCCAGGGGTAAGCAGAGGGTTTCCCCAGTGCACTTTAATAATGGGTTATGGACTTTTCCTCCAGGAACTTGTTCAAACCTCATTTAAACCTAGCTACACTAATAGCTTTTACTACATCCCATGAAAACAAATTCCAGAGTTTGAATAAACGTTGAGTGAAACAATATTTTTTATGATTAGTCTTTTATGAACTACGTTGAAGCTTCATTGTATGTCCCCTAGTCTTTCTACTTTTTGAAAAAGTAAAACAATCAAACTACGTTTCCCTCCATTCATTATTTTACAAATCTCTATCATATCTTTTCAGAGCTGAAGAGCTCTAACCATTTAAGCTTTTCCTCATGGGGGTATCCTTCCATCTCTTATCATTTTGTTCGCCCTTCTCTGTACCTTTTCTAATTCCGCTATATCCTTTTTTAGATAAGATGATCTGACGATCACAACTGCACAGAAATTTCAAGGTGTGGTTGCACCATGGAGCAATACAGAAGCATTATAATATTCTTGGTTTTATTCTCATTCCTTTCCTTATGTTTCCTAGCATTATATTTGCTTTATTGGCCACTGCTGCACACTGGGCAGAGGGTTTCAACATATTAGCCATGGTGATGCCTGGATCCTTTTCCTGGGTGGTGATTCGTAATGCGGAATCTTGCATTGTGTACTGTAGATATAATTTTGGTGTTTTTCGCTAAGTGCATCTGCCACTTGGATGTCCAATATCCTAATTTCTCAAGGTCTTCTTGCAATTTTTCAGAATCCTCTCATGAAAAAAATGTTGTATTAACCATGTTCCCTTTTCCAGGTCATTTATTAATATGTTAAAAAGTAGCAGGCCCTGTACAGATCCCTGGATTCTCTACTATTCACCTTTCTCCATTGAGGAAATTGCCCATTTAGCTCTATTCTCTGCATTGTTCCCTCTAAGCTGTGCGCGTGTGCGCGTGCACACACCTCGCCGAACGAGCGCACATACTTTACAACAGAGCGCACAAAAATTACAGCTCTGATTCTGATAGAAAACAACACAAACGTCTTCAAATTTAAAAGTTATGTTTGTAATTACTAGAAATTTCCCGCTTCATTTAGTAATCATCTATTTTCATGTAACTTGATTAAAACTGTATTCTGACGTGTAGTCAGATTTTAAAGTATATAACTCTGAGTGTCGTTATGTGGCGCACAAAAATTTTACCTTCCTTCAAAAGCTGCACACAGCTGATATTTTATGCGCACACAGCCCACAGAAAATTAGAGGGAATATTGATTCTCTGTTGTCTATCTTTTAACCAGTTCCTAATCCAAAATAGAATACTGCCTCGTATTCCATGACTTTTTAATTTCCTCAAAAGTCTCTCATAAGGGACCTTGTCAAAGGCTTTTCTGAAAATCCAGATACACTATGGGGGTGGGATTTTGGAAGTCCTATTTGTGAGCATTGTGCTAAAGTCAATGCAGGGTTTTCTAACAAGTTTAACACAGATGTTTTGCTTACTTATCAGTGCTGTAAGCAACCAACATGCAAGTAAGCTGTATGCAAAAGGTCTGCACTAAAAAGGAGTCTGCATTAGCAATACCTATATATTGCACACAAAAAACAAACCTGTTTGGCATTTGTGTGCATGTACTGGAATGCTCTCTGGCACATAAACAACAATATTATTCTGTACAGAACACTGAGACTTATGTGCCAGAGAGCGTTCCAGCACCTGTGTATAACATTGGTTCCCGCACACTTCCCCTGCCATTTTTTTTTCACTGTTCTCTTCAGCAAAGCCAGAGAAAAGTTGCAGGTGCTGTACACTCAAGATAGAGAAAAAACAGGGATCAATTCCTCACAGCATGGACTGCAGACCTATGAATTAACCTTTTACTTCTGCTCAGATTCCACGTCACAATCCCAGCATTGAGCTCAGCCTTCTGGTCTTCTGTTCGCTTCTCTGCATCGGAGCTGCATAGCTAACTGCTTCGTTACCATTCATTTAAATGATTTAAATGTGCTGTAAACTGCTGTCTGCTTTGGGCTTTGTGCACGATTAGCTTTTGCGAAAAACTTGTTCTTGCATTGGTGGTACATAAAATTCTAACCTATAACCGAGCTAACCTAGCATACTTTTTGTACATTGGCCTGTTTGACGGGTAGGGTAGAGTAGTTATCCATCAATAAATAGCAGAAATCATGATTCAACTGGCATATAATCTCTGCTGTATAGTCACTCTGATTAGGAACCACTATTGCGATCCTTTTATCAGCTGGTTTAAAAGTAATTTCTTCTTTCTTATAGTCAAATATATCCCAGTGCTTTTCAGGCACAGTGATCATGACTCTAAGAGCATCACAGAGAATGAAGAGGTTATGATCACCTGGGATACTCCCATTCCGACTGATGAAAATCTAGCTGCAAGGAAGCCGGACATAGTGGTAATGGAGACGAAAACCAGAACAGCATTGATTATAGAGGTGTCAATCCCGAGCAACTATTCTGCGAATCACGTTGAGAGGGAGAAGATCTTCAAGGGGACTATTGTAGTTAAAAGAGGACGATTATAGTTGATATGGAAGGGGAAACTAAATAGGCCATGTGGTCTCTTTCCGCCATCATGTTTCTATGTATTAAGCAATGCAGTCAGAGACCAAGGTGGCAGAAAGATACTGAGTTATTTCCCATTGTGTTGGGTGCCACAGACATAATTAAGGAGAATTTCCATGGATAAATTACCCATACAGGTTACATATTATGAACTCCAGAAGGAAGCTCTCTTTGGCACAATACAAGTACTACACCGAGTATTAGCAGTAAATTTCAGAGACTGAGATCATACTCCACGTTCCCTGGCTTGGAAGTGAGGTTCATCACTGTTACAAAACTAACCTATCTGGAGAAAATGCCCCCTCCCCCCCCCCCCCCGAAAAATCTGGATATTCAGTTTTGACATCCAGATTTTGGCTAGCAGTGAATATCCAGATAAATATTGAACGGTTTTATATACCGCCTTTCAGAAAAATCAAAGCGGTTTACATAGAACAAAACTTGAACATTACATTGAAACTTATTCAAACAATTGAAATTACAGTGAACATTAAATTGTATATAATAAAAATGGTAATTTGAGGGTTACAATGCTGAGTAAATGCTGAATGGCCAGAGCAGCTGCTATGTGTTCTTTTGCTGTCTTAGGGCTAGCCAAATATTGCTGTTATAGGGATAATTGACAGCTTTGCCCCCACTCCACTCACGAACCATCCCAGCAGATAGCGCCACTGAATATCCTTAAAGACCACCTCGGTACTATCTCAATCAAAGGTTACAGCTGTATTGTAGCCATACAGATGCTTGGGTCATTTGCTGAAGGATTAAGGGTGAGAGAAGGACGCGCCAGTGCCTTTTTTAGAGATGCCCTCAGACTGATCTGAAGGCTGGATAATATTGCTGAGCCCCCTCCCCCCCTTTTCTCCCTCTCTGCCAGGGTAGGGTGTTAGTGTAGTGAGGGGAATATGAGGAGGGAGGGGAGAGGAAGGCATAATATGAGTCAGGCACTGGATGGGATGGTGGGGGGGGGGGGTCAGCTTGGAAGAAGCGAGAAGTTTGTCAGTTAAATGCTGTTTTGGTGGAGTTGCTAACCGGAGGGATAAGAGATTGCTTTTCCACCCACCCAGCATGTATGTGCATGGGGAGGGACCATGGGGGTTTGGGGTGGGAGAAAGGTCCAAGATAGAGAGGGCAGGGAGAGGAATTTGACTGTCACAGCGGATGCAAGAGTCCAGGAAGCTGTTTGACACCCGGGTCAACAGAGCAAAAGGGGGAGATGAAGAGGAAAGTGGGCTAGCATGTGGCACTGCTATGAGCTGCATGGCACCTGAGACTAGGTATGGCGGGGGGGGGGGGGGCGGGCACCATGGTTAGATCAGCATTGACTAACAGGGTGAAACAAGAAATTCAGCTGGGGGGAAAAGCCAGTCTAGTGGAGGTTTGATATGTGATGTATGTTTTTCAAGTTGAGTTTGTGAAGCTCACCAAAGGCTGTGACCATGTCTTCCACCATACAGATGTTTGAGTTTTTTGTTGCAGGATTAAGGGTGTAGTAAGGGCGTGTGAGCGCCTATGGCATGCTCGTCTGTTTCATCTCAAGGGATTATTTATTTATTTAAAAGGGGGGTTTTTTTATACTGTTTTTTCATTTCAGCCAAAGCGCTATACATTATAACTTAAACTTGGTAATGTACATTAACCAGGGATATTAATAACTTGGATTTTTCTGAGGCAACAGAGGGTTAAGTGACTTGCCCAAGGCCACAGGGAGTGCTAGTGGGAATTTAACCCTAGTTGCTGGGTTCCCAAGCCAGTAGCTCTAACCATTAGGCTACTCCTCCACACCACTATGTTGCAAATTGATTACATGCCGGCCTTTGATAAGGTATTCGGAGCCAAATTTAGTTTGCTGGAAATATTTGATTGTATCCCAGTCTGAAGCTGAGGGTTTTGTGGTTGAAGACAGGAAGAAATGCTGGAGATTTCCAACTTACCTCTTCAGGGATAAGAGGATTCATCCATTTTTGCTTGATAAATGGAAAGCTTATCTAGACACTTCTAGAGACTCTGCCAGGTTAAAGAAAGCGCTACTGTCCAAACTTGGAGAGGGCAAAGCTTTTGGTCCAAGAGCTGCATTGAAAGTTGTGATTGTTTGAGTGAGAAGACTGGTCAATGTGGATGGAGAGGAGGGAAACGCACTCCCCCAAACAATTCATGGCTCCCAAAATAGCCCTTTGACCAAAACAATAGATACATACTTTTGACAGTGGAAAATAGGCTAAGCATTCTAGGAGAAATAAAAATGAACTAGGATCTTTGTGGAGGATTCTGTAGGAGTGAGGAAAGAGTAGAAGGAGTCTCTAGGAGTAGAAGGGAGGGAATTATGGTCTTATTGATTGATATACTGCCTTTCAAAAAGCACACACCAAAACCGTTTACAATCAGAGGTAAAACCAAAAATCATAACTGAAGAGTGGGAAAGGCGATTACAATTAGATGAGGTAGAAATTACAGATAGGAGAAAGAAAATTATAATTTGAATAACCCCATAAAGTTATAGTAGGTGCTAAAGCAAAGCAAAAGACTATTGTTGAAGGCCGCTGAACAATCCCACTGCTAGATTCCAAGCAACTCATGGTGCACATCCTGAACAGCCCTGGAAAATTTAGGAGGTGGGTAAAATTTGGGAGGGAGAAGTTTATCTTTAAGGTCATAAGTAGAGCCTGTGGAGAAGAAAGAAAAGACCTGCTTGAAAAGCCAGGTTTTAACACTGATTTGAGAGAAGAGGTTTCATTATGTTGGAGAGGATGTAATAGAGCCTAGTAAGAGATATTGGATCAAATGTGATAAAGTACTAAATTGACTACAGAAGTTTAGATGGCCTCTAGTCCTAGGATGTTCCTAGGGTTACACAAACAATGGATAAGTTTTAAAGCTACAGTTCTTCAGTGTTTTCCCATTACTTCCAACTGCATCACACCTTGAAAGGGGAATATGATATGTTTCTGTCTAGCTGATTTCTTCTTATACAATAAGTATACTATGAAAACAGACAAACGTGATGCCAGGAGTCCATGGTTAGGCTGTTGTTTATTTATTTTGCAAAACTTCTATCTCACGAATTCCACAGTCATGAAATCAATATAGATGACAAAATTGATGAACATAAAAACATAGGCAAGACAAACACAACACAAAAGTCAACAAAGTATAATAAAATCACATGCAAAATGTTGCTTATAGGCCTTTCTTTACTAAGCCACATTAAGGTTTTGCAGTAGCTACAAAACCTTTGTGGTAATTATTGGGGGAATCCATGGCACTAGGGGACGACTAATGCAAGGCTATGGTAGCTACTGTGAGTTAACATAGAAAGCAGTTCACTACAGCTCTGGAGGTACCACTGTTCCACCTTATCTGTCACGTTAACAGTTAGCATGTGCTAACAACACACATGTTAACTGCAAGGTGCACTTCCGCCTCTTCCCCACTGTTAGGTGTTTAATGTGGCAGTTAACTTGCACTGCTAATGCAACACATTAATAGTTTTCTGAGCTCTGCATTTTATTTTTGCTGTGTAAGCCACTCTGATACGGTTAGGTGAAGGGTGGTATAGAAAGTTTTAAATAAACATAAACATACGGTTAAGACTGGAGAAATTTCCCCTTAAGACACATTAAAATCCATATTAAACACCTAAAATAGTTTAGTAAAAAGGTCCAATAATGAATATACAAATTAATCAGCAGGGCCAAAAGCTTGTAAACCAAGACCTTTAAATTCTTACTAAAAGCAGGTAAAAACAGGAAGAAAATGTTTTTACTTTCATTTTCTTATGTTGTTTTCTACATGTTATGTCCAGGATCTGTTGATATTGGGATATGGATCTATTACCATATGAGCATATAGAGCCTGATTCCAATCTGGACGTACGGGCCCTCTGTGTGCCCGATTGGAACTGGACGCACAGAGGGATTTGCAATTCTGATCCCGCGGGGCACATCTAGACCCGGGGGATCAGAATTGCGAACAGGCCTGTATATGCAGGCTTGGACCCCTATTCAACCGAGCCTTCATGTACAGGCCTTTCCGGACTAACTCAGTCTAGGTTTTACAATAGAGCCACGGTGCCATGGAGTCCGGTTGCCATGGCAGTATGGCTCCATTGTAAAGCCGCGATCCCCGGTCGCCAGCTCCTGAACTGCTTTCCCTACAGCCCGACCCCCGATCTGGCCTCCTAAGGCCAGGGCTGGGCTATGGGGAATGCTCTTTGCCCTCTCCCGCTGCTTTGTAACCTTGGGCCTGCTGTCTGCTGCCTGATCGGGGAACGTTTTCCACTTCAGAGGCCCTGTACGACTGCCCACTGCCTGCCCTAACACCGCCCCCAATCCGCCCCTTCCCCACCCCCCGTCTATCTTCCCAATACAACGAGCGGGGAATTAGACGTGATTGGGAGGGGGACGTCCATCCCCACTATTCATTGCACGGAATGACCCCCATAATCTTTCAATGTATGAAAGAGTTTTATTGTTTGAAAAAAGTAGATCCAGAGAGTGTAATAGATAAGTTTAACAAGGAGAATGTGACTCAGTAATAAACACTAGCTAAGATTTCTATTAATGTCAACACATTTTCATTGTATGAATAATATTTGTACAGTGGATAGCTTTTCATTAAAAACAAAGTGGAGTAGGATATCTTTGGATAATACTTACAGGGGCTTAACAAAGACTATCACAGCCGGCAAAGAATACAGCAATGGTAGGTGAAGGTCACAGTTTAGGATCCAGTTGCAAAATCGCAGCTTTTAGGCCTTAAGGGCTGAACACTAGTCTTGTTTCCAGGACAGGCATCCACAAATAATCTGCAAAATTCATATGTACTGCCTCCATTCCATGCAAATTTATCTTACATAAGGGCATAAGATATGCCATAATAGGTCAGACCAAGGGTCTATCAAGGTCAGTATCCCGTTTCTAACAGTGGCCGTTCCAGGTCATAAGTGCCTTTCAGGTTCCCAAAAAGTACACAGATTCCAAGCTGCTTATCCCAGGGGTAAACAGTGGATTTCGCTAGTCATCTTTTATAATTTATTTATTTGGCTGAACTTTTAAAACACTTTTCGCGAAGGTCAAAGCAGTGTACATAGAACTTTGAACAGGTTAGAATGTTTACACAGAACATTAACTTTATACAATAAGGATTAAAGAACATAAACTTATTATCATAAGTTTAGGCAGGGGGCTGCCTTTAACTATATACGTACATATAATGATTTATGGACTTTTCCCCCTCACTTGGTTTGCAGCTTGTCGTGCTGTGAAGGCTTGTATGCATTAGTGATGCTGAGAGCTAAGCTATCGGTAGCTTAACTACTGGCAGGGTCTCCCAAGATGAACAGGTCTTGGCTGATATGCCAGACCAAGACAAACCACCCATCTGGAAGATCACATTTCTGTGACAACGGCAACAACACTAAAATTACTTGCAAGGAAGAAAGGCCTGGCAATCTACTTCTGTATCTTGCCATGAAAATCCAATGGATAGTCACAACAAAACAAATAGCATTATAGTGCTGAAAGATGAGACCCCAGTTCGGAAGGCACTCATCTGGCTACTGGGGAGAAGCTGAAGACTTTTCAGAGTAAAGCCAGCATTTATGATGTGGTTGGAGCAAAGCCCTTGGGACATCTGCCTACTGATACAACTGCACATGAAATGAGAGTCGGAAGCTGCAAAGATGTCTTCCATATTGTGACATAAAGCATATGAAGCATGAACCAAGGGGAGGTGGTCAAGAATGAAATGGAATGTGTACAATTCAATCTGTTGGGTGTCAGTGAACTGAAATGGATTGGCATCAGGCACTTTGTATCTGATGATTACATGGTCTACTATGCCAGAAATGAAAGACAAAGCATTTATAATCAAGAAGCAATTTGCAAAAATGGTAATGAAATACAATGCAATCAGTGAACACTTAATTTCTATCCATCTACAAGGAATGCCCATCAACACAACTATAATTCAGGTATATGCTCGAACAACAGCTGCAGAAGAAGATGAACTTGATGAGTTCTATGAACAAGTACAAGCTGAAATTGACAGAACATGCAAAAAGGATATCCTGGTAGTCATGGGTGACTGGAACGCAAACGCTGCAAACAAGGAAGAAGGCAAAGTGGTTGGGAAATATGGACTTGGCAACAGACATTGTGGAAACCCTGATCACTTCCCTCCTCAACTCAATAATAACATACACCCAATCCCCCAACCAAGGATGTACTCTAATCTTCCTCAACATATCCTCAGCCTTTGATTTGCTCCCCCACAAATAGCTTCTTGACAGACTCTATGACATAGGCCTCAGAGACACAACACTAAACTGGTTCACTTGATACCTTGAAAACAGAACACGAGTACGAATTGGCAATAAAATCTCCCATTTTTGTATGAAAACAATCTAGTTTGGTCTTAAACTCAAGAGTAAAATTGCAGTTAAGCCAAAAATATATATTTTACTCAATATGAATTGCTGAATCTCCAGATAAAAGCAAATAATGATGAATTATAAAAATTCTTTAGCATATACACGTTTTTTGAACAGCGGGTCTCAGACTCTCACGGAGCTTTTTCAGTGACAATGGCAAAAGCCAGTAACTACTCCTGGTGTACATCAACGACCCTTTTTGTTTTTAAACGTGTGTTTTTTTCCAAGCGTTTTGAAATAACTTATCCAAGATGCATAATATAAAACAGAAGTTAGGCTTATCTTAAAATGTAGTTTAAGATAAGCCTAACTTCTGTTTTATATTATGCATCTTGGATAAGTTATTTCAAAACGCTTGGAAAAAAACACACGTTTAAAAACAAAAAGGGTCGTTGATGTACACCAGGAGTAGTTACTGGCTTTTGCCATTGTCACTGAAAAAGCTCCGTGAGAGTCTGAGACCCGCTGTTCAAAAAACGTGTATATGCTAAAGAATTTTTATAATTCATCATTATTTGCTTTTATCTGGAGATTCAGCAATTCATATTGAGTAAAATATATATTTTTGGAATAAAATCTCCCAGCCATTCACCCTTCCTCAAGGAGAACCCCAAGGCTCCATTCTCTCAGCACTCCTCTTTAACATCTTTCTCCAACCTATATGCAAAATATTCCAAGAATACCACATACAGTATCAACTTTATGCCAAAAGGCATAATGTCCTTTGCTCCCTTTAACATATCTAAGCCAAACCTCACTAACATCAGCAATTGCTTCTCCAAAATAAGACAGTGGCTCCACCACCACAACCTTATAATTAATCAGTCCAAAACAGAAGCCATCCAAATCTCCTCCAACCCATCCTTTGTCCCCCTGCCCTCAATCCTCCTTGAAGACCCCACAATCACAGTAAAGACACAAGTCAAATACCTAGGCCTAATAAGAGACCAAAACCTTACTTTTCAGGAACAGATAAAAAGAACAACCAATTCCATTTATTTCAAGATACGAACATCAAGGAACGTCTATCCATTACTAAACCCAGATTCCTTTCAAACCATCTGCCAAGCCCTTACTACCTCGACCCTTGACTACTGTAACCTTATACACCATGGTCTCCCAAAACACACCCTCCACCCCCTCCAGATGGCGCAAAATACCCTGGCACATCTAATAATGCACTCACCACAACAAGCACACATCATCCCCATCCTAAAGAACCTTCACTGGCTCCCCATACAAGCTCGGATAAAATTCAAAATCATCACCTTAATTCACAAAGTTCTACACAACGAATATCCCTCATGCTTACTCTCGCTCCTCTCAAAACTAAACTCTTCCAGACCATGTAGATCCAACACAGTAAACATTCTAAGGGGTCTGTTTACTAAATCGCGTTAGTGCAGTTCGCGTTAGGAGCCGCGGTAGTGAAAGAAACCCCAAATAAGGACATGGGCGGTACATTGTTACCACTACCGCGCGTTAGAAACATTAACGAGCGTTACCGGGCGCCGTGCCACATTACTGCGCGTTAATCGTAAGAAGACGTACAGACACAAAGCACTGAAACAGAGCTGTAGCACAATGGTTACGGTACTGACCTCTGTTACAGGCAGCATGGGTTCGAGCCCCCAGTGTGCCTAACGCAAAAGGCTGTCTCAGGCATCATCCTGTACATTACAGAAGGAAAGAGGAGGCATGTTTTTCGTTACGCTGAGTATTGGTGTCAGAAAAACACCCTCGGAGTGTGCCTAGCCACGTACGTTGGTGCGTGCATTGGTAAGTGCGTAGCCGCGCGCGTACATTCGTGCGTGGGTACGTGTGTTTTTACCAGTGTGGGCATCTTATATTACAGACTTTGTAGGGTGTCCTGCACCTATGCATTATGCTAACAGATGTACGTGTGATGGCCTATGGTTTAGCAGAGCCTGTGAGCAGGTGCTGGTGTTTCACAGGGTTGGATAGGGCCAGTCACACCCATGATGCACTGCACATGCAAATCAGCTGTCCACACATACACACCATGGGGAATACACCCCCACAGCACCTCGGCCTGATAGGGGGTACCGACCGTGTGTTGTACTGGCACAGAGTAGCTACACACCGTCACATTGTGCGGGTACTGTGCTCACCCTGAGGGTGCAGTGAGGCGCCCAGCACTAGGTCCACAGCACCGGCCATGGCTGAAAGAGGCCATGGTGCAGGTCCACAGCAGTGTTATAGTGTGAGAGGTAGTTTCTGCAGAAACACCTTGGACATCTCTGTCTGTATCAGTCAGGTGTAGCCCCCATGGACCCATGCACCACCTCCCCCAGGGCAGCAAACAGGGTCTCCTATCAAAAGATACAACATCTACCTCCCTGCAAGGTGGACGTAGAGGGGAACATCAACCCCAGTCCTGCTGAGGGACACACACCCCACAGAGCAGTCAATGCAGCTCTGTACACATCCAGAACACAATAGCAGACAGACATTAGGCCTAGATATGGCATGCTGCACCCCACCACTATCTGATATTCCCCTGGTGCAAGCCATCAGCCACTGCACCCTGCAAGCCACTCCATCACAACACATACCAGCTGCAAATAGTCTGCTAGTGCCCAGTGGAGATGCCTGCACCCAGAACTGGGATATCAGCATACACAGTTAAATCAGTGACAGGGCCTCAAAAGGCAACCCATATATATCACATGAGAGAAATACTAGACAGCACTATGGGGGTGCCTAGCCATGCTGTGGTCACTGCACAGTCAGGGTGAGAGTGATCTCTCAGCAGCACATACTGAGGTCACCCTGTCTGTGTAGGTGGTGGCCGGCCACTATAATGTACCTGTCACTGCCCTATGCCCTGTGCAGATGCACCCTGGCCAGGCCACCCTGTCCGGCCTATACCCATGGTACCTTGCTCCTCATTATGCACATTGGCAGCCCAATACTGGCATCATTGCTGGCAGTGTGGACTGTGGAAGGTGTTTGCAGCCACCACACACTGTATAGACCAGGGGTGGGCACCTCCGGTCCTGGAGGGCCGCAGACCAGTCAGGTTTTTGGGATATCCCTAATGAACATGCATGAGATATATATGCATTAGAGATATCCTGCCAACCTGACTGGTTTGTGGCCCTCCAGGGCTGGATTTGGAGACCCCTGCCTTACACCTCTGTCATTTAAGATCGTGAGTGGGCAAGGTACAGATGTCCTAGACATCGAAAGGGTATATAGAATGTGTCACATTCCTCCTCGATTCTCACCACCACCAAAAAGTTGTCTAATAGACAATTTTTTGGTGGTGGTGAGAAGTTAGGAGGACTGTGACAAATTCTATCTAACCTTTTTGATGTCTTGGACATCTGCACCTTGTCCACTCACGATCTTAAATGACAGAGGTGTAAGGCAGGGGTCTCCAGATCCAGCCCTGGAGGGCCACAAACCAGTCAGGTTGGCAGGATATCTCTAATGCATATATATCTCATGCATATTCATTAGAGATATCCCGAAAACCTGACTGGTCTGCGGCCCTCCAGGACCAAGTTTGCCCACCCCTGGGATAGACAGACAGCCACCCCCACACCTATGCCAGCATTGTGCTACTATAGAGGTGGTCAGCAGCCATACCCACCACACCAGTCATGGGCATAGTACAGGCATGGATATGGTACACAAGGCTGTTGGGGGGTCACTCCCCAGGGTGGTGAACACTGTCAGAGACCAGACCTGCAGCACACACCGCAGACATCAGAATGATTGTTATGGTGGAGCTCAATGAGCAAAATGTGCTTAACGTAGGAATTGATATCTGCCAGTTATCATAGGAAACGTTTGATAGCTCTGTACCATATACCCAGGTGTAGGGTGGCATTGCTAAGGTATGCAACTGCTAGTATTGGGAGATACAGGCAGGGCCCAATGTCTTGCCTCTCCAGGAGGCATTGGCCAATGGGGCCTGTGGGTGGGTGTGCGGCCCTGTTGGCTGCTGCTTTACGGCAGAGTTCCCCAACTCCAGTCCTGGTGTTCCAAACACTGTTCGGGTTTTCATGCTGTCCCTCATAAATATGCATGAGCTACATCTGCATACCATGGGGGTGGTGCATAGCTATGCAGCACAGGCATCTTTATTAGAGGCAGCATGAAGCCGGAATGGTGTGGGGCCCTCCAGGACTGCATTTGCGGGACTCTGCTTTAGGTAATGTGCCTGTTCCTGGTGTCTGTGTTTGGTGTGGTAAAATATAGGCCATGCGTATATGTTCTCTACAATAAAGGAGTATCTTTACTATCACTGTTTAGTGGTGGGTAAAACTATGGGGACTGGGTTGGCAGGAGCCCCAGCTGGGATTTGAACCTGTGACCCTCTGGTCTTACAGGCACTGGCTGTGTCTGTTGCACCACACTGTGGCCACAGAGATAGTGCAGTCCCTGGAGTTAGTTAAACCTGCCTGACGAGTCAGAAACCCTGCTCTGCAACAGGTTTACTGTGGCCTCATTTACCTTGTATGCAGACAAAGGTGCACATAAACCTCAGAAAAGACCTCACAAAAGGGGCACACACCCATAACCAAGCTGGGCAACAATTATATCATTGGGAAACATTACACAACACTCCCAGGACAATCCATTACAATGAAATGATATTTAAAAGGGTCTGTGAAGCGTAGACCCTTCCACACATCATTTCTTTTTTATTTGGTGCTTTCCAGGCAGTGTTGTTCCTTGTTGCCCATTGCTATCACTGTTGCCCAGCTGTATTATGCTTTTTAAAATGTTTCCTGTGGTCATTTTTAACGTTTTATGTGCTATTTTGTTCAGTGCACATGTATCACACTGCTCACGTTTTGTGTGTTTCCCCGGTTTTTCTGTACATTGCTGACGGAAATGGTTTCTCTTCCCTTTAATTGCCTTTAACGGCAGGTTTTCTTTCGCGTTGGAATTGAGCTCAGAATTGCAGCGCGTTAGTGAGGGGGAGCCTCTCCACGCCCCCTCTCCGCCCATTGACCCCTTCTCTCCGCCCACTCTCCACCTTCTGCGCTGTTTTAACGCGCCGCGGGGCTTTACGATCGTTAAGCGCGGTTACCGCGTGTAGTACGACGTTACCGGTCGTTGGCGCATGTTTACGCGCGTTACACTGCACTTACGGTCGTTAACGTCATACTACGCGCGTTATTCACGTTTAGTAAACATACCCCTAAGCATCACAACATGAAAGAAAAAATTCACCCAATCCACTTGCAATCGTGCCCTCTCCCTCTACATGCCCTCTATATGGAATGCCCTCCCCACGGCCTAAGAGGCTGTAATGACCATTCAGAATTCTGTAAAATGTTCAAAACCTTCCTTTTCTCCGAATACTACCCATTACCCCCTTAAACCCCAGTACCCATTCCTACCCCTAATTAACCCCTATTAAACCAGCAAAATCTCCCTCTCCCCTCCATCCCCCTAACTACATACCCCTTTTCCAACCCCTCTAATTCATGTAAAAGTTCTGTTTAAATGTTCAACCATTGTTAAAATTGTTATTGTTCCATGTAAAACAGCTGTAGCCACACTGTTATTTTGTTCATTGTAAATCGTTTTGAATTGGAGAAAAACGGTATATAAAAAATGTTAAATAAAATAAGAAATGAAGCTAGAGAAAGACAGCTAGAATTCTGCAAGACCAACAATCTATTCATCTCAAACACCTTCTTCCAGCAATACAGGCAGTGACTGTACACATGGACTTCACCCAATGGATTATACAAAAATCTAATTGACTACATCTGTTGAAGTCAATGATGGAAAAGCTCTATAATATCAACAAGGACAAAACCTGGAGTTGACTGTGGTACAGACCACCAACTACTAGTATGCAAACTCAAGCTAAAGTTGAAAAAGATCAAGCCACTCATGAGTGTAGCAAAATATGACCTTGAGAATATACCACAGGAATTTAAAGACTGCCTGCAAAATCAATTTGCTGCTTTAGATACAAATGACAGAGCTCTAGAAGAGTTATGGGATGACATCAAGAAGGCTGTGTTGGAAGAAAGTGAGAAGTCTCCTCAAAAGGTGAAAAAGCAAAAACAGCAGAAATGGATAACCAAAGAAACTCTGAAAATTGCCCAGAAACACAGAGAAGCTAAAGCGAGAGGAGACAGAGATAGGCAATTGCAGAACTCAGAGGTTTCCAACGTGTAGCAAGACAAGACAAGGAGAAATATTACAATGACGAATGCAAGGAAATAGAATCAGAAACTATTAGAGGAAGAACAAGATCAGCTTTCCTAAAGCTACAAAAGTTAAAGAAAAATATTTCAGCCTCAAATTGGAATGCAACAAGATGCACAAGGATCCATGCTGAATGATGCTGAGAAGATCAAGAAAAGGTGGAAAGAATATACAGAGTCATTATACTATAAAGATCAAGTGAACCAGCAGCCATTTCAACCTGTACCTTATGATCAGGAACCATTGGTGATGAAAGGAGAAGTCATAGCAGCATTGAAAGCCTTATCAAAAAACAAAGCACCAGGCATTGATGGCGTTCCTACTGAAGTATCTGTGTTTATACCAGTACTAAAGAAAGGTGATCCAACTGACTGTGGAAATTATTGCACAATCACTCTGATCCCACATGCCAGTAAGATTCTACTGAAGAATATTCAGCAGAAACTACAACCATACCTGGAATGAGAACTGCCAGAAGTGCAAGCAGAGTTCAGGAAAGAGTGAGGAACGAGAGACATCATCGTGGATGTGAGATGGATCTTTGAAAAGACAAAAGAATACCAAAAAGATATCTATATGTGCTTTATCAACTACAGCAAGGCTTTTAACAGTGTAAACCATGAGAAACTCTAGTCTACATTAAGAAGCATGGGTATACCAGAACACCTGATCGTTCTCTTGCACAACCTTTACAACAGTTCAAATGGAACAAAGAGAAGCAGAATGGCTTAAAATCAGCAAAGGTGTATGTCAAGGTTGCATACTTTCCCCCTACCTGTTTGATATATATGCAGAACAAATCATCAGAGAAGCAGGACTGTGTGAAGAAAACTGAGGTGTGAAGATTAGTGGAAGATTCATCAACAACCTCCGCTATGCTGATGATACCACATTACTGGCTGAAAGTGAAAATAATCTGAAACATTTGCTTCTCAAGATCAGGGAACATAGTCTTAAAATGTGCCTGCATCTTAATGTAAAGAAGACAAAGATGCTGACAATGGCAAAATCAATACGTTTATCATTGATGGAGAAGAAATTGAAATAGTGAACAACTTTAACCTACTTGGATCAACTATCAATAAAGAAACAACAAGCAGTCAAGAAATCAGATGACGCATTGCTCTTGGCAGAATGGATATGAAGGACCTAGTCAAGATTCTCAAGAGCAGAGATGTCTCTCTCCATAAAAAGATTCAATTTGATCAAGTCATGGTATTTTCAAGAACATCTTATGAATGTGAAAGTTAGACAGTGAAAAAGATAGACAGGAAGAAAATCGATGCCTTTGAATTATGGTACTGGTGAACAATACTGTGTATACCATGGATTGCCTGAAGAAAAAAACAGTCAGTACTAGAAGAGATCAAACCAAAGCTTTCTTTAGAAGCTCAGATGACAGGACTTCGACTTTCATACTTTGGACACATCATCTGAAGAGAGAGATCGTTAGAGAAAAACATCATGCTTGTCAAGGTAGAAGGTCAATGCAAGAGAGGAAGGCCAGCAAAGTAATGAATCAATACAATAACAACATGGTGGTGCAGTGCACACAGACAGCGTGTGCAAGAACAGAAGGTCACAAATTCAAAACCCAGCTGGGACTACTGCCAATCCAGTCCACATATTTGGTCTTGAAGGACTAGAAAGGGGGACAGTTACTTCTGAAGAGAAATCTGCAAATGTGAGTATATACTTCTGGTAATTTTCTAAAAAGAATTCTTTGTATTAAAGCTACTTAATCTGTGAACCCACTGTTTTTTTGTTGTTGTTGGATCAGTTAGGGCCTAGTAGCAGCAATTAAAGTTTGAATTTAAAACACAGAGGAGAGCTTTCTGGTTACATTTCATACCCAGCAGAGAGCTTGTAGTTTAAATTTAATAGTCACTCAGGGCCAAGTAACAGCACAGTACTTTTAGTTTAAATTTAACACACAGAAGAGAGCTTTCTGGTTAAATTTAGTACCCAGCAGAGAGCTTGTAGTTTAAATTTCATAAGAAGTTAGAGCCTAGCAGCAGCTAAGAGCTATAATTTAAATCAAATCAGAATTTAGCTTACCTCAGCAGCACAAGTCAGGGTACTGTGTAGCAGCCCTCTTTTAATAAGTGTTATTTCCCTCCCTCCCTCCCCACACCCACCCTCCCCTGGGATAATCATAGCTTTATAGGTACTTACACATCTTAAAAGACAGGAGGTGCTTTCAGGTGAAGCTCATTACCCAAATCAGTCATACACTAAGGACCTGAGATTAATTAAGCTTCAGGTGAACAAGGTATATTAAACGTATTAGGTACAGTTTTATTGGTATAAATACCCATAGCAACCCCTAGTAAGTAAGAACTTAAAGATCTAGACACAAACTTAAAACTAAGATGCAGACAGCAGTCCAGCAGCGGGATGGGGGCTTTCCAGTCTTTTGCATTGAGTGTCACATGTATGATTTTCTCCCAGTTGGTGAGAGGTCTTACGTGTGCACTAGGTGCAAGGAGCTCTTTTCTCTCAGGGAACAAGTCCGTTCTCTAGAGGCTAAAGTAGCAGACTTGGAAAACATAAGACAGACAGAGAGGTACATAGACGAGACCTACAGGGATATAGTCCTGAAGTTCCACCTCCAGTCTGGCAGCACCCCTGTTGCCATGGAGGAGAGAGGTCACGTGACAGGAGAGCATCACCCTGGTGTGGCAGGAAGTGATCCTGTAACTAGGACCTGTCCTCCAGGTGATGTAAAACCCTCTCGCACCGAGGAAGTTTCTCCAGGGCCATGTGCCCATGAGTGAAGGGTTAGGACAGCCGTTATAGTTGGTGATTCGATCATTAGGCATGTAGATAGCTGGGTGGCTGGTGGACGTGAGGATCGCCTGGTAACATGCCTGCCTGGTGCGAAGGTAGCAGACCTCACGCGCCACCTAGATAAGGTCTTAGATAGTGCTGGGGAGGAGTCTGCTGTCTTGGTACATGTCGGTACCAATGACAGGAAAATGTGGTAGGGAGGTTCTGGAGGCAAAATTTAGGCTTTTAGGTAGGAAGTTGAAATCCAGAACTTCCAGGGTAGCATTCTCCGAAATTCTTCCTGTTCCACGCGCAGGACCCAAAAGGCAGGCAGAGCTCCGGAGTCTCAATGCGTGGATGAGACAATGGTGCAGAGATGAGGGTTTTGGATTTGTTAGGAACTGGGGAACATTCTGGGGAAAGGAGGGGCTCTTCCGAAGGGATGGGCTTCACCTTAACCGGGATGGAACCAGGCTGCTGGCATTGACCTTTAAAAAGGAGATAGAGCAGCTTTTAAACTAGATATTAGGGGAAAGCCGACAGTCGCCCAAGAGCGGATGGTTCGGAAGAATGTATCCTTGAAGGATACTATCAAAAGCAGAGAGGTTCCACAAAAGAGTAAAGTAGCCCAAATGCCCTCAAGTATGGAGCAGACAGAGCTTAAAGATCCCAATTTACCCATGTCTAACAATAGCCAAATTAACATGAATAAAATACATTCTCTAAAATGCTTGTATGCAAATGCTAGAAGTCTAAAGAATAAGATGGGAGAGTTAGAATATATAGCACTAAATGAAAGGTTAGATATGATTGGAATATCAGAGACATGGTGGAAGGAGGACAACCAGTGGGACACTGTGATACCTGGGTACAAACTATATCGTAATGATAGAGCTGATCAAATTGGTGGAGGGGTTGCGATCTATGTTAGAGAGGGCATTGACTCAGAAAGGATTAAAGTTTTGCAGGAAACAAAATCTGCTGTAGAATCTATATGGATTGAAATTCCATATAAAAGGGGGAAGGCAATGGCAGTGGGGGTGTACTATCGAGCACCTGGCCAGAATGACCAAATGGATGATGAAATGCTCAAAGAAATCAAGGAAGCTAACAAAAGTTACAGCGCAGTAATAATAATAACGGGTGATTTCAATTACCCCGGTATCGACTGGGTCAGTGTCACGTCAGGACATGCTAGGGAGATAAAGCTCCTAGATGAAATAAATGACTGCTTCTTGGAGCAGCTGGTTCATGAACCGACCAGAGGGGAAGCCATATTAGACCTAGTCCTTAGTGGAACACCAGATCTAGTGCAAGAGATAAGGGTGTTGGGGCCACTTGGCAATAGTGATCATAGCATGATCGCCTTTGATTTAATTAGTGGAGGAGGGATAGTAAGGAAATCCACAGTACTACCTTTTAACTTTCGAAAGGGAGACTATGATAAAATGAGGAAAACAGTTAAGAAAAAACTAAAAGGAGCAGTTGCGAAGGTTAAAGACGTGCATCAAGCTTGGGTGTTGTTGAAAAACACTATCTTGGAAGCCCAGACCAGCTGTATTCCACGCTTTAAGAAAAGTGGAAGGAAGTCCAAAAAACTGCCAGCATGGTTTAAAGGTGAGGTCAGAGAGGCTGTTGTTGCCAAAAAAAGCATCTTTCAGGAAATGGAAAAAAGAGCCAAACGACGAAACCTGGAAACAGCACAAGCACTGGCAAGTCAAATGCAAGGCATTGATAAGGCAGGCAAAGAGAGAATTTGAGAAGAAGCTTGCTGCGGAAGCAAAAACGTGAAATAAAGACCTTTTCAAGCACATTCGTAGCAAAAAACCTGTGAGAGAGTCAGTTGGTCCATTAGATGATAAAGGGGTTAAAGGAGCACTAAGAGGCGACAAGGCGATAGCGGAGAGACTGAATGAATTCTTTGCTTCGGTCTTTACTGAGGAAGATGTAGGGATGTTACCCATGGCTGAAGTGGTATTTAAAGGTGCGGAAGAATTGAAGGAAATATCGATACATCGGGAAGATGTCTTACAACTATTAGATAAACTGAGGAGTAGCAAATCACCTGGGCCGGATGGTATACATCCAAGGGTGTTGAAAGAACTGAAATATGAGATTGCAGAACTGCAATCAGTAATCTGTGAACTATCATTAAAATCATCTCTAATACCTGAAGATTGGAGGATCGCCAATGTAACACCAATTTTTAAAAAGGGTTCCAGGGGTGATCCGGGAAACTAAAGACCGGTGAGCCTGACGTCAGTACCGGGAAAAATGGTAGAAACCATCATAAAGAATAAAATTACTCAGCATGTAGATAGTCACAACCTAATGGGAGACAGCCAACATGGCTTTAGACAAGGAAGATCTTGTCTTACTAATCTGTTATGTTTTTTTGAAGGAGTGAATAAACAGGTGGACAAAGGGTGAGTCGGTTGATATTGTGTATCTGGACTTTCAGAAAGCCTTTGACAAGGTCCCTCATGAGAGACTTTTGGCAAAACTAAAGAGTCATGGGATAGGAGGCAGTGTACTATTGTGGATCAGGAACTGGTTAAAAGATAGAAAGCAGAGGGTAGGGCTAAATGGCCAATTTTCCCAATGAAGAAAGGTGAATAGTGGTGTACCCCAGGGATCTGTGCTGGGTCCGCTGCTTTTTGACATATTCATAAATGACCTGGAAAGTGGAATAACGAGTGAGGTTATCAAATTTGCAGATGACACAAAACTATTTAAAGTTGTTAAAACCCAAGAGGATTGTGAAAAATTGCAAGAGGATCTTGATAAATTGGAAGACTGGGCATCAAAATGGCAGATGAAATTTAATGTGGACAAGTGCAAGGTTATGCACCTAGGGAAGAACAACCCAAACTATGGTTACACGATGCAAGGTTCCACATTAGGAACCACCACCCAGGAAAAGGATTTAGACCGCACCTTGAATATTGTGTGCAATTCTGGTCGCCGTATCTTAAAAAGGATATAGCGATTTTAGAAAAGGTACAGAGAAGAGCCACCAAAATGGTAAAGGGGATGGAAGGATACTCCTATGAAGAAAGGCTAAAAGGTTTAGGCTCTTTAACCTGGAAAAGAGACGGCTGAGGGGAGATATGATAGAAGTCTATAAATTAATGAACGGAGTGGAACGGGTAAACGTAGATAGTTTGTTTACCTTATCAGAATATAGAAAGACTAGGGGACATGCAATGAAGCTACAGGGTAAACTATTTAAGACTAATATAAGAAAATATTTTTTCACTCAACGTGTAATCAAACTCTGGAATTTGCTACCGGAGGATGTAGTAAAGGTTGTTAGTGTAGCTGGGTTTAAAAAAGGTTTGGACAAGTTCCTGGAGGAAAGGTCCATAAACCTTTATTAAGAAGTGACCGAAGATATCAATGCTTGACCCAGTACAAGCATTGTGGAACTTGTGTCTCTTGGGGAAACTGCTAGGTACTGTGATAAGGAAGCTTATCATAGCTCAGGTAGGAGCTATAGAAAAGATGATGTGACTCTGAACAAGCAACCTGTCAGTTCTGGTAGAAGCAAGAAAACAGAGTTTTCACATAAAAGACTACCAGTCCCAGAATGCACCAGGTTTCCAGCAGCCATGAGAGGGGCTGAAGTGAGAAAATGTGTGTGCAATCAAGAGAGCTATGAGGTAATCCCTAAGCACTCATCTCAAAGGGCAGGGCCTGATTCAAGACAGCTGCGCTGTGTTAGGAAGGAGCACACATTAGGAAAGAATAAGAATAGAGCTTATTCTTCAGATAACAGCTTCAGGGAGAGCTTCAGCAACAGCGACAGAAAGAGCTACAGGAAGAGATACAGAGACAGCAACGGCTACAAGCTCCAGCACCAGTATCACCTGGAGAAACAGAAGCCAAGCCAAGCGGATAGAGAAAGAAGGAAACTCTCTGGAAGGAAGAGAAGAAAGCCCATTGGATGGTCTGGGAGAGTCCAAGGCAGTACCCATACTGGGAGGTATTCCAAGTGCCAGCCGAGTCCATTGGACTGGATTCAGCCAGAGGAATGGAGTGGCAGAGATAGGAATCACCAGTGGCTACCTGGAAGAGAGAAGACTGCACGTGGAAGGGACTTTCAGACCAAGGCCAGAAGGTATGTGAGAGGAGATCCAGTGTCCAGGGATCAAGATTGGAAGGCTGGACATCAGAATTGGATTACATACTGGCCAGGCTATACAGAGAGGAATAAGGATAGCAGGAGAGGCTCAGGTATGAACACTGATCCAGACCCTATCTATAATAGAGAATGGCAGCAAGGGAATAAGCATTCTCATGATAGTGCCTTAATGAAAGACTCGTCTGTGCCAATGTATGATAGTGACCCTATGCTGATTGATGAAGGGGGAGATACAGCAGATGAAACTATTACTTACATGGACTGTTCTCTATCTAATTGCTATTGCTAGCTTTCTGTGAGCAAACACATCAGCCATCACAAAGAAACCTAACTTTGTTCTTTATTTCCACTGCAAACAGCTCTTAAAGCAGGATTTGGGTTCACACAGTAGCAGCCAGCCAGCTAAAGGCTTACAGCTGGTCAATTGATAGTAATTAAAGCTGCACCTGATTGTGTGTGTGAGCAAGGGAGAATCACTGCTAGGATCTGCGTGGAAAATAAGCAGAAGTTAACCTAACAAGCAAAGTTTATTTATTTCTTTGTGCCTTTTTATTTGGTAATTATTTGCTAAGAAAACATTAGCTAATTGCCTGACAAGCTGAAGGTTGTTTTTCTGATTTGCTTTGTGACTTTTTGTTATCCATTTAAACACTGCAAGCAAGTAACCTCATTTATATTGCTATCAAGCATACATGTGCTGGGTGAATTAAACCCCATCAATAAAAGAAGTATTTTATTGACCTTACCACTTGGTTTCACAACTCAATTATTGTCATCAGCTGTGTTTGGGAGTGAATGAACTACAATACCCACAATACCTTGCAAGAATCATATGAATATATGCATCGTCAAGATTGTGTAAGTTCTCACCCTAGGCAGCCGTCTGACAGTATATATGACCTAGATTGGCCACTGTTGGAAACAGAATACTGGGCTTGATGGACCTTGGTCTGACCCAGTATGGCATATCTTATGTTCTTATGTTCTTAACAGCTATAGTTGCCACTCTATCAACAGTGAACCGCCTGACTGAAGACCGAACACAGTTTAGGACAACTAACCAGAGGGTTGCCATGAGTTGACATCAGCTTGATGGCACTTATCAACAACATGGATTTTTCCAGCAAGGAACTTACCCAAACCTGTTTTAAACCCTGCTACACTAACAGCTTTTAATACATCCGCTGGTAATGAATTCCAGAGTTTGATTACACGTTAAGTGAACAAATATTTTCTCCAATTAGTCTTAAATGTGCTACATTGCAGTTTTATTGCATGTCCTATAGTCTTTCTACATTTTGAATGAGTAAACAACTGATCTACGTTTACCCGTTCCACTCCATTCATTATTTTATAGACCTCTATCATATATCCCCGTCTTTTTTCCAAGTTGAAGGGCCCTAATCTTTTAAGCCTTTCCTCTTAGGGGTAGCCCTCCATCCCCTTTATTGTTTTGGTGGCTCTTCATAAGAACATAAGATATGCCATACTGGGTCAGACCAAGGTCCATCAAGCCCAGTATCCTGTTTCCAGCAGTGGCCAATCTAGGTCATACGTACCTAGCAGTATCCCCAAGAGACACAGGTTCCACAATGCTTGTATTGGGTCAAGCATTGATATCCTGGATCCCTTTTTAATAATGGTTTATGGACCTTTCCTCCAGGAACTTGTCCAAACCTTTTTTAAACCCAGCTACACTAACAGCTCTTACTATATCCTCCTGTAACAAATTCCAGAGTTTGGAGGTTCTCTGTACCTTTTCTAATTCTGCTATATCCTTTTTAAGATACGGTGACCAGAACTGCACACAATATTCAAGATGCGGTCGCACCATGGAATGATACAGAGGCATAATAATACCCTTGGTTTTATTCTCCATTCTTTTCCTTATGATTCCTAGCATTGTATTTGCTTTCTTGGCCACCACTACACACTGGGCAGAGGGTTTCAGCTTATTATCCATGATGACGTCTAAATCCTTTTCCTGTACTGTGGCTCCTAATGTGGAGCCTTGCATCATATAACCATAGTTTGGTTTGTTCTTCCCTAGGTGCATCTGCACTATCGAGATATATATTTCGCTATCTGGATATCTTGCCTGGTTATTTTCCATCCCATACATGGCATGGGAGTGCTGGTGTTCCATTCTCCAGATATTGGGCTTCTTACCTGACAATATCTGGAGCTGTGCTGACACATATGGGGTCATTCTGACCCACAAATAGTGGGGATGGACGTCCATCCCTGCTATTCGTGCTCCTTCCCACTGGCGGCTAACTTCCTTGCCGGTTGTATGGGGAAATTAGACAGGGGCGGGGAAGGTGTGGATCGGGGGTGGAGTTAGGGCGAGTGGTGGGCAATTGTCAGCCCTAGACGTACAGGGCCAATTCTAATGTCGGCCCTGTGTGTCTGGGGCCGGTGACCTGCACAGGGAAGTTATTAGTCGTCAGGGAGTCGGCGGGCTCGGGGCCAGAAAGCAGCAGGAGGGGGCAGTGAGCATTCCCTGCAGCCCGACCCTGGCCTTGGGAGGCCAGTTCGGGGGTCAGGCTGTGGGAAATGCAGTGCAAGAGCCAGCAGCTGGGATGGCAACTTTACAATGGAGCCACAGTGCCATGGCAACTGGATGCCATGGCGCCGCGACTCCATTGTAAAGCCCAGACTGAGTTAATTGGGCAAGAGCTGTACGTGCAGGTCAGGCTGAATCGCAGTCCCGGCCTGCACATACAGGCCTGATCGTGATTCTGATCCCATGGGGCTAGACGTACCCCACAGGATCAGAATTGTGACACCCTCTGAACGTTCAGTTCAGACTGGGCATACAGAGGGCTTGTATGTCCGGGACGGAATTGGGCCTATAGAGGGGAATTTCGGAAGGTGCATCCAAGTGCAATCTGGGATGTCTAAGCCACATTGTCTGAAAAAAGTAGCCATATCTAGGTGCAGACACAATTTCACAAATGTGGATGTGCCCAAGTTGGATGTCTGCAGGGGCATCTACATAGACAAGCCCCAGAACCGTATTTCAGAACCTGGACATCTAGGGTAGCCTAATGGCTAGTATAGTGGGTTAAGAACAGAGCAGTCAGGGTTCAAAATCCCACTGCTGCTGTCATTGACATTGTGCTGAGTACTGGGGATGATGGAATGATTTCTTCTCTACACCTCTGGATATTTTTAAACCAAAACGAGCACTATTCATGCCTAGAGCAGGTCTAAACTTAGAAACGACACCAAATGTCCATGACATTTCTGATATCAGGTGGAGATGTCCAAATACCTGGGAACACCCTGTCTGTGCATCTACCATGCTCCTATTCAGACTTGGATGTCCCCATTCAGACTTGGCTATGGAGACGTCTTTATGCCCATTTTGGACATCCAAAGCACATACAGGGCTTCCAGAATGACCCCCATAGTGTTTTCTGCAGATAGTTTGAATTTTCCTGACCATTCACCTACCATGAAGCAGCATCACCTAACACCTATCTGGGCACATTCAAACACTATCCAGATAAATACTTCCTGTTTGAAGAATCTAGCTCATTTTGGTGCAGATTTTTTAATCCACTTTTCTGGCCACAGAGTGACTTACTAAATATTGACCCCAACATGTTTGTTAGAACCGTGTCCTGTTAGGCTGGTGAAAAGCCTGAGAGAAGCATTAGTGGCAATAATTGTGGAGATTGTAAATGCATTTTTTATTACAGGAACGTTTCTTTTCCTGATTATGTGAAATGGGCAGTACTGCATCCTGTTTTGATGAAACCTGACTTGGATGCAGCAGATGTTAGTCATATTTGACCGTTAATCCCTGTCACTGCTGAAAATCCTCCAGCTTCACCTCTAGCATATTCATTACTGGGATGAAAAGGCTCAGAGTATCTCTTCTGGAACTCAAGTCCTCCATGATATCCTTGAAAGGCTTCAGGACTTCTATGACCTGAGTCATATTTGTCCAGTCCTGATGTCCCCGGGTGCTTTCAGTACTGAGCTTATTTTCCAATGACATCTTATGGAAGGCTGCACATTTCTCCACTAACCTCTCCAGAATCAAATAAGTGGAGTTCCACCTGGTGTCAACATCCTGAATGAGCTGGTGTGTCAGTCCCCATGCTGCTTCCTGCGTCTTGTACAGTTCATGCCCACCCTTCATACTCCGGTAGAAATAGCCTGCTATATATTGGCACGTCTTGATCATTACCTTCAGGACAGCAAGGCTGCTACTTCCCTTACTCCCTAAGCTTGGAGAGTCTCTTGCTACCTAGTGCAGCAAATGTTCAAAGCTTCTAATACCATGAACGCTCCCATCCTTCACTTCCTTAACCATATTCATTCCTCCATCTACTGCAAAAAAGCCAGAAAGTTCGGTGATCTATCTGTGACTTAGCTGCTAGTCCTGCAGCATTCCCCTTATTTTTGCTAAAACATAGGCCCAAGAATGGCTATCATCCATCACTTGAGTGTGCAACACAGCTTACCAATATCCTGCTGCTGGTACACCCCTCATATACCTACAGGCTGCCTTATGCAGCTACCTTCAGTAGTACATCATCATGGAGAGGTAGGTGTATAGCATTCTGGCTAAATTCAGTCTTCACTGGTCAAATGCATACTACTACCCTCTTCCTTTGTCAAGTGCCTGCAGTTGGGCACACTACTGCTTATACAGGGTGAGGAGCACCTGCCTATTAAAGGTTGTCCTGGAGGGCACTTGGTAGTTGGGGACTAAGAGATGCATAGCCTCTAAAACCTCACATTCTCATGCATCTGCAGAGATTGATATTCAAAGTAATTATTTCCCCAATACACCATGTCATCGCCTTTGATACTGCCTGCCACATGCCCTGTGACAATGCTGTTGAATACCACCCCATCTCCTCCATGGTGACTTGCTTAGGTATACACTGGGGCTGCTGGCCTGCCACCTCACTTGGGGAAAGGCCCAGGACTTGGCTTGGGAAACAGATTTCCTTTAGTTTGTATCTTTGCTGCTGCTGCTATTTTCACTGAGTACCCAGCCTCGGATCAATACCCTCCCATGAATCTAGCTGGAAAGGATGCTGTTTCTGAAAATGATTGGGAACATGGGCCATCAGCTCTCTTCTACTAATGGCCTTCCTATAATAACTGCATTGTGCATATTGCAGATCCTGAAACACTTTAAATTGCTCCACACCTCTGAGGTTTTATGAGACTTCCTCTTTAACCCTTTGAAGGTGATTGCTTTTGTTGCGGCTGCTGCTGTTGTACTTTGGACTGAGGACAGAGGAGAAGATGAGAAACCAAGGACATCTTCCCATTCTCCAATGCACGAGTTATGCTCTATCTGTTGGCTGCTTGGCCTTGGCAGTTCACTTCCTACATCCTCACTAATTAGAATACTGACAACAAAATCTTCCAGGCTTTCTTCAGCTACAAAACTTTCAATATCTGATGCTTATGATAGAAGTCCCTCACATAAGGACTCATCAGACTTTGTATCTGCCAAAACCAACGCCATACACTTCTCAACAGGGAAGATTATGTCTCATAATTTATGTGCATGCAACTGTACTCTCTTGGTTTAACCTGCTACTGTTTCCTGTCCCCTCACCCTGCACCTTCTCTGACTTCCTTTGCCCCTCTGTAGAGAAGAGAACTGACTACTCTTTCACAGTTGCATTGGAAGCTGTAGTTGTTGGCAGGGCCGGCTCAACCATTAAGCAAGACTAGTTGGTCACCTAGAGTGGCAGTAGTCAAAGCAAAGCAGTAGATCCTGACAACCAGACAAACTCAAAGAACTATCAGCACATTCTTTTACCAGTAGGGAGAGAGGATAAACACTGACATACAAAGAAAAATTGAATATTTGAAAGTAATCATTTGTACACGATTATTGTGGGAGGGGTGATTTTGGCATGATGGTGATTAATAAATGTAATCATCAAAATTTGGGGGCGGGGCAAAAATCTAAAGGTTTGCCTAGGGTGCCAACGCCATTGCATTGGCCCGGCTGTTGGTACTGTCCTTTTAAAGCAATCTCTTTAGCTTGGTTGGTGAACTTCAGGGGGTCATTCTCCTAGAATGTCCTCACTCTTCCTCTGTACTGCAGCTGCTACTGGCCCTAGAAGTCCCAACTGCCTTCCCTCCTCTGCTTCCATGACCATTTCCACCCCTACTCGGTCCAAGCATTATTCCCACAGTAGATCGCAAGCTCTATGGAGCAGGGGCTGTCTCTCTTTTACGTGTGTTTGCAGCACTGTGTAATCCAGTAGTGCTTTGGAAATTAGTAGCAATAGTAGTAGAAGATGTTGTTGTCTTGTGGAGTCAGAGAATGAATGATTTTTACAAATCACTTCTCTCTGCTTGTGAGACAGAAACACTGATTGCTGTCTGAGTCCCTCAGCCCTCTCTGTCCTGTGTGTATGTCACTCTGACTACTTACAGGCCAATGCAGAAAGCAGGTGGTAGAGCCGTGTGCTAAAAGCTGTACACATGGTTTTCTAGAATGAGAGTACCACAAAAATTGTGCATCGGTGTGCTATAATTTAAATGCTGGCTGTCCTGCCATCCATCCATAGTTGTTCAAATATCCATGTGTGCATATATGTCTGTGTACGGCATATAAAAATGTCCATGTATGTGTTTGATTTATCCTAGGTATTTTCTGTAAGATCCATGATTCATTGGACCTCCAAGTTTATCATACCTGTCTTTCTTTATTTGGGTTGTTCTACCTTTGTCTGCCTATTTAAGTTGTTCCCATTGTTGGGTGACTTTCTTTCAAAAAGGGAGGCAACAAATAAATTACACAGAGTTTCTTGGGATGGAGAGGAATTTAAATTTTCTTTGATTATTTGAGAAGGCGATATAAAAAAACCTCTCAAATAAATAAATAAGATAAATACCATAAGATATGATGTTTTCAATTTGAGATCCAAAAGTTTTCTCTTTAGGGCCCTTTGCTGATTCTAGTTCCTCATTCTCTGAACTTGTTTGTTCTTTGAATATCCAAGAATGTCTCCTTTTTTGTGTATACTTACACAAGGTGCTTAATCATCGTCTGGCCTAACATCCTGTTCTACACAAAAGGTCACTGTTTTTTTTCTCATTGTTTGACAAATGTAATAACACCGTGTCAGTAGTGGCTGAAAATGCCATTGAGGTGACATCAGTCGAGATAAGTTAAGAAAAGTGGGTAAAATGTAAATTAATTTGAGAGCTAATGGCAGCAAGGAGGAAATATAAACCGATCCATATCCTGATCTGAAGAGGTCCAGAACTCTCAAGTTTCCTCCAAGCAGCCATATCTTAAAGAGACCTTATCCAGTCCGTGTAACATAGAAACCGAAGATTCCCCCTGTCTGTCCCTTTGTGCTTTCCTTCTGGGCTGTCACTGATCCCTTTGGTGGTAATTTTATAAAGAAATTTTCACTCCTAGATACTAGCATATGTATGTAAAAATGCCTCTTATAAAGTGATCTCTCCCATAAAAGTAGGCATGGTGCAATTAAGCACATTCTTGTATGTAACCTTAGAGTAGGCATGTCCAGGGGAAGAGTTTGAGCTGAGTACGGGCAGAATCCTAGTTTATGCGCATATTTTACATGCTAAAAGGTACTGTACTCCTACTCCTGAGCAGGCGTACATGTCCGTGGCTTCAATCTAGCTGCTCTTTCTGCTGTAGTTTGTAGACTCACAAGCAAGCCTTATGTGCCTTTATAAAATATGCATCTACATGACCATCAAATGTAGGTGTCCTGTTCTAAAATTTCCCTCCACATGTCTATTCCAGGAATGCTTACATTGTGGCACCATTTTGGCTCCTGGCCCTTCACAGGAAGTCTGTTCTAAGTGTCTACTACTCTCTCAGTGAAAAAGTATTTTTTCAGATGGATTTTGCATTTCCTTTTCTTCGGCTTTATATGACCCCTTGTTTCTTGGGCCTTTCATTCTATAGAAAATAATACTTTATTGAAGCCTATTACACAAGGGAAAGATTTCCAACTCGGTCTGGTTTTGTATCAATTCTTTTGGTTCATCAACAGATTCCAAATTATGTGTATCATTCATTTCATTCCTATCCATTTAGGTCAATGGTACAAGCAAATCTGCACTCTGCCTGTAAGGCTTTCCATCCAGGTTTATTGAAACTTGTTTAAAACTAGCTGGCAGGCTTTTTTACATAAGCAACAGTACTTTAAGATGACAAGAGTGACAGGAAGACTCCAAGCCACGGTCAGAAGAGCAAAGCAGCACAAAATAGTGGCAGGAAGATGGCATAATAACACTGGAATGGGGTAAAACAGCATTAACATTAGCAGGAAGACCCCAAGTTCTCTAGTCATGGGACAAAGAAGCACCAAGAGGGTTTGGTAAGGATTAGAGACTTGTAGGAATTGAGGGGGTGCACAAAAGAGGATCTTGAGTGTTTCCATAGACAGGTTTGCCTGGGGGAATTTGATGGTAAGACCCTTGCTGTCTCATTGCCAGAAAGAACACATAAAAGGACTTAGGGCCCCTTCTTTTGAAAGGAAAATTGAACTGCGGCTCAAACGTTCATCTATTCTGTTCTCCAGGTTGTCCTAAACGAGCTACTATTGAGCATTCCCAAACAAAGCTACTTGAGCAATAGGATTGCAATGTGCAAAATCAATAAAGAAAGAAAGAGCGACATGAATATCCCAAGGCACCATGAGAAGGGCAAAACAGCACCAAAATTGTCTGGAAGACCACAATAACACCTAGTGCAGTCACATACCATTATCCTTTATCTCCATTAATGCACAATGTATCCCACCCCACTGTTACCAATGATTGTTGACATTCCAGACTTTCTCTCATAGGCTGTGCATCCACTACCTCTTGGCATGGGAGAAGAGACATTATGCAAACCGTTAAATCTTACACAATTCCATGCTGATATTGATCACCTTAAGACAATCGGCAAAGAAGCGAATCACACCATCATTTATGAGAATGGAAGGATTCTACAAACTGCAAGATATTCATGTTTCTGCATGGGAAAATATATTTAGTTATTCGCCTACTGCTGATCATGTTTTTAATTTTCTTATTCACCCTATTATTATTTTTAACTGTTATACAAATTTTGCTATGCATTTTTTATTTTTAATTGAGGTTTTTAGATTAACAATCCAAATTAAATCAAAGAAATTAGACATAAGAACATAAGATATGCCATACTGGGTCAGACCAAGGTCCATCAAGCCCAGTATTCTGTTTCCAACAGTGGCCAATCTAGGTCATATGTACCTAGCAGTTTCCCCAAGAGACACAAGTTCCACAATGCTTGTACTGGGTCAAGCATTGATATCTTCGGTTACTTCTTAGTAATGGTTTATGGACCTTTCCTCCAGGAACTTGTCCAAACCTTTTTTAAACCCAGCTACACTAACAGCCTTTACTACATCCTCCGGTAACAAATTCCAGAGTTTGATTACACGTTGAGTGAAAAAATATTTTTTTTTATTAGTCTTAAATAGTTTACCCTGTAGCTTCATTGCATGTCCCCTAGTCTTTCTATATTCTGATAAGGTAAACAATCGATCTACGTTTACCCGTTCCACTCCGTTCATTAATTTATAGACTTCTATCATATCTCCCCTCAGCCGTCTCTTTTCCAGGTTAAAGAGCCCTAACCTTTTTAGCCTTTCTTCATATGAGTATCCTTCCATCCCCTTTACCATTTTGGTGGCTCTTCTCTGTACCTTTTCTAAAATCGCTATATCCTTTTTAATATACGGTGACCAGAATTGCACACAATATTCAAGGTGCGGTCTTACCATGGAACGATATAGAGGCATTATAATATCTTTTGTTTTATTTTCCATTCCTTTCCTTATCATACCTAGCATTCTATTTGCTCTCTTGGCCGCCGCTGCACACTGGGCCTAGGGTTTTAACATGGTATCCACAATGACGCCTAAATCTTTTTCCTGGGTGGTGGTTCCTAATGTGGAACCTTGCATCGTGTAACCATAGTTTGGGTTGTTCTTCCCTAGGTGCATAACCTTGCACTTGTCCACATTAAATTTCATCTGCCATTTTGATGCTCAGTCTTCCAATTTATCAAAATCCTCTTGCAATTTTTCACAATCCTCTTGGGTTTTAACAACTTTAAATAGTTTTGTGTCATCTGCAAATTTGATAACCTCACTCGTTATTCCATTTTCCAGGTCATTTATGAATATGTCAAAAAGCAGCGGACCCAGCACAGATCCCTGGGGTACACCACTATTCACCTTTCTCCATTGGGAAAATTGGCCATTTAGCCCTACCCTCTGCTTTCTATCTTTTAACCAGTTCCTGATCCACAATAGTACACTGCCTCCTATCCCATGACTCTTTAGTTTTGCCAAATGTCTCTGATGAGGGACCTTGTCAAAGGCTTTCTGAAAGTCCAGATACACAATATCAACTGACTCACCTTTGTCCATCTGTTTATTCACTCCTTCAAAAAAACATAACAGATTAGTAAGACAAGATCTTCCTTGTCTAAAGCCATGTTGGCTGTCTCCCATTAGGTTGTGACTATCTACATGCTGAGTAATTTTATTCTTTATGATGGTTTCTACCATTTTTCCCTGTACCTGCTTGTACATTAAAGAAAATACAAAAGGAAAACATCTGGAAATATCCATTGTAACCTTCTTCAAGAGGAGAAAAGAGAAAATAATAAAGCAACAACCTACAAAAGCCTTAGGAAATATATCTGGAGTGGAGGAGTAGCCTAATGGTTAGAACACTGGCTTGTAAACCAAGAGACCAGGGTTCAGTACCCACTAGCACTCCTTATGGCCTTGGGCAAGTCACTTAACCCTCCATTGCCTCAGAAAATTCCAAGTTATCAATATCACATTTAATATACATTGCCAAGTTTAAGTTACAGTGTAAACTGCTTTGATTGAAATGATAAAGCAGTATAAAAGACCCGTTAAATAAATTTTATATATGACAGTCCTTCTGAGAGACACTACCCTATTTTAAAACCCAAACATAATATTAATGAGACACATTTATGTTGTTAAGTGCCATAGAGTCGGTGTTGGCTCATGGCAACCCTCTAGATAGTTGCCCTAAACTGTGTTCAGTCTTCAGTCAGGCGGCTCATTGTTTACAGAGTGGCACCCATAGCTGCAGTTATTGTATCAATCCATCTCACTGCTGGCTTTCCCTTTTGCATTGACCTTCTACCTTGCCAAGTATGATGTCTTTCTCTAATGATCTCTCTCTTTACTGATGTGTCCAAAGTATGAAAGTCAAAGTCTTGTCATTTGAGCTTCTAAAGAAAGCCTAAGTTTGATCTCCTCTAATACTAGCTGGTTTCTTCTTCGGGCAGTCCATGGTATACACAGTATTCTTCACCAGCACCATAATTCAAAGGCATTGATTTTCTACCTATCTTTTTCACTGTCCAGCTTTCGCATCCATATGACATTATTGAAAATACCATGGCTTGAACAAGTTGAATCTTTGTATGGAGAGAGACATCTCTGCTCTTGAGAATCTTGTCTAGGTCTTTCATAGCCATTCTGCCAAGAGCAATGCGTCGTCTGATTTCTTGACTGCTTGTTGTTTCTTTATTGATAGTTGATCCAAGTAGGTTAAAGTTGTTCACGATTTCAATTTCTTCTCCATCAAAGATGAATTTATTGATTTTGCCAGTAACTGGCTAGTCCAGACTCCAGGCCTCCGCACATCCCCCCCCCCCACCCTTTTCCCCTTCTAACCATCCCCTCTCTCCCCTCCCCCCCCCCCCCCCACCCGGATATTCCCTTATCTTTCCCAAAAATTACAACACACTCATAAATGGTGAACAAACAGGATCACAGCTTTATTAACATAACTTAAGTTTAGGCCACCCCAAGCCAACATAACTTATTCTTACAATCTTAACCACCATAACCCCCTTTCCGGACGATGTCCCCCACCAGTCATGCTATTAGCAAAGTGGGGTATTGCCCTGGCCCTTTACCATGACTGCCAACCTTGCCATCGTATTAGCAAAGGGCAGCCCCCTCCATCCCTGATAAGGGCGAAGATCCCCCACTGAGATCTCCGTCCCACCCCCACTCCACAAGCTAAGCTACCATACTCCTTCACACCGGCTGTTAGGCCCCGCTATCACCATGTCCATTGGCTCAGGACCTCGCCACTGGCACAAGGTAGTGTAGCTATCCTTGTACCACCTCCTCACTAGGAAAGCAGTGACCCACATGTCCTCCTCCAGGAGCCAGTTTGAGGGCCTCCTGTCAGTCGTTCAACAGTAGATTTTGCCCCACTGGGGAAAGGTGGACCCTGTCTAGGCAATATAAACCTGCACAACCCACATCTACCCAAGGATGCATAACCTGGAAGTCATTATGTTGAAATACCCACTGGCCAATCTGTCGGTTCACTTTCACAAGCCCCCGTGACCATCGCTGCTGCAATTGGCAAGAAGGCCAGGGTATTATATCTGACCACCTTATAATGATGTCCCATTGTGCAACCTGGATGAGCTGCTTGCAAGTCCAGCTGGAGAGATCATTCCCTCCTAGGTGTATGACCAGTCCGAATAGCTTTTGACCATGACTGACATGGTACAGCAACATCGGCAGCAACTGGCACCATCGCATGCCTCTCTCTCCCAGCCACTCCAACCAGACTCCTGCTGGTGCCAGCCCCAGATGAGGGCCCAAAGATCACATTGGGGCCTGTCTCCTGGCCCAGTACATGAAGGAATGCCTCAACATCTACTATTCCTGTGGGTATGAACTGCCATCTTCAAGACAAAAAAGCTGATTGTCATCTGCAAAATAGCACAACAATTAATGCCCATTACAACCCCCCCCCCCCCTTGTAAACGCCTCCCTTTCAGTCCTCCTGTGGGCAAACATACCCCGCATAAGCTCCAAATCACCACCTGCCAATTTGCTGAATAATGGATTTGTCGAGTCCTGCTGCCACAGTGCTTGTAGCCACCCCTATTCAAAACAAATGTGATGCAAATTGCTTCTCATCACAACCCAAGTGCCACAAAACCATGCGCAGTACTACTGTGAACTGAAACTGCATCAAAGGACTCATATCCATGTGCTGAAAAAGCAACCCTCCCATCAGAGGGAACCAAGCGACATACGCCTGCAAATTCTGTATCGGACATGTGGCCAGCTGCCCTTCCATACTAAGCACCACCCACCATCCCTGCACCCTTTGATCCATCTTAGACCATGGGAGAAAAATGCACACCTGCGCCCGCTCCACCACAAAGTGCCTCCTTTCAAGCCTCATACCGCTCCCAGCTTCCTAGAATGCGGCACCAATTTGCTAACCCTAAATGCCCCGATAAAGGCTAGTGAAAACACCGCCCTGAATAAAAGCGCCTCATAAGCTGACGAGGTAACTGCTGGCAAAGCCACCCATATCTGCAATAATAAGTCATACAACACTGGGCGCTGCCACTCCTGTGTCGCTGGGGATGCTTTCTCCCACTCTGTAAGCAGACGCCTTACCATGAACATATTCCGCCATAAGCCACCTATTTGCAATGATTTACCTGCGTGAATTGGGTCTTTACATGCCTGCTCTAGTCAGTTGTTATTCTGTAAATCCGCACATCAGGCCAATGGTACGTACTTTCACTGTGGGCATGCACAGGGCAGAGTTTGGACAGGGTGCAAATCTACATACATAAGTTATAACATACTACAGCTTATGCGCTTTCCTTAAAAATCTAGGCGTGAACATTTATGCCTGTCCTAGGAATGATGTAATTGATCGTGCCTAGAATTGTCACATGTATCTCACTACCTACACCTCTATTTTATACAGTACATTCGTAGTTCACTTTATAAAAGAAGCACGATAGACATGCGCAAAAATATGTGTTAACTAGGCGCCAGTTTATAAAATTACCCTCCTAACCTTGTTTTTCTTAGGAAATGCAATAGGGAAGTCAAATGTACCAGTTACTCCATGCAATGGGGTAAAACCAGTGGCTGCCACGGCACACTGGGCAGAAGGTTTAAACGTATTATCCACAATAACACCTAAATCTTTTTCCTGGGTGGTGCTTCCTAACGTGGAACCTTGCATCGTGTAACCGTAGTTTGGATTGTTCTTCCCTAAGTGCATAACTTTGCACTTATCCATTAACTTTCATCTGCCATTTGGATGTCCAGTCCCCCAATTTATCAAGGTCCTCCTGCAATTTTTCACTATCCTCTTGTGTTTTAATAACTTTAAATAATTTTGCATCATCTGCATTTCCAGGTCATTTAGGAGGAAGTTAAAAAGTAGCAGTCCCAGCACAGATCCATGGGGTACTCCCTAATCACCTTCATCCATTGAGAAAATTGGCCATTTAGCTCTACTCTGCTTTTTATCTTTCAGCCAGTTCCTAATCCACAATAGTACACTGCCTCCTCCTATTCCATGACTTTTAATTTTGCCAAGAGCCTCTCATGAGGGACCTTGTCGAAGGCGTTTTAAAAATCCAGACATACTATATCAACTGGCTCACCTTTGTCTATCTGTTTATTCACACCTTCAAAAAAATATGACAGATTAGTTAGACAAGACCTTCCTTGGCTAAATCCATGTTGGCTTTCTCCCATTTAAACATGCACTATCTATATGTTCAGCAATTTTTTTTCTTTATAATGGTTTCTATCATTTTGTGGGACTGACGTCAGGCTTACTGATCTGCAGTTTCCTGGATCCCTAGAACCCTTTTAAAAAATTGCCATTACACTGGCCATTCTCCAATCTTCAGGTACTACAGATGATTTCAATAGTTCACAGATAACAACTAGTAAGGGGGTTATTCTGTCCCCCACCGTGTCTAACCTCACCGCGTCTAACCTCACCGCCAGTTGTGCAGGGAAGTTAGACAGGGGTGGGGAAGGGATGGCTCGCGGGTGGAGTCTGGGTGGGCGGTGGGTGGTTGCCGGTCCTGCACATAAAGGGCCAATTCTAATGTCGGCCCTGTACATCCAGGGCCGGCGACTTCCCCGTACGTCCAGAATCAGCGACCCGGGGCGCAGATGGGGCAGGGGGGCCTGAAGACATTCCCTGCAGCCCGACCCTGGCCTTAGGAGGTCAGATCAGGGGTCAGGCTGCGGGGAATGCAGCATTGGAGTCTGGCGGCCGGCATCACAGCTCTTCAATGGAGCCACAGTGCCATGGCAACATGATGCAGCTCCATTGAAGAGCCTTGACTGAGTTAGCAGGGAAGGTCCTGTACGTGCAGGCCAGGCTGAATCACGGTCCCAGCCTGTTCGCGATTCTGATCCCGTGGAGCTAGATGTGCCACACAGGATCAGAATCGCGATCCCTTCTGTACGTCTGGCTCAGACTGGATGTACAGAGGGGATCTACATCCGGGATGGAATGATCCTGTAAGTCTGCAATCTGATATTTCAGTTCTTTCAACATGCTCAGATTTATACCATCTGGTCCAGGTGATTTGCTGCTCTTCAGTTTATCAAATAGTTGTAATCCATCTTCCTGGTTTATCAATATTTCTTTCAATTCTTACAGTACATCACCTTTAAATACTATTTCAGGCATAGGTAACTTCCCTACATCTTCTTCGGTAAAGACCAAAGCAAAGAATTCATTCAGTCTCCCTGTTATGCCCTTGTCCTCCCTTTGTACCCCTTTTACCCCTCTATCATCTAATGGTCCAACTCACTCTCTCACAGGTTTTTTTTGCTAGGAATTGAGAAAGTTTTTATTATGCATTTTTACTTCCATGGTAAGCTTTTTTTATCAAATTCTCTCTATGCCTACCTTATCAATGCCTTGCATCTTACTTGCAGTAGTTGTTTCCTGTTTTCGTCATTTGGCTCCTGTTTCCTGAAAGATAAGTTTTTGATTACAACAGCTTCTTTGACCTCACCTTTAAACCATGCTGCCAATTGTTTGGCCTTCCTTCCACTTTTCTTAAAGCATGGAATGCATCTGGTCTGGGTTTCCAAGATAGTGTTTTTTAAAAACGCCCATGCTTGATATAAATCATTGCAGCTGCTCATTTTAGTTTTTTCTTAACGATTGTTCTTATTTTATCATAATCTCCCTTTTGAAAGTTAGAAGGTAGTACTGTGGATTCCTTTGCCATCCTCCCTCCATTTATTAAATCAAATGCAATCATGCTGTGGTCACTATTGCTAAGTAGCCCCAATACTCTTATCTCTTGTACCAGATCCTGTGTTCCACTAAGGACTAGATCCAGCGTAGCTTTCCATTTTGTTGGCTCATGAACCAGTTGCTCCAAGAAGCAGTCATTTATTTCATCTAGAAACTTTATCTCCCTCACATGTCCTGCAGTGACATTGACCCAATCAATAGTGGGGTAATTAAATCACCATTATCACTGCTTTGTAACTTTTGTTAGCTTCCCTGATTTCTTTTTGACAATCAAAGTTGGCCCTTATTCTTCAGAGTAATATTACAATTGAGCCACAATATCCCAATTACTCCAACAATACGAGAATTTTTTGAAACTAGTCTTAAACTTCCTATCTAACTTTGCATATATATTTTTTATGTTTTCTTCGCTTTTCAATAAAAAAATGAAAATCGGGTCTCAGACTTATAAGGAGCTACGGTAATAACATTGCAACCAAATGCTCCAATTTGCATCAATGACCCCTCTTATGTTTACTATAGTTTGCTTTCTTATATCCAGACGTAATTTTCGAAAAGGATAGAAAAAAGTCAGGCTTATCTTTGTTATAGAATCCCAGTTAAAATAAGCCTTACTTTTTTTCTATCCTTTTCGAAAATTACATCTGGATATAAGAAAACAAACAGTGGCCACAGTGTGGTGCAACGGACACAGCCAGTGCCTGTAAGACCAGTGGGTCACAGGTTCAAATCCCAGCTGAGGCTCCTGCCAACCCAGTCTCCATAGTTTTACCAACCACTAAACAGTGATAGTAAAGACACTCCTTTATTGCTGAAAACATAAGCATGGTTCAAACACCCATATTTTACCCTACACCGCACACAAACCATAACAATGGGCATTACCTACAGCCGAGTCCCCCAAATTCAGTCCTGGAGTGCCACAACTCAATCAGGTCATATGCTTTTTCCCAGATAAGGACATATCTGCATGTTGGCGGAGGGTACAGGTGGTGGAGGGGGCAGTGGCTGCAAGCCACAGCAGACAGTGGCCTAGGCGTGTGCAGGCTGGCACCGTCCACCGCAACAGACAGGCTCTGTTGGATGTACAGTCATGGACTCCCCAGGGAAGACAGCATATCTGTGGCAACACGGTGGTGCAGTGCACACAGACAGTGTGTGCAGGAACAGAAGGTCACAGTTTCAAAGGCCAGATGGGGCTACCTCCAATCCTGTCCACATATTTTTCCCACAACTAAACCGTGATAGTAAGGACAAACCTTTATTGCTGAGAACATACGCATGGTTAATACGCCTATATTTTACCACACCAAACACAGACACCATAAACAGCCGCATTACCTAGAGCAGAGTCTCCCAAATTCAGTCCTGGAGGGCCCCACACCATTCAGGTTCCATGCTGCCTCTAATAAAGATGCCTGTGCTGCATATCTATGCACCACCCCCATGGTATGCAGATGTAGCTCATGCATATTTATGAGGGACAGCATGAAAACCCGAACAGTGTTTGGAACACCAGGACTGGAGTTGGGAAACTCTGCCGTAAAGCAGCAGCCAACAGGGCCAGACACACCCACACACACACCCACAGGCCCCATTGGCCAATGCCTCCTGGAGAGGCAGGACATTGGGCCCTGCCTGTATCTCCCAATACTAGCAGTTGCATACCTTAGCAATGCCACCCTACACCTGGGTATATGGTACACAGCTATCAAATGTTTCCCATGATAACTGGCAGATATCAATTCCTACGTTAAGCACATTTTGCTCCTTGGGCTCCACCATAACAATCATTCTGATGTCTGCAGTGTGTGCTGCAGGTCTGGTCTCTGACAGTGTTTACCATCCTGGGGAGTGACCTCCAACAGTATTGCGTACCATATCCATGCCTGTACTGTGCCCAGGACTGGTGTGGTGGATATGGCTGCTGAACCCCTCTATAGTAGCACAATGCTGGCATAGGTGTGGGGGTGGCTGTCTGTCTATCCAGTGTGTGGTGGCTGCAAACACCTTCCACAGTCCACACTGCCAGCAATGTTGACAGTATTGGGCTGCCAATGTGCATAATGAGGAGCAAGGTACCATGGGTATAGGCTGGACAGGGTGGCCTGGCCAGGGTGCATCTGCACAGGGCATAGGGCACTGACTGGGACATTTTAGTGCCCGGCCACCACCTACATGGACAGGGTGACCTCAGTATGTCCTGCTGAGAGATCACTCTCACCCTGACTGTGCAGTGACCACAGCATGGCTAGGCACCCCCATAGTGCCATATACTATTTCTGTCATGTGATAGATATGGGTTTTCTTTTGGGGCCCAGTCATTGATTTATCTACTTGCTGTGTATGCATCTCCACTGGAAACATGCACTGTGGACTAACTAGCACACTGTTTGCAGCTGATATGTGTCTTGATGGAGCAGCTTGCAGTGTGCAGTGGCTGATGACTTGCTGCAGGAGAATATCAGATAGTGGTGGGGTGCAGCTCACCATATCCAGGCCTAATGTTTGTCTGCTATTGTGTTATGGATGTGTATAGAGCTGCATTGACTGCCCTGTGGGGTGTCTGTTCCTCAGCAGGACCAGGGTTGATGGACTCCTATACTGCCACCTTTGCAGGGAGATAGAATGTGGATCTATTGATAGGAGACCCTGTTTGCCACCCTCAGCCCTGGAGGAGGGGGTAGTGGTGGTGCATGGCCCACCTGGGGGTCCATGGGGGCTACACCTGACTGAAACAGACAGAGATATCCAAAGTGTTTGTGCAGAAACTACCTATCTCACACATTAACACTGCTTTGGCCCTCTGGCATGGTCTCTTTTAGCCATGGAAGGTGTTGTGGACCTGGTCCTGGGCGCCTCATTGCACCCTCAGGGTGAGCACAGTACCCGCACAATGTGACGGTGTGTAGCTACTCTGTGCCAGTAAAACACACGGTCAGTACCCCCTACCAGGCTGAGGTGGTGTGTGGGTGCACATGGTCACTTCCCTCTACCAGGCCGAGGTGCTGTGGAGGTGCATTGCCCATCTTGTGTTAATCTGTGGACAGCTGATTTGCATGTGCAGTGCATCATGGGTATGGGTGGGCTAACCCTATCCTGGTGACCACAGCAGACTGTCTGTGTGGTGACATGCATGCTCTCTGCAGCCAGCCAGGGGCTTGCTAGCAGCTATAGAGCTGTAGCCCAATGGTTACTTCACTGCCTGTGAAGCCAGAGGTCATGGGTTTAAGCCCACAGTGGGGTTATTTGATAGGGTTGTCCAATGCATTATCTTTTTTTAATGTACATATTTTGATGCCAGCAAAAACACCCTCAGCGTACTGTACCCATAAGGTGCCTCTGAGGGTGCTTTATAGGGCGCCCTATAGGGCACCTTATGGTTCCCGTCCATATAAGGTGCACTATACATTATCCTGTGACGCAACCTATAGGCTGCCCTATAGGGGACATTTTAGGGTGCTGTGGCAGACAGTGCAATTTATAATGTGCCCTATGGAGTGCCTTATAGGGTGCCTTATACGGCACCTTCAATTACGGCACGTGAGGGCGTGTTTGCTGGCAGCAATTAATAACATAAAAATAAAGTGCTGCAGGACAAAATATGTACAATGCAAAGCTGATGCCACAGCCAGCCTTACGTATTAGGCACACTGGGGAGCAAACTCATGACCCCTGTATCAGCAGTCAGTGCCATTGTGCTCCACTGCTGCTCCTCCTTGCCTGTCAGTGCACCTACTTATGCTTTTCATTCCTTAAACTGCACAGTGCAGCCATAAAAAACAGTACACTGACCTTGCGGTACCTCATACGGCACCCTCTAAAGCGCCCTATAAGCAACATTCTAGGGTGCCTTGGATGATAGTGCACTTTAAAATGTGCCTTATAGGGTGCCTTATGTTAACACGCTTTGAGAGTGCGTTTGCTAGTAGTGATAATTAAAATATGCCTCCTAAAGCAATCTTCCCCATAATATGTTATGCCTCAGCCAGCCTTGTTTGTTGGGCACTTTGGGGGATTGAACCCCTGATCCCTACACCATTGGTCAGTGTCTTAACCATTGTGCTGTGGTTGGGTTCCTATGACTGCACATCAGCGCGCCACTTATGCTGCCCCATATTAAACACCCTCCTAAAACTAGCGTGCCGCCTTATGCCCATTAGCGCACCACCTTATGCAGCCCATCATTTAAATGCCTCCTAAAATAATGCTGCAGCCAGCTGTCTTCATTGAGCACTGTGGGGGATTGAACCTCTGATCCCTGCACCATTGGTCAGTGTCTTAACCATTGTGCTGTGGTTCTGCTCTTCTTCCTGCACATCAGCGACTGCTTATATCGCCCAGTATTATAATGCCTCCATAAACAGTGCGCTGCCTTATGCCGCCCAACACATTAGCGTGCTGCCTTATGCACCTCATAAATTAATGCCTCATCCAGCTGTCTTCATTGGGCACTGTGGTGGATTGAACCCCTGATCCCTGCACCCTTGGTCAGTGTCTTAACCATTGTGCTGTGGCTCTGCTCTTTTCCTCACACTTCAGCGCGCTGCTTATGCCTCCCGCGCAGCTATCTCATGCGCTAAGGTGCGGGGCGCATAGTATATAGAATGTCTGAAAACCTTTTCCTGGAAAACATTCAGGAGCCTGTAGATGTCTTGTTGTCAAATCTTTCTTTGTGATCACATAGATTGTTGGGGTTTTTTTCTTTTGTTGTTCCTAAGAACATAGGAATGTAAAAGCTGCCATACTGGGTCAGACCAAAGGTGCACTATCCTGTTTCCAATAGTGGCCAATTCAGGTCACAAGTACCTGGCATATCCCAAAAATAGCCAGATTCCATGCTATTTATCTCTGGGCTAAGTGTGTTTTTTTTCTTGGTTTACCCTAATAACAGTTGAGGGACTTTTCCTCCGGTATTTTGTCCAAATCTTTTTTAAACCCAGCTACACTACCTGCTTTTACCACATCCTCCAGCAACAAATTCAAAAAAGCATGGGACAAACACAGAGGATCTCTAAAGGTAAAAAGGGGACTGTTGTAGTTGTTATGGAAGGACAGACTAGACAGGCCATGTGGTCTTTTTCTGTCATCATGTTTCTATGTTTCTAAATTCTAAAGCTTAATTATACATTGAGAGAAAAAGTATTTTCTCCTATTTGTTTTAAATGTAGCACTTTGTAATTTCATGGCGTGTCCTCTAGTGTTTGTACTTTTTGAAAAAGTAAACAATCAATTTGCATTTACCTCTTCCACTCCACTCAGGATTTTATAGACATTTATCATATCTCCCCTCAGACAACTCTTCTTCAAGTTGAAGAGCCCTAATCTCTTTAGCTTTTCCTCATAGAGGATTAGAGCTTTGATCATAATGCTTTTTTGCTTTTCTTTTTTCTTGCAGTCTTGGTAGGTTGTGACATGCTTTACTGGATCACTCAAAAATATGCAGTAGTATATGAGCTCTCAGGACCACAGAGGCCCCCCCAACATTTTGAAGAGGAAACTTATGTTACCTCAAAAGGTCACATTCTACCACACACTTTTTGTTGGAACAATAAAATGTATCACGACCTACAAATAATCCAGTTTTCTTCAGGATAAAGGTAACTCTTGTGTAACCCAATGAATATGTTCTGTGGACTGCTCTAAAGGCCTAGTCTACAGCTTACACTTATGTGGAGTGGAATTTTAGAAAGGATATCCAAGTGCAAACTGGGATGTCTAAGCCAGAATGTCTGAAGAAAAGGCAGGCACGTCTAGGTGTAGACATGATTTCACAAACATGGACGTCTGCGAGGGTTTCTATATAGACATTCCCAGAATAGTATGTCAGTAGTTGGCTGTCTAGGAATAGCCTAATGGTTAGAGTAGCTGGCAAGGAACCAGGGTTCAAATCCCACTACTACTATCATTGAAAGTGTGCTGAGTACTGGGGATGATAGAGGGCTTTCTCCTCTATACTTTCTGGATGTTTTTCAGCCAAAACAAGCACTTTTCAGATGCCTGTTCATGCCTGGAGCAGATCTAAACTTAGATGCGATGCTGTACGTCCAGGACGTTACTGATCTGAGGGAGTGACTCCTGGGAATACCCCAGCCATGCCTCCATCACGCCGGATGTCCTCAAGCTAGGGACGTCCACCGACCTGTCTTCTAAAATGGCTTTGAATGTCTCTATGCCCATTTTCAGACGTCCAAAGCATGAATAAGACTTCCAAAATGACCCTCATAGTATTCTGGCTGTGTTTCACAGAGGTTGCCATTTAATTCAACAAAAAGATATAAATGAGCATTAACAAATAATAAACCAAAAATAGAAACAGTTACATACAAAAAATCTAAAACACACTGAATATTGTGCTTCGGAGGAACATGAGGGTCCTCAATAAGGGGAAATCCTGCCATAAAGACTGACTGTGTATAACAACTCAATCCCACCATGAATCATTCATCGGTCCCCCTGGGCAGTTACTATCTGCTCCACTGTTGCAACTGAAGCAGCCTATTTAAATTTATGTCAAAACTCAAGTCAAATGAAAATGCTGGTCATACAGTGGTTTAATTTCTGTGCATTTGGATGGAACTCCATGTATCAGCTTAAGTGTGATTTTTAAGTTTTTGCATGTATTAAAAATTTAAAGAAATAGTTAAACTGGGACCAATGAATGATTCATGGTGGGATTGAGTTGTTATACCCAGTCAGTCTATATGGCAGGGTTTCCCGTTATTGAGGTCCCTCATGCCCCTCCTAAGCACAATATTTAGGGTTGTTTAGCTTTTTTGTTAGTAACTATTTCTATTTTTGAGTTATTATTTGTTAATGCTCATTTATATCTTTTGGTAGTTATTTTTATGAGCATTTTGGTGTGGAGTTTCACCCTGGTATTTAATTCAACAAGACAGGAGAAGGGTCTATATCAGAGTCTCTTGCACACCACAGAAGCTATTTCATAATCTTGGCTCTGCTCTCGAAAAAGACAATTGCCTTGTAGAAGCTAGAGGTCTAATGTGACATAATAAAATCTGTATATGATTGCAATGTTTTGGAATTTAGACATTCCAAACTGAACTATTGTCAAACATCATAATGTTGCCATTACTGGCAGATGCTGAGCCGATGTGCCTTTTTTAGAATGCTATTCATTTATAAAATAACTTCTACTGATCCTGGGCTTGATGAAAATATCTTAGAAACACAGGGGTGCATATTCACTGGAGGCAGCCAGTGCTGTTAAGGCGATTGGCCATCATCGCTTTAAATTATATCCAGATATTTAATGCTGGAGTCATATCCGGCCATCGGCATTGAATATCCAAGTTGCCCAGTTAGCATTTTAGTTAACCGATCAGTGGTTGGATAGCTAAACTGGCTAAAGTTAGGACAGTCTTTTTTCTGTCTGACTTTAGCCAGTTTGGGTTAACCAGTTAGTAAGTGAATATCACTGCTGACTTGCTAATCTTTGTTGCTGCACATGCTCCACCCCCAGAATGCGCCGATACTAAGCAGTTAGCATCCGGACATTTAAACCAGGTCTGCTAACCAGCTAAACCGCTGTGAATGTGCCCCCCATTATGTTTCTTCATCTTGGTCTCTTGTGACATGCTGATCTGTTTTCTAGTAGGACTTCGTACCTGCCAATATTTCTAGCAGTGCTCAGGAGCTTTTAAGAACCTGAGGTGTTTCTACTGTAGTTAAGATAGTGGGCCTTTAAATGGGGGTTTTGAAAGCCGGAGTCTTTGACTGCATCGCGTAGAGTGGATTGTGTGACAGTTTCGGTGCAGATGTGAATGTGAACGCTCTTATGAAATGTTTGGCTTCCCATCTGTGGATCATGCATCATTACAAGTTCCGTCTGTTCCGCTGTTCATCTTCGATGCCTGTCTAGTGATGTTATTTAGATAGTAAATCTGTCTATTCTCTGGACAGTAAAGATTTCATTTCACTCTCTGTATTTGTGTTTCTGCCCTCTCTGAAATATACCAAAGATAATCAGTGACTTTCCATGTGACTTCTGCTGCATTCTACTGCAAGTACAATTGGCCACAAAGCAGCCATTAGTATTGCATGCAGAAAGCTTAAAAGTTAATTAGCAAAACCCACAGCTGCTCAGTCTACGTTTCTGCTGCTGAGAAGCGCCGAAAATCAGCATTGAGCACATCAAATTTTTTATGGCAAATTCAACCACCCCCCATTTTATTATGGTAGAATTTCCAGTGACCTAATTCTATGGAAATACTATAGAACTGCTGTTTTTGTGCTTCAGAACAATTTTGTTTAACTCACAGATGATCATTTCTCAGTGAAAGTGTGGAGAGACTGAAAAGTAATTTGATGCCTTCATCCCTGGTGTGACTGTTTAATGACATTTCTGATATGTGACAAATTTTTATTCCATGGTAGCTCTAATGGTTCTTGTATGACTTCATGATATATTAATAAGACCTTCTGTAAAATTCACATTTAAGAGGATTCTGGGGTGGAACACAGGCACCTCAGCCTTGTTGGAAAGCATACACTCATACAGAGACGAAATCGGGGTAGCTTCAACAAACAAAAGAACTTAGGGGCATGTTTACTAAAATCCGCAAAATAGCGCGCCGCAAAATAGCGCACGGCAACGCGGCACTGAAACGCGCAGAAACGCGTTTAAATGCCCCGCACACGTGCGTGTCACCCCCGCACAGGTACGTGGCTCACTAACGGGCCCCGTACAAGTGCGGGCCCGCAAATGTCCGATAGAGGCGTGGAACGGCGAAAGGAGGGCGGAGGAAGGCTCCGGAGGGGCGGAGGGACAGGGTCAATGGGTGGAGAGTGGGAGGGGAGAGGCTCCCCGCACAGTATCGGGCCCGAATTTGCATGTAAAAACTACCGCGAGTGAAACACTCGAGTTAGAAATCATTTAAAGGGAAGAGAAACCATTTCCGTCAGCAATGTACAGGAAAACCGGGGAAACCAGCAAAACGTGAGCAGTGTGATACATGTGCACAGCACAAAAGTGAAAATAAAAATAGAAAATGACCACAACAGAACTATTAAAAATAGTAATTCAGCTGGGGAACAGTTATAGTGATGGGCAAATACAGAAATCACACCCAGCAAAGCTCCAGAAAAAAGAAATGAAGTTTGGAAGGGTCTACTGAGAGGAGACGTTTCCAAAAAACATTTCCACGTTATGGAGCTTTCCTGGGAGTGTTTGCTATGGTTGCCCATTAATATCACTGTTGCCCAGCGTGGTGATATTTTGTCCCACATTTCCCATGGACATTTCCGGGGTTTATGTGCACGTTTGTCACCAGACAGGGTGCATATGCCCACAGTAGAATTGCGTAGAGCAGGGTTTGTGACTCCATCCTGCCAGGCTTACTGCCTCCAGGGGCTGCACTGTCTCTGTGGTACAGCGGACAGAGTCATTACCTCTAGGACCAGAGGGCAGAGGTACAAAACCCAGCTGGGGCACCTGCCAGCCCAGTCCCTGTATTTTACCCACCACTAAATAAAGATAGCGCAGACACCCCTGTATGCATGGGGAAAACACCCATATTTTACCCAACACCGCACACACACCACAACAATGGGCATTACCTACAGCCAAGTCCCCCAAATGCAGTCCCATACTGCCACATTGCAATCAGGTCAACTGCTTTTTCTGAGAGAAGTTCATGCCAGCATGTTGGCGGACAAGTACATGTGGTGCAGGGGGCAGTGGCTGCTAACCACAGAAGACAGAGGCCTAGCCATGTGCAGGCTGGCACAGTCCACTGCAACAGACAGGTCCTGCCGGATCCACAGTCATGGACAGTCCAGGGAATCCAACCAATCTGTGGCTACACAGTGGTGCAGTGCACACAGACAGTGCATACAAGAACAGAAGGTCACAGGTTCAAAGCCCAGCTGGGGCTACTGCCAATCCTGCCCACATATTTTTCCCACAACTAAACAGTGATAGTAAGGACACACCTTTCATGGCGGGGACATATGCAATGGTAAGACATCTATCTTTTACCCCACTGAGCACAGACACCATGAACAGGGGCAGTACCTAGAGCAGAATCACCCAAATGCAGTCCTGGTGGGCCACACACCAGTCAGGTTCCATGCTGACACTCATACAAATGCCTGTGCTGTATAGCTATGCACCACCCCCATGGCATGTAGATGTAGTCCATGCATATTCATGAGGGATAGCAGGAAAACCCGAACAGTGTGATGCAAACCTGGACTGGAGTTGGGAATCTGTGCCGTAAAGCAGCAGCCATCAAGGGCAGACACACCCACACCCACAGGCCCCATTGGCCAATGTCTCCTGGAAAGGCAGAACATTGGACCGTGCATGCAGCACCCAAAACGAGCACTTGCATAACTTACCAATGTCACCCTACACCTGAGGTATACGGTACACAGCTCGGAGACGTTTGCTAGGAGCACAGGCAGGCAGTTATCCATACGTTACGTACATACTGCTAGTTGACCCCATCCAAACAATCTGTTAGGTGTTTGCGGGGCATGCTCCAGGCCTGGCCTCTGACGGTGCTTACCACCCTGGGGAGTGACCACCAGCTGTAATGCGTACCATATCCATGCCTTGCCATGCTCAGGACCGGTTTGGTGGGCAAGGCTACTTACCCCCTCAATCGTAGCACCATGATGGCAGAGGTGTGGAAGTGTGTGTCTGTCTATACAGTGGGTGTTGGCTGCAAGCCCCTTCAACAGCCCGCACTGCCAGCACTGTTGCCAGTATTGGCCAGTCAATGTGCATAATGAGGTGCAAGGTACCATGGGTATAGCCAGGGCAGGGTGGCGTGGCCAGGATGCATCTGCACTGGGCATAGGGCCCTGGCAGGGACATTGGCTGGGATATTGTAGTGTCCGGCCACCACCTACACAGACAGGGTGGCCAAAGCATGTCCTTCTGGGGGATCACGCTCACCCTGACTGTGCAGTGACCACAGCATGGCTAGGCCCCCCCATAGTGCTGTATAGTAGTTCTCTCATGTGATAGATATGGGTTTCTCTTTGGGGCCCAGTCACTGATCTATCTGCTTGCTGTGTATGCAGACAGCCCAGTTCTGGGTGCATGCATCTCCATTGGGAACATGCACTATGGACTAACCAGCAGACTGTTTGTAGCTGGTAAATGTCTTGCTATAATGGCTTGCAGGGTGCAGTGGCTGTTGGCTTGCTGCAGGGGAATATCTGGTGGTGGAGTGCAGCTTACCATACCCTGGGCTTATGTCTGTCTGCTATTGTGTTATGGCTGTGTATGGAGCTGCCTGCCTAGGGGGGGTGGTGGTGTTCCTCAGCAGGACTGGGGTTGATGTTGCCCTCTACTGCCACCTTTGCAGGGAGGTAGAGTGTGGATCCCTTGATGGGGACCATGTTTGCCACTGGGGGGGGGTGCCTGATGGCGGCAGACAGGGATATCCATGGTGTTTGTGCAGAAACTAGCTATCTTACACATTAACACTGCTTTGGAACGGCTGCTTGGCCTCCATCAGCCATGGCAGGTGTTGTTGACCTGGTCCTGGCCACCTCATTGCACACTCAGGGTGAGCACAGTACCCGCACGATGTAACGGTGTGTGGCTACTCTGTGCCAGTAAAACACCCGGTCAGTGCCCCCTACTAGGCCAAGGTGCTGTGTGGGTGCACCCGGTCACTTCCCCCAACAGGGCCGAGGTGCTGTGGGGGTGCATTCCCCATCTTGTGTCCATCTGCGGACAGCTAATTTACATGTGCAGTGCATCATGGGTACGGGTGGCCTAACCCTATCCTGTTGACACCAGCAGACTGTCTGTGAGGTGACGTGTAGGCTATCTGCAGCCAGCCAGGGGCTTGCTTACAGCTATGGAGCTGTAGCGCAATGGTTACATCACTGCCTGTGCAGCCAGAGGTCATGGGTTCAAACCCACAGTGGGGCCCTTTGGTAGGGCTGTCCACAGCTTTATTTTTATTTACTGTACATATGTCTATGCCGGCAAGACCACCCTCAGCTTACTATACCCATTAGGTGCCTCTGAGGGTGCTTCATAGGGCGCCCTGTAGGCCACCTTATGGTTGCCATCCCTATAGGGTGCACTATACATTATCCTGTGTCGCAACATACATGCTGCCCTATAGGGGTCATTCAAGGGTGCCTTGGTGAACAGTGCACTGTAACATGTGCCTTATGGGCCGCCGTATGTTAACATGCTGGGAGAGTGCGTTTGCTAGTAGTGATAACAAAATAAAATTATACAGCCTCCTACAGCACTCCACAACATAATACATACTGCCTTAGCAGGCATTTTTCACTGGGCATTGTGAGGAGTTGAACCCCTGATCCCTGCACCATTGGTCAGTGTTTTAACCATTGTGCTGTGGCTCTGTTCCTGTGCTTGTGCATCAGCGCGCCGCCTTGTGCCTATCAGCGTGCCGCCTTCTGCCGCCCAAGGGGACCAGTGCGCCGCCTTCTGCTGCCCAAAAATAACTGTGCGCCGCCTTATGCCGTTCCAAATTATTTTCCTCCTAAAGCAATGTTAATCATTACAGTTACTGCCTCAGCTGACCTTTGTCGTTGCACACACTGGGGGATTGAACCCATGGCCCCTGCACCATTGGTCAGTGTCTTCACCGTTGTACCACGGCTCTGTTGTTTTGTATACTCAGCAGCGCGCCACTTTGCCTTTCCACGCGCTAATGTCGACCCCCGCACATTAGCGCGACGCACACACGTCCGGTTGCTTACTACCGTTTTTTTTCTATTTTCTGCCTGAACCGCCCACTCCTTATATGGCACAGGCACACTAGCACGGCCCCGCACGTTAGGAATGTTTAGTAAACATGCCCCTTAGAGGGCCACTGTAGAGTTCTCCCATTGGTGCACTGGTGATAAAAACAACAGGTTCTTCAGAAGATGTATAAAGCAGCCTGATGGGGTACGACTGGAGAGTGAATCATGGGAAAGACAATGGGGAAGACTGCGGGGGCCATTTAGTACTTATCTGCCATCATCAATTATGTTACTATGAACTCCGTTAAGTGGCATTATTTGGACTTTAAAGTGATGCTTATGAGGACAATGCTGTGGTTGAGAGAGATCTCCTCCAACTTCGTCTAGTTTTCAGTAGAGTAACTGCGATATGCTGGTGAGCCCAAGCCACCTCAGAAGAGTGTTCATGATGGGTTCCTTTTCAGTTACAAGACCAAAAAGAATTCATCATATATCTAACCAAAGAGGTAGACCTACGAATTAAATTTACCTGGCAAAAAACTCTGAAAAAACATATTTAAAACCCTGGTAGGCTATAAGGCATTCGCACAGAAAATGAAGAAAAAAGTAGCCCCTAATTCCAAAACACAAACTCTTAATTGAAGAAAACTTTTCCTACGTAATTTATTAGATCTAACCACATTGGGAAAAAGTGAAACCTTCTGACAACAAAATAGTGATTCTTTATATTTAAAAAAAAAAGCCTTAAAAACCCTAGACTTATCCAAATCAGACTGCAAAGTAACAAGTAACATTCCTTTAGAGGGGATAACATCCTGGGAATCCTCAAGAAACTTAGTTGAATCCAAAGAAACCGACACATTAGCCCCCTCAGTGGAAACTTTTGTCCCAGAGCAGGGAGACATGTAGTAACAATTTAGAAGCATAATAAAATTCATCTCAGTTAACGTTAAACGTTCAGAAAAATACTTATTTAACAAAATCCTGGGTGCAAGTAGATGAGTCCTAGGAAAATTAATAAATCTCAAGTTCGTCCTATGAATATTGTTCTCCAAAAGTTCCAACGCAGTATGTATGAAGAAACTGTCTTTAATAGAGGAAATATTTGCAGCTTGAATAGTTTGAACTTGAGAGTCTATCTTCCAAGCTCTTTGTTCCAATTCTTGAATTCTTTTCTCTTGTTCCTGAAATTTAGCCAAAGTCTCCTTGGAGAAGTTATGGATTTGTTCCACCTTTCCTTTAAGCAAATTATTAGTCTGTTAAACAAGTTTTAGGGAAATGTATTTATTTATTTAGAGAACATTTGTATACCGCTGCTTCCAGCGATCAGCAGCGGTTGACTATACATATCAGGAGGGGTAATCAACAGTTAATACAGAATGATTGCATGCCAAGATTCACACTGGGTTCACACTGCACAAAAATCTGATACAATATTTACAGGTGCAATTACATATATACATATTGTTACAATATTTACAACTTGCAGTTATATATATACATTCTGTTACACTAATTACAGCTAAACTGGGGGGGGAGATGCACTAACCTAGATGCATTACATGGTGGTTCAAATCCCTTAAAGTCATATTGTAAGGTCACTCTAGTGTCATGGATATGGTTGACCCTTTGTGTTCTAGTTATTATTTACTCTGTTAGATTATAGTGAGTTATAAACAGGTGGGTTTTGAGCTTTTTCCTAAAGTCTGTTAGGTTGTTGATTGCACGCATGCCATGTGGCAGTTGATTCCATAGCATGGGTGCAATGTAAGAGAATGCTCTGTTGCTGGTGTGTATCTTGGCTGTTCTTATATTCTTTGGGACACTGAGAGTGTTTAAGTTGGCAGTTCTTCTGCTTCTATTGTGAGTTTGAGCGCTGATGAGATTGGTTAGGAATGACGGCGCTATGTTGTGTATAAGTTTGAATGTGGTTACTAGGAGTTTGTATTTTATGCGGGCGGTAATTGGGAGCCAGTGAAGCTCAATTAGGACTGGTGTGATGTGTTCTGTGAAGCTCTTTTTCATGATGATCCTGGCTGTAACATTTTGTGCCATTTGTAGTATATTCAGGGTTTTCTTTGGTAGTCCCTGCAATATGGCGTTATAGTAATCCCAGTGGGGCGTGATGAGTGCTTGTGCCACTGTTCTGAAGTCGTGTTGTTCAATGATGTTACGCAGTGGCTGGAGGATTCTTAGTTTATGGAATATGGCTCTATTGGTATTCCGGAGGTGTTTATCCATCTTTAGTTTGTTGTCGAACGTGACTCCGAGATATTTTATTTCATTCTTTGTGCTGTAGATGATGTTGTTCAGGGTGACTGTTGGCGGAGGGTTGAAGTCTGTTTTACTGGAGATGTACATTACCTCTGTTTTTGTATGGTTTATGGACAAATGTCATATCAGATTTATTTGAGACCTCAGATGTTAATGCCTCATCCACCACAGGTATCACCTTAGGCATAGAACAAAAATCTTGACTCCCTCCAGCCGAAACTTGAATTGACTACCACTTCTGACAACAACTCTGAGGGGGAAACACCATTCACAAAATCTGGTGTTTGCCTACTCCCTGGGCAAGGTGGGTGAGTTATTTCTATAGGGCTCAATAAATCCCCCAAAGGAGAAGAGGAGGACAAGAACATTGTCATAGATCCAAAGGACCCAGCAGTAGATACAGAAGTAACCACGTGCTTGTCCACTGGACCTATTGCAATCTTAGAGGAAACAACAACAGACATCGTCTTATGTTTCACCTTCCTTTTATAACCTTTGAGCACACTCACAAACACTAAGGGCTGGCCCCAAGGCCCGGAGTGTCACCAAAGGGGCATGGCCCTTCAGTCACATGCCCATGGCTGCAAAGCGGCAACGGTGTGTAAGTGAGAATGTCAATGCAGCCACAGATGATGTCACTTCTGGGTGGGTGGGCCCTCAGTGTCGTCCTTCCACAGAGTGAAAGCAAACAAGTAGAGCATTTCCAGCAGCTAACATTGCCATGAAATGGGTCTCCCCAAACTCAGCATCTCCAGTGATTTCAAATGAAAGGGGAACTGGCTTTAGCTCACACCATTCTCCAAAATTCAAGACAAATTACATTCAAATACAGCACTGACCCCAGAGGGCTTACAATCTAAGTTTCTTCCCAAGACAATGGAGGATTAATTGATTTGGCCACGATCACATGGGGCAGCAGTAGGATTTGAACTTGGTTTCCCATCCCACTGCTCTAACCATTAGGCTACTTCTTCAGTAGGGAAAGACATAGATAGAAGATCCAGGGATGAGGCAGAATACCATACTCCCCTATTCCCTCAACCCCCTCTCCCCCCCCCCCCCACCTTTCCCCAGCAACTTCCTCTCTGGGGGGGGGGGTAGAAAGTAGGTGGACAGCAGGGTGGGAGTGGGGGGTGTAGCATGCTGTCTTCCCCTCATCCCCTTCAATATTGTTTATTTTTCCCCTACTTTCCTCTCTGCTCTTGGATAAGGAGGATCTCAACAGTGGGAAAGCTAAGCAGGAAGGATCACTGAGATGGAGGCCAGGATGCTCACAGTCCGCTGGCTGAAACTTCCTGAGCTGCAGTATGGAGGGAGTGAGAGAAAGACCGGAGTGCATGGGCAAGGCCCAAATACCTTCCCCTCCACCCAAATTTTGTTCTGAGGCCTGATCTGATCTGGCGACAAGAAAAGCAAGGAAGATTTTCGGAAGCACTGTGCAGATAGTGCCGCTGAAAATCCACAGATAGTGCCAGCTAGGGGAATTATCCAGATAATAGCTGCCTTTATCCAGAAAAGTCCCTTTGGAAAATATGGGTGGAAATAAAGTAAAATCACTAGTGCACACAAAATAAAGCATTTTTGTAAAAAACAGAGAAAAAATGTCATCAGATAAATACCATAGGGCCTATCCAGTCTGCCCATTCATACCAAGTGCTAAGCTCCGTGATTTCCTCCTCTCCCTTAGAGATCCTCTCTGCTCGCCTCATGCATTCTTGAATTCATATAAATTCCATGTCTCTGCCACCTCCTCTGGGAGGCTAATCCAGGCATCCACCACCCTTTCCATGGATGCAGAAGCTGAAGTGAATAAAGCAGTCCAAAGTTCTCAAGAAGATCCTGAGAAATGATGGAATTTCTCTGGTTTTCTCCTCTCTTTTCTCTTGGCGCCTCAAACTCCTTCTCCAGTCTCTACCAGATAACTGCAGAGAAGAAATACAACCTCCAAATTCTCTGTACCTTAAGCGGGCACAACCAGCGTCTCATGTTCTGGATATTTATACAAAATCCAGAACTGCTTCACAGCACATTTCCCAACTGGAGACACAAAAATGGGGAAACTTACTCCTCTCCCCAGGAATGCAAATCTGATAAAAATTCAGTTAATGCAAAAATTTAGCAAAACACTCCCTTGATTAGATGCTTGGGATGTACCAGCAGGTCTGGTCCCAAATACCTCTAATCTAGGGCTCTCAGGAGTGGAGATAGGATGCACCTTATTGGTCCCACTCAGCTCACTGTGTTACAACCACTCCTGGCTGCTTTTTCAGCCAACAGACTCATCTGGGTCTCTTCTACTTCATCTTTTTTACGTCAGTACTCAGTTGTGTTTAAGTCAAGCTGGCTTAGAGATACCAGCATGACCACCAGCCATCAGGAAGGCTGCCTCTCAGGCTGTACTTGAGTGCTTCTTGGGCTCCTGTAGCTTCTCCTCCCCTGGACTGCTGTGGAGGGCGCAAGAGGAAGCCTGGCTCCTGGATGCAGGACCTTTTATTCTTCCTTCCAGAAGTAATGTAGAAGTAATGTAATCAGGCCGAAGAGGAACACCGGCGGGAAGTTCAAATCTGCAGTGCTCCTAGGCGTGACCGTGCCTGGCGGGCCCATGCCTGAGGGCCCTTTGGCGTGGCCCTTAGGCACAGCCGATAAACAGAAGAGAAGGAAACGCCAGAAGACTAAACAACAACCAACTCATCATAATACGGGAACCTAAGGAATCTATATAAGATACAATCAAAATACCGAGAGAACCTCCTACAAACAAGCACTCAACGGCAAACTGTAAGCTACCAACCAAACATGCTACTACATTATTTTATATATTATACAATGATGCTTCTAGCCATGCTTCTTGTATTATCATCCACCCAGCTGATTCATAATTGGAACAACAACATACCAATATTGCACAGAACATACTTTCTGCACCTTACAACATACCAAAAAATACTACCACCTAATCCAACTTGCAGACTCATCTATATCAACACAAAGCCTATGCAGCACATAAATTTCAATAACAAACTCCAAGATCTGCCAGTCAAATGCTCACTCATCAACACTCGCTCTGTCCGTAACAAAATTCAGACTATTGTAGACCACATTCAACACACAAACACTGATATAATGTGCATCACTGAAAGCTGGATCACCGACCATGACAACGTCCTTCTCAACCAACTAACTACATCACAATATATGCTGTTCAACTGCCCCAGATTGGAACAAAAAGGAGGAGGAGTACTTATCCTCGCTAAGAAACCCCTGAACTTCACAATGATCAACTCAAGTCATTACACACACTAGATTATCTAACCATCTCCAATTCAAAGTACACCATATGCATAACCTACAGAAAACCCACCTCCAACACTGAAGATATATCAGCAATCTTAGACGAAGTATGTACCCAATCAGCCACAAGAAACCTCATTATTCTAATGGGTGACCTCAACCTCCCCTCAACATCTGCAAAAAAACACAAGCACATTTTTAAGTGCCATGGAATCCCTACAACTAACCCTAATAATTAATTTGTCAACCCACTGTAAAGGATCGATGTTGGACCTCCTATTCATCCCCAAAAAGCTACACAAAGCAAACCTAAACCTACAAATTGATCCAGTATCATGGTCAGACCACTCCATGATATCCTTTAATATACCAGCAGACACCATCCAACCAATTACCCCTCCTCAACACAATTACAAATGTAGATTCAAGGCCTTCAACCCGCAACTCTTTCTCAACCAGACCTCTTCACTGCTAGACGCAGGCATAGATGACCTAGACACATTCATAGGTACATGGAACCAGATAATAGATGACACAGCAACATTCAACGAGAAACATACTACGAAGCAACAAAAATCAACATGCCCCCCATGGTTCTCCAAGAATCTACAGTAGACCAAATCAGAACTTAGATGTCTAGAAAGAAAATGGAAAAGATCACAAGATTCTTCTGTTAAAACTCACCTTCTCAAATACCAAAAAGAATGCAACAGCCTATGTAATAAAACCCAGAAGGAATACATCTCAAACACCCTTATGAAATCACTCAACCGACCTAGAGAACCTTTCTCGATTGTATCTCAGCTGACTAGTGATGCTACCTCAACAGACACAACAAATGCAAAAGCAAAAATCGACCCTCAAATTATGGCAGATTTCCTCCATAACAAACAAAGCAAAACAATGCTACAGCACTATGATCCACCTCAACAAAAGAACGGAACAAACCAACATTACTTATGGCGCAACTTCAGCCCAATAAATAAAAGGGAGTTACTTCACATCATTAACAACATTAATACCACAACCTCACTCCTTGACCCCTGTCCTGTATCATGGCTAAAGAATCTATGCAATCAACTTGCCCAGACCATTCTACAGATAGTACACATATCTCTCAAGCAAGAATATCTTCCCCCTGCACTCAAACAAGCCTCTATACGACCTATCATAAAAAAGGCCTCGTTAGACAATACTCACCTAAGTGCTTACCGTCCAATTGTGAGCATCCCGTTTCTGGCCAAAATAATTGAAAAAAACATACAGCACCAATTGCAAGATCATGTTGATACATATGCCCCACTAGACTCACATCAACATGGCTTCCGCCAACACCATGGAATCGACACACTACTAACAGACTTATTCAACAGACTCATCATTGGCCTTGATATGCCCCGCCAAGGATTTATTCTCATATTCCTGGACATAAGCGTAGCCTTTGACTCAGTCTCGTATCACATTATGCTAAACTGACTCAGAAACATTGGTTTAACAGATGACACCCTAAAATGGTTTACTTCCTACCTGTCAAACAGAACCATACAAGTAAAGGTCGGCACCACCAACTCAAAATCCTTTAAGTTAACTCAAGGTATCCCCCAAGGTTCAGCCCTCTCATACCTATCTGTGATCTGCTAAAAAAGTTAAACGTGTACTACCATCTATATGCAGATGACATCATGTTCTACACGCCGTTCAATACCACCCACCCAGATTTCACAATCATAGCTGATATCTTCAATACAGTGACAAACTTACTCACTGAAATAAACCTCACAGAAAATAAAAGCAAAACAGAAGCCCTACTTATATTCAGAGATCCGAACTACAAGCCACCAGAGAAAACAAGAACACAAGATGCTGAAATAACAATAAAAAAAGAGATTAAATATTTAGGCATAACTATTGACACCAACCTCAACTTGTCCGCACACATCAAAAATGCAGCCAAAATGGCATACTGGAAGCTAAAACTCATCAAACCCCTGTGACACCTACTTCAGGAAACTGATTTCAGATCCGCACTTCAAGCCATCATTACACCACACCTTGACTATGGAAACATCATTTACCAAGGCCTCCCAAAGAATGCTCTATTCCCACTACAGCTAGTTCATAATACTGCTGCCAGAATCCTTACTTCCAGTATAACCCGGCAGCATATAACACCGATCCTAAGAAGCCTACATTGGCTTCCAATATCACAGCAGATAAAATACAAATCCATCACCACCACCTTCAAAATCCTGCACAATTTCTCTGCGCCCTGCCTCACAGAACTAATCAGCTCAACACACACAATAAGACCAAGAAGATCTAACAATCAGAACCTACTGAATATTCACCCATTCAAGACCAAAACGACACAACAAACCAGTAACAGAGCATTCTCACTTTACGCTCCATCAATATGGAATTCACTACCAGAAAACATAAGAGAAGCAAAATCCATTACAGATCTAAAGAAGTCACTCAAAACACATCTCTTCATTGAATACTATGGACCCAATGACATTACTTAATCTCAATTAATACATCCTACCCCCCCTGACTGTTTAGATCACCCTTGCACTTCACCCCCCCCCCCCCCCCCCCCTTAAATTATATCTGCTTCTCTGTGGTCATAGTTTTATATCTTTCCTTCAGTCAACCCCATATTTATCTCCAAGTTGGAATCCCTTGTTTAATGTAAAAACAATTCTTATGTAATTGTTATGTTTGTTCATTGTAAACCGCTTTGGACAAAGGCGGTATAGAAAAATTGTTAAATAAATGAATAAGGAGGCAGGGCTGGGCAAAAAATTTGGTGGGCGGAAGCTTCTAGGGGCAATAAAGTGCAGAGCATTCAAAACTAAACAATATATTCTGACAGCTGGGGTGGGGCATAAGGCTTAAGGTCTGCCTAAAATGCCAACACCTTGAACCAATAATTTAATAATTTTATTTCTGTGACTATTTACTCTATTTTACTTTCTATGCTAAGCTATACTCCAATTTGATTTAAATGAAATCTCTCTGGTGGTACTAAGACCCGACTGACTAAGCAAAAACACTGGTCTAAAATATACAGATTTATCAGCTTTAACCCAAATATTTTCCTTTATCCCCAAGATTTAGAGTATATTGCAGAAGATAAATACTTGAAAGTGCAGATCTAGTTCCAGCTGTAGTTGTCCCTTTTGGTAGTCATTCAAGACTCTTCACTCTCTTATTCATGCTGTTGTTCTGAGCTGTATTGATTGTAATTCTTTGTATGCTGGGTGTGGGCAGAAACCTTTGTAACTGAATAGATTACATATCGTTCAGAATATGGCCATGAAGTTGTTATTCCATGCTAGGAAATTTGATTATCACTTCTTGCACAGAAACACTGGCTACTAATTTCAAAAAGCTCATGTTTAAAATTCTCATTCTTGTTCATGGCAGAATATTTGTTTAACATGCTCATTCCCTATGGGGGTCATTCTGAGGCATGAATAGCGGGAATGGACGTCCCATTGGGACGTCTATTCCCGCTATTCGTGCTGGCTCCTGCCCCTGTATAACTTCCGCGCCGGTTGTACGGGGAAGTTATACAGGGATGGGGAAGGGGCGGCACTGGGTGGAGAGTGGGCGGGCAGTAGGCGGTCACCGGTCCTGGACGTCCAGGGCCAATTCTGATGTCAGCCCTGTATGTTCAGGGCCGGCGAAAGGTCCGGGGAAGTTATTCCACCCCCGTTTCAATTTTGCAGCTCCGGTGCATGGAAGGGGCTGGGGGAGGTGCAGTGTTAATTCCCCGCAGCCTGACCCTGGTCTTAGGAGGCCTGATTGGGGGTCGGGCTATTGGGAATCAATATTTTGGGCAGGCGGCCAGCATCGCGGCTTTTAAATGGAGCCGCGGTGCCTTAGCAACATGACACCATGACACTGTGGCTCCATATAAAAGCCCTGGCTGAGTTAGCTGGGCAGTGCCTGTACGTGCAGGCCGGGACTGAATCGTAGTTCCAGCCTGCCCATACAGGCTTGTTCGTGATTCTGATCCCGCGGGGCTAGATGTGCCCCACGGGATCAGAATCGCGATCTCCTTTGTATGTCCGGGTCAGCCCGGACGTACAAAGGAGATGTACATCGGGATCGGAATCGGGCCCTATATATCTACCAAACCCCCCTCCCCATTCTCAGAACAAAATATTGCTTGCAGCCCCTCCCTCGACTGTGACTCATTTTGAGTATAAAAGGCACTCAGCTTTCCATTTTTTGGATCCTTCGCTAGGGAATGATATTCTGTCTTATCTTTGTGCTGAATCATTGTAGCTTAAACTTAAGACAGAGTTGAAGACACATTTTTCAGTCAGGCATTTAATGAGGTAAGCTAATGGGGAGGCAAGGGTGACTGATGTGACACTGTGGGTGCAATTTTTATTCCTGTTCATTCCATTCTAATTATTTTATGATTTCCATTCTTAATCTAATTCTGATTTTAACTTAATTTCTTTTGCTTTCCTTTTATTGGTGTTTGTAAACCACTCTGGTGCTACTCAGCATAGTGTGGCATAGAAAGGAAACAAATAAAGTAAACTACACTAAATTAGAGATGGAGGGGGATGAGAAGAGGGGGAAGAATGTCTGGAGGAAGGGATCAAGATATAAGATGAAGGATCAGGAGGGGCTAGAAAGGGATTGAGAGGGAGTGTAAAGGGACAGGGGTGAGAAACTGTGGAAATGGGATTGAGAAGAAGGTGAAAGTGAGGCAACGGGAAACTGGGTAGAGCTAAGAGAAGAAAGGGGTTGGAGGCCAGGAGGGACTTTTATCCTATGTGACTCAATGCCCTCTGTAACATAGAGCGTAACCCCTCCACCAATTTGATCTTATCTATCATTGCGATATAATTTGTACCCAAGTATTACAGTGTCCCATTGGTTGTCCTCCTTCCACCAGGTCTCTGAGATGCCAGTCATATCTAATCTTTCATTTAGTGCTATATATTCTAGCTCTTCCATCTTGTTTTTTAGACTTCTAGCATTTACATACAGGAATTTTAGAGTTTGTATTTTATGTATATTAATCTGGTTATCAGTTGATAGGTGTAATTTGGAATCTTTCGGCTCTGTACTGAAGGACATCTGGATTACTTTTATCTTTGTTTAAACTGCTCTGTCGGGATGCCCTAACTTCCCTATTTTACTAGTATCCTTCAAAGATACATCCTTCTGAACCATGCGCTGCTAAGCGACTGTCGGCTTTCCCCTTTTATCTAGTTTAAAAGCTGCTCTATCTCCCTTTTACATGTTAATGCCAGCAGCTGGTTCCATCCCAGTTAAGGTGGAGCCCATCCCTTCAGAACAGCTCCTCCCTTCCCCAGAATGTTGCCCAGTTCCTAACAAATCCCAACCCCCTCTTCTTTGCACCATCATCTCATCCACGCATTGAGACTCCAGAGCTCTGCCTGCAAGTGGAACAGGAAGCCTTTCAGAGAATGCTACCCTGGAAGTTCTGTATTTTAACTTCCTACCTAAAAGCCTAAATTTAGCCTCCATAACCTCCCTCCCACACTTTCCTATGTCATTGGTGCCAACATGTACCAAGACAGCAGACTCCTCCCCAGAAATATCTAAAACCTTGTCGAGGTGGCACTTGAAAAGGTTCAGAGGAAGGCGACCAAAATGATTTGGAGCCTGCGCCAGAAGACATATGAGAAGAGACTTGAAGACCTAAATATGTATACCCTAGAGGAGAGGAGGGACAAGGGAGATATGATATAGACATTTAAATACTTAAAGGGTATTAATGAACAAACAAACCTTTTTCAAAGAAGGGGAATCTGTAAAACTAGAGGGCATAAAATGAAGCTGCAAGGAGGTAAACTTAAAAGCAACATCAGGAAATAATTTTTCACTGAAAGGGTAGTGGATGCTTGGAATGCCCTCCTGATGGAGATGATGGGCCAAATACAGTGACAGAATTCAAAATAGCATGGGACAGACAAAGTGGATCCCTTTATAGCATGAAGTATAAAAAACTGTTTCTTATACTTCAACAAATAGAGAGGGGTGACCTGTATGGAGCGGAGGGTACAACCCTAAACAAAGGCATAGAGGGGGGTGACCTGCACAGAGTGGTGCGTACACTTACTCTAGCCACCTTACTGGGCAGACTAAATGGACCATACCAGTCTTTATCTGCCATGATATACTGTGGTGGCGAGACAGGGTTAGAGCCCAAGAAAATGCTGAAAAAACAGCCATTTATTTCTGAACAGAGAAAAGGTTCAGGGAGGTTCGGGGTTAAAACTCCGACCAGAGAAAAAAACTGTGTGTATAGAGCTACAGAGATTGAGCCACACCCTAGCTCCATGGAAACCAGGGGAGGTGATGAGGAGAGCCCGGGGGTGGAGTCTAGAGCTATAGGGCAGACACAATTATATAAGCTGGGGAAAGCAGCAGTGAAGAGGAAGGAGAGAAAGCTGGGAAATGAGAGAAGCCCAGGAGACGTGGGAGACGAGAACAGCAAGGAGACAAGCAGGAGGAGAGTGCTCTGAGGAGGAGATGTCCTCCAGGAGGGAGGAGACTAGCAGAGAGTCTCGGGAAACTAAAGGAAGAGAGGAGACCAGGAGAACACATGTAAGAGGAAAGTGTGACAGCAAATGCCTCAAAGGAAAGCCCTATTGTGTGCAGCAGACAGACCACTTCAGCCCTGAAGGTAGTCCAGTTTGTAGAGAGAGTACAGCTGGCTTGGAAGACAGGAGAGCTGGCTCTGTGGGGAATGCTGAAAGAACGCAAGGTAAAGGAATATCTTTGAGAGAGTCTGTGAACACTATTCCACCTTTGGCAAAGTCTGAAGGAAGACTGGTTGCTGAGAAAAAGATGAGCACATTGCAAGCTCTAAAGAGTTTGTTAAGAGATAAGAATCTCCTCTATCCTTCCCCTGTAACTCAGCCTAGAAAGGAATCCCAGTGGGGTCAGGTTTTGAAACTCTTGGAAAAGTTAAAGCCTGTTATAGACGCTGAGGACAGACAGGTGCTGAGTGAATCAAATGAGGAGCTCATGGAAATAGAAGAATGCTGTTCAGATAGTCCCTGTTCTGACTCAGAGATGGATTGCTCTTATTGCACTAGTCAGAAGTAGCAAAGCTGAGCGTTTTTTTTAAGCAGTGAAAAAAAACCCAGGAGCTTTGGGAAATACACATCTCACTGAAAATTGTGTTAACTAAAGCATTAAGGTCTGAGCTAGCCAGCCAGGCTCAGAGAAGACGGTAAATGCTCGAAGTGAAAGGAAAGCCAATGTTTGCAACTTAAGGATGAAGAATGCAAAACTGTTTAAAAGGAAATGATATCAATGTTTGTCAGCTTGTAGCCAAGAATTTTATATGCTGTGCAGAGCCCTGAGGAGATACGGGTCTCTGTTGTATCAAGCCTGGTTCTGAAGAAGCTGATTTTTATGGAAGGAAAAGATTTTGTTGCAACGTTTAAAGCAAGCTGTTGAGAACATGTGATGCATGGACTATGCTATAAAGTTTTGTTTCTTTGAATGGAGAAGTATCCAATTTATGTTTGATAATACATGAACTGCTGATAAAGAAGTTCTGTGGCTAAGAAGAAAATAATCATTAATAAATTTTCCTGTGCACCTTTTGAAACCCTCGGCTAAATTTGCTTATTTACACAACTACATTATTTGAAAGCCCCAGCATTGAGCAATCAGGCTGGCAAAGGACATAAAGAGGTAGGCCCACTACTAATAGGCAACCGCCTAACCAGTAGGGGGCGCTACAGGTGCCGTAGTTATTGGATTGATCTTCTAGCCTATATTTCTGCATAAAAAGTATTTTGTTCAGCTGTACAGAGGAAGTCCCACCGAAGTCTTCGGGAGACCGAGTAGCAGCAGAGGGACGGACCGGAGCTGATGTTCCAGCTGGTGCCGGCTGTGCTGATAAGCTCGAGTCAACACATGCAGCAGGTAACCCGTATATAGAAAGGGTTAATCGGGATATCGCTGCAAGGGAGAGGTACTGCAGTACTCAATAAAGTGGGAGAAGAAGTGCACTACTGTTATTAGGAGCCGCACTTGGTGTTTGCTTCTTTCTTTCTGTCATTTCAGCAACCAGAGATGGAGCGAGGAGAGCTACTGAGCTGGATAGCAGAGAGGTTCCAGCAACAGCAGGAGATGGCTGCCCAGATGCAGGAACGCACTGCCGCCATGCTGAAGGCCCAACAACAGCCGCTCCTGGAGATGATGGGTGCCTGGATCGGAGAGCAGAAGCAGACGGCTGATGCTTTAAGGACTGTATCAGGTTCCTTAGGAGCCTTACAGGGACTGGGAACACTGGGTAAAGGGATCTTTTCCTTTGGTCAGTTGACCAAGAAGGACGACATCGATGATTACCTAGAAGTATTTGAGTGAGTTGCCCTCCTAAGTGGATGGCCGGAGAATCAGTGGGCCGTTCGCATCGCTGCCTCTCTTACAGAGGAAGCACTAGCGGCTTATAGGGCCATGCCCACTGATCTCGCCTCCAATTACGAGGAACTTAAGAAGGCAGTGAGAGACCAGATGGGTTTGACTCCACTAGTCTATCGCCGTCTTTTACGCCAGCGCATTAAATCTCTGGTATGGAAGTGGTTAAGGCCAGAGGGTAAAAGTATTGACTCTCTACTAGACAGCATTGTACTGGAGCAGTTTATTGAGGCTGTTCCACCAGAACTGCAATCTTTTCTGATTCTCCAGGACTGCCGTAGCACCAAGGACGCGACTTCATTGGCGGAGCGTTTCCTGGAAGCCAGAGTGGTCAGTCAAATGAAGGTGGATGTTTTGAATCAGGCAGATACTGGGGTGTCAGAAAAGAAGGGCAGGACAATGTTGGGGGAGGTCAAAAAGGTAAAATCCCTGGGAAGATGTGAATGGGATCAAAGGAAGTGTTTTACTTGTGGAGGTAGAGGACACCCGAGAAGGGATTGCCGGGCAGAACAGCACTAGTGACCACCCAGTCCAAGGAGAGTGGGGAGGGGTTCTTACTAGCTGTGGAGGTGGAGAATATCCCTGTAGAAGCACTATTAGACTCCGGAGCAGACCAGTCAATGGTTTCACAGAGGCTCTGGAGGGAAATACAAGCTTTAGGTGGTCAACCCTCAAGACAGTCGGAAGGCAGCATAAAAATAAGATGCGTGCATGGTGCTGCATCATCTTATCCCTTGCACACTGTGAAAGTGAAAGGCCTAGGTTTAAAACAAAACACTATGGTAGCAGTGGTCCCTAAGCTTCCACATGCACTAGTCCTAGGGCGAGACTGGCCCCAATTTAAGCGAGGTCTAGCTAAGGGTCTAAAAACAGAGACCGGGTTAACATCCAGCATAGCCCAAGCAAAAACCTCAAAGCCAGTAGAAGTTGGAAAAATGTCCCTAGGGGATAAAAATAAAGGAAGACAGTTGACATCTTCTCATAGGTTAAGGACAGTGCCCGCTCCTTTGTTCGAGACTCGGCGGAGGAAGCCGGGTAGGGAAACAACCCCAAACCAGGACCCAGCCAATAAGCCAAAATTTATATTAAAATGTTGTCGCACCACCCCGAATGCCCGAATTCCACAGCGTTGGTGGAGACAGGCCTACAGATATAAATACCCCCTGGCTGCTATGGCCGTATTGCCCCTCGCTCAGGCCTAGCAGTAAAAAACTCTATAGATGTGGGGGCAGGGGTAGTTGACCCTGATTTCCGAGGAAAGGTCAAGGTCTTATTACTTAATTTCGCGCAAGCGGACTTTAAGGTAAATACAGGAGACAGGATAGCGCAGCTCATCTGCGAACGAGTTGGCTTTCCTCCCATAGAAGAGGTCATGGAACTGACCACTACAGTAAGGGGGTCAGGAGGATTTGGTTCCACTGGCCGGGCAGAAATGACAGGTTTATCAGCAACGGGTGAGGAAAAGGCAGATATGGATCCGAGCCCACAACTAGCCGAGTATAAGACCAAGCCTGTCCAAAGAGAGAAGGGGGATCTTTCATGGCGCCTACAGTGTGCATCCCAAGGGGCGGAGCGGAATATAATCACTAGCCAAGCCCGCCAGGGAAATTACTATGATCGGCGCGCCAGACCTCGTCCGTTAGAGGTAGGCGAGAAAGTTGTTGTAATAGTATCCAGATCAAACCCAAGTTTTGAAAATAGGTGGAAAGGTCCTTACAGGGTTATCAGACAGGTAGGACCAGTTACATACGCTGTAGAGACGAGAAAGGGAAAACAACAGATTTTCCAAATCAATCTGTTGCAGCCATGGCACGAGCGGGTAGCACTGGCTCGGTTGGCTGCAAAAGAGGACAAGTATATGTATATCTTTCCAGATCATTCAGTACCAGCTCTGATGAATTACTAAGTTGTCATGTTTTATATCAACAAGCTGGGGGGGGGGGGGGGGAGGGATGAGAGCCTCCACCTATGATGGGAAACAGCAGGGATTTGAAACTTTGCTATCACCAATGGCATACAAATCTAGACCGCTTATCATCCTGGTGTTCAGAATCATATAGCCAATGGGCTCAACAGAGTTCTTCAATCTCCTAAGTGGTCTCTGGACCATCAAACTCTCTGCACAATATCTTTTGATTTAGGGAGACAACCACCCCCTCCCCCCCATCCCGTCCATAGACCTCTTCACAGGCAGTGAAATGCAAAACTACCTCTCCATTATTCAGTAAAACCATCCCTGTATTGGTTGACAATGGATGCTCTAGCTATAACCTTGACTTCAACCCTCATCTATGCTTATTCCCCCATCCCTTTTTTTTTTTTTATAAACTTTATTTAATTACCACCAACAAACCATAGTAAAAACATTGAACATAAGCATCCCGGGGGGGGGGGGGTGTTCTTATCCCCACCGGGAGTCAGCATAAAGAAATACAACAGGTGGGTTATATCATGTTATCCCAACCCACACCCCCCCTCCTACCCTTCCCCTCCCCCCTCCCCCCACCCACCCCTCGGACCATGCTATAAGTTCACATAAATATCAATCAGCAGCAACTACTATTCACTCCTACCGCCCTAGGGCGTAACATTAGCACTTCAGGTCCCCAGTTGGAGGATCTCATTACGGCTACGAACCCCGAGCTGTTGAATATAGGGTTCCCATATTGACATAAACACTGTCCAACGTTTGACACTGCCCCTAGCCAGCCATCACTCAGTTAACATCAGGTGATGGAAGTTATTCCGCCATTCAGCAAAGGTAGGCGGTTGGCGGTCTCTCCATAGGTGGAGAATCGGCCCCTTCCCCACCAGACAAGCTTTCCGCATTAATAGCCTCTCCCTTCTCTTTGTGGGGCAGGGAGGTCCCATCAGATCCAACACCACAAAGAGGCCAGTCCATCTCAGTTGCTGCTGCAGTAACCCACTCAAAAAGGTGCAAATCTTCGCCCAATAGGAACGCAATCTCCGACATCCCCACCACATATGCAGGAGAGTGGCCAAGGATTCCGAACAACGCGGACAGCTGCCATCTGTCAGCAATTGACTGCGAAATGCCCTCCGCGGTGAAAAATGAGCTTTGGTCACGCATTTAAATTGAACCTCCCGCCAGCGAGACCCCTGCACCACACGACTTATCCGTTTTAGAGCCGTCTCAACCATCCCCGAAGCAACTTCCCTCCCCGATTCCGCTTCCCAAGCCATCTCGATCCCCCTATAATTAGGGGTTGTCCTAAAACGTTCCAGACGATGCTTCAAGATAGAAATCTATGGTGGACAGTCTTCTCCTAAACTGAAAAATTCTAATACTTGAGCGGAGCATTCAATTTTCAGCGCTCCTTGTGGCAAAGAAGATATATAATGAGAGGCTTGCATATATGCAAAACAGTGTCTGGTAGGAAGGTCATACTCCCGACTCAGTGTCCGGAAGGATTTACATTTTCCTACTGAATCCACCAAGTGCCCAACATTCCGTATACCTCGCAGCCCCCAGTCTCGAAATGTCCCCGTCTCAGACCCTGGGGGAAAATTAACATTCCCTTGCAAGGGTAGCCAACTAGATACCTTCCATGATTCATTCCAACACCTATTGAGCTGTTGCCAGGTTCGCTTGACAGAGTTTACCAGCGCACTCCGCAGAATACCACCCGGTAACTGACATTTCGGCTCATGCAGGACCCCCAGCAAAGTGTATGGGGCTACGAGGCATTCCTCTAACGCCCTAGGCGTATAGACTTCTGTACTCCCCAACCAATCCCCCAAATGTCGAGCCTGACAGGCTAGGGCATACATCTTCAAATCTGGCAACCCCATACTCCCGTCACGCCACTTCCCTACCATCCGGGCCCAAGGTATACGCGCCCTTTTCCCTTTCCATAAGAATGTTTTAAGAGAGGCCTCTAGACGTCGCAGATCTCGACTCAACAACCAAACAGGTAGGGTCTGTAACCAATACAAAAGTCGTGGCAAAATAACCAGTTGTACAGCCGCTATTCTCCCGGAGAGCGACAGTGGTAAAGATTCCCATGCTTTTAATTGTGTGGCCAGACGCTTTAAAAAACGCTCCAAGTTACAACCATACAGCGCTTGGGGCTGTCTGGGCAACACAATGCCCAAATAAAGGAAGTCCTCCTCCGCCCATCTAAGAGGAACCCCCCCCCCCCTCCATGTATCCCTGAGAAGCCCCGAAACATCCAAGGTCTCCGACTTGTCTTTGTTAATGCGAAGGCCTGCAAAGGCCCCAAATCGCGTGAATTCCCCCAGTAGAGACTGTAAGGAATCAACCGGGTGAGTCAGGTGAACAAACAAATCATCTGCAAAAGCTGAGATGGTAAACTCCTGCGGGCCCATCCGCACTCCCCGTATCTCCCCCGAACCCTCAATGGCCCGAATCAGGGGGTCCAACGAGAGAAGAAACAACAAGGGGGAGAGAGGACAACCCTGTCGTGTGCCCCTCTCTAACTCAAAACCCTCGGAAAGTACCCCATTGCACAAAATACTTGCCGTCGGTGAGACATACAGGCTCTGCACGAGTTGACAAAAGGCCATAGCATGGCAAAAGGCTCCAAAGATAGTGCCAGTTAACCCTACCAAAGGCCTTTTCCGCGTCGAAACTGATAAGAAGCGAAGCCTGCTGTCGAGTATGTACCCACTCTAAGGATGCCAGAATTTTTCTGAGATTCCGAACCGCGTAGCGTCCTTTGACAAAACCTACTTGTGCTTCATGAACTAAGTGTCCCAACACGTCAGCCAGCCGGACAGCGAGGACCTTCGCGAGCAATTTTAAATCAAAATTGAGAAGGGAGATAGGGCGATAAGAGGCGGCCAACATCGGGTCTTTACCCGGCTTTGGAATCAATGTAATGTGTGCATGGTTCTGTCCCCAGTGGAAGGCCCCATGCTCCGCCCTCGCACTAAAGACCGCCCGCAATAGTGGGCTCACAGATTCACTAAGGAGTTTGTAAAGCTCTGCACCGAACCCGTCTGGCCCCGGCGCTTTATAGCAACTGGCCACCGAGATAGCTGACTGTATCTCCTGTGCGGTGATAGGCTGATCCAACGCCCCCCTCTGTTCCTCCGTGAGCTGTGGCAATTCCAAGCCGTTGAGGTAGGCAGACATTGTCTCCGCAGGTCCCGTCTCTGCTCTATGCAGAGATTGAAAAAAGCCACGAAAAACCCATGCTATATCCGCACTCTTTTTATGCACACTACCCTTATCATCCCTAAGCGCCACCACCAGGGAGGAACCTCGCCGGCCCCGCAAGCAGCGTGCTAGCAGCTTCCCAGGCTTATCGCCATAGCAATGCAACCGATATCTATAATAGAGAACCGATTTCTTGGCCCGTTGGTGCAATAACTCATTGAGGTCCACCTGGGCTTCCCATAGCTGTTTCCTAAGCGCAGGCGATGGCGCGTGAGCACAACTGCGCCGGAGCTTAGTCACCCGCCGCTCGAGCGTAATAATGCGTTCAGCCAGCATTCTACGCTTCCTAGCCGCAAACCTGATGATATCCCTCCTAAGAACCACCTTTGCTGTCTCCCACACCAATTCGGGGTCAGCCATATGAGCCTGATGATTGCTAATAAACTCCTGCCACCGCTGGCGAATAAATTGATGGAACTGTGAATCATGGTAAAGTCCCAAAGGAAACCGCCAGAGACGGTCTCGCGGGGCTACTTCGCCCCACTGCAAGTCTACCCAGATCGGAGCATGGTCCGAGATTTCTAAAGGGCCAATCTGGGCATCTCCCATAGAGGCAAACAGAGCAGCCGACAATAAAAGATAATCAATACGCGCGCTGGTGCCATGTGCCCTAGATTGATGGGTATAGTCCTTTTCTAAGGGGTGCAACAGTCGCCAGGGATCAATCAAGCCCAGTCTCTTGCAAAAACGTTGCAGCATTCGAGATGGTAGTACCCTCTCCCTCACCTCCCCTCCTCTAGATGTGTCAAGGTCTACATCAAGTACCCCATTGAAATCCCCCCCAAGAATCAGGGGACAATCCGGTAGTTGCTCAATAACCGAAGCCAACCCGTTATAAAAGCCAAAGTCAAACACGGTAGGACCATATAAGTTTCCCAAAATCACCGGTCTCCCCTCCAGTAGTCCTGAGATCAGAAGGGACCTCCCAGCCTCATCCGACCTAATCATTTCTGCCACAAAACGAATACGCTTGTGGACCAAGATGGCTATGCCCCCTTTAATCCCTTTAGCTGGAGATCCCCACACCTGCCCCACCCAGTTCCTACAAAGTTTACCATATTCCTCCGCTGTCCGGTGTGTTTCTTGGAGCATTGCAATATCACACTGATGTCTGGCCAGAGCTTGCAATATTTTATATCTCTTAATAGGGTTCCCCAATCCACAAACATTCCAGGAGATGACTTTCAGAGCGACAGGGCAGTGTCAAGGTTCCAACAATGATATATTCTCATTCACATAGGAAAGACCCCCCCAGCCCGGGGTCCTCCTGGATCATTCCCCCAACTATGACTCTGCTGCCAATTGTGAAATCCCAAATTAACAACTATTCCCTCCTCCCCTATCCACCCCCTCCCCCTCCCCACCCCCGCCCCCCAAGTCTCCCTTTCCCTCCCCCCCCTCTGCTAGTCCGTCCGTGTGGTCGGACAGCCTTCCTTGACAATCGGGCCTACCCCCATACCAGTCTTCATAGTCTCCTCTATAATGTGTAAACGACAAGTACCCATTCACCCATGCAACTCCCCAACCCGACCTAGAAAGCCCCCCCCCCCCCAGTTTCCAAGTACCCCAAGGTATCCCTCCTCCTGCCATCTGGCCCCCTCCAGCTGCCTAACTCACCGGGCCCCACAGTGATTTCCCCCAATCTCAACAGATGTAACTTATTAAGGCCCCAGTCCACAACTAACCAACCCTCTTATCTGCAGTCAGAATTCAAATTCCCAGGGTCTCAGCCTCAGCACAATCGACCGCCCCGTCTCAGGGGGGAGTCCCATGACTGGGGAGGGTAACCGATCTACACAGCTCTTATCCAACAATAAGCAGCGGCCTGAACAGACCGCCCTCTATCCCTGACAGGCATCTCCGTCCCTCCCAACCCGCACCATAGAATTACCCCCTCCGTGGATACCACCGTCCTGTTGGAATTATGTGTGCAAGGGGTTGCAAGATATCAAATATTAAATATTGAGTATTAAATCCTGCGATTACTATTCCCCAAAGCACAACCAGCCACGTGCCTGACCTACCACTGCGGGCGTTGGGGCAGGGACCAACCCGCCCACTGGAGCCTATCCAACCCCTCTCCCCCACCCAAACTTAAATGCCCTGCTCCCAGATCCACGTGGCTAACACCTAATCCAACCCAATCACCCCCCTCCCCCTCTCCCCCACACTCCCCAGGAGACTGTAACCATTCTACAGCATAGGAAACAAAGTGAAAATGCAACCGAAACAATGTTGCTATATAAAGGGCACAGAGTAACACTATTGTCGTACCTTATAACTAGTAAGTATAGCAACATAGCACTCAAATTCAACCCCCCCTAACACCTACCCAGTTCCCCAACCCCACAAAAACAGTCTCCCATGTAGATGCAGAACCAACAGAGAAGAAAGAATCGGAGAATATGACAGGGGGGGGAGGGGGGGGGGAATGGCAGGGGATACACAATAACATATAGATGCATGAGGCATCCCCAGTCTCTCAAAAACCATCCCCCCACCGCTAAGATTCCCCCTTCAATACCAATAGGTCGGCCAGACTTTCATTAGCAGTGTCAAGGGCTAGAACCTGCAGAGATGTTGAGAGTGTCCAAAAAAGAAGTAGCCGCTTCGGGGGAAGGCAGAAATCTAGGCCGACCCTGGAAGTCCACTCGCAGGCGAGCTGGGTATAAGAGGGAGAAACATATCCCCTTCTGCCTGAGCTGCGTGCACACAGTGGAGAAGGCCCGCCACTGCTGGCTGACTAAAGCCGAATAATCCTGAAAGACCAATATTCTCTCCTCAGCAGAGCTCTGCCAGGTACGGCTCCGAGCAATCCTAAGCACCTCTTCTTTCTGCCGGTAATCTAAGAAACGTGCTATAACTGCACGCGGTCTTTGTGCTTGTTCCTTCTTCGGGCCTAATCTGTGCACTCGCTCCAACTTTATGGCGGTAGTTTCCTTGTCGCCCATCAGTTTAGCGATCCAGGTCAGCAGGAAGTCGTATAGGGCACCATCCACCACATTCTCTGGGATCCCAACAAATCTCAAATTTTTTCGCCGTCCCCGGTTCTCCAGATCATCCAGCTTTTCTCCATATTGCTTGACCAACTTTTCGAGCGTTTCCACTCTGGTTTGTAGCGAGGTCTGGGTGTCCTCCGGATCAGACACACGTGTCTCCACCTGCTCCACTCGTCCTGTAAAGTCGGTGACAAGCTGGCCGACAGTGTGCAGTTGCTCCGACAAATCTTGAAAGCGGGTGGCGAGGGCTTGTACCACCGCCGCAGAGACCTCTGCCACAAGCCCTTGAGTACCACCAGAGCCAGGGCTACAAGGCGCGCTCTCCTCCATTTTGGCCTCTGGGACTCGGGGCTTCTCCTTTCTCATTGTTTTCGTTGCCATTGAGCCACTTGCCTCGCCGCCGACACACCACTGCAATCCCGCTGAGGAGTTTAGCACAGCTATTAGTTAATGGTAGGAGATTCCACCTATAGTGGGAGAATATTGCAGTTTTGAGGGGTAGATTACCCGGAGCTGATCAGTGTCCGTCCGATCAGCTCATTTGCCAAACCGGAAGTCCCCCATCCCTTTTTTTAAATGTTTTATTTATATAAATATTCACATACTGATTACAAGTAGCACACTTAAAACAGCAAAGTTAAACTTGAAAATGAAACAAAATTAAAAAAAAATTATTTAAGGATAAATAAAGTCTTCATTATCCATGTAAAGTCCTCAATATTTGGGGAATAGAGCAGTTGAAATACAAAGGCAAAAAGGAGAACACAAAAAGAAAAATAATCCTTCTGACCGATTATTTATTATTTATTCTTTTACAACTTTATTATTTTTACCTTTTCATCATTTAACATTTTTATAACTATTTTTTAACTGAAGTGTTTTTAGCTTTTTAGTGATCATTTTCTCTTGTATAGTAGTTTTCATATTTTATGGGGTTTTTTTATTGTTTTACTATATTTGATTGGTCTGTTCTTCTGTCTTTTATCCTGTCACATTCTGCACTGTTGTGCTCCCCCCTCCCCACCCCCACCACCACCTTTGTACACGTTCTCCCCTTAACATTTCAGTATATCTCTTCATACATAGTCAGGGTCAATTTTTTTTTAACATTTTGCTTGTGTCTGGTCTTGGCTATATTGTGCCATTTACATGTTTTAGTAACACTGTCCATTTGACCACCACCTTACACTCATTATGGTCTTAAGGTACTCTGAGATTTTTGGCTGCCTCTATTATTAGGTATTATAACCCAGGAGGAACTCTATTTTATTTTTCATTTCAGTGTGTGCTGATTTTATCTCTTTTTATCCATCAACTTTTGATTTTAATTATCACCAATTTTATGATTTTATTGGTTTTATACCCTTTTTTAGTTGTTCTGGTACACCGCAAGACTTGCTTAAATATGAGTACCTTTGGCGCCAAAAGGATTTAAATGGCTTTCTTCTCACAGTATCTGTGTTCTTAATGTGCATGACAAGTGAGAGGTTCAATAAGGCAGATTCTTCCGGTGGTCTATTTTTTTCCTTTTTCTGTATAAAACTTTTTTTTATTAGATTATGCATTGGTTGTATAACGTCATCTTAGCAGATGTCTAGACAATATTTTTCGGTATGCTGGCACTTGCTGTTATTTTAACAAATACAGTGTCTTTCTTCTCTTTCACAGTTAAAAAATGTTCCCCTGGTTGTATGCAAGGAAGCCATTTGCTACCACCATCCATTATTCACATTGAGCCCAATTCTGACATGAATGTCCAGCCCTCTGTGCACCCGGTCGTAGCCGGATGCACAGAGTTAGCTGGGATTCTGATCCCACAGGGCACGTCTAGCCCCGCAGGATCAGAATCGCATCCAGGCCTGTACATGCAGGCTGGGACCCCGATTCGGTCCGGCCTGCACATAAAGGCCTTGCCCGGCTAGCTCTGTGAGGGCTTTTCAATGGAGCCACAGCACCATATCGTCCGCTTGCCATAGCATTTCAGCTCCATTGAAAAGCCACAATCCCCGGCCAGCGGCTGTTTTGGGGGCATTTTTTGCTGCCCCCAAAAGTTTGCTGCCTAAGGCTGTTGCCTCACTCCACCTCATTATAGAGCCGCCCCTGAATGGTGCATAGAAATGAATGGGCAGTGGCAGCACTTAACACGCATTAAACTCTAGTAAACATGCCCTTAGGTCGCATTATCAGAAAACTGTTTTCTCCTTTCCTTGAAACATCGGGAAAAACAAATAATTTCTGATCACAAAGCAATTTTTGACAGTGCTTAAAATACAATTTCAAAATCTAATTTCTGTCAGTAGCAAGAATAAATGTTGCTATTAATGTAGATGTACCCATAATATCTGTAGAAGTCTCAAGAAATGAAGTCAAATTTAAAGTAGCCTGTCAATCCACATCTGGGGAGCTGGTGTAGACGCCTTCCTAGAGACAGGAACATAGAAAACCTGCTGAGTGCATGGCAGGGATTCAGCTGGACTTTTCAAAGTCTCCAGCATATATTTTCTAAGCATTTCCTTAGGGGAAATCAAATTGTGAGGAGGAAATTAGCCAAATGCAAGTTTTGTCTTTTAGTAACATTCTGCAAGTTCTCTACATTCCTTGACATTACCATATTATCTTGAGAAATTAAATGCTCCTGCTGCACCAGCTTCTCAACCTGAGGTTGTAAAAAGGTCCAAATGGTTTCTACAAGTCTCATTCTCAATAACATGGGCTGTCACCTAAGTAGACATCTACAAAAATCGGTCAGAGTAAACTTTAAGCTGCCCATATGGGGCCTTACCCAACCCTTCTATTGTGGTCCAGATGGAATCCAAAGTAGTATGCATCGGTTTCTCCATGGAAAAAGGCACCGGCAGTTCAGAACCTGCAACATTCTTCCATGCACTGCCCAGCACCAATGCCTGTTCCAGGAACATTTCCAGCAGACTCCCCATCTCTGAGTCACCGCCCCAGCTGTAGCCACTATTCCAGGGAAAACAACCTCCATCAAGCCTGCAATTTGGCTCTTTAGTTGGATTCGAAGGCAGTTTTCTTTTTTTGGGGACTTAGGGTGATCCCAAAGATCGAAGTAACCGTTGCCGGTCCACCTTCCACTGGTGATATTTCAGCTGACCGACTCTGTCGGAACAAAAGTACCTGGTTCAGGAGACCTGCAGAATGCAGAGCTCTCGAACCAGGACAGTAGTAGGGGGCTTCCCTTTTCTCTTCCTCCTCAACATAGCAGGCAAACTAACAAGAGGCAAAAGGCATGGAGCTCCAGCATCATGTGTCCATCATCTTGCTTTGCCTCCTCGAGCTCCCCTGTCTCTTTCATAGCAAAGATTATACACAAGTTTCAACAGAGACCTGCCTCAATGATTCTCATTGTGCCCTATTGGCCTCATCAGAACAGGCTAACTCTAAGCAGAAGACTCACAGTTTTGTTTCTGTGCAGGCTTCAACTCTTTCCATTACTCATCACTCAGAATTCAAACTGCCTTCTTCAATGTAACTTCAAATCATTCTCATTGCATTGAATTTTGAGCAGTGTTTAGTTTTCACTCTAGGACTCCCATCATCTGATCAAGTATATTAGTTACTACAAGAAAACATATACTAGGCATACCTATGCCTTCAATTGGAAGAGGTTCTCTATCTAGTGTTTTACAAATGGTAATGACCCCATTCAATGTCCGATGAACACTATACTGCACTATTATGTGAATTGTATCAGCTATTTCCATAGTCATGTATTATATCCTTAGTAGTTAACTGTAATGCCTTTACAGTCAAACCTCGGTTTTCATGATTAATCCGTTCGAAAAAGTCTGACTAAAACCGAAACGTATGAAAACTGAAGCAATATTTCCCATAAGAAATAATGTAAATCCAATTAATCCGTTCCAGACACCCAAAAATATTCACAAAAAATACATTTTATAGAGAATAACTATATTTTTACATACAGAAAACAATGAGAAATAAATATAAATGACTAATGAAATGGATAAATGAACATTTAACATCACTGAAAGCAAGCTAAGTACAGTACTGTACAGTACAGTATGTTAACATCTGGCCTTAGCCACCCCTGACAAGCTGCTGTGCCCAGCTCTCTTCGGAATCACATTGAATTCAGTCCATTAAAATACCTTTACATTATCTGCTCAATGCTTCAGAATGGCAGAAAATCTTAATGATATAGCTTCAGACGTACCCTGCAAGAGAAAGAACTGCCTCCCACATTCATGCAACATCTCCTGCTTACGTTGACAGCTTTTCTTCCCTGCTACCGGGACAAAATCTCAGTCAAAAGACGTTGAAAACCGAAGCAATGCATGAAAACCGGGACAAAATCTCAGTCAGAAAAGACGTTGAAAACCGAAGCGTATGAAAACCGGGGCAAATGAAAACCGAGGTTTGACTGTACTTAGGGCCTCTGAAGAAGAGTCTAAACCGGCTTCAGGAAATACAAAATATGGCAGCAAAGCTTATCTTCAGCTGTTCAAATGTCAGAATTCCTCATCTCGCCTAAGAGATTTATATTGGTTGCCAGTTAAGATGCAGGTTCAAGTCCTCTATGGAGCAGTACCTTGACATGGTGGAGGGCTTGTGTGCTCTGAGGATGCTAGGAGCTGTGCTGGAGGTAATTTAGCTACCAGTACGGACACCCATGCAATACATATTTTAGTTGAAAAAACAGATGTGAAGTGGAATTTTAGAAAAGACATCCAAAGTGAAACATGCAGAAAAATGTTTCAGCCTCATCTTAGAAGCCTAAGAAAATAAGAACATAAGATATGCCATACTGGGTCAGACCAAGGTTCATCAAGCCCAGTATTCTGTTTCCAACAGTGGCCAATCTAGGTCATACGTACCTAGCAGTTTCCCCAAAAGACACAGGTTCCGCAGTGCTTGTCCTGGGTCAAGCATTGATATCCTGGGTCCCTTCTTATTAATGGTTTATGGACCTTTCCTCCAGGAACTTGTCCAAACCTTTTTTAAACCCAGCTACACTAACAGCCTTTACTACTTCCTCTGGTAACAAATTCCAGAGTTTGATTACACGTTGAGTGAAGAAATATTTTCTTTTATTAGTCTTAAATAGTTTACCCTGTAGCTTCATTGCATGCCCCTAGTCTTTCTATATTCTGATAATGTAAACAATCGATCTACGTTTACCCGTTCCACTCCATTCATTAATTTATAGACTTCTATCATATCTCCTCTCAGCCATCTCTTTTCCGGGTTAAAGAGCCCTAACCTTTTTAGCCTTTCTTCATAGGAGTATCCTTCCATCCCCTTTACCATTTTGGTGGCTCTTCTCTGAACCTTTTCTAATAACGCTATATCCTTTTTAAGATATGGAGACCAGATTTGCACACAATATTCAAGGTGCGGTCTCACCATGGAACAATATAGAGGCATTATAATATCTTTTGTTTTATTTTCCATTCCTTTCCTCATGATACCTAGCATTCTATTTGCTCTCTTGGCTGCCGCTGCACACTGGGCCGAGGGTTTTAACATGCTATCCACAATGACGCCTAAATCTTTTTCCTGGGTGGTGGTTCCTAATGTGGAACCTTGCATTGTGTAACCATAGTTTGGGTTGTTCTTCCCTAGGTGCAAAACTTTGCACTTGTCCACATTAAATTTCATCTGCCATTTTGATGCCCAGTCTTCCAAATTATCAAGATCCTCTTGCAATTCAGTGCTGGAGCATTGGGAGGACTAGACTGGGTGATTGTTTTGCATGTCCAGGCCAACTGAATTGGGGCACATCCGGCCCATCTAAGGCCCGATTCTGCTCCCATGGGAACATCCCCCACTCTCAAAATTCCCCTACTCCCAAAACTACATCCCACAACCATTCTATCACCCTAACTACCCCACCCATCAAAACTACTCCAAACAACTATTTCCACCCTACTCCACTCTCCTAACTGTTCCCATCCCAGAAATGCCCCCACCTCTAATGATCCCCAAAATTATCCCATCACCCCAACTGCCCCTACCTCCCAAAACCACCCTCCACCATTAAATTGTACCCCAAAACTACCCCTCCCCATCATCTTCCACTGTTACATCCTCGAAACTAATCAAACTACCCCCACTGCTTCTACCCTGCAAAATTAACCCATCATCAAGTTCTCCACCTTCCAAAACTCTGCTCATAACTGCCGTCCACCAGCAACTACTCCAACCCCAGCATCCATCCCCAAATGCTCAAGTCCCAAAACTACCCTCACAATTATCTCATCATGCCAACTATACCAGCCTCCCCTTCATCCCCAAATTACCTTTAGCCCCCAAAAGTACTCAGGGCCCTCAAACTACTCCTACCATCCAAAACTACACCTCTATAGCTACCCAATCACCCCCACCTCCAAAACTACCCCTCTATCCTCTAACTGCTCCTTCTCCTCTCTTCTAAATCAAAGGCACACACTGAGACTACACACTTACAAGCATGCACACGGGCACACAAACATGAAGGTTTTGGAAAGAATTCCATGAGCCATGAGCTGCATTCTTTCCCCACTTCTGTAGACTGAAGTTTGGCATATTTAATTAACTTTAGAATAATGCATACTTTGCAATGCATTTATTGGCCTTCAGCTAATTGATTTTTATTTGAGCACATTGTTATGATGGACAATTTTATTTACATTATAAAATCAAATCAAAAATGAATAGCAATAACTGAGATCTTGTAGGGACGATGCTTATAACTAAGAGCAAAGTATGCAGCAGTAATTAAATTGATTGCCATCCACATCCAAGTTCTGATGCTCCCTTTATGATTTATATATATATATATATATATATATATATATATATATATACACACTCTATGTTATATAAGAAGAGAGTGAAAAGCTTGCTAGCCTTTCTTTACAGGACTGGATTTCTTTGGCCTATAATAATATACAGATTTTTAACTCCTGTTGAGATACTTGAGATTGTCTTTATAAAATAGGCATGTGTTTTGAGAAGTTTTATAAGATTGTTATGAAATTACCCTGTAATTGTCAATGAATGGCAAGTGAGGATTGCTGTACAACATTTACCACTGTGTGGCTTAAATCAAAATATTACACAAGAATGAAAAACCTACCAACTGGTAAATGTAGAATCTGGAAAAGTCCCCGAGTCCAAAATTGGTTGATACTCAAATAACTCCACAAAGATCCTAGTATACAGCTGCAAGTAAGAATGGAAACAGCTGTGGTCTTAAATGCATGAGCGTCTATAATCTATATCTATATCTATATCCAGATAGAGGTATGTATATTGCATGAAAACAAAATAATACGGTTTACGGCTATCATATGCTATCATGTTAATCAAGCTTGACTATTTTAGGGTTGGAGAATGATCCTATCAGTTCATTCGGGAGCAACTGCTGTGAACAGCTGTTGGTTAGTCCACGTACAGCTGCTGTCTTTTTACTGCTTGATTTCAAACATCAAATTCTGCCTAGCCTGAAGGCCAGATCCTACAGCTCAGATTTTTATGTACCCTGCTCCATCATCATCCAGATTTCTTTTTCTTTGCTTTTGTGCTCATATATTACTTTGAATTACGAGATTATTTTTACACACAATTTGAACATAACATTAACATATTTGGGAAAATACTACCAATTTACTTATTTATATGAACATATAAATATGCATCATATTTGTATGAACAAAAAATATGCATTTAATCTTCTACAATTCTTTAAGCTAGTGATGTAACACAGTAAATGATGGTAGATGAAGACCAGCATGGCCCATCTAGTCTGCCAGTAAGGTGGCTAGGTTTGTGCCGCCGGTCTCCTCCTCGCAGTTCTCCAGCTCCCCTGGCTGTTTAAGCTATTGTTAAAATGGTGGCTGGAGAATCAGGCTCCAAACACATGGCTTGATGCTCTCAGCCAGCTTTGATTTACCTGGCCTGCTCTGCTTCTGAAGCCAAAGAAACTCTATTGAAAGAATTAATACAGCAGGTAAAACCGACTAACCCTAAATCCACTGCTGCCTGAACTTTGCCTGTATGTTTTGGGAGGACTGGGTAGCTGCTTGAGCCCCTTCAATATGAAGTCCTGAGAGTGAAGAAACAGCAAATGTAGAGACACTCACAGAACCAGAGGACTCTGAGACAGAAGGACTACTAGAGGAATCTCACCATCTGGTGACAGAGAAGCCAGCCGACCAACCACGTGACTCTATGACCAAAGACTCACCAGACTTGGAGAACGAGAACCTGCCTTAACAACCAAACTTGAAAAAATAAGGACAGAGCAGAAGCTTGGGTCCAAAACCTCCTGCTGACTCCAGGGCCTTGCATGATGGTGGTTTGAAATAAAGAGACCATCTTTGGTTTATTCAATTATCAATTATCAGGCAGGATCAGCATGGAGGTAAGCCCCTCCCCGCTGAAACACATCATCCACCTGTGACCACAACCGCATACTTAGCTAGACGCACCAGCGGTACTCCCTTCAGCTACAGCAGCTCTCTTCCTCACTCACACACATCATCTTAGACAGACTCCACCCGCCTCCACTCAGCTCCATCGATCGATCGCTGAATTCACTGAAAGAAAAGGACATTCCCAGGCAATATCAGTGTGGAGGTAAGCCCCTCCCCATTGAAGCATGTCATCTGCCTGCAACCACAACCTCATACTTAGCCCGACACACCAGCGGCGCATCCACACCTAAGGGCCACACCAAAGAACCCTTTGGCTCAGCCCTTAGGCAAGGACCGGTGCGAGAACCACACTGAATCACATAGACTCAACCATCACACACCTAGGAACCAGCCAAACAACAGTAGAAACACAGCAGCAGACTCTAAGCTTAACCCTCAAACACCCATATATCACCAACATCCTGGAACCAACAAACAGAAACCAACCACAAGAGAACACTATCCACAAACTCTCAGCCATCATGCTATTGCTATACCTGATGCTCTACACCTTACTAGCACTCCTCCTACTTACCTTAGCCCCCAATTATCACACCCCAACTATGGTATAGATCCCCCTTAAACCAATTGACATGCATCCCACACCATCACAACAACCAACAAAATCCACAACACCTTATACACACACTGATCTCTAACTTCAACTCACAAACCTTTCATGCACACACTCAATGGTTTACTCATCAATTCCCGTTTGGTTAGAAACAAAATCCCCAATATCAGAGACCTACTTACAACCCAATGCCTGGACATACTATGTATAAAGGAAACATGGATCACAGAAACAGACAATGTTCTCCTAAACCAACTCATACTGGATGGATACACCCCCTACCACTGCCGACGATACCATCGAAGAGGTGGAGGTGTAATGATCATATCCAAAACACACCTCAAATTCTGATACCACTCAACCGAGAGCACAAATGAAACTGACTCCCTCACCATAACAAACAAGCAGCTGACCCTCTCTCACCTACAGAACATCAACCAATCTATCCAACATCTTGGACAAAGTATTCATGAACACCAAAGCAAAGACTTCCTCATCTTAGGAGACTTCAACCTCCCAGCAGTACAACCAAAAAATGGAAGCAATGTCAGCTATGGATCTCAGACAGATCATACTAACCCCCACACATGAAAAGGGCAACACGCTCGACCTGATCTTCATCAATAACCATACAACACACACAGGCTCCCCACACTTAATACAAACCCATTTAGTACCCTGGTTGATCACAGATTAATCAGCTTCTCCCTCCCCCTTGCTAATCCTAATACACCCCCCACCCACCAATGCACAAGAAGACATTTCAAGCAGTTCAACAAAAGACAACTTCCTAGAAGACATCCTTCCTCAGCTATAAACCAACTCAAGTGACCCATACATACTCGCAGATAATTGGAACTACATCATCGAAAAAGCAGCAATCATAACAGCTATTCCAACACACTCAAACAAGAAATGCTCCAAAACCTCATCCCTCTGCAAATTTAAAACACAGTTGCAAAAACTTAAATGAAAATGGTGAAAAACAACAAAGAAGACAGACTTAACTAAGACTTGTCAGACGGCCGCCTGGGTGAGAATGTTCACAGTCTTGGCAAAAACATACCTCTATATGATTTGCAAGGATTTGTGGGTAATGTAGTCCATTCATTCCAGACACAGCCGTGACCAATAATTAATTATACTTGCTCAAGGGTAAAGCAAATAAGATTTTTATTTATGAGGAGTTCTCCCAACACAGATAATGCTTGGTAGCACAGAACTCAAGATACTTGCTTGCAGTTTTAAAGTTAGGAAAACAAAATCAGGAAAAAAACAACATCTGAACTTGTCAGGTAATTAAAGCAAAGGATTAAAGACCTGGTTGGCAACAAACTGGTCTTTCTTGTAGGCTTTAGCAAATAATGTCTTAGCAATGCAGTAAGCAACCAAATAAACCCACAAAGTAGGAAAAATGTTCTTTTCTTCAGGTTAACTACTTATATCTTTACATATAAATTCAGAAGTGATTCCCTGCAGAGCACACAAGCAATTAGGTAAGCTCAATTGCTAGCAATCACCCAGCTGAAACCCCTTAGCTGGCTTGCTTTCACTGTGTAGCTCAAAATCTTACTCAGAAGGTTTTCTGAGTAGATTAAAGAACAAGTTGGTATTTCTTTGTGAGGGTTGTTGCACTTTGTAACAGAAAACTACCATTTGAGTTTGGACAGAGAGCAGTCCATATATTCACATTCTGGTTCTAAGACCTCTCCCCTTTCTTCAATAATCATAGGTTCAATATCTTGGCTTGGCACAAAGGAATTTCTCAATGGAGCACTACCAGGAGAATAATCATTTCCCTGCTTCCTTTCAAAGTTATAGCTAGGGCATAGATCAGTGTTCATACCTGAGCTTCCATTGCTGTTAGAGTTCCCCTTTAAATAGCCTGGCCAATATGTAGTCCAGTTTCTGTGTCCAGCCTTCCAATCTAGATCCCTGGACACTGGATCTCTCTTCACATACCTTCTGGCATGGGTCTCAGGGTCCCTTCCACGTGCAGCTGTTTCCCTCACAGGTGCCGTCTGGAGATTCCTGGCTCTGCAATACCACTCCTCTGGTTTCCCCCAGTCCAATGGTGTATGCTGACCTCTTGTCTGTCTCCCAGTATACGTACTGTGCTGGACTCCTGTAGACTTCCCAGAGGCTTTTCTCTTCCTTCTTTTAAAGGGCTTCTTGCTCTCTCTGTCCGTCCGTTCTGACCTCTGCTTCTGATGAGAATGAAGATCAGGATCCCGTGGATGATCAAGATACCAATGATCATGACATCCCAGCTCTGGATGATTCTCTGTAGAATAAACTCTACTCTTATTCTGCTTAGATGAGTGTTCCTCCCTAACACAGCGCAGCTGTGCTGAATCAGGCCTTGCCCTTTGAGATGAGTGTTCCATCCTAGCACAGCGCAGCTGTGCTGAATCAAGCCCTGCCCTTTGCAATGAGTGCTTGGGGATTACCTCATAGCCCTTTTCATTGAACACACGTTTTCTCACTTCAGCTCCTCTCATGGCTGTGGGAAACCTGGTGCATTCTGGGACTGGTAGTCTTTTATGGCAAAATTCTGTTTTCTCATTTCTACCAGCACTGACAGGTTGCTTGTTCAGAGTCACTTCACCTTTTCTATAGCTCCTTCCTGAGCTATGATAAGCTTCCTTATCACAGACTACTAAACGATTATCGTGCCACAACTGACAATGCCAAGTGAGAATACCACACCAAACTACTTAACTCCTCAATCAATCATCCAAGAGAACTCTTTGACTTCATCAAACAGCTGACAGATATGAGTCACCACCAACCAAGACATCACCATCACCCCTCAGCAATTAGCAATTCACTACAAGCAACTCCACTCCCAGCCAGACCGAGCCCTTCTCCCATCAAAACCTCCCACTCGATCCCATGGTCCTCCTTTGACACCATCAGCAAAGAAAACATTGAAACCATTATCTTGTCACTCAACACAACAACCTCCCCTTCTTGATTCATGCCCAGTCAGATGGATCAAGGCAGCTAATAAGGAACTCAGCCACATACTCGCCAAAATCACCCAATCAGCACTCCAGCAAGGTTAAATGCCTGAATACTTTAAAATCTCTTCCATACGTCCCACCTTGAAGAAACTCGACCTCAACTCCTCAGACACAGCCTCCTACAGGCCAATTGCCAGAAACTCATAGAAAAAGTCATTCAGCAACAACTCCAGGATCATATTGACAGAAACAACCTCCTTGACTCACAGCAACATGGATTCTGCCCTATTCATGGAGTTTAAACTCTAATGGTCTCCCTCATCAACACCTTAATAAAAGGTATACAAAACACCACTCAAGGATTCCTACTGATCTTCCTAGATATCTCTGCAGATTTTGACACCATCAACCACAATATTCTCCTTCAACGTCTTCAATCCACCGGAATCCAAAGCACCATTCTCCAGTGGTTCAAATCCTACCTAACTAATAGGCACCAACCAATCGGCATAAACACCTCTACCCCATATTGCCAAACACAAGGAGTACCCCAAGGATCCACCCTATCAGCATTCCTCTTCAACATTTAACTTCAACCCCTCTGCTCAAACATCAAATCCCACAACCTCAACTTCCACATCTATGCAGACAACATCATGTTCTATGACACATTCTATGACATATGGGAGGAGTGGCCTAGTGGTTGGGGCAAGGTACCACAGGCCAGAAGGTCAGTGGTTCAAATCCCACTAGAGGACAGCAACCTTGGGCCAGAAGGACTCGGGTTTCTAGTCCCAGAGGTGCTCCTTGTGGTCTTGGGCAAGCCACTTAACCCTCCATTGCCCATGTTCCCTGTAAGTATTAGTGTATGTGTCTCATATCCCTCATGTTAAATGTATCCCCCAACCAATTTGACCCAGTGAAAAGCAGGATATAAATGCAGCTAAATAAACATTCAACATGAAGCAAGCCTCCTACAATACTCATCACAAATGCTTTGCCAATGTCTCCAACTGGCTAACAAACAACAACCAATCAATCAACTATAAAAAAACAGAAACCCTATTCATAACAAAAGACAACACATTCTCCACCCCAACCTCCCTAACCTTAAACAAACTGAAAATCCAAACTGTAAATCACAACTGAAAATCCAAACAGAAGGAAGTACTTCAGCATCATATTTGATCAACACCTCTCCTTCAAAACCCAAATAAACAAAACTGCCAAAGCAATATACAACAAAGTCAAAACCCTGCAATGTCTCCGACCACTGCTCGAACCTCCAAACTTCCGGTCAGCACTCCAAGCCATAATTCTCCCACACCTCGACCACTGCAACTCTATCTACCAGGGCCTCCCACAATCTACCCTACATCCGCTACGAACAGCATGTATCCTCCAAGGAGCAACAAAACAAGACCACATTATCCTTTATCTTTATTTGCACTTGATGTACCGTCCCAGGTGGCTGTGGCTTCAGAGCGGTTTACAATAAAAGCACAATGGCTGCAGAAGAAGACTAGAAAGGAATGCCAAAGTGTGACAGGAAAGCGTAGGAAGAGAGAGAGCAGGAAAACAGGAGAAGTCAAAAAGCAGTAGGGAGCAGAAAGCACTTCCGGATTGGGAGGTGAGGAAGGACTATGGTTAGCCTGCTAAGTGGCAGAGGGAGAAAGCTCAAATACAGTAGTGAAAATGTGGGTTTTTAAAAGTGTCTTGAATTTTGGGAATGAGGTTTTGGAGCATATAATGGGAGGCAGGGAGTTCCATAGTGCGGGGCCCATCCTTGCCCATCCTCAAATAACTCCATTAGTTACCTCTACCCAGGCGTATAAAATACAAGACCCTCCTTCTGACTCACAAAACCATACGCTCCCACCCCCCACGTACCTCCATACTTTGGTTCATATCCCTCAACCTAACAGAACCAGATGAGCATCTACAATGAACACACTCATCATTCCCCATGCCAGAACTAAATTTAACCAACAAGCCTGTGGATGAGCCTTTCAACCCTATGCACCATCAGTTTGGAACACACTACCAGATTCATTAAGAAACATCATCAACCTACTCATCTTTTGAAAACACTTAAAAACCCACCTCTTCTCTGAACATCTCAACCCCACTACATAATCTCCTCTTGCCTCCCCCCATTCCTCCCCTAGACTTCTCTATTGAGACAATACTCCATGTAACTGATATATATTGTATATAGCTAACTTTTCTATGTCACTAATGCATGCTGTATACAATAAATTGTTTCGCTGTATCTGATAATAGTTCTCTGTTCCATGTATACCGCTTTGACCCAGTGAAAAGCAGTATATGTTGTTGTTGTTAAGTGCCGTCGAGTCGGAGTCGACTCATGGCGACCCTCTGGATAGCTATTCTAAATTGTGTTCGGTCTTCAGTCAACAGTATATAAACCCAGCTAAATAAATAAATAAATAAAATAAATTACACAGGTACACTACCAAAAAACTGCCTCCAGTTTTGCAACTGATTCTTATAGATTTTGGGGTGCTGAATCCAGGAAAAATAGCCAAAATGTTCTATCACGTCACGTTTTCTTGCAAAATTAGATTTCTTACCCATATAAGGAATGTTCACATAATTTCTTTTTAGCCGACTGCAGTTTATTTTCTTGGCCCAAAATAGAGGTTGTAATGGTTAACTAACTAGAAACACTCCCTCATGATATTTTAGAGTGTTTTGTATTCATTTTATAGATTAACAGGACAATTGGGAGGCGGGGGGCTAAATCCAGTACTCGCGCTGGCGCATGTTCTTTCCTGTTCGCCTCGCCTCGTTCGCGCTCGCTCAAACACAGTGGTTGCGACATGAACGTTCCTGTCAAATTTCAGTTTCTTGCAAGTTCATTATTACCTTTTGTTTGCTCAGTCGTAATCCAGCTTTATTCCGAAGTGGTTCACTACAGTTGTAGTTTGCAGTGCTGTGTATTTGTGATGGCTCACAGAGCCAGAGGTTGCGTCAACTCTCCGGACAGTTTTTGTTTTATTTGTGGGGAATATACCGTGAAAAAGCGGCAGAGGAACATTTCTGCATTTATTTAAAAAGTATATTTCGCCTATTTCGGTTTGAAGTTAGGCGATCAAGACAAACCGTGGGCTCCTCACAAAGTGTGCAAGACATGTGAGGAAGATCTACGCTTATGGATGAAAGGTAAAAAACAAGCATTTCGTTTTGGAATACCTATGATGTGGCGTGAACAAAGAGACCACAGCAGTGACTGCTATTTTTGCTCTTGCATTGTGAAGGGATACAACTTAAAAAATAAGAACGTAATAAGTTACCCCAACCTTCCCTCAGCAATTAGGCCTATGCTCATAGCAACGAAGTACCTGTGCCTGAACCACCAAAAACTTTGGATCAGATTTGTGGACGGTTCTGGTCATGATGAGACTCATCAGATGGCTTTTCCCGATGAGTCCAGTACTTCCGAGTTTGAAACTGAACTTGATCCGAAACCTGAACTTTTCTCTCAAGCTGAATTGAATGATTTAGTCCGGGATTTAGGACTCCCAAAAGATGCTGCCCAACTGCTAGGTTCTCGGCTTAAACAGAAAAATCTATTGTCACCAGGAACAACTTTTTATTGGTATCACAACCGCGAGACACAATTTTTGAAGTATTTCAGCAAAGAGGAAGATTTGGTATTTTGCAACGATATATACGGAGTGATGGAAAAGTTTAAACTCAAGTATGATCCTGCTGAATGGCGGCTGTTCATTGATTCGTCAAAAGACAGCATAAAAGGTGTTCTTCTTCATAATGGCAACACATTCGCTTCAGTTCCTATTGCTCACTCTGTTATTCTCCAAGAAAAATACAAGAATTTGGCCCTGATTCTTCAGAAGATTCGTTATGATGAGCATAAGTGGATGATTTGTGGAGACTTTAAAATTCTATCCATGCTATTAGGGCAGCAATCCGGTTTCACCAAATATCCCTGCTTCCTTTGCTTGTGGGATAGCCGGGCCCGCGACCTACACTGCGGGGAAAAAAGACTGGCCAATTCGGGAGTATTTGAGACCCGGTGAGAAAAATGTTCTTCATGAGAGCTTGGTACCTCATGATAAAATTCTATTACCACCTCTCCACATTAAGTTGGGTCTCATTAAGCAATTCATCAAGTCCCTTCCAAAAGATGGTGAGTGCTTTCGGTACCTTTGCTCAAAGTTCCCCCGACTTTCTGAAGCAAAGCTAAAGGAAGGAGTGTTTGTTGGCCCTGATATAAGGAAACTCATTTCAGATGGAGCATTCACTGAAACGATGTCTGAGAAGGAAAAAGAAGCCTGGGATTCCTTCAAGGATGTTGTTCTCAAATTCTTGGGGAACAGGCGGGATGAGAACTATAAGGATATTGTTGCCAGGATGCTCAATGCCTTCAAAGAACAAGGCTGTAACATGAGCCTGAAAGTCCATTTCTTGCACTCCCATGTGAACTACTTTCCCGAAAACTTGGGGGCGTACAGTGAAGAACAAGGTGAAAGGTTTCACCAGGACATCAAGGACGCAGAGAGAAGGTACCAAGGAAGATGGAACACCACTATGATGGCTGATTTCTGCTGGTTGCTGCTGCGGGAAACCCCAGATGAAAAATACGCCAAGCAGCGCACCAAGAGAAGCATTCGGGGGAAGAAGAAACGGGCCCACCAGGAGATTGATTGACCCAAGAATGACTTTAAAATCTAAACTGTGTTGACAAATATCGTGTTTTTACTAAACTTTGAAATAAAAATTTGCTAGTTATTACCACAGTGTCGGATCTCATTTATTAGAATTTTATTTTCACACCATCGGGTGTTTGTCTTCATGTATTGCAATGGTGCGGTTTGCGTTTTCTATTCTTACATACATACCTGTACAACATTTTTTGCACATTTCTTTGCTTTGCTTTGTGTCTAACCTCGCTCTTATATGCTCAATGTTTGTGCACATGTATGTGGCTGTTTTAAGTGCAGACAATTTTGCTACCATCACAGTGTGTTTTGTTGACATTACTCTATTCTTATGTGCTGCCTTGTTACAATTTTCTTTATTCTTATTTGAATAACTACTAAACAATTAGTATAAAGAATTCATCCAAGAAACTTTTATCTCGATCGCACTCAATCTGAAACGTTCACCTCAAACTGCTAACCCAATGTAGCAAAAAATCTGTACGTGATGGAGCAAATTGGTTACCAGATTTGGATTCAGCGCACCAAAAAACGTAAAAAATCAATCGAAACATTAGAGGCAGTTTAAAAAAATTTTTTTTTAGTGTACCTGTGTTATCAGTTGAATTTTAGATGAGATATTTAATTGTATTTTTACAGATCATCTGAATTTTTACTACACAACCACTTCCTAAAAGGTGATTTAGACAACTATTACTCCCAGGTGCTCCCTACTTCCCTACATCTTTCTACTGCCTATCCTTCAATTTTCTTCTGCCTCTGCTCTCCTCTCCATCTCTTTCTTATAGCTCCACATCACTTTTTCTTCCTATTGTTGACACTCCTTAACCTTCTCCCCTCCTACCAACAACTTCAAACCCCACTCCTCCTTATCATCCTCTCTTTACCATCCTCACTTCTCCCACATCTTGTCATCTACCCTATCATCAGCTCTTGAGCTTCACCTTTTTCTTCCTCTCATTCATTCCTCTCCTTTCTCTCTGAAAGAACTTTACCCTCATTACCACCGTACTGTCTCCTCTCTGCCCCACACTCTTCTGCTTCTTCTCCTTCTATCTTCTGGAGATATCAACCCCAACCCTGCCTCCCCTAGATTTTTCTCACACTTCCATGACAGATCCTCATGCTACTGCTCAAATCTTATTCATAAACTGTAAATAAATAAATAAATAAATATCCCTCTCCTTTCCCTCTCCTCTCTCTCTTTCTCATGAACCTTGTGGAATGCACACTTCAAATCACATAAAATTGCCTTTATTCATGATCTCTTTATCTCTAAAGCTCTCCATCTTCTTGCTTTAATTGAGACCTGGCTCCTCCCAAAAGACTCAACCTTTGTCGCTGCCCTCTGTCATGGCGGCTACCAGTTCTCCCACATGCCTCATCCCACTGGCCTTGGTGTTGGGTTTTTACTCTCTCATTCCTGCCAATTTCAACCCCTCCTTCAACCTCAGTCTCACACTTTTCCCTCCTTTGAAGTCCACTCTATCCACCTTTTTACTCCATTACCTCTCCAGATAGCTGTTTTTTTATCGACCCTCTGAGAAGCCCACCTCTACCTTTCTTACAGACTTAGATTTGTTGTTTTCCTTCTTTCTGAATTCATCTTCCCCCTCCCTTATTCTCTGTGATTTTAACATTCATGTTGATACCTCTCTGACCCTTATGTTTTAAATCTCCTTTCTCTTATCTCCTCATTCAATCTCCAGCTTTGTTCTACTGCTCCCACTCACCAGCACGGTCACTACTTGGACCTTGTCTTCTCTAATTGCTTACCCTCAAACTTCTGTGCCTTAGTTCTTCTCTTATCTGATCATTACCTGCTAAGTTTCACTCTTTATCATTCCCCACACCTCAATCTTGCCCGATTTCCTCCAGTCTCTTTAGAAATCTTCATGTTGTTGACCCATCAGCTTTCTTCATTACTGTCTCATCACCTCTTTCCTCCACTATGTCATTTGAGTCTGTTGATGATGCAGTAGCCTCCTATAATACTGCCCTTTCCTCTGCTCTGGATGCTCTTGCTCCACCCATGCCACGTCCTGTGAGGCGTACTTTACCTCAGCCCTAGCTGTCTTCAATTAGCCATTATCAACATTCCTGTGCCCACTCAGCTGAGCACATTTGGCTCAAATCCCACACCCTTGCTGACTTTCTACACTTCAAATACATGCTTTCCAGTCAGCCATAGCACTCGCCAAGCAAAACTACTATGTCCATCTGACTAACTCTCTTGCTTCTGAGCCTCACTGTCTTTTTACAACGCTCAACTCTCTCCTCAAGGTGCCTCCACCTCCAATCTCTCCTTCCCTTTCTGCCCAAATCTTTGCCGACTATTTCCAAGACAAATTCCACATGATTATATTCCAATTCTCCACAAGATCAGTTCCAGCCCCTCTTCCCCCTGTTCACTCCCAACTCTTCACCTCATCCTCTGCTACCCTTTCTTCCTGTTCTAAGATCTCTGAGGAGAAAACCACACTTCTTTTTTCCTCTTCCAGACTCACTACTTGCTCCTCTGATATTATTCCCACCCATCTTCTAAGCCCCATCTCCTCCACTGTCATCCTTTCCATCTCTTATATTCTCAACCTATCACTCTCCACTGCCACTGTTCCTGCAGCCTTCAAGCATGCTATGGTTATACCTCTTCCCAAGAAACCTTCACTAGACCCTACCTGTCCTTCTACTAATTGACCCATTTCCGTCCTCCCTCCTCCCCTTCATTTCTAAACTACTTGAATGTGCAGTTCACCGCCATTGCCTTGATTTTCTCTCCTCTCAAGTCCTCCTAGATCCTTTACAATCTGGGCTTTTGTCCTTTATATTCTACTGAAACAGATCTTGCCAAAGTCTCCAGTGACCTGTTTTGGCAAAATCAAAGGGCCTTTACTCAATCCTCATCATTCTTGACCTTTCTGCTGCTTTGACACTGTTGACCACCACCTTGTCCTCACTTGGTTTTAAGTGCTCTGTGCTATCCTGATTCTCTTCTTATCTTTCTCATTGCACTTTCAGTGTTTGTTCTGTTGGATCCTCCTCTATTGCTGTCCCACTCACAGTTGGTGTATCTCAAGGGTCTGTCTTGGGCCCACTCCTTTTCTTTCTCTATACCCAGTCCCTTGGTGCACTCATTTCCTCCCATGGTTTTCAATACCATTTTTACACTGATGACTCTCAGATCTACTTCTCTACACCTGTGTAATAGCGAAGGGCCCGCAACGAATAAAAACCAGGAGTCTATTGACTAGAATTCAAACCAGTTTAATGTGCACACAGACTCAGGCAAAATCACATACAAAAGGTCTGAGCCCTGAGCTCAGCCAAACGACAGTTTATATATCCTTCTACATCAGTTCTACACAGACAAACTCCTCATTGGTCCTGGTGGTCCCCCTCCCTCTCCCAATAGCCATCTCTGATCTGGCTTGAACCTGTTCTTATTCTGTGCAGGCCTTTCTAACTGTGGCTCAAATCCCTAGACATAATATTACATTTTGCTACTCTATTGCAAGGTCAGTTAGCCAGCAGAAAAACAGTGTAAAGGCATACTACTGAGAGACATCTGTGATTTTCATAACAAACTACAGTGGAAAAGTTTCACATTCTTATCAATAGCAGTTCTTATCAGAAGCAGAGCAGAGCAGTGTCTCTAACAGCTACTGGTATTTTTCTGTCTGTTCAGCTGTAATATTCCATAGTCAGTTATAATATCCTAGCGGAAGGGAGGGGGACTCAGGCCTAATATACGGGCCTCGGCTACCTACAGGATGAACTAGGCCATCGCCTATCACACCTGAACTCTCTCCGGCAATCCAGGCCCAGATCTCTGCCTGCCTATCTGACATTGCTTCCTAGATGTCTCACCACCATTTGAAATTGAACATGGCCAAAACCAAGCTTCTTATTTTCCCCTCTAAACCCACCTCCCCCCTTCCACCTTTCTCAATCTCTGTGGATAAGACTTTACTACTTTCTGTTTCCTTGGCTCACAACTTTGGGGTCATCTTTGACTCCTCCCTCTCCTTTTCCACATACATCCAATTGATAACTAAAACATGTAATTTCTTTCTCTTTAACATCAGCAAAATTAGCCCCTTTCTTGCTGAACAAACTACTAAGACACTTATCCACTCTTTCGTCACCTCCCATGTAGACTATTGCAACCTTCTCCTTGCTGTTCTCCCTCTAAGTCATCTCTTTCCCATTCAATCTATTCAAAACTCAGCTGTGCTGCTAATCTTACATCAGCCTTGATATGCTCATATGACCCCTCTTCTCAAATCCTTCCATTGGCTCCCTATCTATTTCCATATCCAGGTCAAATTTCTCCTACTGACCTATAAATGCACTCATTCTGCTGCTCCTCACTACCTTTCCTCTCTTATCTCTCCCTACACCACTACTACTACTACTACTACTGAACATTTGTATAGTGCTACAAGACGTATGCAGCATTGCACAGACACATGTAAAAGATGGTCCCTGCTCATTAAAGCTTACAATCTAGTCAAGATAGACAACACAGTAGCTGTAGACATGGGATACATCTAGGGGGAATGGTAAGGAAGGGGATCACATAAGATAACGTGTGTAGAATCCACTGATACCTCATTGCTTGCAACTTAACATATATTGCATGGTGTGTAGAATCCACTGCTTGTAATTTAACATATTTTGCATAGTGTGTAGAATCCACCTCACTGCCTGTAAGATAACATACGCTGCATAGCCCCACTATTCCTCTCTATGGCCCCACATCATATTGTCCTTCTTTTCTTCATACTCCCCAACTGCTTCCCCTCCTACCAGCACCCTCATTCCTTCCCCCCTCTTCCCTCTCTACCTTCCTCACTTCTCCCTCCATTCTATCCTCTAACCTATCATCAGCTCTTGAGCTTCACCACGCTCTCCCTCTCATTCAACCATCTCCTCTCTCTCTAAGGCAACCCCACCCTTGCTTCTGCCGTACTATCTCCCCTTTACCCTGCTCTCTACTACTCCTTCTTCTTCTCTCATCAGGTAACATCAACCCCAACCCCAGCCCCCCTCGATTTCTATCCCACTCTAGGAAGAATTCCTCACTTACTTTGTCTAACCTCATCCATATCCCTCTCCTTTCCCCTTCTTCTCTCCCTCCCTCATATGCCTTATGGAACGCACACTCACTCATAGACATCAACCCTAACCAGCCCCCTCAAGATCTCTGTCCTACTCTGAAAGGAGATCCTCGCGCAACAGCCCCCCTAGATCACCGTCTTACTCTGGAAAGAGATCCTCACGTAACTTGTCTAATCTCATCCATATCCCTCTCCTTTTCCCTTCCACTCTCCCTCCCTCATGTGCCTTATGGAACGCACACTCATCCAGAGATATCAACCCTAACCCTGGCCCCTCAAGATCTCTGTCTTATTCTGAAAGAAGATCCTCACGCAACAGCCCCCATAGATTGCTGTCTTACTATGGAAAGTAACTTGTCTAATCTCATCCATATCCCTCTCCTTTCCCCTTCCACTCTCCCTTTCTCATGTGCCTTATGGAACGCATAATCGGTCTCTAATAAACTTGCTTTTACTCATGATCTCTTTATTTCTAATACTCTACATCTTCTTGCCCTAACTGAGACCTGGCTCCCCCCAGATGATACCGCATCCACTGCTGCTCTCTGTCATGGGGGCTATAAGTTCTCCCATATGCCTCGTTCTACTGGCCGTGGCGGTGGTGTTGGGCTTCTACTTTCTCCCGCTTGCCAATTCCAACCCCTCCTGTTGCCTCAGTCTCATGCCTTTCTCTCTTTTGAAGTCCACTCCATTCGCCTCTTCACACCACTTCCTCTCTGAGTAGCTGTTATTTATTGCCCTCCTGACAAGTCTGTTTCTACCTTCCTTACCGACTTCGACTCCTGGCTTTCCGTCTTTCTGGATCCCTCTTCCCCCACTCTTATTCTTGGCGATTTTAACATTCACGTCGACAACCCCTCCGATCCCCATGCTTTAAAGCTGCTCGGCCTAACCTCCTCATTTGACCTCCAACTCTGTTCCGCTGCCCCCACCCACCAGCATGGCCACTGCCTTGACCTAATACTCTTCTCTAATTCCTCCCCCTCAAACCTCCGTAACACAATCCTTCCCTTATCTGACCATCACTTTTTAAGCTTCAATCTTCAGCTCCCGCCGTCTCAACCTCATCCTATCTCCTCCAAACTATTTAGATACCTTCATAATATTGATCCCTTGACTCTCTCCTCCATCATTTCTCCATCCCTCTCCTCCATTATGTCCTCCAAGTCCGTTGACGAGGCAGTAACCTCCTATAATGCTGCACTCTCCTCAGCTCTGGATACTCTTGCCCCACCCACCCCACGTCCTGTGAGACGTTCGGCATCCCAATCTTGGCTTTCATCCACTACCCACCATTTACGCACCTGTGCCCATTACACTGAATGTGCTTGGATCAAATTCTGTTTTCCGGAAGACTTTTTACACTTCAAATTCATGCTTGGCTCCTTCCAGTCAGCTATAGCACTTGCCAAACAAGAATACTACTTCCATCTGACTAACTCTCTCGCCTCTGATCCTCGCCATCTCTTCAATACCCTCAGCTCTCTCCTCAAGGTGCCCCCCCCCCCTGGTCTCGCCCTTCCTTTCTGCCCAAACCCTGGCCGACTACTTCCATGACAAAATCCACAAGATTACCCTCCAATTCCCCAATTCCTCTTCTACTTCCCCGCCTCTCCAATTCTCCCAACTCCCCCATCCCTACTACCTCTGCTACCCTCTCCTCCTTCCCTGCGATCTCTGAAGAGAAAACCACACACCTTCTTTCCTCCTCCAAACCCACCACCTGTTCCTCTGATCCTATCCTCACCCATCTCCTAAACCCCATCTCCCCCACCATTGTCCCTTCCATCTCTTTTATTCTCAACATTTCACTCTCCACCGCAACTGTCCCACAGACTTCAAGCATGCGGTGTTCACACCTCTCCTCAAGAAACCCTCACTCGATCCCACCTGTCCTTCTAACTATCGACCCATCTCCCTCCTTCCCTTCATATCCAAACTACTTGAACGGGCAGTCCACCACCACTGCCTCGACTTCCTCTCCACTCAGGCCCTCCTGGACCCTCTACAGTCCGGCTTCCGTCCCTTACACTCCACTGAAATGGCTATTACCAAAGTCTCCAGTGATTTGTTCCTGGATAAATCTAAGGGCCTCTACTCTGTCCTCATCCTTCTCAACCTCTCTGCTGCTTTTGACACTGTCGATCACAAACTTCTCCTCGATACCTTCTCCTCACTTGGTTTTAGGGGTTCCATACTATCCTGGTTCTCCTCCTACCTCTCCCATTGCTCCTTCAGTGTATGCTCTGGTGGCTCCTCCTCCTCTCCTACCCCGCTCCCAGTTGGTGTACCCCAGGGATCCATCCTGGGTCCGCTCCTTTTCTCTCTCTATACCCAATCCCTGGTGCGCTTATCTCCTCCCATGGCTTTCAGTACCATCTCTATGCTGACGATTCCCAAATCTACCTCTCTACGCCTGAAATCTCTCCAACAATCCAGACCAAGATCTCTGCCTGCCAATCCAACATAGCTGCCTGAATGTCTCACCACCACTTGAAATAGAACTAAGACTGAACTCCTTATATTTCCCCCCAAAACTTCCCCTCCTCTCCCTCCTTTCTCAGTCTCCGTGGATGGCTCCACGATTCTTCCTGTTCCCTCAGCCCGCAATTTGGGGGTTATCTTTGACTTTTCCCTCTCCTTCTCCACACATATCCAGCTCGTAGCCAAGACCTGCCATTTTTTTCTCTACAACATTAGCAAAATCTGCCCCTTCCTTTCTGGACACACTACTAAAACACTTGTCCACTCCTTAATCTTCTCTCGTCTCGACTACTGCAACCTACTCCTTACCGGTCTCCCTATGAGCCATCTCTTTCCCCTTCAATCTATTCAAAACTCTGATGCTCGACTCATCTTCCGCCAACCTCACCATGCCCACATTACCCCCCTCCTCAGGTCACTTCACTGGCTCCCTATCCGTTTCCGCACCCAGTTCAAACTTCTCCTCCTAACCTATAGATGCATTCACACTACAGCCCCTCACTACCTTTCATCCCTTATCTTTCCTCACAACCCCTCTCGGAAACTTCACTCTTCTAACAAACAACTCCTATCCAGGCCCTTCACTCGCACCCCTAACTACAGACTTCGCTCCTTTCACCTTGCTGCACCTTACGCCTGGAACAACCTTCCCATGCCTGTACGCCAGACACCCTCCCTAGCCCTCTTCAAATCCAGGTTGAAGACCCACCTCTTCACTGTCACTTTCAGATCCTGACTTCTGGCCTTCGTCTTGCACCGACTTCCGTCTTTTGTCTTGACTAAATTGTAAATGTCATATTTTGTTTTTGCCCTGAATAGCCCATTGCTATATGCTTTGTCTTGAGTAGATTGTAAGCTCTGATGAGCACGGACTGTCTCTTGCATGTTTATCTGTACAGCACTGCGTGCGATTGGTAGCGCTATATAAATGCTCAATAGTAGTAGTAGTAGTTAGCCCACAGGTTGAATTGTGCTCCACCTTGGAGGGTATTTTGGGCCCTCTGATGCAGACTCCCAAAGGGGGAGCTCAGGAGGAACCCCTCTGAGAGCCCCATCACTCATGGGATTCTCTGGGGCATTTTCCCTGGACTTTTTCAGTCTCTGTGTGTCGGGGCGTATTGTCCCATCCCAAGTGCTGCCAGAGAGATGTAGGGTTCCAAGCAGGGAAAGGTGAGCTAGAAAGACTTCCTGGCAGGCACCATCCCAGTGAAGGCCCTGGGAATCGATACCCGACCCACGACTCTGTCCAAGGGAGGGGAAGTAGGGGATCCCTCCCGGGATGCAGACAATTGCCCCTCGGAGATGGAGGCAAGACTTGATGACTCCCTGGAGGAGATGGAGGTGGGGTCTGATGACTCCCCCTCAGAGATGGAGATTGAGGGTACACCTCCTCTTCTAGACCACCACAGAGTATAGAGATGGAGATCTAGTGGAAGATAGATAAAAGTCCATTGAGTATAATCCGCCTATGGGGTGAAAGTAGTTTGGGAGGCATTTCTTCAGGGGCTCATCATTGCTTACACTATTAAGTGATGCCATGGCATTAATAAACATATAATAGTTCTGGAAAGGAAAATCTGTATATTACAAAAACTATATGGGAAGGGTCCCACTGAATTAACAAGGACAAATTTGATGGTCACACAAATGGTACTCAATGCATTGCTACACAATAGAGCAAAAAGGTCATTGCTGTACTATGCTAATAAATTATTTAGGTTTGAGACAAGCCTGGTAAACTATTGTCTTCCTTGATTAAAAAAGGAGGAAGTAGAAAACAAACATGGACTATTTATGATCAGATGGGAAGATTGCAAAGGAGACCAAGAACACAGATAAGGGAACTATTCTTGAACTATTACCACACTTTGTATTGTAGGAAAGTATGCAATATGGGGCAAGCTAGGGAACTCCTGAAGGAATGTAGTCTACCTCAACTCATGGAGGAACAGATGGCAGTGCTAAATGCTCTGATCATGGCACTAGAGATTCAGGGTGTTATTAAGTGCATGCAGCTCTGTAGGGCGCCTGGGCAGATGGCGTTAGTTTTGAATTCTATAAAATCCTAAATGATAAAATTAGTGTGCCATTAGGTAGTGTGTATGAGCAGCTGATAGCAGAAGGAAACTTCCATGTTGGGGTAAATGAGGCTGTTATCACAGTAATGCCAAAGCCAGGGAACGACCCTCTATTTATTTATTTTATTTATTTATTTAGCAAGCATTTGTAGCCCGCTCCTTCCAGCGATCAGAAGCGGGTAGGATTACTATTGTGAAACTGCCGAATCAAGGCAGGTACTGCCGAATCAAGGCAGGTACAAATTTTGTTTACATACAGATTGTCAGAAAAGCACATCATACAGTCATATTGTTCTATTCCTCCTCACTTCTCACCACCACCAAAATATTGTCTATTAGACAATTTTTTGGTGGTGGTGAAAATTGAGGAGGAATGTGACACATTCTATATACCCTTTCGATGTCTAGGACATCTGCACCTTGCCCACTCACAATCTTAAATGACAGAGGTGTAAGGCAGGGGTCTCCAAATCCAGCCCTGGAGGGCCACAAACCAGTCAGGTTGGTAGGATATCTCTAATGCATATATATCTCATGCATATTCATTAGGGATATCCCGAAACCCTGACTGGTCTGCGGCTCTCCAGGACCAGGGTTCCCTACCCCTGCTCTAAGGTGTACATATTAAGATCCTTACGTCTGTCCTCATATGCTTTATAATGAAGACCACTAATCATTTTAGTAGCCACCCTCTGCAACGACTCCATCCTGTTCACATCCTTTTGAAGGTGTGGTCTCCAGAATTGCACACTATACTCCAAATGAGGTTGCACCAAAGACTTATACAGAGGCATTATCACCTCCTTTTTACTGCTAGCCATTCCTCTCCGTATGCACCCAAGCATCCTTCTAGCTTTTGCCGTCGCCTTTTCTACCTCTTTAGCTACTTTAAGATCATCAGACACAACCACGCCTAGGTCCCGCTCTTCTTTAGTGGACAAAAGTACTTCACCCCATATACTATATTGCTCCCTTGGATTGCTGCAGCCCAAATGCATGACCTTACATTTTTAACATTAAATCCCAGCTGCCAAATTCTAGACCATTCTTCAAGCTTAGCTAGATCCCTCCTCATGTTATCTACACCTTCCTGGATGTCTACTCTATTACAGATTTTGGTATCATCCGCAAAGAGGCAAACCTTACCCGACAGCCCTTCCGCTATATCACTAACAAAGATGTTAAAAAGAATCGGACCAAGGACAGATCCCTGGGGCACACCACTGGTAACATCCTTCTCCTCAGAGTAAGCTCCATTCATAAGCTTTGATGCTGAAAAGCATTTGACCAAAATTGGGAATATTTCCTCTTTGTTCTCGAACATTTTGGTTTCAATAGGCAATTTTTACAAATCGTACAACTTCTGTATTCAAGCCAAAAAGCTGCAGTGTAATTTTAGGACATCCACACTGGAAAATCTGACTTACAGAGGAGCACTAGGCAGGGATGCTCTTTGTCTCGTCTACTTTTTTCTGCTTACTATGGAGTCTCTGTTACGTAAAATTAGGGAAGGGATTTGCACAGGACGAATGGATTTCCATGTAGCAGTCTTTGCCAATGACTTCTTAATGCACATAACAGATTTTGTAGTATTTGTGGACTTTGATGGGCTGTTTTGAGATTTTGGGACAATATCCATTTCAAGTGAAATTTAGACAAATTGGAAGCCCTTCGTATGGACCCAGCACTCCAGCTTAACTCAGTAGTAATTTTTTGCTCAAATGGGCTACAGAGGGGAAGGCAATGGTAGTGGGGGTATTCTACCAACCGCCTGTCCAGAATGAACAAATGGATGATGAAATGCTAAGAGAAATCAGGGAAGCTAACAAAAGTTACAACATACTAATAATGGGTGATTTCAATTACCCCGGTATCAACTGGGTAAATGTCACTGCCGGACATGCTAGGCAAATAAAGTTTTTAGATTTAAATAAATGACTACTTCTTGGAGCAGCTGGTTCATGAACTGACAAGAGGGGGACCTAGTCCTTAGTGGAACACAGGATCTGATGCAAGAGATAAGGGTGTTGAGGCCACTTGGCAATAGTGATCATAGCAGGATCGCGTTTGATTTAATAAATGGAAGAAGGATGGCAAGGAAATCGACAGTACTACCTTTTAACTTTCAAAAGGGAGACTATGATAAAATGAGGAAAATAGTTAAGAAAAAACTAAAAGGAGCAGCTGCAAAGGTTAAAGATTTACATTAAGCATGGGTGTTGTTTAAAAACACTATTTTGAAAGGTCAGACCAGATGTACTCCATGCTTTAAGAAAAGTGGAAGGAAAGTCAAAAAAACTGCCAGCATGGCGTAAAGGCGAGCTCAGAGAGGCTGTTGCAGCCAAAATAGTATCCTTCAGGAAATGGAAAAAGGAGCCAAATGACGAAAACTGGAAACAACATAAGCACTGGCAAATTAGATGCAAGCCACTGATAAGGCAGGCAAAGAGAGAATTTGAAAAAAAGCTTGCCGTGGAAGCAAAAACACATAATAAAAAGGTTTTCAAGTTTATTCATAGAAAAAATCTGTGAAAGAGTCAGTTGGACCATTGGTTTATAGAGGGGTAAAAGGGGTGCTAAGGGAGGACAAGACCATAGCAGTTAGATTGAATGAATTCTTTGCTTCGGTCTTCACTGAAGAAAATGTAGGGAAGTTACCCATGCCTGAAATGGTATTTAAAGGTGATATATCAGAAGAATTGAAAGAAATATTGATAAACTGGGAAGATCTATTACAAGTATTTGATGTGGAGGCACATTCCAAGTTGAGCTCCCAGGCCCCTGTGAGCTAGATCAGAAGCAGGACAGACAGAGGCAGACCTGATTCTGATCCTGCAGGGGCTAAACGTGCCCTGCAGGATCGTAATCTGGTCTGAGCCTGTATGTGCAAGCCGGGACCCAATTCAGATCAGCCTGCACATACAGGCCCCTGCCCGGCTAACTCAGTCAGGCTTCTAAATGGAGCCACAGTGCCATGGCGTCCCAATGCCATGGCACTGCGGTTCCATTCAGGAAATGTGATCCCTGGCCGCTAACCACTTGTTCCTTTCCCTGTAGCCCGACCCATAATCTGGCCTCCCATGGCCAGGGTCGGGCTACGGGGAGCCCCCTGCATCCTCTTGCCCCACATCTGCTGCCCCGGCCTTCCATTCCCCGACATCCAGGAGGACTTATTCCACCTCTGAGGTTGAATAAGTCCCCCGTCCAGTCTGCCAGCCCCAGATGTAGAGGACTGACTTCAGAATTGGCCCTGTATATCTGAGGTCATGGATCACCCACTGCCCGCCCTCACTCCATCTCCGGGATGCCTTCTCCCGCCCCGATCTAAGCCTCCCCATACAAACTCCTTGTTTGTTTTGGGAGGCTTTCGTCAGGGATGGCAAGGGGGGTGAATAGCAGGGATGGACATCCCATCCGGACTTCCATCCCCGCTATTTATGTGTCGGAATAGACCCCAAACTGAAGAGTAGTAAATTTCCTGGACCAGATGGTTTACATCTAAGGGTGTTAAAAGAACTGAAAGATGAGATTGCAAACCTACTATTAGTAATCTGTGAACTGTTACTAAAATCATCTGTAGTACTTGAAGATTGGAGAATGAACAATGTAACGCCAATTTTTAAAAAGGGTTTCAGGGGTGATCCGGGAAACTACAGACCAGTGATCCTCACATTGGTTCCAGGTAAAATTATAGAAATCATTATAAAGAAAAAAAACTATTGAACATGTAGATAGTCATAGCTTAATGAGAGAAAACCAACATGGATTTAGCCAAGGTAAGCCTTGCCTTAATAATCTGTTATGTTTTTTTGAATAAATAGGTAAGTAAAGGTGAGCCCATTGATATAGTGTATCTGGATTTTCAGAAGGACTTTGACAAGGTCCCTCATGAGAGACTCTCGGCAAAATTAAAAAGGCATGGGATAGGATGCAGTGTATTATTATGGATCAGAAACTGGTTAAAAGATAGAAAGTAGAGCGTAGGGCTAAATGGCCAGTTTTCTCAATTGGGAAAGGTGAATAGTGGAGTACCCCAGGGATCTATGCTGGACCTGTTGTTTTTTACCATATTTATAAATGACCTAGAAATGGGAATAATGAGTGAGGTAATCACATTTGCAGATGACACAAAATTATTCAAAGTTGTTAAAACAATGAGGATTGTGAAAAATTGCAAGAGGACCTTGATAAATTGGAAGACTGGGCATCCAAATGGCAGATGAAATTTAATGTGGACAAGTGCAAAGTTATGCACCTAGGAAAGAACAACCCAAACTATGGTTACACAACGCAAGATTCCACATTGGGAACCAACACCCAGGAAAAAGATTTAGGAATCATCATGGATAACACATTGAAACCCTCTGCTCAATGTGTAGCCAAGAAAGCAAATAGAATGCTAGGAATCATAAGGAAAGGAATGGAACATAAAACCAAGGATATTATAATGCCGCTGTATCTTTCCATGGTGCGACCCCCCCCCCCCCCCTTTTGAATATTGTGTGCAATTCTGGTCGCCATATCCTAAAAAAAGATATAGTGGAATTAGAAAAAGTACAGAGAAGAGCCACCTCCTCCGAGCCTCAAAGTAAGAGACACCGAACTTCCAGTCAAGTCATCCATACAATACCTTGGCGTCACAATTGATCAACAACTAAATTTCAAGGAACATATAAAAAACACAGTAAAGGCCATTTATTACAAGATCAAAACACTTCGACTCCTGAGACCCATGCTAAAGACCGAAGACTTCCGCACAATATTCCAAGCGTTCGTCACTCCTCATTTTGACTACTCGAATATCACACTATGTGGTCTACCCAAGAATACCCTATACCCTCTTCAATTAGCCATTTATTTATTTTATTTATTTAGACAGTTTTGTATACCGCCTCATCCTTCAATCAAAGCGGTCACAACACAAGTGGGGGATACATTTAACACGTGGGGATATGAGACACACACACACTAATACTTACAGGGAACATGGGCAATGGAGGGTTAAGTGGCTTGCCCAAGACCACAAGGAGCACCTGTGGGACTAGAAACCCCAGTCCTTCCGGCCCAAGGTTGCTGTCCTCTAGTGGGATTTGAACCCCCGACCTTCCGGCCTGAAGTACCTTGCCCCAACCACTAGGCTACATGAATACTGCAGCCTGCATTCTCTCTGGTTCAAGAAGAGACCGCATAACACCGATACTAATGGAACTCCACTGGCTCCCGATAAGCTGCAGGATCACATATAAAGCCCTTCTCACTACTTTTAAAGCTATAAATAATTTATCCCCATCCTCAATCTCTAATCTCCTCACTCAAACCCCAAACAATAGTCTCAGGAGGTCAACAGCGGAAAATACACTAGTCATCCCTAGTGAATCAACAAATGCAATGTGTGCCTTCAAGTCAGTCCTGACTCCTGGTGACCCAGAAGCTCCTGGGTTTTCTTGGTAGTGTCACTGGAAGTAGATTGCCAGGCCTTTCTTCTGAGGCAATGGAGGGTTAAGTGACTTGCCCAAGGTCACAAGGAGTGCTAGTGGGAATTGAACCCTGGCTGCTTGACTACCAAGTCAGTGCTCTAACCACTAGGCTACTCCTCCACTCCTAGTGAATTAACAAAATGGTCCCAAACAACTAATAACAGAACATTTTCATCATATGCCCCAAGATGCTGGAATCAACTCCCTGCCTATATCAGATCAATCAGAGACCTTATGCAATTCAGAAAAGCCATAAAACACCATCTGTTCACTATGTACTTCACTAACTCATCAACGACTCACAGCACACCCTCAAGAGCTCAAGATCTCAAGATAACAAACCAAATACACCTCCTACGGAATAGGTAACATAGATCACATAGTCTACACATGAGTTACCATAATGTAAATAGAAGTTACTATCACGTATGCTGTTAAATTGTACTTAGTTCTCCCTAGTTTTAAACCCGTTACGTTCCCTGTTATTTGTAAACTTAAGACATGTCCTAAATGTCTGAGTAAAATTTTGTTGTATGTAAACCACACTGATAAAAAATAGCGCGGTATATAAGAACTGTTAAATAAATAAATAAAATGGTAAAGAGGATGGAAGGATACCCCTGTGAAGAAAGGTTTAAAAGGTTAGGGCTCTTCAACTTGGAAAAGAGATGGCTGAGGGGAAATATGATAGAGGTTTATAAATTAATGAATGGAGTGGAACGGGTAAATGTAGATTGATTGTTTATGCCATCAAAAAGTGGAAAGACTAGGGGACATGCAATTTATTTATTTATTTAGCTGTATTTATATTCTGCTTTTCACTGGGTCAAAGCGGTCAATTGGGGGATACATTTAACATGAGGGGACATGACACACATATGTTAATACTTACAGGGAACATTGGCAATGGAGGGTTAAGTGGCTTGCCCAAGACCACAAGGAGTGCCTATAGGACTAGAAATCCCAGTCCCTCCGTCCTGAGATTGCTGTCCCCAGGTGGGATTTGAATCCCTGGCCCTCCGGCCTGAAGCACCTTGTCCTAACCACTAGACCACTCCTCCCTCAATGTAACTCATTTAAGACTTAAAAGAGAATTTTTTTTCACTCAACGTGTAATCAGACTCTGGAATTTGTTATTGTAGGATGTAAAAAGAGCTGTCAGTATAGCTGGGTTTTAGAAAAGGTTTGGGCAAGTTCCTGGAAGAAATGACCATAAACCATTATTAAAGAGGACCCAGGAAATCCACTGCTTTCCCCGGGACAAGTACTCTGGAACCTGTGTGCCTTTTTGGGAACCTGCCAGATACTTGTGACCTGGATGGGCCACTGTTGGAAACAGGATACTGGGCTTAATGGATCTTGGTCTGACCCAGTATGGCATTTCTTATGTTCTTATGAGAGTTTCCATTACCTTTGCATTTGATTGTCTGTCGATTCAAGACAGCCATAAGAGAGTAATATTCCTCTGCTACTACAAGAGATTGAAGCAAAGCTCAGGCAATGGAAATTGCTGCTTTATCTCTGGGACGTATGGTGGCTCTGTATAAGATGGTTCTTTTCCTGAAATTATTGTATGTGCTACAAGTATTACCATTGTTGGTGTTAAGGAAAGACCTCCGAAGTTTAGACAGGATTCTAAAATGCTTTTTGTGGAAAGGACATAGAGCCAGGATTCCACTGAATAGGTTGGTGGACACCTAGAGGCAAGGGGACTGTGTTTACCGGATGTTAGGCATTATGGTGCAGCCTGTGCCCTTCGACATTTGAAGGATTGAATCTTTGATGCAAAGGATTATACCCCTCTAGCTTATAAGCAAAGGTGGGCTTCTCTTTTTTCTCTTAAATATTTGATACAGGCTAAGAAACAGCAATTACCACAGGAGCTCAGAAATTCCTGTTTATTTCAGGTGGTTCGTTAAGTGTGGTAGTTAGTGTGTGGGATTGGCCCACTTGGCAGAGCAGTCTGTTTGCCTATTCAAGGGAATGGGGACTTTATATCAGGGATGCAAACAGGCAGATTCTGAGAATGGAAGAACAAGGGATTATTGTCTGCGAAAGAGTTGTTAACAGATGAAGGCAAGATGCTTTTTTTTGCTAACAGAAAAGCCCAATATGGGCTAGATAATCGAGATTTTTTTGCTTATCTTCAAATTTGCAGCTATGTGCATAGCTTAGACATAACATAACCAGTGCTCCTCTGAATTCTGTACTAAATTAGAGGCTTTCCCATTGTTTGGGGAAATTGAAATGGAGGAGCAGGCTGTATCGGTTGCTTAATATGGATTGTATGTGGGCTAAAGGAAATTCAAAGAGAAAACAGATTTTTATGGGCCTATGGGGGCCTACTTAGACACTTCTGGGGAGGATATTCAGTGCGGTGGCTAGCGCTTCTACAGCAGCCAGTCATTAACACTGAACTGTGCCCCCAGATAGTCAATGCCAGGGCAATATGCAACCACCGGCATTGAATATCCAGGTTGGCTGCTGTCCAGTTAGCTTCGGCGACGAAGGTTAAGTGAGCGGCCCCTGAAACCCCCACCCCAAATTAAATTAAAATAAAATGACCTAGTGACCTAGCAACCCCTAAATCCACCGCCTTCCCCCCCCCCCCCACTCAGTACCTTAAATAAGCAGGAGTGCTGCCTACACGCTTCTGCTCTGAGTCTTCCATCTTGAAAAATGGCAGCACCGAGCCCTGCTTGGTGCATCCTGGGATGCACTGGGTGGGGTTAGACTGCTTTATAGTCTATCATATATGGCAGTCTGACCTCACCCAGTACATCCCAGGATGCACTGCGTGGGGCAAGGCACCAAACCTTTTCAAGATGGCGGACCCAGATAGGGAGCACATAGGTAGTACTCCCGCTTATTTTAAGGTTCCAGGTGGGAGGGGTGGATTTAGGGGCCGCTAGACCACCAGGTTATTTTATTTTAATTTGGGGTGGGGGTGGGGGGTTCAAGGGCCACTAGGCCATCAGGTTATTTTATTTTAATTTGGGGTGGGATACAGGGGCTACTAGACCACCAGGTAATCACTTTCTGTCAGGGCACCAGTACCCAACAGTATTTTGATGGCATCGGAGGCTTTTACCAATACCACGATCATCCCTGTTGCCATCAAAATACTGTCAGGGGGGAAATCGGGGCTGCTGGGCCACCAGAGATTCTTTTTCGGTCGGGCACCAGCCTCCAACAGTATTTTTATAGCATTGGGGGCTTTTCCAGATGCCGCAATCGTCCCTGATGCTATCAAAATACTGTCAGGTGGGGGAGATTGGGGCTGCTGGGCCACCAGGAATTCTCTTTCTGTCAGGGCACCAGCCCCCAACAGTATTTTTATGGCATCGGGGCTTTTCTCGATGCCGCGATGCTCCCTGATGCCATCAAAATACTGTTGGGGGTGATATGCAAATTAGCCATGCGGTGTCCATTTCTCTGGGAGAACATGCCAAACTAGCGCCGACTTCTTGTGTGCATGTGTTTGGCTTGCTTTAACAATACCATTTTGCGCCCAGTTTAACGGGTGGCTCATATGCATGTGCACGGTTACCGCATCCTTCATTTGCGTGTGTCTAGCACCGGTTTTCTGCATTGGCCTGAAAGTATTATAGGAAAACAGAGATCCAGGAGGTCTCAAGGACATGTAGATGATCCATGGAAGTAGAAGGTGGCACAATCATTCTGCAAGAGAAGAGTTTGATGGAGAGGGAGAATGATTAAATAGCCCACAGGGGCCAAAGAAAGGCAGGACTGTCTTGGTTTTAGCTAAGTTTTTACAAACCCAATAAAAACTACATTTACCCCAGGCTCCCAATTACTGTTAATTTCTGTCACTGTCAGAATTGCAGCATCACCTAATAAAAACTTGGGACTGCAATGAAAGGAGAAGGCCCATTTAATACACTGTTAACAGCTGGTAGTGGAAGTGAAATCGTTTCAGCAATGCTGATTCTAATTTTGACGGTCAGTGTGCCTTTTGTTGAATAAACTCTGGAGGAAGGAAGTGTGTTTCTCCTCATAAAAGTTCCTTGAACAATGTGGCGAACAGTGCACTACAAACAGCAAATAAAATGCCACTTTAGCAGAAGTCAATAAAATGAACTATAAATTCACAGGTTGCTTGCCTGCCAAAAAGCATCTCTCCCTGTTCAATGCACCATGGATACTTATTAAAAATGAATTTGTCTTAAAGAAAAACCCAAAGCTATAAATATGTGAATATGAATGTCCACTGTTTTTGTAGATTTTGCCCTGAAAGAGCCATTCCCTGTGTATGGGTACAGTTGTCAAATTGTCCATCTACAGTAGGTGCTAAGTCTGAAGATGCTTTGTACCCATAGACCTGGTACCTAATTTCCAAAGGGAAAGTACAGCAACAACACTTTCCCTTTGCAAAGCCACAAAGTACCTGTTGACATCTACATCTGTTTTGTTGTGCGGGTGAAATTTCTATGGAAAATAATATGAAGATTTGAAAATACAATCTATGCACATTATTTTCTGATCCCAGCCAAACTTGTCCCCGGGAATGTCTTCCCTCAATCTGGCTAAAGGTATATGCACTATAAAAGCCCATGCACACTTTTAATTACTTTGAATCACGGTAATTTTCAGATAACCAAGTTACCCAAGTCTAGATGTCGACATTTACAGCTGCGCCTGGGCACAAATCAAGATTTACTCGTACTTAAGTAAATCGTCAAGTTGATATGGTTAACATTATTCAAGTGCTGATATGTTCACTTTGGGCAACTGTTGCCATGGCTACAATGATTGGCCAAATGTTGGATAGTTGGTGAGCATACCATATCACTTGCAGATCCTATGTTGTCGCTTATGATTCACAGAAAGAACCTAGCTGGAGAAGTGCAATGTTTCTTTGACACTAACCTCTGCTATTAAGCTTTACAGAATTTGTACAATAAATTTACATTGACAACCTAGGGGTATGTTTACTAAACGATCTTAACGTGCGCTCTGTAACGTTATCGCGCGATAAGGTACCTTATCGCACGATAATGGTGCTTTACAAGGTGCACAGGTACCTTATTGCGCGATAACACGCGCTGCAGCGCAAACGAGCGCTGAAGGTGGGGAAAGGCTCCCGGAGGGCGGAGGAAGGCTCCCCAGGGGCGGAGAGAAGGGGTCAATGGGTGGAGAGTGGGAGGGGAGAGGCTCCCTGCACACTAACGCTGTGAAATCGGAGGCTCAAAACTAACACCAGTGAAACCCTGGCGTTGGAGCAGATTTAAAGGGAAAAGAAACCATTTCCGTCAGCAATGTACAACAAAACCAGGGAAACCTACAAAAAGTGATAAGTGTGATACATGTGCACGGAACAAAAGGGCAAATAAACCTTGAAAATGTACAGCAGAAAATGTAAAAATAAAATAACCAAGCTGGCCAATAGTGATATCGATGGGAAACATCAAAAAACACTCCCAAGAAAGCTAAAAAAAAAAAAATGAATCTTGGAAGGGTCTATGCTCCGTCCGCATACAAGGTGAATGAGCCCACAGTGTAATTGCGCTGAGCAGGGTTTCCGACTCCATCGGCCAGGTTTCCTATGGCATGCACATGTTCCACAACAGCAGAGCGGGCATGTCGGAACGGGCAACTGGACAGATGCTGGAAAAGGGGACACAGAGGGCTGCAGGCGGCACATACTGCGGTGCAGCTGGCCCACAGTGCGGACTAGGGTGATGCCTAGCTGGCCCATAGGAATGCTGAAACAGTAGAGCAGCCAGACAGCAACTTCTGAGGGCCCAACATGGGCACGAGTGTGCTTCCCACAGTGTCACAGGGGATAGTACCCAGCAGGTACCCCGAAGGGCACGTAACATTGGAATGCGGTGCTGGGGGGAAGCGTGGACAGCTATGCAGGCACCCCTACCCCAGAACCCGCACCATAGGCAGCTGCCTACCCGCACACTGGATGGCCTGAGACTGCGCTCCACCAGCACCACCAGCAGAAGGGCATGTCAGCATGGTGGCAGAGGGATACTGGTGGTGGAGGGGGCAGTGACAGCTGCCCAGAGCAGACCGTGGCGTAGCCCTGTGTAGGTGGGTGCCATGCATGGCAACAGACAGGCCCTGTCTGACGAACAGTCATGGCATCACCAGGGAATGCACAGCCTCTGTGGCAACACAGTGGTGCAGTGCACACAGCCAATGTGTTCAGAAGCAGAAGGTCACAGGTTTAAGTCCCAGCTGTGGTTCCTGTCAACCCAGTCCCCATATTTTACCCACTACTAAAACATGCTAATACAGACAGAACCTTTATTGCAGATGACGTAAACATGCCCAAAACACCTACATTTTACCCTACAGAGCACAGACACCATAAACATGTGCATACCCTAGAGCAAAGTCTCCCAAATGCAGTCCTGGAGGGCCAAACACCATTCAGGTTCCATGCTGCCTCTAATAAAGATGCCTGTGCTGCATTTCTATGCGCCGCCCCCATGGTATGCAGATATATCTTATGCATATTCATGAGGGACAGCATGAAAACCCGAACAGTGTTTGGCACACCAGGACTGGAGTTGGGAACCTCTGCCGTAAAGCAGCAGCAAACAGGGGCAGACACACCCGCACCCACAGGCTCCATTATCCAATGCCTCCTGGAGAGGCAGGACATTGGGCCCTGCATGCATCTCCCAATACTAGCACTTGCATACCTTAGCAATGCCACCCTAAACCCAGGAATACGGTACACAGCTATCAAAAGTTTGCTATGATTACTGGCAGATAGCAATTCCTACGTTAAGCACAGTTTGCTGATTGAGCTCCATCATAGCAACCTTTCTGATATCTGTGGAGTGTGCTTCAGGTCTGGTCTCTGACAGTGTTTACCACCCTGGGGAGTGACCCCAACCAGTATTGCGTACCATATCCATGCCTGCACTGTGCCCAGGACTGGTGTGGTGGCCAGGGCTGCTAAACACCTCTATAGTCCAAAAACAAAAGATCTCAGAAAAAACAAAACACCCCCTCAAAACAAAGCAATTGTGCAAAATACTTTTTTTGTCGGAATATGGCAACAAAGTACCGGGAATTCAGTCCAGGTACCACTGTGGCATTTCCTTTTATTAAAGATATGGATAAAACATTTTTCAAAATCCAAAACTTAACTTATGTATAGTGCTGCTCTCCGCACTGCAGTAATATGCCAGCAAAACACAATAACGACGTGGCTCCACGTTTCGGGTGTAACATCAGATGTGAAAACCTTGAACACCCTGCTTCAGGCCCATCCAAACTGGCAAAAATTCAAAGCTTGAATGAAACAACCCCGGAGGTGTATCTCACCAAATAGGCATTGGCGTCTGACATAAGCTTACAAGAACAGCTCAAATCCTCCAATCACAAGACAGGAAACCCCCAAAAACGGAGGGAAGCCCACTTAAACAGGGAAACCCCCACCAGGAGCCTGTCAAAAAGCAACTAACACTCAAATGATAGTATGCCAGTCCACCTGAAGATTGAGACCCCGAGGGGCAATAGAGTCCAAAGAATATATCCAACGCTGTTCTCGCCATTGAAGACGTTGTTCTCTATCGCCACCCCTGGGATCAGCAGGAAGAAAATCTAAAACCCTTCAGCGTAACGAGGAAAAATCATGCCCCACTATCAAACAGTGATCCACCATAGGAGCAGAAAGAGTCTTAGTACGTAATCGAGAGGCATGTTCAGCCAAATGTGATTTCACTGCTCGTATGGTCCGCCCCACATAGTATAATGGACAGGGGCATACAATCAAATAGACTACAAAGGAAGAGGTGCAGGTACCTGGACTGAATTCCCGGTACTTTGTTGCCATATTCCATATTCCGATGGATTTTGAAAAAATTTTTATCCATATCTTTAATAAAAGGAAATGCCACAGTGGTACCTGGACTGAATTCCCGGTACTTTGTTGCCATATTCCGACAAAAAAAGTATTTTGCACAATTGCTTTGTTTTGAGGGGGTGTTTTGTTTTTTCTGAGATCTTTTGTTTTTGGGCTGTTAGATTGATTTCAGGGGGTTTAGTGTTTAGGATTCTAGTAAACACCTCTATAGTAGCACAATGCTGGCATAGGTGTGGGAGTGTGTGTCTGTCTATCCAGTGTGTGGTGGCTGCAAACACCCTCCACAGCCCACACTGCCAGCACTGTTGCCAGTATTGGCCTGCCAATGTGCATAATGAGGAGCAAGGTACCATGGGTATAGCCTGGATAGGGTGGCCTGGCCAGGATGCATCTGCACAGGGCATAGGGCAATGGCTTAGTGCCCGGCCACCACCTGCACAGACAGGGTGGCCACAGCATGTCCTACTGGGAGATCACTCTCACCCTGACTGAGCAGTGACCACGGCATGGCTAGGCACCCCCATAGTGCTCTATAACAGTGTTCCCCAACCCCTGGGCCGCGGACCGGTACCAGTCCGTGGATCAAATGGTACCGGGCCGCCCGAGGAACTTTAAATAATTTCACTGTGGGTCCTCCCGCCTCCTGATTGGCCGTCTCCCAGTTAGGTCACCTCCTGTCCAGCTTTTGGCGCCAAGATTCAAAGCCCACTTTCTTCTTAGATGACATGCGCGTACAGGTCACCTACTCCTAATGCAGTTGTGGTAGCAGCCGTAGAGGCAATAGCGCTCGTGCTACGGAAAGAAAGAAACGTTTCTCTTCCTCCTAGTGCAGCGGTGACAGGTAGGAGGTAGGGTAACATGTGAGTCGTGACATTTGTTCTACCAAGACCAGTGTGGTGTAAGAACGTGCAGGCGCGAGCCCGCATCACTAACCAGCCGCACAGGTTCTGTCAGCAAAGGAGCGCGTGGGGGAAGGTGGACGTAATGAGTGCGCGCGCTCAAGAGCCACCCTGGAAGCTACAGTCTTCCTGCTTCCCAACGAGCGTCTTGCGACAGTTATAGAAAGCGGCAGGTGGGAGGAGGAGCCGCCGCCGCTGCGCGCGCGCGCGCATGTCTGCTCATGCAGCTCGCGCACAGACAGCGCACGCTCTGCCCCCTCAACTTCTCTGTAGGACAGGAAAGGGGGAGAAGGGGAGCGGCCCATTCTGCGGTTTAATCCGTTTATGTGAGTGGTAATAAAAGGGGTCAGACTTCCCTTTTCACATCTTCCCAAATTAGCAATCCATACTTCCTTGGGAATTGCCCCTCCTCCAGGGGTTCTCTGGGCGTAGGTGCATGGGGGACCCACGTGTCCCGGTTAGGTGTGTTTTACGCTGGAAGTTAGGCGCAGGAGTTTGCTGAAGTGTAAGATTGGTACCCCTCCTAGTCCTGACTTGGTTTTTCAGGTTTGAAAAGGACCAAAATCTAGTCAAAGGAGCCGTCTTTTGGGGGTCGGCCTGGGCCTGAAGGGAAAAGGGGCACTTTACTTTGCAACACACGCACATCTGGGGAAACTAATGAGACTTAGAATGGTCTTATGTAATTTATTACATACAGATACACATATATAAATGTATGTAATTTTATATATACAGATTTATAATAATATTTTGTAATGTGGAGCAGGTAAAATGGTATCTCAGGTAATTTTATCCACAGGATGTAGCTGGGCTATATAGGAGCCAATAGAAAGAGTGCCCCGGCTATTGCTTGCTAAGAATGATGGTGTGTTTAACAAACTCCTGATCAGGTTGTTTTCCTCATTTCTTAAATATCTAGCTTACTTTGCATTGAACTATTTCTGGAAAGGCATGAGCTAAATCCACCATAAAGGAAAAACAAATTTCCCCAGCAATGTTAGTTTAGTGATATTTGTAAACATAAGTGGAAGAGAGATTTTGAAATAATTTGGGAGGAGCGCAGGAGTGTCTGGCTCCTGAGACCCTTGTATGCCATGTTGTCAGAGGTGCAGCCCTGCTTCCAGCTCCTCAGGATGGGGTTGGTGGGATCCCCTGGCTCAACAAGCCCAGTCTCCCAAGATCTGTACACCTTCCGGCCAGAGACACCATGCTATGTCTTTCGCTTGGGACGGCGCTCTGATATCTGTGATGTGGCGCTAGTGTCTGAGAGAAACCCAGATCTGATCTCCCAGGTCCATGCAGAGATACATGCGGGGAGAGAGGAAGATGGCAGTGGAGGCTGGAGAGTTTACATTGTGGACTACAGCACTCATGGCACTTACGTTAATGATGTCCGTGTCCATCGTGGCATGCGGGTGGAGCTGTCGGACAGTGATATGGTGATTTTTGGGCACAAGGAGGCTGAGAACTGGAAATAGGCTCATGGGGGGGCTTGGACTGGAATTGGGCTGAGTGGAGGGGGAGCTAGGATTTGACATGGGCTGATGGTGGGGCTAGGAAATGACTAGAAATGGTCTGATGGGGGGCTAGGACTGGAAATGGGCTGATGCAGGGACTAGAAGGGAATGGAAGCTGGGTGAGACTGGAACTAGAAGGGAGCTGATGTTGGGGGCGCAGAGTACAGATGCCTTCTCTTATACACAGAAATAAGATGGTTATCCAGAGGAAAATCGCTAACCAGAGTATTTGAATTATGAGAGCCATTGCAAAGATTTCTCTCAGAAAAGAAGTCACCGCTGGCAGCACATTTCAGTGACAAGGTATGGGTCGCAAAACTGGCTTACCTGTGTGACATATTCAGCCTGCTCAATGAACTCAATCTGGGCCTTCAGGGGAAAATGACAACTGTTTTCAAGTTGTCAGACAAAGTAGCTGCATTTAAAGCCAAACTGGAGTTGTGGGGACGGCGCGTGAACAGAGGCATTTTGGACATGTTTCAGACATTAGCGGGGATTTTAGGCGAGACTGAGCTTGAACATTCATTCTGCCAGTTGGTGCACGATCACCTGTCCTTGCTTTTAAAAGAGTTTGAGCGCTACTTCCCAACCACAAAAGACCCATGAACTGGTAAGGAATGGATCCGCGACCCATTTGCCAACAAATCAGGCGAATCTAGCATGTCTATGCAAGAAGAAGAACAACTGCTGGAGATTGCAAATGACGGTGGCCTTAAAACTACATTCGAGACAACAACTCTACCGGTGTTCTGGATTAAAGTCATGGCGGAATATCCTGAGATTGCCACCACAGCACTTAAATCCCTATTACCATTTCCGACAACCTATCTGTGTGAAGCGGGGTTTTCTGCAGTGACAGCAACCAAAACAAAACAACGGAATAAACTGGACATAAGCAACACACTTCGAGTGTCATTGTCTCCTATTACCCCCAGATGGAACCGTCTCGTTGCAAAGAAACAAGCTCAGGGTTCTCATTGATTTGGAATTCTAGTGAGTTAAATAAAATAAATCACTTTATATTCATTTTTTGGTGTAGCTGTATTTTATTTTGAAGGCATGTTTAAATACAATTAAATTAAAATTATTAAATTAAAACAAGCGGGCCACGGAAAAATTATCAAATGTTTACCGGTCCGCGGCGATAAAAAGATTGGGGAGCACTGCTCTATAACATTTCTCTCATGTGATATTTATGGGTTTCCTTTTGGGGCCCAATCACTGACTTATCTGCTTGGTGTGTATGCTGACATCCCAGTTCTGGGTGCATGCATCTCCTCCAGGAACATGCACTATGGACTAGCTGACTGTCTGCAGCTAGTATGTGTTTTGCTGGAACACCTTGCAGGGTGCAGTGGCTGCAGGCTTGCTGCAGGAGAATATCAGATTGTGGTGGGGTGCATCTGAGCATTTCTGGGCCTAATGCCTGTCTACTATTGCTTCATAGATGTGTACAGAGCTGCATTGACTGTCCTGTAGGGTGTCTGTTCCCCAGCAGGACTGTGGTTGATGGTCCCCTCTGCTGCTGCCGCCGCCATTGCAGGAAGGAAAAATGTGGATCTGTTGGTGGGAGACCCTGTTTCCCAGCCCCAGGGGGTGGGGTGGTGGTACATAATCTGCCTATGGGTCCATAAGGGCTAAACCTGACTGAGAAATACAGATGTAGCCAAGGTGTGCCTGCAGGAACTACATATCTCACACACTAGCACTGCTGGGGACTTGCAGCATGGCCTATTTCTGCCATGGAAGGTGCTGTGGACCTGATGCTGGGCGCCCCACCTCACCCTCAGGGTGAGCACAGTACCCGCACAATGTGACGGTGTGTAGCTACTCTGTGCCAGTAACACACATGGTCAGTTCCCCCTACCAGGCCAAGGTGCTGTGGGGGTGCATACCCCATCTTGTGTTCATCTGTAGACTGCTGATTTGCATGTGCAGTGCATCATGGGTACGGGTGGGTTAACCCTATCCTGGTGATCACAGCAGACTGTTTGTGTGATGACATGCAGTCCTTCTGCAGCCAGCCAGGGCCTTGTTAGCAGCTATAGAGCTGTAGCCCACTGGTTACTTCACTGCCTGTGAAGCCAGAGGTCATGGGTTCAAACCCACATTGGGATTATTTGATAGGGCTATCCATAGCATTATCTATTTTTAATGTACATTAGTGCTGCCAGCAAAAACACCGTCAGCGTACTGTAACCATAAAGTGCCTCAGGAGGCGCTTTATAGGGCGCCCTATAAAGCGCCTTCTGAGGCACCTTATGGTTACTGTCCATATAAGGTGCCTTATAAGGTATCCTATGGAGTGCCTTATAGGGTGCCTTATGCTGCACCTTAGGTTACGGCACGTGAGGGTGTGTTTGCTGGCAGCAATAATTAAAATACAAATAAACTGCCTCAAGAAACAATACTTACATGCTAAAGCTGATGCCTCAGCCAGCCTTATGCATGAGGCACACTGGGGGATTGAACTCATGACCCCTGTATCATCAGTCAGTGTATTAACCATTGTGCTACACCTCTGCTTCTGGGGTTGCATGTCTGGGCGCCTACTTAAGATTACCGCGCGTTAACGCGCTTAGCAGCGCTTCGCCCGATAATGTGCGCAGCAGCACGCGTTATCGCGCGATACTCCCGTTTTGCTGCTTTAAGACTGAAACGCCCACTCCTTTTATGGCAACCTGCACACTATCGCCGGGCGCACGTTAAGATGGTTTAGTAAACATACCCCCTAGTCTCCATATCATAGTCACAGGTTATCACCTCATTCAAGTTAATCTGAGAAGACTGATCCAGTTAGGTCTTGCATCCACTTACACCTGTTGAATATCTGCAGTTCTAATTTTCTTAAGAAATGCAGGACTATGTTGCTGTGCATGGCGTAAGACCAAGCTAGGAATGAATTAGTCTTTTGGGATTTACCTGGGTGAGATGGCAATGCTACACACTCTTAAGGAATAAATGAATCAAGCTTATCAGCATGTGTTTCAAAGATTTTCTTATTGAAAAACTCCCAGAATGTTTTTAAATGGGAGTGAGAAACTAGGGCCAAGTCATTCTTTCCTCCGAATGTTGTAGCTAGTTGTAAATAATCAAATTGCAACTTTGAATCATCTTTATGTTTATTTTGTCAGAAAGCTTTTCAGTACTGTTTCAAGAGGTTCATCTGATATGGTGTTACATCATTTTAGCAACTGAAAATTCATATGATCCCAGATAGTATCCAAAGCAAATTAGTATAATAAGATGTATATTCACTGTATTTCTTAAAGTTTCAATAACACGCTCCTCCCCTTTCCTTCTGTTCCTTCCCTCCTTACTCTCCTGTCCCCTTCCCTTCCATCTTTTCTCAACCTCTTTGTCCTCCTTTGGACTCATCCTCTTTCTCTCTCACTCTCCCTCCATAAGCTCACATCTCCTAACCCTAAGATGAGGAAAGCAGACCCAGGCTGGTGTCAGCAAGGTGTGCAAGAGGAGGCACCCAGGCTGGTAGAAAAAATCTGACAAGGTAAGAGTGATAGCAGAAAGCCACAGTGAGGGAAAGAAAAGCAGATCTGGACTGGGCTGGCAGTGGAGCAGTGAGGAAAAGAACAGGTTCAAACTGGCAGTGAAGATTGAACGGAAAAGGTGTATGATAGTAATTACAGAATCTCAGTTCTAACTGTTCAGCTGCTAGCGGCCACCACACTTAGAGGATAAAGAACACAACTGCTTCCCAGCTCTCTGCTCTCCTCGTATGCGACTCAAAAAAAATCCACAGGCTTTATCTTTATCTTTATTTGTGAAGTTTGATATATTGCCCATGCCGTAGCATCAGGGTGGTGTACAATAAAAAATATATTGGCTATTGAAAAACAAAGCAGGAAAGGAACGAAATTAGCATATAGGACAGGGATAGAAAAAACAGAGCAAGAGAGAGAGGACAGGGACAGAACCAAACATGGAACTAACGGTAGACAAAGGGCAAGGGGAGGGGAAACTGTAGAATGACCTGATTATAAAGCTATCAAGTTACAAGGGGTGGGGGGCACAGCTGGGGGAGGCGAGGCCATCAGCAGGAGCAAGGAGATCGTAGGCCTGGCAGAAAAGGTGCGTTTTAAGAAGTGCTTTGAAACGGGGGAAAGATAGTTCGTTGCGAAGGGAGTGCATAAACGAATTCCATAGAGCGGGGCTTAAAAAGAAGAACGCAGAGTGACGGGTAAATTCGAGGTGGGCCTGAGAGGGAGAGGGGAGGAAAAGACGGTTGCCGTGTGGGGCCGGTTGAAGGTGAAAAATGTCAGCCAGGTACTGTGGGGTACTGGTGTGCAGAGCCTTATGCGTGATAATGAGTAGTTTATAAATGAATCTAACCTTGATCGGAAGCCAGTGAAGAGAAAGGAGGCAGGGAGTGACCTGGGAATGAGCATGGGAACGAGTGATAAGGCGAGCGGCTATGTTTTGGACTAACTGGAGACGTGACAAGACTTATTTACCATCTGAGTTGAGGAGTGGCCTAGTGGTTGGGGCAAGGTACTTCAGGCTGGAAGGTTGGGGGTTCAAATCCCACTAGAGGACAGCAACCTTGGGCCGGAAGGACTGGGGTTTCTAGTCCCATAGGTGCTCCTTGTGGTCTTGGGCAAGCCACTTAACCCTCCATAGCCCATGTTCCCTGTAAAATAGTTATCTCCAAGTTAAGTTCCCTGTTCAATGTAATTTCAGTTTGTTCAATGAAAACCGCACTGATGCAGAATAGCACAGTATATAAGAGAATTAAAATAAATAAGACAAGGGTGGTAACAGAAGAAGCAGGGAGAAACAACTGAATAGCCCTGATCCGATGAAGGTGAAAAAAGGAAGTACATACCACTGAAGAGATATGTTGGTGATAGGAGAGGGAGGAGTCCAGGGTGACACCCAGGTACCAAAGAGTGGAAACCAGGGGGATGGGGTGAGTGGACATAACGGGATAAATCAGGGGAGGGGACACCAAAGGAGAACCAGATGGCTGAGGATTTGGAGAGTTTAACATGGAGAAAATTTGCTCTGTGCATCAACTGGCCACATGATGCCTGCTGTGTGGGTGTGGGTTTTTTTCCTATTGTGCAGTCATTCTCATAACTCCAAATGAGGATTTTGTGATCCCATTTGGGGATGCAGCCCACAGTTTGGCAACCACTGGTCTAGTGATTGTCACTTCATACTGTTCTGTTCTGGAGAAGGGCTTGTTTCTTTGGTTAGTGTTGCATTGCAGAAAAAATACATGCAGTGACCGTTTCTTGAAAAGAGTACAATGGAGTGACATGTAGAGAGAGGAAGTAGGTCATCATACTCAAATGGTGGAATGTCTGGAAGAGCAGGCTAGGTTTCCATAAGCTTTTACGATGTCTATGTACAATTTCATTGATCATAATAAAGTGAGAGAGATCTGGTTAAAGGGGGCTGATGGGTCATACAAGTCTTTTGTCTTAATGTGATTTCATTATGCAGAAAGAACTGATGAGTGAGAACACCTATGATGATTCATTTGGAACAACAATAGCACAGTTATGCATCTCAGGAGAAAATGATCAATACATTTTGGGATAATACTGCATCTGAAATGCAGTGCAGTAGCAGTGCCTTTGAGTCGATGCTGACTCCTGGCGACCCAGCTTCTCCTGGATTCTCTTGACAATGTGACCGAATTAGATTGCCGGCCTTTCTTCCAAATCACAAAAAAACCTCCACTTATGATGGAAAATCCAAAGTATCTATTACAAAACCATCATTAAAAAAACCCAATATCTATATGCAATTTCTTATGTCGGAGCCTGCCGAGGGAGGGCTGGAACAGTATATCCAACCCCCTCCTGACGGCAAACTTCTTTTATTTTATTTCTCACCCCAATACCAGTGTATTAAATAGTCACATCTTTAAGAAATAGCAAAAAAACTCTTCTTATTTTCGTCTATGCTGCTAGACTTAAAGTTGCAACTTTAAGTCTAGCAGCATAGACGAAAATAAGAAGAGTTTTTTTGCTATTTCTTAAAGATGTGACTATTTAATACACTGGTATTGGGGTGAGAAATAAAATAAAAGAAGTTTGCCGTCAGGAGGGGGTTGGATATACTGTTCCAGCCCTCCCTCGGCAGGCTCCGACATAAGAAATTGCATATAGATATTGGGTTTTTTTAATGATGGTTTTGTAATAGGGCCTTTCTTCCAAGGCAAAGGAGAGTTAAGTGACTTGCCCAAGGCCACAAAGAGTGTTAGTGGGACTTGAACCCTCGTCTCTTGGTTACCAGTTATACAGTAGCTGCCTGTACACTGCTTTGACTTGTAGAAAAGCTGTATATAAGCCTAGCCAAATAATAAATAAATACCAAGTCAATGCTCTAACCAATACCATTAATGAAAAGTGGACTGGCAGGGTATAATAGAGCTCCCCTCAGATGGTATCATTGTGATAGCTGTTGTTAAATGCCGCCGATTACAAACTAAGGTTTTAGCTGTTAAAGGAGATTTAGATTCCTTTAAGAAGGCTACTCTTGCTGTACGTGTTAAATTGGAGACTTTGGAGAATGCAACTCGTGCAATGAATCTCCGTTTGGGTGAACTTTCCAAGAGTTGTATCAGTATCTGCAAGGGATATGTTTTGTGCCTATTTAATTGAGAATTTGGGTATACCTTCTGAATCTCATCCTAAGCTATATTATTTACCATCTGGGAAAAAAATGTGGGGTCTGGTGTTAGGGGACTATCAAGTGTTGATGCTTTAAATGTGACTGCCATGCTGTAGTTGTCACAAGAATGTTGTTCCGTCTACGTTAGTGATTACATTGGCTCTGCTGTCTGATAAAGAATGGCTTATGAAATTTTTCTTTAGGAAGCGACATGAGTTATTTAAGGGCTTGACTGTTCGTATGTTTCCGGACCTTTCTAGGGAAACTCAGAAGAGGAGACGGGAGTTTCTTCTTCTATGTCCCGGGATTCAGCAGTTGGGAGGGATCTTTTTTCTTAAATTTCCTTGTAAGCATCTGATCAAGTATCAGTCTGTGTCATATATTTTTTATGAGCCTTCCCAGCTGCTGGCCTTCATAAATGCTCGGCATCTGGAGGGTGGGGGTGTCCCTCCCTCTGCCTCTATCTGAGCATGTTAGGTATCTGATTGTTTGGCATGCCTACATTTCCCTTTCCTATTTTCAGTTGTGGGGTTTTTTTTCCTTTTTTATATTCTCCCTGCTTGGGGGCTGGAGTAGGCTGGGTAAAAGCTGGTTTTGTGGTGTTTCCTGCTTTGTTCTTTTTTGTTATGAAGTGTTTTATTTCCTTACCTCGCTCAGTTTCTGTTTCAAGATTGTATTCTTGATGTTTTGTATAAACTTATAAATATAAAATAAAAAAAATACCGTTGAGTTTGTTGACTTATGGAAACCCTCTGGATAGTTGTGTTCAGTCTTCACTGTTAATAGAGTGGGATCCATAGCTGTTGTTAATTGTATCGATCCATCTCATTGCTGGTCTTCCTCTTTTGCGTTGACCTTCAATCTTGCCAAGCATGATGTCTTTCTCTAATGATCTCAGTGATAGCTAGCAGGACAAATTGTATACAAGTCCAGCAGTTTAAAGTACTTTTTCTTACCTGTGAATAGTTTTGCATGACTGAGATCCAACAATGCAGATAACTACACTCAATCTTATTTCTACATGATGGAGCGGTAAAGGCAATTCTTGCAAACCATAGGACTTTTTCATTTTATTAATTTATGAGATTACACGAAGCATGTTGTATTCCACTCTTTTTGTCACCCACCACACACAAAGGAGAACATTCATTAGGTGGAGCCTGCTATAAAGGCTGACTTTCTGGACGAGGTCAGAAAGAAACTGGATTGCTTCAGCTTAACCCTATCTATATGTTTTGTTATGATTTATTTACAATCTTTTTGAGAAATACAAGCCTTGGGTGAATTCTAACAAGTTAAACCGGAGAACAGATCATAATAGTACATTGACTAGATAGTGCAATGACTAGCACACTTAAGTAGATAAGTTAGACTGTTAAATAGTGCAAAGCCTAGTACACATCTATCAGGACCAGTCCAAGTTTCTGCCACTCTAGGTAGAAGCCCTGGCCATGCTGCCCCCTCACATGCCAAGCCGTGCCCCCCCCCCTGCCCTGTGCTGAGCTGTGCTACTGCTGATTCCAGCAACAGGGTTGAGGAGGGGTGCGGCTCAGCTGAGCGGCAGTCCATGTGCTTTGGCACATATGGTCTGCCGCTTCTGACCCCCCCTCCGACATAACTTTGGGCGTTCAGAAGTGGCAGGACATGTGTGCCAAAGCACATGGCCTGCCATTGAGCCCAGCTGTCCTCCCTGCTACTGGAATCAGTGGCAGCATGGCACGGCTCAGCACTGGGAGGAAAGGGTGGCATGACTCGGCATGCAGGAGGGGGGGGGGGTGGTAGGCCACGTGTGCCGAAGCACATGGTCTGCTGCCCACAGAGTTCTACCGCCCTAGGCGGCTTCCCAGCCTGCCTAGTGGACGGACACACCCTGACATCTATAGACAATGGTAAATAGTGGAGGAGTAGTATGCCTTAAGACAAGTGCAAACAAATAATAACACTCGGATACAAGCATGCTGGTGTTGATAATTAGGTAATTTGCCCTGCTTTCCATAAAACCTTGCAGAGTTAAGCATAGGCAACCAAGGCAATTGTCTAGCGTGCCAAGTTTTGAAGGCACCAAATACCCAGGCCAAAGAGGAACCTGCTTCTACTTACTCTAGGGAAGTCTTCCCAAACATTTAGCCAATAGGACCCCATTTAAACACTTAAAAATTCAAATGACCCCAGATATTCGGAGACCCCAGATGGTGAGAACAAAATAGGAAGCCTCCATTCCCCTCTCTCATCCACTTCCTCCTCCCTTCACTTATCCAAAATCATGAGGGCAGCAGCAGCAATAGTCATTGACTGACACCAGCGCGATGCTGACTGCCGCTACTGGGCACAGGTCTCAGTGGAGGTCCAGAGGTAAAGGGAGCAGTCCCGATTCTGTGACTCCATCTACTAGAAGAAAGGTCCATAAACCACTATTAAAGAGGACCTGGGAAATTCACTACTTGCCCTAGAACAAGCATTGTGGAATAGGTATGCTTCTTTGGGAACCTGCCAGGTACTTGTAGCCTAGATTGGCCACTAATGGAAACAGGATACTGGGCTTGATGGACCTTGGTCTGACCCAGTAAGGTATTTCTTGTTACTACTACTACTACTACTACTACTGAACATTTGTATAGCACAACAAGACGTACACAGCGTTGCACAGACACATGTAAAAGACGGTCCCTGCTCATCAGAGCTTACAATCTAGTCAAGACAGACAACAGAGTAGGATATATCTAGGGGGAATGGTAAGAAAACACAAAGGAGATTAGCCAAGTCAAGATTCAAAAGCAGCAGTGAAGAGGTGAGTTTTCAGCCTGGATTTGAAAAAGGCCAGAGAAGGCGCCTGATGTACAGACTCAGGTAGTTTGTTACAGGCATAAGGAGCAGCAAAGTGAAAGGAGTGAAGTCTGGAGTTAGCAATAGAAGAGAAGGGCACAGATAGAAGCGATTTGCCAGAAGGGAGAAGTTCCCAAGGAGGGGTATAAGGAGAGATAAGAAAGGAAAAGTAGTGAGGAGCTGCAGAGTGAATGCACTTATAGGTCAGCAGCAGAAGTTTGAACTGGATGTGGAAACGGATAGGGAGCCAATGAAGTGACTTGAGAAGAGGGGTAATATGAGCATGTCAGGGATGGCGGAAGATTTGCCACACAGCAGAGTATTGAACAGATTGAAGAGGAGACAGGTGATTCAGAAGGCGGGCCTCCCTCTCTATCAGCTACATCATCTACGGTTGATTTAAAAGGCCACTACTCGGATTCTCTCCCACATCCCCCATTACAGCCACATCACACCTCAACTCATTCATTTGCAGTGGTTACCTGTCTCTCACCGCATCAGTTACAAGCTCTTAATCCTTACCCACAAGGCACTCCACACTCACACCCCTCAGTATCTGGCCGACTCCTTATAGTTTCATTCTGTACCCCGCAGTCTTCGGTCTATTCACACAAACCGCCTGGACCTCCCCTCCCCAGCTCGTGCTTATTTGGAACAAACCCTCCATTCAGCTTTTTTCTTCCTAGGACTCTCCCTCTGGAACTCACTCCCCATTACCCTCCATCAAGAAAAGTCATACTCCAAGTTCAAGGCACTCCTTCTTTTCTGCGCTGCTTATGACCTTCCTCCCTCCGTCCCCTCTTAACTCTTTCTCCCTATATCCCCCCTTTTCTTCTCTATCTCTGGTGTTTCTGCATACTTTCCTGTCATGAGTTGTAGTTCCCTTCTGTTTCCGGCCTTGGCCACTATTGCATTTTGCTTTATTGTAAACCGCCCTGATGATATCGAAGATGCGGTAAATCAGGGGTCTCAAACTCAAATTGCTTTGAGGGCCAAATGAGGACTTGTAAAGTAACCCGGGGGCCGCATAAGACACGGGGCCTCATTTGCATAAGGGGTCTCATTTGCATAAATATTTGCATAATGTTACCATACACTAACTTTTAGTAAACATGCCTCTTAATGAGTGTATGGATAAAGAAAGACTAAAAGATTTCTACATTACTATAATCCAGTGCCAACCGCCAGGCACATTAGGAACTACTACAAACACTGCTCATTTAGAACCCATAGCAAACCCGCCATATCCTAACAGCACTACCAGGACTCACAAAGAACCATACCCTAACTATCAAAAGGCAACACTGCAAATATTAAACCAATACATTTCAGAGAACAACAATACATGACCTACTGAGGAAAGAGAACAAGTGGCAATGTCAAATAGGAATTATATAAACAGAATACCTCAGCTCAGTTACACATGCAGAACATACACCATCACCAAACAAGGAATCACAATTTAGAAATAGGAAGACAATAATTAAACTGGGAACCCCAAAAGCCAAACTTGGAATGTACAGCAACACTGTAGAAATAAAACTATAAATTAATTTCCTCTTGTACTAAACAAAGCGCAGACGTTAATGATGCACATTTCCCAGAGCTGACATATTCCAGTTAATAAATTCAAAATAAAGAGATATTTTTCTACCTTTTGTGCAGTTTTTTTCAGTTGCAATTACTCCAGCCACTTTCTTCTGGTTTCTTCGTATCTTCTGCTAACTCTCCATCGTCCGCTGTCCATTTGTCCTTTCTTCTCTCTTCTAGTTTTTTTTTTTCCATTCTCTCTCTACATCTGCTTTAACATACTAATCTTTCTCCTTTTGCTCTTTCCTCATTCCTATTTCATCCACTCAAATTTTACCCCTCCATCCTCAATCCCCACTTACTCTCCCAATACCTGGCCAATTGTAGATTTGTCTTCCCTCCTACACAAAATATTTTTCCCCTCTCCATTTCACTTTCCCAGCTCCATCCCATTCTATTCCTCCCCCAACATCAGCTCCCTTCTAGTTCCAGCCCCACCCAGCATCCGCTCCCTTCTAGTCCCTGCATCAGCTCATTTCCAGTCCTAGCCCCCCCATCAGCCCATTTCCAATCCTAGCTCCCCCCCCACTCAGCCCATTTCCAGTGCTAGCTCCCTCCCCTCACAGCCCATTTCCATTCCAAGCCCCCTCCCCATCAGCTATTTGCAGTTCAAGCCTCCCCTTCCACTCAGCCCATTTCCAGTCCTAGCAACCCTCCCCATCAGCTATTTGCAGTTCAAGCCTCCCCTTCCACTCAGCCCATTTCCAGTCCTAGCACCCCCAACCCATTACCAGCCCCAACCCCCCCATCAGCCCACAGCACATTACCAGTCCTAACCCCAACAGCCCATTTCCAGTTCTAAACCCCCCCCCATCAGCCCACAGCACATTACCAGTCCTAACCCCCCCATCAACCCACAGCACATTACCAGTCCTAACCCACCCACATCAGCCCACAGCACATTACAGTCCTAACCCCCCATCAGCCCACAGCACATTACCAGTCCTAACCCCCCCATCAGCCCACAGTGCATTACCAGTCCTAACCCCCCCCATCAACCCACAGCACATTACCAGTCCTAACCCCATCAGCACACCTCAAGTTCTAACCTCCATCAGCCCATTTCCAGTCCTAACCCCCCCATCAGCACCTTACCAATCCTAACCCCCCCCCCCATCAGCCCACAGCACCTTACCAGTCCTAACCCCATCAGCCCAGGGAAAATTAAAACTTAAAAAAAAAAAGCTGGCTGCCGCTGCGACAAAATCAAATGTCCCGCGGGGCCCACCCTGCCCGGCAGAGCCAGCCAGCCAGCCAGCCAGCCCTCCCTCCCTGCCTGCTTGCCTGCCTCAGTCTCTCTCCGCTTCGACTTAGAACCGTGAAGGGAGAATTCCTCCCTCGCGACTCTGTTAAGCCTCTGGGGCTTATGGGAAATTTCCCATCTGCCCCGTCGAGCTTAACAGAGTCGCGAGGGAGAAGCTCTCCCTTTGCGGCTCTGAAAGCCGAAGCGGAGAGGGACTGAGGCAAGCAGGGAGTCAGGGCTGGCTAACATCGGGGAATTCCGGGGGCAGGGCAGACTGCGTCCTTCTCCTACCTGTCCGCGGAGAGCTGTGCATACTGGAACAAGCACAGGCCGCCTAACTGCAGCAGGGCAGGGAATGGATGAGGGTGTGTGGTGCCGCGTGGCGTTGGGCTGGCTGCTCAGACTGCTTCTGCCCCCTCCCTCCTCGGTTCCTTCCTGTCTCCTATTGGTTGAGGGCAGACTCGTGACTCGGGTCATGTGTGAGAGGAGAAGAGGACTTTGTAGAGATTGTAACACCACGTGGCCTCGCCGGCAAAATACAAAAATACAATCATCAGGTGAGAAAACCCACTTGAAAAAAGTCGTGGTGTCGTGGGCCGCATGCGGCCCGTGGGCCGCGTGTTTGAGACCCTGGCGGTAAATCAAATAGAAACATAGAAACATGATGACAGAAAAAGACCACATGGCCTATCTAGTCTGTCCTTTCATATCAACCACTACAACAGTCCCCTTTTTTCCTTTAGAGATTTTCTGTGTTTATCCATGCTTCTTTGAATTCAGATAATGTCCTCATCTCTACCACCTCCACTGGGAGACTATTCCATGGATCCACCACTCTTTCTGTAAAGAAATATTTTCACATATCACTCCTGAATCTATCCCCTTTCACCCTCATCCCATGTCCCTTTGTAACAGAGCTTGCTTTCAATCGAAAGAGGCTCTCCTCCTGTGTGTTTATGCCACGAAGGTATTTAAACGTCTCAGTCCTATCACCTCTATCCCGCCTTTCCTCTAAGGTGTACATATTAAGATCCTTAAGTCTAGGAGTTAGTGGGCCTCATTTCCTGAGTGCAGCTGAGGCCTGCATAAAAGGCTCCAGTGCCCTGCCCTGTTGAGGCTTTCCTAACCAGGGCTCATACAGATCAACAAACAGTAAGGATTTGAGGGTTTGTTTGTTTTTATTATATTACATTGCTAGCTCTCTGACTGGGAGCTCTTAAAAGGGTTTTTTGTATATTTTTTAAAGCAAGGTTACTTTATTTTTGGTGCTTTAGGGGAACTTTCCTTGAGCACAGTAGGTTGCTGAACTCTAGTAACCTCCTCAGGTTTGGAAACTGCTAACACCTAATCAGGTGTTAGTTCCCTCCCTACCCACCCTGACTCCCACCCACCCCTAGTGAGCAGTCTTGCTTTATAGGGCACCTCCCCCTTTAACAAATCACAGAGAATTAGACCAGCACATTTTGAATATAATTAAAGAGATTTAACTGCTTTTTCTCTGAAAGGACAGCTGGGAAACCGGCTGGTACTTGGTAGATCTTTCTCTTTTGCTTTAACAGATACCTAAGCTCCACGAACAGAACAATGGCTGGGAAAAATCGTATTGCTAAAGCTGTTGCCCCCATTACAGCTTCTGCCTTGGTCCAGACAGAGGTCCTAATGCCAGATGAAGGACTGTGCAGGGTGCCTGCATGCTGAAGCTCTGAGGAAACAAGTGGAGGAACTCAGAGAGGAGGTGGCAAGGCTGAGGAGCATTCAAGACAGTGAGAAGTACAATGATGAGATGATTCTTGCAGCAACCAAGCTCTCCAGCACAGGAGAAGATGGGTGCCAACAGAATGTCGATGGTTGGACACAAGTCACCAGGGCCTGCAAAATCACCAATCCAACTTCTCCAGCCCTTGAATTGAAGAACCATTATGCAGCCCTGGAAGTGGAGGAGGTGAAAGCATCCCTGGAAAGGGAAGAACCAGAGTTCAAGTACCCCAAAGTTGCAGAATCAGTGACCAGAAGGAAACGAAGGGTAGTGGTGGTTGGAGACTCTCTTCTGAGGGGTACTGAGGCGTCCATCTGCTGACCAGACTTGATGTCCAGAGAGGTATGCTGTCTGCCTGGTGCCAAAATCCAAGATGTTACGGAGAGTTTGCCGAGACTCATCAAGGCCACTGACTATTACCCAATGTTGCTAATCCATGTTGGAACAAATGATACTGCCAGGTATACCTCGGAACATATCAAAAGTGACTTCATGGCTCTGGGACAGAGGGTGAAGCAGTTAGGTACACAGGTGGTGTTCTCTTCAATCCTCCCTGTTGAGGGTAAAGGCCAAGGCAGAGAGGCTCGCATCCTGGAGATGAATGCATGGCTGCATGGATGGTGTCATTGAGAGCCTTTTGGTTTCCTAGACCATGGGATGCTGTTCCAAGGGTTGCAGAGCAGAGATGGCATCCATCTGTCCAAGAAAGGTCAACGCATCTTCGGTAGTAGACTAGCTAATCTACTGAAGAGGGCTTTAAACTAGATTTGTTGGGGATAGGTGAAGAAAGCCCCCAGGTAAGTGAAAGCCCCCAGGTAGGTGATACTTTAAATACCTTTATGTAAATGGGTAACAGGGGTAACATATGGAAAGCAGTGTGTATAAATGCCCGTAGCATGGGAAATAAGATCCCTGATGTTGAAGCTTTGGTGGGAGTGGCTGACTTGGATTTAGTGGCAGTTACAGAAACATGGTTCACAGAAAACCATGACTGGGATGTAACTATACCTGGCTATACTTTATTCAGAAAGGACAGGGTAGGAAGAAGGGGAGGAGGAGTGGCACTGTATGTAAAAACTACTATTAAAGCTTTGGAATTACAGAGCTTAAAAGGGAGAGAGGAGGCGTGGGTTAAATTAGAAAGAGGGAAAGAGAAATCTATTTGCATTGGTGTGATATACAGACCTCCCTCACAAGAGGAAGAGGTGGACAGAGAGTTAATTGAAGACATACGCAGCATTGCTTGGAAAGGGGAAGTGCTACTGATAGGAGATTTCAATATGCCAGATGTTGATTGGCACATTCCTGCTGCAGTATCATCTAGAAGTAAGGAGATCCTGGATTCTCTACAGGGAGAACTATTCAGGCAATTGGTAACAGACCCCACACGTGAAGGGTCCATACTGGACTTGGTGCTTACCAATGGTGAAAGTGTTTCTGATGTTGTAGTGGGAGATCATTTTGCATCCAGTGATCACCAGATGGTGTGGTTCAGTATTAGGACTAGGGCTGTTAGAATCCATTCCAAGGTGAGGATCTTAGACTTTAGGAAGACTAACTTTGCGAAGATGGGCCAATACCTCAGGGAGTCGTTAGTGGGATGGGAACAGCTGGGGGATGTAGAAAAACAGTGGGCAAAACTGAAAGGGGGTATTTTAAGGGCAACCAACCTTTTTGTTAAAATGGTAAATAAAGGCAAAAGGAAAAGGAGACCACTATGGTTTTCGAAGGAAGTAGCTGAAAAAGTGAAGAAAAAGAGGGAGGCCTTCATGAAATACAAGAGATCACAGAGAGAGGAAAGAAAGGCATCTGTATTTGGAAAAACTTAGAGAAGCTAGCAAAGTAGTCAAGAAGGCAAAGATTCAAAAGGAGGAGGAAATAGCCAATGCAATAAAATGGGGGGATAAGACATTTTTCAGATATATTAGTGAGAAGAGGAAGGGCAAAAGTGGTATTGTCAGACTCAAGGGTGCAGGGGGGGAATATGTAGTAGCTGATAAGGATAAAGCGGAATTGCTTAACAAATATTTTTGTTCTGTGTTCACAGATGAAGAACCAGGAGCAGGACCTCATAAAACACCCACAAATAGGAACAGAAGCAAGGGACATCTTGAACAATTTTCAGAAGACTGTGTTCGTGAGAAACTAGCTCAACTTAAAGTAGACAAAGCAATGGGACCGGTTGGGATACACCCTAGAATACTGAGGGAACTTGGGGACGTTCTAGCAACTCCACTGACTGACCTTTTCAATGCCTCGTTGGAGTCGGGAGTGGTGCCAAAGGACTGGAGAGAGGCTCATGTGGTGCCTTTACACAAAAGCGTAAGTAAGGATGTGGTTGAAAACTACAGGCCGGTTAGTTTAACTTCGGTGGTGAGTAAATTATTGGAAACGCTGCTGAAAGAGAAAATAGTGAGGTTTCTGGAGTCCAGCGGATTACAGGATCCGAGGTAGCATGGATTCACCAGAGGCAGGTCTTGTCAGACAAATCTGATTGATTTCTTTGACTGGGTGACCAGGGAGTTGGACCAAGGGAGAGCTCTAGATGTGGTGTATTTAGATTTCAGTAAAGCCTTTGACACTGTTCCTCACAGGCGACTTATAAACAAACTGAGCACCCTAGGGATGGACCCTAAAGTTACTGCTTGGGTTAGAAATTGGTTGGGTGGGGAGGAAGTGACGTCACCGGAGCCGATGGCGGCCTGAAAGAGCTGCTCCGGCACCGATCCGGCCGTTTAAAGTCATATTGCGACCCCCCGGAGGTGGAAAGTGGTGGTCCCGGGTGCGGGAAGCGGCCGGAGCTGACCGCGACGGCTGGAACGCCGGCGGCGGTTTAATTCGGCGGCAGAGAGCCGCGTGAGCGGGAGGCCTATACAGCCGCGTGGAGGGCAGAAATGGCGCCCGGAGGCCTCACAGAGGCGGCGTGAGTGGCGCATTTCCCCAGCTGTCCCATTCCTCCGAGAGAGAAGAGTGCGGAGCACAGGAGTGCTGGAGGAGGGCAATGAACCTGGCAGCAAACAGAGGCTGAGGAGGGAGCCCACAGGACTGGAGACAGTCCTAAAACTGTGAGTTTGCAGTGCTAGAGTCAGAGGGCACTGGGAGGACCTGGTGCAGCGCGGAGCAGAGTGACAGTATTGTGTAAGGCTGCCCTTAGTGACAGCAAGGGTGAAGAGTGAAAGACCAGTACAGAGCTAGACTGCATAATCTGGGGCAGAAATGACCACTAGAAGGAAAGCGGCAGATCTTAAAAGAGTTTGCCTACCCTGGATCGCATGGAGGGAAGGGAGAAGCCGGCCAGGCAGGGCATAAAAAGCCACCTGATGGACAAGAAGAGCAGAGTGAAGAAGTGGAGAGGGAGAATGTAACAGCTCTTGGGCAGGAAACTATGCAACATATCACCAGAGCGGAGCTTAGAGACTGGTTTCTTGAAATTAAAAATGAGGTGCAATCTGTGAAGAATGAGTTGAATGAGGTGTTGGGTCCCCTGAAGGAGGAAGTCGGCGAGTTGGTGTGTAGAATGGGAGATCACGAGAACAGGTTACAAGAACTTGAACAACAACAGGAAGAAGAGACCCAACGGAATGTGAAGTTAGGATCTCAATATGAAGTTCTACTATATAAGCTGGAGGATCTGGAGAACCGTTCGCGACGCAACAATTTGAGGACTCCGTGGGATCCCAGAGGAAAAGGAGTTTATGGACAGTGAAAAGGTTGCGCGATCGGTGTGCCTGGAAGCTCTCCGACAAGGTGGAGAAGAGGTGACAGCTATGGACATACAGTTGGAAAGAGCGCACCGTGCATTGGGCAAAACCAGTTGGCAATAAACCACGAGACATCATCATATGCCTAGCACGGTATAAAATCAAAGAGAAAATTGTGCATAAAATACGGAGAGCAGGAGCCCTCATGTGGCAAGGGTACCCGGTGCACATATATGAGGACCTTTCTGCGGGCACGTTGCAGCGGAGGAGGGCTATGCAACCTGTTACACAAATCCTGCGGAGGGAAGACATTAAATATCGATGGCTTCATCCATTTGGACTCTCGTTCACAGTTAAAGGGCGACCGTGGCGGCTACAGACTCCGGAGGAGGCAATGCAGGCCCTTCGGGAGGCAGGACTGAGCACCACGACGGAAGGTGTGGGGGCAGGTATTGCACCTGGCGGGTGGCGGGGGCGGGGTGGGGGCAGCCCACAGCACCGGCGTGCAAGGACTGCACACCCAGGGCGGGAGCTGCAAGCCGCCCAGCTGCCGGAAGACACTTGAAGGTCTTTGTGGACTGATAGCAGGTTGGTTTAACTGTTGAAGGGGGCAGGTGGAGTGTTATGTCTCTGTCTGACCCTCTTGGTAACATATAGGACTTGTGTAATGTAATTTGGGGAAGAGAAGGGAGGGAAGTTGGAGAGCGGGTGGTGAAGGGGAATGAGTAAGAGGATGGGAGGGGGAGGAGGATTCCGGGAACAGGGGGGAGGGGAGAGGGGGGACGGAAGGAGGGGTATTGAGGGTGTGGGAGGGGCATGTGGAGAGGAACAGGGGGGCAGAGGGGATGAGTAGGTGACAGAGGGAGGCGGGTGAGTGGGTTGGTAGCCGGGGGGGGGGGGTAGAGATGAGAATAAGTGTTAGGCTGGGGAAGGTAGGGGGCGCACAACTCCTGAGTTATCCTCTGGAAATGATGGAGGATATGGGGGGGAAGGGGGGGAGGGGGGGAAGGGGTGCGAGGCTGTGAGGGGGTTCAAAGAGGTTCGACGGGTGAGGAGAGGAGGAGGAGGAGGAGGGGGGAGGTATGGGGCAGGGAGGGTGGGTGGCGGGTTAGGGGGAGGGGGGGGTGGGAAGCAGAGGAAGTTGCGGATTATGACCTTGAATGTCAAAGGGCTGCGTTCCAGACAGAAACGACGGTTGGTGGAGATGGAGGGTAAACGAACAGGTGCTGATATTATGTGCATACAGGAAACTCATTTGCGGGTGGGGCAGGAATATATGTTAGAATCTCGGCAGTACCCTACGGTGGTTCTGGCGGGCCAGAGACTAAACTCTAGGAAGGGGGGGGTGGGCATCCTGATAGGGGGGGAGTATCATAACCGGGTGAAGGAGGTTCGACGGGGAAAAGGAGGTAAATGGGTGGGGGTGCTGCTGCAAATTGAAAGGGAGGAGGTGTGGGTGATCAGCTGGTATGGCCCCAATGAGAAACAGGGGGAGGCCTATGAGCAATTTTTGAAGGAGTTGGAGGGAGTGGGGAATATTCCAATAATACTGGGAGGAGATTTCAATTTGACGTGTAACCCCAGAATTGACACTAGCGGGGGGCAGGGGGGTGGGGGGCGAAGGGATAGACAAAGCCTGCATAAATTGAGAGAATGCCTGGGTTTGGTGGATGTTTGGAGGAGCTGGCATCCGGGAGAACGGAAATATACATACTATTCCCCAGTACATAGCACCTACAGTAGGTTGGATATGATATGGGGGGGTGGAATTTGGCTGGATAGAGTACAGGATATAGAACATGGTTCGATCACTTGGTCCGATCATGCCCCGGTGAGTGTCTGTTTCGATCTGGGTCGGAAAGAGGATAGCCTCAAATTTTGGAGACTCAACAACTCTCTGTTAGAAGAGGAGAAGCATGTGGGGAAGATTAGGGCTCATATACAGGACTACCTCCAATTTAACGATACAGGGGAGGTGTCTATGGGGGTACTCTGGGATGGTTTAAAAGCGGTGATGCGTGGCCAGTTGGTTAGCCTAGGGGCGCGGGTGAAGCGGGAAAAAGGGGCTGCGGAAAGTAAATTATTGCAACAGCTGCGGCGTTTAGAGGGGGTACATCAGAAGGTGTCGGATCCAAGCATCCTTGCGGAGCTCATTAGGGTTAGAGCGGAGCTGAGTACACTGCGGGCCCAGGAGATAGCATTCCAGCTTGCGGTACTGAAGCAGGCCCATTTCGAAGGCGGGAATCGGGCGGGGAAGATACTGGCCAGTCGCCTGAAGGGGCGGCGGCAAGCAGCGCATGTGGATGGTATTAGGAACACTAGAGGGGACTGGATCCATACCTCAAAGGGTATTAGGGGGGTGTTTCGGGAGTACTATCAGAAATTGTATGAAAGTGAGTTGGAGGTGGGAGGGCAGGACACGGCTGACTTTTTGGAGGAATGTGGTCTGTCGCAAGTGACCGCGGAGGAAAGAGAATATCTTGGGCAGGAAATCCGGGAGGAGGAGGTGCGGAGGGCTATAACTACACTGAAATTGGGAAAGGCGCCAGGGTTGGATGGGTATACGGCAAAGTTCTTTAAGGTCTTCTCAGACCAGATCACGCCCCTCTTTACTAAGGTAGTTAATAAGGTGCTACAGGGGGAGGGCCTTCCGCGCACAATGGCGGAGGCGGGTATAACGGTCCTGCCGAAACCAGGTAAAGATAAGGGGGTATGCGGCTCATACCGACCTATCTCCTTGATAAATTTGGACGCAAAGTTGTTGGCAAAGATTTTGGCGAATAGAATTCAAGATGTGGTTCCGCACCTGATTCATCCGGATCAGACGGGTTTTGTGAAGGGGCGTCAGGGTAGTGATAATGTGAGAAAAGTTTTGAATGTCATGTGGCATCTTCAGCGTACCACCGAGGAGGCAGTGTTAATCACAGTAGATGCCGAGAAGGCATTCGACCGGGTGGAGTGGTCGTTTATGTTTCAGGTCTTGGAGACCATGGGGTTTGGAGGGAGGTATATTAGTTGGATTAAAGCGCTTTACCAGGGACCGCGTGCTAGAGTTAGGGTGAATGGCGGGTACTCTGAGAGTTTTGAGCTCCATAGAGGTACTCGACAGGGATGTCCCTTGTCACCCCTCTTGTTTGCACTGGCTATAGAGCCGCTGGCAGCCTATATCAGACGGGTGACGGATATTAAAGGCGTGACGATTGGTGGGAGGGAAGAAAAGATTGGGCTGTTTGCAGATGATGTTGTCTTCACCCTGACCCAGCCCCTTACAACTCTACCGGTGCTCTTGACGGCTATACACAGGTACAGCCGCCTCGCGGGATATAAAATGAATCAAGGGAAGACGGAATTGTTGGGATTTAATTTGACGCCCAGGGTGGAAGAGAGCCTCCGACACCACTTTAAGTTTCGGTGGGTGGAGGGGAGATTTCGGTATTTGGGGATCCAGTTAGGGACCCCTCTTGTTCGGCTTAAGCAATGGAACTATCAAGGTTTGATTGAGACTGTCCGGCAGGATCTATCCCGGTGGCGGGGGTTGTATTTGTCTTGGCTGGGCCGCATTGCGGTGGTAAAAATGAATGTACTCCCACGGTTATTATTTGTGTATATGTCTCTGCCGTGTAGGCTGGTTAGAAAAGAAATAGATCGGATGCAAAATCTCCTGCTGCAATTTATTTGGGATGGTAAGCGCCCGAAAGTCGCCAGGGCAACCATGTATAGGTTAAAAGCAGAGGGGGGATTGGGAGTCCCGTCGTTGCTCCGATATTATGAAGCGGCGCAACTTCGGGCGCTGTTTGCTTGGAAGGAGGGGGTGGAGAGACCTGGCTGGGTGGAGATGGAGGAAGGGGAGGGGGCAGTGGTGGGGGCATGGATATGGGACCCTGGAGGGGGGGGGACGGAGAAAGGGGATGGGAATCCCTATCGCGAATTAACAAGACAGGTTTGGGTGAAATGGAAGCGGTTTTTGCTAGAAGGGAAACAAGTCTCCCGCGAAACTCCACTTCAGACTTTAATGACGGGCAGGATGGGTGAGGCAGCAGGGATTTTTCGGAGGTGGGGGGCGAAAGGATTACGGAAAGTGGGTCAATTGGTGGAGGAAGGGGGGCACATTCGGGGATTTGAGGTGCTGCAACGGCAATATGGTTTGGAGGAGTCCGATAGATTTGCCTATGTAAGTCTGTGGTATCGGCTTCAGCAGCGGGAGGTGAAGCAGGATTGGATGGCGAAGCGCACGCAGTTTGAGGAGATGATGGGGAGTGCCGGGATGCCCACTCGGATTATTTCAAAGTTATACAAACTTCTGGGGGAATATCAACAGGGCCCTATAAGGGGTCAGTTGCAATGGGAGGAGGAGCTGGGGGGGCAATGGGATGTTGAGCGGTGGGAAAGAATTTATATCAGAACCCATAAATTGGCTCCGGGAACAGCTATGCTGGAAAACAGCTATAAGCTACGGTTCAGAATGTACTGGACACCGGTGTGGCTGCACGCCCTTTACCCAGCGAGTTCGGATAGATGCTGGAAAGGGTGTGGGGATAGAGGTGATTTGCTGCATATGCTGTGGGGATGTACGATAGTTCGGGATTATTGGCGGGAGGTGGAAAGCCTTACGGCAGCCATTACAGGGGTGCAGGTGGGTTTTACCCCTAGTGTGGTGATTCTGAATGAAGGTGTGCTGGGAGGGGGAGGGAGAGAATTGAATAGACTACAGGGGTACTGTGTTATTGCCGGGAGGATGGGTCTGCTGCAATGGTGGAAGAAACAGGATGTTCCCCCAATAGCGGAGGTGGTGGGGCATATAGAGCAGCTTAGGGGGTATTGTGCAATAGAAGCTCATCACAAACATACTGTCCACAGGTACAATAAGGTGTGGGAACGATATGAGCATTGGAAGGCAGTAGGGGGGGGGGGGTTTAGTATAAAATCATGGTCAGGGTTGTAGTATACACTCCCTGTCCCCTCCACCTGTGGGGGTGTCGGGTAGGCTGTTTCCTGTATGCACCTCTGCACTTCTGCACCTCGGGTTAAGATTTGCCGTGGTTACTAGTTGTCAGCTCACCGCTGCTTGTATGGTGGGGAAGGGGATCTTCTGCTTTACGGGAGGGAGGGAGGTTTGGGTTGGGAGGTCTAGGGCTAGCGGGAGTAGAGGGGGGTGGATATTATTTGGGGGGGGGGGGGGGTATCTTATTATTACGGTTAATGTGTAGTCTGTGGTCTCTATGCTTGTATGGTCCACAATAGACGAATCTTTGCCTGTATAAACTGTAGAATGTATAAACTGTACAAGATACAATGTATGAAGTGCAAAACAGAGTATGGGGGATAACAGAAAATGGAGTAGCACTATGGGCGGGGTTCTACCCCACATGCCGATGACACTGTACAGAATGTTTTTTTTGCTTTGTGTTTTTGTGTCGGGGGGGGGGGGTCCCCGAAGTATGTTCTGTATTGCTTGTTATGTTGAGTGCTAATAAAAACTTTTAAATTAAAAAAAAAAAAAGAAATTGGTTGGGTGGGAGGCGACAAAGAGTACAAGTAAATGGAGCTCACTTTGAGGAGGAGGACGTTACCAGTGGTGTGCCCCAAGGATCTGTCCTTGGTCCGATTCTTTTTAACATCTTTGTTAGTGATATAGCGGAAGGGCTGTCGGGCAAGGTTTGCCTCTTTGCAGATGATAACAAAATCTGCAATAGAGTAGACACCCAGGAAGGTGTAGATAACATGAGGAGGGATCTAGCTAAGCTTGAAGAATGGTCTAGAATTTGGCAGCTGGGATGTAATGTTAAAAAATGTAAGGTCGTGCATTTGGGCTGCAGCAATCCAAGGGAGCAATACAGTATAGGAGGTGAAGTACTTTTGTCCACTAAAGAAGAGCGGGACCTAGGCGTGGTTGTGTCTGATGATCTTAAAGTAGCTAAACAGGTAGAAAAGGCGACGGCAAAAGCTAGAAGGATGCTTGGGTGCATACGGAGAGGAATGGCTAGCAGAAAAAAGGAGGTGATAATGCCTCTGTATAAGTCTTTGGTGCGACCTCATTTGGAGTATAGTGTGCAATTCTGGAGACCGCACCTTCAAAAGGATGTGAACAGGATGGAGTCGGTGCAGAGGGTGGCTACTAAAATGATTAGTGGGCTTCATTATAAAGCATATGAGGACAGACTTAAGGATCTTAATATGTACACCTTAGAGGAAAGGCGGGATAGAGGTGATATGATTGAGATGTTCAAATACCTCTGTGGCATAAATGTTCAGGGAGAGAGCCTCTTTCAATTGAAAGCAAGTTCTGCTACGAGGGGACATGGAATGAGGGTGAAGGGAGATAGATTCAGGAGTGATATGCGGAAATATTTCTTTACGGAAAGAGTAGTGGATCCATGGAATAGTCTCCCAGTGGAGGTGGTAGAGATGAGGACAGTAACTGAATTCAAAAAAGCATGGGACCAACACAGAGGATCTCTAAAGGTAAAAAGTGGACTGTTTTAGTTGTTGATATGGAAGGACAGACTAGATAGGCCATGTGATCTTTTTCTGTCATCATGTTTCTATGTTTCTATGTATCCTCATATGCTTTATAATGAAGACCACTAACCCTCTGTACTGACTCCAGCCTGTTTATATCCTTTTGAAGGTGCGGTCTCCAGAATTGCACACAATACTCCAAATGAGGTCGCACCAAAGACTTATACAGAGGCACTATCACCTCCTTTTTTCTGCTAGCCATTCCTCTCCCTATGCACCCAAACATCCTTCTAGCTTTTGCTGTCACCTTTTCTACTTGTTTAGCTACTTTAAGATCAGACACAACTATGCCGAGGTCCCGCTCTTCTTTAGTGGACTAAAGTACGAGCTTCACCCCCTATACAATATTGCTCCCTTAGATTGCTACAGCCAAAATGCATGACCTTGCTTTCTTTAAGTCTCAGCTGCCGAATTCTAGACCCATCTTCAAGCTTAGCTAGATCCCTCCTCATGCTATGTACACCTTCCTGGGTATCTACTCTATTGCAGATTTTGGTATCATCCGCAAAGAGGCAAATCTTACCTGACAGCCCTTCCGCTATATCACTAACAAAGATGTTAAAAAGAATTGGACCAAGGACAGATTCCTGGGGCACACCACTGGTAACCTCCTTCTCCTCAGAGTGAGCTCCATTTACCTGTACCCTTTGTCGCCTCCCACTCAACTAATTTCTAACCCAAGCAGTAACTTTAGGGTCCATCCCTAGAATGCTCAGTTTGTTTATAAGTCGCCTGTGAGGAATGGTGTCAAAGGCTTTACTGAAATCTAAATACACCACATCTAGGGCTCTCCCTCGGTCCAACTCCCTGGTCACCCAGTCAAAGAAATCAATCAGATTTGTCTGACAAGACCTGCCTCTGGTGAATCCATGCTGCCTCGGATCCTGTAATCTGCTGGACTCCAGAAACCTCACTATTTTCTCTTTCAGCAGCACTTCCAATACTTTACTCACCACCGAAGTTAAACTAACCGGCCTGTAGTTTTCAACCGCATCCTTACTTCCACTTTTGTGTAAAGGGACCACATGTGCCTTTCTCCAGTCCTCTAGCACCACTCCAGACTCCAACGAGGCATTGAAAAGGTCAGTCAGTGGAGCTACTAGAACATCCCCAAGTTCCCTCAGTAATCTAGGGTATATCCCATCCTGTCCCATCGCTTTGTCTACTTTAAGTTTTGATAGTTTCTCACAAACACAGTCTTCTGAAAATTGTTTAAGATGCCCCTCACTTCTCTTCGCATTTGTGGGTGTTTTCTGAGGTCCTGCTCCTTGGTTTTCATCTGTGAACACAGAACAGAAATATTTGTTAAGCAATTCTGCTTTATCCTCATCAGCTTTTTCATATTCCTCCCCTTCACCCTTGAGTCTGACAATACCACTTTTGCCCTTCTTCTTCTCACTAACATATCTGAAAAATGTCTTATCCCCCCCCCCCCATTTTATTGCATTGGCTATTTCCTCTTCTTTTTGAATCTTTGCAGTCCTGACTACTTTGCTAGCTTCTCTTAAGTTTTTCCAAATATAAATGCCTGTCTTCCTCTCTCTGTGATCTCTTGTATTTCATAAAGGCCTACCTCTTTTCTGCTACTTCTTTCAAATAAAGTATAAAGAGAATAGGTTACAGTAGTCTAGATGGGAGGTGACTAAAAAGTGGATAGGTGTCTTAGTAGTGTGTTCAGAAAGGAATGGGTGAATTTTGTTGATGTTATATATGTTCTATACCAGTCAATACTAGATCAAGGATCAAAACTAAGCTTTTCTTGAAGTTCAGATAACAAGACTTCGGCTTTCATACTTTGGACATATCATGCGAAGAGAGAGATTGTTAGAGAAAGACATCATGCTTGGCAAGGTAGAAAGTCATTGCAAGAGAGGAAGGCCAGCAGCTCAGGGTAGCACTCTATCAACATTGAGCCACCAGACTGAAGACCAAACACAGTTTAAGACAACTATCCAGAGGGTTGCCATGAGTCGACACCAACTCAATGGCATTTAACAACAACATATATGTTATATTTGTTCTTATGTACTGATGATGTAATGCTATTTTGGGTCCCAATCCACCGTTTGGGAACCACTGCTCTATGGCCATATTCATGTCCTGCCTCAGGAGGGGACCACTGTGGCACCATGCCCTTTCTCTGCTTCTTATCTGGCTTTCTAATAATCTCTGACAGTCCCTCCCCCCAACCCATGCTCTCTGGGATCTGTTGTCTGGTCTTGCCTATGGGTGCCAGCATCTTAAATCCAGCCCTGGTGTACAGATATAGGAAAGAAAAGGTGCAGGGTGTGAACTAAGTGGGGGATGATGAATACTCATCTGCCTAAGATTTGAGTACAAATGAAGAAGAAAAAGCTGTTCTGGACTAGGAGAGGTTTCTTAGAAATGGTCATACTATATGGCTGGCAGCTAGAATATATGCTTGCAGCATGTAGAGGAATAACTAGGCAGAGTGGATGGGCTGATTAGTCTCTCTTCTGCCATCTAAAGTATTATGTTATTATGCAATAAAAACATTATTTAGGGGGGTGTTTACTAAATGGTGGTAGCGGACTCCGAGCAATATCGGAGCCACGGCCCCACTGAAATCAATGGGGCCGCGACTCCGATATCGCGCGGAGTCTACTACCGCCATTTAGTAAACATCCCCCTTAGTCAGATACATGTGGGGGGAGGGGTAATTTATAGCAGTATACCAAGGATAGGAGGGTAAGAAGGTGCTTATTTTAAGCCTATTTGTCTTTATGAAATATTAGTGCAAGCAGCAGAGATTGCGCCTTGAAAGAATCCACAACTTTGCGACTCCACCTACCAGCAAAGTATACATTTTCTTTTATGCTGGTTGAAATTTTATAACAGGCCATTTACATATGCATAAGGCTACATGCATGAAAATGACTTTATAAAATTACCCCTTAATAGTCCTGCATTTGACATGTCTACTACATTCTTTATTTCTCACTAAGCAATCTTCACAGCTTTTTCACCATAGGTATAGAATGAGGCAAATAAAAGCTAGTAACTAGTAAATTATTGCAAAAAATGATCACTTTTGCTCATCTAGTCTTCCCAATTGAGAGTCTTTCACTTAGGTTACACGTGACTATGGTTAATGGTTTATTCTACTTATTCTGCCTTTTCCTGGGTATAAAAAGCGGTTTACAAAACACAAAATTTTAAAAGAAAGTTAGAAGGAGAAAGGAATGCCAATCAATCAATAGGACAGTGGAAAAGCAAAAGCAAAAGAGAAAAGACGTGCAGCAGTTACAAACAGCAAGAAACCGAATATCCCATTTAGGGGCATTTACACGGTTTACAGCTCTGTAAACCATGTAAATGCCTTGCAATTTTGGGCCTTTAGATTCTGTTTTTTTAATAAGGGCCTGATCAAGACTTGTTTCCAAATAGAAGGAATCTGGCCCGCCTCAAAGCTATTATTGATTACCATCTCTGCAACAGAGAGACCTAACTAGTTTTCCCCAACCCATGGGGATGGAATCGAGTCTAAAATACATGTGGTTTTATGTGTAGAGGAAAAAGCCTTCTTTAAGAGAAGCACATGGCACATCTTGATAGGACTAGCCTATCCTAAAAGTTCAAACGCTCATTTGAACAAGTACATTTTAAGCTCTGCCTTCAAACATGTCAAAGATGGTTGGAGGTGAAGCTCAGTGGGGAGGATGTTCCATAACAAGGGAGCAAGGAAGGAAAAGACAGAATGCCTTGCAGCTTCATACCGGGCTTGTGTTGGAGAAGGCAAACAAAGTCTATTTCTGTGTTTCGACTGAAGGCTGCATGCTGGGCTATATGGTATAACCAAAGCTGATAAGTAATCTGGAGCTATCTGGTGCAGGGCCTTGTAGCTCAGGATGAAAATTTTATACCGAACGTGGAATTTCACTGGAAGTCAACGATATTGGATGAATAGTGAGGTTACATGACCATGTTTATGGGCCTGTGTGAGTACACGAATAGCAGTGTTTTGTACCATTTCAAGCTTCTTGAGCCCTGAGTGGGACAGACTGGCGTAGATGGAATTACAGTAGTCTAGCCTGGAGATTACTGTACTGAGAACAGCGATTTGTGCTGATGTCTCAAGATAGAGATGGATTGCCTGAAACCAACATAGTGAGTTACAGGAAGATTTGACGACTTGGTTAATGTGTTTGCGCAAATGAGAGATCAGAATCCAATAGGATGCCCAGGTATCTGAATAATGACATCAAAGTAACAGGTTTTCCCTGGATGGTTGGAGCAATCTTGGGGGCCAGGCAATTTTCTGTTATCTATATGGCAGTAAATTTTTTGGGATTAAGTTGTAAACAGTTTCCTTGTAACCAGTCTGAGACCATGTTCAAGCAATGGTCAATGAAGTAAGGTTAGGGGAAAGAATATCAGTAAACGGGACAAGGAAAATATAATCCACATATATGTAGATAGCGATCCCAGTACTTTGAACCAGGATAAGTAGGGGACTCAGGAAAATGGTGGGGGCAAGAACTGAGCCTTGGGGAACCCCACACCTAAGGGGGTAGACTCAGGATTTGACGGTAATTTGAATGGAGAAGGAACGATCTGACAGAAAGGATTGAAACTATTGATGAACTTTACCACAAATACAAATGGAATGCAGTCGTGACAGCAAAACATTGTGATTGACGAGAATGAAAGAGCAAGAAAGATCTAAAGAGACAGCTAGAGCCCAGTTAGCAGAATCGAGAGTACTGTGAATGTTGCTCAAAAGGGCCATGATAATAGTCTTGGTGCTGTGTCCTGCGTGGAAACCTGTCATGAGTGCAGAGTAATGGTGTGCTCTATGTAACTGATGAGTTTCGAGAGGAAAGGAAGATTGGAAATGGGGGGTAATTAGTGTGGTCCTGAGTATTTACGGCCCGATATTCAGCGGTGGCGGCTAGTGCAAGTACAGCACCTAGCCATCCTCACTAAAGAGTTAACCTGGATATTCAATGATGGGACCCTATATGGCCACCAGCATTTATTTATTTGTTTGTTTTTGTATACCGCTTTGTCTTGGAAATCAGAGCAGTTTACATGGAACTTTTGAACTACTGCACACTGCAGTTTACAAGAAACAAGAAACACTTACAGTAACCTTTAAATGCACTGTCTAAATGCTGTTATGTAACTGTACTGTCTAAATGTTTACATGTACCCTAATGTTAAATGTAACCCTCCAATTGTAACGTGACGTGACGTGACCACCTTGATTGAAGGATAAGGTGGCATACAAATCTGTCTAAATAAATAAATAAAATAAATATAACAATTGTAGTTAACAATAAGAAGCATTGACTATCCAGGTTTGCCAAACAGCCACGCATGGCGTAGAAGCTAACCAGGTAGTGGTGATATTCAGCCGCCGCCCGGTTAGCTTTGGCAGCAAAGGTTAGGACAGCTTTTGCTGTGCCTAACTTTCACAGCTGAGGGATAATTGGGCAGTGGCTGAATATCGCCGCTGACCGGTTATCCCCGAGTACCACCCCTGGAATGCCTCTGACACTCCCCAATGCTAAGTGGTTAGCATCGGGGCATATAGTGGCATTTCTCGGGAATATTCAGCAGCACTAACCGTGTTAGTGCTGCCAAATATCCCGTTTAGGGACATTTACACGGTTTACAGCTTGCAATATTGAGCCTTTAGATTTTGTTTTTTAAACAAGGGCCTGATCAAAACTTGCTTCCAAGTAGAAAGAATCTGGCCCGCCTCAAAGCTATTATTGATTACCGTCTCTGCAACAGAGAGACCTAACATGTTTTCCCCGACCCATGGGGATGGAATCGAGTCTAAAGTACATGTGGTTTTAAGTGTAGAGGAAAAAGCCTTCTTTAATGTACAGTCACTGAAGCAAAGTGCAACCAAGTGTGCAATGGCGCTGCAGGGGGGTGGGGGTACATGGGGACTGAGGAGGCAAGTATGGCTCTGGAACATGATACCCAAACACAATACAACTTCAGTTACTCTATCCCCCACATCTTTTACATACTCTTAACTCTTCCTACACTGCTCTCCATATCAGTCCCACGCATACCCAGAAACTGTTAATACTGGCTTCCAACACTTCCACTGATAGGCCATTTCAGACTGCTGTATTCCTCTTTGATTTGTATGGGATCAACATTTCATCCAGTACCTGTACCTGTTCCATGTTTTTGCGCCAATCATTTTAACAATTCCCATAGCTATCAAACTAGAAAAGCCAAGTCCAAAACACTCAAGGCCCAATATTCATTACATCCAGATATTCAATGGTGTGTTAGTGCTGCTGAATTGCCTGGACAAGGGGATTAACCCCTTTGAATATCAGGCCCCTAGTCTCCCATGCTCATTCAGATGTGCTTGATGCAGCCATACCACTGCTGTTAGGATTAGAACCACATCCATATAGATTACCCCAGTGCCTTCTTAGAAGCCAGATGCAATCATACAACTGCGCAGGCTACCTTATGGTCCGTTGTGCCTCTAGTTTATGCTTTTGTTGTTCTTTAATTTTCTGAAACCAAGGATCCTATTAGAAGTGTATTATAGGTCTAGCCTCCATCATTCATTCTGAGACAACATTCCAGTATCCACCATCCTTTCCATGAAAAAAATAGTTTCCTAACATTTTTCCTGAGGCTACTTTCTTGGAACGCCATATCATGACCCTAGCTCTACAACTTCTTTAACAGTGAAAAAAGGTTTACTTGGCATTATTAATACCTTTCAGATACATAAATATCTCTAGCATATTTTCTGCTTCTCCTCTCCTCTGCAGTATACTATTATACTCTACAATCCCTTCCTCTCCCTCAGAGATCCTCTGCACTCCATTGGCTTTCACCACCATCTTGTCACACTGTTTCACTACCTTGCAATCATCAGACACTATCACCCTTGATGTCCTGGTTGGTACACATTAGCTTCTCACCTCCATATCGCATCTCCACATAGCAACATTTACCTGTGAAGTTTAGAATACTCATGTAAACACGATTTTAGGAAAGCACTATTTACACATGGTAATGCTAGGATTGCCAACTTTTTGAAAGAGAAAATCCAGCCTCCAGTGGCTAGTCATGTTTGCCCATGCCCACCCCCTGCCCTGCCCCTGCTCTACCCATAAAAATAATTGCAGAGAGGGTAACGGTGCAGATTTTAGCATCTGTAGGCTATGGGGGGGGGGGAGGTATAAGAAGTTGAACTCTTCAGCACCTATTTAGCCACAGTCCCTTCTCAGGCCCCTCCAACACACCTATGCTCTCCCATATGGCATTAAATCCAAACATATATTCTGCATCCACCGAACCCCCACCCCCTTCCCCAACAATCTGTGCAGAGCAGAGATAGAACCTTCCCCATAAAAAACTTATCATGAGAAAAAAATTCCTCTCAATACCAAGCTTATTGTGAATTAATCAGGGCCAATCCTAAAGTTCATTCAAAATGTTGGCACCCTAAGCAAATCTTAACCCGTATGTTCCCACTGGCTGTCAGAATTTATTGTTTAGCTTTGAATGCCCTACTCTCTGCCGACCCTCAGAAGCGATCGCCTAGGTTACCTGATGGTTGGGCCCTTCCTAGAATTAATACCAAAAAAATCATTCGGGACCAAGATCAAATCTACCATGTCAGTATTAACTTCTAAAACTCACACAAGGGCCCTACCTAGATAAAGGCAGCACCATAAATACTGCAGTGGGCCCTAAAACATCAATAAACCTATTAGGAAAGATGAACAAGCCAGATTACTACACTCTCTTAAACAGAAATTCCATGCTAATAGAATATCCAGTCTTGGTCACACATACACATACACACATTATAGACAGGCCTTCACCAATAAGTGACCACAAAGTGAAAACAGAAATATGTAGACAAAAATTAAACTAAAACCTCAGAAAGCCAGATGCTGAATGCAGTGCAACACCAGATTAACTGAAAGAAATGTATTTCCCTCTGTATTGTACAAAACAAAAGATGGCCGATGTCAGGATTGGCATTAGGAGAGAAGCAACCGGGGCAATTGCATATTCTCGGCGGATCCAGCACAAGAAAATGCAAGAGTGCTGTGTGGGGTCTGCGTTTAGACCATGCTCATGCTGAGATCTCTCTGCCACATCCCGCCCCATTTGATGACATCTGACATCAGAGGGGGGATGGGATGTGGCAGAGCATGCATGCATGGTTTAAACCAAGCCTGGACAAATTTTCTTGGAATCTAGGAGACAGCCACCCAAACCTAGGTCACAGTGCATCCCTCCCCCCTCCCCCCCCCACCACACACACACACAAAAAGAATATCACAGTTACTTTTTTAGGTTTTAGGGCCTGATTTACCACGACTGTTTTCCCATTTTTCATGGTAAATAAATTGTTTAATAAACAGTTTAATAAATCACAGTGCCAACCAAAAGCAGTGGCCCCACACCTCCTTCTCTCTCCCACAGCCCCCGATCCATTAAGCTACACCTGTGTGTGTGTGGTGCAGAGAAGGTGTGTATGTGTGTGTGGTGCATCATGGTGGTGCGTGTGTTTGGGTGTGCAGAGGTGGGGGTGCCTGCGTGTGTGTGTGTGGCGGGAAAGGGGTGTGCCTTTGCACTTACACGTTGTGCCCTTTACTTCCTGTAAATTCATCCCTTCCCTCCCCACTTCAACCCCTCTCCTGTTGTCCCTTCCAACTAGGGTTGCCAACTTTTTCACCGAGAAAAACCCGACACCTGTGGCTCGCCATGCTCCACCCATTCTCCGCCCCTAGTCCCATCCCTGCCCCGCCCCGCCCCCAGCCCCACCCACAAAAATTACCGAGGATACGTGTAGGCTAACTTCCTTGGTCAGATAATAATCTGAGGAGGAGTGGCCTAGTGGTTGGGGCAAGGTACTACAGGCCGGAAGGTCGGTGGTTCAAATCCCACTAAAGGACAGCAACCTTGATCCGGAAGGACTGGGGTTTCTAGTCCCACAGGTGCTCCTTGTGGTCTTGGGCAAGCCACTTAACCCTCCATTGCCCATGTTCCCTGTAAGTATTAGTGTATGTGTCTCATATCCCCTCGTGTTAAATGTATCCCTCAACCACTTTGACCCAGTGAAAAGCAGGATATAAATGCAGATAAATAAATAAATAAATAAATAATTAAACTGGGAACCCCAAAAGTCAAACATGAAATGTACAACACTGGAGAAATAAAACTATAAAGTAATTTCCTCTTGCACTAAACAAAAACGCAAAGATGTTAGCAATACACACTTCCCAGACCAGACATATTCCAGTTAATAAATGCAAAATAAAAAGTATTTTTCTACCTTCTGTTTGGGCATTTCTTCAGTTGCAATTGCTCCAGTCACTTTCTTCTGGTTTCTTCGTGTCTTCTGCTAGCTATCCATTTGTCCTTTCTTCTCTTTTAGATGTTTTCCACTCTCTCTATTTCTGCTTTAACATACTGATTGTTTCCCTTTTGCTCTTTCCCCCAATTCTTTCCTTATTCCTTTATCATCCATTTAAATTTCACCCTTCCATTCTCAAGCCCCTCTTACTCTCCCAATACCCGGCCCATCATAGACTTTTCTTCCACACAAAATATCTTTTCCCCTTCCATTCTCATTCCCCATCCATTCTAGTCCTCCCCCAAAATCAGTTCCCTTATAGTTCTAGACCCACCCAGCATCCACTCCCTTCTAGTCCCATTCTCCCATGCCCCACATCAGCCCATTTCCAGTCCTATTGTAGCCCCCATCAGCCCATTTCCAGTCCTATTCCAGCTCTTCATCAGCCCATTTCCAGTGCTAGCCCTCACATCACAGGCCATTTCCAGTCCTAGCCCCCCCCCCAATCACAGCCCATTTCCAGTCCAAGTCCCCATCACAGCCTCTTTCTAGCCCTAGCCCCCCCCCCATCACAGCCTATTTCCAGTCCTAGGCTCCCCCCCCCCCACCATCACAGCTCATTTGCAGTCCTAGTCCCCCCCGCACCATCACAGCCCATTTGCAGTCCTAGCCCCCCTAATCACAGCCTATTTCCAGTCAAAGTTCCCCCTCCCTCCACCATAGTCCATTTCCAGTCCAGGTCCCCCCCCTCCATCACAACAACATTTCCAGTCCTAGTCCCCCCGCACCATCACAGCCCATTTGCAGTCCTAGCCCCCCTAATCACAGCCTATTTCCAGTCCAAGTTCCCCCTCCCTCCACCATAGCCCATTTCCAGTCCAGGTCCCCCCCCCCCATCACAACAACATTTCCAGTCCAAGTCCCCCCCCCATAGCCCTTTTCCAGTCCAAGTTCCCCTCCTCACAGCCCATTTCCAGTCCAGGTCCCCCCCATAGCCCTTTTCCAGTCCAAGTTCCCCCCCCCATAGCCCTTTTCCAGTCCAGGTCTCCCCCCCCAGCCCATTTGTAGTCCTAGCCCCCCCCCATCACAGCCCTTGCAGTCCTTGGCCTCTCCCCCCCCCCCCGACCAGCACCGCGGCTGTCTGAGGGGCTTCAGAGGGAGCCGGAGAAGCCCGCGCGAGGCCCCGGCTCCCTTTGTACAACTGCCAGCGTGAAGATCCTTTTCCTTCACGCTGGCGGTTGTTTCTGTGAAGCCGCGAATGCTGGGAAAGGTTAAAGGGCATTGCCTTTAACCTTTCCCAGTAATCGCGGCTTCATGGAAACAGCCGCCAGCGTGAAGGAAAAGGATCTTCACGCTGGCAGTTGTACAGAGGGAGCCGGGGCCTTGCGCGGGCTTCCCCGGCTCCCTCTGAAGCCTTCCGGTGTGCGGGCTGGTTTTTTTTTAACTCCGCGGACTTCTTCGGATCGGAAAGAAAGCCTTTTTTTTGCTCTGGCTGCTTCCGATCTTGCGGCCAGAGCAAAAAAACGGCTTTTCAAGGGCCAGTTTTACCTCTGCACCGGCAGCCGGCCTGGCCATGGAAAAACCGGCCAGGCTGGCTGAAAACAGGCCGGTTGGCAACCCTACTTCCAACCCCTAGACTCTCCCCTTAAACCTCCCCTCTTGCACTCTATTCCTAGAAGTGCTGAGGTGGTCAGGAGAACCAGTGATGGCACAACCTGCACAGCTGAATAAATTAAAGGGACAGTAGGTTTATTGCCCCTTTAATTTATTCAGTCATCTGTGCAGCAAACTTGGTGACCTTTATATTTTGTCAGGCCGTGTAGTCACTGATCGCGACCAGGAGAGCTGGTGACTGTCCATGGGGATCCCAACCCCCGCGGGTAGTCAGTCTCCCAGCTGCGATCCCGCGGTTGCTTCTATACTTCTGCCCGAGGGGTGTGGGATCCCCACAGGCAGTCATGATCCCGCAGCCACTTCTGAACTTCTACCCGCAGGGCTTGGGATCCCCGTGGGCAATCACCAGGTCTCCTGGCCACGACATCACGGCCATTTCTGCACTTCTGCTTGTGGAACATGGGATCCCCAAGGCATACAGAAGTGATTGGCAGTGGCAGAAAACAAGTCCTTCATTGGCTGGTTTTACCATTCTGCTGGCTGCCAGCCTCCAACATGAAAAACTGGCTGGGACGGCTTAAAACTGCTCAGTTGGCAACTGTGATGCACACTATGCCCATATCTTATGGTTGGTTCATGGTTAGAGTGTGGAGAGGGAATACTTTGGGCAGGACATAATATTGAAATGTATTCCCCATCTTATAACAGGAATCCATACCGATAATTTAAAAAAATGTAGCTGCACTGAACACAGGTGAAGATTTTAGGACACCATCGACGGCTCAGATGAGAGAAACAGCCTGGAAGCTGGCAGAGGAAAAAAGATTATTCTAGGATCAGGGGGGTGGGGTGTGGGGGGGGGGGGGAGCTGAACACAGAAACAGAAAGAATATTCCAGGTTGGGGTATGGAAGATGGGCAGAATATTCTAGGGTTTGGGGTGGAAGGGAGCTCGGTAGATGAAAGAGAAAATATTATGATTACAAGATGGCTCCGGGTCATCAGGGACAGGTTGAGCCAGTGCTCGTTTTAATTCCATACACCACACAAAAAACCCCTGTGTAATAAATCAATACATACTTGTTATAATTTTTATAAATGGACCTCAAAACAAGGAGGTATATGGCTTCCAGCAAGTAGACCCTATGGAAAACTCAAGTTTTCTGAGCCAGGACTGCTCTTATCTCATCATAGGTCCATTCAAAGCTCAAATAGCTAAGAACTAAATAGATGGATATACATAAGGTCCAATAGAAATTCATAAAATACTTCAATTTATCAAGTTCAAATGTACTTCTCAACATACGAAGTATAGCTTCAAGCATTCCTTTAACCTCATAAGCATATGTAAAAATAACCATGTCCAAATCCAACACAATATTGTGCTTTGAACTTATCTGTGTCAGGGATCATCAGCGAGATTTTTAGACTAGGCATGTTACATCAATAGCCCATCTTCACTCAAAGCAGCCTACTTTTACTACTACTACTACAGAACATTTGTATAGTGCTACAAGACATACGCAGCACTGTACAGACACATGTAAAAGACGGTTCCTGCTCATCAGAGCTTACAATCTAGTCAAGACAGACAACACAGTAGCTGTAGACATGGGATACATCTAGGGGGAATCGTAAAGAAACACAAAGGAGATCAGGTGAGTCAAGATCCGAATGCGACAGTGAAGAGGTGAGTACAGACTCCGGTAGTTTGTCCCAGGCATAAGAAGCAGCAAGGTGAAAGGAGCGAAGTCTGGAGTTAGGAATATTAGAGAAGGGCAGAAGGGCACAGTTAGAAGCAATTTTCCAGAACAGCGGAGTTCCCAAGGAGGGTGTGTAGGGAGAAAAGAGAGCAAAGGTAGTGAGGAGCTGCAGAGTGAATGCACTTATAGGTCAGCAAGAGAAGCATGAACTGGATGTAGAAACAGGGAGCCAATGAAGTGACTGAGAAGAGGGGTAATATGAGCATGACGAGGCTAGCGGAAGATTATCGCATAGCAGAGTGTTGAACAGATTGAAAGGCAGAGAGATGATTCAGAGGGCGACCATCAAGGAGTAGGTTACAATAGTCTAGACGGGAGGTGATTAAGGAGTGGAAATTAGTAGTGTGTTCAGAAAGGAATGGGCAAATTTTGTTGATGTTGTAGAAAAAGAAACAGCAGGTTTTAGCTGTCAGTTGGATGTTTTTGGAGAAAGAGAGAATGGAGTTAAAGACGATCCCAAGATTGCGAGCTGAGGAGACAGGGAGGAGTAGAGAGTTATCCAAAGAGACAGAGAAAAGAGGAAGGGAAGAGGAGGGTTTAGAGTGAAAAATAAGAAACTCAGTTTTGGTCATGTTCAATTTAAAGTGGCGGTGAGACATCCAAGCAGCAATAAAAGAAAGGCAGGCAGAGATCAGGTGTAGAGAGGTAGATCAGTGTAAAGATGGTACTGAAAGCCATGGGAAGAGATGAGTGCACCAAGGGACTGGGTATATATAGAGAGAAAAGGAGTGGACTCAAGACAGATCCTTGGGGTACATCAACTGACAGCGGGATAGCAGCAGAGGAGGAGCCACCAGAAATAATACTGAAAAAGCAATGGGAGAGATAGGAGAAGAATCAGGATATCACAGAGCCCTTAAAACCATGCAAGAATAAGGTATCAAGGAGAAGGCTGTGCTCAACAGTGTCAAAAGCAGCAGAGAGGTCAAGAAGGATGAGGACTGAGTAAAGGCCCTTGGATTTTGCCAGGAACAGGTTATTGGAGACATTTCGATAGAATGTAAAGGACGAAAGCCAGATTGTAGAGGGGACCCAGAAAGTCTTGAGAGAAAGTTGAGGCAACAGCAGTGAACCACACATTCAAGTAGTTCAGAAACAGAGGGGAGAAGGGAGATGGGTTGATAGTGAGAAGGACAGGTAGGGTCTAGTGAGGATTTCTTGAGGAGAGGAGTGATCACAGCATGCTTGAAGGCTGCAGGGAAAGCTGTAGTGGAGAGCGATAGGTTGAGAATATGAGAGACGGAAGGGACTACAGTGGAGGAGATGGAGCTAAGGAGAGGGGTGGGAATAGGATCAAATGAGCAGGTAGTGAGTTTGGATGAGGAAAGAAGGTGTATGTTCCAACCAATTAGCCCCATCAGCCCTCCCCCCCCCCCCCCAATGTGTGCATGTCAGGAAACTGAACCCAGACCCCTATACCCCTGAATAAAATCAGTCCCCAAATCTAAAAATGTTTAAGCAGCTTCCCACTACTATGTAGCATCAGCATGGTGACAAAACAGACCCCAAACACCCTGAAATCTCCCTATCCTCCCTCCTAGCATACATATCAATTTATCATGACTCATCATCTCTGCAGCTTTCATTATCCATTCAGTCACCGTTAGCCCTCCATCTCTCTTCCATACTCTTGCCACAACCATTCTGGCTGCTAGCAATAAAAACCCCAATAATCTCTCCCCACCCAGGGATCCTGGTGCTGCCCTCATCTTCCAAGTTAACCCTTAGAAACAAACCCTAGGATCTAAAGAGCAAGTCCTATCCACAATATCCTTGATTCAGGCACATACTCCTCTCCAGTAGCTTTGAATCACACCCCAACATGCTCCTATTCTGTCCTCCCACCGCATCTTAAGCAATTTGTTTGGGGTTAAATGTAACCTACAAATAATTTTATATTGCGTCTGCCTACAAGTCACATAGGCACAGCACTTCTGACCTGCTACATAGACTTTCTTCCATGCTGCCTCTAATAAGGAGCTGGTAACCATGAATTCCAGGCTACCTCATGTAACTGGGCATCTTATGGTTTAGTTCCTGCAAGGCTTTATAAACTCTGGACAATAAATCCTTTGGGTTATTACCCAATCACAAACTTCTCTCCACTGTACTAACCTCCCCTATAAGATCCCCAATGCTCCAGACACATTACAAAGTAACATAGCCGAAAATATTGAAACTGGTGTTTAATAGGGAAAACCCCATTCTCAATTAAATCTAAAAAGCAGACTATGTATCCAGAAAAAATACCAGATAAATTAACTCTTAGAAATCTTCCTAACACTTTTATTGGAGATGTAAATGGTGGCAGGTTAGCATAAGAGCTAACAGTTTTTCATGTTATAATAACCAGGGAAAACTCTGGACAAAGAATAAATCTCCAACTTGAACTCTTTCTTCAGTGTAAATGTTCAGGACATACTCCCCAAGTCAGGCAAGCTATTTTGACTATATTTGATGATTCCCATTATCACTTATTCCTCTGAAAGAAGCTTCTCTTGCTAAAGGAAGGGGAAAACACAGCTTAGAAACAGCATGAACTAAGAACAACTATCCAATCTCAGCTTTCTGGCTATTGAGCAAGAACAGACACAAAGATTAGAAGGAGATTCTAGATTGGACAAATTGCTTGAATGTTTTGCTAACCACAAAGACTGCTGGTTCTTTTAAAATGAAAAATACAGAAACACCAGCCAGTTTATCTGAACACTTGCAGCCTTATTTGCACTCATCATGACCTAGCAATAGTGGCAACAACACTAGCAGAAGACTTCACCCAGGTGAAGCATGTTAGCTATGCTGAAAGACTACTATATTATTGTTAATCAACTTTGAAACTAATCTAAATAAGACACAGCTCAACCTCTTCCAGCTGTTTAATCATGATGCAAATAAAGAATTAAACAGCAATTAATACAGAGTACATCTTGGTTTTGCTAATCCAATTATACTTGGGTGACTCTCGACATACATTCCCTAAAAGAGCATGTTTGAAAAAACAAGTAGTAAGGGCAAGATTGAGAAAAGCATCATCTATAAACTGCAAACTGAAACAGAGAATGTGACCCGGCTACAATCAGAAAGAACGACTGTGCTGGGAAGTGCTCTAATCCTAGCAAGAGACTGCTTAACCATCTTGCTATGCAACCCTTTACTACAAATTCTGAGTGTCCTATTCCTGCCTAACCAGTACATCTTCTGACTCTGTGCACCCTTGTTCAAACAAGCTGCTGACCTTGAAAAACATGTCTGATGACTCCCCAGCTTTCTGGAATTATTCATCAGAGATTGGGATGCCACTACAATAGCAGAACTGAAATAAACCCAGAAGCCTGTTACCAACCCCTGAAAAAAACCTTCAGAAACTAGGTAAGATTGATAGCAGCTGATTTCTTTATTGAAAGCATCTTAATGTAACACAAGCTTTAATATAAAACTGAGAAAGATAAAGATATAAATGTTTAGGTTAGTACTATATAGCCTGGAATGCACAAAATAGTTGGCACTGAGATTTTGAGCACAGCGGTCAGAAATAATTCTGCTGGAGCATCTCAAAATTGTTTTTTCAGCTGCATGGCAGCAGCAAATTTTCTGGAGGACCCCCAACTTAAGCATTCACTCAGTGTCCCTACATGCAGGAAAAGGTTGAAAGGAAAGAGCATAAGGATGGATGTTACAGTAAGGAGGAGGAAAGGCAGGAATAATGAATGCTGGGGTAAGGAGGAGGAATGACAGGGTTAATTAATAGTGGAGAAGAAAGTATATGAGTGGGTGCTGGGGAAGGGGAAAAGGAAGCAGAATGACAGATACAAGGGACGTGGAAATGAAGGAAAGCAGGGACTTGGACTTAGGTGGAGACTCTAAGATTTATTATTTATTTATTATTTTATTTAGCTTTCTTATATACCGCGCTATTAAGATCAGTGCGGTTTACAGCGAACAGAACGATAGTACAATGTAACAAAAACACATTATGCTTACAATGAACAGGGTAAATAACTTGGTGAGAACTTGGGTGAGAACTATTTACAACAAATTTTACAAAGTTACAGAATATTCATCATTGAGTAGGATTGATGGGACTGGTCTAGGCCAAAGGAAGCGCTGATTATCCGTTCTCTCGTTGGCTTACAGTATTGGGCAGATATGGATGGGGGTCGGGGGGCCTATTACATGTTTCTCTGGGTTGCCTTCTGGGTAGTATTTTTGGAATAGGTGGTATTTTATCGCTTTTCTGAATGGGGTAAGGCTCATGATAGATCGAATTTCGGAGGGAAGTGCATTCCAGGCTGTGGGTGCATAAACCGAAAAGGCCCTATTGGCTGTTACTTTTAGGCATTTTGTCATTATCTTAGGGATTTCTAGTGCATTCCGCATTGCAGATCGTCTGTTCCTGTTGTCAGGCATGCTGTTGATTAATTTACTGATGGGTGAGGGGGGGCTGGTTCCTCAGTGCTTTGAATGTCATGACAAGTGCTTTGTAGTGGATTCGAGCTTGTAGGGGTAGCCAGTGGAGCTCCTTCATCACAGGCGTAATGTGTTCTGACCTTGACACGCCTACAAGTACTCTAGCGGCAGAGTTCATGGCAAGTTGGAGTGGATTTAGGGTTGACTGTGGAAGCCCATGGAGGATGATGTTGGCGAAGTCCAAGTGTGGGATAACTAGGGCTTGAAATATAGTCCGGTAGTCAGTGAAGTCCAGAAGTGGTCGAAGAAGGCGTAATGTTCCAATCTTATGATATACAGCTTTTGCGACGTTTTTCACATGTGTTATCATGTCAAGTCGCTGATCTAGCGTGATGCCTAGATTGGGTGGGAGACCAGAAGAAGGCAGACTCTATGACTGGTTGAGTATTGGTAGTGTAAGTGGGGACTCAGGGCTTAGGAGGGATTGTAACATACATAGTAACATAGTATATGACGGCAGATAAAGTGTTGTTACTCACCTATAACAGGTGATCTCCAAGAACAGCAGGAATCAGTCTTCACATATGGGTATCGTCGGTACCGATGGAGCCCGTGCGGGAATGCTCCCCAGTGTCCAATTAGAAAGCTTTTGGGAGCAATCCACTGCATCTGCATATCTGCCTGCCCAAGTCCTCTCCTCAGTTGAGTTTGTAGCTAAGAGATAAAGAGAATATCCTATAACTCCTAGGTAAGGAGTGTGGGTTGTGAAGACTGATTCAAGCTGTTCTTGGAGACAGCAGGAATCAGTCTTCACATATGGGTGACGTTGGTGCCAATGGAGCCTGCGCAGAACATTTCCCCAGATTTCAAAGAAAGCCTTTGGGAATGCTACCAGGCATGCATGGTCCCCTTCCTGCCCAAGGGTGCCATCTTGTTCAGCCAGATGACATAGCTTAGGCGAAGGATAAAAACAGATAGAGGAGGCAACTCCCAGGGGAGGAGGGAGGGTTGTGAGGGCTGATTCCTACTGTTCCCAGAGAACACCTGTTACAGGTGAGTAACTATGCTTTCTCCAGAAACAAGCAGGAAGTCAGTCTTCACATATGGGACTCCCTAGCTCCAGGCTGCCAGGACCCAAACCACGACAGCACCAATGGCGACCACCAGGGAAGGCTGCCAGTTGCAGAAGACGAGCCCTTACCCAGAGACTCCGCAAAACCCATCTTCCCTCTGTTCCTTTGCTGTTTCCCCAGTGCCTGCTCAATCCATTCCCCCTGCTTGGATCCTTCCAACAGTCTGACTCCGCCCCTTGCTGTGACGCGACCGCGTTCCCGCGGCCGCGCGATTAAAGGTACCCTGAACCACTGCTATATAACTGGCTTTCGTTCTGGGCACAGCGTGGAGACTGTCCTTCTAGCCTTCACTAACTCTCTACACACCGCTCACGATCGTGGTGACTTCTCGGTGGCGGTTGCTCTTGATCTCTCTGCTGCCTTCGATCTGGTTGATCACTCTCTTCTTCTGTCCCGCTTGCACGAGGCTGGTCTTCACAGTACTGTTCTACGATGGTTTCACTCCTTTCTTTTATCCCGCTCTGCTGCCGTTTTACCTTCCTTCTCATCCCACTCCCCTTCTGATCCATTTCCTCTTGTCTGCGGCGTACCTCAAGGCTCTGTCCTGGCCCCCCTTCTCTTTAATCTCTTTCTCACTCCTCTCACTCTACTCATTCAACAATTCGGAATTACTGCTTTCTTTTACGCCGATGACATACTTCTCCTTCACCACACCTCCCCCATATCCCCTGACTTAACTCCCCTTAATGACTGTCTAGCTGCTGTTTCCAAATGGCTGACACATAATTGCTTGCACCTTAACTTATCAAAGACTATCGCCATATGGTTTTCTCATGGTTATCCCCCCCCTTCCTTGATGCCATCTTTCCCCAATGCGCCCATCTCACTAGTTTCTTCTTTTCGGTACCTTGGGGTTCTTTTTGACTCTGATCTTTCTTTCTCAACGCACATCTCTCATATCTCCAAGCTCTCCTTCTTTCACCTCCGCCAGATTCGCGCCATCCGTCCTTTCCTTTCTCCATCTGCCATAACCACGCTATTACTGACCCTTGTTATCTCCCGTCTTGATTTCTCTAATTCCATTCTATCCGGCACTTCCAAACTGCAACTCTCACGACTCCAACGAATCCAAAACACTGCGGCCCGTCTTATCACCCACTCCTCTCCTCGGGACCACATCACCCCCCTTCTTCTTCAACTTCATTGGCTCCCTATTTCCTTCCGTATCAAGTTCAAACTTCTCACACTGGTCCATAAAGCACTTCACACCTCTACCCCTCAATATCTGTCTGATCTTCTCCGCTTTCACACCCCCCGCCATACCCCCCGCTCTTTCCACCTCAATCGATTAGTACTACCATCCCCCTCTAGCGCCCACTTACAGTCCACACGATCCTCAGCTTTCTTCTTCATTGGCCCCGCACTATGGAACTCCCTTCCCCCACCCCTCCGTCTCGAACCTCACTACCCCGCCTTCAAGCGTTCCCTTAAAACTCATTTCTTTTCACTTGCCTTTGACCTCCCCCCCCCTGATCCCTGATTCTCCTTCCCCTTCCTTTACCCTTCTCTCCTGTTCTTACTCTTCTTTCCTATCAAACATGTAACTTCCTTTCTGACTCTAGGCCTGTGCCTGTTGTGTGTAATGTTTTTTTTTACTGTAAACCGCTTTGCCTATTAATGAAAGGCGGTATATCAAATAAATGAACATGAACATGAACATGAACATGTACCCTTGTTGCTCTTAGTCCGGGAGCCTGAACATCGATTGGCTGGCGGGCAGGAGTTGCCTATACATCGAGTGTGCTATGGATTATTGCCTGGCCATAGGCACTCTCTAGGCAGTAATGTGCTGCAAAGGTATGCACGGAAGACCATGTGGCGGCCTTGCATATTTCCATTACCAGTACCAAGCAACGTGGCCATGGCCCTGACGCGATGAGCAGTGATCTGGTGCTTCAGGGAAAGACCAGCCCACTCATAAGCGAAGGCAATGCAGTCCGCCACCCAAGAAGACAGAGTCCTTTTGATTACCGGCAGCCCCAGTTTACTGGGGTCGAATGAGACAAAGAGTTGGGGCGCTTTGCGATGGTCCCTGGTCCTATGAAGATAGAAGGATAAGGCTCTCTTGCAATCCAAGGTATGCAAGACCGACTCTTCCTCGCCGGTATGAGGCCGTGGAAAGAAGGTAGGGAGAACCACCTCCTGGTTGAGTTGAAAAGCAGACACTACCTTAGGAAGGAACTTGGGATGTGTATGCAGCACCATTCTGTTCATGTAGAACCGGGTGTAGGGAGGATCTGCCACCAGGGCCTGCAGCTTGCTCACCCTGTGGGCAGAGGTCACGCCCACCAGGAAGACCACTTTCCAGGAGAGGAACCTCAGGTGACAGGTGGCCATAGGCTCAAAAGGCGGTTTGGTGAACTGGCACAGCACCACATTGAGATCCCATTCTGCTGCCGGAGGGCGGAGGGGGGCTTTGACAACAGACGGTCCCTGAGGAATCTGGAGACCAGGGGAAGGCTTGAGAGGGGCTTCCCCTCTACAGGGTGCTGGTTTGCAGCTATAGCGCTGAGATGCACCCCGACTGAATTAGATTTCAAGCTTGAGTGTGAGAGATGCAAAAGGTACTGCAGCATGAATTGTAACTGGCAGGAGAACGGATTCACTTTCCTGTCCGTGCACCAGATGGAAAACCTCCTCTACTTGAAGGCATATGGACCTCCTCGACCTCCCTTTTGAGGTGGAAAGGGGCCAACACTACCCTTTCAGTAGCCACGCTGTCAGCACTAGGGCCCTCAGGTTGGGGTGCAGGAGGGAGCCCTCCTCCTGCGAGAGGAGACCCGGGGCCTGGCCCAGGAGTACTGGAGCTGTCACTGACAGAGCAGCAGGGGGAACCAGGATTGCCTGGGCCACCTGGGGGCCACCAGGATCACTGAGACATGCTCGCTCTGGATTTTGAATAGACACTTGGGTATCAGGGGGGTCGGTGGGAATGTGTAAAGCAGGCCCTGCAACCATGATATCAGAAACGCATCTGCTACCACCCTCCTGTGGTGTGGTTAGGGGAGCAGAACAGTGGTAGCTGCGAGCTATCTGGAGAGGCGAACAGATCCAGGCAGGATCTGCCCCAGAGTCATAAGAGCCTCTAGGTCACCTCAGGGTCCAGGTGCCACTCGTGCAGCCGAAGGACCCTGCTGAACTTGTCCGCCAGGATGTTGTCCTGGCCTGGTAGGTACACAGCACTTAGGATCATGCGGTTGCGTACTGCAAAGGAATGAAGTGCTACAGCCTTCTGGCAGAGGGAGTAGGAGCCCGTTCCAACCTGCTTGTTCACGTAGAACATGGCCATCTGGTTGTCCATCTGTATGAGGATCGGAAGGCCTCGGAGCAGGTGGCAGAAGGTCTGCAAGGCCAGAAAGATTGCCCGGGGCTCAAGGAGGTTGATCTGCAGAAGAGACTCCTCAGAAGACCAGTAGCCCTGAGTGCACTGGCCCTCGCAATGCGCACTGCAGCCCACCAGGGAGGCATCTATAGTCAGAACCCTCGGAGGTGCTGGTGCCTGCAAAGGCATCCCTGCCCTGAGGTAGTGTGGGGACTGCCACCAGGCAAGGGAGGTCGCTAACTGCTGGGAGACCCATACCCTGTCCCCCAGTCTGCCTGTGGCCTGAGACCACTGAGACCGGAGGCACCACTGGGCTGCCCACATGTGTAGGCAGGCTAGGGCGAATCGTGCACCGTTGAGGACATGTGGCCCAAGCAGAGGCGCCACCAGGCCAGCACCGACCTGCAGGCTTGCACCTACCCGGCCAACCACATCAGGCAATAGGTTCTGTCTTCTGGGAGGAAAGCCTTAGTCTGCAGAGTGTCCAGCTGGGCCCTTATGAATTCCAAGGTCTGAACTGGGGAGAGCCTGGACTTGGGATAGTTGATGACGAAGCCAAACTAGTGGAGGGCGTGAATTGTCAGCCTTGTGGTGCTGCACCTGACGAGCCAGTCATCTAGAAAGGGGAATATGTAAGACCCTTGAGGAGGAGGCAAGGCCAAATGGGAACACCCTGTACTGGAAGTGCAGACCCCCCTCAACACAAACCTCAGGTATCGCCTGTGGGAGGGATGAATCGGGATGTGGGCATAAGCGTCCTTGAGATCCAAGGAGCAGAGCCAGACTCCCTGGCAGAGGTAGGGCTGCAGTGTTCCAAGGGAGAGCATCTTGAACCTCTCCCTCAACAGGAGCCTGTGGTTGCACAGATCCAGGATAGGCCAGAGACTTCCTGTTCTTTTGGGGACAAGGAAATACCTTGAGTAGAAGCCCCTGCCCCAGAAGTGGTAGGGCACAGGTTCCACCTCCTTGTCCTTGAGCAGGTTTGCAAGCGCTGTGACGAGCAAGGCCTGGTGAAGGGATGGAAGGGATGGCTCCCCTGGAAAGTAATCTGGAGAGTTTTGCTGTAAGTGGAGAGAATCACTCTCTCTCACCCACCCGCAGGACCCACTGGTCTGTAGTGATGGTGGCCCAACTGTTGGTGAAGGAGGCCAGTTGAAACCCTATGGGCTGAGGTGAGTCTCCTGGGGGAGGGGAGACCCTGCCCACCGAATCAAAAATTCCCCCCTGGCTGAGAGGGGGCTGGTGCTTGGGGCTTTGGGGTCTTGGCTTTCCTGGACCCATGCTTCTGGCACTTTGGCTGTGCAGGTTGGTGAGGCTGACCCTAGTAAGTCTAGTAATGACTAGCCGAGGGGTAACCCTTTTTCCTCAAGGAAAAAGGCCTTCTTTCCCGAGGGCTTCTTACTGGGCACAGCCGAGGTCTTTTTGGAAAGTCTCTGCCAGGTTACTACCTCAGCCTCGATCTCGGCGACCTTATCGGACATAAGCTTTCAAAAAAGATTCTCCCCATTGCAGGGCATAGAAACATAGAAACGTAGAAAAATGATGACAGAAAAAGACCACATGGCCTATCTAGTCTGTCCTTCCATATCAACAACTACAACAGTCCCCTTTTTTCCTTTAGAGATCCTCTGTGTTTGTCCCATGCTTTTTTGAATTCAGATACTGTCCTCATCTCTACCCCCTCCACTGGGAGACTATTCCACGGATCCACCACTCTTTCCGTAAAGAAATATTTCCGCTTTATTGCATGTCCCTTGGTCTTTTTATATTCTTATGACGTAAACAATCGATCTACGTTTACCCGTTCCACTCCCTTCATTAATTTATAGACCTCTATCATATCTCTCCTCAGCCGTCTCTTTTCCAGGTTGAAGAGCCCTAACCTTTTTAGTCTCTCTTCATAGGAGTACCCTTCCATCCCCTTTACCATTTTGGTGACTCTTCTCTGTACCTTTTCTAATAACGCTATATCCTTTTTAAGATACGGAGACCGGAATTGCACATAATATTCAAAGTGCGGTCGCACCATGGAACAATACAGAGGCATTATAATATCCTTTGTTTTATTTTCCATTCCTTTCCTTATGATACCTAGCATTCTATTTGCTCTCTTTGCCGCCGCTGCACACTGGGCGGAGGGTTTTAACATATTATCCACGATGACGCCTAAATCTTTTTTCCTGGATGGTGGTTCCCAATGTGGAACCTTGCATCATGTAACCACAGTTTGGGTTGTTCTTTCCTAGGTGTATAACTTTGCACTTGTCCACATTAAATTTCATCTACCATTTGGATGCCCAGTCTTCCAATTTATCAAGATGCTCTTGCAATTTTCCACAATCCTCTTGGGTTTTAACAACTTTAAATAGTTTTGTATCATCTGCAAATTTGATAACCTCACTCGTTATTCCCTTTTCCAGGTCATTTACGAATATGTCAAAAAGCAGCGGACCTAGCACAAATCCCTGCGGTACTCCACCATTCACCTTTTTCCATTGGGAAAAGATGAAATTAGACTTACCTGCTAATTGTTGTTCCTTGAGGAACTCTAGTCTAGTCCCGAACCTCTGGGGTTTAAGCACCTCCTTCCGCAGCTTGGAGACTGAGCATGTCACATTTCTTGTGACACCAGGATAAGTAGCCCAGGAACCGCCTCCTTGTCTCAGTAACCTATTGACAAAGCAGATTCAACAGAGCAATAAGTAAGTAGATATTTATCATGAAAAACTTTACAACTGTATAACTGAACCAAACTGTAATAACTAACTGTGTTAGCTGATCCATTATCAGGCAACACCCAGTGAATCTAAAGATTTGGCCTGCTGCGCGCCTTCTCCAGGATCTCCCAACAGGCCCTCTTTAACTTCCTCCAGTTATTACCTCCAATCCTCTTCCCCGAAAGACCCGCAGCCCAGAAGCAGCTCTTGCAGCCCTTTGAACCAACTTACTGAGCTTCAGGCTACCGTCAGAAAACACCATAACAGGGAGGGATGCGGGACTAGACTGGAGTTCCTCAAGGAACAACAATTAGCAGGTAAGTCTAATTTCATCTTCCTTATCACCCCTCCAGTCTAGTCCCGAACCTCTGGGGATGTAACAGAGCAGTAAAACAGCTTAATGGGAGGGACCTGTTAGACCAGCCTGAAGTACTGCCGACCCAAACCTAGCGTCCCCTTCTGCCTGAACGTCAATTCTGTAGTGCTTGATAAAGGAATTCAAAGACGACCAAGTCACCACCTTACAAATTTCCACAGCTGACACTAAACAGCACTCTGCCCAGGAAGTCACCTGCGCCCTAGTCGAATGAGCCTTTAAGCCTTTCGGCACTACCTTGCCCTTTAAGATATAGGCTGACGCAATGGCCTCCTTAAGCCACCTTGCTATGGAAGACTTTGTCACCTGCTCCCCTCTCTTCGACCAACCAAAGAGGACAAACAACCTATCGGTCTTGCGGAACAACGCTGTCCTCTTCAAATACGCTTTTAATACTCGACCTACATCCAACCGATGCAGCCTATCTGAGGACCTATCCTTGCCATCCCTTTCAAACACCGGCAAGGACACCACTTGATTCACATGAAAAGCTGACATCACCTTCGGTAAGAAAGAAGGAACTGTTCTCAAAACCACCTTTTTATCATAGAAGATCAAAAAGGGTTCTTTACATGACAAAGCCTGCAACTCCGAAATTCTCCGAGCCGAGGAAACAGCCACCAAAAACACCACCTTCAGTGTAATATCCTTTAAAGATGCTTTTGCTAACAGCTCAAAAGGCTCGCGTACCAATGCTTCTAACAAGGTAAGATCCCATGCTGGCACCAGCGCCCGGCATGGCGGCTGTAAGAGCGACACCACTCGCAGGAACCTCTTCACATCTGGATGGGAACCAAGAACCATAACCTGCAGCCTCCCGCGATAGCACGAAAGTGCTGCCAGCTGAACTCAAAGCGAAGTCACTGCCAGCCCTTTCTCATACCCATCCTGCAAAAAGGACAGAATATGTGGCACCGAAGCTCTTAAGGCCACTATCTGCCTATCTTCGCACCAGGCTTCGAACAGACGCCAGGTCTGAATATACGCTACAGAGGTGGACCTGCATCTAGACCTTAATAGGGTAGAGACCACTGCTGCCGAATACCCTTTGGCCGTCAACCTTGCCCTTTCAAGAGCCAAGCCGTAAGCGAGAATCGATCCACTTGAGGCATATTCAACGGCCCCTGACCTAGTAGATCTTTCCTGACCGGCGGCCTCCACGGAGGCTCCACCAGAAGATGAATTAGGTCGGCATACCACGGTCTTTTTGGCCAGTTGGGCGCAATTAGTATCACTTGACCCCTGTGCCGCTCTATGCGCTGTAGAACCCGACCTATTAACACCCATGGAGGGAACACATATAAGAGCTGATCCTCTGGCCAGCGTTGCATCAGAGCATCCAAACCTTCAGACAACCGCTCCCTTCTTCTGCTATAAAACCTTCCTGCCTTTGCCGACGCAAACATCGCCATGAGGTCCATCACTGAAAGACCCCAGCGTTCCACCAGTAAACTGAAAACCTCCTGATTGAGAACCCACTCTCCTGGGTCCACCTTGACTCGACTCAAAAAATCGGCCATCACATTGTCTACCCCTGCAACATGCACCGCCGACATAGCCTCCAGATACACCTCGGCCCAACCAAGGAGATCCTCCGCCTCTTGTTCGAGAGCCATGCTGCTGGTCCCTCCTTGCCGATTGATATAGGCTACCGCTGTGGCATTGTCTGACATCACACACCCTGCCTTTCCCCGCAGAAGCGACTGAAACGCTCTCAGTGCTAGAGTGACCGCCCTCCTCTAACCTGTTGATCGATCGTCTCTCCTGTTCGGTCCATTGACCCTGGGTAAACTGCCATTCGATGTGCGCCCCCCAGCCGAACAGACTTGCATCCGTCGTCAAGGGCTGCCAATCTGGCGCCTCCAGCGGTATTCCCTTTTCCAGAGAACTTGGCGCTAGCCACCACCGCAGGGACTGTCTCGTCTCGCTCGGGCAGGTTAATCTTTGGGACAATGGATCAGACTGATGCGACCATCTCCTGAGTAGAGCCCTTTGCAATGGTCGCATGTGCGATCTGGTGCATGGTACCAACTCTAATGTGGCCGCCATCGTTCCCAACAGCTGCAAATAATGCCATGCGGATGGCGCCCTTCTGCTCAAGAAGCCATGTACTAGCTGTCTTAACCCTTGGGTCCTGGCTTGAGGGAGAAATACTCTGCTGTTTCTTGTGTCAAACCAGGCCCCTAAGTACTCCAACTCCTGAGACGACACCAACTTGTTCTTTGTCACATTCACTACCCACCCCAAGCTCTCCAGAAATTGTACCACCCGGCGGGTAGCTACTTCGCTTTCCTCTCTTGACTTCGCACAAATCAACCAATCGTCCAGGTAAGGGTGTACCAACACCCCCTCCCTGCGTAACGTTGCCGCCACCACCACCATTACCTTGGTGAAGGCTTGCAGCGCTGTTGCCAAACCAAACGGCAATACTCCAATGGTTCAGATCCTATTTAACCAACAGACAGCAACGGATCCGCACCATCTCCACAACCTCGCCCCCCTACCAACAACTTCAAGGAGTACCCTAAGGATCCACCCTATCAGCCATGTTGTTCAACATATATCTCCGTCCGCTATGCTCAATCATACGCACCCACAACATCAACTTCCACATCTACACAGACGACATAATGTAAGATCCATATACTACAAAATCTGGTCACTAAGACATCTTCGTTCACTACTTGAACCCGAAGATTTCCGTACCATCTACCAGGCTCTGATCATGCCACACTTTGACTATGCTAATGTCGTATTGCTAGGCCTCCCTCAATCCACTTTGAATCCCCTACAGCTTGCAATGAATAGCGCTGCGAGGGTTCTCTATGGAGCATCGAGGAGTGAGCATGTATCACCCCTTCTAAAGCAGTTACACTGGCTTCCTATACAGGCCAGGATCATTTTCAAGACATTACTACTTACATTCAAAGCGGTAAACAGTCTCTCCTCCACCTCTTTAACTGAGCTCATCAAGCCCATATCCCCTAATAGATCAAGAAGATCAATTGCATTAAATATGCTATTGGTTCCCCGTGAACTTACAAAATGCACCACATCAACAGCAAATAGGGCTTTCAGTCTCCGTGCCCCAAAGCTTTGGAATATGTTGCCACCTGATATTAGAGCAATCACCAACCTACTGCAATTCAGAAAGGCCCTCAAACATTACCTATTCCTTATATACTTCCCAGTGAGTGCAGAATCACGACCCATCTCTGTTAGTTATAGAAACTCCGAATCACCCAGTGATCCTGAATTCCCCACTTAGTAAGTTCAAGGCTTAGCTGTCCATTACTTCTCAACTGTGCCCTAATTTAAAGATGTAAATAGTTTACACTGCAATCAAAGTTATTTACCTGTGATTCAAACTTACCCTGTTATCCAAGTTATTAACCCTGTTTAATGTAACGCAGACATTTTTGTGTACTGAAATGTTTTGTTCGATGTAAACCGCGCTGATGTTGAATAGTGCGGTATATAAGAGATGTAAAATAAAATAAATAAATAATGCTCTACGCACCGATTACAACTACCAACCCAAAAAACGACCAGCTATCAGCCTGCTTCAACGACGTGGCCAACTGGCTACAGGAGAACAATCTATCCATCAACATAAAGAAAACCGAAGCCCTTATAGTGACAAAAGAACCCGACTTCAAACCACCTACCCACCTCAACATGGGAACCACGAAAATCCAAATCCAGTCCCAAATAAGATATCTAGGCGTCATCATTGACCAAGCTCTCACCTTTAAACAACAAATCAACAAAACCGCTGGGACGATATTCCACAAAGCCAAAACTGTTCAACGCCTCCGACCCCTCCTAGAACCTCCTCACTTCAGGACAGTAATGCAAGCTGTGACACTCCCTCATCTGGATTTCTGCAACATAATCTATCATGGACTTCCTGCCTCACACACCAACCCCCTCCAAACTGCCTTAAATACTACAGCAAGGATTATTCAGAATGCAAAAAAACGGGATCACATCACTCCAATCCTAAGAGACAGCGTAGTTACTCACCTGTAACAGGTGTTCTCCAGGAGCAGCAGGAATCAGTCCTCACATATGGGTGACGTCGGCGCCGACGGAGCCCTCGCGGAGCAATTTTCCCCAGCTTTCAAAGAAAGCCTTTGGGAATTGCAGCGCGCATGCGCGGTCCCCTTCCCACCCAAGGGTGCCATCTTAGCCAGTCAGATGACATAGCTAAAAGACAGCATAAAAATTTGCAAAAAAACTAAAGCAGATAATTGCAACTCCAAGGGGAGGAGGGAGGGTTGTGAGGACTGATTCCTGCTGCTCCTGGAGAACACCTGTTACAGGTGAGTAACTACGCTTTCTCCAGGACCAAGCAGGAAGTCAGTCCTCACATATGGGACTCCCAAGCTTAAGGCTACCGGAGACCCTAAGCACAAAAATGAGCTCCCTCTAGCTCAGCAGCACAGAAGGAAGGAATCTTCACTGAATTATTACCCACCGGTAGCCCCCATCCGGGATGGAGGGTAGGAGTTGCTCAAACCTCGAAGAGATTTCGGAGGACTGCCTGTCCGAAAGCACTGTCCCTGCGGGACTCCCTCTCGAGGCAGTAATGGACCGCAAAAGTCTGGCTCGAAGACCAAGTAGCGGCCCGGCAGATGTCTGCCAATGGAACAGAGCGGAGGTAAGCCACTGACGTAGCCTTCGCCCGAACACAATGAGCCGTGACCCGACTATCTAGGGAGAGTCCGGCTGCCCCATAAGCCCAAGCGATACAGTCAGCAACCCAGATGGACAGAGTACACTTGGAGACAGGGAGCCCCAATTTATTGGGGTCAAAAGACACGAAAAGCTGAGCAGCTTTACGGTGCTCCCGCGTACGGTCAAGGTAGAAGTTCAACGCCCTTCTACAGTCCAGGGTATGCAGGACCATTTCAGCTCGGCTGGAGTGTGGCCTGGGAAAGAAGGTCGGAAGTACCACCTCCTGATTGATGTGAAAAGGGGAGACCACTCTTGGAAGAAATTTTGGGTGAGTCCGTAGGACTACCCTATTTTTGTAGAACCGAGTGTAAGGGGGATCAGACACGAGGGCCTGCAATTCACTTACGCGTCTAGCGGAAGTGAGGGCTATCAGGAATAAGGTTTTCCAAGAAAGAAAACGGAGAGAACAGGTAGCCATAGGTTCAAAAGGCGGACAGGTGATCCGCTGTAAAACCACATTCAGATCCCAGTCAGGTGCTGGCGGGCGCAGAGGTGGTTTAAGTAGAAGGAGACCTCGGAGAGAAACCTCGCTACGAGAGGGTCGCTGGAAAGAGGTCTGCCGTCCACCGGCACATGATGTGCTGAAAGAGCACTGAGGTGAACTTTGACGGAGTTGGACTTAAGTCCCAGATTAGAGAGGTAGAGCAAGTACTGCAAGATCACCGACACCGAGCAGGAGAAGGGATCCTGAGACTGCTGGGCACACCAAGCGGAAAAGCGACGCCATTTAAGGGCGTAGCATTTGCGGGTAGAAGGTCGCCGGGAAGCTAGGACGACCTCTTCCACCTCTGCCGGCAGTAGAAGGGGAGCAAGGACTACCCTTTCAGCAGCCAGGCCATCAGATGTAGAGATCTGAGGTTGGGGTGTAGCAGGGACCCCTGATCCTGTGTTAGGAGATCTGGTTGAAACCCCAGAGGGAACGGATCCTCTACCGCTAATTGCAGCAGGAGTGGAAACCACGGCTGTCTGGGCCAGCGAGGAGCTATCAGGATCATGGAAGCTTTGTCTCGGAGAACCTTGAAAAGAGTCCGAGAGACTAGCGGTATGGGAGGAAAGGCATACAGAAGGCTTTTCGACCATGAGAGCAGAAAAGCATCCGCCGCTACTCGAAGGGGATGCGGCTGCCGAGAGCAGAAGCGAGGAAGTTGCCGGTTGAGAGGACTGGCAAAGAGATCCATCGTGGGGAGGCCCCACTTCAGAAAAAGTTTCTGAACTACCAAGGGATCCAGGCGCCACTCGTGCGGCTGGAGGATCCTGCTGAGTTTGTCCGCCAGGCAATTTTCTTGGCCTGGGAGATAAACTGCCTTGAGAAGAATGCCGTGGCTGACGGCCCAAGAGCAGAGCCTCTGTGCTTCTCGACAGAGAAGGAAGGAGCCCGTGCCTCCCTGTTTGTTCACGTAGAACATGGCAACTTGATTGTACGTCTGGACAAGGACGGACTGGTGAGAAGTCAGGTGGGAGAAAGCCTTGAGAGCCAGACGGATTGCTCTGAGCTCCAGGAAGTTGATCTGCTGCGCAGACTCCCACGTGGTCCAGAGACCCTGAGTACATGCCCCTTGGCAATGCGCTCCCCATCCTAGGAGAGAAGCATCGGTCGTCAGCACTTGAGCCGGCGGAGGAGACTGAAAAGGCATTCCGAGCACCAGGTTCGGCCGATGAAGCCACCACTGTAGAGAAGAGGCCAGCGGGCCGGAGATGCGCACTAAGTCGGCTAGGCCGCCCGTGGCCTGTTGCCACTGCTTGCGAAGGCACCACTGAGCAGGCCGCATATTCAGGCGGGCATTGGGGGTCACGTGGACGGTGGAAGCCATATGGCCGAGCAGTCTCAGGAAGCGCCTGGCTGAGACCAGGGACTGGCTGCGAAAACGGCCGGCTAGGTCCATGAGCCGTTGAGCCCTGTCGAGAGGCAGGAAAGCTCGTGCCTGAAGAGTGTGCAATCTTGCGCCGATGAACTCGAGATCTTGCGAGGGGAGCAAAGTGGACTTTGCGAAGTTTATGACAAAGCCCAAGTACTGCAGAAGAGTCACAGTGCGGTGTGTGGCTTTTGTGACTTCTGGAGAGGACGATGCTCTGATGAGCCAGTCGTCTAGGTACGGAAAGACATAGAGGCCGTGAAGCCGGAGATAAGCCGCCACCACCGCGAGACATTTTGTGAAGACTCGTGGTGCGGAGGATAGGCCAAAGGGCAGTACTCTGTACTGGTAATGATTTCCTGCCACCACAAATCTTAGGTATTGGCGGTGGCTTGGGTGGATGAGGATGTGCGTGTAGGCATCCTTTAGATCCAATGAGCATAGCCAATCTCCCTGCTGGAGGTAGGGCAGAAGGATTCCAAGGGTAAGCATCTTGAACTTCTCCCTGACGAGGAACTTGTTGAGGTTGCGCAAGTCCAGGATGGGTCTGAGGCCTCCAGTTCTTTTTGGTATTAGGAAATACCTGGAATAGAAGCCTTGACCCCTCAGGTGGTGGGGCACCGGTTCCACAGCCTGTTCCTAAAGAAGACTTGCTAACTCCTGAAGGAGTAAGTCCCTGTGCAGAGGGAGTCGTGGAGGTTCTCCCGGGAAATAGGAGGGAGGGACCTGGTGGAAGTGGAGAAGATAGCCTTCTCTCACAACATGAAGCACCCAGGCATCTGATGTGATGTTGGACCACCTGTGGGCAAAGTGAACCAGCCGGCCTCCTGTGCTGGGAGGAACCAGCTGAGGGGGAGAGGCTATGCTGATGAAGTAAAAAACCCCCACCCTTCTGAGCAGGGGCCGGTGGTGCAGGCTTGGGGGCTTGCTGCCTACGGGACCCGTTACCCCGTCCCTTGGCCTGCTGACCCTGTTGGGGAGCTGCGGAGGCCTGATATTGAGGCGAACCGAAGAAAAAAGAGAAATAAATCACTAAAAATCAACTTTTTCAGCGGGGACAAGAAGACCACGTCTGTAGGGCTCCGCGGAAAAAAGAAGACTGGCTAAGATGGCACCCTTGGGCGGGAAGGGGACCGCGCATGCGCGCTGCAATTCCCAAAGGCTTTCTTTGAAAGCTGGGGAAAATTGCTCCATGAGGGCTCCGTCGGCGCCGACGTCACCCATATGTGAGGACTGACTTCCTGCTTGGTCCTGGAGAACTCCACTTCCTTCCAATACAAGCATGAATCAAGTACAAAGCTATTCTACTCATCCACAAAACTATCCACCAAACACGGAACACCTCACTCCACTCCCTACTGCCTCGCCCATCCCACAACAGATCAACCAGACATTCCTCCAATAACTCTGTCGTCGTCCCTCACAAAAGAACCAAATCCACACAACAGACCTGCAACAGAGCTTTCGAACTTTATGCTCCATCCCTCTGGAACTCTCTACCAAACCACATCAGGAACAACGCTGACATCACATCATTTAAGAAACAGCTGAAGACAATCCTATTCCGTGAACATCTCTGAGCAGAAATACCACCCTATCCGCATGACCTAATACTTAGATTCAGCAGAAGTATACATGTCCATGTCTACCCAAATCATTAATTGTTGTCCCTTGGTGATGGCCCCACCCTGAAAAATTGCCCCCCCCACTATGTTATATGTTACACCGCTTTGACCCGGTGAAAAGCGGGATATAAATGCAGTTAAATAAAAATAAATAAAATAAATGCCTGGAACTGAAAATGCCCTATCGGCACTGCAAAGTGCAGGAACCGCTGATGCTCTAACCATATTGGAATGTGCAGATACGCCTTGGAGAGATCCAAGGACGTGAGAAATTCTCCCTGCCGAACCGCTACTATGACCGATCTCAACGTCTCCATGTGGAAGTGGGAAACCCTTAGGCAGCTGTTGACCTTTTTGAGGTCTAAAATCGGACTCCACGAACCTTCCTTCTTTGGAACCACAAAATATATTGAGTATCGACCGCAACCGCACTGGTCCAGAGGGACCGGCACCACCGCTTCAAGAGCGAGTAGCTGTTCCAAAGTATGTTGCACTGCCAGACGCTTGGTTTTTGTCCTGCACAGCGATTGAACAAAGGCATCGCACTGGGCATTGAAACTCGAGAGCATAACCCTCCCGAATGACCTCCAACACCCACTGATCTGATTTAATTTGGGTCCAGGCCTGATAGAACCCCCACAAACGACCTCCCATGGGAACTAATCCTGCCTGGACCCCCCTCACTTCATTGCAACTTCTTGAGGTTCGAGGAAGGGGAAGCTCCAAAACCTCTACCTGCCCCTCTGAACCCTCGAAACTCCTGGGACCTATACTGAAAACGTCCTCTCTGAAACTGACCGTATCTCGGCTGACGAAACCTCCGAAACTCCCTTTGCTGACTTTTAGAGGGGGCAAGAGGCCTATTCTGCTTTTGCTTGTCCTCCGGTAAGCGTCAGCCCTTAGGCTCTCCGAGATCCTTAACCAACTTGTCCAAATCCTCCCCAAATAGGAGCTTACCGCGAAAGGGGAGCTTAGCTAGCTTTGCCTTCATGGTACTATCAGCCGCCCAATTACGCAGCCACAAGTACCTGCGCGCTGCCACCACGGATGCCATACTCTTAGACAAGCCCCGAATAAGGTCATACTGAACGTCTGCCAAATAAGCCACCCTGGACTCCATCCCGGAGGCTTCCTCGAGCGCCTCTTCTTCCTGATGTCCCTTAAGTTTCTGGGACCATCGTAGACACGCTCTTGCCACCCAGGCCCCACAAATGGAAGCCTTCATGGACATGGCATTGATCTCAGAGACTTGCTTTAATAATGCATCTAGCCATCTATCCTGTGCATCCTTAAGGGCAGCACTGCCCCCGACCGGAATTGTTGTCTTCTTAGTGACCGCCGACACCACTGCATCTACCTTAGGAGATTTAAAAAGATCCTTATCTGGATCCTGTAAAGGATAAAGGCATGCCATCACTCTGGAACCCCTCAAGCCCGCTTCTGGGGTGTCCCATTCCTCCTGAATCATTTCCTTAAAAACTCTATGTATTGGAAAGGCTCTCTGAGACTTTCGTACCGCTTGCAACAATGGGTCCTGTAAAGTGGAGTCTCCCACCTGATCCACTGTGGGCGTGTTCAACGCTTTCAGTATCTCTGAGATAAGGGCAGCTAATTCTTCTCTTCTGAAGACCCGGACAACTCTAGCCTGATCTTCCTACTCTGCAATCTCGCCTTCCTCAAGATCCTGATCTATTTTTGAGCCTTCCAAATCCTCAGACTGATCTTCCAAGGGTACTGCCTCGGCTCTGTCCAATCTAAGCTTCTATAATGGGGCGCAACCCATCCCCCCCTCCTAGGGGTTCCCAAGCGCTTACCCCCCACTGCTCATCTGCCTCAGAAGACTCCCGCTGCCCCCAAGGGACTGCTGCAGCAGCATCAAAAATTCCTGGGAGAAAATTGCCGACAGTCCGCCCTGCCCCAAAGACTGTGAAAGGGACACGTCTGGCACGGTAGAAGGCCTTGGCGCAGGCTCTGAAGGCGCGGCGGGAGAAAGCAACCTTGGAGAGTCAGAAACCTGTTCTTTAGGAATCTTCCCTCCAGCAGTCTCTGCTGTCTCCCCTACTGCTGCTTCCTGTGCACAGCCCCTACAGACACCCACCTCCGAGATTGACCCCTTCTTGGACCCACACAGCACACACTGAGGCCTGGAAGGCATGCTAAGCCCAGGTAACCCCTCCCTGAGCTATCTGCAAGCAATTAAAGCAATTCTCTCACTGCCCTCGTTTCTTCTTCTTCTTTTTTTTATTTTTTTAAAATCATCCAGAGCAAAGGTACCTAGCCCAGAACAGCCCCCCCAAGCTAAAACTAAAGCTTTCCAAAAGGGCCCGCAGTACCCTACGTTGTATGTAGCTGAAAAGGTCTCCGTTCAGCTTTCCCGCGTCACCGCCGCGTGGCATGAGCCTGACCAAACAGAAGCGCCTGTCTCTCACCTCAGAGCACTGCATATAGGGTTAGCGTGGCCCACGCGGTGAAGAAACTTCTCCTGCCGAAGAAGTGCCTTGTTCCAGCGCTGTCACACAGCCCCACTTACATTGGGCTGTGCCCCAACACTAGAGCCGTCGTCCGAGCTCCTCTCCCCTTTTTCAAGCGCTGCCGCTGCCGAGAAAGGGAGCACACTGACATCTGTCTACACCTCAATGGCTCCTCACTCGGTCCGCGGGTTCGGGAGCCAGAGGCTCCAGCACCTACTCCCGCACTCTCCCCGAGACAACGTATGGCTCTGAGGGAGGGGGAGAGGGGGCAGCTACAGCTGCTAACACTGCCTCAAAGAAGACAGAGAGAACCTTGGCTGAAAAATCACTCAAATTTAAAGGGATATTACCCCCTTTTTTTTTCCTTTTTTCAATGAAGATCACTATTTAACACTATTCTAATCTTACACTCCTTAATCATTCCTCCAGTGAGCCCCAAATCTCTGAGGCTCACAGCTCCTCCAGCTGCTTGGAGACTGAAATAACTGAGACAAGGAGGCGGTTCCTGGGCTACTTATCCTGGTGTCACAAGAAATGTGACATGCTCAGTCCCCAAGCTATGGGAGGAGGTGCTTAAATCTCAGAGGTTCGGGACCAGACTGGAGGGACGATAAGGAATTGGCCATTTAGCCCTACCCTCTGCTTTCTATCTTTTAACCAGTTCCTGATCCACAACAGTACACTGCCTCCAATCCCATGACTTTTTAGTTTTGCCAAAAGTCTCTGATGAGGGACCTTGTCAAAGGCTTTCTGAAAGTCCAGATACACTATATCAACTGACTCACCTTTGCCTAACTGTTTATGCACACCTTCAAAAAAGCATAACAGATTAGTAAGACAAGATCCTCCTTGTCTAAAGCCATGTTGGCTGTCTCCCATTAAGCCATGACTATCTACATGATGAATAATTTTGTTTTTTATGATGGTTTCTACCATTTTTCCCAGTACTGACGTCAGGCTCACTGGTCTGTAGTTTCCCGGATCACCCCTGGAACCCTTTTTAAAAATTGGTGTTACATTGGCGATCCTCCAATCTTCAGGTATTACAGATGATTTTAATGATAGTTCACAGATTACTAATAGTAGGTCTGCAATCTCATATTTCAGTTCTTTCAACACCCTTGGATGTATACCATCTGGTCCAAGTGATTTGCTACTCTTCAGTTTATCAAATAGTTGTAATACATCTTCCCGGTGTATCGATATTTCTTTCAATTCTTCCTCAGTATCACCTTTTAAATACTTCAGTCATGGGTAACATCCCTACATCTTCCTCAGTAAAGACTGAAGCAAAGAATTCATTCAGTCTCTCCGCTATAGCCTTGTCCCCTCTTACTGCCCCTTTTACCCCTCTATCATCTAATGGTCCAACTGACTCTCTCACAGGTTTTTTGCTACAAATGTACTTGAAAAAGTCTTTATTACGCGTTTTTGCTTCCACAGCAAGTTTCTTCTCAATCTCTTTGCCTGCCTTATCAATGCCTTGCATTTAACTTGTCAGTGCTTGTGCTGTTTCCAGTTTTCATCATTTGGCTCTTTTTTCCATTTCCTAAAAGATGCTTTCTTGGCAACAACAGCCTCTCTGACCTCACCTTTAAACCATGCTGGCAGTTTTTTGGACTTCCTTCCACTTTTCTTAAAGCGTGGAATACAGCTAGTCTGGGCTTCCAAGATAGCATTTTTAAACAACATCCAAGCTTGATGTAAGTCTTTGACTTTTGCAACTGCTCCTTTTAGTTTTTTCTTAAGTATTTTCTTCATTTTATCATAGTCTCCCTTTTGAAAGTTAAAAGGTAGTACTGTGTATTTCCTTACCATCCCTCTTCCATTAATTAAATCAAACGCGATCATGCTATGATCACTATTGCCAAGTGGCCCCAACACCCTTATCTCTTGCATCAGATCTGGTGTTCCACTAAGGACTAAGTCCAAAATGGCTTCCCTTCTGGTCGGTTCATTTCATTCAGGTCTTTGAATGGAGAGAAGGTAGAAATGTGGAAGGGAAAATGGGAGCCTGGATAAGGGGTGGGACATAAAAAAGGAACTGGAGATGGCAAGGGAATGAGTGATAGGGAAGGAGATGGAACTGATGAGGAAAGGAAGAAGCAGAAGGTAGATGAAGTTCTGGAGGGGCAGTATCTAGAGGGAGGAAATGGGGGACTAGACAGTGATGAAAGATGGGAGAGTAGGAAACTGGAGAAGGAATAAGACTGGTGGGGAATGGGAGGACTAGGAAAGAAAAGAGTAAGAAATAGAAAGCTTTTAAGTCGGTAAAAAGTGGAAAGAAGGAGACAGGATTGGGGGGGGGGGTGTGGAGAGATTAAATCAAGCTATGAGAGAAATGGAAAAAAAAGATGAAACAGTAGGATCAATGTTAGAGAGAGATGTAGGGGAGAAAAGGAAGAAGACGGGGAGGTGAAGAAAAGAGAAATGATATCTGGAAAAGGACTTAGGAGAACATCAACAAGAGGAAGTGTTAAAGAGAGATCAGGACCAATATATTTGGAAAACTTAAATGATCACACAACAAAAGTACAAAATACTTTTATTGTCAGTTTTCAGAGAATGAAATAGGTCAGCTCTGAAAATGTACATTCCTTTGTATTTGGTTCTGTACAGAAAGAAATGATTTCTGTTTCTTTTTTCAGTGCTCTGCTCAGAGGCTGTTTTATTGGGTTTTCCATTTCATTTCTTGTCTGAACATTTGTTTCTAATCTGTAGTTGCATCTAAGAAGTGATAGTCTGGGTTTTCCTTGTGTAATTGCGTTGAAGGTTTGTCAGATTAATCTGATTAATATCTTTGAGTGACCAGAAAGTTGGATCGAGGGAGAGTGCTAGATGTGAGATACTTTTCTAATTCAGCCAGCTCCCGTCTCTCTGAAAGAACCTCATTCTCTTTAACGTCATTCCCCTTCCTCTCTCTCCTGCTTCTACTCCTCTCATAGGGGATATCAATCCCAACCCTGGCCCCCCCTAGACTTAGTTCACACTCTCAGGGTAGATCCACATGCAATCCCTCAAATCTTATTTCTATCCCTCTTCTTTCCCCGTCCTCTCTCCCTTTCTCATGTACCTTGTGGAATGCATACTCCATTTCTAGTAAACTCGCCTTCGTTCACCACCTCTTTATCTCTAATACTTCTCTTCTTGCTGTAACTGAGATCTGGCTTCTCCTTAAAGACTCTACTTCAGCTGCTGCCCTCTGTCTTGGGAGCTACCAATTTTCCCATATGCCTCACTCTGTTGGGCATGACGGTAGTGTTGGGTTTCTGTTCTCTCATTCCTGTCCATTTCAACTCCTCCTTCTGCCTCATTCTCACTCCTTTCCTTCCTTTGAAGTTCACTCCATCTGCTTCTACTCCACTACCTCTCCGGATTGCTGTCATTTATCGACCTCTTGATAAGTTCACCTTTACCTTTCTCAATGGCTTTGACCCATGGCTTTCCTTCTTTCTGGATGCATCTCCCTCCTTATTGTTGGGGATAATCTCTCAGACCCTCATGCCTTAAAGCTCCTTTCCCTTACCACCTCATTCAATCTCCATCTATACAGTACTCTACTGCCCCTACTCACCAGCTAGGCCATTGCCTTGACCTTGTCTTTTTCTCTAACTGCTTGCCCTCAAATTTCTGCACCTCAGTTCTTCCCTTATCTGAGCATCACCTACTAAGTTTCACTCTTCATCACCCTGCACCTCACTCCCTCATAATCTCCTCCAATATCTTTCAGAATCTTCGTGTTATCGACCCATCAGGTTGGTCCACTGCTGCCTTACCACCTCTTTCCTCCACTATGTCATCTGTCTGTTAATGATGTCATATATTCTTATCACTTGTCACGCCCCAGCCCTCTGCCTAAGGCTTAGAGGGGTAGGGTCGCCATTAACTTCTCTTTAAAAGGTTGAATAAACTATTTTTCTCCAGTGAAGCATGCTGGGAGTTGTAGTTTTGGCCTTCTAAGATGAAGTGTAGTCATGAAACCGAAAGTAAAGGCAAATGACAAAATTTATTCCCCAAACGCAAACAAAGTCCATGTAGACTGTAACAGGATACTTCTCCAAACATTCGCTTAAGGTTATTTACAACTTAGGCTGGATGAGCTTCACAGTCATTAATTATATGCAGCTGCTTATCAATATAACGGATAAAGAAAACACAGCTTCTTCATTCAACAAAGTAGAAATTTCTTCTTTTTACCTTTGTCTTCATTAAGCATTCCAATGTACAGGCAACAGGTATCTTCCCCTTAAAAAGGGCAAGTTCCTACCTTCAGCTCAGGTTAGGTTTCATTATTCTACTTTTCAGGAGACTTTATCTTTTCAGCTATTCTTTAGCAAAGGGACTCAATGCTAACAGCTTGACATAGAGTACAGTCCATGAGTACTTCTGGAGGTAATAAATCCTGCTCAATAGGCTCAACCTGCATTTCCTCTGGCTCCGGTAATGCAGTGCCCTGCTCTGAGCTTTTACCGTATGTCTCAGGGTCTATTCTCTCTGAGGATCCCTGTGTCTCTCTTGAGCACAGCTCCACCCGGTAAGGATAAATTGTACCTGAAGCTGTGGTCACTTCTCCCTGGCTGTGTTTACCAGTCTCCCTCCAGCTTCTGGGAAACAGTCCCTGGTTCACTTCCCTGAGTTCCTTCCTGGAGCTCTGCCATGGCTCCCTGTTCCAGGCATGGCTCCTTTGACTCCTGTGCTGAGTCCTGGGCTCCCACCTCTGAACTCTCTGAACCTTCTGATCAGGAACTGGGGTTTGGAGCCTTCTCTGCTCTCTCCTTCCGTGCTCTCTCCCTCCGGTCTCTCTCTTTCCGTGCTCTCCTCCTCCTGGCTCTCCTCTCCCGGGCTCTCCCCCTCCGGGCTCTCCTCTCTTTCTCTCTAGCCAAGGTTTATATCCCTGCTTCCCGGGCAGTGTCTCCCCCTCTCTGGACAGGTGCTTGCAATTATCTTCCAAGCCTGCAACTACGTCAGCAGAGCTTGGGTGTGGCAGCCTAGGTCTGGTTTCTCTCTGCTTGCTTTCTTTATGCCAACGCTGAAACCTGTGCACTGCAGGGATGTCACTTTTCTTAAAAGCAAAATCATCAGTTTCTCCTATTTCCATAGGCTCACTACAAGCTTTCTTATCACACACTGTACTCTGCTCTGGATGCTCTTGCTCCTCCCACTTCATGTCCTTTGAAGCGTACTGTATCTCAGCCCTGGCTGTCCTCTAAAACCTGCTACCTACGTTCCTGTACCCGTTCAGTTGAGTGCCTTTGGCTCAAATCCCATATCCTTACAGATTTCCTACATTTCAAATTCATGCTGGCCTCTTTCCAGTCTACCATAGCATTCACCAAGCAAGAGTACTATGTCCATCTGACTAGCCTCTGACTCTCGCTGTCTCTTTACAACTCTCAGCTCTTTTCTAAGTGCCTCTGCCTCTGACTTCTCCTTCCCTTTTTTCCCAGACTTTGGCTGACTACTTCCATGACAAAATCCACAAGATTACTCTTGAATCGTCCCCCCCCCCCCCCCCCGGGGTCATCTCCATCCTCCCTTCATTCTCTAATCCTTTTCTCAACTTGTATCACCATTTCTTCTTTTTCTTAAGATCACTGAGGAAGAAACCACACATCATCTCTCCTCCTCTAAACTTACTACCTGCTCCTCTGATCCCATTCCCATCCATCTACTAAACTCCATCTCCTCCACTGTTGTCCCTTCCATCTGTCATATCCTCAACTTATTGCTTTCTACCACAACTATTCTTGCACCTTTAAGCATGTTGTGGTTACACCTCTCCTCAAGAAACCATCACTTGATCCTACTTGTCCTTCTAATTTTTGACCCATCTCTCTCCTCCCCTTTATTTCTAAACTTCTTGAACATGCAGTTCACAGCTGCTTTCTTGACTTTCTCTCCTCTCAGTCCCTTCTGGATCCACTGCAATCTGGCTTTCACCCACTACATTTTACTGAGGATTCTTGCCAGTCTCCAATTACTTGTTTCTCACCAAATCCAAGGGCTTTTACTCAATCCTCATCCTTCTTGATATTTCTGCTGCTTTTGACACTGATCACCTTCTCCTGAATACCCTGTCCTCACTTGGATTTAGGAGTGCTGTCCTATCCTGGTTTTCTTCCTATCTCTTCCACTGCACTTTTAATGTATGTTCTGGTGGATAATCTCTACTGCTATCCCACTTTCAGTTGGTGTACCCCAGGGCTCTGTCTTGGGACCTCTTTTTTTCTCTCTATCTACACTCGGCATACTGCCTCAGGTAGTTTGTTCCAGGCATTAAGAGCAGCAAAGTAGAAAGATCGAAGTCTGGAGTTGGCAGTGGAAAAGAAAGGCACAGATAGAAGGGATCTGCCAGAAGAGTGGAGTTCCCAAGGAGGAATATAGGGACAGATAAGAAATGAAAGGAAGTGAGGAGCAGCTGAATGAAAGCACTTATAGGTCAGTAGCAGAAGTTTGAACTGGATTCAGAAATGGATAGGGAGCCAGTGAAGTAACTTGAGAAGAGGGGTGACAGGAGCATATCTACACTGGCAGAAGATTAGCCATGCAGTTGAGTGCTGAATAGATTGAAGTGGGGAGAGATGATTCAGAGGAAGAACAGCAAAGAGAAGGTTGCAATAGTCTAGAAAGGAGGTGGCTAGACAATGGATAAGGGTCTTTATGGTCCTGCGGTAGCTAGCAACATGTGTCCCAACATGCATTCAGCGTGTGCCAGAACATGCACTGCCAGCTAGCACCCTTTAGTAAAAGATTTTAGCAAAGCCTTTGACACGGTTCCATATAGACAACTTATAAATGAACTGAGCACCCTTGGGATGGGTCCTTAAGTGATTGACTAGGTTAAAAACTATACAAGTTTCCTGACTTCAGAATTACATTTAGAAATTGACCTGCTCACTTTCAGGAAAAGGCTTAAGGCACACCTTTTTTAAACATGCATTTACTGAATACAGTTAATTGAAAACTAATTAGAATTTTTGGATATTTTAATTTTTCTGTTAATTTACTTTTTTGTTTTATTAATATTTTGTGTTATGTATTTTGTTTTCTTTGAATCTTGTTTTTTAAATTTATGATTGTTATGATGTGATCTGCCTAGGTTTTACAGTACATATGGAACATTATTTTTTCAAATAAATAAATAAAATAAAAACTAGTTGAGTAGTAAGTGATAAAGGGTAGTAGTAAATGGAGTTCACGCTGAGGATAATGATGTTATCAATGGTATGCTGCAGAGATCAGTCCTAGGTCCAGTTCTTTTTAATACTGTTGTAAGTGATATTGCAGAAGGGCTGTTGAGTAACGTTTGCCTCTTTGTGGATGATACCAGAGCCTGCAATAAGGTAGACACCTGGGAAGATATAGAAAACATGAGGAGGAATCTAGCAAAACTTAAAGAACGGTCTAGAATTTGGCAGCTGAGTTTCATGTTGTGATTTAATGCTTAAAAATTGCAGGGTCATGTAGCTGGGCTACAAAACACCAAGGGAGTGGTACTGTAAAGGTGATGAAATATTTCTGACCACAGAAGAAGAGCAGGACCTGGGAGTGATCATATTTAATGATATTAAGGTAGTCAAACAGGTGGAAAATGCAACAGCAAAAGCTAGGGTGCTGGCATGCACAGGGAGAGGAATGGCCAGCAAGAGGTGATAGTGCCTGTACAAGCTCTGGTGAGACATCTTTTGGAGTACTATGTGCAATTCTGGAGGCCACACCTTCAAAAAGATATAAACAGGATGGAGCTGGTGCAGAGGATGGTTGCTAAAATGGTCAGTCATCTTCATCATAAAGTACATAGGGACAGACTTAAATATCTCAATATATAAACTTTGGAAGAAAGACAGGAGGGGAGATATGATAAAGAAGTTGAATACCTTCATGGCCAAATTAGAGGAGGAGCGAGGGAAGGCCAGGAAATTATCCATATATTTAGCTACTGTCTGGATAAGTTACAGGTTTGGTTTAGGCTTGCCAAATAGTAGGTCTTAACTAAACAGATAGGGTCCAATATTCAAAGGATTTATGCTCTTAACCTTTACAGTTATGTTCCTAAATTGGACTTTTTGAAAATTTACTAGGGCTAAGTGCCTAAATTTCTGTTCAATTTCTATGAACTCCTAAATTTAGGAACATTAAAAGTGGGTGGCAACAAGGGCAGATTTAGGGTGGGGACAAAAGATTAGGAGCTTAGCACTGATTTTCAGCCTTAAACTCATAAATCTAGAGAAATGAATGGCAGGCCTAACTTAATGAGCATAACATTTAATCTCCTATATTAAACTAAATTTTTGGCTGAAAATTTAGGCTCCTATGTTTGGCTGAATATAGGGCAGAAATTTAGGATCCCACCTTAGGAGCCTAAGGGGCACATTTACTAACTGATTTGCCGGTTAGCGCACAATGATGCTGCCAAATTAGCACAGAGGTTCATGGTGATATTTGAGGGCATGTACAGCCATTCCCCTGCTAATAGTATGATAATGTGCAGCACCCTGCTAATGCCACACAGGTGCACAATGCCACCCACTGAGGTGGCATTAACTGCATCCATGCCAATGGCAACATGCGTGGTTAATGCACACCTACAACACCCTCGCTAACCGTGATGCACTCTCAATACTAATGTACTGTCCTGAACCAAGCCAGTCCCTGCCCAATCATGTGCTGATTAGCATGGGATTTTTAGTACAGGGTCACACGCTGTTAGTGTGGTGCCCTGAGCATGTGGCATTGCCTATTATGCCTTCTCACTTACCCACCCAGCTGTTTGCTTTCTCCTGGAATACGCAAGAGCTGCAATTTTCTAGTGAAACTGTAAGAACAAAATATTAAAAAGGGTTTTCATTATTTGTTTGAAAAGTACTTTAAAATAAGACGCACACATTTGTGTAGGAGATTGTATTTCTATTAAATCATCTTTTATTTTTTATTTTAACAAAGACTTTTAAGTTACAAGTTGAGCTATACAATATAAGAAAATACTACATGCTCCTTTATTCAGCTATAGAATGCACCACAAAAAATGGCTTAGATCAGAGAGTGAACCTTGGAACAAAAAATGGATGTGTAGTAGCAGAACGTCACTCTTAAACAACAGAGATTTATGGAGGCTGCTGGCTAGGCCAGGGGACTTATTGAAAAGACACACATGAACGGCAGCATATAGTAGTAGCATGTCTCAGAACAATGCAGTATTAGTGGAAAAGAAGAGAGACCCTTGAAATATCATTACTAAAAATTGCTGACTTCTTCAGAGCAAAATTAAATAGAACTCAGATGTCCAATCTATGCTCAAGGTATACCAGCCTTAATTAAACGGCCTTAATCACTGAATTGTTCTTTATACAGGCTTTAGTCTACAAAATGTAAAAAATGGAGGCTTTGTTTTAAAAAAAGGTGAGTTTTATCTATAGCATGTTCAGTCAGAATTTACACAAGTACATTAATGTTTTTGAGACCCAGTGGGTACCTCAATAATGTGTAGCGGACAGATATTTAAAAAAAAAACAACAGAGATGTTATATATGTGATAAATTCCTCAGGTTTTTTTCCATAATAGAGATTTAAGGTCAGTAGAACAGCGGGCAAAACAAACAGCCTTTTCTTCATATACCTCTACTGTTGTCCTCTAAACTCCCTTGTTGCACTGACTGGCCTACCACCTGTTTATCCCTGAACTGAAGCAGGTAATGGAAAGAAAGAAATAGAGAACAAAATTAACTGTGATTACCAGCTTCTCATAGCCTACAGTCATTTTTCTCAAACAAGCACGCATGGCAAGAACAAGAAGCAGTAGCAGTACAAACCCAAGACCCAGCATATAGGGCTACAATGCTTTTTACAGTACACTTTATCTATTTGTAGTGGAGGGAGACAGCAAATTTGGGAACGAATTTACAAAACTATATGCTTAGCAGTGAGCGTGTTTTGCTTTGTGAAGTTAGCTTCCCATATCCTGAGGGCATATATCCTAATCAGCAATTTAGCAGCACAATACCAGTATTTCTGCATGAGCTGCTCTCAAGTCCTTCACAGTGTACATGGGATGAATGCATTGATAGCCAGGTAAATGGTAGGAAAGACCTGAAGACATGTACTTCTGTGCTGCTGATTTTATACAGTGGCACGTATTAGGGATGAGGAGGGTTCAAAGAACCTATTGCAGCTCCACAGTCATTGATTCAGCTGACTTAAAATTAACACTTTTAACTCCCGGGTGTACAAAAACAATTCTTTACATTTTTCATAAAAGACTGTTTTAGCTACTCAGGATTTCTTCTCTGGGGCATCCACACTTTAAAATCCTTTCTACTAGTACCATATGTACCTGCATACCGTATATACTTGTATTCACGGTTCTAAAACACACAAAGGACAGCATGTCATTCATTCGTACACTATGACAAGCCCATATTCATGAGTATCTTATCAACTCTGAATGGACTAAATCTAGAAACCCTGGAAGCCTAATTCAGGTCAGCTTTTCCCATAGAAAGTATCTTCTCCAGATCATAAGCATAAGCTGTGCTGATGTATACATCTTAAAATGATACCACTGCATTTCGTTTTGCTCTGACAGTCATAGGTTAAAAGCTACAAAATACATTTTGAATGATGCTGAGACAAGCTCATACACTGAGCCTTTCCTTACAGAAATGCGGTTTATTATAGACTATGGTGCTAATGCCAGAGAGAAACTACCAAGGCTTCTTGAAATCTCTCCATGAAAGATACATAGCCGTAGGGAGGGCAGATAATCTGATCAATGACATTGCCAACTATCTACTAAATTCATCTAAAACACAGTCACAGAGAAGCCAAATGAGAAACTCTAGAATAATCTAGCCACTTGAATTCTATATTCAAGGATGCATCCTTTCGGCTAGGATCATTTAAAGAATACAGATTTTATTTTAACTTGTGTTCAAAACTGCCTGATGGGCTACAATATTTATCAACGGCTCTGTTTCAGACTTGATGCGATCAGGTGCTATACCGACAAATCAAGCTAACAGAACTAAACCACATACCTGTAAAGATGTAGACTGTCGTCAGGGAATAATTCCAATCTGATAATTCATTGGGGATACTATTTGACTTATTAATTACCTGTGCCAGCTGAAGTCAGCATAACTCATTAATCAAAAGGAAGGAAGGACTGCTAAAAACCTGAGACTGGGCTATATGAGGCTGGGGGTTTATGAACAAGGGACCTTACTGAATTGAATTCTGTGCAGCCAGCCTGGACTTTGTAAGCTTCATTTAATTATTACAGTATAGTGTTCTATTCTGCAATCAAATATTGGGTGGCTGTGAAAAGTATTCTATTTCAGTTATTGCAGGCCAGAATAATGTAAATGCCTTTATTGGGTCAATGGGGAACCATTCTTGGTGTCAAAGAGACACAAAACACGCAATTAACCTTCTGCTCCCTTTGAAACAGCTGTAGCTGTACATGGATGGAAAGAATTTGGTCAGAAAGCAGCAAATTAGTGTTCTTGGGACAGAACTGTCCTCGTGCTCTGATATCTCTCAGCAGCTTGCGGATTTTATTTCTTCTTTGCATTGACGTTTTTGCAGACCCAGTTCATGCCATCCTGAAAATAAAACCAGAAAACAGAGAAGACTGGTTAAATTAGCATAAAGAGCACTGTGCAATTAGACTGTAAAAGCAAAGATTATTTGGCACACACATCTATAGTATGTGCTCATGAAAACAAAATTGGGTGAAAATCTCCTTTCTTCATGATTTCTTATTGACTCCATTCACTACATCAGGGTCTCATCCATTTTTTTTAAACAAAGCCCAGTGAGAGCTTTCTTTTATCTTGGGTGACATTTTTGCTTTGGTTTACAAGGATACTGATCTCTCTCATCATTGTCTTCTGAAAATCTTCAGCTCTGGGATGCGTGGAGGCAGCTGTCACAGTCCTTGGAGGGAGCAGAGTCACTTATTGCACCATGACAACATCTATTAGTCAGATTTAGGGCCAATGATTGCAGAGTTTCAGAAGGAGCCCTGAAGCATGACCTCAGACAATGACTGTCAGTGCAATGACAAGACCAAAGTAAATTGTAAGGGGATATAAACTAGGGGAAAATGACTGCACAGTTGCAAATGAAGGCTTATGACATCAGATTTCAGCCATGGAGGAAACTGCAATACCACCCACCTCCAAACAAAACTTCTCGCTCTAATATGTCCTTTAAATTAATAACCATAGTTCACCCTAAGCTGAAATGTTTGGGTTTATTCTTCTCTTTTGTGTTAAAAAATTCTTGCTAATGCTGTCTATATTGAAAATCCTTAGTGAATGGAGCCCTTCTAGTTCAGACTCCCATGCTGCTTACAAAGATTATGAACGATTCCTGCAGTTAAGAAGATATTCCTGCTTTTGTAACACATGATATCTGAAGCAGTAATCAGATTTCCTACCATCATGGCACACACAGCCCCTCATTCATTTTGAATGTGGGTTTATTGGCTGAATCAGAACAGCTGAGACAGCTTAAAGTAATAAATATCTGCTGACACACACCTCTATTCAGTACACTGATCCCATAAATAATACAGCACTGCAAAACAATAAACATGCATACTATCTCCTAACTAATTTAGCCATAAACCAAATTTATAATTATTAAACTATGCTTGCTGTCATTATCGAGCTCCACTAAAGAAAGTGCACTCTGTGTAGGCAAGTATAATAAAACAGACTTTATAATGACATTTACCATGGCTGGGAAGTCAACTGCATCAACCATATAAAAAGGAACAAAACAATGAACAAAACACTTTATAAAAAAGCTAGAGTGAATGGATTATATGCTCAAAGCACATAGTTTAGGTACCTAGAGACTCATTCACCTAGATTCAAGACTAAAAAGTTTCTGCTTTTAAAGGTAATTGTCAACTTTGGCAAATAAAAATGATCAAACTCTATGGGGGTCATTCTGAACCACAAATACACATCTATCCTGCACGTACAGGCAGCTTATCTCGTGAAAACGTCTAAAACTGTATTCTGCACACTCGCGGCCCTGCACTTACACGACACATTAACGGGGATCCCAGAACATGGGCAGGAGGGGGTGTAATGGGGGCATAGCCAGCCATGGAGATGTATAAAGCGTATTCCAGTGCTACCCACATACGTCCACAGTAGTTCTCACAGACATCCAGGTTATACTGCTGAAAGGTCAAATAAAGGTAGGACTTAGAAATATTGCTGCCCTGCACCTCATTGCAGCCCATAGTGGTGAATGGATGTATAACCTATGCTGTGCACTGTTGTGTCTGCAGGCTGGGAAACCACAGCATGCAGTGTTCCTGAACAGAAAGCAGAGGAGGGGAGTCCTCGACGAGGACAGTTGTTACCTGCCTCAGCTGATCCATCTCCTGACGAGGAACCTTTGCTGGGCGTTCTGTCTCCGAAGATCCCATCCGGTGCTCGGGGCTCTGTGACAGGCCCCGGGAGGAGCCGGGTCGCTCGGAGCCATCCAATGACGCCGCCTTCGAGGGCTTCTTCTTCCTCCTATGTTCCCTCAAGGGAGACCCCCTCTCTGAGGAACCTTGATGCTGCTCGGGCTTGGAATGCTCCTCCCGAGACGTAGAGGCCTCAGACGAGGTCCGGGCTCTCGAAGGCATGCACTCAGAAAAAATCCTATTATGCTGCTGCTGGCGGCCTTAGAGGACATCTTCCTACACGGACCGCAGACCGTCGGGTCATGGTCGGGCCCGAGGCACCGGAGACAGCAGTCATGCATATTGGTGAGGGACATAAGTTTTACACACCGATCGCATTTTTTAAACCCGCTGGTAGCCATCGGGGGAAAAAGGGGCCCTGCGAGGTCAAAGACCTGGGCTGCCAGTGAAAAAGAAAAAGGGCGCGAACGCCAGTCACGAAGGACACAACCGAAAAAAATAAAGCCGGACTCGATACCGATGTATTGAGCCGAAGGCGGGAAGAGGAACCGATGTTGACCGGTAGAGAAAAGAGAAAATTTTTAACTTTTTCCATGGGGACACGGGGACTACGTCCAAAGGGCTCCGCGGAAAAAAGGAGACTGAGCAAGATGGCACCCTTGGGCGGGAAGGGGACCGCGCATGCGTGATGGCAACTCCCAAAAGCTTTCTCTGAAAGCTGGGGATTTGCTCTGCATGAGGGCTCCATCAGCGCTGACGTCACCCATATGTGAGGACTGACTTTCTGCTTGTTCCCGGAGAAAAAATGGCTAATTGACGACAAACAGAAAAGAATAAGAGAAAAAACTGGGCCACGAGAGCCAGACAGAAAAACTTTTTCCAGACTGCAGGAACACATCCTAGGGGGCTCTGCAATAAGAAAAGGACTGGAGAGTATAGCGCTGCGACAGGTGGGAAGGCGTGCACGCGTGCGCAGTGTACCTCCCTAAAGTTTCCTTTGGAAGCTGGGGAGTGTTCCATGTGGGGCTCCGTCAGTGACATCACCTATACGTGAAGACTTGTTTTCTGCCTGTTCACAAAGAATACCTGTTATAAAAATTTCTCATTCAGCCCTTGTTACCATGACAAGACACAATTTAGCATGTCTCTCTGAACTCTTCATCTCCCCTTAAGACAAGAACAATTTTGGAAATGAAGGAAGGGGAAATATGGTGTTTTGATGCAATGTAAGTGTGCTCTTATCATATGCACATAGTTCCTGGCATATGTGAACATTGTGATAAGGAAGCTTATCATAGCTCAGGAAGGAGCTATAGAAAAGATGATGTGACTCTGAACAAGCAACCTGTCAGTTCTGGTAGAAATAAGAAAACAGAATTTTCTCACAAAAGACTACCAGTCCCAGAATGCACCAGGTTTCCAGCAGCCATTAGAGGAGCTGAAGTGGGGAAACGTGTGTTCAATCAGGAGGGCTATGAGGTAATCCCTAAGCACTCATCTCAAAGGGCAGGGCCTGATTCAGCACAGCTGTGCTGTATTAGGGAGGAGCACTCATCAAGGCAGAATAAGAATAGAGTTTGTTCTACAGATGACAAGCATCAGCTCCATGATCATGATCTTCAGGATCACCTTGGATATACAGAGAAGGATCATCAGTTTCATCTGAAGGATCAGCAGAAGCAGAAGCAGAAGCCAAACCGGACGGATAGAGAAGGAAAGAAACCCTCTGGAAGGAAGAGGAGAAAAGCCTTTGAGAGGTCTAGAAGAGTCCAAGGCAGTACGTATACTGGGAGGTATTTCAAGGGCCAGCATATACCATTGGACTGGGGAAAGCCAGAGGAATGGTGCTGCAGAACAAGGAATCACCAGAGGCTACCTGTGAGGGAGACGGCTGCACGTGGAAGGGACTCTAAGACCTATGCCAGAAGGTATGTGAAGAGAGATCCAGTGTCCAGGGATCAGGACTGGAAGGCTGGACATAAGAACTGGACTACATACTGGCCAGGCTATATAGAGAGGAACTATAGCAACAATGGAAGTTCAGGTATGAACATTGATCTATGCCCTAGCTATAACCTTGAAAGACAGCAGGGAAATAAGTGTTCTCCTGAAAGTGCTCCATTGAAAGATTCATCTGTGCCAATTCATGATAGTGACCCTATGCTTGTTGATGAAGGGGAAATAATAGCAGATCAAGATATTGTTTATATGGACTGCTCTCTATCCAAACTCCGTTGGTAACTTTCTGTGATAAAGCACAGCAGCCATCACAAAGAAAATATAAATTTGTTCTTTATTCCACTAAGAAAAGCTCCTGAAGCAGGATTTGACTCACACAGTAGAAAGCCAGCCTGCTAAAGGGTTTCAGCTGGATAACTGATAGCAATTGAGCTGCACCTAATTGCTTGTGAGCTAGGAGAGAATTACTTCTGGATCTGTGTGGAAAGTAATCAGAAGTTAACCTTACAAGAACAGTTTATTTCTTTCTTTGTGGCTTTTCGTTTGTTAGAGATATGCTAAGAAAACATTAGCTAATTGCCTGACAAGTTTAAAGGTTGTTTTCCTGATTTTGGTTTTTGACTTTTGTTTTACCAAGTTAAACACTGCAAGCAAGTAACCTAATTTATGTGCTACCAAGCATATCTGTGCTGGGAGAAATAACCCCATAAATAAAGAAGTATCTTATTGGCTTTAACACTTGTGCACAACTAAATTATTGTCAGCAGCTGTGTCTGGTGTGAATGAACTACATTACCCACAATACCTTGCAAAAATCATATAAATATATGCATTGTCAAGACTGTGAAGATTCTCACCCAGGCAGCCGTCTGACAACATACACAGCCCTGCACACACGCAGGAATTCATGAAGCCCCAGCCCTGAATACACACATGCATGCATGCAGCCTCTGACATGCCTGATGACACACACACGCATGCAACCTGATACTCCCCATGACACACACATAGCCCTCAAGTCCCCATGACACACACATGTACACACGTGCGTATTTAGCCCGATAGTTCCATGATACACACATATATAGTCCCTGACAGTTCCCATGATACACAGAAAGACACAAATGCACCCTCCCCCCCCCCCCAATAGTTCCTATGACACACACAGGTGAACCACTTGAATGCCTAATTCTGAAAATGGGGGAAACACGCATTGTCATGTTAAATGTGTGTAATTTTCAACTTGTCTTTTTTATTGCATATCCCTTTACCTTTCCATTCTCCCTCACTTCAGCTCTCCCATTCCTGCAGCTCTTTTCTTCCCCAGCCCTTCCCATGCCTTGTGTCCAACATGCCCTCTTCTCATTCTTATCCCCCATGCTTCCAGTATCTCTACTTCTCTTCTCTTCTCTTCTCCTCTCCTCCCCTTTCCTTACCCCCTCCAGGAGACCAGCATCTCTGCTTCCCTTTCCGCCCCTAGGTGTCCATAACTTCACCTTCCTCCTCCCCCCTCCAGGTTTCCAGCTTTTCTCCTTCCTTTTCCTCTTGTCCTGCATCTCCCATTCCCTTCCCTCTCACCCACAGCTGTCCAGAATCTCTCCTTTTCTACCCATCACAGGTGTCCAGCATCAACCCCCCCTTACTCCCTTAGGTATCCAGCAGCTCCCCTCTTACATTTTCTCCTGCTGAGCGTATCCCTGTCACTGCTGCTGCATTTATGCCACTGCTGCGCCCTGCCAGCAGTTAAGCAGAGTCATGACTGGTGTGGGGCCCTGAGCACATGCACATACTCAAGGCCTGTTTCAGAGTGGCAGCACATGGCAGACCGTGAGCATATGATCAGTTCAAGGGTCTGTGAAAGCGACTTTAACTCTGCTTTAGGGCTGCTGATGACTGCCACACCAGTGCCTCCCCCAAAAAAATTGTACCACACTAGACATACACATTGGTAGGGCCAGCCCTGTCTGTTCCACCTTTGTGGCAATAGCGTTGCAGGCCTACACCATCTTCAGCTTCCCTCCACCATGATTCTTGCCATTGCTGTCCCAGGATCAAAATGTCACTGCTAGGCTGCAGGAGAAGATGGGAAGAGACACACCTGCTTTCCTCGTCATGCTGCCCAATCAAAGTAAGAAGCAATGGCTGGGTGAGTTTCAAGCAGGAAACCCATAGGGCATGGGAATCAGTAAACGTGGATCAAATGAGAAAGATCAGAAATGGGGGACCGAGTGGGGAAGAAGGCTGAGAAAACCAAATTGAGAAAGGAGGATCAGCAGAGAGAGGCTCAAAAAGGAGTTCTGAGACAGGGAATTGGTGGTGGTGGTGGTAAAATTGATCAGAGGGATGTTTGAGAGGAGAGGGAATTTTCTGAAAGGGGGAAGACTGGCAAGATTGGATTGGCTGACATTACAAGAGGACGTATTGACCAAAAAGAGGTTTTAAAGAGTGGAGGAATAGCCTAATGGTTAGAGCAACAGCTTAGCACGCAAGAGATCTGGATTTGATTCCCACTGGTATGCCTTGTGACATGGGACATGTCATTTTACCCTCCATTACCGTGGAAGAAAAGGCCTGGCAATCTACTTCTGGTCATACCTTGCCAAGAAAACTCAGGTGGCGCTGGGTCACCAGGAGTCAGCATTGACTTGACAGCACTTTAAACAAAAAGGATAAACCTGGAGGGAATAAGAAGGAGGTGATGGCAGGATCATCTGTGAGGGGTAAGAGTGAGTAGAAGAGGTGCCCTTCTGCGCCACATGAATATAGTGATAGGTTTTAGCCATTTGCTGAATGTTGAGTGGAGGAGTGGCCTAGTGGTTGGGGCAAGGTACTTCAGGCTGGAAGGTCAGGGGTTCAAATCCCACTAGAGGACAGCAACCTTGGGCCAGAAGGACTGGGGTTTCTAGTCCCACAGGTGCTCCTTGTGGTCTTGGGCAAGCCACTTAACTCTCCACAGCCCTTGTTCCCTGTAAAATAGTTATCTCCAAGTTATAATGCCCTGTTCAATGTAATTTCAGTTTGTTCAATGTAAACCACACTGATGCAGAATAGTGTGGTATATAAGAGAATGTAAATAAATAAATACTATGGGGGGGGGGGTGCATAGGTTTCATTGTGGTATTCACTGATGTCCAAATACGTGGGTTTTTTGTTGCTGTATAATCAGATCTATTTAGTTATAGTGTTGAACCTTCCATCAGATTTCACTTCTCTGTAGATGTGGAGCAAACTTTCAGACAGTGGACAGGTTAGTTTTTGGGGAACTATTAGCATTGGGAAGCTACGTATGCTGAATATTATTTATTTATTTTAATTCTCTTATATACCACGCTATTCTGCATCAGTGCGGTTTACATTGAACAAACTGAAATTACATTGAACAGGGCATTATAACTTGGAGATAACTATTTTACAGGGAACATGGGCTATGGAGGGTTAAGTGACTTGCCCAAGACCACAAGGAGCACCTGTGGGACTAGAAACCCCAATCCTTCTGGCCCAAGGTTGCTGTCCTGTAGTGGGATTTGAACCCCTGACCTTCTGGCCTGAAGTACCTTGTCCCAACCACTAGGCTACTCCTCCACTCCAATATCAGTGCTGCCTGGCACCCCTAGTGCTGCCTCTTTTTAACTCAGTAAATTTTGTGTAGGAAGCTATTTGTCCTGACAAAACTTAGCCAGTGAGTAGGGAAAGGAAGAAGGAAGAATTTAAAATCTCAAGGTTTATCCAGCTAACTCCTAATTACTTTACAAATGGCTCCCAGTTGAGGCATACTTATGAGGAGACAGTTGGTCCTGGTGATTGTTCTGCTTTCATGAACTAAAAACTCATCAACTGTTTTGAGTTTTCTCTAAACGAAAGACACTGCTAATTTAAAGGACCTTAAAAGAAGTCAATACTAAGAATAAGATATTGCCAACTACCAACAGAATTATCAAAGAAGGAGAAATTAGACTTTACTTGCTAATTGTCTTTTCCTGAGTTCACTCCAGTTCAGTCCCGTTATGTGTGGATTGTCAGCCCACGCCAGCAGCTGAGGACTGAGCATGATGGTCATGATGCATCAGTATAAGAGCTACCCCTATAGCTCCTGACTCCAGTCTCCTCTTGACAAAGCAGATGAACACTAACACGTCTACTGACTTTAACTAACCACAATCAAAAAACACAGTAAAATTAGCTCTAATAGTCCCCTCCCCCGAGAGCCTCCATTCTGGCCATTGGAGAAGGGGTGGAAAGCACAGTTACTTACCTGTAACAGGTGATCTCCGGAACAGCAGGAATTAGTCTTCACATATGGGTACGTCGGCGCCGACGGAGCCCGCACGGAAATGCTCCGCAGCATCCAATCAGAAGCCTTTGGGAGCATCCCTCGCGCCTGCGCGGTGACTTCCCGCCTTTCCCACTGCCTCTCCTCAGTTGAGTTTCATAGCTGAGACAGAAGGAGAGTAAGAGGAAAGGAAATAGATAGATACAACTCCTAGGGGAGGTGGGTGGGTTGTGAAGACTAATTCCTGCTGTTCCGGAGATCACCTGTTACAGGTAAGTAACTGTGCTATCTCCAGGAACAAGCAGGAATGAGTCTTCACATATGGGGACTCCCTAGCTGCGGGTGCCAGGGGAGATCCCATAAAATGCGTATCCCTGGAACAGGGCGGCATTTCCCAACCTGGATCTCCGGCATCCCCTGGGGGATGGGGGGTAGGAGTTGAATAGAGCAGAGCTGCAGAGGAACAGCGAATCTAAAGACTACAGGGAAAAAAGTCTTTAGAATGTATGTCAAGTATCAGTAGATATTTAATGAACTAGCACAATACAGAGCTTACCTACTGGATTGTAGGAAGTAGACAGACAGGAGATGCAGTAGCGGAATCTTCAAGGGAACTCCACTGCAGTGAGGAAGAAGTTCCAATCCGGAATGGGCAGGTGACCCAGGTGTTCATCGGGGCAGGAGAAGATCGGCAGGCCTCCAATGAAAAGCTTTATGGGAAAAGCTGAGAACTCTTGTAGGTACAGAGTCATAAACATTGAGGACTAACAAAAGAAAACTGACCGATCTGGAAAGCAGCCCAGTCCGGAGGGGAAGAGAGGGTATGGAAAAAAGCCCCTATTCCCAAGGAGAACAGAAGTGTACGCAGGAATACTGAAAAAGTACACTGTCTTTCCTAGCTGGTAGGAGATAGGAAGACATTGAAGTTGGAGACTGCATAGAAAAAGAAATGTATAACAAAAATAGAAGCTATTGACGTCACAGCAGTAATTGTTAGTATAACCAGTCCCAGTTACTGAGCCGTATTATAATAGGCAAGTTGACTGTCTGGACCCCATAAGAAAATAAAAACCTAAGCACCGACAGTCAGGGAGATAGGTTAGACATAGGGTGCTATGGACATCTCCCAATATGCGCATACCTAGATATATATATATATATATGTATATATATAAGGAAAGACATACATATCTATACGTATGAGAATATATATGTCTAGACAAGTGTGATACATATAAATCTACATATAGAAATGCAGATAGATATATGTATAGATAGAGGCGGGATGGCTGATGCCCACCCAGGGCATAAAACCATGTATGCACAGGACACATACATACAGGAAAACAATTTTAAGAATGCATGCCTGCAACTGAGCCACAGAAACATTCACATGGGGAATGTGATGGGAAAAATTCATCCCATAATAGGGGGTGAAACCCACCTGAAGAAATATAGAGGATCTATTTCTGTAGGTCAGTGGAAGAACCAGCATGGTTGTGTGAAAACCAGAGGATAACAGCAGTCTGGTAAGAGTACGTCAGCAGTACCTTAGGACTCTGATATGTCCAAAGGACAAGAAGAACGCAGAGACGAAGATACCAAGTGACCCAGCCAAGGGGTTCAGGGGTATCATGTACGGTAAAGAGTATGCGTTGTCCAAGTGGAGTAGAAAACATAATGCCAAGTTGGAAGGAAAAGGAGTATAGTCCGACCAGATTGGAAACTCCGTGGACAAACACGTAGAAAAAACTTGTCCGCTGGATATGAAAGACCCTCAGAGGCAGAGTTCAATGCTCTGTAGCAAGGGCCCATAGCAGAAAGCTTCTCTGAGGATTGCAGAGAGCATTGTGCAGGAGAATTATAGATAAAACTGACAGAAGTCAGGTGTGTTGCCATATCCTAGGAAAAGATATGGCTAGAAGAAGATAAGCTGCAGCAAAGAGTATTATGCAAGCTAGTTGCAAGTAGCTTGCAATGAGCACTAAGGTAATCACTGGAACTCCTGCCTATACAGCAACTGAACCAAACAACAGAGGGGATTCTCCTGTATGAAAACAGAGAGAAAACAGACAAAGGCAGCGGAGAAGATTTCCGTTCCTGTCTGATGAAGTGTTCAGAGCACGCATTGAAGGAAAACAACAGTCTACACTGTGTTTCAGTATGGCACCAACTCAAGCAGGGGAGACCCTGGAAGAGAGGGGGTCGGAAAGTGGCTTACCCTATGGAAGGTCAGCTGAGGGAAAAAAATGTCCATATGGGGCAGAACTATCATGGGATAGTTGCAACCTCCCTTCGTTGTAGTAAGAATGGGAGAATTCTGTAACCCATGGACAAAAATACCTCAAGAGCACAGCATACTGGAAAAGAAAAACCAGTGTAGAGTGTGAAGAATAAACGTCCGCTGAGGAGAAGTTAATTGTAGAGTGCAATACACAGGAACCTATGGGTGCTGGTTACTGGGTAGAGTCTGGAGACTTCAGACTAGGATGAGATGTCCCTTGCTTGGATACACCGGGAGGATGGGTAGAAGAAGGATGAAACTTTCTCTTCTTCGGGATAGACGGTTTGGTAGGACATTGCCTACGTCCTGGGGAAAAAGAAGGCTTAGGATGGTTTCCAGAACCAGGGAAGTCAGTGGAGCAATGAGCAACCTGACGTAAAGCCTCTTTATTGAAGAGATTTTCTCCAGTACAAGGAGAATTACCCAGTGTGTGTTGTGCCCATCTGCTCAAGTCTGAAGCCTGCAGCCACGCTGTATGGCGCGCCCCAATGGCAATAGCAGAGGATCTGCTAACAGACTCAAAAGAGTCTAGAGAAGCCCAGGAAAGAAACCAAGAGATATTCCTGCTATGATTAATAAGCAAGGAATAGTCAGAGGCCTTAGGTTCCGACAAAAAAGGAGACAAAAGAGAGAACTTCTCTGTGACCTCCTGAAGCGTGAGACTCATATAAAAAATATATGAAATAATTCTTGAAGCCAACATAGAGGTTTGGAAGGTCTGACGTCCAAAGGCATCAAGTGCTTTAGATGCACGACCTGGTGGGAAAGAAGAATGCTTCTTCTTACTTCTGACCTTCCTCATTGCGGATTCCACTACAATGGAATGATGCGGAAGTTGGTTTTTCTGAAACCACGGAGAGGGAGGCACCTGATACAGAACATTCATGGCTGTAGAAGGCGCAGGAACCTTTAAAGGTGATTCACAAATCCTCAGAAGAAGGTCCTGCAAAGACCGATGCAAAGGAAGCATTATGGTTCCCTTTTCTGCAGGAATAGGAATGGCAAGAAAGGTTGCCATGTCAAGGAGAAATTTCTGAAAAGAAGGATCTCCCAGAGGAACTATTCCTGGGTAGGTTGAGGTTGAATGAGCAGCGTGAACAGCAGAAGACCTACTGGACTGGTGCATAAAAGGAATCCTGCTAGATGGAAAACGATACTGACAGTTCTGATTCGAGGCAGTTAGTACTGCATCGTCGGTTCCCGGTATCGATTCCAAGCTAGGCATGGAAAGGATCGATGGCACCGATGGGACTGCAGGAAACGACATCGATACCGGTACCGGCATCGGGGACGGTAATGCCCTCGTAGCAGGCATCGGAGGTTGCCGAAGCGGTACCGAGGTAACCAGAGAGCTTTGGTGATTAACCCCGATACTGCGTAGTCGGAGGCGACAAGGATCGGCTCCGAAACACGTCGGAACCAAGTCATATAGACTGGATATGGATTCCAGACTGGGCATCGAGACGAGCGTCGATGGTGGAATCGGCGAAGCCGCCACATGAAGGTCAATCGGAATCGTTTCGATCGGTACCAAAGGCACCGAGGACGTCCGAGGACGACGCCCGGGGAAGAGAGGAACACCCGACACCGGCGCCGATGTCGGGGTATCGGCACCGCACGAAGCCGGTACCCCCCCAAGCATGGCGCCCAGGACACCCGATGACGATCCCCGGTGAAGAGTGGAACACTCGACACCGATGCCAATGCCGGGGCATCGTTACCGCTCGACGCCGGTATCGACCCCGCGGTTGGCTTGGATACAGGAAAGCTAGACTGGGTTGTATTGATCGGCCCTGAAGGCACCAAGGACTCCAGACGACGATCCCTGGTGAGGAGCGGAGCACTCGACACCGGTGCCGATGCCGGGGGATCGGCACCGCTCAAAGCCGGTACCAACCCCGCGCATGGCTGGGAAGCAGGAAAACCAGTCTGGGTCGGGTCGATCGGTCCCGAAGGTACCGAGGATACCAGATGACGAGCCCTGGTGAAGAGTGGAGCACTCGACACCGGTGCCGATGCCGGGGAAGCGGTACCGCTCGAAGCCAGACTGCAATCCCTGGTGGCGAGTGGAGCACTCGACATCGGTGCCGATGCCGGGGGAGCGGTACCGCTCGAAGCCGGTACCAACCCCACACATGGCTGGGATGCAGGAAAGTCAGTCTGGGTCATATTGATCGGCCCCGAAGGCACCGAGGACACCAGCTGATGATCCTTGGTGAAGAGTGGAGCACTCGACACTGGTGCCGATGCCGGGGAATCGGTACCGCTCGAAGCGGATACCACCCCCGAGCATGGCTCAGGTATGTTCTGTGAGGAGTGAACCCCAGGAACAACCTGAAACCCTGTAAATGCTTTGGAGCCCGAAGACTCCCGCCGGGGTCTTATTGCCAATGGGGTCTTGAGGGCAAGGCCGGAGCCGTCATCATGCTGGGCATGAGACTTGCCCTTCAAGAATTGGCTAGTCTTAACAGACTGTTTGTGGGTTACCTGATCCTGGAGAGAAGAGTAAACCGAGGACCTCACCCGAGGAGGAAAAACGGCATCGAGGGATACCCGAAAAAGAGAAGGTCTTCTCCCGATGCTAAAGTCCCATGGACCCGGGGAAAAATGGTCAGGACCCAAACAGGTTAGACACCAGGCATTGGAGTCTAAAAAGAAAACCAAGTTTCCACAGTGAGGGCACTTCTTAGGGGAAGAAGGCTCCATGTTGGAAAGGCCTAGTAGGCCTCAAAAGATAAAAGAAAAAAACTGAAGGGGAAATTATTTCTCTAACGGAAAACAGAAGAATAAAGCACCGGCGGTACCGGTATCGGCGGGGAAGACAGCCGCGACCACAAAAAAACAAGAAAATGAAGATTTTAAAGAAAAAAGTTTCTGCGGTGACAGGAGGTACGTCCTGTTGGCTCCGCGGAAAAACGAAAACTGAGGAGAGGCAGTGGGAAAGGCGGGAAGTCACCACGCAGGCGCGAGGGATGCTCCCAAAGGCTTCTGATTGGATGCTGGGGAGCATTTCCGTGCGGGCTCCGTCGGCGCCGACGTACCCATATGTGAAGACTCATTCCTGCTTGTTCCTGGAGATGGTACTTTCCATTTTCACTCTTGTCATAAAAAAACAGCGTACCCAATATGTCCTATATACAATATATACAGGGTAAGGACTAGGCAGGAGATCAGGGCCCTACTCCCCCAGCAGCCCTCTCCTGTCACAGTGCATTATCTTCCCCTCGCCCTTACCTAGAACAGAGCTGAAGAACTAGTTGGACTTGTTTTACCTGGCAACATGCCCCGTGGCAGAAGAACATACAGGGTGGGTCTGGGACTGGCCTGGAGTGAACTCAAGGAAAGACAATTAGCAGGTAAGGTCTACTTTCTCATTCTTCATCATCTCTCCAGGCCAGTCCCATTACGTGTGGGACGTACCAGAGTAGTACTTAACCATGGAAGGGTCTACTACTACTACTACTGAGCATTTGTATAGTGCTACAAGTTGTACACAGCGCTGCACAGACATGTAAGAGACAGACCCTGCTCATCAGAGCTTACAATCTAACCCTGCTCATCAGAGCTTACATGGCCTGAATCACCAAGGCTACCTCATCCCCTGCCACCTGTACATCAAGATGGAAGTGCTTTGCAAATGAATGGAGCAACGATCAAGTTGCCACCCTGCAAATGTCCACTGGAGGAACGAGACTATGTTCAACCGAAGATGTCGCCTGGGACTGGGTCGAATAAGCTCGAGGCCCCAAAAGCGGTACCTTCCCCTGGGACTCATAAGCTTCACAGAAGGCCTGTTTCACCCATCTGGCAATGGAGGCTTTTGAAGCCGCCTCCCCTTTACGTGGGTCCCTGAAGAAGAAAAACAACCAATCTGACTTGTGTAAAGAGTCCGTTCTGTTGATATAACGCTTCAACACCTGTCAGACATCCAACCGGTGAAGCGGCCACTCTCCCTTGGAGCTTCCGAGGGTTGCAAAGGCCGGTAGAAAAATGACCTGATTAACATGAAACTTAGACACGACCTTGAGCAGAAAGGAATGCATGGGCCACAAGACCACCTTTTCCTCACTAAACTGCAGAAAAGGTTCCCGACACTAGAGAGCCTGCAGTTCAGAAACTCACCGAGCAGAGCAGAGTGCTACCAGTAACATCGTTTTCAGGGTGAGGTCCTTTATGGATGCCCTAGAATGAGGTTCAAAGGGAGTCCCTGCTAGGGCTTCCAGCACTAAATTCAGATCCCACGGAGGGACAACCAGTTGGAAGGGCGGACAAATAAGCTTAACAGCCCTGAGAAACTGAATTACATCCAGATGTGCCGCCAGCGAACAACCCTGCACCTGCCCTCGTTATCAGGCCAAAGCTGACACCTGTACCTTTAGAGAGCTAAGGGCCCGACCCTTCTCCAGCCCTTGTTGCAAAACATCAAGATGTCTGGAAGTGAAGCAGTAAAAGGATGCGCATCCCTGGTTAAACACCATTCTTCGAACACTCGCCAGACTCTGATATAGGTCGGAGTAGTGAACTGCTTTTTGGACTTCAGTATGCTAGCAATCACTGCTGGGGTGTAGCCTCGGCGATACAACTGTGCCCTTTCAATAGCCAAGCAGTAAGCAAGTATCAATCCACCTGCAGCCTCAGCAGCAGTCCCTGAGCCAAAAGGTTGATCCTGTCAGGCAATCTCCAAGGGGGATCGATCAGGAGCCAACTACGATCTGCATACCAGGGTCTCTATAGCCAATCCGGCGCTATTAGGATCATCGGGCCACTGTGTCACTTTATCCGCTGCAAAAGACTAACGATGAGTGCCCATGGCAGAAAGACATACAGCAGCCCTTCTGCCGGCCATGCTTGTGTGAGAGCAACGAACTCCCTGCACCTGCTAAAGAAGTGGCTGGCCTTGGCATTGTTCAGGGTAGCCATGAGATCCATCATCGGCCTCCCCAATGCACTGTGATGTCATGGAACACTACCGCGTTGAGTTCCCATTCTCCTGGATCCAACCTGTGCTGTCTGAGATAGTCTGCTTGCACACTGTCCTTTCCTGTGACATGCGCCGCAGACCGAGCCAGAAAATGCCCCTCCGCCCACTGGAGGAGGGACTGACTTTTTCCCAGAAGAGTCACACAGCCCGTGCCCTCTTGCCGATTGATATAGGCCACTGTCATTGCACTGTCAGAGAATACCGCTATTAGTGGCTGGAAGCTTTGCAGCGCCAAGAACACCATTCTCATCGCGAGCCAGTTGATCAATCAACCGCTTTTCACGAGACCAGGTGCCCTGTGCCACCTGAATTTGACAATACACTCCACAACCTGTGAGGCTGGCATCCATTGTCACCAGTACCCATTATAGTAACTCCAATGGTAGGCCTGCCCCTAAATGAGCGGTCTGCTGCCACCATTCCAGACTTGCCCTCGCCTCTTGCAGGCAATGCAACCTTGAGACAAGGAATGCTTCTGCAGAGACCACCACGACAGGAGTGCCTGCTGTATATGAGCCCTGGCCCACGGCACCAGATCCAGCGTCACTGCCATCAAACCCAGCAGCTGCATGTATTGCCACACTGTTGGAGTTGCCATGTGCAGGAAACATCACACTTGCGCTACAATCTTCTGCACCCTGTCTTTGAGGAGGGAAACAACCTCCTTCCCCATGTTGAACTGGGGCCCTAGATACACCAGAGGTTGCACCAGCTGAAGCTGGCTCTTGTGACATTGACCACCCAGCCCAGCTGCTGAAGAAACCCTACCACTCTGTGTCGTAGTGAGGGCTTCTGTTTATGACTTGGCCCAGTTGAGCCAATCATCTAAATAGGGGTGCACTAGAATCCCTTCTTGTCACAGTGTGGCCGCCACCACCACCATGACCTTTGTGAAGGTGCGCAGTGCTGTGGCGAGGTCAAAAGGTAATGCTCAGAACTGAAAGTGTCCCATGGGCATTGCAAACTGCAGAAATTGCTGGTGATCCGGCCTGATGGGGAAATGCAGATAAGCCTTTGTTAGATCCAGCACAGACAATAACTCACCCTGCCTCACTGCTAGGATAACCAAATGCAAGGTCTCCATCCGAACATGAGGCACTCGCAAGGCTTCGTTCACATGCTTGAAATCGAAGGTGGATCCTTCCTTTTTGGGTACCACAAAGTAAATGGAGTACTGACTGATACCGCATTGGCTTTGAGGCTGTACAGCTTCCAGCTGTAATAAACTCTGAAGGGTAGCATGAACTGCTTCCCTCTTCTTCAGAGACCAGCAGGGTGAGGTGACGAAAGCATCAGATAGAGGTCTCGCAAATTCCAGTGCATAATCTTCGTGGATTATCTCCAAGACCCACTGGTCGGACGTCATAGTGGCCCAGACAGAATAGAACTGTTGCAAATGACCTCTTATCGCCACCTCCACCTGGACCTCCATGGCTTCACTGTAGTTTCTTAGCTGAAGCCGGCAGGGAGGGGGGAGGAGAAATAACCCTGGCCGAATCCTTTGTCCTCTTGCTTCGTACTGCTCCCTTTGAAAGGGCGCGAAACAACTGGCTCGAAATCTCTAGAAATCCCTGGGTTGTCCCCTTTTGCGGACCCCCTGGTTTCGGCCCTTTGGGTATCCTCTGGCAGACGTCCCCTTTTTGAGTTGCCCAAGTCCTTTACTATCTTGTCCCAGGCCTCCCGAAAGAGAAACTTTCCCTTAAATGGGAGCCTACTGAGCCGAGCCTTGGAAGAGGTATCTGTTGTCCAGGTCCGGAGCCAGAGAAAGCGGTGCACAGCAATGATGGAGGCCATTGTTTTGGATGCCATCCAAGCTAAATCAAAGAAGGTGTTCACCATATAAGCAGTGGCGGACTCCAGCTTAGCCCCTTGCAAGGCCACCTGGCCCTCCATGTCCCCCATAGCTAATCCCTGGATCCAGTGAATGGATGCTCTGGACACATAGGCCCCTGCAGATGGAAGCCTGCAGAACTAGCGCACTTGAGTCAAAGGCCTGTTTAAGAAGGGACTCCATTTTCGATCTTGCAGATCCTTCAGGGCTGCTCCCTCCCCTCTACCGGGATTACTGCTCTCTTACTTATTGCCGATACCAAGGCATCCACCTTCAGCATTCTCAGGAGTTCCCGCTACTCCTGTGGAATCGGGAATAAGCAATCCAAAGGGCAGCTACCAATCAAAATAGCTTCCAGAAACTCCCATTCTGACTCGATTATCTTTTTGATTACTCTGTGAACCGGGAAACAGACCTGCATTCCCTTGAAACCCTGAAGCAGCGGATCCTCCAGAGGCTCCTCTGCCTGAGATGAGGACTGAACAATATTGAGGGCCGAGAGCGAATGGCTAATAAGCACTGCAAGCTCCTCTTTGTGGAAGGCGCAAAATACATTGGGGTCCTCCCCCTGCATAATTTCACCTTCCTCCAACTTTGGCACCCATGGCTCACCCCAAAGGTTGGAAGAGCCTTCCCCCAGCTTATCGGATGCTTGGGTATGAAGTGAGACTGGACCCTGCCAAACGTCCTTCTCACCAGATCCCCTTCGCATAGGGCCTCCCCAGGTGAAAGAAATGGAACCTTCCTGGGTGGTCCTAAGACCTCTGCCTGCTTTCTTTTGAGGCAGTAGACCTAATTTAAGGATAAAATAAACTCGAGAGCAAAAATTGATTCAAGCACCTCCTTACCTCCAGGACCCACTGTCCGAGGTGTTCATTCTGTCTCACTGTTTTTTTGCCTTAGATTTATGTTCTCCCCGCTTCTCCAGATGAGCAAGGGAAATGACTGCCTCTTGCAAAATGGCTGCGGTTCCCACCAAAACCGCAGGAGCAGCAGGCCTCAAGGGATTCTCTCCTGCCGGGCTGCATTCCATATGTGCTGCAAAGACACACTGCCCTTCTTAACTCACCTCCAGCACTAGCCCACTGCCAACAAGCCGCGGTTGCCACCGTGCTGATTGCAGGCAGCATGCCACCACGCTGGAGCAGGCCCTGCCCCTACTGCCCGACTTTACTCTGAGGTCCAAAACTTTGTTGTTGGGGGGGGGGTTCTGTTTTACGGAGTACTTCCAGCTTTCACCTTACCAGCACTAAGACTCTCACCTGATGAAACGGATTGTCTCTCAACTTCCCAAAAACTCTTCCTAAGGGAGATCATCAAATGGGAGCTCTTCCCCAGCTGCTGAGGACTGATAGACTAGAGTCCGGAGCTATAGGGGGAGCTTTTATACTGATGCATCAAGACTCTGTCATGATCACTCCTTAGTTGCTGGAGTGGGCTGACAACCCACACGTAACGGGACTGGTCTGGAGGGATGAAATGGAATAACAATTTAAATAATCTCTAGATGTTTGCCCTGTTTGCACTTGGCATGCTGACTGGAATGCTATTCTGCTAAATGAAACACTTTTCTTCTTTTCCCATAGTTTTAATGTTTTACTTCCACAAATAAACTTATCATTTGAGAACAGAAGACTTACAACAGGGTCACTCAACACTATCAATGATAACGATTAAATGTGGCACAAACAAATGCAAATACTGGATATCACATAAACACCTACGCATTGGAAAGGTCAAAAAAATGTTTGAAGCAGCCATGAATTAAATGTGAACACCTAGAGATAGAGATACTGCTGAACACACCCAAAAAGAAGAAAATAAGGTGGAATTTTACATACTTGTTAATTTCCTTTCCTTAATTTCTGCTAGACCAGTCCAGATGAGTGAATTATGACCCCAGGCAGAAGATGGAGGCAGAGTACAAGAACTTTCAGTGATGTCATTGTGTGTAAGTGGTGGTGCAGCACTGGAAACTGCCAGTATGATACTGCCCAACCACATGTGGAGGAGTAGTCTAGTGGTTAGAGCACTGGCTTGGTAATCAAGAGACCAGGGTTTGATTCCCACTAGTACTCCTTGTGGCCTTAGGCAAGTTGCTTAACCCTCCAATGCACCAGAAGAAAGGTCAGGCAATCTACTTCTGGTCACACTGTCAAGAAAATTCAGGAACTGCTAAGTCACCAGGAGTCAATGCTGACTTGAAGGCATGAAAAAAAACCCAGATGTAGGAGTGCCTAAACAATTCCCAGACACTTTGTATTATGTACTACAGATTCAAACAACTAAAAAGGTAGAAAGATATCCCTGGCCCTCAGGCTCCTAGGTGGGTTCTGGACTAGTCTAGCAAGAATTATGGAGAAGAAATTAATAGGTATGGAAAATTTAATATTCCTTATCATCTTGCTAGACCAGTCCTGACAAGTGGGACATATTCAAGCAGTTAGTACCCGGGGTGGGAGGAAGACCATGCCCCCTTAAGGACTGTCCTCCCAAATGCACAATTTTCACTAGCACCCAACCTGTAGTGCTGTACAAAGATATACAGTGATGACTATGTTGTTGCCTTGCAAATATCGTCTGGAATCCTAGAACTGTACTCCATCCAAGAAGATGCCTCAGCTCTCGTAGAATAAGCTCTGAGCCTTTCTGGTGCTGGTTTATGACTCATTAGGTAGGCTGAACTAATAGCCTCCTTAATACAGTGAATAATGGATGATTTTGCCATTGCAAGCCCCTTCTGCGGATTGCTGAAAAGGATGGAGAGATGATCCAAGTTTCACAGGGCATTTGTGACCTTCAAATATCTAAGAAGGACCCTTCTGACAACAAACACCCAAAGGGAGGCATCCCAATGAAGACCTTCTGCAGAAAAAGTTGGAAAGCACACCATCTGATTCATATGAAATAGAATCATAAATGTTTTAAAGACAGAATTAGCTAAAATTTATTTATTTATTTATTTTATTTATTTATTTTACATTTCTTATATACCGCACTATTTGCGATCAGCGCGGTTTACATAAAACAAACAGTATCCGACAATAAACAAGAGTCAGGTCATTACAATGAACAGGAGCAATCAACTTGGATAACAGGGGAAACTATGTACATGTTTGGAACATTGAAATAGGTAACTGTATATATGTGAGATGGAGTTATTGTGTGTTGTTCATACCTGGTGGCTGGGGTTCGGGGGAGGCTGTGAGGTATTTAATAAAGAGGAGGTGTTTTAAGGCCTTCCTGAACTGGCTCAAGTTGGGGATAGCTCTGATGTGTGGTGGTAGGGAGTTCCAGAGGCTTGGGGCGCTCAGGCTGTAGGCTCTATTTGAAGTTGATATGGCGCATCTTGTCATAGCTTTTGGTATTGCTAGCATGTTGGCTGCAGCGGTTCTTCTTATCCTGTTGGGCATGGGTGGTTGTATGAGGTCACATATTGAAGAAGCGGATAACCCATTGATGGCCTTGAATGTCATCACTAAGATCTTGAAGCTAATCCTGGCTTGAATGGGGAGCCAGTGCAGCTGCATCAGGAGGGGTGTGATGTGCTCTCTCCTTGGTGCTCCTAAGAGGATTCGCGCAGCGCTGTTCATGGCGAGTTGTAAGGGATGTAAGGTTGCCTGAGGGAGACCTTGTAGGATGGCGTTTGCATAATCAAAATGAGGGATGATGAGGGCTTGGTAGATGGTACGGAAATCGCTCAGCTCGAGTAGAGGGCGTATGTGTCTGAGGGATCTGATCTTGAAGTAGATCGCTCTTACTGTTTTTGCTATGTGCTGCTTCATGTTGAGGTTCTGATCCAATGTGACTCCGAGATACCGTATGGCTGATTTTACTTGCAGCTTGGCGTTGTCTACTTCCAAGTGGTTAGGTGGAATAAACTCAAGATTTCTAGAGATGAATAGGACCTCTGTTTTCTTATGTTGGATGCGCAGATTTTGGGAGAGGAGCCATTCGGATATTGCGTTGAAACACTTAGTTAGTGGGGTGAGGTCCGGGCAATCCAGGGAAGCTTTTAAATAGGCTGAAGACCTACCCCGATTGGGTAGCGCTGAGAAGTACAGATCACTTCACAATAAAGTCTGAAGCTCAGAGTTACATTTAACTGATGAGGTGGACACCAAAAACACCGCCTTAAGGATCAAATCTTTAAGGGTGGCCTGCTGTAAGGGTTCAAAAAGCAGAGCTGTCAAAGCCCTCAATACCAGAGCAAGGTCCCACTGCAGAATGGCAGAGAGATGTAGTGGTCAAATCTGCTTCACTCTCCTAAGGAAGCACAAGACACCCGGATTTGCTGCCAAGGACCCACCCTGAGCTCTGATCCTGTAACAAGCTATAATCTGCACCTGGAACTTAAGACTTAAAGGCCAATCTTTGATCGAGGCTGGCCTACAAAAAGGCTAAGACAGAAACCACATTTTCCTTTTGTGCCTCCAGAGCATTGGAGCCGTACCAGGTTTCGAAGATCTTCTGGCATTTTTAAAGTGCCATCTTCACTTTTACCATACTATTGGGGAGTTTCCTAAAACCTGAAGCAGAGCTCCGTTTGGTCGAGCTCGAAATGTGCCATATCTTATAGGGGTTTCCTGCAATATTTAATGCTGCGCTTTTGGAGATAAGTACACTTATTTTTTACAAATGCACTATTTGAAAAACAAAAAATTCATTTTAATAAAAACGATTAAAAGGGAGCCTTAAAGATAGAGAGCAGATGTGTTCCCCTCTATTAAGTGGCTCCAACATTTTTCATGCTTTTCTCAGTGCCTTGACTACTGGAGGGCTTTTTGATTTTGGCGTATATGATTAGGGCCTTTCTGGATTTCTTGGGATCCTTCTTTTTGCTTATGATATCATCAGCAGATGCCTCATGACTTCAATAAAGAACAGTGCTTGGGAACAAAGAAACATAACATAGAGCATGATTGCAGAAAAAGACCATCTGGTACATCCTCTCTGCCCATCCATACCAACTACTAACTCTCAAATTCTTTCCTCTCCCTTAGAAAGACTAACATGAACTGTCTTCCCAGTAACGCAAATAATCATTAGAGAAACAAACTCATATGTAGTCTGTACATACATACACAAATACTTTTAGGGAATAATTTTATAAGGAGCCGCCTAGATTTATGTGGCATATGCGCATAAAGGGTGGTATTTTAGTGGTTTATACGTATAAATGAGCTCATAGAATATTGACTAGGGTGAAAGTATGCATCGTGCATACTTTCACTGTATGTGTGCACATGGGCGAAGTTCGGATAGAAAGTGGGTGGTGAGAGCAAGTACACGCATACATTATACAATTCCTTAATTTACAAGTGTACTCATAAAACATAGGCATAATCATTCACATCAGCTCTGGAGCTTCTGTAAATGAGCATGCCTTAATATACATATGTATTTTCACACTTACATCTTATTTTAAAATAGGTGTAAAGCACATGTGAAAACATGTGTCAACTAGGTGTGCCTTTATAAAGTTACCCTCCTATCCCATAACTTATAAGCATATATTATACAATTGCATATATTTATGGTTTAATGAGCCCTTTACTTTCAGAGTTATAAGATGCTTGCCAGAAACAGCAGGATGTCAGCAACATCAAATGCACAGGTATAAACACAATAAGCTGGAAAATGCCCATCACAAATGCACCTATCCTCTCAAAAAGATATATAATTATGGTATGTCCACAGAATATGTGAAATAGATGTGTACACATTTTCGGGGTAATTTTATAAAGGCATTCTTGTGCACATATGCCAGTATACACGGGTGAAATGCTGCTTATAAGATCACCCCCAGAATGAATTTGTAGTAGGTGTATTCAGAGGTAGACTCTGGACACCTACTTGACTTCCCAATCTAGGCAACCTATTAAAAAATTACTCTTTTGGTGTGCGTGTGTTCCAGTGTACAGGGTGTATAAATGGTGATATACAAAGACCTGGAAATTAACTTCAGGTCGCACCTTGCCAAGAAAACCTAGGGGCTGTGTCACCAGCACTGACTCGATGCACACACACACACAGACATACAAGACAGAGAGAAAGCCATAAAAACACAAAATTCTCATTTTTTCTTGCAGCCAGTAGAACTCAACTTTTTATTACTGACATTTCAAAATAAGACAGTCAGTCACAGAGAAACAAAAGTAAAAGAGCAATAAAACTTGCCATGCTGATGAAATCCCACTTGGATTAGAATAAGCTTCTCATTTTGAGAAACAGAGGCAGCCTCCTGACCTTCCAGTGCTCAGAACAGATGCTAGAAAACAATTAGAATATTCAAACTCTGCTAAGTAAACCGTGTGCAGTCACGTCAACCAAATAACTGAACAGGCTCCAAAATGTTAGGGGAGCGTGATTTATCCTCAGTTTGCTGCACAGACCCAGTTTCTGTAGTTACCTAAATGTGATGCACCATGTGCTACAGGATTCAAAATGGCTTTGCAAAATCACAGGTGGGTGACACTGCAAATGAACTATGGTAGGAAAGAAAAGGAAAAAATACATACAGGCTGCACATTACCCAGGATAAAAAACGTATCCAGCCCTAACTTATGCACTAAGGCTGGAGATGGTGGTAGCAATGATGCACAAACTGCAGATGAAGATAATACCCCGGCCACAGATAGCCATGGTGAATTTGTTATGGACCCACTTGGCATGAGATAAACCACAGACGTTAATGAAAACGTTCAGAGGATTAACTACAATTAAGTGGGCTCCTGCAGATAAAAAAAGAGATAATGTACTGCTATCTTTAGGCTACAAAACCTATATTTAAATCAAGAGGGTGTACAAAGAGAATTTACCAGAAATTGGAAGAAAGAGGAATACTGCTAGAAGAAAAACTGCAAAAAGAACTGATGCAAATTTAAGATCTCTAATTTCACAGATCAAAGTAAAATAGTATTGAATGATAACTTTTTTAATCAACTGAAGTTTTCCGTGGAGTTTCTTTAAGTTCATCTAGGACCCCCCCCCCTACTCCTGCAGAAAGGCTTGGGTCAGAGGGTGAGAGCGCTTTCACTCCCGGAATGAGGACTTTTCCCTTTTGGAGGATGCACAACAGGGTTCTTTGTGGGGGTGCTTTAATGCCTGATCCTATTCAGTGTTCCAATTCCGTGGTTGTGGTTGATCTGAAAAATATTAAAATTGATACAATCATCTTAATGACTATATAGATGGTTGTCACACAGACCAATATGATGCGGGGTTTTTTTTTATTGACAAACTATGAGGTTTTCTGTTGATACCATTAATAAATTGCAGGAGCATGATTCTAGAATGATGCTGCTCTTCAGAAATTGGATAAACTTTCTACTCAGGCTGATTCTTTGCAATCCACTGGGATATCAAATATTAAAGATAGTTTGATGATACACATGCAGCTTGAGGCACTTGAGAATTCTATGTGGGCTAGAAATGTGTTTAATTTTCCTAAGATACATTTATTGTCTTTATTTATCTTGCTTCAGAAATTTAAAAGAAGCATTATTTTTTACTGACGCAGAATCTGTGCTAGTTTCAAATATGTATTATTAGTTTCCCTGTAAATGTTTGGTTATGTTAAGGGGCTCTAAATATGTTTTCTTGGAGATATCGGCTTTGGAAACGTTTCTTTTGTCGCAGGATTCTCAGGTATGATATTACCTCTTTTTTAGTTGTATGTCATCAGGTTGTATTCAGAGTTTGAATAATTAGGTCAGCAGCTCCCCTTCTCACATATTTCTTAATTTTGTAAATTTCAATGTGAAAATTTACTTTCTTGTGGTAGTTTTCTTTTTATATGCTCCCCATAATGTGGACTGGATTAGTTTCCTTGTTTTCTAAAGCTGTATTGTGAATTGTTGTTTTTGAAATTATTAATAAAAAGGAAAATTACAAATATGTATTATTTACCAGCTAAGTCTCTGGTTTAGGGTGAGGAAGTAGATATTTCAGTGGTTGCAGGATCACCTGAATTGGATTTGACAGGGTTTTTAAAAGCATCTACTGACAAAATTTCCTCTAGAGCTACACTGATTATTTATTTATTTATTTAGACAGTTTTGTATACCACCTTATCCTTCAATCAAAGTAGTCAACAACACAATTGGAGGTATACATTTAACAGGAGGGGTGATAAGACACACATACGTACAGGCTATCTGCTTATAGCTTTAATTTGGGAATGGGTAGTTGGTGGGCCATTTGGGTGTGGGTAGTTGGTGGGCCATTTGAGGTGGTATCTAGTTCTTGGCAACTTAAGGTAGTTGTTCATAGGCCTCGGTGAAGAAAAGGATCTTGAGAGCCTTGTGGAAGTCCTTGGTATCGTTTAGGGTCCTTAATTCCATAGGGAGGGAGTTCTATAATGCAGGCGCAAAAGCGAGGGAGCTCTCTTAGATGTTGCTTGCTTCGTCTTGTGATAACCTGTGGGTATGCTGAGTCTGTTACCATTATTGGCTCTCCTAGGCCTGTTACTGACATCCTTGATTATTATATCCTGAAGCGTGTCTGCCGAGCGGTGGTGGAAGATTTTGAAGATGTTCAGGATTGTCTTGAATTTTGCCCTTGAAATTACTGGAAGCCAGAGTAGCTGTCGTAGGATGGGTGTGATGTGTTCAGATTTTGCAGTGCCTGTGATGATGCGCGCTGCAGTATTCTGCACCATTTGAAGTGGGTGAATAGTCTGCTGAGGGAGGCCTTGATATAATGAGTTTCGATAGTCTAGAACTGGGGTGATGACTGATTGGCAAACTGTGTGGAAGTGGTCTCGGTTGATGATTGGTTTGAGTTTTATGATGATCCACAATCGGTGGTAGGCTTTTGCCGCAGTTTTGCTAATGTGAGATTGTAGGTTAAGAGCTTTGTCCAGGGTAATGCCCAGGTACCTCACTTCATCCTTTATTGCTATATTCTTGTTTAGAATACAGATTGCCTGGTGTGGGTTGAATGTAGAATCTCTAGAGATGAACATAGCCTCTGTTTTATCAAAGTTGACCCTCAGGTTGTTATTGGTGAGGCAGGTGTTCATGTCTTCAAGGCAGCTTGTCATCGATGTCATGTCGGGTGATTGCAGGTTGATTGGAGCATATACCATGATATCGTCAGCGTAAAAGTGGTAATGTATTTTGTGGCATTTCATGTTGCATATGGGTTGAATGTATATATTATAGAGTATAGATGACAGTGCCGAACCTTGTGGTATTCCTTGTGTAACGGGGAACTGCAGTGATTTCTTTTGAGCACATATGACTTGTTGCGACCAATCGCTCAGGTAGGAGGAAAACCATTTTAGGATATTTTTACATATTCCGATCTGCTGCAGGCGTTGTAGCAATATGGTGTGGGACACCGTGTCAAAAGCCGTTGAGATGTCCATGAACACTAGCAGGAATCCGTTCTTTGTCATCTAAGCCTTTTAGGAGACTGTCGTAGAGGGAGGTAAGCAGTTTCCACATTGTGCTGTGGTTTAAAGCCATGCTGGTGGGTGTCAAGTGGAGCATTCAAATCTATGTAATCTTGTAGTTGTCTTTGTACGGCCTTTTTGATGATTTTTGTAAAGAATGGAAGGCTAGAGATGGGGCAGTAGGATTTTGGATCAGAGGGGCTTAGCGTGGTGCTCTTGAGGATCGGATGTATCATGGCTTGCTTGAGGGATCGCGGCATATGTCCTTGCTGGAGGGATTCCTTAATGATTTTGTGGAGGTACTGGGTTAGTTGGCTTCTAGTGACTTTGATCCACGCCACTGGGCATGGGTCAGATGGTGAGGTTGTTGTATCAAGGGCATTCACTATGTCTTCTATTTGCTGTGTTAAGGGTATGCTAAAGTTTTCCCAGGTTTGTTGAGGCTCTGTCATTTTCAGGTTGTATTCCGGGGAGAGAGGGGTGATTGTTTGGTTGGAGTTCTTCGTTTTGATGTAATTTGCAAATTCTTGTGGGTCCAAGTGGTGGGTGCAGTGCTGAGAAGCATCTTTGGTGAGCTTCTGTGCAATGTTAAATAGTTCCCTTGGTTTGTTAGCTGATCTCATGATTAGGTTAGTATGGTGTTGTTGCTTGCGCTCATTGATGAGGTTGTTGTATTCCAATTGTTTAGATCTGTAATGGACCACAGAGTCATGTGACTTGTCACACCTCCATTACCTTTCCAGTTTTCTGAGTACACGTTTTGCATCCCTGATATCGTTTGAATACCAGGGAGCACTGGATCTCCTGTGCGCGTGTGATCCCTCTCTGCTTGGAGCTGATGCGGCCTCAGATATCGTGAAGTTCCATTCTTCTATGGTTTTGTCAAGGCTGTCACACACTTGTTGGAATTGTGGAATTATTTCCTTTAGGAAAGCATCTTTGTTGTATGCTCTGAATTGTCTGGTTTTGCTCTCTTCCTCGGTGTGGCGAGCGGGGTTATCCAGGATCAAGGAGAAGGCAATTACATGATGGTCCGACCATGGGACTGGGGTGATTGTTGGAGTTGTAACTTGCCCCAGTTTTGCCAGTTGTATTGGAATAAAGACAAGGTCCAAAGTGGTACCATGCTGGTGTGTCGGTGAGTCAATTGTCTGGTGGTAATTTAGAGATTCCATGGTCTTAAGGAATGCTGTAGCTTCTTTGGTAGGTGTGGAGGTTAGGTTATAGTCTCCTAGTGCAAAGATAGGTTTGTGCTGTCTGCTATGTGTGCATATTGATTCAAGAACTGTGGAAAGATGTTCTGTTGTGGCACTAGGGGGCCTGTAGGTAAGGCAGATGCTGAGGTACTTATCAGATATATTGATTGTGCTGGATTTGGTTGAGTTATTGATAGAGATCAATTTAAATCTGTAGTCTTTTCTGGCCAATATCAGGGTTCCTCCTCCTCTCTTGTGTGCTCTGATGCAGTTTCTTTATTTATTTAGACAGTTTTGTATACCACTTTATCCTTCAATCAAAGTGGTCACAACACAATTGGGGGATACATTTAACACGAGGGGATATGAGACACATACACTAATACTTACAAGGAACATGGGCAATGGAGGGTTAAGTGGCTTTCCCAAGACCACAAGGAGCACCTGTGGGACTAGAAACCCCAGTCCTTCCAGCCCAAGGTTGCTGTCCTCTAGTGGGATTTGAACCACTGACCTTCTGGTACCAACCACTGGGCCATTCCTCCCTCCCAGTTAGGGTTACACAGATGAGAAGGAGGTTCCTTCAGCTGAAGAGTTTTAGCTTTTGGGGCCTCCTTCTTCTTATGCTTTCCTTGCAAATGTCTGATTTTGTACCAGGGAGTTAGATATGTATTTACTAATCCTGCTTAGGTGGAAATTTTCTTGAAAGATAAGTGACTTGTAACTTGTTTAGATCCAACACTTTTCAGACTTTTTCCCCCCCCCTTTATAATGTTGTTGAGTTAGGGCGGTGTTTATCTAGGGATTAGAAATATAATCCAGGGTGGAGGAAGTTTTGGCACCATTGAAGATGGCAACCTATAGCTTAGGCTCCTATCAAGGTGCATTTAAAGCACAAATTTTTGCTTACTCCTACTCGCATGAATCTGCAAATCCCAGCCTGCGTGATTGAGTGCTTGCTCTGATGCTGGTGCGTAAAAGTAGAAAAATTTAAGTCCCCATATACCGGCAAGGAGAAGGTGAGCCAGTGGGATGAGCACGGCAGCATCGCATCCAGCATGGATACAGAGGATGAGATTGAGTGGGCTGATGACCAATGTACGCACAGCAACATTTGACGTTGGTTTCCAGAGCTAAGCTGGGAGGTTGCCTCTGTCAAAGAGGAATTGCGTGAGATGCTGGTGGAAATTCAAGGTAAAATCCATGACCTGGGGCAATGAGTGGAATCTATTGAGGAGTACATGGACTGTCAGAAGGAGGCTGCAGGCACAGCACGAGAGCTTATTCAGCAGCTGCAGAAAGAGCACAAACAAGTCAAAGATAAACCAGAGGTTTTAGAAAACAGATCATGCCGGTGCAATATTTGCATTAGGGGTGTACAGGAGGAGGACAAATACAAACAGGCCTCTCAGGTGGTGAGAGACATTTGTCGGTATCTCACCCGAGGGGAAGGAGGCATTGAGGACATAGGCCTGGAGCGTGCTCATCGAGTGCTAGGTACTACTCCAGGATCCAAGTCATGCGATATAGTGGACTATATCCCATTGCTTATCTCACTTTGGACAGAAGGAATAAATTATGCAGGCTGTCACTAAAAAGGGTCGATTTAAGAGGGAGAACTGTGAACTGGAAATTTACCATGATTTAGCCCGGGCTATCCTGCAATGACATCAGGCACTGCGGGGGGTCACTGCTTATTTTGAGATAAAAGCCAAGGTGGAATCCAATCACAGCAAGCTCAAAGTCCTAGACTTCAAAAAACACTGACTTCAGTAAAATGGCCAAGTACCTGAAGGAGGAGTTGGTAGGATGGGAGGGGATAAGGGAAGTGGAATTGCAATAGGCTAAACTAAAGGAGGCAATAATAGGTACAACAGATACATATGTAAGGAAAGTAAATAAAATAAGAGGAAAAGGAAACCTATTTGGTTCTCCAAAGAAGTGGCTGCACAAATAAAGGCAAAAAACATAGCTTTCACAAAATTCAGAAGCTCACAAACAGAGGAACACAGAAAAGAACACAAGATTAAACTAAAAGAGACAAAAAAGAGAAATAAGGATAGCAAAATCAAAGGCAGAAGAAAAAATGGCTAAAGATGTGAAGTGTGGTGACAACGTTTTTCAGGTATATTCAGGAGAGGAGGAAAATCAGAGGTGGAATTGCAGGACTCAATAGTGCTGGGAACGGATTTGTGGAAAGTGACATTGAAAAAGCAAAAATGCTAAACAAATACATCTGCTCTGTTTTCACTAGAGAAAATCCCGGAGAAGGATCACCTGTGATTGACAAATATACAAATGGGAATGGAGTAGATATCACTCCATTCACAAAAGATGACGTGTTAGAACAGCTTGCAAAACTAAAAGTGGACAAGTCTATGGGATCAGATGGGATACATCCCAGGATCCTGAAAGAGTTCAGAGAGGTTCTTGCAGGGCCTTTAAAGGATGTTTTAATAGATCCTTGGAGACAGGAGAAGTTCCATAGGACGAGAAGGGCTGATGTGGTACCTCTCCACAAAAGTGGTAATAGGGAAGAAGTGTCAAACTACAAGCCAGTAAGCCTTACCTCGGTGGTGGGAAAAGTAATGGAAGCGCTCCTGAAAGAGCGAATAGTGGATTTCCTCGAAACCAACAGGTTGCATGATCCGAGGCAACATGATTTTACCAAAGGATGATCTTGCCAAACAAATCTGATCTAGTTTTTTGACTGGGTGACCAGAGAACTAAATCAAGGGCATGCGATGGATGTGATCTACCTAGATTTCAGCAAAGCCTTTGATACTGTTCTCATAAGAGGCTTATCAATAAACTCAACAGCTTGGGGATGGGTCCCAAGATGGTGAAATAATCAGAAATTGGTTGACTGACAGATGACAGAAGGTGGCGGTAAACGGAACTCACTTGGATGAAAGGTAATTAGCGGTGTGCCCAAGGGTTCGGTCCTGGGACCTGTACTATTCAATATATTTGTGAGTGATATTGCTGAAGGGCTGAATGGAAAATGCAGATGACACCAAAATTTGCAACAGAGTGGACTCCCCTGAGGGAGTGGAGAACATGAGGAAAGATCTATAAAAGCTGGAAGAATGGTCTAATGCTTGGCAGTTAAGATTTAATGTGAAGAAGTGTAGTGTCATGCACTTGGGAAGCAGAAATCCAAGGGAATTATATGAGATAGGGGACGAGAGAGTGGTGTGCACAGACCAGGAGAAGGACCTCTGAGTGATTTGTTTCTGATGATCTCAAGGTGGCGAAACAGTGTGACAAGGCGGTGGTAAAAGCCAGAAGGATGCTGGGTTGCATACAAAGAGGAATTACCAGCAGAAAGGAAGAGGTACTAATGCTACTGTACAAGTCGCTGGTGAGGCCTCACTTGGAATATTATGTTCAGTTTTGGAGACCATATCTCGCAAAGGATATAAAAAGGCTGGAAGCAGTTCAGAGGAAGGCAATGAAGACATACACCTTAGTGGACCTCTGGCGGGCAGCTCATCTGCTGGAGCGGGACTACACCTACTACTCGCCGGTACATGATTTTAATATAGCCTGGCTGGACCGCTCTAAGGGGGAGGGGATATGACGAGATGTGGGGATAAGAGCAGTCAGAGATTGGATGAAGAAATACACCTTAGTGAACCTCTGGTAGAATTACTGCAGAAGGTAGAGGTACTTGAGTGGGCCCACAAGCAAACGGGGAACCGGGAAAGTATGGGAGCAGTTAGATAAAGTTAGAATAGAACTAGGGGATGAATGTAAGCTGGTCTGTACAGGGAGGTGTACACAACCAGACTGTCTAAGAAAACCTGAGAAAGAGTTAATTTTGTTCAGAACTTTGCTTAGAAATAAACTTGATATATTTGCTTACTAAGTAGGTGAAGAGGTACAAGTCCTGTAAATAAGAAAAGGGGCAGGTTGTCCTCCAGCCTTTCAGTCTCAGGGTTACTAGATATCAAGCAGTCAGCAGTAAACAGTTATGTCTTGGAATACATGTATGTCTCCTCATACTGACCCATGCTGATTAGAAATTGACCTATGATGTGATGAATACGTAATACCTGACGTAGAACAATAAAGTGAAATTATGCTGTATCCTCCAAAAGAGCCTTATAAATAAAGTAAACCATAGCTAATAGTTAGAGTAAACAAAGAGAACTTGTTTCTATTTGTTTCTCTCCGCAAAGCTTTGGTGTATCTATATAGAAGTGTGTGGTATTTTATTGCTGTCTCTTAGATTTCCTTCTCATTGCTTTGAGTGTGGTTTTCTGTGACTCCAAGAGCCCTGCAGGTTGCTGGTGAGGGGGGGGGGGGGGGGCAAAGAGCAGTCCTTCAGTTGGTGCCGTGCCGGTCTACAGATTTCTCCATTCCTGGCAAGGGCAGAAGGTGTTTGTGAGTATTGTATGGTGACAGCAATGGGTAATCTGTTGGGTAGACGGGATTTATCTCAGTTGCGTGAATGGCATGACAAAGCTAAGGTTTTAGCTGTTCAGAAAGGTAGCCCTTCTTATTGTATGCGTGAGAAGTATGGGGATATGGCTACTAATTATATTGTACACTGGCATGCAGTGACTAACGATAATGTGCTTTTACAGTTTCCTTTGGAGGGAACTTTTTTCCTATAGATAAACTTCGTTATCTGAAATGTGCTTTGTAGGCTAAACATAAATTATGTGATGCCCGTGAAGGGCTAGTGTTTAGTTGGTGGCAACGAATGGCACATGATATGAAAAATGGTTTGTTTGTGTTAAACAATGCTGGTAAAGCGAGTGAACCAGAGTATGATGCAGATGTGGCTGCATTGGTAATTGGAGCTGGAATAGTCCCAAGTGCATCCCCATCGTCTCCCCCTGTTTCTTCTGAGAGTCATGTAGCTTCTGGAAGGGGGAGGATCACTCGTGCAGCTGAACTAAGAGAAGAGATAAGGAATAAACAGAAGATATTGGGAGATGTGAAGATTGAAGATTTCAGTAATTGTAATATTTCTCAGCTTAATGAAGTGAATGCCCTTCTTAGCCGTGAAATAGAAAGTATTGTACATATGATAGAAACCTTAAAGGAAATAGTAAGGAATAATATTTCTGCTACAAAGGAATTGGGAATTTCTAGTAAATTTATTGATGCTATTGAAAAAGATCTGGATAAGCATTTTTTCACCTATAAGGAGAAATGTGATCAATTATATGGTGATATAAGTTTTCTTCAGACTGTTTTACGCCAACATAATGATTCATGTTCTGTAAATGCAAAACCTGTAGAAGAGGATATAGTACCTGCATATCCTTTTCGTGTATATCCAACAGGACCTACAGGTGCAATGGTTGTGCCTGCAAATTGGAGTCCTAAGGAAATTTGATTTGGCTAAAACCTTTCCTGATTACAAGGAAAATTCAGGTAGATTTGTGTCCTTATGGTCTCAAATAATTAATAGTTATAATCCTACTTGGGCAGATCTAGATAATCTGCTTAGAGCTGTTTTTATTAATCCAGCTGACTTTCATAAGGTAACTCATCCAATTAGAGATGATAATTGGGTATGGCCACAGACAGACCCTGTAACAGATTTTCAAGAACAGACACAAAGAGATAGTTTTGTTCTGTGTAGAGAGAAATTGTTAGAATCTCTTAAAGTAGCATGTAAGTCTGTGAGGGATTGGTCAAAGCTTACTTCTTTAACACAGGAAAGGGGTGAGAAAGTTACAGCTTTCCACACTAGGTGTATGCTAGCGTTTAAGGATTATTCTGGCGAGACAGAAGATACACCTTCAGGATTTACTAATATTTTTGTAAATGGTTTGATTCCAAGAATAAAAGAGATTTTGGAAACTTCAATAATAGATTGGCCTGCTAGATCAGCTGATGCAATTTTGGAGGGTGCACGGTACAGTGAATTGAAATATCGCAAGGAATTGCAGGAGCAACAAGCCAGATTAGATGTAAAGAAGACTAAACTGCTTAATTTACAAATTGCTTCTATGCATCCAGCCCTGGGAAGGGGGCGGGGGAGAGGCAGGTTCAGAGGAAACTATGGGAATTCTCAGCGAGGGCGTGGACAATGCGTGCTTGTTATACATGTGATGAGTGTGGCCATTTACAGCGAGACTGTCCACAGAATCGGAATTTGGATGGCCAGAGAGCTGCGTGCCTTCCTCCCCCACCTGCTGAGTTTACTCCTGTATATCAATGTTTTTCTAACCCAGAAGACTGTGATTCTTGGGATGCATGACTATTATTGAATCTGAATGTAACTTCTCAGGGTGAGTTAGAAGCTAAACTGGGAGGCTCTACTGTGAAATTCATCATTGATTCGGGAGCTACTACATCTGCGTTGCGTCTACAGGATCTGCCTGCAGTTTATCAAACTCTTCTAGCACATGCTCCAACAGTGCATTGTGAAGGCATTGAAGGTAAGATAATTCCTCACCGTAAACTTGAAGCTTTGCCTTTGCAGATTGGAGAGACTGTATACCCTACTAACTTTCTGGTAGGAGACACATTACCAGTGAATCTTTTGGGTCGTGATTTCCTGGCTTCACATCATGCAACTTTATCCTGGATGAGTGGAAAGTTACATTTTCAGTTGTATTCTCTCTCTGAAGTGCAGCCCCCTGCGGATGTCAAAGCTATTCACCCTGATCTGGGAAGACTTCCATCTACTCTGCGGGCAGTCCCAGGTTCAAATGTCGGATGTCTCTCAATTCCTCCTGTGAAGATTACCGTAAAACCTGGTGTACAACTTCCTAGACTCAAACAGTATCCACTATCAGCAGCTGCTATAGATGGAATTCGACCGGTAATTGAAGATTTACAGATGCAAGGTGTCATCTATCCTACTGCATCGCCATGTAATACTCCGATTCTTCCTGTACTGAAAGCTGACGGCAAGACTTATCGATTTGTGCAAGATCTGCGAGCTGTTAACAAGATAATTCTGCCAATCTTTCCCTTGGTACCTAATCCACATGATATCTGGACACAGGTACCTCCAAAATCTATGTGGTTTTCTGTTGTAGATTTGAGTTCTGCTTATTTTTTAGTGCAAATTAGCAAAGAAAACCAATTTTTATTTGCTTTTCATTTTGACAATCAGCAAGACTAGACTAGACTATGCCAGGGCTACACGGACAGTCCTGCGTACTTTTCGCAGGCTCTAAGAACTGCATTATTAGATGTGAAGCTTGACCAATCCTCTTTAATTCAATATGTGGATGATTTGCTTTTATGTTCACCAAGTTATGAGATCTGTTTAGCAGACTCATTATCTTTGTTAGCTCATATTGCCAAATTAGGACTGAAAGTCAATTTGTCTAAATTGCAATTTGTATCTCAAAATGTTACTTTTCTGGGTGCTGTTCTAACTCCAGCTGGCCGTGCAATTACTTCTGCCAGATTGGAACCTATTTTATTATTGTCTTTTCCAGCAACACCAGCATTGTTACGTAGATTTCTGGGATTGTTGATTTTCTGTAAACAGTGGATAGCTAATTTTTCAGACCTTACAGCTCCGCTTTATGCGTTGATTGGGAAAGAGGGTCCACAGGGTCTCATTGTACCTACGTTATCACTGTGGGAAGCTTTTGTAAATTTAAAGACTGCACTAAGCACTGCTCCATGCTTGTATTTTCCAGACTATTCTTTAACATTCAAATTGTATGTGGTTAGTTCAGTCATATCTGCCACCTGTGTGCTTTTGCAAACATTTCCAACTGGTCGCAAGCCGATAGGATATTTTTCAAAGCGGTTTGATTCAGTGACTTTGGGACTTCCGCCCTGCTTGCGCAGTTTAATATCGGTGGCATTTGCAATTGAAATTACAGATTTTTTAGTGCTACAGCACCCTCTTGAGGTATATGTGGCACATTCCATTTCTAGGTTGCTCCATTTAACTAAAACACAACCTTTATCTTCCACACGTTTATTGACTCTTGAATTGATAGTTTCTCAGTCTCATGTAAAAATATATACTACATCCATATGCAATCCATCTACGCTCCTGGCTCCTTTGGCAGAACTGGTGGAGGAGGATGGGTCCCATGATTGTTTTCAAAGTATTTTAACTTCTTCCCGTGCTAGACCTGATCTCTCACCTGTACCCCTGCCAGCCCCGGATGTAACCTTATTTGTGGATGGTTCAGCCTTCAGAGATGAAATGGAAAAACTTTGTGTGGGCTATGCAGTAACCACAATTGATGACGTGGTTGAATCAGCTTCCCTGCCATTTTCTAGTGCCCAGTTAGCAGAAGTTTTTGCATTGACACGTGCTCTTGAACTCTCTAGATATCTTCTAGCAAATATATATTCAGATAGCTCCTATGCAATGAGTGTGCTACGGGATTTTGGTAATATTTGGTTGCAACGAGGATTTTTAACTTCTGCTAATAAACCAATTAAACATGCTGAACACATTCACCGTTGGTTACAAGCCGTTCTTTTGCCAGCACAGGTTGCAGTTTTGAAATGTGAAGGACATTCCTCTGCTGGTGATTTAGTTTCTAAGGGCAATCGTTTTGCAGACCAAGAAGCACGGAAGGCTGCTCTTCAGGCATTAGTGTCACCAACGCTGCTGTATTTAAAGCCTTCTAACATGACTTTGTTCTCCCTGTCCTCTCTTTTACAGCAGTATAAAGACACTTCCCTTGAAACCAAAACTCTATGGACTTCATGGGGTGCATCCTGTGATACTCAGGGCTATTGGAAGAAGGAGCACCTACTCATTTGCCCTGACTCTCTTTTGTTTCCACTTGCTCTGTTCCTGCATCATAAACTTCACTTATCCGCTGCAGCCATGACTCATGCCTTTGCGGTTTTGTGGTATCATCCGAAGTTTGTTTCTGTGGCACAGGCTGTGTATGCTGCTTGCTTGGATTGCTTGCAGGCTGGCAGGGTGGGGCCCCTTCTGAAGATTGCTGCTGCTCTTCCCAAGCCCTCTGGCCCATTTCTGATTTTGCAGCTTGATTTTACTGATTTGCCCTGTGCCAGAGGAGGGAGGCGGTATTTGTTGGTGATCACTTGTCTTTTCTCTGGTTGGGTGGAGGCTTACCCCACTACCAGTATGACAGCTGGGGTTGCCATAAAATCGTTGCTCACTCAGTTTATTCCTGTCTGGGGTGTACCTTTTGTTCTTTCTTCTGATCAGGGTCCGGCCTTCATTGCACGTGTCTGGGAGGATATTGAAAATTGGTTTGGTGTAAAAAGACAGTTACACACACCCTATCACCCGCAAAGCTCTGGCCAAGTGGAGCGGATGAATAGGACTCTCAAAGGTTTCTTGCGCACTATGACACAGGATTGGGCTACAGATTGGACAGAAGCCCTTCCTTTTGCCCTTATGGCGGTGCGTAACTCCCCCCAGCGCGCTCGAGGAGGTCTGACACCATATGAAATAGTTACTGGACGTCCAGCTACTTCTCCACATGCCTTGGCAGTTATCCCAGACCCCCAGTTGTTGCGCAGCGATATCTTGACTTATTGTGCACGATTGCACTCAGCCCTGTCTGTTTCCCCTTTATTGAAGGTGAATCCTCAACAAGATGCTCCTCCAGAATCATCACATCCGGACATGAAACCAGGGGATTGGGTCCTGATTAAGAATTTGCATCCAAAGACGCTTCTGGCTCCAAAATTCATAGGTCCATTTCGTGTACTTCTGGTGGGATATTCGGCCTGTAAAGTGGAAGGACATTCTCGTTGGATACATCTTACGCAGTGTAAGAAGGCTCCCTCACAAGATTCAGAAGATTCCCCGCATCCATGATTCAAGAAATACAACGCAGACTTCTCGGACAACAGTGATATTGCAGAAAAGACTTTTTATGATTTAAAGTACTTTCAGTGAAAAGGATGGTGACATCACAGAAAAAGATTATTGTATTAAGTAAATTCTGAATGGACCATTCATGCAAAATGCTCTTGTTCGGCATTTATAGTATTGCTTAGAGGGATGAGGTCATTTTAGATTAGTATTTTTCCTGATATATATGTAATGACCTTTAGGTACTTAACCTCTACTTCATAAATTTATTGAGCCTTAGAGGCTAATCATAGCTATAGTATATATATATATCTTTATTATATAAAGGAGAGTATTAAGAAGAGTAGGTATATTTTCAGTTTTGATTTAGTATATATATATATATATATATTTTTTTTTTTTTTTTTAGATTTAAACCTCTTTATTAAAGAAGATAAACAAAGGAATACAAGAAATATAACATCACAATTATTACAAAATAAAATTCCACGATTATAATATCCCTCAGCCCACAAAATGGAGTGCCAAAAAAATAAGAAGTAACAGAAACTCCTGAAACAGAGGAAGTCAATAACTAACAAACCCCGTTTAACTAAGCAAGAACACAGTAAATTACTTAACAACTGATCCCTGCAGAAAGGTCTCTAATTGAAGCGAATCAAAAAAAGTATAAGTTTTACCTTGAAGAATTATTACACATTTACATGGATATTTCAAAACAAACGAAGCCCCCAATTCCAAAACACGAGGACGCAAAGCAAGAAAAGCCTTTCGTTTTAACTGTGTACTGCAACAGACATCAGGAAAAACCTGAATCATCTGGCCAAAGAATTTCTCATGACGGAACTTAAAATAAGTACGCAAAACAAAATCCTTATCTTTTTCTAATAAAAAACTAACCAGTAGAGTGGCCCGAGTAGGAATTTCCTCCACAGATGTCTCCAAAAACTGAGAAAGATCCAAGCTCAGGACAGTCAACTGATCCATTTCCCCGGGAACTCCACCATCTGGCTCCAAACCTACCGGGCGTTTTTCCCGAACCCCAGATGGTAAATAATACAATTTAGATAAGGAGATAGCTTCTGGCTCAGGAATTTTTAGTACGTCCTTCAGATATTTCATAAATAATATACTAGGAGACAGATAGTGAGTTCGGGGGAAATTTAACAAGCGTAACTTTTTCGCACGAAGGACATTTTCAAGTATTTCATCACGATGATGGAGTAAGAGAGAATCCTGAACAGATGACACCAAAGCACTTTGTAAAGAGGTGATTAAACCGTCGGTTTTAACTTTAAAGGACTCAAGATTCCTTAGCCTATCTTGGTGATCAGTTAAAACAGTCACCGTCTCTTGAGTAAATTTCGATAATTTAGTCAGGGACAAGTTTAAGGACTGTTCAGTCCGAGAGACAATCTGCCAAATATCTTGCAGAGACACGTCCTTCGGTGGATCAGGAGTTGCAGAAGATTGGGAAAAGTCAAAAGAAGAAGGCAACGGAATAGTAACAGAATTTACCTTTAAGAAGGTCTCAGGAAGTTCAACGAGTTTGGATGGAGACTCGGCCCCACCGAGGTGGGGAGCGGCAACATCCAAAGAAAGAAGCTTTTGACTGGGTGGGGTTACAACCCTATGCGGTATTGGAGACATACCTACAGAAACAGGACTCGCTGAGAGGGAAGACTCTGAAGAAATTCCAACAGCCGGGGTGGACACCATGGATTTAAAATGAGTATCCATGGGACTGACCACTTTAACAGCCTTACCAGAAGATAACAATGGTACCGTTGGTTTCTTCTTGCGCTTCCCCATAAACGCTGATATTATGAGCAACAACAAGTGAGACCAAATCCAGGGTATGTACTCCTACGTGCTCCGAAGGGGTGCCAAAGGGGCAAAAACCTGCCCCTTTGGACATGCCCCTTCGGAGCGCGCACCCTCGGGCACGCGCCTGCGGTGCGCGTCCCGCGGTAGGGGCTAGATTTAAATACCCTGCTCAGCTCACGTGTCCCACAGGAACTGCTGGAACGGAGCAGCAACTCCTCTCAGACAGGAAACAGATGAGCAGGTAAAGCAGCACTCGAGGTTATCGCGGTGGGGACTAGATTTAAATAGCCCGCTCAGCTCACGTGTCCCACAGGAACTGCTGGAACGGAGCAGCGACTCCTCTCAGACAGGAAACAGATGAGCAGGTAAAGCAGCACTCGAGGTTATCGCGGTGGGGGTTAGATTTAAATAGCCCGCTCAGCTCACGTGTCCCACAGGAACTGCTGGAACGGAGCAGCGACTCCTCTCAGACAGGAAACAGATGAGCAGGTAAAGCAGCACTCCTATTTAGTATATTTTTAAGTAATTATAGTTTTAGATATTTTAAAGTTTTTGCTAAGAATGTTTTTATATCTAATCTTAGTTGTGCTGAGGCATATTAGTAGTAGTAAAGCAGGACTGCAGTTAGAACCTTGGGAATGTTATGATGAATATTCAAATATTTTCGAGTCACAGGTACACTCAGTGACAAAACATTTCAATTTATCAGATTGTGCAGTGTGTCTTCCATCTGTGACAGCTACTCAGCATGGATTTCTACCTAGGGTTAGGCCTAAGACCTTTGAGGAGTTTCGTGACATAGCCTTTAATCTAACCTCTGTACAATGGTCTCATACAGGCCCAGAACCTAGAATAGTTAGTCCTATGCCTCTGCAACATCCTCCAATATGTTTTATGGCTCAGGGTAAGGGAAGAAAGGTAGGGGATACTCCATGGAATGTTTGTAGAATAGTAATGCTGCATAATTCTTCTATCTGGTATAAGAAATCCCTTGTAGGAAACTCTTATATTTCAGTGGTACAATTAATGTCAGTTCAAGGGAACCAGGTGCATGATTATGAATTACTACAATATAATAGTTCTGGCTACCCTTTGAATGCCTCTAGTTCAGACCTAGGCATACCTAACTGGAGTTTCCCTTTACTAGGGTATTATCATCCCTGGAAACGTAATTTGTCTGGAGGGCTTAATGAAATGGCCATGACTCAGTGGGCTTTGAATAATTGTATCCAGAATATATCTTGTCCTCAGAATTTGACAATCTGGGAAGATGGCTTAGTGGCTTTAGAAGGAGATTATTTTGTGTGTGGTATGTTTCCGTATACAGAGCTTCCCAGAGGTTGGTCAGGTACTTGTTATATAGCCCAATTAGATACCCCGTGGCGATTTGTACCTTACCAGAACATTACTTTATTATCAACCCTGAACAATTCTGTTAGAAGAAAAAGGGATGTTTCTTCACAGGATAAGGCCATAGAGGCTGCTCAACAACTGGTAGACACTACAAAACCTTTAACTAAATCTCAAATAGATGCATTCACAGGTACTGTGTGGCTTTCAACCTTTGGAGCTATAGCACCCACTAGAGAATATGGTACCCAGATTATGCGACTACAGGCAGTTGTTGAACTTACAGCCCTAGACCTCACTGAGGCAATTAGTGTCTTGCAAGGTGCAGTGAACAAAGTGTCAGCTTATGCAGCCCAGAACCGAATGGCTTTAGACTATCTCCTAGCAAAGGAAAATGGTGTGTGTGGAGTAATAGTTGGTTTTTGTTGTAGTATGCTTGATAATAATGGAAAAATAGTAAAAGGCCTATTGGATAAAGTTAGAAACCGTACTTTTGTTTCAAGTGATAGTTATGTAAGTTCTTTTTCAGCTCTATTTGATTCTGTTTCTTCATTTTGGAATTCATTATCCAGGCCTTTGCAAGGCTTATTAGCATCATTGCTTGGCATTTTGGGGATTCTCATTTTAGGAGCATTAATTCTCTGTGTACTATCAGCTTGCTGTAAGAAATCAGTGGAATCACTGACCCCTACAATGATGTTACAGATTGACCCGGAAACTAGTTTTAATTCCACTTTAATGGCAATGTCTGAGTTTCCTTACTTTGGGAATGATTCTTTACAGAATCAGAGGAGGGACTGAATGTAAGCTGGTCTGTACAGGGTGGTGTACACAACCAGACTGTCTAAGAAAACCTGAGAAAGAGTTAATTTTGTTCAGAACTTTGCTTAGAAATAAACTTCATATATTTGCTTACTAAGTAGGTGAAGAGGTACAAGTCCTGTAAATAAGAAAAGGGGCAGGTTGTCCTCCAGCCTTTCAGTCTCAGGGTTACTAGATATCAAGCAGTCAGCAGTAACAGTTATGTCTTGGAATACATGTATGTCTCCTCATACTGACCCATGCTGATTAGAAATTGACCTATGATGTGATGAATACGTAATACCTGACATAGAACAATAAAGTGAAATTATGCTGTATCCTCCAAAAGAGCCTTATAAATAAAGTAAACCATAGCTAATAGTTAGAGTAAACAAAGAGAACTTGTTTCTATTTGTTTCTCTCCGCAAAGCTTTGGTGTATCTATATAGAAGTGTGTGGTATTTTATTGCTGTCTCTTAGATTTCCTTCTCATTGCTTTGAGTGTGGTTTTCTGTGACTCCAAGAACCCTGCAGGTTGCTGGTGAGGGGGGGCAAAGAGCAGCCCTTCAGGGGACACACAACTGGAGCTCATCACTCACCAGTTGCAGAAGGTGAATCAGTATTATTATGAGTTTAATAATAAAACAAGAGCATTGCAGATAAGTGTTGAAATCTTCTGGCACCTAGCATGCTCTTTACACTGTCGATATATGTGATACTTTATGATGGGTTCAGAAGGCTGAAACTTTTTAAAAGTTTATTTAAAATAAAAGAAAAAACATAAGAAATATGTAACAAAAAATACAAAGAAAGGAAGATTTTTTTGGATCGGTGATGTTCTGAGCATAACTGTGGGATTAGTTTGATACGCCCACATTACCGGCTCAAATGTTTCTGAGATCCTTTTATCCGCATGATTATTAATATCCATTTTTCCTGGGATTTGGAAAGCTCTCAATATTTTAGTGGTGAGAGTTTTTATTATTTATAGTGTGCATTTTTATTCAGTCTGTGATTGGCATTGGTTGAATGCAAAGTGCTCTTTTAACATATAGCACCACCCTTCCACCAATTTGATCTACCATGTTGTTGTTAAGTGCCGTCGAGTCGGAGTCGACTCATGGCGACCCTCTGGATAGCTATCCTAAATTGTGTTCGGTCTTCAGTCAGGCGGCTCATTGTTGACAGACTGGTACCCGTGGCTGCTGTTATTGTATCGATCCATCTCATTGCTGGCCTTCCTCTTTTGCGTTGACCTTCTATCTTGCCAAGCATAATGTCTTTCTCTAATGATCTCTCTCTTCGCATGATGTGTCCAAAGTATGAAAGTCGAAGTCTTGTCATCTGAGCTTCTAAAGAAAGCTTAGGTTTGATCTCCTCTAGTACCGACTGGTTTGTTCTTCGGGCAGTCCATGGTATACACAGTATTCGCCGCCAGCACCATAATTCAAAGGCATCAATTTTCTTCCTGTCTATCTTTTTCACTGTCCAGCTTTCACATCCATATGATGTTATTGAAAATACCATGGCTTGAACAAGTCGAATCTTTGTATGGAGAGAGACATCTCTGCTCTTGAGAATCTTATCTAGGTCTTTCATAGCCATTCTGCCAAGAGCAATGCGTCGTCTGATTTCTTGACTGCTTGTTGCTTCTTTATTGATAGTTGATCTACCATATCACTGAAATATAATCTGTAGGATAGCGGTCTGTAATTAATGTGTTCCTCGCTCTCTGCCGCTCTCTTAGATTTTCCCTCCTAGTATTAATTTCTAAGAATTAGGGGGTCCTCCCTCCCTGGGAATTCTTTTTCTTTGCTTTCACCCCCATTTATAGTGGACTAAAGATGTACCACCTTAGTGATTGTAGTCTTTTTGGTATTGTTTCTTGTAATTTTCTTCAGTGTATGTCTTTTCTGTACAAGTGCTGTGCTTGATTCTATTTGAAAATGCATAAATAAATTTTTTTAAAAAAGAAATATAATCTGTACCCAGGTATCATGGTGTTCTATTGGTTATGCTCCTTCCTCCAGGTCTCTGAGATGTCAATTATATCTATCCTTTCATTCAGTGCTATATATTCTAGCTCTAACATCTTATTTTTTAGACTTATAGCATTTGCATTCAGGCATTTCAATTTTTTTTGTTGATATTAACAGTCTGGTTATGAGATGACAGGAGTAATTTGGAATCTTTCAACTCTGTCTGCTTTTTACTTTAAGGCATCTTTGACTCTATTTTCTCTTTATCTGCATACATCTAACAGATAGCTAAAACCTGTTACTTCTTTCTCTATAATATCGGCAATATTTGTCCCTTCCTTTCTGAACACACTACTAAGGCTCTTATCCACTCTTTAGTCACCTCTCGTCTTGACTATTGTAATCTGCTCATAAGAACATAAGATAAGCCATACTGGGTCAGACCAGCTTTTACATCCTCTGGTAACAAATTCCAGAGTTTGATTACATGTTGAGTGAAAAAATATTTTCTCTTATTAGTCTTAAATAGGTTACCCTGTAGCTTCATTGCATGTCCCCTGGTCTTTCTATAGTCTGATGACATAAACAATCGATCTACATTTACCTGTTCCACTCTTTTCATTAATTTATAGACCTCTATCATATCTCTCCTCAGCTGTCTCTTTTCCAGGTTGAAGAGCCTTAACCTTTTTAGCCTCTCTTCATAGGGGTATCCTTCCATCCCCTTTACTATTTTGGTAGCTCTTCTCTGTACCTTTTCTAATAACGCTATATCCTTTTTAAGATACGGTGACCAGAATTGCACACAATATTCAAAGTGCGGTTGCACCATGGAACGATACAGAGACATTATAATATCCTTTGTTTTATTCTCCATTCCTCACTGGTCTCCTTCTGAATCATTTCTCTCCCCTTCAATCTGTTCAAAACTCCGCCAATGCTGCTATGCTCATGTTACTTCACTTGTCAAGTCACTTCACTGGCTCCCTATTCATTTTTGCATCCAGTTCAAACTTCTCTTCCTGACCTACAAATGCATTTATTTTGTGGCTGTTCACTACCTATCCTCTTTTCTCTCACCCTACACCCCTCCTCAGGAACTCCGCTCCTCTGGCAGATCCCTTTTATCTGTGCCCTGTGCAGGGAACAGGAAGCACTTTTGAGAATACTAGCCTGTGAATAGGATTTATCTGGATGCAGGTATAAGCATTCTGTAGTTCCAGGGAACACAGCCGATCTCCTTTTTTGAAAATACATAATGTGGAGGCTCTTGATGTTGTACTGAAAATATCATAGGTCATTTATTTTTCACACTCCTTCTCTTGACCCACTAGAGTGCAGAATCTCACAACTTTCTCTAGAGGGAGAAAGTCTGTGAAGTCCTCTAGGCTGTTAATGGTTTTCCACAAATGCATGCCCATGTAGAGCTGGTAGGATGACATGTGGGATATGAGCATGGTGTTCTGGTAAAATTCTCACAAAAGAGTTAAGGATCAAAGTCTCCCTGGGGGCACTGAAGAATGTGACTTGAAACTCTTATCTCTTTTGATGGCGGATTCAACGACCATAGAATGGTGCAGTAGCTCCAAGAATCTTTTGAACTCTTTATATAGAGTCCACCACATCATTCAAGGACCACTCTCCCGCATCTGGCCGATGGCAGCTGAGGTAGTCGGCCTGAACCTTGTCCTTCCCCGCTATATGCGCTGCTGATAGCACCTGCTGGTGCTGCTCCACCCAAGAGAGAATCAGCACGATCTCGTCGGCTAGGGCTACACTGCCCATGCCCCTCTTCCTGTTCACATAAACTACTGCATCCGCTTTGTCCAAGAACACCCATACCGCCTTGTTCTCCAAGAAAGCCTGGAACTTTCTCAGTGCCAGCCCAATTGCTCTGATCTCAAGACGATTGATGGGCCAGGAGCTCTCCTGCTCAGACCATTGTCCTTGCGCCACCTTGGTGCAACAATGCAACCCCTAACTGTATAGGCTGGCGTCCGTTGTCACGAGCACCCAATCCGGCCTTGTTAAGGGCACTCCCTTTGTCAAGTTGTCGGTGCTCAGCCACCACTGCAAGGCAACCTTCGTGTTTCCCGGACACTGAAGTTGGCGAGGCATAGGATGCCACTCTGGAGAGAAGCGTCCGCTGTAGTGGACGCATATGTGCTCTGGCCCAAGGCACTAGATGCAATGCTGCCACCATGAGCCCCAATATCTGCAGGTAATGCCAGGCTGAGGGCTTCACCATCCATAAAAACTGTCACAACACCTTCTACAATCTGTTGACCCGGTCCTCTGGGAGTCACAGTCGACACACTTCCGTGTCGAACAACGCCCCAAATACACTAGGTGCTGCGCTGGGCATAACTTGCTTTTTGCTGAGTTGATGACCCAACCCAGCTCCTGCAGAAAGGATAAGTCCTGATGAGTCACCTGCACACTCTCTTCCCTCGACTTTGCCCTTATTAACCAATCATCGAGGTACGGATGTACCAGAATACCCTGCTTGCGGATCACAATGGCCACCACCACTACCACCTTGGTGAATGTCCTGGGGGCAGTTGCCAACCCAAACAGCAGAGCCTGGAACTGAAAGTGTTCCCCGGCCACTGCGAAGCGCAGGAACCTCTGATGTTCCTTCCGAATGGGAATATGAAGATGAACCTCGGTATGGTCTAGTGCCGTAAGGAACTCTCCGCTTTGCAATGCTACCATCACAGAACGAAGAATCTCCATGTGGAAATGCGGAACCCGGAGCGCTCTGTTGACACCTTTAAGGTCAAGGATGGGCCGAAAGGATCCCTCCTTTTTCGGCACTACAAAATAAGTGGAGTATCGACCTAAGCCGCACTCGGCCAGAGGCACTGAGACCACCGCTTCCAACTGCAGGAGCCGTTCCAGCATCGCCCTTACTACCCGAGCCTTTGCCAGAGTTCCACAGGGGGATACCATAAACACATCGGGCAGAGGATGAAGAAACTCCAGGGTGTAACCGCAATGGATGATTTCCAGAACCCACTGATCTGACATTATGTGGACCCAGGAGTGATAGAAACGCTGGAGTCACCCCCCAATGCGTTCCACCTTCTCCTGGGCCAGCCTCTCTTTATTGCGGCCTTGTCCTCATCTTCGAAAGGACTGCCCCCTGTACAGAAACCTCTCCCGCTGAGGAGGCGCAGAGCGAGCCATCCTAAAACGCCAGAAATCACGCGGTCCCCCACGATACAGTAGGGGCTGCCCCTGGTCAGCTTTAGGTTTGTCCTCCAGTAATTTACCACTCTTGCAGTCTCCCAAGTCCTTGACCAGCTCCTTAAGGGCCTCGCCAAACAACATTTTCCCTTTGAAAGGACGCTTACTCAACCGAACCTTAGAGGCCACATTTGCTGCCCAATTATGGAGCCATAAGAGATGCCGTGAAGCTACCACTAAAGCCATTGCCTTGGAGGACGCCCATACCAGGTCATAACAAAAATCTGACACCACCGCAGACTCCAGCTTAGGTAGTTCCTCTGCCTTCTTAGGCTTGTCGCTACCACCACCCAGCAGCACCTGTACCCACCGCATACAGGCTCAGGCAACATAGGCCCCACAGATGGAAGCCTGCAGAGAAAGTGCATTGACTTCAAACGCTTGCTTCAAACGTGACTCCAAATGCTGATCCTGAGGGTTTTTAAGCACAGCGCCCCCTTCCACCAGAATAGTCACCGGCGTGACCAACGCATCCACCTTAGGTATACGAAGAAGGTCTTTCTCCGCTGATGGTAGTGGATAGAGGCGGGCCATTGCCCAACCACCCCTCAAGCCTGCTTCAGGCAGATCCTATTCTGCTTCAGTCAGCTGCATTATAGCCTTATGCACTGGGAATGAGTCCTGAGGAAGTCGCATGCCCTGCAGAAGGGGGTCCTCCAAAGGAAAATCTGCCTCTGAAGGCCAAAACGGCAGATTCAACGCCACTAAGGATTGCAAAATAAGCATTAGCAGTTCCTCTTTATGGAAGACCCGCACTATGGATGTGTCCTCTCCTGTCAGGAGGTTCTCCCCTTGAGGAAAGTCCTCCCTCTCAAGTCCCGCACCCTCCAGATCCTCCGCAGACCCTGAGGGCCCTTCTCCTGGGTCTTCCCAATCCCCTGAGCTCTCTGACCCCGGGTCTGGCTCATAATCACTTTCACCAAGCCTCAAACGCTTGGCTACAGCCCTTCCAGGACCGTGGAGGAGGGGCGCTTATCAGGTGCCAACTTTGTGGCAGAGTCTCTTATAAGGCCCCTGCTCTCTCTCCAAGCGGTACGCATGGTGCAACAACAAAATAAACTCTGGAGAAAAAAGGGAACCACCTTCCGGGGCGCTAGCTCAAGAGGGCCCTTCTACAATGGTGGGTGCCATTCCTGTATCCCCCGTGTGGACGGGAGCCGCAGGACAAAATGGCCGCTGGAGACATAGCACAGGAAGTTTCCCACCTCAAAAAAGACAGACTGCTGCTGCGACATTCCTCCGTTTCCCGATCTTGCAATGCCCCAGGTAGTGAGCCTTGCTCATCCCTATGCTGTTCCAATGCTCTACTTTCTCTTTCGCAGGCCTTGCAACAGCCGGCCTGCGAAAGCGAACTGTGTCACATGCCACACGCATTGGTTTCGTCGATGACATCTGTGATAAGGAAGCTTATCATAGCTCAGGTAGGAGCTATAGAAAAGATGATGTGACTCTGAACAAGCAACCTGTCAGTTCTGGTAGAAGTGAGAAAACAGAGTTTTCACATAAAAGACTACCAGTCCCAGAATGCACCAGGTTTCCAGCAGCCATGAGAGGGGCTGAAGTGAGAAAATGTGTGTGCAATCAAGAGAGCTATGAGGTAATCCCTAAGCACTCATCTCAAAGGGCAGGGCCTGATTCAAGACAGCTGCGCTATGTTAGGGAGCAGCACACATTACAACAGGATAAGAGTAGAGCTTATTCTTCAGGAAACAGTTTCAGCAACAGTTGGAAGAACAGCTTCAGCAAAAGCCACGCAGATAGAGAGAGAAGGAAACTCTCTGGAAGGAAGAGAAGAAAGGCCATTGGAAGGTCTGGGAGATTCCAAGGCAGTACTCATACTGGGAGGTATTCCAAAAGCCAGCAGAATCCATTGGACTGGATTCAGCCAGAGGAATGGAGTGGCAGAGATAGGAATCACCCGTGGCTACCTGGAAGAGAAAAGACTGCATGTGGAAGGGACTTTCAGACCAAGGCCAGAAGGTATGTGAGAGAAGATCCAGTGTCCAGGGATCAAGATTGGAAGGCTGGACATCAGAATTGGATTACATATTGGCCAGGCTATACAGAGAGGAATAATGATAGCAGGAGAGGCTCAGGTATGAACACTGATCCAGACCCTATCTATAATAGAGAATGGCAGCAAGGGAATGAGCATTCTCATGATAGTGCCTTAATGAAAGACTCGTCTGTGCCAATGTATGATAATGACCCTATGCTGATTGATACAGCAGATGAAAGTACAGTTTATATGGACTGTTCTCTATCTAAATGCTATTACTAGCTTTCTCTGAGCAAACACATCAGCCATCACAAAGAAACCTAACTTTGTTCTTTATTTCCACTGCAAACAGCTCTTAAAGCAGGATTTGGGCTCACACAGTAGCAGCCAGCCAGCTAAAGGCTTACAGCTGGTCAATTGATAGTAATTAAAGCTGCACCTGATTGTGTGTGTTAGCAAGGGAGAATCACTGCTGAGATCTGCATGGAAAATAAGCAGAAGTTAACCTAACCAGCAAAGTTTATTCTTTTCTTTGTGCCTTGGTATTTGGTAATTATTTGCTAAGAAAACATTAGCTAATTGCCTGACAAGCTGAAGGTTGTTTTCTGGTTTATTTTGTGATTTTTGTTATCCATTTTAAACACTGCAAGCAAGTAACCTCATTTATAGTGCTATCAAGCATACATGTGCTGGGTGAATTAAACCCCATCAATAAAAGAAGTATTTTATTGATCTTACCACTTGGTTTCACAACTCAAATTATTGTCATCAGCTGTGTTTGGGAGTGAATGAACTACAATACCCACAATACCTTGCAAGAATCATATGAATATATGCATCGTCAAGATTGTGTAAGTTCTCACCCTAGGCAGCCGTCTGACAAATGGCGTAGTTTTTCGGATTGCTCTTGCACCAAGAGGATTTACTTGTTGTGGATTACAAATAAAAGTCAAGTTTAAAGCTGTAAGAAGATTTTTTCCCTCGTCTGCACTTTGGAGGAAAAGTGGTTGTTCCAGGAAGCTGTCCCAGAGGAAAAGACCCTGTGCAAAGCTGGATTCATCACTGAGACAAGGTAATATGTACCTGGGCATGTCTAGTGGTGGATATGTGTAAGCACAGGGGGTAATTGAAAAAAAAACAAAAAAACCACACCTGGTTGGAAGGTGCTGCTCTTTGGGTTTTTTTTTCTCTCTTTTCTTGCAGGGGTCAAGATGGATCCGAGGGAGATGGCTCAGTGGATGGCAGCCCAATTTTGCAAGCAGCAGGAGCTATCACAGCAGGCCCAGGACACTGCTATGAAGGCCTTAATGGAGCAGCAGAAACCAGTGCTTGATCTGGTGCAAGCTCTAGTTCAGCTGCAGAGCCAAAGTGGAACAGATGCAAGACCAGCAGTTAGTACTGGTACACCACATGTGGACACTGTGGGACTCAATCAAGGGATTGGGGCATTTAATTTTGGGAAATTAACTCCAGAAGATAATGTTGATGATTTTCTAGAGTCTTTTGAAAGAGTGGCACAGGCTTTAGCATGGCCAGAGACCCAGTGGGCAGTAAGGCTGGCAGCCTCATTAACTGGTGAGGCACTAGCAGCTTACAGAGCAATGCCAGCAGCACAGGCTTTGATTTATAAGGATGTAAAGGCAGCTATTAGAGATCGCCTAGGGTTGTCAATTTCAGAGTATAGGCGAATGTTTAGAGCTGTTACATTGAAAGTGGGTGAGACACCCAGGGCTCTGAGTCAGAGAATCAGAAGTTTAGCTGTAAAATGGTTGGAGCCTGAGCAAAAGACAGTAGAAATGTTATTAGATATTATAATGCTGGAACAATTTATGCTTGGGGTACCTAAAGATTTGAATGTTTTTCTTATACAGCAAAATTGCCAAAATCTTGGAGAGGCAACCATGCTAGCAGAGAGATTCTTGGAAGCCACGCAGGCTTGCCATAGAATGGGTGGCCCTCTAAAGATGGATGCTGAGGCTAGATGTGCTGTATCAGAAAAAGGAATAATTAGGAATGTTTCTAAAAATGAATGTACTGTATCAAACCAGATGACACAGTGGAATAGAAAGAAATGTTTCAAGTGTGGAAAAGTGGGACACTTAGAGAAGAGATGCCAGACACACACTAGTTTAATGGGTCTGGATTTAAAACAGCCCAAGGAAGGATTTATTTTGATGGTTGATGTGCAAGGAATTACCACAAATGCATTATTAGACTCTGGGGCAGACCAGAGTATGATGTCAAAAAGGCTTTGGAAGAGGATAGAGGCCCAAGAAAGATTTGTGCCTAGAACCCCTGAAAGCCAAGTTCACATCAGATGCATTCATGGTGCTGCAACATCATATCCCACCTATAGGTTTAAGGTTAAGTGCCTGGGGGAACAAGAGGAAGTCCTATTAGCAATGGTGCCTAGGCTACCCTTTGATTTGGTTCTAGGAAGAGACTGGCCAAGATTTAAGCAGGGTCTAGTGGAAGGACTAGGAAAAAAGGAGGGAGAAGGTTTAATGGTAGTAGCTCCCGGGCCTTTATTTGGAAGTCCTCAGACCCCAGCTAAAAAGATGGTTAAGCGTCCAGAAGACCAAGCTACCCCAAAGCAGATATTCGTTCTAAAGTACCATAAGGTCTCTGAGAAGGCCCAAGCTCCTAAGCGGGCAACCCCTCAGTCTGCTGGGTTTGACCTATGCAGCATAGAAAATGTGACTGTACCTAGCCAAGGGAGAGCCCTGGTTGACACCGGTCTCCAAGTGGAAATACCAATTGGATGTTATGGGAGAGTAGCCCCAAGGTCCGGATTAGTCCTTAAATATTTCATCGATGTGGGTGCGGGAGTAATTGATCCCGATTACAGGGGCAATATTAAAGTTCTGTTGTTTAACTTTGGACAGAATGAGTATCATGTGAAGACAGGAGACAAAATTGCCCAATTGATCTGTGAGAGGCTGGGTTTTCCACCTGTGGAGGAGGTCACATCCCTAGAGAATTCTGAACATGGAGCTAAAGGCTTTGGTTCTACTGATGTCAAAGGGGTTAAAAGCTTAGCTGCCACCTGTGCCCGAGAGAGGGAGGTGAGTGAAGAGGAAGATTTGGGACCCCAGGTATCTGATTGTAAAGAAAAATCAGAGCCCCAAATAGGTGAGGACCTGACAATGGTACAACAGGAAGAAATTAGGAAGTTGCTTAAGGAATTCCCAGATGTGTTGACACCCATACCTGGGGAGACCCATTTGGTGGCCCATGAAATAATAACTCCACCTGGGAAATTGGTTCGTCAAAGGCCATACCGCTTGCCTGAAGCCAAAAGACAGGAGGTAGTGGCACAAGTCCAGGAGATGTTGGACATGGGGGTAATAGAGGAGTCAAAGAGTCCCTGGAATTGCCCCATAGTCCTGGTGCCGAAGCCTGATGGATCCTTAAAATTTTGTATTGACTTCCGGCAGGTAAACGCCATATCAGTTTTTGATGCATATCCAATGCCAAGAATTGAGGAGCTGCTAGACCAGCTGGGACAGGCTCAATACTTAACCACCCTTGATATGACAAAAGGATATTGGCAAATCCCGCTCACCAGGGAGTCGAAGCCGAAAACTGCGTTCAGCACCCCCGTTGGCCTTTTCCAGTTCAAGAGGATGCCTTTCGGACTGCATGGAGCAGCGGTTACCTGCCAAAGGTTAGTGGATCAGGTACTTCGACCCCACCAAAGTTATGCTTTTGCATACATGGATGATGTCATAATCCATAGTAACACCTGGGCGGAGCATTTGAAGAGGATCAGGGCAGTCTTGTGCTCTATGAAGCAAGCGGGAATCACTTTAAACCCGAAGAAGTGTGCCTTTGCAAATAGGGAGGTAAAATACCTAGGCCACCTAGTGGGAAGAGGAAAAATTAAACCTCTATTAAGCAAAATAGATAGCATCAGGAATTTTCCTCCTCCAACAACCAAGAAACAACTAAGAAGTTTCTTAGGACTTATTGGATACTACCGCGGTTTATACCGCAATTCGCAGAGAAAAGTGCCATTTTCACGGATATGCTGCGAAAGAATTGTCCAAACCAGATAAAGTGGACACCAGAAGCTGAAAAAGCGTTTTCAGTATTAAAAGAAAAATTGTGTACAGGACCGGTACTGAAAGGAGTAGACTTCAAGAAACCCTTTCTGGTTCAAACCGATGCATCGGATGTAGGGCTAGGAGCAGTCCTATCCCAGTGCCATGATGGGAAGGAGCATCCTGTGATGTACCTGAGCAGGAAGTTGTCACTGGCTGAACAAAAGTATTCCACGATAGAAAAAGAGTGTTTGGCTATCAAGTGGTCAGTGGAGGCGTTAAGGTTTTACCTTACAGGGAGAAAGTTCCAGTTGGTCACGGACCATGCCCCACTTAAGTGGTTGCAGCAAATGAAGAACCACAATGCCAGGTTGACACGCTGGTACATGGCCTTACAGGCGTTTGATTTCCAAGTTGAACATCGTGCCGGGAAGTTACACAAGAATGCGGATGCACTTTCCCGTATTACGGACTGTAGAGAAGAAGTTTCACCAGTAAAACCAGTCCGTAATAACTTAAGCAGGGGGGTATGTGATAAGGAAGCTTATCATAGCTCAGGTAGGAGCTATAGAAAAGATGATGTGACTCTGAACAAGCAACCTGTCAGTTCTGGTAGAAGTGAGAAAACAGAGTTTTCACATAAAAGACTACCAGTCCCAGAATGCACCAGGTTTCCAGCAGCCATGAGAGGGGCTGAAGTGAGAAAATGTGTGTGCAATCAAGAGAGCTATGAGGTAATCCCTAAGCACTCATCTCAAAGGGCAGGGCCTGATTCAAGACAGCTGCGCTATGTTAGGGAGCAGCACACATTAGAACAGGATAAGAGTAGAGTAGAGCTTATTCTTCAGGAAACAGTTTCAGCAACAGTTGGAAGAACAGCTTCAGCAAAAGCCACGCAGATAGAGAGAGAAGGAAACTCTCTGGAAGGAAGAGAAGAAAGGCCATTGGAAGGTCTGGGAGATTCCAAGGCAGTACTCATACTGGGAGGTATTCCAAAAGCCAGCAGAATCCATTGGACTGGATTCAGCCAGAGGAATGGAGTGGCAGAGATAGGAATCACCCGTGGCTACCTGGAAGAGAGAAGACTGCATGTGGAAGGGACTTTCAGACCAAGGCCAGAAGGTATGTGAGAGAAGATCCAGTGTCCAGGGATCAAGATTGGAAGGCTGGACATCAGAATTGGATTACATATTGGCCAGGCTATACAGAGAGGAATAATGATAGCAGGAGAGGCTCAGGTATGAACACTGATCCAGACCCTATCTATAATAGAGAATGGCAGCAAGGGAATGAGCATTCTCATGATAGTGCCTTAATGAAAGACTCGTCTGTGCCAATGTATGATAATGACCCTATGCTGATTGATACAGCAGATGAAAGTACAGTTTATATGGACTGTTCTCTATCTAAATGCTATTACTAGCTTTCTCTGAGCAAACACATCAGCCATCACAAAGAAACCTAACTTTGTTCTTTATTTCCACTGCAAACAGCTCTTAAAGCAGGATTTGGGCTCACACAGTAGCAGCCAGCCAGCTAAAGGCTTACAGCTGGTCAATTGATAGTAATTAAAGCTGCACCTGATTGTGTGTGTGAGCAAGGGAGAATCACTGCTGAGATCTGCATGGAAAATAAGCAGAAGTTAACCTAACCAGCAAAGTTTATTCTTTTCTTTGTGCCTTGGTATTTGGTAATTATTTGCTAAGAAAACATTAGCTAATTGCCTGACAAGCTGAAGGTTGTTTTCTGGTTTATTTTGTGATTTTTGTTATCCATTTTAAACACTGCAAGCAAGTAACCTCATTTATAGTGCTATCAAGCATACATGTGCTGGGTGAATTAAACCCCATCAATAAAAGAAGTATTTTATTGATCTTACCACTTGGTTTCACAACTCAAATTATTGTCATCAGCTGTGTTTGGGAGTGAATGAACTACAATACCCACAATACCTTGCAAGAATCATATGAATATATGCATCGTCAAGATTGTGTAAGTTCTCACCCTAGGCAGCCGTCTGACACATCGCTCATCTGTTTCCTGGACAAAGACTTACTGCAGGAAAAAAAACAGACGGGGGCCAACACCCAGGAACGTCTCAAGGCTACTCGTGCTATCGAAAGTCACCGATACCGACTCAACGGCTCACGGTGCTCCCTCAGAGGCTTACTCCTGCCCACCGAAGGGCTCTGGAGGGGACTGCCAATAACGCTGGGCAAACTCCCTTTCTCTTTTTTTTTTTTGCAGTCGGCCTCTGCTCAACTGATCTGCTTGTTCCAAAAACCAATACTCATAAAATTAAGCCTTTCGGGGTGACCTGAGAGTCAGTCCAGACAGAAACAGTCTGGACCAACCCCAGCTGCTGGAGACTGAATTACTGAGGAGGGAAGAGTACTCCTGAGTTAATATGGGGTAACGTCACAAAGAAAATTTGCATTATTCAGTCTCCAGCTGCTGGTGCATGAGCACAACCCATCTTTTTAGACTGGACTGGAGGGACGTGGATGAAGTTCATGATTTAACTATGACTATTGTTTTATGTATATTGTGTTTGTACTTTGTAAACCGCTTTGATTTGATTGATAAGGCAGCATATAAAACACTCAAATAAATAAATTTTCCATGTACTTTATGTTCAATTGTTCTATGTAAACCACTTTGACATTTTGAAAGATGGCATATAAAACTAGCTAAATAAATAAATGTTGGCTCTGCTCCTTTAAGTCATATCTATGCATAGAAGCTGATGTGAAAAACAAAATTATTAACCATTCCATTTTGCCTAGTACTGATATCAGGCTCACTGGTCTATAGTTTCTCAAATCACTCTTTTTTGAAAAACTGTCATTACACTGGCCCCGATCCAATCCTCAGGGACTGTAGTTGATGTAAATCATAGACTACAGATTTCTAGTAACAGGTCTGCAATTTTATTTGAGTTCTTTAAAAACTTTGGGCTGTATACCATCAAGTCCTGCTGATTTGTTACTCTTTAGTTTGTCAATTTGCTCTATCACATTTTTCAGGTTCACCGTCATTTGCTTCAGTCCCTCTGAATAACTGGCATCAAAGAATGTTTCCTGTGTGGGTCTCTCGAGCAACCTCCTCAGCAAAGAGTGAAGCCATGGACTAATTTTGTTTGTCTGCTATGGTTTATCCTCCCCAAGTACCCTTTTAACTCCATGGTCATCTAGTAACCTAACCTCACAAGCTTCTTACTTTGAATATACTTGAAAAGGTTTTAATATGAGTTTTTGCTTTCTGGCAAGCTTATTTGCAAATTCTCTTTTGGCCTACCTTATTAAGGCTTTACATCTAACTTTACAGAGCTTAATACTGTTTCCTAATTTCTTCATTTAGATCTAGTTCCCATTTCTTGAAAGATGCCCTTTTGGCTTTAATACCCTTTCACCTCAAACTTTAACCACACTAGCAGTCACCTGAGCTAAATACCAAATAAATAAATAAATAATATTGCTCACCTATAATAGGTGTCTTCCATAGACAGCAAGATTGTTAAAGCAGAGAAGTGACATCATCCAATGGCATTGGGATGGAGCTGCTTTCCCAGAACTCATAACATTAGTGTAAAGTTCTTATCATTTGCAGCCCTTCCTGCAAGCAACAGTCTCCTCAGCTCCTGTTTGTTTCAAAGCTCAAGCCTAGAAGGAATTCTTGGGAAGACAGGCAGAATTGTGTGACTTACCAGTCCTGCAGTATACAGAAAACATCTGTTACAGTTGAGCTATGCTGCTTTTTCCACTGACAAACAGGACTGAGGCAGGCATACAAGTGGGAGACTCTCAAGCTTAGGGCTGCTCACTGTTTTGATACTGTCCCAGTTTTCAGAGAGACCACAAGAAAGTTGCCTGTTTAGGTGGACAACTTGGCCAGTACAGCTCGACTGAAGGCACTGTTCTTTGCTGAGGTTTAATCCAAATAGTAATGCATGATAAAAATATATAAAAATATAAAGGGAGAGACTATGTAGCTACTTTGTAGCAAGGCAAACTTTAGAAGCACCATAGTTGCTGCAGTAGCTCTAATTTGGTGCAACTTTGGAGTTGAGAGGAATATCTGCTTGTTTATAATACTGTTGAAATGCAAGAGAAAGGTTAAAGCTTATCCCTTGAGAATGCAGACATCTGCCCCTATTCACCAGAAGATCTTATCTTTTGTCAGCAGAACCCCCTGGAAGTTCTGGAGTCACACTCCCTGCTACTGCTACAATTGCAGAGAATCTTCAAGTTACCTCAAAAGAAGTTCATAGGGGTTGAGAAGCAAGTATGAGGCCTGGAGAGCTTCCCAGGGGAAGGGTCATCTGGGGAATCCCCTACTCTAACTCATGGGGCAGATGATCTGGTGAAAATCCCCACAGTGATGATACTAGTTGATATGTTGCAGAAACTGGACATTGCAATTATGAAAGCAGCTAAAGATGTATTGGTGAGGACAGCAGAGCTATCTGAGAGGAACAAAGAAAAAACTACTAAGAATTGTTTACCCAGAGTACAAAAGTTGGAGGCTGAAGATAAGACTCTTCAAAACTTTAATGTTGCAGTTATTCAGGATAAAACATCTATACATCAGAAGATAATGCCAATTGAAATTTTTAATAGACATCTACAGCCCGAGAGGTAAACTGATTATGCATTGGAGGCAAAGTCACCATGACCTAAGGAGAATAATTTTTCTTTTTCTTTCTCTGCCTAGCCTTCTTACGCGACAAACCATAAGCAAGAACAGAACTGTTTCTGGCCAAGGAAATGGACCCATAGACCAAAGATCGTTCAGCAGTGATGTTCAGAAGTGATGTTCATATCAGGAAAACAAGACTTCAAACCTCCTGCATCTATCACCCTGAACGGCAACACTTATCACTCAAAAAATGAGATCAAATATCTAGGAGTACTAATCGATGCGAACCTAAAAATGGACAAACACCTCCGGATAACAAATAGAGCAATATTTCACAAGCTGAAAGTTCTCCAACCCTTACGCTGCATCATTGACCACTCAGACTTTAGAACAGTAGCACAGGCGCTCATCATTCCCCACTTTGACTACTGTAATGCTATATTACAAGGGCTACCGAAAAAAACATTAAACATCCTACAGATGGCGCAGAATGTATCAGCCAGGATTATTATGAATAAGAGCCTGACAGATCACATCACTCCAGTTCTTATAGAGCTCCACTGGCTCCCCATACCCGCAAGAATAATTTACAAAATGCTGATAATGACATTCAAAATTATCCATAAGATATCTCCCTCATTTCTCGATATCCTAATCACCACTCAGCCCTCCAACAGATGCCGACGGACTGCAAACCTGAACACACTCTGCGTACCCAGCAGCATAAGACCAGTCAAAGAATGGATGAGCAACTGGGCATTCACGTACTCAGCACCTGTGCTCTGGAACCGGCTGCCACACGACTTACGCCAGACCAAAGACTTACACACCTTCAGAAAAGAGCTTAAAACACACCTGTTCCAATCACATTACGGCATCACCTAGCCGATCTCAACTATATCTTCCCATGCTGCCTTCCTACCTCTTAAGCATAAGGTTAATAGGAACCCATTTCTCATTGATGCATCACATCCTTGATGATTTAAAAAAAAACAAACAACAACTTGTTTATATGTATATATTGCTCTGCTAATTGCTTGTATTTTTGCGATCTCTATGTACAATTATAACCTCTCTGGTTGCTCAATCTGTAATTTATTGAATAATCAAATGTATAACTGTGATCTGGTGGTTGTTAGTCTCCCCTACCTTAATCAGACTGTATTCCTAAATTTATGCTGTACATATTCCCTTGTCTTGTCCACCTAAGGACCGCTTCTGATCGCTGGAAGGAGCGGTGTATAAATTTATGCCAAATAAATAAATAAAATAAATAAGTACCAGTAACTGCCATTGATCTTCCATGTCCAGTGTATCTGAACCAGATATCATAGCTGCGGCCATCCCAGAGCCCCGATCATGAGCAACTCCAGAAGAACCGTCAACATTTAAATCTTTCGGTTTATCCAGGCCCACTGGGAAATTATATAAAGTGGACCTGCTATCTCTTTACATTACCTAGGACCATTTGACAAAAACCCATGGTCCCAAGGTACCAGTTGTGTCCAAAGGATCCAGAGCCGGCTGGCCGACCTCATATCAAGAACAGCCTACAAACCTGATGTTATAAGCCCTTCCGAATCACAACTGACGTGATGAACTCCCTGGAGCTCAACCCACGGGTATCCGAAACTAAGTATGCTAAGGAGCTCACTGCTGGGAACTACTACAATCAACAAGTGCAGCTGCAAGCTTACACAAAGGGTCATTCCTTTCTAAGGTGAAAATAGACTTACCTGCTAATTGTTGTTCCTTGAGGAACTCCAGTCCAGCCCCGGAACCTCTGGGGTTTAGCACCTCCTCCAGCAGCTTTGGAGACTAAGCACGTCATCACTTTTGATGACACTGGTATAAGTAGGCAAGGACGGCCTCTCCACTCCAGTACCTATTGACAAAGCAGACACACCAGAGCAACAAATAAGTAGCTAGTATAATAAAAAACACTTTTTTTTAACACAGTTCAGCTTAAACCGAAACCTTAACCTAAAACTTTAAACTAAGTTTCCCCGGAAGGAAAACTAAGTAGTAGTATACCGCTACATAAGTATGCCCCCATCTTTCCCCCTGAGGACAGCGAACCTATTTGTATCCCCAACTCTATCACCGTGGACTGCTCTCCCAAGAAACGGAACCTTTATCCTAATCTCAGAGTTAACCCGCTTCAGGCTGCAATCCAAAATTGAAACCAAGGGAGGGATCCGAGACTGAACTGGAGTTCCTCAAGGAACAACAATTGGCAGGTTAGTCTAATTTCACCTTCCTTATCGTCCCTCCAGTCCAGTCCTGGAACCTCTGGGGATGTAACAGAGCAGTAGATATCAACGGGAGGGGCCTGCTAGACCAGCCTGAAGCACCGCTGATCCAAACCGGGCATCCCCTGCCACCTGAACATCCAACCGGTAATGCTTGACAAAAGAATTCAAAGATGACCAAGTTGCCGCCCTACAAATATCCATGGCCGGCACCAATCTATATTCCGCCCAGGAAGCAGCCTGAGCCCTAGTCGAGTGTGCCCTCAGACCTTCCGGCACGACCTTTCCTTTCAAAATATAAGCTGCCACAATGGCCTACTTGAGCCACCTGGAAATAGAAGACTTTGCTGCAGCTTCTCCTCTTCTAGGTACTCCAAATAATACAAACAACCTGTCCGACTTATGGAAGGACACTGTACCCCGGAGATACTTCCTAAGTGTCCAGCAAACATCCAAGAGACGCAACTTCCCCCCAGCTGCCGTCTTCTCATCTTTATTTATTTATTTATTTATTACAATTTCTTATATACCGCACTATTTGGTATCAGCGCGGTTTACATTATAACATAACGACCATGACAACAAACTGTTTGGTTTTACATCGAACAGGGGTCCAAACATGGATAACAGGGGTCACTATATAAATGAGATATTTACATGGTATGAGTAACTTGGATAACAGGGGTCAATTATATACATGAGATATTTACATGGCAATGAGTACAAATATCATAATGAAAGTGAGGGTTGTTTCCAAAGTGGGTCATTTCTTCAGAGGGGATGTCTAGGTGCCATTGGTAGTTGGGTAGCATTGCAGGAAAAGATGGTATTTGAGAGCCTTCCTGAACTGCGATAGGTCGGCAATAGCCCTGATGTCAGGGGGTAGAGCATTCCAGCATTTAGGTACATAGTATCTGAAAGCCCTGTTTGTGGTTGATATGTTGCACTTTGACGATGCCTTTGGTGTTACTAGTAGGTTTATGGCTATCGCTCTTCTGGACCTGTTGGGGGGCACCATGTGAATAAGATCCGTGAGTGAAGGGGATGAAATACCTTTGATTGCCTTGAATGCTAGGAGTAGGGTCTTAAAGATGATTCTCCCATGGATAGGTAGCCAGTGAAGTTGTTTGAGAATGGGGGTCATGTGGTCACTTCTGGCTGCTCCGTGTAGGACCCTTGCTGCAGCATTCATGGCCAGCTGTAATGGAGCCAGTGTGGATTGAGGGAGCCCTTGTAAGATGGCGTTTGCAAAGTCAAAGTGAGGCAGTATTAGCGCTTGGTATATGGTCCGGAAGTCATCTGGGTCTAGCAGGGATCGCAGATGCCTGAGTGAGCGAATTTTGAAGTATACAGTTTTGACAATGTTGTTTATGTGGTGTTTCATATCCAGGCGTTGCCCTTTTAATGGGATTGCAGCAGGGATATATAAAATACATGTGTTTCTTATGTGAGTGGGATAGCCGAGCAAGGGATTGGCACTAGTTGCAGAAGGAATGGAATCACAGACAAAATGTAACAGTTGGAGAGAAGAATATCCAGCACCCAGCTCTGGTTGAGGCTCACAAAATCCTGCTACCACCCCTTCACATCAAACTAGGTTTGATGAAAAACTGTGTGAAAGCCATGGACCACACTTTGCCAGCTTTCCGATACCTGCATGAACAATTCCCTCACTCAGCGAAGCAAAGATTAAAGAGGGAGTTTTTGTGGGTCCTCATTGAACACCGGTAACAAAACCACCTGGTTGACATGAAAGACGGAAACCACCTTAGGTAGGAAAGCGGGAACTGGACGCAAACCACCTTCTGTTCAGAAAAGGAAAGAAAAGGCTCCTTACAAGACAAAGCCTGCAACTCTGAAATCCTATGAGTCAAACAAATGGCTACCAAAAACACCACTTTTAGAGTCAGGTCCTTCAATGAAGCCTTACCCAATGGCTCAAAAGGCTCCCTCACTAACGCTTCCAGTACCAGATTCAGATCCCACGTAGGCATCGTCATCCTGCACGGCGGCCGAATGAGCAACACCACCCTTAGAAACCTTTTAACATCCGCATGCGCCCCCAGCGCTTCACCTTGAATCTTTCCCCAATAACATGACAGCGCTGCTAGCTGAACTCTTAAAGAACTGGTTGCCAGACCCTTTTCGAAACCATCCTGTAGGAACGAAAGAATCTGTGAAATAAAAGCCGCTGAAGGGCGCAACTGTCTGTCCGCACACCATGCTTCAAAAATGCGCCAAACACGTATATACGCCAATGAGGTAGACCGCCATCTGGCCTTCCACAGCGTGGATATAACCACTGCCAAGTATCCTCTGGCTCTCATCCGTGCTCTTTCAAGAGCCAAGCCGTAAGCGAGAACTGACTCACCTGCGGCATGCGGAATGGCCCTTGAATCAACAGATCCTCCCGTGACGGAAGTCGCCACGGGCTGTCCATCAGAAGCCGAACCAGATCTGCATACCATGGTCTTCTTGGCCAGTCTGGCGCGATCAGAATCACCAAGCCTTGGTGGACCTCTATGCGTTGAACCACGTGACCTATTAGAGCCCATGGCGGGAACACGTATACGTTGTTTTTTTTTTAAATTCATAAAAACCACTACCCTAACTTCAACTAGCAGCCCCCTACCTAAACGGGGCTCCTAAACCCTCGGGCCACCGTTAAAACCCCGCGGAAGAAACTGCAGCCTAAACCGAAGCCAAAAAACAGCCGGCAGCGCTTCCCATGCAAAACAATGCGGCGCAGCCTGCCCGCCGCGATTCAGCGAACGCGGAGTCGTGCTGATCCCGAACTCCAAAAAGTACTCCTGTGCCGAAAAACCATGCACGGACCTTACCTCGCCATCGGAGACTGCCGCCTCAATCCAACTCCCATGCTCAGCCTTACACGTGGCTTCGGCACAGGGAGAGGAGAGGTGCTGCTGCTCTGCCGAGACGCTCCGGACTCCCGTCAAAGGCAGGTCCCCCGTTTGCTGTGCCTTCTACCTGTTCCTCACCCGTAAACGCGGGATCGGGAGTAGGGAGGCCAACTCCTTCGGCCCTCACTATCAGTGCCCAAGTGAAGGTGGGGGGGGGGAGGGAGGGAGGAAACGATCGGACTGAAGGGGGAGAGGAGGGAAGAAGGAGGCAAACCAGTCCTTCTGCAGCAACTCAACCCCTTAAGAGTCACTACTCCTGTACCCCAAGTTCTAACTAAATCACCTAAACTCTCCTCAGTTATTGCTAAGTGAGCCCTAACTACAGGCTCACCACCTCTCCAGCTGCTTGGAGACTGAGACTACTGGAGTGGAGAGGCATTCCTTGCCTACTTATACCAGTGTCATCAAAAGTGATGACGTGCTCAGTCTCCAAAGCTGCTGGAGGAGGTGCCAAAACCCCAGAGGTTCCGGGACTGGACTGGAGGGATGATAAGGAACTGGCATAGTGAGAATGTGCCAAGGAAGTACCGAATGAAATAAAAATGCTTTCCAGATTTCACAATTGAAGACTGTGGCATATTCTGCCTCACCAGAACCCTTCCAGACACACTCTCAGATCCCATAATGGTGGACAATGACCATGGGAGCGAACTGTCTCTCCTTTGATGTATAGTAACTTTTTTGGCCATCAATGACCCCTGAATTTCTACCACATCCTTCTGAAGCTGTATAGAGGAGTGTCTATCTACTGATGAAAACTGACATGTCACTGGCTATTAGATTTTTGCCACACTGATCAAACCATGAAGTGGATAGCGTAGTTACTCACCTGTAACAGGTGTTCTCCAGGAGCAGCAGGAATCAGTCCTCACTTATGGGTGACGTCGGCGCCGACGGAGCCCTCGCGGAGCAATTTTCCCCCAGCTTTCAAAGAAAGCCTTTGGGAATTGCAGCGCGCATGCGCGGTCCTCTTCCCGCCCAAGGGTGCCATCTTAGCCAGTCAGATGACATAGCTAAAAAAGACAGCATAAAAATTTGCAAAAAGAACATAAGCAGACGATTGCAACTCCAAGGGGAGGAGGGAGGGTTGTGAGGACTGATTCCTGCTGCTCCTGGAGAACACCTGTTACAGGTGAGTAACTACGCTTTCTCCAGGACCAAGCAGGAAGTCAGTCCTCACTTATGGGACTCCCAAGCTCAAGGCTACCGGAGACCCTAAGCACAAAAATGAGCTCCCTCTAGCTCAGCAGCACAGAAGGAAAGAATCTTCGCTGAATTATCACCCACCGGTAGCCCACATCCGGGATGGAGGGTAGGAGTTGCTCAGACCTCAAAGAGATTACGGAGGACTGCCTCTCCGAAAGCACTGTCCCTGCGGGACTCCCTCTCGAGACAGTAATGGACCGCAAAAGTCTGGCTCGAAGACCAAGTAGCGGCCCGGCAGATGTCTGCCAGCGGAACAGAGCGGAGGTAAGCCACTGACGTAGCCTTTGCCCGAACGCAATGAGCCGTGACTCGACCTTCCAAGGAGAGTCCGGCTGCCCCATAAGCCCAAGAGATACAGTCCGCAACCCAGATGGACAGAGTACGCTTGGAGACCGGGAACCCCAATTTATTGGGGTCAAAAGACACAAAAAGCTGAGCAGCTTTACGGTGCTCCCGCGTACGGTCAAGGTAGAAGTTCAAAGCCCTTCTACAGTCCAGGGTATGGAGGACCGTTTCAGCTCGGCTGGAGTGTGGTCTGGGAAAGAAGGTTGGAAGTACCACCTCCTGATTGATGTGAAAAGGGGAGACCACTTTTGGAAGAAATTTTGGGTGAGTCCGTAGGACTACCCTATTTTTGTAGAACCGAGTGTAAGGGGGATCAGACACGAGGGCCTGCAATTCACTTACGCGTCTAGCGGAAGTGAGGGCTATCAAGAACAGTGTTTTCCAAGACAGAAAACGGAGAGAACAGGTAGCCATAGGTTCAAAAGGCGGACAGGTGATCCGCTGCAAAACCACATTCAGGTCCCAGTCAGGCGCTGGCGGGCGCAGAGGTGGTTTAAGTAGAAGGAGACCTCGGAGAAACCTCACTACGAGAGGGTCGCTGGAGAGAGGTCTACTGTCCACCGGTACATGATGTGCCGAAAGAGCACTGAGGTGAACTTTGACGGAGTTGGACTTAAGTCCCAGATTAGAGAGGTGTAGCAAGTACTGCAAGATCACCGACACCGGGCAGGAGAAGGGATCCTGAGACTGTTGGGTACACCAGACGGCAAAGCGACGCCATTTAAGGGCGTAGCATTTGCGGGTAGAAGGCCGTCGCGAAGCCAAGACGACCTCCTCCACCTCTGCCGGCAGGAGAAGGGGAGCAAGGACTACCCTCTCAGCAGCCAGGCCATGAGGTTGAGAGACCTGAGGTTGGGGTGTAGTAGAGACCCCTGATCCTGAGTGAGGAGATCCGGTTGTACCCCCAGAGGGAATGGATCCTCCACCGCTAATTGCAGTAGGAGCGGAAACCACGGCTGTCTGGGCCAGCGAGGGGCCACCAGGATCATGAAGGCTTTGTCTCGGAGAACCTTGAAAAGAGTCCGAGAGACTAGCGGGATGGGAGGGAAAGCGTACAGAAGGCTCCCCGACCATGAAATTAGAAAAGCGTCCGCCGCAACCCGAAGGGGGTGTGGCTGACGAGAGCAGAAGCGAGGAAGCCGCCGGTTGTGAGGACTGGCAAAGAGACCCACCGTGGGGAGGCCCCACTTTAGGAAGAGCTTCTGAGCTACCAAGGGATCCAGACGCCACTCGTGCGGCTGGAGGATCCTGCTGAGTTTGTCCGCCAGGCAATTTTCTTGGCCCGGGAGATAAACTGCCTTGAGGAGAATGCCGTGATTGACGGCCCAAGAGCAGAGCTTCTGTGCCTCCCGGCAGAGGAGGAAGGAGCCCGTGCCCCCCTGCTTGTTCACGTAGAACATGGCAACTTGATTGTCCGTCTGGACGAGGACGGACTGGTGGGAAGTCAGGTGGGAGAAGGCCTTGAGAGCCAGGCGGATCGCCCTGAGCTCCAGGAAGTTGATCTGCTGAGCAGACTCCCACGTGGTCCAGAGGCCCTGAGTACGTGCCCCTTGGCAATGCGCTCCCCAGCCCAGGAGGGATGCATCCGTGGTCAGCACCCGGGTCGGCTGAGGTGACTGGAAAGGCATACCGAATATCAGGTTCGGCTGCCGAAGCCACCACCGGAGAGACGAGATCAGCGGCTCGGAGACGCGCACTAGGTCTGCTAGGCCGCCTGTGGCTTGTCGCCACTGCTGGCGGAGACACCATTGAGCAGGCCGCATATTCAGGCGGGCATTGGGGGTCACATGGACGGTGGAAGCCATATGGCCGAGTAGTCTCAGGAAGCGCCTGGCGGAGACCAGAGGCTGGCTGCGAAAACGGCCGGCTAGGTCCATGAGCCGTTGAGCCCTGTCGAGCGGTAGGTACGCTCGTGCCTGAGGAGTGTGTAGCCTTGCGCCGATGAACTCGAGATCCTGTGAGGGGAGCAAAGTGGACTTTGCGAAATTTATAACAAAGCCCAAGTACTGCAGAAGAGTCACCGTGCGGTGCGTGGCGCTGGTGACCTCCGGAGCGGACGCCGCTCTGATGAGCCAGTCGTCGAGGTATGGAAAGACATAGAGGCCGTGAAGCCGGAGATGGGCCGCCACCACCGCGAGACATTTTGTGAAGACTCGCGGTGCGGAGGACAGGCCAAAGGGCAGTACTCTGTACTGGTAATGATTTCCTGCCACCACAAACCTTAGGTATTGGCGGTGGCTTGGGTGGATGAGGATGTGCGTGTAGGCATCCTTTAGATCCAAGGAGCATAGCCAATCTCCCTGCTGGAGGTAGGGCAGAAGGATTCCAAGGGTAAGCATTTTGAACTTCTCTCGCACAAGGAACTTGTTGAGGTTGCGCAAGTCCAGGATGGGTCTGAGGCCCCCTGTTCTCTTTGGTATTAGAAAATACCTGGAATAAAAGCCTTGACCTCTCAGGTGGTGTGGCACCGGTTCCACCGCCTGTTCCTGCAGAAGACCTGCTAACTCCTGAAGGAGTAAGTCCCTGTGCAGAGGGGGTCGCGGAGGTTCTCCCGGAAAATAGGAGGGAGGGACCTGGTGGAAGTGGAGAAGATAGCCTTCTCGCACGACTTGAAGCACCCAGGCATCTGCGGTGATGCTGGACCACCTGTGGGCGAAGTGAACCAGCCGGCCTCCGGTGCTGGGAGGAACCAGCGGGGGGGGGGGAGAGGCTATGCTTAGTGAGTCAAAAACCCCCACCCTGCGGAGCAGGGGCTGGTGGTGCAGGCTTGGGGGCTTGCTGCCTACGGGACCCGTTACCCCGTCCCTTGGCCTGCTGGCCCTGTTGGGGAGCTGCAGGGGCCTGATAATGGGGGTATTGTTTGTAGGCAGCCGCCTTCCTCGGGTAAAAGGACTTTTTCCCCGAGCCCTTCTTTTTCTGGGAAGGGGCGGAGGTCTTCCTAGAAAGCCTGGTCCTGGTGAGAGTCTCAGTCTCAATTTGTGCAGCCTTTTCCGCCATGGGCTTGCCAAAGAGGTTTTCACCTCGGCAGGGGACATCGACCAACTTGTCCTGCACCCAGGGCTCAAGGTCTGACGACTGAAGCCAAGCCTGTCGGCGGGCACCGATGCCGGCTGCGGCTACTCGAGCCGATGCTTCAAAGCCATCATAGGCTGCTCGGGACATGAACTTAGAGCATTCCCGAATGCCAGTGGACAAGGCCAGGAACCTCCGCAAGGGTTCCTCGGACAAACCAGCGGAGAATCCGGCTAGCTCTTTAGCCAGATCTCGGAGATACATGCCCATGTATAGCTGGTAAGTCTGGACACGACATGCGAGCATAGAGCCCTGGAAACACTTCTTACCAAGGCCATCCAGGTTACGGGCCTCCCTGCCAGGAGGCACCGAGGAGTGCATCTTCTGGCTCTTAAGACGATGCATGGCCGATTCCACTACCATGGAATGGTGTGGTAGCTGTGCCTTTTGAAAGCCAGGGCTCTTGCGGACTCGATAGATAGAATCGACCCGCTTGCTCAGGACCGGCGAGGAGGCCGGACTCTCCCACATGCGGAAGAGTAGTCGTTCCAGCATAGGAGGAACCGGCACAGTAAAGTGTTCCCTTGCGGGAGAGTCATACTGGAGGGCGTCGAGCTCTTCGGCTCGAGGCTCCTCCTCGGGGTCCGCAGGGAAGGCCAAAGCCTTGGCCATATCCCTGACGAAGTCCGAGAACCGGGCATCCTCCGGGGGGGACTGCTTCCGAGGCTCGGACTCCGGTGAGTCCGAGGGGACACACCGAGTCCGGAAAGAATCAGGCGACTCTTCCTCTTCAGACTCCCAGACCGACTCCGACGAGGACTCGGTGGGGTCGGCCCGGGCAGGGCGCGGCGCCTGCCGCCCCGACGCCGAGGGAGTCGGCGTCGGCGACCTCGGTCCCGAACGGGAGGCCGAGGGTGACCTCGACCGAGGATCGACTCGAGTTCGCATAGACTCGAGGATCGGCTCGGTCTCCGGGGTCGACTTGGACGTCGACGTCCCGGCGGTCGGGGCAGCGGCGCCAGCGAGGCCAGCGAGCAGTGCCCGCTGCTGGTCCATGAAGGCAGACAGTCTGCTCTCCAAGGCCGTCAACCTGAGTCCGAGCTCAGGTGACCCAGCAGTCCCCGACTCGGGCCCCGACGGCGTCGGGCCCGACGTCGGCTGTCGCGGAGGCGAGTCCAGAAGGACCACAGGACTTACCCGAGCAGGCATCTCCGACTCCAGGCGAGGTCGCTTCGTGAGGTGCTCCTTCTCCAAGGACCCGGGGCGGCTGTCGGGGCTATGCGACCTGGCCCTCGCGGAACCAGGAGCGTCCACCGACGCCGCCCTCGCGGGTTTCACCTTCCGACGATGGTCCCCGGAGGGAGAACCCCTGTCGGAGGAACTCCGGCGACGGTCCGAGCTGGAGCCTTTGGACGCGGAGGCCTCCGACGAGGTCCGGGTACGGCTGGGGTCAGCGAAGATCCTATCACACTGATGCCGCCGACTTCTCAACGCTTTGGAGGACATTTTGCCGCAGGGCCCACAGATCAGTTCCTCATGATCTGGGCCCAGGCAGCGGAGGCAAAAGTCGTGTGTGTCAGTTAGTGACATATTTCGGTCACACTGACCACACCGCTTAAAACCACTGGCAGCCATCGGGGGAAAAAGGGCCCCTGCGAGGTCAAAGGACCGGGCTGCCAGGGAAAAAACGAAAACGAAAGCTGACTAAGTCAGAAAAACCGAAAAAAAGGAAGAGGACTCGTGACCGGCGTCGCGAGTCCGGGCGGGAAAAAGACCGGCGTCGAACCGAAGGAAAAAGAATAAAATAATGAAGAAATATCGACTTTTTCGCGGGGACAAGACGGGGACGTCTGTAGGGCTCCGCGGAAAAAAGAAGACTGGCTAAGATGGCACCCTTGGGCGGGAAGAGGACCGCGCATGCGCGCTGCAATTCCCAAAGGCTTTCTTTGAAAGCTGGGGGAAAATTGCTCCGCGAGGGCTCCGTCGGCGCCGACGTCACCCATAAGTGAGGACTGACTTCCTGCTTGGTCCTGGAGAAAAACTGAGTACAGCTTCCAAAAAAAAATCCAATGGAAAAGCCTCTGTGGAACCTCTGTGCCTTTTCATTGCTCTCTGAACCCGTCTCTGATCCCAGAAGCAACAGAAACTGTCCTATACTGAGCTGCCAGAAGGAAGAGACAAGAATTTCAAAGGTGGCAGATTATTTCATATTGACTCCTTAAAACATTTCCCCAAATGTTTTTGGTCTGGTAGTTTGTGTTTTCTCCTTTTTCATCCTGCTCAGTCAGAATCAGGGCTGAGATTCTGGCACTATGAGGTATCATTCACAATTACTCAAAGATTGCTTTCTCTTACTTTAATAGACTATCCTTCTACTGTTCTTAGTTTGGTCATTTCAGCAACAGTCCTAAGCTTAGGAGCCACAGCTCAATCTGGAAATCTGTATCACTGTTCCAGCATGTGTCAGTCTTATTTATGGAGAAATATGCATACCAGATCATTTTCTTTCCTTGAATCCTTCTAGACCAGTACAGATGAGTGGGTTATGCTTCCCAGCCAGCAGGTGGGGGCAGACCAGAGCAACTTTCAGTGATGTTATCACTTGGTATATCTACTCATGCAGCACTGAGAGAAGCTAGTATGACACTTTCCAAGCAGTAAGCAAACAAAATCTCAGAGAAATAACAGTTCTCATAACTATGCACAAATTATTTGGCTCTTTTAGCAAATTCAATTTTACGTCAGAAAAAAACTTGACCACTCCATGAGCTGTAGGGTTCCCAAAATTGTAGGAATTGTCTTTCAGGGCAGGCCTGGACTGGTCTAACAGGATTCAAGGAAAGAAACTTATCAGGTATGTAAATTGTTTCTTCCTTATCCTGATACAGCAGTCCAGATGAGTGAGACGTATCCAAGCAGTCAGGACCCAGGGCGAGAGGAAGAGGTTTCTCTGGAGAGAACTGCTCTGCCAAATGCACCATCCATTCTGACACCCACAAGCAGCCTATAGTGCTTCACAAAAGTGCACAAAGAGGATTAGGTAGCTGCCTTATAAATATCCTCTGGGAAAATCAAGACAGATTCCAACCAAGAGGAGGCCTGTGCTCTAATGGAATGGGCCTTGACTTTCCTGAAGGAACCAGAGACCCTAGGCAAACTGATTCACAACCCTTCAGGCTGGCATCCATGGTGACTATCACCAAATCCAGCACTTCCAGAGGTATCCCTTCTAACATGGTGAAAGTTTAACCACCAATCCAACTGCTCCTTTATCTCCTGTGTGAGAGGAAGGTACCAATCAAACAACTGGAAGATGGGAGATCATGTTCTTTAAGATCAGAAATGAATATTCAATCAAAATATCCATCTAAGAAACAATGTAGATTTGTGAGTATAGAGAAAGACACTAAATGGAAGTACGCTTTTGAAATGGAATAAATTACCAAAAGGCTTGCAAATAGAGAGGAATTATAGGTCCTTCAGAAAATCGTTAAAAATATGGCTGTTTAATCAATGAAGGATAGTATAATGGTCTGTTATCAGAGTAATTAACAGTTAGGAATCTGATGTATTAGGTTTTTTTTAATGAATGTGCTTCAGGGCCCGATTTTCAATTGGACGGTGCTATACGCTGAGTCAACGCATAGCTCACCCCCCCTTCCACCTAACCCAGATTTTCAATGTCAGGGTCATATGCGACCCCGGCATTGAAAATCCGTGTCTCGTCGCACACCCCAGAAGCTGCAGGAGCTAGCCAGGTAGCACCAATTTTCGATGCTACCTAATTTAGCCCCTGCGCCTGAAAGAGGTGAGGAAAAACCTTGCCTATCTTTAAGGTGCAGAGGGCTAAGCAGGTAGCATCGAAAATCGGTGCTACCGGGTTAGCCCATTCCTCTGCCCTTCTCTGCTCCAGAACGCCCCTAACACACCCCATTGTTAACTGCATAGCATCGGGGCGCGTTAGGGACATATCCGGGATTTTCAAAGGGCACTACCTGTGTAGGTGCCCTTCGAAAATCTCAGATATGGCATTTACACAGGTAACTAGGGCACTCACCTGTATAAATGCCTTCGAAAATTGGGCCCTATGTTTTTAACATGTATTTTGTTATCCGCCTTGAATCTAATTTGTTAAAAAAAGGGGGCTATAAATAATCTTCTTAAATTAAATTAAATGAACTTAGTGCATCAACAGATGCCTCAGGAGGGAGCGCATGTGTGCTTTGATCCAAGGAACCAGCTCTAGGATTGATGCCATGGATGCTAGGATTTGCAGGTAGTCCCAGGCTCGGGGAGTTGGCTGAGCACAAAATTCCCTGAGTTACTGCTGTAGCTTGAGTAACCTTTCCTGTGTGAGAAGAACTCTTCCCAAGCGTGTGTTAAATCAAGTATCCAGATATTCCAAGTCCTGGGAGGGAACCAGGTTGCTTTAGGAGTAATTGACCACCAGTCCTAGCCATTCAGACCAGTGAATCACCAAGGTCATGTCCACTCTGGATTGCTCCAAGAAGTCGGACCAAATCAGCCAGTCGTTCAAGTACAGATCAACCCAGATGCCTTTCTTGTGCAAGAACGCTGCCACCACCACCATCAGATACAAGAAAGTTTGAGTTGCCAAGCCAGAGCCCGAAACTGGAAATGGCACCCAAGACCCAGAAGCAGAGGAACCGCTGACTGTGCTCCTGCATGGAGATGTGGAAGTACGCTTCAGCAAGGTCCAGGGAGGATAGAAACTCCTCTTGCTGGATTGACCTGATAGTCTCCATGTGGAAATGAGGCACTAGAAGTCTGGCACTGACCGCCTTCAGGTCCAGAATGGGCTCGATCGAGCCACACTTCCTGAATACCACAGTGGATGGAATAATGGCTCTGTCCTTGTTCAGTGATGACATGATTACAATAGTCTGCAATTGCAGGAAGTGCTGCAGAGTTTCCTTACTTGCCGTCTGCTTGAGTGGGGAGCCAAAGGGAGACTCCAGAAATGCATCCTGAAAAGGCTTTGTGAACTCCAACACATAATCCAACAATGAAAGCTCTATACCAGCCAAGGAAACTATTTGATATTGTAAAAATTCTTACCAGACCACCCAACCCAGAAAGCACCAACACATACTTGCTAACCATTACATGAACAAACTACAGCCACAAGACTAGCATAGAAAACATCCTGACCCCACCAACAATTCTACTGGTGCAACTTGGTAAGAATTCTCGATAATCACAAAAGATCAACTGGAGCAAACCATTACATCAATCAAAACAACCACATCCCCAATGGATCCATATCCAGTCAGCTGGATAAAGGCAACCCACACCGAAACTTCACTTATAATACTTAAAATGGTGAATTCTTCCTTAGCTCAGGGATATATGCCAAATCCCTAAAAAGCCAAAACAAAAGTAGAGAAGTGTGAAAAAAGATGTTTGAAAGCTGACGTGTATATAATAATGTCGGAGGTATAGCCTTGAGGTTTTATAATCGCCTCTTGAAGCTAACCTTCCATTTTGCTCAAAATTTTATTGAGCTCACCACGGAGCTAACGATAAGTTAGGTGAAACACCACAGCAAAGTGTCACCAATAAAAAACAATTGTGTAATGGTTCAGTAAAAATTCTTAATGTAATTGGGAAGCCCAAGCTGAAGATACTGCAAGAAGAAAGGAAGATACTGCAAGAAGAAAGGAAAACAGAGTTCAACTTATCTGAATCCTCTCGTAACCTGTTTTCGATTCACAGCAAAGCTTGAACAGACTTCTCCAAAGTGCTCCCTCAAAACAGCTCAAAGTAGCTGAAAAAATATCATTGCAGTCCAGTTCACAAAAATAGCGAAAATTAGCAGACACAGCACTGCATTTCGGGTGGCCAACTATTACTCGCCCTGCTTCAACGCTCAACCAACTGCACCAAGATCATTCTGTCAACTGATCAAAAACGCTAGCGCATGCTCAATAGCAGTCTGAACCCGGTAGCAGGATTCACTAGTTTAAATAGCCAAAAATACCAAGCAGCTTATCAAAATGAAAATTGATAATTGATGAAAATTGAAAAATCAGTATAAATCCAAGTCCAAGTAAAATTAAAGAATACTAGCCCAGTCCAATTCTTTATTTAGACCATAATCCCTAAAAAGAGCATCTACTCGCCCTGTCTTAAAACATAACTCTAGATAAAATGAGTCGTGACTCCTACAGACCAATTTCTAGTCTTCCATTCATAGGAAAAATAACCAAAAAGATTGTCCATAGACAATTACAAGATCACATTGATTTACGCGCTCTACTAGATCCTCATCAATATGGATTTAGACCATACCATGGCGTAGAAACGCTAATCATTTCCTTACTGGTTAGACTCATAAAAGGTATTGAAAAACCTAGTCAATTATTCATTCTGATTTTCCTGGATATAACTTCTGCTTTTGACTCATCATCTCATACTATCCTAATGACCAGACTACAACAAATTGGAATTGGTGGATCCATTCTTTGCTGGTTTAAATCACACCTGTCCTACTGTCCCCAGGAGGTCAAGATTGGCCAGGATGCATCAAAGCCATACATTTAAAACCAGGGTGTCCCCCAAGGTTTAGCTCTCTCGGCATTATTATTTAACATAACCCCCTAGCATACGAGCAATCCCTGACCTGACCCAGTTTAGAAAGGCCTTGAAGCACCATCTCTTCCTCCAGTATTACCCTACAGACGGCGCTTTAATAGCCTCATCCTCCACTTAAACCGACACAGTCTAGTAAGCCCTACCACACATCCAACCACAACTATGTCCTACGAGGTAATACCTATCTTGTCAAATAGATGTATATAGTTACCCCCAATTTATCCAAGTTCTATTACCTTGTTCATTGTAAACACGGTTTCAGCTAAGGAGATGTGTAAGTTGTTATATGTAAACCGCACTGATGCCGAATAGCGCGGTATAAAAGAGACTATAAATAAATAAATAATAACATCTACCTCCAGCCGATATGCAATATATTTCAGAAACACAATGCAAACTACCATATATATGCGGATGATATCATGTTCTACTATCCATACAACCCAACAAAACCCGACAACTGGAAAATAATCACATGCTTTGATTAAATTTCAAAATGGCTTGCTACTCAAAACCTTAGAATAAACTACAGACTTCCGGTAATGGAGCACAGGGAGGTGAACGTGTGAGACCTTTGCTCCGGCCCTGAGCTGTAAAATACCCCCCAAAAAAGCACAAAAAACAGACCCGAAGCAAATGTTTGATGTGGAGAAGTCCCCTGAATGGATGGTAAGGGGAAAAGAGAAATTGAGAGAAAAGAACAAAGGCATGTCCCAAAACATAACACGGAAAGGTAAAGACGGGAAGGTAAACATGCTGCATAAAATGGTGGAGGCCTTGCCAACTAAGAAACAAACAGAGATGGGGGATATCGCATCAGAGATATTCTGAGTGGTGGCAGCAGCCTTGGAGGACAGATTTAACAAACTCTAATCGACAATAGGGTTTGAAAGGTTTGAATCTCAACCTACTAGGCACAATGAAGTGGAGACGCGGTAGCTGCACAGGAGGACAAGTGAGCAGGCTGGAATCGGCGGTAGAACGGATGGCTAAAGAACAATCACAAATGCTGTACTAAATGGAGGATGCGGAGAACCGGGCACGATGTAATAATTTAAGAATGGTGGGCCTACCAGAAAGTATTTTGGAAACGGAACTATATAATATCTACTAGGAATGGTTGCCCAAACAGCTAAGCCTCCCGGTCTCCCTGGGAGCCTGGAGATGTGAACGTGTGCATCGAATTGTGCCTCCGCAAGCGGACAACCTCAGACCGAGAGCAGTAAATGGAAGATACATGATTTTGGACCATTCTGGGTGAGTATGGCGGACGAGAACATTTATAAAGGGGCGGTTAGAGCCTTCTTATGGCGGGGTAAGAGTCCGTATTAGTTATGCTAAGATGATATGGGCCCGAGAGAACAGGGGAGCAGGTCTCTCAGATCTTCGGTTATATAATGTGGCGGCATTAATCTGATGAATACATGATAGCTATACAGAGACGGGGCAATATGGACCAGAGGGACTATTAGACACATGGAGTCACCCTATAGAATCATTAGTGTTCTCCACTGTAAGAAAATTGACCTAGGCCACCCAGAATATGGAGTTTGGGTGGGAGCACTCAGGACAGCATGGAAATGGTGGGTGGGGAAGCAAGGCCGCAGTTGATAGATAACACCATTCTTACAAATAGTGGGGAATCCTAGATTCCCCCCAGGACAGAGTCAAAGAAAGTTTAAGCAATGAAACGCCGTTAGCATACTAGACCTGGGTTGCATAGGAAAATGGGGACAGGGCGACATGCCATCATTTAAAACTCTCCAACAAAGAATATACCCCTACATGCAGATGAGGCACTATTGGCAAACAATAAAGAAAATGCACCCCGGAGAATTAGACATCACAGAGAGTGACAGGGACTACCGTAAATTAGCTCCTCAATGGAAGAAAACTAGGGAATTGGTACCATATATTAAGAGATATGCTACCTACGACATCACTTAATGAATTTGCCGACCGATGGACTGAGGAACTAGGGGAAAAAGTAAGAGAGGAACACCTAGAGTGGTGGTTTACCCAAATACTGGAAATATTCACCTCAGCACGCTACCAAGAAATGCAATACCAGATATTTAACAGAGGGTACCTTACATAAGAATGAGGGGCACGACTAGGGATGTGGGCATACAATCAGTGTGACAAATGCAAAGGCCCGACAGAGACCTTTAGACATGCTTTCTTAGAATGTCCCAAGCTGAAAGAGCTGTGGCATCGAGTGCTGGAGTGTTTAATCAAGATAACTGGGAAACAAGTAGAATGGACATATAATATGCTTTTGTTGGGGGATGTCGGCCCATTGGGAGAGAGTAATATATGAAAGATGGAAGGCTGCTTTGTTATGATAGGGACAGGGGTAGCAAAGAAACTTTCCTACAATACTGGGTGGGAGAGGACACCCCCTCCATAATGCATTGGACAACAACTATGCATGTGATGGCAGCCATAGAATGCTCGGTAAGGGTTAATACAAAAACACCATGCTGGAGGCGCTACCAACAATTATGCCACTGTTTCCAAGCACAATACCCTAAGAAAGACGAAACGGAGAGGCAGGGAGGGAAAGGGAAGGGGGGAGGGCTAGGGTGGGAGGAAATAAAAGGGCAGGAAGGGGTGATAGAGTAGTAATTGAATACAGAACCAAGACTAAATGAGGGACATAAGTTTGTGATAAAAAGAAAGCACAGTTACTTACCTGTAACAGGTGATCTCTGGGAACAGCAGGAATAAGTCTTCATATATGGGTACGTCGGTACCGACGGAGCCTGCGCGGGAACGCTCCCCAGCGTCCAAAAAGAAAGCTTTAGGGAGCATCCCACACGCATGCGCGCTGCCTTCCCGCCCATTCACTTCCCTCTCATCAGTTGGGTTTGTAGCTGAGTCCGAAGGAGGGAAGTAGACAAATTAGAGAGAGAGAGAGCACAACTCCTAGGGGAGGTGGGTGGGTTGTGAAGACTTATTCCTGCTGTTCCCAGAGATCACCTGTTACAGGTAAGTAACTGTGCTATCTCCAGGAACAAGCAGGAATGAGTCTTCACATATGGGGACTCCCAAGCTAGAGATGCCTAGAGGAGGTCCCAGCATGTTGCAAATCTAATGGATGGGCCATGCTATTTCCCAGAACCTCAGGCATTCAAGGGATGGAAGGTAGGAGTTGAATAAAAAAGGGTGTGCTGTGGAACAGCTTGACTAAACAAGGCGTCTAGAGGGGAGTCCTTGTGTAGACCATAATTGTTAGCAAATATTGAATTCCAATTTTCTAATGTAGACCTTACTCAAAAGCATTGTGAAAGTGTTTATTGAAGCTAATATGGGTCTGCTGCTAAGAGCCAGTAGATTATCCTCAAAGAAATTACCTCACTGTGAAGTAGAGGAAAAATAAATTTTGCAATACAGGCAGAGGTCAGAAGCCTTAATGACTAGAAGTAATCCCAGAAGAAAAACTGGGGGAGTTTAAAGAGGTTGGACTTTGGAGGAAAAGCTGAAGCTTCTGCAGGCCAAAGTTTAAAGCTCTTTATCCTTGGAGCAAAATAAGGCTCTAGGAAAGAGAGGAGATAAATCTGACTGGTTTGGACGAAAAGGTAGAAATACACCTTGCAGAAAAAGGATGGGTCTTTAAGACCCCTTTATCCAAACGAAAGAAAAAACAACATTTGTAGTAGGCGGTGTAGTCTCCAATTTCTTGAAGATCAGTAATGTCTTCCCTAAGTGATGCCACTTAGGATAATGACTTTACATGGAGAGCTTCAGATGTAACGTAACCGGAAAGCACAGTTACTTACCTGTAACAGGTGATCTCTGGGAACAGCAGGAATTAGTCTTCACATATGGGTACGTCGGTACCGATGGAGCCTGCACGGGAATGCTCCCCAGCATCCAATCAGAAAGCTTTTGGGAGCATCCCTCGCGCCTGCGCGCTGACTTCCCGCCTTTCCCACTGCCTCTCCTCAGTTGAGTTTCATAGCTGAGACAGAAGGAGAGAAAGAGGAAAGGAGATAGATAGATACAACTCCTAGGGGAGGTGGGTGGGTTGTGAAGACTAATTCCTGCTGTTCCCAGAGATCACCTGTTACAGGGTAGGTAACTGTGCTATCTCCAGGAACAAGCAAGAATGAGTCTTCACATATGGGGACTCCCTAGCTATGGGTGCCAGGGGAGATCCCATAAAATGCGTATCCCTGAACAGGACGGCATTTCCCAAACCTGGATCCCCAGCATCCCCTGAGAGATGGGGGGTAGGAGTTGAATAGAGAAGAGCTGTAGAGGAACAGCGAATCTAAAGACTACAGAGAAAAAGAGTCTTTAGAATGTATGTCAAGTATCATTAAAATATTTAATGAACTAGTACAATATAGAGCTTACCTACTGGATTGTAGGAAGTAGAACTGTGATGGAGTGTACTGTAGATGCAGTAGCGGAATCCTCAAGGTAACTTCACAGCAGTGAGGATGAAGTTCGAAACCTGGAATGGGCAGGTGACCCAGGTGTCAACTGGGGTAGGAGAAGAACGGCAGGTCTTCAATGGAAAGCTTTATGGGAAAAAGCTGAAAACTCTTTTAGGTACAGAGTTATTAACATTGAGGACTAAAAGAAGAAGACTGACCGATCTGGAGAATTAGCCCAGTCCTGAAGGGAAGAGGGGGTATGGAAAAAAGCCCCTATTCCCAAGGAGAACAGAAGTGTACTCAGAAATACTGAAGATGTACACTGTCTTTCCTAGCTGGTAAGAGATAGGAAGACATTAAAGTTTGATACTTCATAGACAGGGAGATCTATAACAAAAATAGAAGCTGTTGACATCACAGCAATAATTGTATGTATAACCGCTCCCACTTACTAAGCCGTATGGGAGTAGGCAAGTGGACTGTCTGGACCCCTTAAGAAGGGAAAAACTTTATAGCACAGACAGTTAGGGAGATAGCAGGTAATACTTAGCGTCCTATGGACATCTCCCAATGGGCACATATATATATATATATATATGGAGAGACATACCTATCTATATATATGTGCATATATGTCTAGATATGTGTGATATATATATATATATATAGATAGATATATATATAGATATATAGATGGGCATGATTTATGCCCACACAGACTACAGAAATATGTATGTATAGGACATATACATACATGAATATAAGTCTGAGGATACATGCCTGCAACTGAGCCCCACAAAAACATTCACATGGGGAATGTGATGGGAAAAGATTCATCTAATAATGAGGGGGTAAAAACCACCTGAAGATATATAGAGAATCTATTTCTGCGGTGCAGGAATGTAGTTCAGTGGAATAAGCAGTATGGTTGCGTGAAAAAACAGAGGATAATAACAGTCTGGCAAGAGTACGTCAGGAGTACTTTAGAGACACTCCAGTGGGCAATGGTCAGGACCTAAACATTTTAGACACCAAATATGAGTGTCTAAAAATATATCTGTACCGCCACACTTTGAGCATTTCTTAAGGATAGTGGCTGGCTATTCCATAATGGAAGGATAGAGGCCTAGTGGCCTAGAAACCGTCAGGCACTAAACAGGAAAATATTTCATAGAGAAAAGAAGAAATTTTTTAGTAAAAGAAAGAAAAGCACCGGCGGTACCGGTGGCGTCGAGGGAAGGCAGACGCGACCACAAGAAAGTAAGAATAAAAAGAAGAATTTTCTGCGGTGACAGGAATACGTCCTGCTGGCTCCGCAGAAAACGGAAAACTGATGAGAGGGAAGTGAATGGGTGGGAAGGCAGCGTGCATGCATGTGGGATGCTCCCAAAAGCTTTCTTTTTGGACGATGGGGAGCGTTCCCGCGCAGGCTCCGTCGGTACCGACGTACCCATATGTGAAGACTCATTTCTGCTTGTTCCTGGAGATAATTGTTTATTAGGTTTACTATGTTTGTTACAAAGAATGTAATGGTCAAGGACTTGAAGAGTGTGTTTGTATTATGGAAAACTCAATAAAGACTATAAACAAAAAAAAAAAAGAATAAACTACAAGAAGACAGAAATCTTATTTGTAACTAAGAACAAAGGGACCGATTTTCAGTTGGGCAGGGCTAAGTACCATAGCCGCGTAGCCCTGCCTGCGCCCCTTAACCCCGAATTCTCACTTCCATGGCAATGGCAGTGAACATCCAGGGTTTACCACACAGCCAGAAAGCCGCCGAGCCTAACCAGACAGCGGAGATTTTGGATGCTGCCCGGTTAGCCCTGGCGCCTTAAAGATAGGCGAGGGTTTTCCTTGCCTATCTGTAAGATGCAGAGCGCTAACCGGGCAGCATTCAAAATTGCTGCTACCCGGTTAGCGCCATTTCCCACCGCCACTCCGCCCCGGAACACCATCAACACGCCCTGATGCTAGCCGGATAGCATTGAGGCGCGTAGGGGACTTAATCGGGGATTTTCAAAGGTACTAGCCATGTACGAGGTATTTACACGATTAACATGGGCTGTTAACCGTGTAAATGCCTTCAAAAATCAGGCCCAAAATCTTCAACACACATCTAGATTTGAAAGTCAAAGAAGCTTCATTGGAAATAAAGAAGGAAGTGAGATATCTAGGCATAACTCTAGATCAGAACCTAACATTAACATCACACATCAATAAAACAATTCAAGCAATCTATAACACATTAAAAACCATACAACTGAGACCCCTACTCTTGAATAGTGACTTCAGAACAGTACTTCAATCAATGATCACCCCACACTTTGACTTTTGTAATGGCATCCTACAGGATCTTACAAAGACGAAATTAGACTTACCTGCTAATTGTTGTTCCTTAAGGAACTCTAGTCCAGTCCCGGAACTTTAGAATGCCTTCCAGCAACCTTGGAGACTGAATGATGTCATCTTTTTCTGATGCCACCGATACAAGTAGGCTAACTCCGCCCCCTTCCAACAGTACCTATTGACAAAGCAGACTCAGCAGAGCAACAAATAAGTAGATAATAAAATATATTAATAGGCAAAAAATACCTTTAAACAACAAACCGTAAATATATAAAATTTTTTCTTTTTTTTTTTTGCATGCTTACAAAGCACTGCTGCCACAAAATATCCTGAAACATTGAACTATATGTAAATGTTTGCAAAATTTTAAAAGCTTTAAAATTAAATTCCTAACAACTTAATAAAAAGACTCAGGCTGATGAAATACCCCCTTGAAATACACTGGGAGGGATCCGGGACTGGATTAGAGTTCCTTAAGGAACAACAATTAGCAGGTAAGTCTAATTTCGTCTTCCTTTGCGTCCCTCTAGTCCAGTCCCGGAACCTTAGAGGATGTAACAGAGCAGTTAATCTTAATGGGAGGGACCCGCAAGGCCAGCCTGAAGAACCGCTGAACCAAAACGCCCATCTTCTGCTTCCTGCACATCTAACCGATAGTGCTTAGCAAAAGAATGTAAAGACGACCATGTAGCCGCTCTACAAATATCTCCTACTGGAACTAAACTAACCTCCGCCCAAGACGCTGCGTGCGCTCTGGTTGAGTGGGCTCGAAGACCCACCGGAACCGTCTTTCCTTTAAGAAGGTATGCCGATGCTATCGCTTCTTTTAGCCATCTAGAAATAGAAGACTTTGCCGCCGCTTCTCCTTTACGAGGACCTCCAAAGGACACAATCTATCAGATTTCCTGAAAGTAGCGGTTCTGCGGAGATACCACTTCAACACTCTACGAACATCCAAAAGATGCAATCTACGACCTGACTTATCTTTCTGGCTCTTTGAAAATACAGGCAGTGAGATCACCTGATTGACATGAAACACTGAAACCACTTTCGGTAAGAATGCTGGCACTGTACGTAATACAACCTTGTGATTAAAAAATGATAAATATGGCTCTTTACAAGATAAAGCCTGCAACTCTGAAATTCTTCTAGCAGAACAGATTGCCACGAGAAAAACCGTTTTCAACGTTAAATCCTTCAATGACGAAACTCCCAATGGCTCAAAAGGTGGACCCATTAGAGACTCTAAAATCAAATTTAAATCCCATAAAGGCATTAAATTACGTTTAGGAGGCCGCATAAGCAATACGGCTCTTAAAAATCTACGAATGTCTACGTGAGAACCTAATAGCTGACCCTGAATCCTACCACGATAACATGAGATAGCTGTCAGTTGCACTCTCAAAGAACTAGCCGCTAGACCCCTTTCCACACCATCTTGTAAAAAAGAAAGAATCTGCGGCACTGAGGCCCCTAACGGCCTAAGATTCCGTTCGGCACACCATGCCTCAAAAATTCTCCACACTCGTATGTACGCCAGCGAGGTTGAACGTCTTCGTGCCTTCAGCAAAGTAGAGATGACCGCCGACGAATAGCCCTTGGCAGTCATCCTAGCCCTTTCAAGAGCCAAGCCGTAAGCGAGAATCGAGCCACCTGGGGCATGCGTAATGGACCTTGCTGTAAAAGATCCTCTTGAAATGGAATCCTCCATGGCATGTCCACTAGCAGACGCACTAGGTCCGCATACCAAGGTCTTCGAGGCCAATCGGGCGCTATTAGCAACACCCGACCTCGATGTCGCTCCACCCGTTGAAGTACACGCCCTATCAGAGTCCACGGAGAAAACACGTAAAGGAGACCGTCTTCCGGCCATATCTGTGCTAAGGCATCGAGGCCTTCGGACATTCGTTCCCGTCTTCAGCTGAAAAAACGTGACACCTGCACCGACTCGAAAGTTGCCATCAGGTCCATTAGGGGAATCCCCCATCGTTGCACCAACAACGCAAACACTTCCGGGTGAAGCTGCCACTCTCCTGGGTCTACTCTGCGACGACTTAGAAAATCCGCTTCCACATTTTCCACTCCTGTGACATGCTGAGCGGAAAGAGCTAACAGTTTGCGCTCTGCCCACTTCAAAAGCTGACTCGCCTCCGTTTGCAGAGCCAGACTGCCGGTTCCTCCTTGGTGATTGATGTAGCTGTCGGAGAACACCCTTACTGCTGCATGATTCAGATATCTCTGAAATTCCCGCAACGCCAAACTCACAGCTCTCATCTCTAGACGGTTGATGGACCAAGTTTGTTCCTCTGGTGACCAGAGACCTTGGACAAACCTGCCTTGGAGATGAACCCCCAACCTGTGAGGCTTGCATCCGTCGTTAGCAAAATCCAGGATGGAGGCTCTAGAGGCATACCCGCCTCCAGATGCTCCTCCGCTAACCACCAGAGAAGATCCTGACGAACCTCTGGAGGACAGATTAGGCGCAGAGTCAACGCATCTTTCTGGTGAGACCATCTTTGCAGAAGAGCCCCCTGCAATGCTCGCATATGAGCTCTGGCCCACGGTACCACTTCGATCGTGGCCGCCATTGTACCCAGTAATTGTAGATAATGCCACGCTGTCGGCGCCTGTCTTGCTAGAAACCGACTGACCATTTCCCTCAATCCTTGAACTCTGTGACTTGGGAGAAAAACTGCAGCTTTCGCTGTTTCGAAACGTGCTCCTAAATATTCTAGAGACTGTGTTGGTTCCAACTTGCTCTTTGCAAAATTGACCACCCAACCAAGACTCTCCATCAACTGTACTACTCGCGCGGTGGCTATTAAACTCTCCTGCCTTGACTTTGCTCGAATCAGCCAGTCGTCTAGATAAGGATGCACTCGTACCCCTTCCTTGCGTAGTGCAGCCGCTACCACTACCATAACCTTGGTAAACGTTCGCGGAGCTGTAGCCAATCCGAAGGGCATCGCCTGAAATTGAAAATGCCCCATGGGCAGAGCGAATCTCAGAAATCGTTGATGATATTTCCGCACGGGGATATGTAAATACGCCTCTGTCAGATCTAATGAGGTTAAGAATTTGTTTGCCTTCACAGCCGCGATGACAGAGCGCAGCGACTCCATTCTGAAATGGGTGATCCAAAGACAACAATTTACCCTTTTTAAATCTAGAATCGGCCGAAAAGTGCCCTCTTTCTTTGGCACTACGAAATAGATGGAGTACCGACCGAGACCGCACTGCTCCACAGGAATGGGAATTACCGCCTGAAGCTGCAGTAAACGCTGCAGTGTGTCTGCGACTGCGTTCACTCTTTGTGGAGTGCAGCAAGGAGATTGAACAAAGGAGTCTGACACGGGCCGAAGGAGCTCTAGAACATAACCTTCTCGAATGATCTCTAAAACCCACTGATCTGTGGTAATCTTGACCCAGGCAGGGTAAAAATCCCTCAACCTTCCTCCCACGGGAATAAACCCTGCCTGAGCCTGTCTCATCTCATTGGGATTTCTTAAGATCTGTGGCCTGAAACTGAGAAAATCCCCTTCCGGCTCCCCGGAAACTCCGAAATCCTTGACCCCGTACTGAGAACCTTCCCCGTTGGGGCTGGCTAAAACGAGGCGTCCGAAATCTACGAAACTCGCTAGAATTTCCTCGTGAGCCTCCAGCACCTCGACTCTGCCTCGGCTTATCCTCCGGCAGACGACCACCCTTGGACTCCCCTAGTTCTTTAACCAACTTTTCCAAATCTTCACCAAACAAAAGTTTACCCCTAAAAGGTAACTTACTAAGACGAGCTTTAGATGAACCGTCCGCTGACCAGTTACGCAACCAAAGGTATCTTCGGGCCGCTACAACCGAGGCCATACTCTTAGCCAGAGCTCTGATAAGATCATAATGGATGTCCGATAAATAAGCAGCACCCGATTCCAGCCGAGTTACCTCCTCTAACTGCTCATTTACCTGATCTACCTGCAACTTTTGCGACCATCGGAAACATCCTCTTGCGACCCATGCCCCCGCAATCGAGGCTTGCAAGGAAAGGGCGCTAACATCAAACACCTGCTTAAGCAAAGTGTCTAATTTCCTGTCCTGAACATCCTTTAATGCAGCGGCTCCTTCAACCGGAATCGTAGTCTTCTTGGTTACAGCTGAAACCGCAGCATCCACTTTAGGAGAGCGAAAAAGCTCCTTATCTTGATCTGAAAGAGGGTAAAGACGAGTTAAAAATCTAGAACCTCGAAAAACTGCCTCAGGACAGTCCCACTCCTCTTGAATCATAGACCCGAAAACTCTATGAACTGGGAAAACTCGCTGGGACTTCCGCACCGCCTGCAAAAGTGGATCTTCCAAAGATTCTTCAGCTACCGAATCCCCCGCAGGCATATTAAGTGACCTGAGAGTCTCAGAAATCAAAGCAGGCAACTCCTCTTTACGAAATACTCTAACAACTCTACTTTGTTGTTCTTCTGGCAACTCTCCTTCCTCTAATTCCATCTCAGAGGACTGATCTACATCGTCTGCACCTTCCAACACTTCCTCGAGAAGACTATCATTTACTGCCTGCTTACTGATCTTTGCTAACCCTGCATCCTCCTCGGGTAGACAAACAGACCCAGTACGCTTCATACCCTTTGAAGTTTGAGAAGAAACCCCTAACATAGGCTGCAGAAGCTCCAAGGCCTGAGACATCAGCAAATAGAAATTAGGAGGAATAGAATGAACATCTGCTGTGCTCATAGATGGAAGCACCAGAGCATCAACCTCAGCAGAAGACCCAGGCCCTGTCCGCACAGGACTTAAAGCAAGTGGCAGAGAATTACCAAGTTCCCCTGTTAAACCAACCTGAGCACCCAAGGAACTTCCTTGGGCTTTGACTGCACCATCAGGCTCCAAAGTGCATGACTTACACACCCCCTAATCCATTAATTCTCCACGCCGCGAGCCACAAACTAAACACCGTGGCTTAGCCGGCATTCTATAATAAAAAGTCAAAAACACAATTAAAAAGACTGTACCTTAAAAGGATTATTTTCCCAAACTAAAGAGAATAATAATAAAGTCAAAAACACAATTAAAAAGACTGCTGCTTAACTCCCGCATAAGCTAATGAAGAAATCGCGCGCCGAACACTCGCGCGCCGCACAACCGCGCGCCGAACTCTCACGCGCCGAACACTCGTGCGCCGCACACCCACGCGCCGAGCTCTCGCGCGTCGCACACCTGCGCGTTGAACACTCACACGCCGCTCACCCGCGAACCGCACACCCGCGCGCTGAACACTCGCGGGCCAAACGATCAACGGCAACAAGGCGGATTCAAAAAACAACTAATTAATTACCAGTACCTTCCCCCACATACCTTAAAGTCCTGGGGAAGTTCAATGCAGCTTCGGCACCAACGTTAGAGAAAACAAAATGCCCTGCAATCCCTTACATCTAAGGCAGTGCACAGCCTAAAACTTTTTGTTTCTCTTCTTTTCTCTTTCTCTCCACCTGCTCCTCACCCCTCTTACCGGGTTCGTGAGCAGGGAGGATCTATCCGTTAAAACTATTAAGCCTCTGATCGTTTAAAAAGATGGGGAGGAGGCAAAACAAAACAAATTAAAATAGTCCAGCAGGAAGCTTCAGCAGCAGCAGCGCTCTTAAAACAAAAAGAGAAAATCTAATCAAAATTTGAATCAAGCCAAATCAAACTAAATAAATAATTCAGCTCTACTTGTTTGTTACAACTGAGCCCAGATACAGGCTCAGACGTCTCAAAAGCTGCTTGGAGACTGAAATACTGTTGAAAGGGCGGAGTTAGCCTACTTGTATCGGTGGCATCAGAAAAAGATGACATCATTCAGTCTCCAAGGTTGCTGGAAGGCATTCTAAGGTTCCGGGACTGGACTAGAGGGACGCAAAGGAAACAAGCATTACATCTACTGCAAATGGTTCAACATACTGTAGCATGTGTACTCTTCAAGATGCCGAAAACCGAACACATAACCCCCATCCTCCAACAATTACACTGGCTCCCCATTGAGAGCTGAGTAAAGTTCATATCCTTAATGTTAACATTCAAAATATTACACAATTTATCATCCATATACCTAAGATCATTAATAAATCCCATACCAAATAGCAGGCAAAGGAGAGAAAATGCGCAAAAGTCCCTAGCAATTACCCCAGAACTTAGACAAACCAAACGTACAACAAATAATAGAGCATTTACATTTTATTCAACAATACTATGGAATTCAATTCCTGACAAACTAAGAAACATAAATGACATTGACAGGTTCAGAAAGCAGCTAAAGATATTTTTGTGTTCAGAGTACTTTGAAACCATATCTGAGAAAATTAATACTGACCCAACATAAGTCAGGAACTCATGTTACTAGCAACCATTCCTACTATACTAAAGTAAACAGTTACTTATTCAAGTTACAATGTCTTGATATTTAACTTTTCAGTGTTCATGGTTTAATTGCACCTATATTTTATGTATAATGTTTTGTTTCTATGTAAACTGCTTTGATTTATTGATAAGGTGGTATATAAAATTTGCAAATAAAATAAAATAAATAAATAACCTGGTCAGAGGTGATATGGGTCCATTCTGAGTAAAAGAGCCACGGCCAACCCCTAACCAGCTGTGCCTCAAAAGGGACGCCCTGGATCTCACTGCAGGGCTTTACTGGCTCCCAAGGAAGCTGCTGCTGAGTCCCGAGAGCATAAGCAGCCACTAAAGGGCTGACCTCTTTTAGGTTTAGATCCATAAGAGTAACCTCACCTGGACTCTTAAACATCCTACAGCATCATCAAGAACCACACAGAGCCCTCCGAGAAACATTCTGGGTGCCCCATGGCCTATCCTCTGGAGGTCTGTGCAGGTGAGCCTCACTGAGGTCATTCACCAACTTTTCCAAGTCCTCTTCAAAGAGAAACCTGCCCTGGAAGGGAAGTGTAGCTTGAAAGGGCCATCTGCAGCCCAATTGTGAAGCCACAGTCACCGATTGGCCAGTACTACCGCTACTATGGACTTGGAAATTCTGATCAAGTCATACTGAACATCAGCTAAGTACAGACTCCAGGCTCGTAACCTTGGAGCTGTCTGGCTACTGTTGGATCCAGCATAGGATGGCTCTGGCCACCAAGCATGCACACAGAACCATCTGAGTGGAATGAGTGGAGCAGAACAGATAAACGTAGATTGGTTGTTTAGTCCTTCAAAACGTAGAAGGCTACAGGAAACACAATGAAGCTACAATGTAGCAAATTTAAGACAAATCTGAGAAAATATTTTTTCACTCAACGTGTAATCAAACTCTGGAATTCGTTAACAGAGGCTGTAGTAATAGTTGTTAGTGTAGCTGGGTTTAAAAGAGGTTTGGACAAGTTCCTAGAGGGAAAGTCCATTAAAGTGGACTGGGGAAATCTACTTCTTACCCCTGGGACAAGAAGAATGGAATCTGTATACCTTTTGGAAACCTGACAGATACTTGTGACCTGGATTGGTCACTGTTGAAAACAGCATACTGGGCTTGATGGACCTTTGGCCTGACCCAGTATGGCATATAGCATAGTTACTCACCTGTAATGGGTATTCTCCGAGGACAGCAGGAATCAGTCCTCACATATGGGTGACGTCAGCACCAACGGAGTCCATACGGTAATCACTCTCCAGCTTTCAAAGAAAGCCTTTGGGAGTTACACCATGCATGCGTGGTCACCTTCCCACCCAAGGGTGACATCTTACCTCAATATGATGACATAGCTTAATCAAACAGAAAAAAAGAAAACAACTCCACGGGGAGGAGGGAAGGTTATGAGGACTGATTCCTACTGTCCCAGAAAACACCCATTACAGGTGAGTAACTAGGCTTTCTCCGGGAACAAGCAGGAAGTCAGTCCTCACATATGGGACTCCTCAGCTACAGGCTACCAAAAAAACTTGTAAAAAGCCATGAGCAACTTAAAAATTGAACCGTGAATGACAGCAGAAAGAGCTGAGTGACCGCAAGACCTCAGGGACAACCACAACTTTGACCAGGGAATCAATTTTCCAGTAGCCTGGACACACAGAAGAGCCAGAGGGTAGGAACTGCATTATTCCCCAAACAGATGACGGTGTACCACTTGGCCAAAAGCGCTGTCAAGCCAGGAGACCTCTTCCAGGTAGTAGTGAGCTGTGAAGGTGTGAACTGAGGAACAAGTGGCAGCCCTGCAGATCTCCAGCATGGAGACGGATTGCAGGTTCGCCATGGAGGCTGCCATAGCCTGCACATTATGGGCTGTGACATGGTGCTCGAGAGATGGAGATGCAGTCTGCCACCTGGATAGACAGGGTGCGCTTAGAGACTGCAAAGCCAAGCCAGTTTAGGTCATAGGAGACGAAGAGCTGCGAGGAGCAGTGATGGGTCTTAGTCCGCTCCAGGAAGAAAGCTAGCGCCCTCTTGCAATCCAAGGTGTGGGGCATGGTCTCTGCCCTACTCGCGTGAGGCCAAGGAAAGAAGGTGGGAAGAACCACCTCCTGGTTGAGAAGAAAGGAGGTAAGCACCTTAGGGAGAAACTTAGGGTGAGTATGGAGGACCACCCTGTTCTTATGAAATCTGGTATAGGGGGCATGAGCCACCAATGCCTGCAGCTCACTAACATGGCGCACTGACATGAGCGCCACAAGGAAGATCACTTTCCAGGAAAGGTACTTGAGATGACAAGAAGCAAACGGTTCAAACAGTGGAGCTATGAGCTTCCCAAGAACCACATTCATATCCCACACAAATGGGAGGCCGAGTGAGCAAAAGACCTCTCATAAAGTGGACCACGAGAAGTTGGGTAGACAGGGGCTGCCCATCAAGGAGACGAAGGTGTGCTGCCAGCGCACTTAGCTATACTCTGAGGGAGTTAGACTTCAGGCCAGCATTGGAAAAGTGTAGCAGAAGAAAGGTTGGAACTCCTTCTCAGCACACCACACGTAGAACTGGCGCCACTTGAAGGCTTAGGCCTGCCTGGTGGAATCATTGTGGAATGCTAGCAAGACATCCACATCCACATCCACATCCTCCACAGCTTAGAACTATCCAGCAGCTTAGACCACTTATAGAAAGAGATGATTTCAGAACCATTACCCAAATTCTAATAACACCCCATCTTGACTATTGCAATGGTATCCTCAAAGGCATAACAAAGAAGAATCAAAACATACTTCAAATGGCTCAGAATATTGCTGCACGAATAATTTCCAGGGCTAAATTATCTGACCACATTTCTCCCATTTTATACTCTTTACATTGGCTTCCCGTTGCCAGCAGGATCCAAAATACAATCATACTGACTACATTTAAGTTAGTTAACAATATTGCCCCATCATATCTATCTACACTGATTCATAGCCCTTCAGACAATAGATTGAGAAGAAGGAGGAATCTCAATACCATTCAAGTACCAGATTCAATAAGAAAGACAAAGCAAATAACAAGCAACAGCGCTTTCTCATATGTAGCACCTACAGAATGGAATAACCTCCCTGACCAATTAAGGGAGATAAAAGATCTCCAAACGTTCCGAAAGGAACTGAAAACTTACTTATTCACCCAACATTACTACCAATTCTCAGAGCTGGCCTCCCACCCCCCATAGCCCAGAACCTAACTACTCACTTACAATTTAACACTATACAAAGTTGATTGATGTCACAGGTTGTAAATGTCGCAGTTTGTAAATATTCAAAAGTTTTTGTTATAAGTTGTGAATAATTACTTTAGTTTATACTGTTCTTTGTATATAGACGCAATGTTGCACAATGTTCCATGTACTTATTACCTTTGTTCTCTGTAAACCGCCACTGATCTTGGGAAGTGGCGGTATATAAAAGTTTTTCAAATAAAAAAATAAATAAATCCCTGAGCAAGTGGAACTGTGCTAGGGCCACTCTCTCAGCAGCCACGCTGTCAGGATGAGGGCTCTGAGGATGGGGTGCAGGAGCGTTCCGTCCTCCTACAAGATCAAATCCAGAACGTGGCCCAGGGGAATCAGGTGCACTTGGAAGAGGCAGAGAAGCAGGGGGAACCAGGGCTGCCATGGTCACCTGGGAACAATGAGTATTACAGTGGTCCAGTCAAGCTGATCCTTGAAAAGAGTTTTGGAAATCAGAGGGGTCAGAGGGTATGAATAGAGGAGGCCCTCCATCCACGAGATGAGGAACGCATTGGTCGCCACTTGGGAAAGGGCTGGGATTCTAGAGCAGAAGCACGGCAACTGGGTGTTGCTGGGGCTGGTGAAGTGATCCACTGAAGGAGAGCCCCACATCCAAAAGATGTGGCTGGCTACCCATGAGTCCAGTCGCCATTCGTGTGGTTGAAGGACCCAGCTAAGGCAGTCTGATAGTATACTGACCTGACCGGGAAGATACACTGCTTGCAAAGATGCAGAGGTGAACAGCTTCCCAACAGTGGAGGTACGAGGTGAAAAACTTCCCAGAAGAGGAGGTATGACCTCATATCACCTTGCTTGTTGGACTGCAGTGTCCTACCTCAACCGCCAGGGCGGCACCAAGTTGCACAGGGGTATCAAAGGAGATGTCCCTTCTCTTCCCTTGGAAAGAAAGGAACCTTTAAGCTGTCTGGACTACAACAACCTGATTCTCCAAGTGGTGTCGAAACACCCGCATGGCGTTCACAACTGCCAGAAGCTCGAGGAAGTTGATTTGGTGGCTTGAGGCTGCAGGTCCCTGCAGTGGGCCCCCCAGCCCAGTGTGGAGGCATCCATGGTGAGGATTCTCTGAGGTGTCAGGACCTGAAAGGGCATACCTGTCATGAGGTGCAGCAGCCGATGCCACCAACTGAGGGATTCGGAGAGAGGAGCGGTCACACAGATCCAGTCCTCCAAGTGGCCTATCGCCTGAGTCCATTGAGTACAGAGAGTCCACTGGGCCTGATGCATTCAGAGGCAAATGTCGGGTGTAATGTGCACCATGGGGGCCATATGCCCCAGGAGGCGCCATAGGAGGTGCGCTGATGCTGCAGAGCGACCCTGCACCTCCATGGTGAGGACCGCTAGGTGCCGAGCCCTGTCCAGAGGAAGGAAGGCTCTTGCCTGGATGGCGTCCAGGAGGGCCCCTATGAACTCCAGATGCTACATCGGCTGCAGATGAGACTTGGGGTAGTTGATGAATGAGAATGGTGCGACGTGCCACCTGATGGACCTCATCGGTGGAGCTGCCCTTGATAAGCCAGTCATACAGGTAGTGAAAGACAAACACCCCCTGCAGCCAGAGGTAGGCGGCAACCACAGCCAGGCACTTTTGTAAACTCTTGGGGCAGAAGCCAGAGAGAAGGGTAGGACCCTGTACTGGTAATGTCAGCCTCTGATGACAAAGCGGAGGTATTGCCAGTGATGAGGACGGATTAAGATGTGGGTATAAGTATCTTTTAGATCCAAGGAGCATAGCCAATCTCCCCACTGGAGGTTGAGCAGCAACGTTCCAAGGGAGAGCACCTTAAACTTCTCTTTCACCAGGAATCAGTTGAGATCCCACAAATCCAGGATGGGCTGAAAGCCGCCTGTCTTTTTGGGAACCAGGAAGTAGAGGGGCTAGAACCCCTCACCTCTTTGAGGTGGCAGGACAGGTTCTACTGCTTTGGTTGCGAGGAGGCCTTCAAGCTCCTGCTGCAGAAGGTCTTGGTGAAAAGGAGTCATGGGACATTCTCTGGGAAAGAACGGAGAGGGCGTCTGTTTGAAAAGGAGGAGGTAACCATCCCTCACCACCTGGAGGGCCCAGTCGTTGGTGGTTATGGTGTTCCACCAGTCGGCAAAGAATGTCAGATGCCTCCCTGTGTTCTGCAGCCCCCAACCCTGCAGAGGGGGACAGGCCATGCACAAGGAGTCAAAAGCCCTCTCAGGTTGCAGCGTGGGTTGAGGTTTGGGGGCCTTAAGCTTACAAGGGCCGTGCCCCTGGCCCTTGGCCTGCTGACCCAGTTGGGGAGCCGGGAAGGTCAGATACTGGGGGCAAGTTCCATAAGCCTTCCTCTTCTTTGAGTAAAAAGGCTTTTTCCCCAAAGACTTCCGATGGGAAGGGTCAGCGGTTTTCCGGGAGAGTCTGGTTTCTGGTCATATACTCAGACTCCAGCTCTGTGGCCTTGTCTGTCATGGGTTTGCCAAAGAGGTTCTCCACCTGACACAGGACATTGACCAATTTGTCCTGAACCTACTGCTCCAGATCCAACTACAGTAGCCACGCCAGGCAGTGGTAGTCATGGATTCAAAGCCGTCATAGGCTGCTCAAGTAACATATTTGGAGCACTCCTTGATCGTAGACACCAGGGTCCAGAACCACTGAAGAAGTTCCTCAGACAGACCAGCCAAGAACCCGGCCAATTCCTAGGCCAGGTCCCTCAGGTACATGTCAATATACAATTGGTAAGCCTGGATATGGGCCATAAGAATCGAGCCCTGGTAACACTTTTTAGCAAACCATCCATGGTGCAGGCCTCCTTGCCATGAGGCACCGAGGAGTGCGTCTTTTGGCTCTTGATCTTTCACATGGCTGACTCTACCACCATAGAATTGTATGGTAGCTGTGTCTTTTGGAACCCAGTGCCCTTATGGACTTGATACATGGAATCAAGCTGCTTGCTCACAATGGGCACCATTAACAGGTGACTCCCACATCCAGGGGCATTGTACTGAAGGATCTCAAGATCCTCTGCCTGATGCTCCTCCTTGGACTCCGTGGTGAAGGTCAGAGCCTTTGCCATATCCTGGACGAAGTCTAGGAAGAAGAGGTCCTCAGGCGGGGCACTTCTGAGGCAGAGACGGGTCCAAGGGGACATCCTGGTGTCGTCGGGTGTCTGGGGACTTGTCATCGGTCTCCCACTCCGAATTGGAATTGGTGGAGACCTCAAAAGTCTGACTGGTCTTGTGCGCACGCCTGGCCAGGGGCATCGACAAGGTCACAGGTTCCCAGCGCTCTGAACCAGAGGCACTCGTGGACGAGACCCAAGATCTAAAGTGGGTCCAAGACCAATGCCAGGAATCTGCCCGAAGGCGATGCCACTCGAGCACCAGCTGGAACTCCTCAAGCGACGCCTTCGCGGTGGAGGGATCAGTTGCCAGGCCCAATGACCCGGAGGAACCGAGCACCAGGCCCCGTTGCTGGCCCAGGAAGGCAGCAGGGCCGCGTTCCAAGGCCGCTATCCTGACCTCCAGGCCAGAAGGCTCTGCAGCCACCAGCATGGGTAGCAAGTGAATCAGTCCCGATTCCAGCTCTGTTGAGGGGGATTCCTCTGTGAAAATGGCCTCGGAGAACAGGTGTCAATCCCCCAATGCCAATGGAGTCTCCTCCCACTGGGGCAGCTTTGAGAACCGCTCCCCGCTATCACCTTCGGCATTGTGCCAAGGGCTCTGATGCCGGTGGCTCAGGGTCTTACCACCGGTTCCAGCATCAGCCTTTGACACTGACACGGGTGAAGTCTGATCCTTCCAGGGATGGCGCTCTGAGGTTGATGTCCGATCTGATGCCCTGAAACCTCGGGGCTCTGAGTGGGCACGGCCACTGGGAGAGTCCAAGGTCTCCATGATGGCCCTCGAGGGCGTCCATTCTGCGGTGGAAGTTGGAGCCAAAGAAGAGGTCTTGTGGCCAAACAGCGTCTCCCATTGCCATTCACGGTTCCGATGGCCCTTGTTCATCATCTGAAGACAGAACGAGCAGGCAGAGGCATTGTGGTTGGTTCTGAGGCATTGCAGGCAGCAGTCATGTGGATCCATGAAGAACATGGTGTGCCCACAGCAGTCACACTGCTTAAACCCACTAACTGAGGACATAGCAAGGAAAATGGTATCCGCGAGATCAAACTCCAAGGTCCTGGTTAGGGAGGGCGCGAGAAAATCCCACGCACCCAAGAACAAGAAAAAGGGAACCCGAGAAAATGCGACTCTGAGGCGGCAGCAGTTCCAGGAATCGAGAAGGTGACTGTATGCAACCAGATGAAAAATAAAGGAAAAAAACCCGAGACAAAACAGACCAACTTTTTCCAGGGTGTAGACTAAGACGTCCGATGGGCTCCATGGAAAAAATAAGATTGAGATAAGATGGCACTCTTGGGCAGGAAGGTGACTACACATGCATGGTATAACTCCCAAAGGCTTTCTTTGAAAGCTGGGGAGTGATTACTGTGTGGGCTCTGTCAATGTCAACGTCACCCATATGTGAGGACTGACTTCCTGCTTGTTCCCAGAAAACCTATGTTCTTATGAGTGCCTAAAGCCGAAGCATTCTTGAGAAGGACTTCCACCTTCTTATCATGAGACTATACGGTTGTCCTCTCTGCTCTCCAGCCGACCAGTGTTGAAACCCATGGCAAAGAGGGCTGGACACAGAGTAGCTGTCGGCTGAAGAAGACAGAGGCATACCTGTGCTCCGAGCTAACTTTGGGCCTACTAATTTCAGTCTCACAGGCCACAGGACAATGGTCTTGGCCAAGGGAGACAGGCCTGTATGCACGTCTGCTCCAGTCCAAACATCTTGCCACTTCCTGAAATTGGACAATACTGACTTCTCTCAGTAATGCACCAGTATATATACCAAGTGACGACATCACGGAGTTACTCCAGTCTGTCTCCATCTGCTGGCTGGGCAGCATAACCCACTTGTCTGGACTGATTTAGCAGGATGATAAGTTTATATAGTTATAAAAGGTTAATTCTTTATTATGCAACCTAGCAAAAAACGGTAAATGGGAGGAAAAGCCTCAGAGGTTTACAGAACCATTGCTACTTAGCTTATGGTTATTCAAAACCATGGCTCCCTCTCTCTTCCCCTATAAAGGGACTATGAACACTGCCTCCACAACATCCACAGCCCCTGCCAACCTGAAGTTCAGAAAAAACCAAGGACCTTCCAATATTCCAATAACTCATCAGGACAGCCTGCATTCTTCTTTTCAGTGCATTCTTAGCAGCAGTAAAATAAAAAAAAAAAAACATTTTGCACTTTTGAACGGGTGTCTTAATGCAAGAACACAATATATGACTATGAAACAATCTAAAGGAAACTTAGAGAAAATGCCAGACTAAGCTGTGGTACGTAAAGATCTGTTTTTTTTTCCAAGACCATGTAAGCAAATTTATTTTTTGGGAGAAAAGGGTGCCCAACACCAAGCCAACTGACACCCTGAATAGCACAGGATGAGGCCTCCCTTCAGATGATGCGGCCGGCATGGGGTCCCATTCCCAATAACACAGCTGCTTGCACCTTTTGATCCCCCTGAAGAAGAGGGCTGGGAAGTCTTATTCCGTCACTTGAATTCCTATATGATCTTAATATCTTCAGTCTCAATTGGGTTAGAGAAGAAGTTCTCTGTATTTAGTTTCTTACCTGCACTCCCTCTCCTGTGAGAGCTGAACACGACTGGATCTGCCAAACTCTATCCCGGATTGTATGTAGATTCAATCCCTCGGCAATTTCTGAGGCGGGTGCTGCCGTGAGCAGATCCTGCTTGTTGGCAAAGATCAGAACAGGGACTCCACTCAGCTTCTCTTCATCCAACAGTTCTGCTAGTTCCTGAACCATTAAATAATAAAGCAGATAAAGCTCTGAAAATATGTTATGTGGCCTTTCACTGACCACCTTCACCATTGCTTGAAAGTCAGAAATTAACAGCAGTTTCAAGGGTTACATACTGAATAAACCCCTGCCCTTGTCTTTTTTGTTCAAGTTTGAGTCGTATCTATGTTTGTTTAAAATTAAAACAGCAAATGGACAAGAAATAAGGAAGGGAGCCAACACTACTACTATCCAGATATGCAGAGACAGTTCAATGCAATCAAGCTCACAGGAGGATTTGCAGTCTGAAGATTACAGAAGGAGAAATTTCACTTACCGTTAATTTCCTTTCCTGGAATACTGCTAGACCAGTCCAGACAAGCGGGTTATGTCCCCCTGCCAGCAGATGTTGGAAACAGAGAAAAAACACTCCAGAGCTGTGATTGGTTGGGCTCTGGGTGACATAGGAGTGCCCCTAGAGGACCTAGTCAGTATTCCTTTGCACAAGCACCAACATAAGGAGAAAACCTGACTAACCAACTCAACAATGTACAGGTAACAACTAATTCAATTAAAACCCTCAACTCGAACCATGAAGGGTGGAGAAGGATCAAACATCATTCCTTGGAGAAAAAAACCTGAATCCACTGTTGTGGACGTTCTCCGGAATATGCAATTGTTTATGTCTGAAGTAAGAAGAACGTCGGCTCCTCTGCACCAGTAGTCGTGACACTGACAATGGGGTGGGTTCTGGACTGGTTTAGCAGTATTCCAGGAAAGAAAATTAACGGTAAGTGAAATTTCTCCTTCCAGTTCATACTGCTAGACCAGTCCAGAAAAGTGGGAAGTACCCAAGCTAATGAACCCCAGGGTGGGCAGAGAGAGCCGCTGACAGCACACTAGCCCCAAAACAACTGTCCTCACGTGCCTGAACGTCCAAGCGATAATGCTGGACAAAAGTAGACAAGGAAGACCAGGTTGCCGCTCGACAAATATCAAGAGGGACTACGTATGATCGCTGGCTTGAGCTCGAGACAATGTGCGCGAAGACTGGCAGGCTCTGGCTTGCCTTGCAGAATATAGGTTGATTCGATGGTACGGCGTATCCATCTGGCGATAGTAGATTTTAAAGCTGCAATACCTCGGCGCAGTCCCGCATAAAGCACAAAAAGATGGTCGGTCTTGCAAAAAGAATTGGTGACTTTGAGATAGGGAAGGAGAATCCTTTTGAGATCAACCGCCCGGAGATTCTTGGAACGTCTGGAACATTGTTCATTTGAAAAGGCAGGCAACAAAAGAGGCTGATTGACATGAAAAGGAGTAATCACATTAGGCAAGAATGAGGGAACAGTGCGAAGGGACACTCCCTCTGCGGAGAATGACAAGTACGGATCCCTGCAAGAGAGGGCCTGTAGTTCCGAAATGCGACGAGCTGAAGTTATTGCCACTAAGAAAACCGTCTTAAGTGTCAAATCCGCTAAGGAAACTTCCTTTAGAGGCTCGAAGGGCGGAGACATCAAGGCCCGTAGTACGAAAACAAGGTTCCAAGAAGGGACAAGTGGACGGACCAGAGGGCGCAGAAACTTGACTCCTTTAAGAAAACGTGACACATCGGAGTGGGACGCAAGAGAACGACCGTGAATCGGTCCTCTATAATACGTCAGCGCTGAAATCTGTACTCATAGAGTGCCAAGAGATAAGCCTTTGTTGAGGCCCTCCTGAAGAAAGGCAAGAATGTCTGGAATTTCTGTACTCCAAGGAGAAAGATGATGTTGAGTACACCAGGACTCAAACACTGGCCACACCCTAGCATATGCTAACGACGTAGACAAACGGCGAGCGTTGAGGAGAGTCGATACTACCTTGGAAAAGTAACCCTTAAGGACTAATCTATGGCATTCAAGAGCCAAGCCATAAGCAAGTAGGGAGTTGGATTTTCCATCGAGATAGGTCCTTGCCTGAGAAGTCCGAAGGGAGTTAGTAGTCGCAGAGGAGGGATTCGAGATAGTCTTATGAGATTGACATACCATGGTCTTCGAGGCCAGTCCGGGGCCACTAAGATTACTGGACCCTGGTATTCCCTGATCCGTTGCAGGACTCTTCCAATCATTTTCCAAGGTGGGAATACATAGAGCAACTGGTGTTTCGGCCATGGCTGCGCCAAGGCATCTATGCCTTGAGATCTGTGTTCCCTCCAGTGACTGAAGAAGATCGGAACTTTCGATTTCGTGGCTGACGCCATGAGATCTACTTTCGGCTGCCCTCAGTTCTGAATTATCATCTGGAATGGGGTCAGTTCCCATTCGCCGGGATCGAGAGTGTGTTGGCTTAGAAAATCCGCCTTCAGTTACTGGTCACCGCTATATGCTGTGCTGAGACAGCTTAAAGGTTCCTTTCTTTCCAAGGGAAGAGAAGGGACATCTCCTTTGATACCCCTGTGCAACTTGGTGCCGCCCTGGCGGTTGAGGTAGGACACTGCAGTCGCATTGTCGCATAGGATCCGAACCACTTGAACCTGTAGGAACCACTGAAACTTCAGTAAGGCGAATTCAGCTGCTCTCACTTCGAGCCTGTTGATCGTCCATCGCGCGTCGTTCAAGTTCCTTGCGCTGAGTGAGTGCGACAGTGTGCTCCCCATCCGGACAGACTGGCGTTGGTTGTCAGCAAGATCCAGCATGGGTTTTCCAACGGTACTCCCTTGAGGAGATTGTGAGATGCAAGCCACCAGTGTAGACAGCGGCGAACCTGCAGCTGTAACGGGAGACGGGTCTCGTACTCTTCTGTCACTGGGGGCCATCTGGAAAGTAGAGCGGCCTGTAGACCGTGCATGTGAGCCTTTGCCCAAGGCACAAGCTCGATGGTGGCGGCCATGGATCCCAGGACTTGGATGTAATCCCATGTCCGGGGGGCTCTTTGGACCAAAAAACTTCGGAGCTGAGAAGCCAGCTTTAGGAAACATGCTTGAGTCAGGAATACACCCCCTTGACAGGTATCGAAGCGTGCTCCGAGAAATTCGATCTCTTGAGACGGATGGAGGCAACGTTTGGTGTGGTTGAACACCCAACCGAGCTGCTGTAGGAAGGCAACTACTGTGGAAATAGTTTTGCGAGCTTCTGGAAGGGAGTCCGCGCGGGTGTACTCTGATTCCCTGCTTGCATAAGGCTGCCGCCACAACCACCATCACTTTTGAGAAGGCTCGAGGTGCCGAGGAAAGGCCAAAGGGCATTGCCCGAAACGGAAAATATTGGCCGAGGACTGAAAAACGCAGGAAACGCTGGTGATCTTCTCAAATGGGAATATGAAAATATGCTTCCGCGAGATCCAAGGATGCTAGAAACTCTCCCCAGTGTACTGAGTGAATGACTGACTGTAGGGTCTCCATCCGGAAGTGAGGTACTCGAAGGCTGCGATTTACACCTTTGAGGTCCAAAATTGGACAAAAAGAGCCATCTTTCTTGGGCACCACAAAATAGATGGAATAACGGCCTAGCCGTCTTTCTAACGTAGGGACTGGACAAATGGCTTTTAAGGAGAGAAGCCTCTGAATGGTAGTTTGCATGGCCACTCATTTTTCCGCCAAGCGTCCTGGAGAGACCAAGAAGGCATCGTGAATGGGTCGGCAACATTCACGAGAACAGCCATGAGAAACTATATCGAGGACCCATCGATCTGAAGTTATGAGTGCCCACTGTCGAGAAAAAAGGGTCAACCGTCTGCCTACAGGCGGAAGGATCTTGAGTGGACAGACCGTCCCGTCAGCAGGAAGAACGGGAGGCTCCAGGGAACTTCCCTGGGCCAGAGTACGAGTCCGTTCCTTTGAGCTCTCTGTCCAAAGCGATGGGCAGAAGCGGAAGAAGCACCTGGCTTAAAGGCACAGTATCTTCGTGAATCCTGAGATTTAGAAAATTGCCGAAAACCGTGGGATCGAGATCCATGTCGAGAGGATGCCTTTGGCCTGTCCTCAGGTAAACGTTGTGGCTTCACCTCTCCCGGATCTTTCACCAATTTATCAAGATCCTCGCCAAAAAGGAGTCTCCCTTTAAAAGGCAACTTAGACAGACGGGTCTTAGAGGCAACATCCGCTGCCCATTGACGCAACGATAGCCATCTTCTAGCCACTGCCACTGCCGCCACGGAATGAGCTGACAGTCGTAGAAGATCATAAAAGGCATCTGCCAGGAATGCAGCGACTGATTCGAGACGCACCAACTCTGGTTCGTCTGTAAGCTGCTGAATCCATCAGAGGGAGGCTCGACCCGCCAAACCTCCACAAACCGCAGCTTGTAGGGAAAGAGTGGAGGACGAAAAGCTGTCTTAAGTAGGCTCTCGACCTTACGGTCCTGTTGGTCTTGGAGTGCCGCTCCGCCCTCAACTGGAATAATTGTATGATTAGTGACCCCGGTCACCAAAGCATCCACTTTTGGGTATGTCAGCCAACGGTCGAGGTCAGTGGGAGACCAAGGATACAACTGACCAATATGGCGTGCGGTGCGGAAAGAAGAATCTGGAGAGTCCCATTCCCGAGATACCATTTGCTGCAATTCCGCTGGAAAGGAAAAGGCTTTGGAAGGTTTACAAATACCTTGCAAAACAGGATCCGGCTGCAACAGAGCTTGGGAACTCTGTGGGATCAGGCATGTCGGCGAGGTGTAGCGACTCTATCACCTGTTTGATTAGGGCCAGCAACTCCTCTTTCCGAAAAAGTCTGATATCTTGAGAGTCCTCTTGAACTGTCAGCGAAGAATCAGACGGAGAATATTCCACATCTTCTTTCTCCGACGAATCAGGGCTCACCTCCGAAGATTTAAAGTCTTCTTGGATATCCGTAGTGTCCTGCAAGCTACGTGCAACGTTCCTGGGAGGATGTACTGCTTTAAGGTCTGAGGTCTTATGGGACCGCTTGCAAGACCCCGCCATATCTTTGTCTGCTACCGGGGCGGGTGCTGGAGGTATTCCAAAATATTCTGAACGCCACAGGTGCCATGCCTGGCGGAAGAGCGTCAGGAACTCACTGTCAGCCGAAGCTGCTGTGGCTTCCAGCGACTGTGGAAGCAAAATGGGAGCTGACTGAGTCCTTTCTGCAGGTAGACCCGGCTGCAGGGGCTCTAAGGAGGGAGGAGTTAAGGTGCTGATGTCCCCAGCTGGCAGCGCAGTGGGTATGGAGGAAGAAGATTCTCCTGGATGCAGCATACAGGTGGAACACAAGCGATTTATTAACTCCTTCTGCTTCTTATTACATACAATGCACCTGTGCAGAGAAACAGGCATTGCAGAGGCTTAAACTTTTTTTTTTTTTTAAACAAAAATCAATGTAGGCTTAGGGAAAAGACTCTTCAAAGAAAAGGGATTTTGAAACTCCCTGTGCCTTCACAGCATGTTAAATGCTTTGAAATGGTTGCCCAGAGCTGTTCCCACCAAAAAATACACTGAAGAGAAATTTCTCCTGATTCAAAATTGCCGCTGGCACAGAAAAACTGCAAAATAAAAGTTTCCTAAGCTCTAAAAACCTCAAAAAACGCGGCGAAATTGCTGGGGGAGAGGAGAGGAGTACAGACCCGGTGATCCCCGTGCCGTTAAAAAAACAGAAGTAAGAAAATCGCTGCGAGGGAACCCAAGCAGGTACTCACTGTGCTGCAGAGAAGCAGAGGCTGCAGGGAAATGCTCTAAAGATGCTGTAAAAATTATAACTGTGACTGGATGGCAAAAGATTTGATAGATAGATCCACCCCCAGATACACAGGCTCTGTAGCAGAGGCTAGGAGCTGATTATAACGGGGAGCTCCACTGATCTAAGGATCAGGAGCTCAGACCCTGCTGTATTGTCACTAACTATAGTTTAAAAGCAATGCAGCTATAAGAGAGGGGACCTGGGAAACTCAGAGAAACACCTCTTGTGTGCTCTGAGTGCATCCAGGTAAGAGACAAGATTGTTTAACACCTTCATCTGCTGGAGACAGAGAAAATACTGACTAGGTCCTCTAGGGGCACTCCTATGTCATCCACAGCCCAACCAATCACAGCTCTGGAGTGTTTTTTCTGTCTCCAACATCTGCTGGCAGGGGGAAATAATCCGCATCTCCAGGAACAAGCAGGAATAAGTCCTCACATATGGGTACGTCGGCACCGACGGAGCCCGTGCGGGAAAGCTCCCCAGCTTCTTAGAATAGAAGCTTTTGGGACCTCCCACTGCACATGCGCACTGCCTTCCCGCCTTCCTGAACAGCTCTCCTCAGTTTCTCTTTTTCCGCGGAGCCAGCAGGTCGTGTTCCTGTCACCGCTGAAGAAATTGTTATTTTATTTGTTTCTTTAGACCGCGTACCTGCCTTCCCCATACCGATACCGGTATCGCCGGTCTTTTCTTTCTTTCTTTAAAAAATTATAATTCTTTTTTCTTATTTTTTAGCTTTTTGGTCACTTCAGAGAGGCCTCTCGGCCTACTCAATTTCTCCTCATGGAGAAGCCAGCCCCTGGATTTAAGAAGTGTACCAAATGTAATGCTGTTATTTCAGTCACAGACACCCATGACTGGTGTCTGAAATGTTTGGGGCCTGACCATTCCATACCGGACTGCCCATCTTGCTCCCACATGTCTAAACGTGGGCTGCAGAACCGGGCCAACAAATTCCATGTGCTGTTTGCTTCAGAGAATACAGCATCACAGTCATCCAGGTCTTCTTCTCCGGATGGATCTCAGGTAACCAAACCTTCTGTGGGCAAGTCCTCAAAGAGCAAATCTCCTTCAAAGCATCGAGAGGCTCTTAGCTTAGAACTTGAGGACCCTGCCCCAGCCAAACAACCCCGGCGGGAAGTCCAACTTCCAAAAACGCCAATTCAGGGGTCTCAGGTTGATATCGATGCTACGGCCTCGACAGATCACCTGTTAGCCTGCTCTGGGGTACCGGGTCACTCCGGTACCGACATCCAGGCAGCTATGGCGTCCATGGGCGATACTGTACAGTCCATGCAGCAGGCCGTCATGGCTTTCATTAAAGCTGCAACGCCATCGGTTCCGCTTTCAGCGGTTCCGGGCCCGATACCGGTATCGTCCGCCATGCCGGTATCGAGGCCGTCCACCTCTAAACGCAAGTCGGTACCGTATGGGCTTTCGCTCCATACCGGTTCCATACCCGATACGCCCGATATCGATACCGATCGGTACGCGTATCGTGCGTTAGAGGAAAGCACCGATTCCTCTGAGGATTTTCACTCCTCTGATGATTCTGCTGAGTTTTCACTCAACTTACCTGAGGAGCCCTCTTCTCCTAAAAGGAGAATGTCCCCTCCAGAGGATTTGTCCTTCCAGGACTTTGTTTTAGATATGGCTACAGCCCTTTCTATTACCACATCCTCTGAAAAGGAACCCAGATCCAAAAAACTGGATATTTTGGGATACTCAAAGGCCCCTAAGGAGGCAGTTACCCTGCCTATCCATGAAATCCTTCAAGAACAACTGATGGATTTCTGGGAAAATCCTTTGACTTTGTCTCCTTATTCCCGTAGGTTGGACACCATGTATAGGGTCCCTCCTTCTCCTGGTTTCCAAAAGACTCAATTGCCCCACCACTCTATTGTGGTGAAGTCTGCAATGAAGAAGATTAGGAGTACCAAAAGGCACTCTTCCACCCCTCCAGGACGGGAATGTAAGACTTTGGACTCTTTTGGTAGGAAAATATTCCAGGCTAGTATGCTTATAGCCAGGATTAATTCCTACAGTCTCTATATGGGCATGTTCCTGGAGGAACTTGCCAAAAAGGTGCGGCATTTTGCCCCCTTTATCCCTGAGGATAAAAAGCAGGGATTCCTTTCCCTAGTGAAACAACTCTTAGAGGTTTCTAAGTTCTCTAATAGGGCAGCATATGATTCCTTTGAGGGAGCCAGTAGGGCTTCGGGCATTGCTATTGCAGCCCGACGTCTTGCTTGGCTCCAGGCCTCTGATCTGGAACCTTGGGTTCTAGATGGCTTACGGAATCTGCCCTGTACAGGTGAGAACTTATTTGGGGAAGAGTGGCAAATCAAAGCCACCCAGATGGATGCTGAAAATGCCACCTTGGAAAGACTTTCAAAGTCCACTTCAATTCCTACTAAGAAAAAGTCTTTTAAAAGGCCTTACTATAAGAAGGCCAGAGTTGCTTCAAATACTGGCCAGCAGTCTTCTCAACCTCGCTATACTGCTAAGCGTCAGCAATCCAAACAAGCACGAGCTAAGCCTGCAGCAGCTACTGTAGCTCAGCAGGCTCCAACCCCTCAGGGGTTTTGACTTGCTCCTAGGGAACTTGCCACTTCTGGTTCTAACACAACCAGAACCTCTCACCATACCCGGAAGGTTGGTTCACTTTGCTCCCAGATGGGAACAAATCACAACAGAACAATGGACCCTCTCTATCATTCGAGAGGGTTACAAACTTCATTTCTCCAGCCTTCCTCCCCATCATATGGTGAGACCATTCAATTCTCCCCCATCTCTCCTAACCCTGTTGGGTCAAGAGGTTTCCTCTCTTCTTGCCCAAGGGGCCATAGAAGAGGTTCCTCTTCCTCAACAAGGGTCCGGTTTCTACTCCCCTTATTTTCTCATTCCAAAGAAGACAGGGGGATTCAGACCAATCCTAGATCTGAGAGAATTGAACAAATTTCTCTTCAAGGAGAAATTCAAAATGCTGTCTCTCGGCATTCTCCTTCCTTACCTCCAGGGTCAGGACTGGCTTTGTTCTCTAGACCTACAGGATGCGTATACACATATACTCATCCATCCATCCCACAGAAAGTATCTTCGCTTTCTGTTTCAGGGAAAACATTTCCAATACAGAGTACTCCCCTTCGGTCTAGCCTCTGCTCCAAGAGTATTCACAAAATGCATGGCAGTCGTAGCCGCATTTCTAAGAGGCATGGGAATCTTTGTCTTCCCATATCTGGACGACTGGCTCATCCGAGCTCCAACTCAGTCACAGGCCCAGATTTCCCTGGACCACACAAGGAGCCTTTTGCAGTATCTGGGACTGGTAGTAAACCTTCCCAAGTCCCAACTCATCCCTACTCAATCTCTAGAATTCATAGGGGCCCAGTTGGACACCATCACTGCAAGGGCCTACCTTCCACATGTTCGAGGCCAGCGCCTCCTGAGTTTGGCCTCCCAAGCTCAGTCCAGCACTCACTTGACAGCCAGGGAAATGCTACGCCTACTGGGTCATATGGCCTCCACAGTGCATGTGGTGCCTTATGCTCGTCTTCATATGAGAGCAGCTCAATGGACCCTGGCCACTCAGTGGACTCAGGCGTCAGGAGCGCTCTCAGACCAAATACAAACCTCCGATCGTCTGTTTTGGTCCCTCCACTGGTGGACTTCCACCAAGAATCTGTTGTTGGGGGCTCCATTTCAACCATTGCTACCCCAAGCAACCCTCACAACAGATGCCTCCCAAACAGGGTGGGGAGCCCATCTGCAAACTCTCTCCACTCAGGGCACTTGGTCTCTACAGGAGACCACCCTTCATATCAATCTTCTGGAACTGCGAGCAATTTACCTTGCCCTCAAGGTCTTCCACTCCCTCCTAGCCATCCTCACTGTCCTAGTTCAGACGGACAATCAGGTGGCCATGTTTTACATAAACAAACAAGGAGGGACGGGCTCTCTGTCGCTTTGCAACGAAGCTCTAAGACTATGGGCCTTCGCCAGAGAGCATCAGATTCACCTGCTAGCAGTGTATCTCCCAGGAGTTCAAAACTCTCGGGCAGACAGGCTCAGTCGAGTTCTGCTGCCACACGAATGGTCCCTACATTTGGACCAAATAAACCGAATCTTTCAGGAATGGGGGACCCCGGACATAGACCTCTTTGCAAGTCCGTGGAATGCCAAACTTCCCCGGTTCTGTTCCAGAACTCCGTGTCAGGGAGCTCAGGCTACGGACGCCTTTCTCCTGAATTGGAATCAGGCATTCCTATATGCCTTTCCACCCATTCCTTTGATTCCCAAGACTCTGTTCAAACTCCAGAGGGATCATGGAACTATGATCCTCATAGCTCCACGCTGGCCACGCCAAGTGTGGTTCCCTCTACTTCTACAGCTCTCCCAGGGATCCTACTTGGATCTGGGAGCTGCGCCAGACCTCCTGTCTCAGGAGGAGGGGACTTTGTGGCACCCAAACCCCAAATCCCTTCACCTCAGTGCTTGGTTACTGAAGGCTTAAGCCTTCAAGACTTTCATCTTTCCCAACCAGTGAAAGATATCCTTTCTGCCTCTAGGAAACCCTCTACCAGGCGTTCCTATGCTTTCAAATGGAAACGTTTTTCCATTTGGTGTGCTCAGCAGGGTCTTGACCCTCTGGCACTTCCTTTGAATTCTCTTCTTGATTATCTCCTGCATCTATCCAATGCAGGCCTCAAGACGAATTCGGTAAGAGTCCATTTAAGTGCTATTGCAGCATCCTTGAAACATATAAATGGACAACCTATCTCCTCTCATCCTCTTGTTGCAAGATTCATGAGAGGCCTGACTCTCACTAAACCTCCCATCAGACCACCCCCGGTCGCATGGGATTTGAATCTAGTGCTCGGTCAACTTATGAAGCCACCTTTTGAGCCGATGTTTTCCACCTCCTTGAAATTTCTTTCCTGGAAGGTCATCTTCCTCATTGCAGTCACTTCGGCTCGCCGCATCAGTGAGCTGCAGGCTTTAGTGGCTAATCCACCTTACACAAGATTTCATCATGATAAGGTGGTCCTTAGGACGAATCCCCACTTTATGCCTAAAGTGGTCTCGCCTTTTCATCTTAATCAAGAGGTATATCTACCTGTCTTTTTTCCAGCTCCTCATGCATCCAATGCAGAGAGGAACCTTCATACTCTGGATTGTAAAAGAGCTCTCGCTTTTTACCTTAATAGGACTCAGCCACATCGAAAGTCTTCTCAACTTTTTGTGGCCTTTGATCCTTCCCATTTGGGACTTCCAGTCTCCAAGCGTACACTTTCCAATTGGATTGCTCAGTGTATTTCTTTTGCTTACCAGAGCAAAAACATTTCTCTGGAAGGCCATGTCACTGCTCACAATGTGAGGGCCATGGCAACTTCTATGGCTCATCTGCACTCTGTTTCCATAGATCAGATCTGTCGAGCCGCTACCTGGGCCTCGGTTCATACCTTCACAGCCCATTACTGTTTGGACAAGGACTCCCGCCGGGATGCCTTGTTTGGCCAGGCTGTCCTCAAGCACCTGTTCCATTCCTAAACAACTCCTGCCCACCTTCCCAGAATGGATGCCTGAGATCCATACGAAGATGGCGAACCTTTACAGGGGATCCCATGCATCTAAGCTAGGGAGTCCCCATATGTGAGGACTTATTCCTGCTTGTTCCTGGAGATAGCACAGTTACTTACCTGTAACAGGTGATCTCTGGGAACAGCAGGAATTAGTCCTCACAACCCACCCACCTCCCCTAGGAGTTGTATCTTTTATCTATCTATCTTCCTGTCCTCTCTCTGTTGACTCAGCTATAAACTCGAAACTGAGGAGAGCTGTTCAGGAAGGCGGGAAGGCAGTGCGCATGTGCAGTGGGAGGTCCCAAAAGCTTCTATTCTAAGAAGCTGGGGAGCTTTCCCGCACGGGCTCCGTCGGTGCCGACGTACCCATATGTGAGGACTAATTCCTGCTGTTCCCAGAGATCACCTGTTACAGGTAAGTAACTGTGCTTTGTCTGAACTGGTCTAGCAGTATGAACTGGAACTGGACTATGCTTTTGGCCAGGCCTTTGAAAATCTTGCTCACCTAGAGTGAGTTGATTTTCTTGGTGGGTAAGGCACTGTCATCGTTGACTCTAATCAGGGACCCAGGAGGAGCACGCCACATCTTTAGCCCTGATTAAAGTCCAGCAGGAAGTTGCGTTGCTAGATCTATTCATGGTTTGCTACCAGTTGATATTATGAACTGTCCCCCTAGGCCTAATGCTATTTAAAAGAGTATAAAATCATTCCCTATTAACTCATTCCAGACTACTCCCGAGTTTATAAACCTTGATCACTGGCTACTCTCCAAGTTTAGCCATAAAGGGAGCCATTTCATACCCTCTCTCATTTTTGTTGTCCTTCTCTGTACCTGTATCTTTTTTGGCCCAGTAGTTCCGCCTTTCTCCTTGTTTCTTCCAGTTCCATTGGAACTAGTACTGAGTTCTTTTGCTATATGCCTTCATTCATAACTTCCCGGGGATTTTTCTACTATTTTAATAGATTTACTCTTCCACTGATCCTATTCTGGTCGCTGCAGCAAAAGTCCTGAAGTCAGAAGCTATGCACCAGTTTTCCTTCCATAACTCTGCATCTTGGGCTTAACTTGATGATGCTCTCTTGACAGGAGCTGTGAATGCTTCTTCCACAGCATTTTCAACCCCTGCTGCCCTGGGGTATGAAAAGCTTAACCAGGAATACGGTGGTATGCAGCATTCTGGCTTTGCTATATTACTGTGAGAATGGAAATTCAATACAGTACATAATACTTAAGATGCATTTGATACAGATTGATAGAGGTGTTAAGATATTCTGTTCTATTCTTTTTTTTTTTAAGTGCCATCAAGTCAGTGTTGACTCATAGGAACCCCTGGGTTTTCTTGGTAATGTATCACTGGAAGTAGATTGCCAGCCTTTTCTTCTGAGGCAATGGAGAGTAAAGTGACTTGCCCAAGGTCACAAGGAGTGCCAGTGGGAATTGAACCTTTGATCTTCTGGGTATGAGGCAATTGCTCTAACCACTAGGCTACTCCTCCACTTCTATTTGCTATCCCTTCCCAAATGTTTCCTAACATTCTATTTATGTTTTTGACTGCTGTCATGCACCGAGTTGAGGATTTCAATATATTGCCCACAATGACTCCAAGATTCTTTCCTGGGAACATATTATTGTGTACCTAAAGTTAGGATTATTTTCTCTATGTGTATGATGAGTTGGTACGCAGCCACATTAAAGTTAATCTGCCAGTTAGATACCCAGTTCCCTAGTCTGGCAAGGAAGAGGGAAGGCAAGAGTGCATGCCGACCCTGATAAGTAAGTACTTGGGGAATTTTAAGATCCTTGATTGCACCACAGTCCTAGAACACAAGTTTAATAATCTCATGTGCCTTTCCTCTGCCTCTGACCCAGCTCTTAACAAGAGATATGCGCAATAATCATGGTTTCTCAAGTTAAAAAACAAACAAAAAAATCCCAAAAAGCTAAAACTAAAGTTCACTGCTTTAAGAGAATCTGCATATGTAGATAAGCATTTTCTAGCGTCTCTTTTATTTATTTTCATTGCTTGGCTGGTTCTGAGTAGATTTCCATTGCCAACTCATTGCCTGTTTTGACCTCTCATAATACTTCTTAGTCACTTTGGTGTAACTGCAGAAAAAAATCATTTGCCTTTATTTTTCCTCCTTCAAAAGAGAACATTATTGCTAATTCTTACCTGTCTATAGGCTTCTTCTACAATCTAGCGGCAAGCAACATACATTTTTGGTTATAAGCTTGGGAAAATCTAGCTTTTCTATATTCCTTGCCTGGCCTTTATTGGATGTAACCTCAATTCAGACAAGATTTAATGGCCTGAGACACCTAATATCCAGGGCTGAATTTTCATATATAGTCTTCCTATCATATATATAGTAGTCAGCTGTCCTCGATTAGGTGGAAAGCGCACCCCCCTTCTTCCTTTTGCTAAACTACTCTATAACACACTCAATAATCAAGATGATGTTTATTCAATGCAATATCTATGGTTCCTTAATCCTGACCAGAATCATTTGGCGCCTTAGAGCTTGCCCTATCTGTCTCAAGCTGTCTACTATGTATAAAGAATTGACTCCACTAATGGAAGAATTAGCTGCAATGAAACAAGCCTCCCACACGGTACAAGCTGAAAACAATCCATCACCACTCCCACAAATAATCAAACAACCCAGACATAAATGGATCACAGTGGGCTCTAGTAGGTTGCAACCTGTAACATGGAACCACCTACTCCACCAAGAGATATCCCAGCATAATGCCTGCACTGCCTTGGTAAATGAGGATGCTCAATTAATGGAAACTGAAATGGTCTTAAACGAGACGGACAACACCCAATGTACCAGTAATGGCCAAGACATTAACAAAAAATCTCAACACAGGAAACTATTACTACTTGGAGATTCCATAATTGGAGGCATTTACTGGAAATACAGTTCAAATGTCTCATAAGAACATAAGAACTGCCATACTGGGTCAGACCAAGGGCTATCAAGCCCAGTATTCCGTTTCCAACAGTGGCCAATCCAGGTTCCCAAAATGATACATAGGTTCCAGCCAATGTTCCCTCTAAGCTGCACTGGGTCCTCCGCCAGCATTCCTGCTGGGGGGGATGCTGCGCGATCGATGCTCTGCCCCTCCCCCCACTGGCGGGAATGCCGGCGGAGGACCAGGCGCAGCTTAGAGGGAACAATGGTTCCAGTGTAAGCAGTGGATTTCCTGGGTCTTCATTAATAATAGTTTATGGACCTTTCTTCCAGGAAACTGTCCAAATCTTTTTTTAAACCCAGCTACACTAAAAGCCTTTACTACATCCTCCGATAATAAATATCCGAGTTTGACTATACAATGAGTGAAAAAGATTTTTCTCTTATTAGTCTTAAATGGGTTACATTGTAGCTTCATTGCATGTCCCCTAGTCTTTCTACTTTTTGATGGCGTAAACAATTGATCTATGTTTACCCGTTCCCAGGATCTTCATCCAGCAGAATATAAACCAACTTGTTACTGAAGTCAGAGAGGAAAGTAAGCATTCCAGAATTGATGTTTGACCCATTTAGAAATGCATGAGCTGGCTAGAAACAGTAGGCCTTATATTCAAAGGCATTTACACAGTTTAAAAACCTGCAAACCATGTAAATGTCGCCATAGAAGGATATTCATTGGCGTTAACACGGTTAATGCCAATGAATATCCACCAGTTCCGCCGCTGCACATCCTGATGCTATCCGTGTAGAATCAGGGCGTGTCGTGGGCGTTCCAGGGCAGAACAGAGATGGCACCCTTTGCTAAACGAGTAGCAGTGACATTGAACCACTGTCTGGTTAGTGACCTGTGGGTTAAGATAGGCATGGGAAAACCTTGACTACTTTTACCCATGGGAGCTAACTGGGCAGTGGTTCAATATTGCTGCTGCCCAGTTAGCTTCCGTGCGGTGCGGCATATTGCGGCAGACCTGGGTATTCAATTCTGGTGGCCGGGTACGGCCTCGGATTGAATATTTAGGATTAAAGTTCAGTGACAATGGCTATGTGCCTTAGAAGCGCATAGGCATTGCAACTCAATATCAGGCCAGTATCTCTACAATACAAAGAGACTTTGTAAACACTACAACATTCTCAGAAGTTCTACCTCTTTGGTATGGGAGAAGAGAGGCTGCATCATGCAACCAACTTTAAAATGTGGCTCCAAGCTGGTATAAACAAAAAGGTTTTAGATATATATAGGTGGCTGGGGAAATAGATGATACAACAAAAAATGATGACTGGGGAAATAGATGTTACAACTGATGGACTTCATCTCTCTTGGCAGGAAAAAGAATCCGTTGTGAAAAATTCAGTTAATAGGTGGACAGGCATTTAAATTAAGGAAAAGGGATGATGGATGAAAGAAAAACAGATTCAGGACTTCAACCCCATCGTACTTGATAATTTCTGTTCCTTGAATCCTGCTAGACTAGTCCAGACAAGTGAGTTATGCTCCACTGCCAGCCAGGGCTGGCCCAACCATGAGGCAAACCAGACAGTCGCCTAGGGCAGCAGCTTCTGAAAGGGGGGAAGTGTGGCAAAGAGCAAGACACTCAGAGCTAAACAGCCGGGGGAAGGGGCTTAAGGCTTAAGTTTGCCTAGGGTGACAAAATCTTGAACTAACCCTGGGTCAACCCTGTTGCTGCTTGGATGTCTCACCGCCGCTTGAAATTGAACATGGCCAACACTGAGCTTCTTATTTTTCCCCCTAAACCCTCCTCTCCCTTTCCTCCTTTCTCAGTCTCTGTGGATAACTCTCTACTATTCCGTCTCCTCAGCTCGCAACCTTGTGGTCGTCTTTGACTCCTCTCTCTCCTTCTCCACACACATCTAACTGATAGCTAAAATCTGCTGTTTTTTTCTCTACATCAACAAAATTTGCACATTTCTTTCTGAACACACTACTAAAACACTTATCCACTCCTTACCTACCTCCTGTTTAGTGTGACAGAGACGCCCGTCTTGAACCCATGAGAATAGAAAAGGACATGGAATTGGACTTAAGGGAAAGCCCAGTTGTGTATTTCAAGGGTAACCTGAATCCTGCGTCCCCCGATACCCACGAAATCCCTGCCTGGCCTGGATCTCAGGCCCCGCGAAGGGAGAGAAAGAAGAGAGAGAGAAAGCCCAGGGTGCCACACCCAGACTCCTATGAGGTTCCTGCAGGCATGAGAAGAGATTATTATCACCTGGGAAGGGCCGGAAGGGTGGAGGAGGGGCTGGAACCCTGGAGATGGAAATATAAACCCCTGCTGAGGCTGGAGAAACAAGGGAGGCTGGAGAAACAAGGGGAGCTGGAGAAACAAGAGGCTCAGGAGAGTCAAGAGAAGCTGGAGACGCAGCGGAGCCATAGAGGAGAGCCCTGGGAGGAGCTGAACCACAGGGAACACAGCCGAGGAGATGGGCCGAAGGCTGAAGGTACTGACCGGCTGTCTCGGGTAGAGCTGGGAACAGGAGTGGCTCTAGGACCCAAGGGGGAGCTGTTTACTGAGCACTGCTTTGAGAACTCAGAACGGGACACTGCTCCAACAATTGAAGATATGCAAGTCGATACTGCTGAGGATGACTTGAGGGCTATGGATATTCCTATGGACTGTACTTTATGCCAAGCCAAGTGCGTTGAACCGTTATGCTGAGGGCTAACACTTTCTGAGAAGGTCTCCTAAAGCTGGAAATAACAAGACCCAGAGAACCGACAGGAGGCCGGGGATACTTTCGCTAGCACCCAGAGGTTTGTGATGCAGTCAGGAAAACTTGCAGGGAAGCTAAGAATTAATTAGACTTACCTGCTAATTGTTGTTCCTTAAGGAACTCTAGTCCAGTCCCGGAACCATAGGTCTCGCCGACTTTAACGGCGTTTTTTCTTTCTTTTTGAATTTTCTTTTACTTGTTTCTTGGAGGGGAGTTGAGAGGGAAGTCCCTGCCTCAGCGGGGGATCTCATAAAGGAGTTCTTTGCCCTCCGGACACTTTTTTGCTGCGCGGGAAAAGTCCCGGCGGCCATTTTGAAAACCGTGGGTTTTTTTATAGTGGCTTTTTGGAACTGTTTTAAGCCTCGTTTGCTGCAGACCTGCTATAGGCTCATCAGGCGCTTACAGAGCGTTGACCTGTTGGAACAAAAAAAAAAAAAGAAGTTCAAAGGAAAACGAGCTATGCTGTACTTTTCCCTTATTGAAATATTGAGCAAGTGTATCTAGGCTGTTTTTTGCAGGGCTCCAACCCGGAGAGAGCCCTTCCTTCCGGGGCTGGCGGTCAGGGCCAGCGGGGAGGAAGGGGAGTTCCCGGGGTGGTTTAGAGCAGTTCTTTGAGGTGGCTGCTATGCCTGCAATTCCACGCTGTCTAGTGTGCAGCAGGAGGAAAAGTTCAGTGCTGGAATCAGGAGTCTGTGTCCCTTGCTCCCTAGAGGCGCAGCATATGGACGGAGAGCCGGGACAGCCCCTAGCAGGCCAGAAGGCTATTCGTACAGGCGCTGAGGCACTGTTATCTCCGTCTCTAGATCCTGAGGAGCCAGTGCCGGGGCCCTCCTTGGGCGGCGGCTCCGCCGGCTCACAGGAGCAGGGACAGACCGGGGAGGCGACCGGGATTCCACCGAACTTCGTTGCCTTGAGGCAGCAGGCTTTTGCCTTCCTTCAGCCCGCGATGTCGGCTCTTCCTCACAGACCCGAGTCAGAAGCGCTCGGCCTCTCTGGTCGGTTCGGGGAACGGTGCTCCGGTGGCTAAAAGGTGTAGGGCCACTTCGGAGGGTCCCGCGCCTTACCTCGCTGATGACCTGAGCGAGGGGGACGCCAAAGAGGGAAGAGTTCTCGGAAGATGAGCTGAAAGACGGAGAGTTGCCTGACTCGGAGCAGCAGTGCTGGGTAGTCAGAGTCTTTCGGTGTGAAGGGCTTCCAGCCCTGGTTTCGGAGACGCTATAGACACTAAACCTGCCTTCCAGCGAGGAAGCAGCGGAAGAGACATTAGAAGATCTGCTGTTGCAGGCGGTGCGGACATCCCAGAGAGTGTTTCCCCACCATAGGGTATTTCGGAATATGATACAGGAAGAATGGGAGTTGCCAGAGGCGGCCCTGAACGGGGTTAGAGCGTTGGCTCGCCTTTATCCCTTGCGAACCGCGATAGGGAGCTGTTTCATTCTCCAAAGGTAGTTGCGGCGGTATCGGCGGTCATTCAGAAAACCACAATTCCCGTGGAGGGGGACTGCAGCGCTGAAGGATGTTCAGGACAGGAGGTTAGACACTCTGTTGAAGCAGGTGTTCGATGTTTGTGCGCTGTCCATGCAGACCGGCTTCGGTGGCACGTGGCTGTTTGAGGTGGTCCCAGAGGTTACAGGAGACCATCTGGAAGGTCAGCTTGAAGATGCCACGTGACTGGAGTCGGGAACCGCGTTCTTGGCGGATTTTCATTCTGATCTCCTCCGCGGCTTGGCAAAGGGGATGGTCTCCGTAGTAGCAGCTCGGAGGTATCTCTGGTTGAGAACCTGTTCGGCGGACAGTTCGTCTAAGGCTCGGCTTAGCAAGTTACCCTTTGGGGGTACGCTTTTATTTGGGGAGGATTTAGATAAGTTGGTCCAAGACCTCGGGGAGTCCCAGGGAGGACGTCTCCCAGAGGACAAGCCGAAGCAGGGCCGCAGTTCTGCGGGATTCAGGGAGGTCCCGAGAGACTTTCGTAGTTTTCATTCTCCCTGTTATGGACAGTCCCAGCGGGGGAAGTTCCCGCTTAGGGGTCAGGGGTTTCGAGGATTCAGGGGAGCAGGCCGGGGGTTCGCTCCTTTCCAGTCCTCGGCCACAAAACAGACACAATGAGATAAGGCGGGCTCAGGAGAGGGTAGTTCCCAGGGGAGGTCGGTTGCGGGAGTTTTACCCTGCCTGGGTCTGAATTAAGTCAGATTAGTAGGTCCTGGAGGTCATACAAGAGGGGTACGTCTTCGAACTCCATCGACCCGTCGTAGGTTCTTTTGTCCGTTCTCCCTGCTCAGCCCTGGGCACAGGCAGGCGGTCCAGGACACGCTACAGTGGCTGCTGCAGCTTGAGGCGGTGCTGCCGGTACCCGCGGAGCAGTGCAGTTCCGGTTGCTACTCCATCTATTTCGTAGTGCCAAAGAAGGAGGGCACATTTCGCCCGATCCAGGCTCTGACAAGGGTGACCCGTTGTCTCCGGATTACCCATTTTCGGATGGAGACCTTGCGTTCCATGCTGGCAGCGGTCCGGACCGGGGAGTTCCTGATGCTGTTAGATCTCACGGATGCTTACCTGCATATCCCGATTCGGCAAGAGCATCAGAAGTGGCTGAGATTTGCGGTACCCGTGGGACATTTCCAATTTCAAGCGCTGCCCTTTGGGCTGGCAACGGCGCCACGGACGTTTCCCAAGGTCATGGTGGTGGTGGCAGCGGCGCTCCGCAAAGAGGGAGTACTGGTGCACCCATATTTGGACGGTTGGTTGATCAGAGCGAAGTCGAGAGAGGACAGCTCAGCAGCGACGGCCCGGGTGGTCCAGATGTTCGAAGGCCTGGGCTGGGTAGTCAACTCTGCAAAGAGCAGGTTGGTACCATCGCAATCCCTGCAGTACCTTGCGGCACGCTTCGAAACAGAGCAGGGGAAGGTGTTCCTGCCCAGGGCCCGGGCTCTAGGTCTTCGACAACTCGCCAGGCGTTTCTTTTCGAGTCCGGCTCCAACAGCATGGCAGCACCTGCAGTTGTTGGGAGCAATGGCAGCCACGATAGAAGTGGTTCCGTGGGCCCGAGCGCATGTGCGGCCGTTACAGGCGGCGCTTCTCCGTCGTTGGTCGCATCAGTCGGATGTCCTATCACAGAGGTTAGTTTGCCCTCAGAATGTGCGTCACGAGCTGCAATGGTGGTTGAGAACGGAGAATATGGAAGCCGGCATGCCACTGGACCGCCGTCCTGGGGACTGCTCACGACAGATGCGAGCCTCCTGGGTTGGGGGGGGGGGGCTCATTGCGAAGGCAGGTTTGCCCAGGGTCGTTGGTCTCAGGAGGTGACGTCTCGGTCCATCAACAGGTTGGAGATGAGAGCAATGTTTCTGGCGCTACCGGAGTTTCAGGACACTCTTGGTCGGGAGGCGGTCCGAGTCTTGTCAGACAATGCGACAACGGTGGCCTACATCAATCGGCAGGGGGGCACAGGAAGTGCTACACTGGAAGCCGAAGTGGGTCAGCTGTGGGTGTAGGCCGAACACAATCTCCAGGCTCTCGCGGCTCAACATGTGGCAAGCGTAGACAATCTCAAAGTGGATTTCCTCAGTCGTCGCAGAGTAGACCCCGAGGAGTGGGTGCTATATCCGGGGGTGTTTGCTTTTCTGGTGAGGCGCTGGGGAGTTCCGGTAATGGCTCTCATGGCGAGCTTCGAGTCAGCGCAGGTAGCAAGGTTTTTCAGCAGGCGTTGGGAACGGATGTCAGAGGGGCTAGATGCATTAGCGAAAAGGTGGCCAGAGGGAGTTCTCCTTTATGTTTTTTCCAAAGATACGTCCGAAGAACTTGATGAACATCTAGGGGATGTAACCTGCCTTCCGATTTCTCCTTTTGCTGCTTAGAGAATACTGGAAGCGACACCACGTGATTGACATGAAAGGCCGAGACCACCTTCGGCTGAAAGTCCGGCACTGAGCGTAGCACGACCTTATCATGGAAGAAAGACAAATAAGGTGCCCTACAGGATAAAGCCTGTAACTCCGAAATCCTCCTTGCGGAACAAATAGCTACCAGAAATACCTTCTTTAACGTGAGATCCGTCAGGGTGGCGATGCTTAGCGGCTCAAACGGTAGCTCAAGCAAAGCCTCCAATACCAGATTCAGCTTCCATGTCGGCACCGAACAGCGTACCAACGGACGAAGAAGCAAGACAGCTCTCAGAAAAAGCCTAATGTCACTGTGAGATCCTACCGGCTGACCGAGCACTTTCCCCCTATAACAGGAAATCGCCGCCCACTGCACTTGCAAGGAACTAGCCGCCAATCCCTTCCGCACTCCATCCTGCAAAAAGGAAAGGACCTGCGAAATCGAAGCCCTCAAAGGCTGAATATTACACTCCACACACCAAGCTGCAAAGATCCTCCAGACCCGGACATACGCCAGCGAGGTGGAACGCCTGCGTGCCTTTAGCAAGGTAGAAATGACCGCCGCCGAATAACCCTTAGCTGTCATCCTAGCCCGTTCAAGAGCCTAGCCATAAGCGAGAACCGACTCACCTAAGGCATGCACAACGGACCCTGCCGTAGGAGCTCCTCCCGCTGCGGTAACTACCACGGATCGTCCACTAACAGCCGTACCAAATCTGCATACCACGGCCTTCAGGGCCAATCGGGCATGATCAGAATCACCCGACCGCGTTGTCTCCCAACGCGCTGCATCACCCTGCCCATGAGGGCCCAAGGTGGAAAAAACATAAAGGAGAACTCCCTCTGGCCACCTTTTCACTAAAGCATCTAGCCCCTCTGACATCCGTTCCCAGCGCCTGCTGAAAAACCTTGCTACCTGCGCTGACTCGAAGCTCGCCATGAGAGCCATTACCAGAACTCCCCAGCGCCTCACCAGAAGAGCAAACACCCCCGGATGTAGCACCCACTCCTCGGGGTCTACTCTGCGACGACTGAGGAAATCCGCTTTGAGATTGTCTACGCTGGCCACATGTTGAGCCGCGAGAGCCTGGAGATTGTGTTCGGCCCACACCCACAGCTGACCTGCTTCGGCTTCCAGTGTAGCACTTCCTGTGCCCCCCTGCTGAATGATGTAGGCCACCTTTGTCGCATTGTCTGACAAGACTCGGACCGCCTCCCGACCGAGAGTGTCCTGAAACTCCGGTAGCACCAGAAACACCGCTCTCATCTCCAACCTGTTGATGGACCGAGACGTCTCCTCCTGAGACCAACGACCCTGGGCAAACCTGCCTTCGCAATGAGCCCCCCCCAACCCAGGAGGCTCGCGTCTGTCGTGAGCAGTCCCCAGGACGGCGGTCCAGTGGCATGCCGGCTTCCATATTCTCCGTTCTCAACCACCATCGCAGCTCGTGACGCACATTCTGAGGGCAAACTAATCTCTGCGATAGGACTTCCGACTGATGCGACCAACGACGGAGAAGTGTCGCCTGTAACAGCCGCACATGCACTCGGGCCCACGGAACCACTTCTATCGTGGCTGCCATTGTTCCCAACAACTGCAGGTACTGCCATGCTGTTGGAGCCGGACTCAAAAAGAAACGCCTGACGAGTTGTCACAGACCTAGAGCCCGGGCCCTGGGCAGGAACACCTTCCCCTGCTTTGCTTCGAAGCGCGCCGCAAGGTACTGCAGGGATTGCGATGGTACCAACCTGCTCTTTGCAAAGTTGACTACCCAGCCCAGGCCTTCGAACATCTAGACCACCCGGGCTGTCGCTGCCGAGCTGTCCTCTCTCGACTTCGCTCGGATCAACCAATCGTCCAAATATGGGTGCACCAGTACTCCCTCTTTGCGAAGCGCCGCCGCCACCACCACCATGACCTTGGGAAATGTCCGTGGCGCCATTGCCAGCCCAAATGGCAGCGCTTGAAATTGGAAATGTCCCATGGGTACCGCAAACCTCAGCCACTTCTGATGCTCTTGCCGAATCGGGAAGATCTAACGACATCAGGAACTCCCCGGTCCGGACCGCTGCCAGCACGGAACGCAAGGTCTCCATCCGAAAATGGGTAATCCGGAGACAACGGTTCACCCTTGTCAGAGCCAGGATCGGGCGAAATGTGCCCTCCTTCTTTGGCACTACGAAATAGATGGAGTAGCGACCGAAACCGCACTGTTCCGCGGGCACCGGCAGCACCGCCGCAAGCTGCAGCAGCCGTTGTAGCGTGTCCTGGACCGCCTGCCTGTGCCCAGGGCTGAGCAGGGAGAACGGACAAAGGAACCTACGACGGGTCGATGGAGTTCTAATACGTACCCCTCTCGCATGACCTCCAGGACCTACCAAACTGACTTAATTCAGACCCAGGCAGGGTAAAACTCCCGCAACCGACCTCCCCTAGGAACTACCATCTTCTGAGCCTGCCTTATCTCATTGTGTCTGTTTTGTGGCCGAGGACTGGAAAGGAGCGAACCCCCGGCCTGCTCCCCTGAATCCTCGAAACCCCTGACCCCTAAGCGGGATCTTCCCCCGCTGGGACTGTCCATAACGGGGAGAACAAAAACTACGAAAGTCTCTCGGGACCTCCCTGAATCCGGCATAACTGCGGCCCTGCTTCGGCTTGTCCTCTGGGAGACGTCCCCCCTGGGACTCCCCGAGGTCCTGGACCAACTTATCTAAATCCTCCCCAAATAAAAGCGTACCCCCAAAGGGTAACTTGCTAAGCCGAGCCTTAGACGAACTGTCCGCCGACCAGGTTCTCAACCAGAGATACCTCCAAGCTGCTACTACGGAGACCATCCCCTTAGCCAAGCCGCAGAGGAGATCAGAATGAAAATCCTCTATGGTTCCGGGACTGGACTAGAGGGATGAAAAGGAAAAGCTTGTTGAATATTTGCTGCCCGTGTCTCCCATATTTTGGTTTAAACTTAATCCGGAAGGGGAGTTAAGAAGAAGCTTTTGTTCCAGTGGGACTAAGTTTTATTGTTGCCATTAATTGTTTTACAAGGCAAGGCTAAAAAGAGGCATTTTTACCCTTGCTAAAGACGTGCTGTTTTCAGGGCTGAGAAACGTTTGAAGCAGCTGTGTGTGTTTGAAGCTTGTGAAGCAGTTATGCTGTTCTAGTGCTGTATTATCAATAATCCTGCATAAGAAGGAGTCCTGTGTACAGGGTACTTGAACTTTTGCGTAAGAAATAAAATTCTGTCACTTTGCCTTACCTCCGGACCATGACTACAACTTCTTTTTGAAGCCATTTTTGAAGGCAAACTACATATCCCAAGATACGCCTGGGGAAAGTTAGTTTGCCCAAGCCAATCGAGAGAAGTTCCTCCGATACCACGCCCCTCTAGGCTAGAGGCGGGTGGTGAGGGCGTGACATTAGACTATTGTAACCTACTCCTTGCTGGTCTCCCTCTGAATCATCTCTCTCCCCTTCAATCTGTTCAACACTCTGCTACACGGCTAATCTTTGCCAGCCTTGTCATACTCATATTAGCTCTCTTCTCAAGTCACCTCATTGGCTCCTTATCAGTTTCCACATCCAGTTCAAACTTCTCCTGCTGACCTATAAGTGCATTCACTCTGCAGCATCTCACTACCTTTCCTCTCTTATCTCTCCTTACACCCCTCATTTCCCTTAGATGTATCCTATGTCTCAGCTACTCTGTTGTCTGTCTTTACTAGATTGTAGGTTCTGATGAGCAGGGACTGTCTTTTGCATGTGTCTGTGCAGTGCTGCATACATCTTGCATCACTATACAAATGTTCAGTAGTAGTAGCAGTAACAGGTGGAGACAGACTTAGTGAGATCATCAGGGGGTATAACCACTGGTGCAGCGCTGAGGGAAGCCAGTAAGACACTTCCCAAGCAGTAAGACTGAAAAACTCAGATATAAATGCAATGTGTACCACTGAGTCGATGCTGACTCTTGGTGACCCAGTTGATGGGTTTACTTGGCAAGGTGCAATCAAAAGTAGATTGCCAGGCCCTTAAACTCAAGAACAATTAGCAACACCCCCCCCCCCCCAAAAAAAAAAAAACCAAGCAACTAATAGAACAACAATTGGAACTGGTTTTTGGCTGTCTTACCATAATGTAAAGTCAATCAGATTCTGTAACAGACAATAATGCAAAGATAGTAGGACTCCCCAATCCGCAGCAAAATCTTCTAGGGCAGGTCCTGGATTGGGGTCTAGCAAGATTCAAGGAATGGAAATGATTGGGTATGATTACAATTTCTCCTTCCTTATTAGACCACTGCAGACAGGTGGGATGTACCCAAGCAGTCAGGACATAGGGTGGGAGGAAGGCGATGCTCTGGCCAGAACAGCATTGCCAAAAGTGCCATCAGCACTTGCTCCTACATGCAACCTGTAGTGTTTCACAAAGGTGATCAACGAGGACCAGGTAGCCGCTTCATAGATGTTGTGACGATGAGAGTGGTGTTGAACAGATGGAAACAGAGGAAAATAGGGAATACGCCTTTAAAACAAGAGACAGGCAAGGTTTCCACAGAGTTCAAGCTTCAGATAAACTAAAGAAACACATACTAGCTGAGGCTGAGCCACGCCCAAGCCCTAACGTAGGTGCAGGTTTGAGCTCTAATCACAGGCACATGTGCAGGGAGCAGGGAGTGGTAGCAGGAAAGCAGCTTTTTAAGCCGGCCTCAGTGAGAGCAGAGGGAGGAGAAGGAGAAAGAGCAGCTGAGAGTCCAGCAGCTGTGAAGCCAGAGGGTTCAGGAGCAGTGAAGCCTGGTTCAAGGAAGCCAAGAGAAGGCAGACGTAGAAAGCTTTACTCAACGTGGGAAAAAGGTTTTAGCAACCAAAGAAACAGTTCTAAGGTGAAAGGTACGCCTGCTTCAGAGTCCAGCAGATGGATAGCTGGGGACGTTGCTAATGAGCTGAGCCAGACTGCAGAGCAGAGTGTGCAAAACCCGGTTCCAGGAACCCAAGCTGAGAGAAGGTGGGTGCAAGCAGTTATAGACAGAGATAACCAGAACCCAGCCTCAAGCAGCGAGATAGACCTGAATACAATTAAAGTATTAAAGAAACAGTTCCAAGACAGAAAAGCCTACTCTCATGGTACAACCAGTTCTTATCAAGGAGAGCAGCTTTTAGAGGAACTCCAGAATTTTCTACAAAACAGTAAGTTTGAACGTGTGGCATTGCTGGATAGCACATGCTCTGCCCAACTGCAGAGGAAGCTGGTCAACACCAACTGAACAGCTCTCAACTCGAGGCAGTTGATGAGCCATTTCACCTCCAGACAGGACCACTTCCCCTGTGCCATCCGGCCCAGACAGTAAGCTCCCCAGTGCCCTAGATTGGTATCCGCCGTCATCACCATCCAGTCTGGGTCCTGAGTGACATTCCATGGAGTACCTTGTTGGGGGCGAGTCCACCACAGGAGATTTCTCCGCACGTGCAAAGGAAGAGGAAGATGAACACTGTAATCCTGCGAGCGAAGAGACCATCACACCAGCAAAGTCGCTGTAGAGGGTGCATGTATGCCCCAAGCCCAGGGAACCAACTCCATGGCCCCGAGAAACTGCAGAAAATACCAAGTTCTGGGAGCCTGCATCTGCTGAAAAATCCGAAGAACGTCCCCATCTCTCCTGGATGAGGAAGACCTTTCCTTCCTGAGTATCAAAGTGAGCTACTAGAAACTCTAACAACTTAGATGGGCTTAGACAACTCTTGCTGTGATTGATTACCAAAATGAGGCTCTCAGGAGACTGAATGACTTGGGTCATTGACCAGAAAGCCTTGGACCAGGGCTTGGCCCGGATGAACCAACTGTCCAGGTATGGATGGACACAAATGCCCTTTCAACAGAGCGCCGCTGCTACTACCACCATGACCTTCAAAAAAGTCTGGAGTGTGGCTGAAAAGCCAAAGGGTAGAGCACAGAATTGGAAATAATCACCCAGAGCAGCAAAACACAGGAACTGCTGCTGGTCTTCTCTGATGGGAATATGGAAGTAGACTTTGGCCAAGTCTAGGGAAGCCAGAAACTTTCCCTTTCAAACCACTTGGATGACTGACTTCAACATTTCCATCTAACACTGAGCGACTCTCAAATAGAGGTTGGCCCGCTTGAGATTGAGGATAGGCCAGATGGAGCTGTCCTTTTTTGGCACCACAAAGTAGAAAGAATAGCATCCCATCCCTCTTTCGAGGGGGGGGGGGGGGCACAGGAAGAATCACTGGAGGCACAGATGACGCTAAAGCACAGCACCACCGCTACCTTTTTGGAGGCAGAACTGCACGGAGAGACCACAGAGGTATCCCTGATGAGCTTGCACATTCCAAAACATAGCTTGATATATGATGTCAAGCACCCAGTGATCTGACATTATCCAGGCTATTTGCAGAAAAAAGACAGAGATAGCTGCCTACCTGTGACACCCCGGAATGGGCTCCTTGTCTGTCAATGGGAGGGTGTGAGGAGATGTGAGACTTATTGGCAGAGAAGGAGGTGTTGCATGGGTGACAGACTCAGCAAAATGGTTGCACTCTTGGCCCTGACCTAGGAAAGTAAGCTGCTTACTTCTCTTGTCTATAGCACCTGCAGTCCCAAAAACGTGACTGGGACGAAGTAGCCCCTGAGGCAAAAGAATACTAGGGGCAACCTTGGGCTTATCCTCAGACAAGCATTGGGGCTTGACCTCTCCCAAATCCTTAACAAGCTTCTCCAGATCCTCCCAAAATAGGAGTCTGCCCCTGGAGGGAAGTCTAGCCAGCCACGCCTCAGAGGCTGCAACAGCGGTTCAGTGCCTGAGCCACAGCCAGCAACGGAGGATGGAAGCCACTGCAAAGCCCATGGCGGCCATGCGCCAGAGACCAAACATAGTATCTGCCAGAAAGGCAATCATTGATTTTCAGCAAGTGAAAGCTGAATCCTCTGGTCATAGCTGAATCTAATGCAGAAGTGTCACAGGCTGAAACCTTTGGGGCCAAGGAAAAGAAGGAGAAGACAATCTTCAAGAGGCTCTCCACCTTCCAGTCCTTCTGATTCCTGAAAACCACAACTCCCGCCACAAAGATCATGGTGTGTTTTGTCACTGTTGTCACCAAGGTGTCCACCTTTGGGAAGCACAGGCATTTATCCAAGTCTCCCTGACAACAGGCATAGATCTTTCTTAGCCATCTGGTGCTTCTCAGAGCAGGATCTGGAGAGTCCCAATTCACCAAAAACATCTGCTGATGCTTCTGTGGAAAAGGAAAGGCTTTAGAGGATTTCCTAATGCCCATCAGTATAGGGTCAGACTGTGACTTGCTCTTTTCCTCCTCTGGTGGGTCAACAATATGAAGAGCCTCTGCAATCTGTGAAATCAAGGCAGGAAGCTCATCCTTACAGAATAACAGATATTCATAGAATCCCCTTCATCCTCGGAGGGAGACAATTCCCCCTCTTCGTGACTAGAGATACTTCCCGCACTGCTGTCAAAAGAATCCTGCTCTGCCTCTTCATCCCCGTGGGAGTCCCCGTCCCTAGGGCCCTAAGCAAACTCCCTGGGTAGCTGGCCACTGCAGAGCATACTGTCCCCTGATTAAGATCACTTCCTCTCAGACCCCACAGCCTTGGTGGAACCTCAGACCAGGAATGAACCCCTCTAGTCCCTACCACCATAAGGCCCATGCCTGCTGAAATAAGGCCACAAATTCAGCAGCCGAAGGGTCAGCAGCTGCCTGTGCAGGGATTTCTCCCCACCTCCCCACCCCGAGAGGGCTCAAGGAGCAGCACTGGAGGAACCTCGGATTCCATAACCCATGCTAAAATGTCCACCACAGGTGCAGTTACCGCCATCAGGAGAGGCACGGTAGAACATGAGAAGGAAGGTACCTCAGCCACTGAAGTTTATTTTTATTTTTATTTATTTACATTCTCTTATATACCGCGCTATTCTGCATCAGTGCAGTTTACATTGAACAAACTGAAATTACATTGAACAGGGCATTATAACTTGGAGATAACTATTTTACAGGGAACATGGGCTATGGAGGGTTAAGTGGCTTGCCCAAGACCACAAGGAGCACCTGTGGGACTAGAAACCCCAGTCCTTCCGGCCCAAGGTTGCTGTCCTCTTGTGGGATTTGAACCCCTGACCTTCCGGCCTGAAGTACCTTGCCCCAACCACTAGGCCACTCCTCCACTCCAAGTTGGCAGTGGACTGGGAGTAGCAGCTGTTGATTAGTGTGAGGACTCCCTGGTAATGGCAGCACATGTGGCTCAAAAATGATCCATTAAGTACCTGTGCTTCTTGCCACAGCTCGGGCAGTGTGGTAGACACCAACATCAGGTCACAGGGCTCGTGGATAAGGCCACAATGCACTCCTACAATGAGCTGCTCAACTGACTCAAAACCACAGCATTTGAGTAGGAAAGGAACTGGTGGCACAGGTGACACAGGCCCTCGTGGCAGAGAGCTCCCCCGATGGTGCACACCCCAACAGTGCGCCAAAAGAAGGCTGTGGACAGCAGGAATGGCTGGCCTGAGCCATGGCATCTCCTTCAATGGGATGGCCCTCCCCACTCCAAAACAACTGATCGCTGTCTCCAGGAGGGTTTGCCACTCACAGCCAAAGTGCCTCTTCTTTCATCTTCCCTTGTTGTTTTTATTTTAACTTTTTCTTCTTCTTCTTTTTTTCTAACTTTAAAAGTGAAGAAATTAGGCTGAAAAGCTAAACTGACAAGACTGGCCCTGGCACCCTTGGAGAGGAATTGCCGCACCAGGATGCCCTCCCTCGGCTCTGCTGATCCTCTTGACCAGGAGCCTCACCCTCTCACAGCATGTGGTAACTCCAATTATTTTGAACTATGCCTTGGAGATCTCCACTGGCAGGGCTCAACTGACAAGCGCTCTCTTAAACAGCTGTCAGGAGCCCAAACCTGAGCTGCATGAGATCAAGAACCACCATCTGCTGGAGAAAGAGAAGATACTGGAGAGTACCCCTAGCAGCACTGGTCTTAGGACCAGTGATGATATCACTGGAATCTTCTGGTGTTTTCACTGTCTCCATCATCTGCTGGCAGAGGATGATAACCCACTTGTCTGGACTGGTCTAGTAGGATAATTAAAGGTGAAACAGCCATATCAGTGCCACCTGAGCGCCCAGATTCTGCATCCATTGGACCTCGTTGGCCAGATGTTGGGACCTCCTCAGCCTTTTATGATGCACCCAAGAGCCTCCTCAGCCTTCTATGAGGCACCTCCTCAGCAAGAGCTGCCCACCCTGCAGGCGGTGTGGGTGCATAATGGGATGAGGAGGAGTCCCAAGAATTGGCAATGGGTCCTGATGGTGCTGAAAAACTCTGGGTGCTTACATCTCCATCACACTGGGTGCAAAAGGAACCCACCGCGAAGCTGATCCCGCGGGTACCACAATCAGCACAGTTGCGGGCATGTGGCATACTTGCCGTACTCCATGCAGCAAAAAGAAAAAAACATATAACACAGAAAAAAACCCACAGTAAAAAAAATATGCAGGTCGTGAAAAACTGTGATCGCATTAAAAGAAATGAACTGTGACGAAAAGGGGATCCTGAATCATTAGTCTCTGAGCCTGTCAGGCCAATCGAGGAAACCCAATCTAGGCTCTCCTGAAGGCCTAGATAGGCTGGAGAGATCCCACTACCAAACTGGGCCTGACCTTTTTTGTTTTGTTTTTTAAGCTGCTTTAAGCAGCCAAATGGCTAAATGCAGTCCAAAAACTTGGGATGGGGGTTCAGTGGGGCCGCATATTCCGCAATAGATATAAGGGGCTGTTAGTGGCTAATTTTATTGAAAATAATTACAAAATATTGTACAGGTGGCATATGACACCGGAAAAAGTGCAGTATATGTATAAGGAGAGGGATGATAAATGTTGGAGAGGGTGTGGTGCTAAGGGATGTTATCTTCATGTATGGTGGGATTGTGGGACTATGTATAAAGTATGGGAGGAGGTATTTAACCTGTTAAGTACGATACTAGAGAAGGAGGTTACTCCCCAACCAGTGGTAGCAATGCTGGGAATGAAACCAGGGAATTTAACTAATTCAGATAGTATGTTCCTCAATTTAGTGTGTGTGGCACTCTGACTTTTAATAGCACGGAGATGGAAGCAGAGCTCGGTACCGACTATCGGTGAGTATAAAGCTTCATTGGCACAGGTATACCTGTTAAGTAAGCTAAAGGCGTTGAAAAATAACAGGCTGGCACAGTTTCTAAAGGTGTGGGGGAACTATATAAGGTGGGTAGCACTAAATTGATCAAGGTTAAGGGAGGCATATGGCAAGGAAGGGGGGAGGGGGGAGTGGGGGGGGGGAAGGGAAGAAGGGGGGAGGATGAAAATTTATAATAAAAGGTACCATACTGAGGTGTGAATAAGGGGGAGTCTGGAGATGCCCTGTTGGGATGGTGAATGTTAATATGTATGTTAAAGCTCTGTAATGTTCAAGCATTGGTTGATAAATTGTAAATAAAAAAAAGTGGAAATCATGGATTGGTTATGGTTGTATGTTTGCTGTCAATAAAAAATACATGAAAAAAAAAAGTCTGCTTCCACCTGCTGGCAAGGGTGCATAACACCTTTTCTTTGGACTGGTCTAGCAGGATGATAAGGAAAAGCATTAAAAAAACCTTGAAAACAGAGTCATCATCTCAACACACACATAAATAATAAAGGGAAAGAAAGCATAGTTACTCACTTGTAACAGGTGATCTCCGGGAAAGCAGGAATTTAGTCTTCACATAAGGATGATGTCGGAAAACGTTTGGGAGCATCTCACTGCGCCTGCTTAGCTGCTTTTCTGTTTTTCCAGCTCTCCCTCCTTAGTTGAGTTTGTAGCAGAGATAAAAGGAGAGAAGGAGAAGAAGAAGAAGACCTACAACTCCTAGGGGAGGAGGGTGGGTTGTGAAGACTAAATTCCTGCTGTTCCCAGAGATCACCTGCTACAGGTGAATAACTACGCTATCTCCAGAAACAAGCAGGAATGTAGTCTTCACATATGGGACTCCCTAGCTCAGAGATGCCAGAGAGATGACCTCGGGGTTGGCTGTGGAATCACAGGCATAACTAAGGAGGTCATGTATCCTTCAAGGATGTCTGTATCAAAATACGGGATGGAGAGTAGAAGTTGATCTAAGCCTGAAAGAGATACTGGAGAACAGCTTGGCCAAACAAGACATCCTGGCGGGAATCCTTCTCCAGGCAATAGTGAGCAGCAAAAGTGTGCACAGAAGAACAAGTTGCTGCTTTGCAGATCTCATCAATGGTACAGAGCATAGATTTGCCATAGAGGCAGCCATAGCCCAAACATTATGTGCAGTGATGTGACCCTTGAGACCCAGGGTGCAAAGGAGATGCAGTCTGCTATGCACATGGAAAGAGTTTGTTTGGATACTGGCGACCCCAGCTGACTCGAGTCAAAGGAGATGAAAAGTTCGGAAGCTTTTCTGTGCTCTCGAGTTCTCTGGAGATAAAAAGCTAAGGCACGTTTGCAATCCAGAGTGTGAAGGTTTGCCTCGGCCCTAGAGGAATGGGTTCTAGGGAAAAAGACAGGAAGATAGACTGGTTTAAATGGAAGGGTGAGACCACCTTCGGCATAAAGTGAGGATGAGTCCTAAGGACTACCATCTCATGGTGGAATCATGTATAAGAAGGGTCAACTACCAAAGCCTGGAGCTCACTAATGCATCTTGCTGAAGTGAGGGCAATAAGGAAGGTGACCTTCCACATGAGAAACTTCAGTGAGGTAGTGGCTAGAGGTTCAAAGGGTGGCTTGAGAAGCTGTCCTAAAACAACATTAAGATCCCATGCCACTGGAAGAGGCTTAATGGGAGGTTTGGTTAATAGAAGACCCCTCATGAAGCGAGCTACAAGCAGCTGAGAAGAAATGAGCTGGCCATCTAAGGGCATGTGAGAGGCTGCAATTGCACTAAGGTGTACTCTTACCAAATTAGTTTTGAGTCCAGAAGAAGATAGGTGGAGGAGATAATCAAATACTGCCTCCATAGGAGGTGAGAAGATGTTAAGATCCCTCTCAGAACACCAGAGAGCAAATCTATGCCACGTGAAGGCGTAGGAGCGCCTGGTGGATGACTTCCTAGAAGCCAAGAGGATGTCCTTAACCTCCAGGGAAAGGTTAACCTCCTGGAAAGCTAAGCCCTCAGCAGCCATGCGGTGAGATGAAGGGACTTGGATTGGGATGGAGAAAAGTCCCCTCCTCCTGAGAGAGGAGATCTGGAGCAGACCCCAGATCTATGGGTTGAGCCCGAGACAGATGTAGAAAGAGAGGATACCACAGTTGTAATGGACAACGTGGGGCTATGAGTATCATGTAGCCCCTGTATCTCTGGAGTTTGAAGAGAGTCTGGGGAATGGGAGGGAAGGCATATAGGAAGCCTTGACCGTAGTGAAAAGCATCCACCTGCTGGCTGTCCAGTGCAGGAATCCTGGAGCAGAAGCAAGGAAGCTTGGCATTCTGAGGACTTGTGAATAGGTCTATCTCTGGAGTTTCGCAGATCTGAAAAATGTGAGCATTTGTCTGCATGGAGAGACCACTTGTGGGGTAGAAGGACTCGACTCAGTTTGTCCACCAAGACATTGTGTTTGCCCGGAAGATACACCGCATGCAGGTGAATGTGATGCTGTATGGCAAAAGACCACAGATGCAGGGCCTTGCTGCAGAAGATCCAACAGCCTGTTCCGCCCTGCTTGTTCAGGTAGAACATAGCTACTTGATTGTCCGTCTGGACTAGAACTGTGCAGAATCGAAGATGGTCCTGGAACACTTTGAGAACATTGTGAATGGCTCAGAGCACCAGCAGATTTATGTGGAGTTGTGACTCCTGATGAGACCAGAGCCCCTGAGTGGAGAGATTGTCCAGATGGGCTCCACAACCCAATGTACCCAATCCGTCGTCAGGGTACATTGATGTGCTGGCATCTGAAAAGGTGACCCTATAGGAAGTTTTCTGGGGATTGCCACCACTGGAGAGATGAGATTAAGTGGGTAGAGACCATTATTTTGTCTCCCAGGCGACCTGATGCCTGAGACCCCTGGGAAGCTAGAGTCCATTGAGCTGCGCGCATATGTAGACGAGCATATGGAACAACATGTACTGTTGATGCCATATGGCCCAGAAGATGTAGCACTTCTCAAGTAGTGAGACAGTTCTTGAGGCATACCTGAGATGCTGATTGAGTCGAGCGCAGCGGAGTTGGGCAGGAACGCCTTTGATAGAGTACCCAGGAGATCCCCTATAAACTCTAGAGTTTGAGAGGGGACAAGTTGGGACTTTGGAAGCTTTATTACAAATCCCAAGTGTTGCAGTACCTGTATGGTATGCGAGAGGGAAAGGCTGGCCTCTAGAGGTATTTGCTCGAATGAGCCAGTCGTCTAAGTAAGAGAAGACAAATATCCCGAGAGTCCTTAGGAATGCAGCTACTACCACCATGCAATTTGTGAAGACTCTTGGGGCAGAGGCGATGCCGAAAGGCAGGACTCTGTATTGATAATGTCTCCCTTGGAACATGAAGCACAGGAACTTTCTGTGCTGTGAGTGAATAAGTATGTGAGTATATGCCTCCTTTAGATCTAGAGAACAGAGCCAATCCTGACTCTGGAGACAGGGGAGAAGGGTTCCTAGGGAGATCAGTTTGAACTTTTCCCATAGTAGGTACCTGTTCAGATCTCTGCGGTCCAGAATGGGCCTGTACCCTCCTGTTTTCTTCAGAATAAGGAAGTATGGAGAATAAAAGCCCATTCCCTGCTGGGATGGTGGAACCTCCTCTATTGCGCCCTGTGCGAGAAGAGAGTTGACCTCTTTCAGCAACAGAGCAGTGAGAGGGGGCTGAGATTGGAACTCTCTTGGAGGAGTGTGGGGGGATAGACTTCGTAGATGAAGCTTGTACCCCTCCCGTACTATGGACAGTGTTCATTGCTCTGATTTGATAAGATACCACCTGTGGGCAAAGTGACAGAGTCTGCCGCGGACGTGGATGGGTTCTGGATTCTCCAGAGATAGATTGGCTATGTCTACCAGAAAGGAGTCAAAGACCCTGAGGAGGCTGCTGAGGTGACTGTGACTTAGGTCTGAGCCTTCTTTTGCTGCTTTGATAGATGCTGCCCCTTCTGAGGAACATGGTGTTGACACTGTACAGCAGGGGTGTAAGAAGGATAGTACTTCTTAATGAAAAAGGCTTTCTTCGCTGCTTTTTTCCTAGCTGGGTTGGCAGTAGATCTAGATAGTCTATTAAGAGTGGTGTTTTCAGATTTTAACTGAGAGGCCTTGTCCTGTCAATCCTTGCCAAAAAGGTTTTCACCAGTGCAAGGGATATTACCCAGTTTATCTTGAACCCACTGTTCAAGATCCGAAGCTTGGAGCCAAATAATCCTGCGTGCACCAATGCAGATGGATGAGGTTCTGCTGATGTACTCAAAACAATCAAAAGTTGTCATGTTAACAAACTTTGAAACATTCTGAGCATATTTTACAAGGGTGAGATAATCTGCTCTCTAGTCATCAGGGAGAAGAGGAGCCATTAACTCCAAATCCTTAGCCACCTCTCTAAGGAACATATCCATATAGAGTATGTAGGAACTGATCATAGCTGATAACATGGAGGTCTGAAAACAACGTCAACCAAAGGCATCTAGAGTTCTTGATTCCCTACCTAGAGGGTTCCAGGAATGTGTCTTAGCATTCTTTATTCAATGCATTGCCGATTCCACCAACATGGAATGGTGCGGCAATTGTGTCTTTTGAAAACCGGGACACTCTGGTACCCGGTACATGATATCGAGTCACCAGGTATGTGGAGAGATAGTAAGGGGTGTCTCTCACCTGGAGGGTTTGAGGAATGTGTCTTAGTACTCTTTATTCGATGCATTGTCAATTCCACCACCATAGAATGGTGCAGCAATTGCATCTTTTTGAAAACCGGTACTCGGTACATGGTATCAAGTCGTCGGGTATGTGGGGAGATAGTAAGGGGTGTCTCTCACATATGAAGCATAAGGTCGTGAAGTATGCGATAGATAGCGAGCATAGCAGCCTCCTTTGGAGCTGTAGGGTACTGAAGAATTGAGAGTTCTTCGGTCCTAGGCTTTTTCTCTGCTGTCACTGTTATTGACAGACCCCGAGCAACATGGCGAATAAAGTCTTGAAAAGACACGTCCTCTGGAGGGGACATGCAATGTTGTAGAGATGGAGATGTGTCTTCCGGGATAGTTCTCATGTCCTGGGTATCGGATGATTCATCATCCGACGAATCGGAATCAGAAAAATCAAAGTATCAATGGGCAGGGTGTTCCCGCTCTGTATGTACTCGGTACTGATTGAAACCGGTAGCTGAGGCTTGCGGTGCCGGCACTTCGGAAACGGAAACAGATTTGAGGCTCGACATGGGCGGTAGCGTGGTAAGCAGTAAAAAAGTCGATGCAGGTTGTGTTGGTACCGAAGCCGGTTCGGATGCCTGCGGAATCAACTGTAAAGGTTTTACTGGTACCGAGGCCGCCAGTAAGGCTGCTAAGCTCTGCTCGATCGCCAGGATATGTTGATCCATGGGGCTTGCTGATGCTTGGGTATCGGTACCAGAATTGCAGGCCACTATCTCTGAGCATGACACCAGGAGCTTTCAGAGGTGGAGGCCTCGGGACCATCCTGGGACCCCACTAAGGCTTTGGAGGAAAGGTCCTCCCGCTGGGGTTGTTTGGCCAGTGTGTCCCCCTCCAGGGCAACGACTGAGGCATCTTGATGCTTAGGAGATCTACCCTTGGAGGGCCGGCCAGTCTTCAATGAAGACTTAGGTTTCGATACCTGAGATCCTTGAGAGGAAGATGAAGCTTTCGATGATGTCGATGCCAAAGATACCGCATCAGAGGCAAAGAGGGTGCCTAGCTTTGCAGCTCGATTCTGTAGGTCTCTTTGTCATCTTTCTACAAAGAGGACATTCTGACGGTTGATGATCTGGTCCTAAGCATTTTAGACACCAGTCATGGGTGTCTGTGGACGAAATTGTACTGCCACATTTGGAAGAGTAAATTAGACTTACCTGCTAATTGTCGTTCCTTAAGGAACTCTAGTCCAGTCCCGGAACCATAGAGTTTAGAACCTCCACCAGCAGCTTTGGAGACTGAAAGACATCATCGCTTTGCTGGCACCAGTATAAATAGGCAGGATCCACCCCCACACACCAGTACCTATTGACAAAGCAAACTCAGCAGAGCAACAAATAAGCAGTTAAGTAAATAACTATGAACAATCTGAGACAAAAAGTTGAGGCGTACTTCATTTGTAATAATTTTTTTTTTTTTTTTGTTAAACATGAAAAAACTCTATACACCACCTGTGCTGTGAAAGGGCTCCCACGAAGGCTCCACTCCACCACTCCGAGAACCCCACCAACAACCATCTTGCAGTTACTGATTCTCCCATACTTCAGGCTGAACAATCCCCGAAACCCAGGGTGGGATCCGGGACTGGACTAGAGTTCCTTAAGGAACGACAATTAGCAGGTAAGTCTAATTTACTCTTCCTTTGCGTCCCTCTAGTCCAGTCCCGGAACCATAGAGGATGTAACAGAGCAGTACATATCAACGGGAGGGACCCTCAAGCCCAGCCTGAAGGACTGCGGAGCCAAAACGACTATCCCGCGCTGCTTGAACATCAAGCCGATAATGTTTCGCAAAAGAGTGCAATGAAGACCAAGTCGCCGCCTTACAAATGTCTTCCACCGGCACCAAACTGAACTCCGCCCAAGACGCAGCCTGCGCCCTAGTCGAGTGCGCACGAATACCCGCCGGCACCACCTTACCCTTCAAGAGGTACGCCGACGCAATAGCCTCCTTCAACCAACGGGAGATAGACGCTTTCGCCGCCGCTTCCCCCTTCCTTGGACCCCCGAAGGCCACAAATAATCTGTCAGACTTGCAGAAGGACGCCGTCCTACGCAGGTAAGACTTAAGCACGTGGCGAACATCCAACCTGTGCAACCTGCCTCCTGACTCATCCTTCTGATGCTCCGAGAACACCGGCAGCGATACCACCTGGTTCACATGAAAAACCGACACCACCTTAGGCAGGAACACAGGAACGGGACGCAATACGTCCTTATGATCGAAAAAGGACAAATACGGCTCCTTACAGGACAACGCCTGCAACTCAGAGATCCTCCTCGCCGAACAAATCGCCACTAGAAAAACCGTCTTCAAGGTCAGATCTTTCAAGGAAGCCACGGCCAAAGGCTCAAAGGGCGCTCTGAGCAATGCTTCCAACACGAGATTCAAATCCCACGGCGGCACTACACTCCGCCGCGGAGGACGCATGAGCAATACAGCCCGCAAAAACCTACGAATGTCACCGTGCGCTCCCAACAACTGACCCTTAATTTTACCTTGGAAACAGGAGATAGCCGCCAACTGAACGCGCAAGGAACTAGCCGCCAGCCCCTTATCCACGCCATCCTGCAGAAAGGAAAGGATCTGAGAAACCGAGGCCCCCAAGGGCCGCAGATTGCGCTCCGTACACCAAGCCTCAAAAATACGCCAAACACGGATGTACGCCAGCGAAGTGGACCGCCTACGCGCTTTAAGCAAGGTTGCAATGACCGGCGCCGAATAACCCTTAGTCGTCATTCGAGCCCTCTCAAGAGCCAAGCCGTAAGCGAGAATCGACTCACCTGGGGCATGCGAAGAGGACCCTGCCGTAAGAGATCCTCCCGCTGCGGCAGCCTCCACGGCCTGTCCGCCAGCAACTGCACCAGGTCCGCATACCAAGGTCGCCGGGGCCAGTCGGGCGCGATCAGTAGCACCAGGCCACGATGGCGCTCTATACGCTGCAGCACTCGACCGATGAAGCCCCACGGCGGAAACACATAGAGGAGGCCTCCTTCTGGCCATCTCTGTGCCAACGCATCGAGCCCTTCCGACATCCGTTCCCGCCTTCTGCTGAAGAACCTTGCCACTTGAGCGGACTCGAAGCTCGCCATGAGATCCATTTGTGGAGTCCCCCAACGTCGCGCTAACAAGGCAAATACCTCCGGGTGAAGAACCCACTCCCCTGGATCTACCCTGCGGCGACTGAGGAAGTCCGCCTCGACATTGTCCACCCCGGCCACATGCTGCGCCGAAAGCGCCTGTAGATTCCGTTCGGCCCACCATAACAACGGAGCCGCCTCTGTTTCCAGCGTCAGGCTGCCTGTGCCGCCTTGCCGATTGATGTAGGCTACTGTCGTGGCATTGTCGGACAGGATCCGCACCGCCTGTTGAGAGAAGCTCTCCCGAAACTTTTGAAGCGCCAAAAACACCGCTCTCATCTCCAGTCTGTTGATGGACCAGCCTTTCTCCTCGGGCGACCAAGACCCCTGGGCAAACTTTCCGTCGCAATGCGCTCCCCAGCCCAAGAGGCTCGCATCTGTTGTCAGGAGTCTCCATGAGGGAGGCTCGAGAGGCATGCCCGCCTCCAAACTCGCCAGCCTCAACCACCAGCGAAGTTCGCGACGCACTGCCGGAGGACAAACAAGGCGCTGAGACAGCGCATCTCGCTGATGAGACCACCGTCGCAGCAGCGCGCTCTGCAACGGCCTCATGTGTGCCCTTGCCCATGGCACCACCTCGATTGCTGCAGCCATGGTTCCGAGCAATTGCAGATACTGCCACGCTGTCGGAGCCGGTTTGGACAAAAACTGAGTCACCAGACGCCGCAGACCCTGCGCCCGCTGGACCGGGAGAAATACCGCCGCCTTCTGCGTCTCGAACCGCGCCCCAAAATACTCCAGGGACTGCAAGGGAACCAAGCTGCTCTTTGCAAAGTTGACCACCCAACCCAGGCTCTCCAACATCCGCACTACCCTGGCGGTGGCTGTGACACTCTCTTCCCTGGACTTTGCCCGGATTAGCCAATCGTCCAAATACGGATGCACAAGCACTCCCTCCTTGCGGAGCGCCGCCGCTACTACCACCATAACCTTGGTGAACGTCCGAGGGGCCGTAGCCAAACCGAAGGGCAACGCCTGAAACTGAAAATGCCCCATCGGCACTGCAAAGCGGAGAAACTGTTGATGCTCCGCCCACACCGGGATATGTAGATACGCCTCCATAAGATCTAAGGACGCCATAAATTCTCCCGCTCGGACCGCCGCAATCACCGACCGAAGCGTCTCCATACGGAAATGGGTGACCCGAAGACAACAATTCACCCTTTTTAAATCCAGAATCGGCCGAAACGTGCCTTCTTTCTTTGGCACCACGAAATAAATGGAGTATCGACCGGAACCGCACTGATCCGGAGGGATGGGCACCACTGCCCTGAGCTGCAGTAGCCGCTGGAGCGTATCTGTGACCGCCTGCAACTTCAAAGGCGCTTTGCAAGGGGAACGGACAAAGGAATCTAACACGGGACGATGAAGTTTTAGAGCATAACCCTCGCGAATGACTTCCAGAACCCATTGGTCCGACGTAATTTGGACCCAGGCGGGGTAAAAATCCCGCAAACGCCCTCCCACGGGAACAACCCCCGCCTGAGCCCGCGTTATTTCATTGAGACTTTTTAACGGTCGAGGAGTGGAACGGAGCAAACCCCCGTCCTGCTCCTCGGAAACCCTGGAAGCCCTGCCCCCTCGCTGGAAACCGCGCCCGCTGCGATTGGCCAAACCGAGAGGAACGAAATCTCCGAAACTCCCTGGGGTTTCCTCGGGACCCGAGCGCAGACCGACCTGGCTTGGGCTTATCCTCGGGCAGCCCACCACCCTTAGACTCCCCGAGATCCTTAACCAACTTCTTCAAATCCTTGCCAAATAACAGCTTACCCCTAAACGGCAGCTTACTAAGGCGAGCCTTTGATGACCCGTTTGCCGACCAATTTCTCAACCAGAGATAACGACGGGCCGCCACTACCGAGGCCATACTTTTAGCCAAGCCACGAATGAGATCATAATGAATGTCTGCTAAATACGCTGTTCCGGACTCCATCCGCGCAACCTCCTCCAACTGCTCCTCTAAGAGATCTCCCTGCATCCTTTGGGACCACCGCAAACAGGCTCTCGCCACCCATGCCCCTGCTATAGAGGCCTGCATCGAGAGGGCGCTAACATCAAACACCTGCTTCAACAGGGTATCCAACTTTCTATCCTGCACATCTTTCAACGCAGCCGCCGCCCCCTCCACCGGAATAGTTGTTTTCCTAGTGACCGCCGAGACCGCCGCATCTACCTTCGGAGAGCGAAACAGCTCCCTATCCTGGTCAGCTAGCGGATAAAGGCGGGCCAAGGCCCTGGAACCCTTGAGGGCCGACTCCGGCGAGTCCCATTCCTCCTGGATCATACTCCGAAAAACCCTATGCACAGGAAAAACTCTTCGAGACGTGCGGACCGCTTGTAAGAGAGGATCCTCCAAGGTCTCCTCCACAGCCGCCTCTCCTGAGGGCATGTTAAGCGTTTTGAGGGTTTCCGCAATCAAGGCCGGTAGCTCCTCGCGACGAAAAACGCGGACTACCCTGCTCTGTTCTTCCGAAGCAGGCAACTCTCCTTCTTCTAATTCGTCTTCCGAAGAATGTCCTAACAGGGCATCTACTTCGCCCAGGTCCTCCTCTAGACGAGGCGTGGGACTCTCCTCCCGGTTGCCCTTAGCTCTCTTAGGCACGGGAGCACTCTCCATCGTACTATCCAAAACCACCGGCCGCTTCAGCCCCTGCGACCTGTGAGTCGGAACAGACACCGTTGGTTGTAGCAATGCGAACGCCTGCTGCATCAGCGAAAAGAAATTAGGCGGAATTAGAGTAGCGGGCCCCCCCGGGGAGCTCCCCAGAGCCGTAGAGGTTCCCTCCCCCGAGTCAAGATCCACTAATGGCTCCGCCGGACCCAGGGAGGGGGGCAGAGTATCCTCCCCTAACGGAGTCCCTGCCCCGAGCCCTCCCGAGGCCTGCTCTGAGGTGTTGTCCATTGCCACAGCCTCCAGAGTGCACGGCTTACATACCCCAGAGTCCTGCACCGTGCCACGACGTGTTCCACACACCAAACACCGAGGTTTGGCAGGCATACTCAGGGACCAGTCTCAATTCGGCACCCAGTACCCCCTAAAACAATGGTAGGAAGCTCTTAGTCACTGACTTTGAGGCCTCTGCACTGCGCATGTTTTTTTTTTTTTTACTTCCCTCACGTAGTAGTAGGGTCAGCAGGCTGGCCTAAGCCAATTTCCCTGCAAAACGAAGTTTTTAGCCCCAACTAAGTAGCAAAGAAGGCCCCGGGAAACTGAACGGTGCTTTAAAATGGTCGCCGCCGCTTTTCCCGCACGGCTACACGCGGCCGCCAAAACCAAATGCTCTCCGCCTGCCTCCTGGGCCTTTCCCCTTGCTAGGGCTAAGAGCAGTGCCTGCAAAATACAGCCCCCACTCACCGATCGTTGTGCTGCCGGTGAGGAGGAAGGCGACAGTCCCGTCGGAGCTCAGCCCTGATCGCGGCTTCCGCTCCGACGCCGGAAAGAAAATTGCCCGAGGCTCCTCTGCTCGTTGGTCCGGGCCCCAGCCTACCACCTGCTCCTCACCCCTAATTGCGGGTTCGGGAGCAGGGAGGCTCTGCAAAATCACTGATTACCCTCCCCAATGCTCGTTAGACTCAGTGGGGAAGAAACAGACGGGGGGGGGGGGGGAGAAGAGGGAGAAAGAGAGAGAGAAGAGAAAAAAGGATGGAGCAGAGCCAGCAGCAGAGAACTCCTCAGCACAGCTGTCTACCTGCAAAACAAAAAATGAAGACTGAGGAAATCTACAGTCCAAACCACAAATTAACTTCTCTCTTAACCTAACCTAAAGGAATTCAAATTAAAAGGGATCAACCCCTGCTTATTTGCAGCTCTGCCTCTACACTCTGAGTCCAGTCCTCGGCTCAGAACCTCCGCAGCTGCTTGGAGACTGAAAGTACTGGTGTGTGGGGGCGGATCCTGCCTATTTATACTGGTGCCAGCAAAGCGATGATGTCTTTCAGTCTCCAAAGCTGCTGGTGGAGGTTCTAAACTCTATGGTTCCGGGACTGGACTAGAGGGACGCAAAGGAACACTTCTTAAAACCACTGGATAGTTTTTCCATTTTGTGACAAAAGGGGAGACCTAAGCCTAAGATGGCGTGGATTGCGCCCTGAAGGAAAGAGATCATTCTTTCCCTCACAATGTCGGTACCAGCATCGACGGGAAAGCAGACGCGACCGCAAATAAAAAGGACAAATTTTCTGCAGTGACAGGAATTGCTTCTTGTCAGCTTCACGGAAAATGAAGAACTGAGGAGGGAGAGCTGGAAAGGTGAGAAGGCAGCTATGAAGGCACAGTGGGATGCTCCCAAAAGCTTTCCTATTGGACGCTGGGGAGCATTGCCATCCGGCTCCGTTGGTAAAGACGTCACCCGTATGTGAAGGCTACATTCCTGCTTGTTCCTGGAAATGGGCAAGAATAAAATCCATGCAAAATACAATCAAGTCAACCAAAAATTGCTGAAAGACAATGATTGCAAATGCTCATAGTTTAGGCAACAAAGTTCCTGACCTGGAAGCCCAGATGGTGGTAATGGACTTGGTTATTGTGGCCATTACAGAAATGTGGTTTAATGATATAGGCATAGCTGTCTATAATCTATTTAGAAGGGATATAAAAAAAAGACAGAACATCTGCTTACCTGGCCAGTTTCTTCAAACCTTTTCCTGTCAGCACTGTCAATTACATATATCTGCCAAAGACAGCATAAAAATCTTAATTAGACACAGAACAATTTAAAATTAGCAATAATTCAAGAACTTATGAACTGCTTTCTCAATTAAATAATCTCTCAAAGAGATGTAGTAAAACATATAAAATAGAATGCAGCAGTAAAATAATACAATATACTGTAGCAATACTATATCACACAGAAAATACTGCCTAGATTCAAAATGATTTCAAAATGCTTGTTATTCCCATTTACAGGTCATTCTTTTTCTACCAACTATAGTTCAGCATTTATAATTTTACACATTTTTAGAATTAAAATGTGCATGCTTTCTTTTATGGCTCTATCATTTGTTTTGATAACAGGATATTTTTCATGGCTGCCCCACACATTTGGAATGCTTTGCCAGCAGAACTGTATTACATATCAGATATTCTGGTGTTTCAAAAAAAACTGAAGGTGCATTTATTTCGGTAAGCCTTTTCAGTCTTTTGCGTAAACTAATCTTCATTATGTGATGTCAGGCTATTTCCTGTGGGCCCGATTCTGTGCCACGAATAGCGGAGATGGACGTCCCAATGGGACGTTCATCCCCGCTATTCGTGCCTTCTCTGCCCGCGTCTAACTTCCCTGCCGGTCGTACGGGGAAGTTAGATGGGGGCAGGGAAGGGGAGGATCGGATGCGGTAGCAGGGCAGGCGGTGAGTGGTCGCCGACCCTGTACGTCGAAGGCTGGCGACTTGTACAGGGAAAATATTCCACCTCCGAGGTGGAATAACTTCCCCGTATGTAAAGGATCGGCGGCCCGGGGCTTGGATTGGGCAGGGGGAGGCCTGATGGCATTCCCCGCACCCGACCCTGGCCTTAGGAGGCTGGATCGGGGGTCAGGCTGCGGGGAATGAGTCCCTGAAGTCCAGCGGTCGGCATTGTAGCTCTTCAATGGCGCCACAGTGACATGACAACATGATGCCATGGCGCTGTGGCTCCATAGAAGAGCCTTGACTGAGTTAGCCGGGGACAGTCCTGTACATGCAGGCCAGGCTGAATCGCAGTCCTGGCCTGCATGTATAGGACTGTTTGTGATTCTGATCCCGTGGGGCTGTCTACGTCCAGGACAGAATAAGCCTGTGTGTGTCAACAAGTTGGCATGTTTGCATATTTTCAAGGCATGTTCATGTTATGTTTGGTTACTGTTTTAGGTGCAAATTTTATGTACATTTTATGTTATCCGCCTAGGTATCGGTGCAGAATCTAAATTTTTTAGAGAAATAAATAAATAAACAATAGCTCTTAGCCAGTTCTCATTATATATTATCAGGGTTATTTTAGAAGCCTTATTTACGTTTTAAATGTGGAAGTAGTGGCAGAAAAACATGGATGTGATTTCCACATTTTGGCACTGAGCATGTAGTTCTTTGCACGTTTTTCTGGGAGGCATTCCAGGGCATGGCTGGTGTTTTCTTGTCTGACATATTTCACTTTAGGCCAGCAGCGTGCAGGGTGGAATTTTTGAATGTACCAATTTATACCTGCTATAAATCACAAATAAGCACCTGACTTTGTTGTTTTTTGGGACTGCTTGTGGCATTGGTGATTGGAAAAGATTTATTTGCAATTTCTTGGCCTTTCATCTGTGTCTACGTAGGTGTCTTCTGGACTATGCAAGTGTCCCTGCACTCTTTCCTTTACCTTTCTCAAATCTAACTTATACCCCCTTTCAAAGACCCTCTAAATTCCCTCTCCCAGAACCCCCTTCCCATCCCCTCCCTCTCCCACGACACACAACACGACACACAACTGTGCTCATTCCACACTCCCAGTATCTCTTTCTCCTTGGCCTGATGTGTCTCAGTCTTCCTGTTGGTCAGCAGCTTGGTGTTTGGTGCTGTCTACTTGTGTATATCTGAGTTTTCCTTGCTGCATTTATGTCTCTGTGGTTCCCTGCCTATGTGCTTACATGTCTGTGCAGCGCTGCGTACGACTTGTAGCGCTATACCAATGCTCAGTAGTAGTAGTAGTAGCACATGTGGGTGTGGGTGTGTACATGCATAGTTATTGCTGTCAGTGTGGGTGGAGGGAGGCAGGAGTTATGGGTGACCTAAACAGACTGTTTGCACAGGCCATGTTACATGAGGCCCATGGGAGAGCCACTAGGATGCATCCATACGAGAGGGAATTCAGGCCCCAAGATTTACCAGGTTCTGCTTTGACAAGGTAGTCACCCATCAACTCTTCCAGGAACTAGAACTGCTCCTCTATTCAACTACACAAAAGGGACTGCCCATCCCCATTCACCTTAAGATCACCACAATCCTCACCTTCCTTGCCATTGGCAGTTTCCAGTCTGTGTTGGCAGTCACAGCAGGTCCCAGCCAGTCATCCATCTCACAGTTCTTGAGGACTTTTTTCACCCACACTGCAGAATATGTAGCCTTCCCTCTGACAGTGCAGCAGAGGTAGCTAGCCATGATGCAATTTTTGAAGTGGTCAAATTTTATTTTATTTATTTATTTAGGGCCCGATATTCAGCGGTGGCGGCTAGCACTGCTAAAGCAGCGACCTGCCACTGCTGAACCTTAAAGCCAGATATTCAATGGCAGGGCCATATTCAGGTCCGGGCATTGAATATCCGAGTTGCTCGGATTGCGGGGAAGCTAAGCAGACAACGGCACTATTCAGCCGCTGCCCGGTTAGCTTCTGCAGCAAAAATTAAGCCAGCCTTTACTGCACTTGACTTTTGCTGCATGTTGGTAACCAGGCAGTGGTTCACTATCGCTGCTACCTGGTTATCAACAGTGCCACCCTTGCAACACCTCAATGCTAACCGGTTAGCATCCGGGCATGCAGCGGCAACACCTGAGGATATTCAGCAGCAGTAACTCTGTTAGTGCCACTGAACATCCCAGACAAGGTTAATCCCTTTGAATATCCTCCCTTTAGTATTTAGCTTGCGCCTTTCTATTAGTTGTTCAAGGCGAGTTACAATCAGGTAACTCCCCGGAGGGCTTACAATCTAAGTTTGTACCTGAGGCAATGAAGGGTTAAGTGACTTTCCATCTGTACTGGCCCTTGATTTACACATGTGGTTATCAGACCTCCACAAGAGAAGGATTTCACCTCCTACAACAGAGGGGAATTCCACTCACTGAACACGCAGGTAGTCTGCAAGGCACAGGGGAAAATAACTGATATTTCTGAGGTTTCCAGGTTCCTGCCATGACTCATACATCCTGACCCACTCTGGCATCTACGAGATATTTGAGAGCAGACAAATGAATGATGCATGGCTACCAGGTAAGCCCTGCACCAGCCCACTTTTCCACTTAGACATTTATATGTTAAGAGGTCTTTATGGTCCCTGGCAGCAACAAACAGAAAACAGAGCACAGGGTTGCAATGCCTGCCCACCACAGCTCATATCCTGGCTCTTGGCTCTAATATGTTCCAATTCTCTCTACCCATACAACTGATAGAGGCTACCCTCTACAGAGGTGGCTCCTGGCCCTCATTGTTGTATCTCCATACAGATGCAGAGCAGTGGTACAATAGGGCCCACTGAAACACCCACTCCAAATGGTACAAATTGTGGTTAATAAATCAACAAATGAAATGAAATCACTAGGAGGATTTTTGCCAGATTAGGAGTCTCTTCTGGTACCTGGAATGATTCAGGGGAGAACTCCTCTACAGCCTAGCCAAGGGCTGCAGGATATTTATTGCCTGCTGCATGCTATACAATCTGGCAATTAGATGATCTACCAGACACAAATCCTGGCTGAACAGGATGGATCAGCGCAGGGATCCAACTTTGCAGCCTCAATGCTGATAGTTTTGGTAAAATCGTAAAGAATATCTCCAATAACTAAATGAGCCGAAACAACTTAAATAAAGCATAGTTACTCACCTGTAACGGGTGATCTCTGGGAACAGCAGGAATTTAGTCTTCATATATGGGTGATGTCGGCACCGACGGAGCCTGCATGGGAATGCTCCCCAGCGTCCAATAGCTTTTGGGAGCATCCCACTGCGCCTGCGTAGCTGCCTTCCCGCCTTTCCAGCTCTCCCTCCTCAGTTTGGCTTGTAGCTGAGATAAAAGGAGAGAAAAAGAAGAAGACCTACAACTCCTAGGGGAGGAGAATGGGTTGTGAAGACTAAATTCCTGCTGTTCCTGGAGATCACCTGTTATAGGTGAGTAACTACGCTATCTCCAGAAACAAGCAGGAATGTAGTCTTCATATATGGGACTCCCTAGCTCGGAGATGCCAGAGAGATGACCTCAGAGTCAGCTGTGGAATCACAGGCATAACTAAGGAGGTCATGTATCTTCCAAGGATGTCTGGTATCGAAATCCATGATGGAGGGTAGGAGTTGATCTAAGTCTGAAAGAGATGCTGGAGAACAGCTTGGCCAAACAAGGCATCCCGGTGGAAGTCCTTGTCCAGGTAATAGTGAGCAACAAAAGTGTGGACAGAAGACCAAGTTGCTGCTTTGCATATCTCATCAATTGCTACAGAGCGTAGATTTGCCATAGAGGCAGCCATGTCCTGAAGATTATGTGCAGTGATGTGATCCTCGACACAGTCCTGCCTTTTCATAAGCAAAGGACATGCAGTCTGCTATCCATCTGGAAAGACTTTGTTTGGATACTGGCAACCCCAGGTGACTCGAGTCAAAGGAGATGAAAATCTGGGAAGCTTTTCTGTGCTTTGGAGATAAAAAGCTAAGGCACATTTGCAATCCAGAGTGTGAAGGGTTGCCTCTGCCCTAGAGGAATAGGGACTAGAGAAAAAGACAGGAAGGTAGACTGACTGGTTTAAATAGAAGTGCGAGACCACCTTCGGCATAAAGTGAGAATGAGTCCTAAGGACTACCTTATCATGGTGGAATCGTGTAACATAGCAACATAGTAAATGATGGCAGATAAACACCAGCATGGTCCATCCAGTCTGCCCAGCAATACGGCAAGAGTATTGCCATATGTGTGTCATATCCCCTCGTGTTAAATGTATCTCCCAATTGACCGCTTTGACCCGGTGAAAAGCGGGATATAAATACAGCTAAATAAAAATAAAATAAAAAATAAATAAAAAATAAAGAGTAGGTGCACCTGTCGCTATGTGCAGGCCAACCCTCCCCAAGTCTTTGTTTAGGGGTGGACCCACCACTCCATGTAGGGCACCCCTATTTGTTGAGAAGTAAGTTGGCTCAGTTTATTTTGTTTTTATCCTGTTGTTGTAAAGGGATCCGCTGTACTTGTCCCATGCTGTTTTGAATTCCGTCACCGTGTTTGCCCCCACCACTTCCATCGGGAGAGCATTCCAAGCATCCACCACCCTTTCAGTGAAAAAATATTTCCTGACATTGCCTTTCAATTTTCCACCTTGCACCTTCATGTTATGCCCTCTAGTTTTGCAGCTTCCCCGTCTTTGGAAGAGGTATAAGGAGGGTCAGCCACCAAAGCCTGGAGCTCACTAATGCGTCCTGCTGAAGTGAGGGCAATAAGGAAGGTGACCTTCCACGTAAGAAACTTCAGTGAGGTAGTGGCTAGAGGTTCAAAGGGTGGCTTGAGAAGCAGTCCTAAAACAACACTAAGATCCTATGCCACTGGAGGGGGCTTAATGGGAGATTTGGTTAATAGAAGTCCCCACATGAAGCGTGCTACAAGCGGCTGAGAAGAGATGGGCTGGCCATCTAAGGGCATGTGAGAGGCCGCAATCGCACTTATGTGTACTCTTACCGAATTGGTTTTGAGTCCAGAAGAAGAGAGATGGAGAAGATACTCAAGTAATGCTTCCACCGGAGGTGAGAAGGAGTTAATATCCCTCTCAAAACACCAGAGAGCGAATCTACGCCACTTGAAGGCTTAGGAGCGCCTGGTGGATGGCTTTCTAGAAGTCAAAAGGATGTCCTTAACCTACTGGGAAAGGTTAACGTCCTGGAAGGCTAAGTCCTCAGCAGCCATGCGGTGAGATGTAGGGACTGCAGATTGGGATAGCGCAACGTCCTCTCCTCCTGAGAGAGGAGATCTGGAGTAGAGCCGAGATCTATGGGTTGAGCCCGAGACAGATGTAGAAGTAGAGGATACCATGGTTGTCGTGGCCAGCGTGGGGCTATGAGCATCATGTAGCCCCTGTCTCTCTGGAGTTTGAAGAGAGTCTTGGGAATGAGGGGAATGGGAGGGAAGGCATATAGAAAGTCTTGCCCCAGTGGAGGTGAAAAGCATTCACCTGCTGGCTGTCCGGTGCAGGAGTTCTGCAGCAGAAGTGAGGAAGTTTGGTATTGTGAGGACTTGCGAATATGTCTATTTCTGGAGTTCCGCAGATCTGAAAAATGTGAGCGACTTTATCTGCATGGAGAGACCACTCGTGGGGCAGAAAGACTCGACTCAGTTTGTCCGCCAAGATATTGTGTTTGCCTGGAAGATACACCGCATGCAGGTGAATGTGATCCTGTATGGCAAAAGACCACAGATGTAGGGCCTTGCTGCAGAGGGTCCAAGAGCCTGTTCCGCCCTGCTTGTTCAAATAGAACATGGCTACTTGATTGTCCGTCTGGACTAGAACTGTGTGGAATCGAAGATGGTCCTGGAACACTTTGAGAACATTGTGAATGGCTCTGAGCTCCAGCAGATTTTTGTGGAGTTGTGACTCCTGATGAGACCAGAGCCTGAGTGGAGAGATTGTCAAGATGGGCTCCCTAGCCCAATGTGGACGCATCCTCCATCAGGGTACCTTGATGTGCTGGCATCTGAATAGGTGACTCTACCAGGAGGTTTTCTGGGGATTGCCACCACTGAAGAGATGAGATTAGGTGGGTAGAGACCATTATTTTGTCTCCCAGGCGACCCAATGCCTGAGACCACTCGAAAGCCAGAGTCCATTGAGCTGCGTGCATATGTAGACAAGCATATGAAACAATATGTACTGTTGATGCCATATGGCCCAGAAGTTGTAGCATTTCTCAAGCAGGGAGGCAGTTCTTGAGGCATGCCTGAGATGCTAACTGACTAAGTCGAGCGCAGCGGAGTTGGGGCAGATATACCTTTGATTGTTGAGTGTCTAGGAGAGCCCCTATAAATTCCAGAGTTTGAGAGGGGATGAGTTGAGACTTTGGATGATTTATTACAAATCCCAAGTATTGCAGCACCTACATGGAACGTGAGAGGGAAAGGCTGGCATCTAGAGAGTTATTTGTTCGAATGAGCCAGTCATCTAAGTAAGAGAAGACAAATATCCTGAGATTCCTTAGGAATGCAGCTACTACCGCCATGCATTTTGTGAAGACTCTTGGGGCAGAAGCGAGGCCAAAAGGCTGTATTGATAATGTCTCCCTTGGAACATGAAGCACAGGAACTTTCTGTGCTGTGAGTGAATAAGTATGTGAGTATATGCCTCCTTTAAATCTAGAGAACAGAGCCAATCCTGACTCCAGAGACAGGGGAAAAGGGTTCCTAGGGAGATTATTTTGAACTTCTCCCACAGTAGGTACCTGTTCAGATCTCTGAGGTCCAGAATGGGCCTGTACCCTCCTGTTTTCTTCAGAATAAGGAAGTATGGAGAATAAAAGCCCATTCCCTGCTGGGATGGTGGAACCTCCTCTATTGCACCCTGTGAAAGAAGGGAGATGACCTCTTGCAGCAACAGAGCAGTGAGAGGGGGCTGAGAGTGGAACTCTCTTAGAGGAGTCCGGGGGGGTAGACTTTGACTTTGTAGATGAAGCTTGTGCCACTCCCGTACTATGGACAGTGTCCACTGCTCTGATGTGATAAGATGCCACCTGTGGGCAAAGTAACAGAGTCTGCCATGGATGTGGACGGGATCTGGAATCTCCAGAGGCAGAACGACTATGTCTACCAGAAAGGAGTTAAAGACCCTAAGGAATCTGGGTCTGCTGAGGTGGCTGTGACTTAGGAGTCTGAGCCTTCTTTTGCTGCTTTGATGGCTGCTACTGCTTCTGAGGAACATGGTGTTGACACTGTACAGCAGGGGTGTAAGAAGGATAGTACTTCTTATTAATGAAAAAAGCTTTCCTTGCTGCTTTTTTCCTAGCTGGGTTGGCAGTAGATCTAGATAGTCTATTAAGAGTGGAGTTCTCGGATTCCAACTGAGAGGCCTTGTCTTGCCAATCCTTGCCAAAAAGGGTTTCACCAGTGCAAGGGATATTACCCAACTTATCTTGAACCCATTGCTCAAGATCCGATGCTTGGAGCCAAGCACTCCTGCGTGCACCGATGCAGATGGATGAAGTTCTGCTGATGTACTCAAAACAATCAAATATTGCCCTGTTAATAAACTGAAACATTCTGAGTATGTTTTACAAGGGTGAGATAAACTGCTCTCTTGTCATCAGGGAGAAGAGGACCCATTAACTCCAAATCCTTAGCCACCTCTAAGGAACATACCCATTTAGAGTATGTAGGAGCTGATCTTGGCTTATAACATGAAGGCCTGAAAACAATGTCGACCAAAGGCATCTAGGGTTCTCGATTCTCTACCTGGAGGGTTCGAGGAATGTGCCTTAGTACTCTTTATTCGACACATTGCTGATTCCACCACCATGGAATGCATCTTTTTGAAAACCGGTACCATTTACATGGTATCGGGTCATCGGGTATGTGGGGAGATAGTAAGTGGTGTCTCCCACATACGAAGCATAAGGTCATGAAGTATGGATGAATAGGGAGCGTAGCAGCTTCTTCGGGGCTGTAGGGTTCTGAAGAATTTCAAGTTCTTCAGCCCTAGGCTCTTTCTCCGATGTCAATGTTATGGACAGACCCCGAGCAACTTCGCGAATAAAGTCTTGAAAAGACATGTCCTCTGGAGGGGACATGCGATATTGTGGATATGGAGATGAGTCTTCCGGGATAGTTCTCATGTCCCGGGTATCGGCTGATTCATCATCCGATGAATTGGAATCCGAAGACTAAAAGAATCGATGGGCAGGGTGTTCCTGCTGTGCACGTACTCGGTACCAATCGAAACTGGTAGCTGAAGCTTGCAGTGCCGGCACCTCTGTACCGGAAACAGATTTGAGGGCCAGCATGGGCGGTAGCATGGTAAGCGGCAAAAAAGTTGTTGATGCAGGTTGTGTCAGTACCGAAGCTGGTACGGATGCCTGTGGAATCGACTGTAAAGGATTTACTGGTACCGAGGCCGCCAGTAAGGCTGCTAAACTCCGCTCAATGGCCAGGATACGTTGATTCATGGAGCTTGCTGATGTTTGGTTATCCGTACCGGAATTGCGAGCCACGATCCCTAAGCATGGCACCAGGAGCTTTCCAGAGGTGGAGGCCTCCTGCCAGGGTTGTTTGGCCGGTGTGTCCCCCTCCAGGGCAACGACTGAGGCATCTCGATGCTTAGAAGGAGATCTACCCTTGGAGGGCCGGCCAGTCTTCGATGAAGACTTAGGTTTCGATACCTGAGATCCTTGAGAGGAAGATGAAGCTCTCGATGATGTCGATGCCAAAGATACCGCATCGGAGGCAAAGAGGGTGCCTAGCTTTGCAGCTCGATTCTGTAGGCCTCTCTTTGTCATCTTCCTACAAAGAGGACATTCTGACGGTTGATGATCTGGTCCTAAGCATTTTAGACACCAGTCATGGGTGTCTGTTGCCAAAATGGTACTGCCACATTTAGAATACTTCATAAAATCACTGGATGTTTTTTCCATTTTGTCTATGACAAAAGGGGAGGCTTAAGCCTAAGATGGCATTGATGCGCCTGAAGGAAAGAGAAAATTCTTCCCCTCACAGAAGATTTTTATTTTTTTTTTGAAGAAAGAATGAAAGAAAGCACCGATGGGGGTCGATACCAGCGTTGACGGGAAGGTAGACGCGACCACAAAAAATAAGAAAGGACAAATTTTCTGCGGTGACAGGAATTGCTTCTTGTTGGCTCTGCGGAAAACGAAGAACTGAGGAGGGAGAACTGGAAACGCAGGAAGGTAGCTACGCAGGCACAGTTAGATGCTCCCAAAAGCTTTCCTATTGGACATTGGGAAGTGTTCCTGCGTGGGCTCTGTCGGTACCGACGTCACCCATATGTGAAGACTACATTCCTGCTTGTTCCTGGAGAAAGAGGGATCCTTGCTTTCCTTAAGTGCAATCCCTGCTATATGCATCAACTCAGGTAACAATTGATCAGAGAATTAAAAGGTTTTCACCTGGGGTTCAACAAGTTGGCGTTTGAAAGCCTTATAAAAGGCGTGTGGTAAGATTGTTCATTCCTAGCACATGGAAGGGAACTAATTGCCTACAAGTCCTCCTGTGTCGAGGTCAGCTCATTCATAATCACTATATCCTCTAATAAAATAAGCAACTCAATAGTATCAGGATACTGCCCTATTCCAGCCACCCTCTCAGGGGTATAAAAATCCTTATAAATTTCTACAAGCCTGTTTCTTATCTACTGTTTTCAATAACTCCTCCCCCAATTATTCTTTATTTTCACAATATAACTGCAAGACCTTTGCACTTTCAAGCTATGAGCCAAAAATCTAGAGACTTACTTGAAATAATTTTGTTGCAGGCACCTTAGTTAAAAATCCAACCTCTCAAGTTCCAACTTTCTAAGCTCCAGTTTCTTCAAAATCTTCAAACCCTTGTAGCTTTCTTATGGAGGATACTAATGCTCTATAACTATCACAAAACACCTCCTCTTGCCTTACCCTTTCCCTCTTGCGATGTTATGCAAGCGAGATAAATGTCCCTGTCTGATTACCTTTAAGGAGTCCCACAGGATTCCAGGTGATATGTTTCATTACCAGATACTACTCAGAGGCTTGTGCAATCTGATCCATATACTCAGAACTATGAGTAAATTAGACTTACCTGCTAATTGTCGTTCCTTAAGGAACTCTAGTCCAGTCCCGGAACCATAGAGTTGTCAACCTCCACCAGCAGCTTTGGAGACTGAAAGATTTCATCACTTTGATGTCACCGGTATAAGTAGACAGGAACCGCCCCCTATCACCAGTACCTATTGACAAAGCAGACTCAGCAGAGCAACAAATAAGTAGAATAAAGAAATAATAGCCATAATCGGCCAACAGTCGAAATGAACTCGCACCCATACAGTCCCAAACATTGTTACCAGAAAAAAAGAATGGGTGAACCGAGAACCCCCAAGCCCGGCGCAACTGTGCGACCAAGCTCAAGAGACACTGCTGCGTAAAGAAGGGCCCCGCCTGTCTTCCCTGCGCTTCTTCTCACCCTTCCTACGCTAAACCAGTAGACTGACCGCCTGGACTGCTCTAAAGAATCTTCAGGCTGCCCCTAATGCAAAGACCCTGGGAGGGATCCGGGACTGGACTAGAGTTCCTTAAGGAACGACAATTAGCAGGTAAGTCTAATTTACTCTTCCTTAGCGTCTCTCTAGTCCAGTCCCGGAACCATAGAGGACGTGACAGAGCAGTACACATCAACGGGAGGGACCTACTAGCCCAGCCTGAAGAACCGCTGAGCCAAAACGCCCATCCCCCAGTGCCTGCACATCCAGCCTATAGTGCCGAGCAAACGAATGGAGCGAAGACCACGTTGCCGCCCTACAGATCTCCTCCGCTGGCACCAAACTGACTTCCGCCCAAGACGCCGCCTGCGCCCTGGTGGAATGCGCACGAAGACCTTCCGGAACCACCTTACCCTTTAACAGGTAGGCGGAAGCAATCGCCTCCTTCAACCACCGCGAAATGGAAGACTTCGCCGCTGCCTCACCTTTCCGAGGCCCCGCAAAAACAATAAACAGCCTGTCTGACTTCCTAAAGGAGGCCGTTCTCCTGAGATATTTCTTGAGCACTCTCCGAACATCCAAGAGATGCAAACGGCCCCCCGAGCGCTCTTTCTGTTCCGCCGAGAACACCGGAAGCGATACTACTTGGTTGACATGAAACACGGAAACCACCTTCGGTAAAAAGGCCGGAACCGTGCGCAAAACCACCTTGTGCCTGAAAAAGGTCAGATACGGCTCCGTACACGCCAACGCCTGCAACTCCGAAATCCTCCAAGCCGAACAAATAGCCACAAGGAAGAGAGTCTTCAACGTCAAGTCTTTCAAGGAAGCCTTGTCCAAAGGCTCGAATGGTTCTTGAAGTAGCGCGTCCAAAACCAAATTCAGATCCCAAGAAGGAACGGAATCCCGTCTTGGAGGCCTCAACAGTAACACCACTCTAAGAAAACGCCTAATATCTCCGTGGGCACCCACCGGCTGACCTTGAATCTTACCCCTGAAACAGGCTATGGCTGCCAGCTGCACCCTCAAAGTGCTCGCAGCCAACCCATTTTCCACACCATCCTGAAGAAAAGACAGTATATGAGGCACCGAAGCCCGCAGAGGTTGAAAACCGCGGTCCTCACACCACGCCTCAAAAAACACGCCATACGCGAACATACGCCAAGGAAGTAGAGCGGCGCCGCGCCTTCAATAAGGTAGAAATTACTGTCGCCGAGTACCCCTTGGCAGTCAACCTTGCCCTTTCAAGAGCCATGCCGTAAGCGAGAATCGACCCACCTGCGGCATTCGTAACGGCCCCTGAAGCAAGAGATCCCCCCGCAGAGGAAGCCGCCACGGACTGCCCACCAGAAGCCGAACCAGATCTGCATACCACGGTCTTCTGGGCCAATCGGGCGCCACGAGAACCACCAGACCGCTGTGTTTCTCTATGCGTTGAATCACCTTGCCTATGAGAGCCCAAGGAGGAAACACGTAGAGAAGGCCCTCCAGCGGTCACCACTGAGCCAACGCATCGAGGCCTTCCGCTATTCGTTCCCGCCTCCAGCTGAAGAACCTCTCCACCTGCATGGAACCGAACCGTGCCATCAGATCCATTATCGGTAGCCCCCAGCGCCGCACTATCAACGCAAACACGTCCGGGTGTAGACTCCACTCCCCCGGGTCTACTCTGCGGCGGCTCAGAAAATCGGCCTCGACATTCTCCACGCCTGCCACATGCTGCGCCGACAGCGCCGCCAGATTCTGCTCGGCCCAGTCCAAGAGTCGACTCGCCTCCTCCTCCAGCGACGCACTCCCTGTGCCGCCCTGGCAATTGATATAAGCTACCGTCGTGGCATTATCGGACAGCACTCGAACCGCCTTCCAACCCAAGTCTTTTTGGAAACTCTGCAGCGCCAGAAATACCGCTCGCATCTCCAATCGGTTTATGGACCATTGACTCTCTTCCCTCGACCACTCGCCTTGGGCAAACTTTCCTTCGCAGTGTGCCCCCCAACCTGTGAGGCATGCATCCGTTGTCAACAGCCTCCATACGGGAGCCTCCAGAGGCATGCGCCCCTCTAGACTTTCGGGGCGCAACCACCACAGGAGTGCCCGTCGCACTTCCGGAGGACACACCAACCTTTGAGACAACGCATCCCTCTGATGCGACCAGCGCCTTAGAAGAGAGCTCTGCAGCGGTCGCATATGCGCTCTGGCCCACTGAACCACCTCGATGCTGGCCGCCATCGTCCCCAACAACTGCAAATAGCGCCATGCAGTCGGAGCTCTGCAAACCAGAAATCTCCGCACGAGCTCCCGCAATTCCCGTGCTCTCTTGTCCGGGAGAAACACCATTCCCCGACTGGTCTCGAAACGCGCCCCCAAATATTCGAGGGCTTGAGAGGAAGCTAGCTTGCTCTTTGCAAAATTGACCACCCAGCCGAGACTCTCCAACAATTGCACCACTCGCGCCGTGGCCGCCACGCTCTCCTCCCGGGACTTCGCTCGAATCAACCAATCGTCCAAGTAAGGATGCACGAGAATGCCCTCCTTGCGGAGCGCCGCCGCCACCACTACCATGACCTTGGTGAAAGTGCGAGGCGCCGTCGCTAGGCCGAAAGGCAATGCTCGGAACTGAAAATGACCCATCGGCAGAGCAAACCGCAGATACTTTGGATGCTCGCGGCGTATGGGAATATGCAAATATGCCTCCGTCAGGTCTAGAGACGTGAGAAACTCTCCCTTTCGCACCGCCGCAATGACTGAACGCAAGGACTCCATCCGGAAATGGGTCACCAGAAGACAGCGATTTACCCTCTTTAAATCCAATATGGGACGGAACGTACCCTCTTTTTTCGGAACCATGAAATAAATGGAGTATCGACCGGAGCCGCACTGAGCCGCCGGAACGGGCACCACCGCCCCTAAATGCCGCAGCCGCTGCAGCGTGCTGGCGACCGCCCTGAAGTTCCTTGGGGCTCGGCACGGGGAGAGGACAAAGACGTCGGAGACGGGGTGCTGGAACTCTAGGGCATAGCCTTCTCGAAAGACCTCCAACACCCACTGATCCGCAGTTAATTGGACCCAGACAGGGTAAAAGTCCCGCAACCTTCCTCCCACGGGCACCTCCCCCCTCTGGGCCCGCCGTATCTCATTGGGGTTTTCGACTGTTGGCGGACTGAAAGGAACCAAATCCTCTGCCCGCCCCCCGGAAACCCCGAAAGGACTGACCTCGAGCCATATACCGACCCCGCGAAGGCTGGGAAAATCGGAAGGATCGGAATCTCCGCGAGTCTCTGGGGACACCCCTAGAGGCTATCGACCCCCGGCCCTGCTTCAGCCTATCCTCCAGGAGCCGACCCCCTTTTGATTCCCCCAAGTCCTTGACCAACTTCTCTAAATCCTCCCCAAAGAGAAGCTTGCCTCGAAAAGGTAATTTACTAAGCCGCGCCTTGGAAGAACCGTCCGCCGACCAGTTGCGGAGCCACAGATACCGGCGAGCCGCCACCACCGAAGCCATGCTCTTGGCGAGCCCCCGAATCAAATCATAGTGAATATCCGATAGGTAAGCCGGCCGGATTCCAGCCGTGCCAGATCCTCGGCCTGCTCTTCCGGTAGTCCCCCCCGCAGACGTTGGGACCACCGCAAGCCAGCTCTCGCCACCCATGCTCCCGCAATGGAGACTTGCAATGAGAGAGTGCACATATAAAACACCTGTTTCAACAAGGTATCCAGCTTCCTATCCTGCACATCTTTTAACGCAGCGGCGCCCTCCACCAGAATGGTGGTCTTCTTAGTGACCGCCGACACCGCAGCATCCACCTTTGGGGACCAAAAAATCTCCCTATCCTGTTCCGACAACGGATATAACCGGGCCAAAGTCTTGGTCCCTCGGAGCGCCGATTCTGGCGCGTCCCATTCCTCCTGAATCATATCTTGAAACACCCTATAAACCGGGAATACCTTTTGAGATATGGATCCTCCAACACATCCTCAGCTGCAGGCGTCACGGAGGGCATGTTTAAAGTCTTTAGAGTCTCAGCAATCAACGCTGGCAACTCTTCCCGCCGGAACACCCGGACCACTCTACTCTGCTCCACGTCCGGTAGCTCTCCATCCTCTAAATCCTCCTCCGAGGCCACTTCCAGATCCATATCCGCTCCGAGGTCATCTATCCCATCACCTGACAGACTGTCCTCTCGGAGCTCCCTACGTTTCTTTGCCGAGCCTATCTCCCACACCAGGAGACCTGCCGACCCCGACCATTTCCGACTCCTCTGGACTCCCGACTGAGTCCCGAACGCAGGCTGTAGCAAGGCAAACACCTGCTGCATCAGGGAAAGGAGGTCCGAGGGAATCCCCGCAACGCTCCCACCCAGACTTCCCGCAGGAGCCGAAGACACATCAGTTGTCCCGGACGGCCCTGCCGTCGGCTCAGGAAGACCGAGGGAGGACGGCCGGGATCCCTCTTCTACTGAAGCGGCCGCTGGCTGATCTCCTGCCGGCCCCCCCAGCGCTTTCTCCATACCTACTGGCTCCAGGGAGCAGCCCCGGCATACCCCAGAGTCCAGTAGCTCGCTGCGCTTCACTCCACAAACCAAGCAGCGATTTTTAAGTGGCATGCTACTATCTATGAGGAACAAACAGCTCTGAAGAGAGAAAAACAGGCTCTCTGCCCTGAGACAGAAGTCACTGTCCGTTTTTTGTTTTTTTTTTCTTTTAAAACCAGTAATCTACTCCCAATAGGCCAATCAGCTGAATTCTGAAGGTCCCATGCAAAAACGAAGCTTCTAGCCTGCTCAATTAAAAGAAGAAAATTCTGTCTTTTAAAAGAAATACCGATTTCAAAATGGCCGCCGCCAGCTTTCCCGCTTAAAAAAGGGCTGACTGACAGCACGCGCTGAGGCCCCAAGCCTTCTTTTTTACCTGGGAGCCTCCCTAGGACCTCTACTATCACTCCTGCACTGCCCCCCAAAAAGAATTTCAGCAGCACTTACCCGATCCGGAGGAGAAGGGGGGGAGGAGGGGGGCAGAGAGAAATACAGCTCCGGAGCACAGCTCTCACCCAGCTTCAGCTCCCACTGACTGCTGCAGCCTCTTAGCACACAGCTTTTGCCAGATTACGTCCTCTGCTGCTGCAGACTCTTCCTGCAACCTGCTCCTCACCCTTCTGGCACGGGTTCGGGAGCAGGGAGGTAAGGCAGTCAGGCTCTCAGCCCACTGCACTTTTAAATAGCTGGGCCTCCCACTAAAAGAACCCTTCGGAGGGAAGGGAAGGACCGAGAGAGAACAGGAGAGAAAGGCAGAACTGGGACCCCTCCAGCAGCAGCAGATTTTCACCCCAGAATAAAGCAAAAGCACTAAATCAAAAGAGAGGAAAAAACCAACCCCAAAGAAACAAACAAAGCTCTGCTTATTTGATCTCCCTGAGCCCAGTCCCGGGCTCAGAACCTCCAAGCTGCTTGGAGACTGAAAGTACTGGTGATAGGGGGCGGTTCCTGTCTACTTATACCGGTGACATAAAAGTGATGAAATCTTTCAGTCTCCAAAGCTGCTGGTGGAGGTTGACAACTCTATGGTTCCGGGACTGGACGAGAGGGACGCTAAGGAACATTCAATTTCCAAAATTTGCAAACTGTATCTAGCCCCTCCCCCCAGGTCTATATCCACCGAGGCCAAAGAATGGTATGACCAGGTAAAATTACCAGTCCTACTGGCAGATACTTGATCAGCTCAGAACTCGTCCACATAAGTAACATTTTTTTTGGAGAGAAACTGAACAAAAGGGAAAACATCTCCCTAGCTGAGGACTGTGACATTAAGGAACTTGAACAAGACGGTGTATATAACTATCTTGGAGTAGAGGAAAGAACAACACTCAAGCAGAAATTAGTGAGAGCAAAGATCAGTAAAAAATACTATAGGAGATTAAAATCACTACTGAAAAGTGCTTTAAGCCATCGGGGGGGATCCAAGATGGCTTTTGCATGTTAGCCTGCGCCGCTCGTGTTGTGCTTTGTTGCTCTTTATTAAAATTTCTTCTCTGCAGTTTTCATTTGGTTTCTATAGGGAAGAGAAAAGAGAAGGGTCACACTTACCCCGAGCCCTTCACCCGTGCAAGTGCCCATAACGAAGTTTGTTACCATCAGAGCATCTACAGACACTGCTGGGGAATATGCTGGAGCTGACGAGAGGATGGTCTTTTCAGCCTCAGACATTAGTCTGAGCCCAGAGCAGCACATTCCACCAAGGGAGCCTATTTTACTGGCTGATGTTGAGTTGCTCTGGCATTCTCCTCCTCTGTTTGGGTTGGCGGAAGTGGTACCATTGTCGGGGGAGCAGATGAATCCAGGAACACAGGTAACTTCTCCCGGAAGGTTAAGAACATAAGAACATAAGATATGCCATACTGGGTCAGACCAAGGTCCATCAAGCCCAGTATCCTGTTTCCAACAATGACCAATCTAGGTCATACGTACCTAGCAGTTTCCCCAAAAGACACAGGTTCCACAATGCTTGTACTCGGTCAAGCACTGATATCCTGGGTCCCTTCTTAATAATGGTTTATGGACCTTTCCTCCAGGAACTTGTCCAAACCTTTTTTAAACCCAGCTACACAAACAACCTTTACTACATCCTCCGGTAACAAATTCCAGAGTTTGATTACACGTTGAGTGAAAAAATATTTTCTTTTATTAGTCTTAAATAGTTTACCCTGTAGCTTCATTGCATGTCCCCTAGTCTTTCTATATTCTGATAACGTAAACAATCGATCTACATTTACCCATTCTACTCCGTTCATTAATTTATAGACTTCTATCATATCTCCCCTCAGCCGTCTCTTTTCCAGGTTAAAGAGCCCTTTTAGCCTTTCTTCATAGGAGTATCCTTCCATCCCCTTTACCATTTTGGTGGTTCTTCTCTGAACCTTTTCTAATAACGCTATATCCTTTTTAAGATACGGCAACCAGAATTGCACACAATATTCAAGGTGCGGTCTCACCATGGAACGAAATAGAGGCATTATAATATCTTTTGTTTTATTTTCCATTCCTTTCCTTATGCTACCTAGCATTCTATTTGCTCTCTTGGCCGCCGCTGCACACTGGACCGAGTGTTTTAACATGGTATCCACAATGACGCCTAAATCTTTTTCCTGGGTGGTGGTTCCTAATGTGGAACCTTGCATCGTGTAACCATAGTTTGGGTTGTTCTTCCCTAGGTGCATAACTTTGCACTTGTCCACATTAAATTTCATCTGCCATTTTGATGCCCAGTCTTCCAATTTATCAAGATCCTCTTGCAATTTTCCACAATTCTCTTGGGTTTTAACAACTTTAAATAGTTTTGTGTCATCTGCAAATTTGATAACCTCACTCGTTATTCCCCTTTCCAGGTCATTTATGAATATGTCAAAAAGCAGCGGACCCAGCACAGATCCCTGGGGTACACCACTATTCACCTTTCTCCATTGGGAAAATTGGCCATTTAGCCCTACCCTTTGCTTTCTATCTTTTAACCAGTTCCTGATCCACAATAGTACACTGCCTCCTATCCCATGACTCTTTAGTTTTGCCAAAAGTCTCTGATGAGGGACCTTGTCAAAGGCTTTCTGAAAGTCCAGATACACTATATCAACCGACTCACCTTTGTCCACCTGTTTATTCACACCTTCAAAAAAACATAACAGATTAGTAAGACAAGATCTTCCTTGTCTAAAGCCATGTTGGCTGTCTCCCATTAGGCCATGTCTATCTACATGCTAAGTAATTTTGTTCTTTATGATGGTTTCTACCATTTTTCCTGGTACTGATGTCAGGCTCACTGGTCTGTAGTTTCCCGGATCACCCCTGGAACCCTTTTTAAAAATTGGCGTTACATTAGCGATCCTCCAATCTTCAGGTATTACAGAAGATTTTAATGAAAATTCACAGATTACTAATAGCAGGTCTGCAATCTCATATTTCAGTTCTTTCAACACTCTTGGATGTATACCATCCTGCCCAGGTGATTTGCTATTCTTCAGTTTATCTAATAGTTATAATACATCTTCCAGATGTATCGATATTTCCTTCAATTCTTCCGCACCTTTAAATACCACTTCAGTCATGGGTAACATCCCTACATCTTTCTCAGTAAAGACCGAAGCAAAGAATTCATTCAGTCTCTCCGCTATCGCCTTGTCGCCTCTTAGTGCCTCTTTAACCCCTCTATCATCTAATGGATCTACTGACTCTCTCACAGGTTTTTTGCTACGAATGTACTTGAAAAAGTCTTTATTTCGCATTTTTGCTTCCACAGCAAGCTTCTTCTCAAATTCTCCCTTTGCCTGCCTTATCAATGCTTTGCATTTGACTTGCCAGTGGAGAGTCTCCCGCCATTACATCCAGTGCTAGTTCAGGTGTCATGGGTTGGGAGTGGCATCAGAGTCCGACGGGTTAGCTGTGTTACGGTTGGAGGGGAGCCCCCATCCACTGGTGAGTGGCTGCACCCTGGTGAAGCTGCCAGTGGTTGATCTTGGATGCGATTTGGGCAGCAATTGTTTCACTGGAGAAATCAGTATTTAATTGTAGAAGGAACAACCCAGGAACTACAGTCTAAATTCTTACTGCATGAACAAGCCTCTGTGAGCACTAGTACTACAGTTGAATCTTTGACTACTCAGGTCAGTCTTTGCAGACGCAGAGTTTATCCTCCATTCGGAACAGCTCTGTTTTACATGCTAAAGTTGAGAAATTGGAAAATTTCTCTAAGAGACTTAATTTACGTTTTGTGAACTTTCCTAAACCAGCTACAGTCTCTCCAGTTGATCTTTTCAAAAAATATATGCTGGAGGTTCTGGGGATGCCTGAGAATGCTTTGCCCCCTACTTCCAAAGTTAATTATCTTCCATTTAAGAAAAGATCTAGCAGTACTGTTACAGGGGAAGAACTGGGGGCAGCTTCACTGGACTCCTTGAACTTGATTCAGGTTGTGGAGGAATCATTAAGTGAGACAGTACACAGAGAGCTACTCTTTTGGTCACCTAGGTGCTTGAGCCTGATCGGGCTTGGACATTGTGGCTTTATTTAGAAATGCTCAAAAGTTTTTTCTGAGGCAAAAAGTCTGGATTTTTCCAGATATTTTCTATACAACACAACTAAAAAGGCGTCAGTTTTTGGCTATGTGCCCTGAAGTTGTTTCATTAGGTTTTTCTTACTTACTTTGTTTTCCTTGTAAATGTTTAATTAAATCCTCTTCTTTGAGGTATATTTTTTATGATCCAAAGCAATTACGATTACACAGGTACACTAAAAAAAAATTTTTTTTAAACTGCCTCTAATGTTTCGATTGATTTTTACGTTTTTTGGTGCGCTGAATCCAAATCTGGTAACCAATTTGCTCCATCACGTACAGATTTTTTGCTACATTGGGTTAGCAGTTTGAGGTGAACGTTTCAGATTGAGTGCGATCGAGATAAAAGTTTCTTGGATGAATTCTTTATACTAATTGTTTAGTAGTTATTCAAATAAGAATAAAGAAAATTGTAACGAGGCAGCACATAAGAATAGAGTAATGTCAACAAAACACACTGTGATGGTAGCAAAATTGTCTGCACTTAAAACAGCCACATACATGTGCACAAACATTGAGCATATAAGAGCGAGGTTAGACACAAAGCAAAGCAAAGAAATGTGCAAAAAATGTTGTACAGGTATGTATGTAAGAATAGAAAACGCAAACCGCACCATTGCAATACATGAAGACAAACACACGATGGTGTGAAAATAAAATTCTAATAAATGAGATCCGACACTGTGGTAATAACTAGCAAATTTTTATTTCAAAGTTTAGTAAAAACACGATATTTGTCAACACAGTTTAGATTTTAAAGTCATTCTTGAGTCAATCAATCTCCTGGTGGGCCCGTTTCTTCTTCCCCCGAATGCTTCTCTTGGTGCGCTGCTTGGCGTATTTTTCATCTGGGGTTTCCCGCAGCAGCAACCAGCAGAAATCAGCCATCATAGTGGTGTTCCATCTTCCTTGGTACCTTCTCTCTGCGTCCTTGATGTCCTGGTGAAACCTTTCACCTTGTTCTTCACTGTACGCCCCAAGCTTTCGGGAAAGTAGTTCACATGGGAGTGCAAGAAATGGACTTTCAGGCTCATGTTACAGCCTTGTTCTTTGAAGGCATTGAGCATCCTGGCAACAATATCCTTATAGTTCTCATCCCGCCTGTTCCCCAAGAATTTGAGAACAACATCCTTGAAGGAATCCCAGGCTTCTTTTTCCTTCTCAGACATCGTTTCAGCGAATGCTCCATCTGAAATGAGTTTCCTTATATCAGGGCCAACAAACACTCCTTCCTTTAGCTTTGCTTCAGAAAGTCGGGGGAACTTTGAGCAAAGGTACCGAAAGCACTCACCATCTTTTGGAAGGGACTTGATGAATTGCTTAATGAGACCCAACTTAATGTGGAGAGGTGGTAATAGAATTTTATCACGAGGTACCAAGCTCTCATGAAGAATATTTTTCTCACCGGGTCTCAAATACTCCCGAATTGGCCAGTCTTTTTTCCCCCAGTGTAGGTCGCGGGCCCGGCTATCCCACAAGCAAAGGAAGCAGGGATATTTGGTGAAACCGGATTGCTGCCCTAATAGCATGGATAGAATTTTAAAGTCTCCACAAATCATCCACTTATGCTCATCATAACGAATCTTCTGAAGAATCAGGGCCAAATTCTCGTATTTTTCTTGGAGAATAACAGAGTGAGCAATAGGAACTGAAGCGAATGTGTTGCCATTATGAAGAAGAACACCTTTTATGCTGTCTTTTGACGAATCAATGAACAGCCGCCATTCAGCAGGATCATACTTGAGTTTAAACTTTTCCATCACTCCGTAGCTATCGTTGCAAAATACCAAATCTTCCTCTTTGCTGAAATACTTCAAAAATTGTGTTTCGCGGTTGCGGTACCAATAAAAAGTTGTTCCTGGTGACAATAGATTTTTCTGTTTAAGCCGAGAACCTAGCAGTTGGGCAGCATCTTTTGGGAGTCCTAAATCCCGGACTAAATCATTCAATTCAGCTTGAGAGAAAAGTTCAGGTTTCGGATCTGGTTTAGTTTCAAACTCGGAAGTACTGGACTCATCGGGAAAAGCCATCTGATGAGTCTCATCATGATCAGAACCGTCCACACAAATATGATCCAAAGATTTTGGTGGTTCAGGCACAGGTACTTCGTTGCTATGAGGCATAGGCCTAATTGCTGAGGGAAGGATGGGGTAACTTATTACGTTCTTATTTTTTAAGTTGTATCCCTTCACAATGCAAGAGCAAAAATAGCAGTCACTGCTGTGGTCTCTTTGTTCACGCCACATCATAGGTATTCCAAAACGAAATGCTTGTTTTTTACCTTTCATCCTTTCATAAGCGTAGATCTTCCTCACATGTCTTGCACACTTTGTGAGGAGCCCACGGTTTGTCTTGATCGCCTAACTTCAAACCGAAATAGGCGAAATATACTTTTTTAATAAATGCAGAAATGTTCCTCTGCCGCTTTTTCACGGTATATTCCCCACAAATAAAACAAAAACTGTCCGGAGAGTTGACACAACCTCTGGCTCTGTGAGCCATCACAAATACACAGCACTGCAAACTACAACTGTAGTGAACCACTTCGGAAGGTAATAATGAACTTGCAAGAAACTGAAATTTGACAGGAACGTTCATGTCGCAACCACCGTGTTTGAGCGAGCGAACGAGGCGAGGCGAACAGGAAAGAACATGCGCCAGCGCGAGTACTGGATTTAGCCCCCCGCCTCCCAATTGTCCTGTTAATGTATAAAATGAATACAAAACACTCTAAAATATCATGAGGGAGTGTTTCTAGTTAGTTAACCATTACAACCTCTATTTTGGGCCAAGAAAATAAACTGCAGTCGGCTAAAAAGAAATTATGTGAACATTCCTTATATGGGTAAGAAATCTAATTTTGCAAGAAAACGTGACGTGATGGAACATTTTGGCTATTTTTCCTGGATTCAGCACCCCAAAATCTATAGGAATCAGTTGCAAAACTGGAGGCAGTTTTTTGGTAGTGTACCTGTGTTATTTTTGGATATCTGTAAGGCTCCAGATTCAATTGTTGTAATAGTAGCGCCGTTTTAAGATTGACTCCTTCTGGGATACTTTATATATGTTAGACCATGTGGCATGCTCATGCCTTTTTGTATATTATTTCCTGTGTTTTATGCATATTATGATGTTAAATAGCCTCATTTCCACATTCCCCAGCTTGTATTGAGGGCTATTAGTGTCTAACACAACGTTTTTGTTTTTTGCTTCTTTATTTGATTTTTTCCTGAATTGTTTGTATTTACATTTGTGCTATTCTGTTTCCTTCAAGTTAACGTATATTGCTTGATGTAATTGTTTTTGAAAATAAGAAATAAAAAGTTAAAAAAAGCACAGTTACTTACCTGTAACAGGTGATCTCTGGGAACAGCAGGAATTAGTCCTCACATATGGGTACGTCGGTACCGACGGAGCCTGCGCGGGAAAGCTTCCCAGCTTCCCAGAAGGAAAGCTTTTGGGGCCTCCCACTGCGCATGCGCGCTGCCTTCCCGCCTTCCTGACCAACTCTCCTCAGTTCAAGTTTAAAGCTGAGACAATAGAGAGAGGAAAGGAAAGAGAGAGATAGATACAACTCCTAGGAGAGGTGGGTGGGTTGTGAGGACTAATTCCTGCTGTTCCCAGAGATCACCTGTTACAGGTAAGTAACTGTGCTATCTCCAGGAACAAGCAGGAATAAGTCCTCACATATGGGGACTCCCTAGCTAAGATGCCCGGGAGATCCCCTCAAGGGTATGAGACCCTGAAAGGTTCCTCATCTTCCTATGGATCTCAGGCATCCATTCAGGGAAGGTGGGTTGGAGTTGTTCAAGAATGGAACAGGTGTCTGAGGACAGCCTGACCAAACAAGGCATCCCGGCGGGAGTCCTTGTCCAAACAGTAATGGGCTGTAAAGGTATGAACCGAGGCCCAGGTGGCTGCTCGACAGATCTGGTCAATGGACACAGAGTTTAGATGAGCCATAGAAGTGGCCATGGCCCTCACGTTGTGAGCGGTGACATGGCCCTCCAGAGAAAGGTTCTTACTCTGGTAAGCAAAAGAGATACACTGAGCAATCCAATTGGAGAGTGTTCTTTTGGAGACTGGAAGTCCTAAATGAGAAGGATCAAAAGCAACAAAAAGCTGAGAAGACTTTCGATGTTGCTGTGTCCTGTGGAGGTAAAAGGCAAGAGCTCTTTTACAGTCTAGAGTATGAAGGTTCCTCTCTGCACTGGATGCATGAGGAGCTGGAAAAAAGACAGGTAAATATACCTCTTGATTAAGATGAAAAGGGGAGACCACTTTAGGCATAAAGTGGGGATTGGTCCTAATGACCACCTTGTCATGATGGAACCTTGTATAAGGTGGATTAGCCACTAGGGCTTGCAGTTCACTGATACGGCGAGCTGAGGTGACTGCAATAAGAAAATAACCTTCCAGGAAAGAAATTTCAGGGAGGTAGTGGCTAAGGGTTCAAAAGGTGGCTTCATAAGCTGACCAAGAACCAAGTTTAAATCCCATGCCACCGGAGGAGGTCGAATGGGAGGTTTAGTTAAGGTTAGGCCTCTCATGAATCTTGCAATAAGAGGATGAGAGGAAACAGGTTGTCCATTGATGGGCTTAAGTGATGCCGCAATAGCACTCAAATGGACTCTTACTGAATTCGTTTTGAGTCCTGCATTGGAGAGATGCAGGAGATATTCCAAAAGAGAATTCAAGGGGAGTGCTAGAAGGTTAAGACCCTTTTGAGCACACCAAATGGAAAACCTTTTCCATTTAAAAGCGTAAGAACGCCTAGTGGAAGGTTTCCTAGAGGCATGTAGGATATCCTTCACTTGCTGCGAAAGATTGAAGTGTTGAAGGTCTAGGCCTTCAGTAACCAAGCTCTAAGGTGAAGGGACTTGGGGTTTGGGTGCCACAACGTCCCCTTCTCCTGAGACAGAAGGTCTGGAGCCGCTCCCAAGTCCAGGGAGGGGGCTTGGGAGAGATGCAGAAGTAGAGGGTACCACACTTGGCGTGGCCAGCGTGGAGCTATGAGGATCATGGACCCTTGATCCCTTTGAAGTTTGAACAGAGTCTTGGGAATCAAAGGAATGGGTGGAAAGGCATACAGGAAGCCCTGACCCCAATGCAGGAGGAAGGCATCCTTGGCCTGAACTCCCTGACACGGAATTCTGGAACAGAACCGGGGAAGTTTGGCATTCCACGGACTTGCAAAGAGGTCTATGTCCGGGGTTCCCCATTTCTGGAAGATTCTGAGTACCTGATCCATGTGCAGGGACCATTCGTGTGGAAGCAGAACTCGACTGAGTCTGTCTGCCCAAGAGTTTTGGATTCCTGGAAGATATACTGCCAGGAGATGGATTTGATGCTCTCTGGCGAAGGCCCATAATCTTAGAGCTTCGTTGCAAAGCGAAAGAGAGCCAGTCCCTCCTTGTTTGTTTATGTAAAACATGGCTACTTGATTGTCCGTATGAATAAGGACTGTCATGTTGCTGAGGAGGGTATGAAAAACTCTGAGAGCTAGAAAGATTGCTCGAAGTTTCAAGTTGTTGATATGAAGGGTGGTCTCCTGTGGAGACCAAGTGCCCTGAGTGGAGAGATCTTGAAGATGAGCTCCCCAACCTGTTTGGGAGGCATCTGTTGTGAGGGTTGCTTGGGGCAACAGTGGCTGAAAGGGGGCCCCCAACAACAGATTTTGAGTGGATATCCACCATTGGAGAGACCAAAAGAGACGATTGGAGTTTGCTATTTGGTCTGAGAGAGCTCCTGATGCTTGAGTCCACTGGGTGGATAAAGTCCATTGAGCTGCTCTCATATGTAGGCGAGCATAAGGCACCACATGCACTGTGGAAGCCATGTGGCCTAATAGTTGCAGCATCTCTCTGGCAGTCAAGTGGCTTCTGGACTGAGTCTGAGAGGCTAAGTGCACTAGACGTTGGCAACGGGCCTGAGGTAGATAGGCCCTTGCAGTGGTGGTATCCAACCAGGCCCCTATGAACTCCAGGGATTGCGTAGGGGTGAGTTGAGACTTTGGCAGATTGATCACAAGACCCAGATACTGCAGGATGCGTCTGGTGCGATCCAGGGAAGTCTGAGCTTTGGACTGAGATGGAGCTCGGATGAGCCAGTCGTCCAGGTATGGGAAGACAAAAATTTCCAGGGCGCGTAGAAATGCAGCTACTATTGCCATGCATTTGGTAAATACCCTTGGAGCAGAGGCTAGACCGAAGGGAAGTACTCTGTATTGGAAATGTTTTCCCTGGAACAGAAACCGTAGGAATTTTCTGTGGGATGGATGGATGAGTATATGTGTGTACGCATCCTTGAGATCTAGAGAACAAAGCCAATCCTGACTCTGTAGGTATGGAAGGAGAGTACCTAGAGAAAGCATCTTGAATTTCTCCTTGTATAGAAATTTGTTCAATTCTCTGAGATCCAGAATGGGTCTGTACCCCCCTGTTTTCTTGGGAATGAGAAAATAAGGGGAGTAAAAACCTGATCCCTGTTGAGGAAGAGGAACCTCTTCTATTGCCTTTTGGGCGAGAAGAGTGGTCACCTCCTGACTTAACAGGTCTAGGAGAGATGGGGGAGAATTGAAACTTCTCACCATGGTATGGGGAGGAAGGTTGGAGAAATGTAGTTTGTAGCCCTCTTTGATGATAGAGAGGGTCCATTGTTCTGATGTAATTTGCTCCCATCTGGGAGCAAAATGAGTTAACCTTCCTGGGATGGTGAGAAGTTCTGGTTTTAGAGCCAGAAAGGTTAAGTTCTCTAGATTTAAGTCAAAAACCCTGAGGGGGTTGGGACTGTTGGGCTGTAGCAGCCCGGCAGGTTTTGCCCTGGCCTGTTTAGGCTGCTGACGCTTAGGAGTAAAGCGAGCTGCAGAAAATTGTTGTCCAGTATTTGAGGCAAATCTGGTTCTCTTGTAGAAAGGCTTTTTGAAAGATTTTTTCTTGGCAGGGGTAGAGGTAGACTTAGAAAGTCTATCTAAAGCAGCATTTTCTGCATCCATTTGAGTGGCTTTGATTTGCCACTCTTTACCAAACAGATTCTCCCCTGTACAGGGCAAATTTCCCAACCCATCCTGGACCCAGGGTTCTAGGTCAGAAGCCTGGAGCCAAGCAATTCTATGAGCCGCTATGGCAATACCTGAGGCTCTGCTAGCACCCTCAAAGGAGTCAAAGGCTGCTCTGTTGGAGAACTTTGAAATATCTTGGGTATGCTTTAGCAAAAGAAGGAATTCCTCCTTTCTATCCTCTGGGATAAAGGGGAGAAAATGGCGGATTTTTAATGCAATTTCCTTCAGAAACATGCCCATATAGAGGCTGTATGAGTTGATTCTGCCAATAAGCATACTTGCTTGGAAGATTTTTCTTCCAAAAGCATCCAGAGTCCTACATTCTCTTCCTGGGGGAGTAGAAGAGTGTCTTTTAGTACTCTTGATCCTTTTCATAGCTGACTGCACCACGATGGAGTGGTGAGGGAGCTGAGTTTTTTGAAACCCAGGAGAAGGGGGGACACGATACATGGTGTCAAGACGAGAATGTGGAGATAGAGTGAGAGGAGTCTCCCATAAGTCCATCATGTGTTCTTGAAGAATTTCATGGATGGGCAAGGTGACTGCCTCTTTGGGAACCTTAGAGTATCCTAAAATGTCTAACTTTTTTGCTCTAGGTTCTTTTTCAGAGGATACAGAAATAGAAAGACCTTTAGCTACTTCAATGATGAAGTCTTGAAAGGATAAATCCTCTGGAGGAGACATTCTCCTCTTTGGAGAAGAGGGCTCCTCAGGTAGAGTAAGAGATACCTCAGCAGAGTCATCTGATGAATCAGAATCATCAGAAGACTCAAAGTATCGTCTGTTTGCTTCCAGGGATCGATAAGCGTATCGACCGGTATCGACATCGGGGGTACCCGGAACCGGATTGGTATCGGGAAAAACCACGGAACCGGGAACCGGAATCGGTATCCTGGTTGATGTGAATGGCCTGGGTACCGGTATCGGTTGTGGTACCGGAACCGGAGTCGGTACCGCAGGGTGCGGTACCGAGGGCGTCGCAGCCTTAATGAAAGCCAGAATGGCCTGCTGCATGGATTGAACTGTATGATCCATGGACGCCACAACTGTCTGGATGTCGGTACCGGATGATTGAGCCGGTACCCCAGAACAGTCTAACAGGTGATCGGTCGAGGCCGTGCCATCGATGTCAACCTGTAACCCCATAGGAGGAGCTTTGGAAGCCGGAGCTTCCCGCCGGGGCTGGGGCAGGGTCCTCAGGGTCAAGCCCAGGGGTATCTCGATACTTGGAGGGAGATTTGCCCTTTGAGGACCTGCCAGAGGAATGTTTGGTTACCTGAGATCCATCAGGAGAGGAAGACCTGGAAGATGTCGATGCTGGAGTATCTGTAGAAAACAGCATGTGAAACTTGGCTGCCCGGTTTTGTAAGCCACATTTAGACATCAAAGAACAGGATGGGCAATCCGGAATGGAATGGTCAGGCCCCAAACATTTAAGACACCATTCATGAGTGTCTGTGACTGAAATAGTACCACTGCACTTGGTGCATTTTTTAAACCCAGAGGCTTGTTTCTCCATGAGGGAGAATTTGTGAAGGCCTAAAGGCCTCACAGGACAAATACACAAAGTGAGGAAAAAAGAAGATTTTTTTTTTTTTTTAAGAAATAAAAGAAAAAAGACCGGCGGTACCGGTCTGGAATCGGGGAAGGCAGACACGCGGCCAAAGAAATAAATTAAAATAACAACTTCTTCAGCGGTGACAGGAACACGACCTGCTGGCTCCGTGGAAAAAGAAGAACTGAGGAGAGTTGGTCAGGAAGGCGGGAAGGCAGCGCGCATGCGCAGTGGGAGGCCCCAAAAGCTTTCCTTCTGGGAAGCTGGGGAGCTTTCCCGCACAGGCTCTGTCGGTACCGACGTACCCATATGTGAGGACTTATCCCTGCTTGTTCCTGGAGATAGAGATTCAAGCCATCAATCAGCTGGTAATTCCTGTACTTTCACACAGCTTTGGGATTATAGAATGGTCTCTTAAAGATCTTGAAAAACTGGATGTGTGAACGAGAAAACTCCTCCACGCCGATGAGGTAATTTACAAGAATCAATGTATGCCGAGACTGCACATTCCTAGAGCTGAAGGAGGGCTAGGATTCATAGAGATTGATTAAATATACAGAACTACTATCATAAGCCTCCAGGACTACCTAACAGCATCATTAGAGCCAAATATGCAGAAAGTGCTGAAACATGAAAGTAAATGTCTGGAATCTGTCTCCATCATTAAACATGGACAAGCGTTCTGACGACTAGAAAGAATGAGTGAGACTCCACAAGTACACAAAGGAAAGGAAATAACAGAATTTACAAAACAAAAGAAACTCTTCAAAAAAATTAGAGCAGCAATCAAGGAAAAACAAGTGGCAAATACACAAATACAGTAGGAAATACAAAGTGTTACTCCAGGAGCCCTTTGTTGTTCAAGAACGGACACATGAATGGTTAAGGAAAGGTGACCTGAAACCGAAGGATAAGAGATTGGTAGTTGCAGCCCAGGACAGCAGATTATGGGCGAGATCATTTACAGCGAGCACTGAAAAAAAACTGGCAATATATCAATTCTTTACGAAAGAGCTAGAAATAGTGACTCACCTCATAGATGGCTGTTAAGTTCTGATGGCAGAAAAATTCTATACAGAAAGGCACAACAAAGCAACATGCCTCATTCAATGGAAACTCTAAACATTTTTTTAAGGTGCCATCAAGTCAGTGCTGACTCCTGGTGACCCAGCAGTCCCTGGGTTTTCTTGGCAGAGTATGACCAGAAGCAGATTACCATGCCTTTTCTTCCAAGGCAAGGAAGGGTAAAGTGATTTGCCCAAGGTCACAAGGAGTGCCAGTGGGAATCAAACCCCAATTGCTTGGGTGTTAGGCTGCTGCTCTAACAACTAGGCTACTCTTCCACAGAGTGCTAATGGGAATGAAACCTTGGTTTCTCTGTTACCAAACCAGTGCTCTAACCACTAGGCCACTCCTCCACTGTAAACACTACAACATCACTATGCCTAAAAAGCACTGGGCTCATGAGAGAATGAAGATGTTATGATCATCTGTGATTTTATTTATTTATTTATTTGCATTTTCTTTTATATCGCGCTATTCAACATCAGTGCGGTTTACATAAAACATAAAACTTACACATTGCATTGGCTGAGCTGTGCTTACAAGTAACAGGTACTAAAACTTGGATAATTTGGGTAACTATTTACATTTAGGCGTCATGGGAAGTCGTAGTCATGGGAAGTCGTAAACTTGGATAACTTGGGGTAACTATTTATATCTAGGCGTCATGGGAAGTCGTAGTCATGGGAGTCTTGTAAGGTCAGATTCAATTGTACGTCTTGTAGGGACAGATTCAGTTGAACGGCCCAGTCTAGATCGTGGATGGGGCTATTGTAGCACCATCTACCGGGTAGTACATGAGGAAGAGGTAGTGCTTCACTGCCTTCCTAAACTGGGCCAGGTCAGGGATTGCGCGGATACTTCCATTCTGACCAATAAAAAGCTGGATGCAAGAAGCCAGACATAGTAAAGGAGACGAACACCAGAACGGCATTAGAAACAGGGAAACATGACAGCAGATAAAGACCATACAGCCTATCCAGTCTGCCCTTCCACATGAGCCACTAAGCACTATAGTCCTTTTTCCTTTAGAGATCCTCTGTGTTTGTCCCATGCTTTCTTGAATTCAGATACAGTCTTTGTCTCTACTACCTCCACTGGGAGACATTCCAAGCATCTATCACTCTTCCCTTAAAGCGTAGTTACTCATCTGTAACAGGTGCAATGTTCCTTCTAATTTTCTGTAGGCTGTGTGCGCATAAAATATCAGCTGTGCAGCTTTTGAAGGAAGGTTAAATTTTTGTGCGCTACATAACGACACTCGGAGTTATATACTTTAAAATTTGACTACACGTCAGAATACAGTATGTACACCACCTTGATTGCACTAGAAAATATTGTAGAACTTGTGAAAACCATAAATACACAACAGCTTTTCAATTTTAAGAACGTCTGTGTTGTTTTCTATCAGAATCAGAACCGTAATTTTTGTGCGCTCTGTTGTAAAGTATGTGCGTTCACTCGGTGAGGGGTGTGCGTGCGCACACACGCACAGCTTAGAGGGAACAGTGAACAGGTGATCTCCGGGAACAGCAGGAATTTAGTCTTCACATATAGGAATGTAGTCTTCACACATGGGTATCGTCGGTACCGACGGAGCCTGCGCGGGAATGCTCCCCAGCGTCCAATAGGAACGCTTTTGGGAGCATCCCTTAGCACATGCACACTGCCTTCCCGCCTTTCCAACTGTCCCTCTTCAGTTAAGAACATAAGATATGGCATACTGGGTCAGACCAAGGTCCATCAAGCCCAGTATCCTGTTTTCAACAGTGGCCAATCTAGGTCATACGTACTTAGCAGTATCCCCAAAAGACACAGGTTCCACAATGCTTGTATTGGGTCAAGCATTGATATCCTGGGTCCCTTTTTAATAATGGTTTATGGACCTTTCCTCCAGGAACTTGTCCAAACCTTTTTTAAACCCAGCTAAACTAACAGCTCTTACTACATCCTCCGGTAACAAATTCCAGAGTTTGATTCCACGTTGAGTGAAAAAATATTTTCTCTTATTTGTCTTAAATAGTTTACCCTGTAGCTTCATTACATGTCCCCTAGTCTTTCTATATTCTGATAGCGTAAACAATCGATCTACATTTACCTGTTCCACTCCATTCATTAATTTATAGACCTCTAACATATCTCCCCTCAGCCGTCTCTTTTCCAGGTTGAAGAGCCCTAACCTTTGTAGCCTCTCTTCATAGGAGTAGCCTTCCATCCCCTTTACCATTCTGGTGGCTCTTCTCTGTACCTTTTCTAATAACGCTATATCCTTTTTAAGATACAGCGACCAGAATTGCACATATTCAAGGTGCGGTCGTACCATGTTAAGTTTGTAGCTGAGTGAAAGGCTAGAGGGAGAGAGAAAAGAGACAGAGAGATAGAGAGACAACATCTAGGGGAGGTGGGTGGGTTGTGAAGACTAAATTCCTGCTGTTCCTGGAGATCACCTGCTACGGGTGAGTAACTACGCTATCTCCAGGAACAAGCAGGAATGCAGTCTTCACATATGGGGACTCCCTAGCTGAAGATGCCGGGGAGATGGCCCCAGGAAGCTGCCACCTATAGTGAGGTGGGCCATGCTTCCTCCCATGGATCTCTGGCATCCTACCAGGGTTGGTGGGTAGGAGTTGAATTAAGTCTGAAAGAGATGTTGAAGAACAGCCTGGCCAAAGAAGGCATCCCGACGGGAGGATTTATCTAGGTAGTAGTGGGCTGTGAAGGTGTGCACCGAAGTCCAGGTGGCTGCTCGACAGATGTCAACGATAGACACAGAGTGTAGGTTAGCCATAGAGGCTGCCATGGCTCTCACATTATGTGCTGTGACATGGCCTTGAAGAGGAAGACCCTTACTCTCATAAGTAAAGGATATGCATTTTGCAATCCATTTAGATAGAGTTCTTTTGGAGACTGGAAGTCCCAAATGACTAGGATCAAAAGCAACAAAAAGTTAAGAAGACTTTCTATGTTGTTGTGTTCATTGTAGGTAAAAGGCCAAGGCTCTTTTACAGTCCAAAGTATGAAGGTTCCTTTCTGCATTAGAGGCATGAGGCCTCGGAAAGGATACAAGGTAAATTGATTGATTTAGATGAAAAGGCGAAACCACCTTTGGCATAAAATGTGGATGAGTTCTGAGAACAACCTTATCATGGTGAAACCTTGTATAAGGGGGATCAGCCACTAAAGTTTGCAATTCACTAATGCGACATGCGGAGGTAATTGCAATTAGGAAGATGACCTTCCAGGATAAAAACTTTAGGGTTGTTGTGGCTAAAGGTTCAAAGGGCGGTTTCATGAGCTGTCCAAGAACTAGATTTAAATCCCATGCCACCGGTGGTGGCCTAATGGGAGGCTTTGTTAAGAGAAGACCTCTCATAAATCTTGCTATGAGTGGCTGAGAGGAAATTGGCTGTCCATTTAGAGGCTTATAGGAAGCTGCAATTGCACTAAGATGGACTCTTACTGAATTGGTCTTTAAACCAGAAGTTGATAAATGAAGTAGGTACTGTAGTACCGATTCCAAAGGTATCACAAGGGGGTTTAAGCCCTTTTGAGAACACCATATAGTAAAAGGTTTCCACTTAAAGGCGTAAGAACATCTTGTGGAAGGTTTTCTCGAAGCCTGAAGGACATCCTTTACCTGTTGGGAAAGGTTAAGATCCTGCAGGTCTAGGCTTTCAGCAACCAGGCCCCGAGATGCAGGGATTGGGGATTCGGGTGCCATAGCATCCCGTTCTCTTGGGAGAGAAGGTCTGGAGCACACCCTAACTCTAGAGGTGCAGCTTGAGAGCGATGTAGAAGTAGGGGATACCACGTTTGTCGTGGCCACCGTGGCGCTATGAGGATCATATGACCTCTGTCTCTGAAGCTTGAAGAGTGTTTTGGGAATGAGGGGAATGGGTGGGAAGGCATATAGGAAGTCCTGACCCCAGTGAAGGAGGAAGGTTTCCCTTGCCTGGCAATTGTGAGCCGGAATTCTGGAACAGAATCGGGGAAGTTTGGCATTCAGTGGACTTGCAAAAAGGTCTATGTCTGGGATTCCCCAGATCTGAAATATCTTTGTCACCTGGTCTAGGTGTAGAGACCATTCGTGAGGCAGCAGTACTCGGCTGAGTTTGTCTGCCCAAAGGTTTTGAATGCCTGGAAGATATACCAAGAGAAGGTGAATTTGATGCTCTCTGGCGAGGGCTCATAGTCGTAAAGCTTCGCTGCATAATGACAGAGAGCCAGTTCTCCCCTGCTTGTTCACGCAGAACATGGCTACTTGATTGTCCGTCTGGACTAGGACTGTCTTGTAGCTGAGCTTGGCATGGAATACTCGAAGAGCTAGATAGATTGCTCTGAGTTCTAGGAGGTTTATGTGAAGACAAGCCTCCTGTGGAGTCCAGGTACCCTGGGTAGAGAGATGGTGCAGGTGTGCTCCCCATCCTACCTGTGATGCATCTGTTGTTAGGGTGGCCTGGAATAGGGGTTGTTGGAAAGGAGACCCCACTAAAAGATTCTCCAGTGATTGCCACCATTGTAGGGACAAGATCAGTCATTGTGAGTTTGATATCTTGTCCGACAGATGTCCTGTGGCCTGTGTCCACTGTGTGGATAGGGTCCACTGGGCTGCTCGCATGTGGAGGCAAGCATAGGGAACTACATGAACTGTGGATGCCATATGTCCCAGTAATTGCAGCAGCTCTTGAGCAGTTAGGGAGGACTTTCCCGCTGCTTGAGAAGCTAGTTGCACTATTCGAAGACAGTGGGGCTGTGGGAGGAAAGCCCTTGACTGTCTGGTATCTAAACAAGCTCCTATGAACTCTAGGGTCTGAGAAGGAACAAGTTGGGATTTTGGGAAGTTTATGACCAATCCCAAGTATTGGAGGATTCGCATTGTGCGAGACAGTGCAGAGCTGGCTTCTGGAACCATGGGGGCTCGAATGAGCCAGTCGTCCAAGTAAGGGAAGATGAATATCCCTAGGGTTCGCAGGAATGCAGCTACTACTGCCATAAATTTCATGAATACTCTTGGTGCTGAAGCCAGACCAAAAGGAAGAACCCTGTATTGGAAGTGTTTTCCCTTGAAAAGGAATCGTAAGAATTTCCTGTGCTCTGGATGGATCAGAATATGAGTATATGCATCCTTTAGATCTAGAGAGTAAAGCCAATCCTGACTTTGAAGGTATGGCAGAAGAGTTCCCAGAGAAATCATTTTGAACTTTTCTCGGAACAGATATTTGTTCAATTCTCTAAGGTCTAGAATGGGTCTGTGTCCTCCTGTTTTCTTTGGAATAAGAAAATAGGGGGAGTAGAACCCTGTACCCTGTTGTGGAATGGGTACTTCCTTTATTGCTTCCTGAGCAAGGAGTGTTGAGACCTCTTGATCCAGTAGATTGTCTGGAGAGGTTTGGGACTTGAACTGTCTTACGATTGTAGGAGGGGGCATGCTGTGAAAATGAAGCTTGTACCCCTCCCCTACAATGGACAGAGTCCAATTTTCTGCTGTTATTTGGTGCCATCTGTTGACAAAATGACACAATCTGCCTGGAATGTTTAGGGGTTCTGGACCCTTCAGAGGCAGGAAAGCTAAGCTCTCTAGGAAGGAGTCAAAGCCCTTGAGGGGGCTGAGCCTGTGGAGCTGGTTGAGCTCTCGAGCCTTTTGGCTTCTTTTGTTGTCTGGATTGTTGATGTTGTCCCTTTTGGGCAACTTGACCCTGAGCTTGCCCTTGCTGGGTAAAGGACGGATAAAACTTCCTCTTTTTGCTGAAAAAGGGTTTTTTATAGGGTTTCTTTTTGGCTGGAGTGGCTGTAGATTTTGACAATCTGTCTAAAGTGATATTGTCAGCATCTATCTCATTAGCCTTTTCCTGCCAATTCTTGCCAAAGAGGTTTTCTCCTGTGCAAGGGATGTTCCCTAATTTGCCCTGTACCCAAATCTCCAAGCCTGATGCCTGAAGCCAGGCAATCTGACGTGCACCAATGGCAACAGCAGACGTTCTGCTGATGCATTCAAAGCAGTCAAAGGCTGCACGATTTACAAACTTGGAAACGTCATGAGCATGCTTGACAAGAGTAAGGAAGTCTTGTCGTTTGTCATCAGGGAGAAGGGGGCTCATAAGCTCCAAGTCTCCTGTGACTTCTTTGAGGAACATTCCCATATATAAAATATATGAGCTGATCCTAGCTGAAAGCATGGAAGCCTGAAATGTTCGACGCCCAAAGGCGTCAAGAGTCCTGCATTCACGACCTGGAGGATTGGATGCATGTCTTTTTGCACTTTTCATCCTACGCATGGCTGATTCCACTACCATTGAAAGGTGTGGCAGCTGTCTTTTGAAAACCAGGACATGGTTTAGGAGTGGCCTAGTGGTTGGGGCAAGGTACTTCAGGCCGGAAGGTCAGGGGTTCAAATCCCACTAGAGGACAGCAACCTTGGGCCGGAAGGACTGGGGTTTCTAGTCCCACAGGTGCTCCTTGTGGTCTTGGGCAAGCCACTTAACCCTCCATAGCCCATGTTCCCTGTAAAATAGTTATCTCCAAGTTATAATGCCCTATTCAATGTAATTTCAGTTTGTTCAATGTAAACCGCACTGATGCAGAATAGCGCGGTATATAAAAGAATGTAAATAAATAAATAAAATAAATAAATAAAATGGTGGAAATCGATACATGGTATCGAGTCTCCTAGAATGAGGAGATGTGGTCAAAGGTGTTTCCAACATTCTGAGCATCAAATCATGAAGAATTTCATGAATGGGCAGAGTAGCTGCCTCTTTGGGAGCTTTAGGGTATTGGAGTATTTCCAATTCCTTTGCTCTAGGTTCTTTTTCAGGAGCTACCGTGATTGATAGGCCTCGGACCACATCACGAATAAAATCCTGAAACGACATGTCCTCCGGAGGAGACATTTATTTATTTATTTAACTTTCTTATATACCGCGCTCTTTTGCATCAGTGCGGTTTACATCAAAACACAACTGTCCAGCACAGAGGATCTGCCCTGGATTTACAATATAACGTGGGTATATGTACAGATAACATGATTTACAATATAACAAGGGTATATGTACAGGTAATAATAACAGGGTCATTATATACAACTATATATAGGTAAATTACAGCATACATTCTGCGTTGAGGAGAAGAGGAGTCTTCCGGAAGAAGTACTCTGGTACCGGGCAGAGTTATCCAAGTCATCGGAATCGGAAGATTCGAAGTATCTCTGATCCCGATGTTCATGCAAAGCATGGTATCGGTATCGATTGAAGTCGGCACCGAGTTGGTCTGGTACCGATCTGTCGATGCCTGAAAAAGTCAGCATGGGCAGAACTCCCACTGGGGCCGGTACCGTCGGTGCTGGTACCGGCATCGGTATCGGTGTCCATACCGGTGCCTGTTAAACCATTGGTAGCAGTGTCAACGGTATCGTAGCTGTAAGGAGAGCTGCAAGACTGCGTTTGATAGCGAGGAATCTCTGGTCTATCAATGCTTCCGATGCCTGGGTGTCGGTACCGGTAGAAGCGGCCGGAACCCCTGAGCATGGCACCAGTAGTTCTGCCGAGGTCGAGGCCTCGAGAACATCCTGGAGCTCCGTTAGTGCTTTGGAGGCCGAAGCCTCCCACCGGGGCTGTTTTGCCGGTGTAGTTTCCTCAAAGGCAATGCCAATGGCTTCTCGATGCTTAGAAGGAGATCTACCCTTTGAGGACCAGCTCTTATGTTTAGTTACCTGAGATCCATGGGAGGAAGACGAGGTTCTGGAAGACGTCGGTGCAATGGACATCGCATCTGAAGAAAAGAGGGTACCGAGCTTTGCAGCCCGGTTCTGTCTTCCTCTTTTAGTCATCCCCATACAAGAGGAACACTCCAATAGAGAATGGTCAGGGCCTAAACATTTGAGACAGCAGTCATGGGCGTCGGTGATGGAAATGGTACCGCCACACTTTTTTAAAACCACTAGCTGGTTTTTCCATTTTTCAGGAAAATGGGGCCTAATGCCCAAAATGGCGCCTAGCACCAAAAAGAAAAAGTTTCTGAAGAGAAACAGTTCAGAAGTATATATATTTTTTTTTTTTTAAAGAAGAAAAGAGAACCGGTGGTACTGGTAAGCGTCGAGCGGAGGCAGGCGCGACCACAAGAAAAACAGTTTAAAGAAGAAATTTTCTGCGGTGACAGGGTATGTGACCTGTCGGCTCCACGGAAAACGAAGAACTGAAGAGGGACAGTTGGAAAGGCGGGAAGGCAGCGCGCATGTGCTGAGGGATGCTCCCAAAAGCATTCCTATTGGATGCTGGGGAGCGTTCCCGCGCAAGCTCCGTCGGTACCGACGATACCCATATGTGAAAGCTACATTCCTATATGTGAAGACTACATTCCTGCTTGTTCCTGGAGATAGAAATATTTCCTCAAATTACTCCTGAGTCTAACTCCTTTCAACTTCATCTTATGTCACCTCTTTGCATAGCTTTCCTTCAGTTGAAAGAGGCTCTCCTCCTGTGCATTTTTGCTATGGAGGTATTTAAATTTCTTTATCATATCTCCCCTCTCCAGTCTTTCTTCCAAAGTATACATATTTAGATCTTTAAGTCTTTCGTCATATGCTTTATGGTGAAGTTCACTGATCATTTTGGTAGCCACCCTCTGCTCCAACTTCATTCTGTTTATATCCTTTTGAAGGTGTAGTCTCCAAAATTGCACACAATACTCTAAATCAGGTCTCACCAAAGACTTATACAGAGGCACTATCACCTCTTTTCTTCTGCTGGACATTCCTCTCCCTATGCACTCAAGCATCCTTCTGGCTTTCGTTGTAGTCTTTTCTACCTAGTTAGCCACTTTGAGATCATCAGAAATAATCACATCCAGGTCCCGCTCTTCTTTCGGGGACAGAAACACTTCACCCCCTATACTGTACTACTTCCTTGGATTTTTGCAGTCCAAATGCATGACCTTACATTTTTTAGTTTTAAATCTCAGCTGCCAGATTCTTGACTATTCTTCAAGCTTCGCTAAATCCCTCCTCATGTTATCTACAGCTTCCTGGGTGTCTACTGCAGATTTTGGTATCAACCGCAAAGAAGCAAACCTTACCCAACATCACTTACAAAAATGTTAAGAAGAATCAGATCAAAGACAGATCCCTGTGGCACACCACTGGTAACATCCTTCTCCTCAGAGTAAGCACTATTTATCTATACCCTTTCTTGCCTCCCATTGATTATATAGGTGTCAGTCCCAAGTGACTATTCTGTAAATCGCGTTAAGAGGGAGAAGATCTTCAAATACCTAGAAATGCAGTCAGAGAACATGAAAATGTGGAGAAAGATACTGCATTATCCCCATCGTGTTGGGTGCTACAGGCTTGATTAAGAAGAATTTTCAAGCACACCTTGATAAGTTACTTATACATGTTACTGTACATCTTGCAAACTCCAGACAAAGGCTCTCTTTGGCACGATGCAAGTACTACACCAAGCATTAGCAATAAATCTGAGAGACTGAAATCATACTCCACATACTCTGGCTTAGAAGTGAGTTTCATAACTGTCATAGTATGCGCAAAACAAATCTATTTGTAGAAATTGCCCTGAATAAAATCAATCCTTGAATAGCTATTATGAGGTTTTGAATAATAAGTATAATCCTCCATATGTCCACTAAAGTAAGCAATTTCAGCATTAAGTCAAATTTGTGAGGATCTACCACGCCACTCCTAAATCATCATTGGGTAGTATCAACTCCAGATGATGGGGTTAAATTAATATTCCCTCCTACCAACAATTTCCCTTCATGTACCCCATTATAAAACTCCCTTTGCTGCTCACCGAGTGCCTAGACATTAACTACTGTCCACAACTCTCCACTGAGAGACACTTTAACTACTGGAAATCTCCCCGCCTTATTCCATTGAACATTATGAAGTTAACAACCCACATGACTAGCAACTAAAATCTCCACACCAGGGTTTTTCTTTTTAGGATCAGAGGACAATGTAATAGTAGTGTAAACTTTATGCGTTAATAAGTTTTATCCTTCTTCAACAGGTGGGTTTCTTGAATCAACCCCATTCCAGCTTGCAGCCTTTGAAGCTCATGAAATACCAGTGAGCACTTCTGAGGGGAGTTTAACAACCCCATCACTAATACCCTCTAATCTCACTCTGTCCTCTCACCTCCCAGATCTCAATATGCACTAATCCATCTTTCCCTCTCTCTCTCCCTCCACTCCCACTTATCCTCCCTAACCACCCAAATGCCAACCTGAAGTCATATGGAGTGGAGGAGTGGCCTAGTGGTTGGGGCAAGATACTTCAGGCCGGAAGGTCGGGAGTTCAAATCCCACTAGAGGACAGCAACCTTGGGCCGGAAGGACTGGGGTTTCTAGTCCCACAGGTGCTCCTTGTGGTCTTGGGCAAGCCACTTAACCCTCCATAGCCCATGTTCCCTGTAAAATAGTCATCTCCAAGTTATAATGCCCTGTTCAATGTAATTTCAGTTTGTTCAATGTAAACCGCACTGATGCAGAATAGCACGATATATAAGAGAATGTAAATAAATACATAAAATAAATATTACCCTCCCAAGCACTATCCTCACATTCATACTTCAATATTCAATCTCCTCCTATAAGGCAAAAATTCTCACACACCTCCCCACAGGCACACATCTCAACATATTTTATTTATTTATTTAACACGTTTTACATACTGCTTTATTCTTTCGTCAAAACGGTTTACATTTAACAGTTAACATGAATTTAGAAATGTAAGTATAACAGGAATCAAACACAGTCCGGTAATGGCCTAATCTGGGCAAGTCACAGAGTGTGCATACAGTATCTAAGGTCCACCCTCATGCTCCGGCATCTTCCAAAACAGTATTGGTTTTACCGTCACCCAGTGTCTGTTGCAAGTCTCTCTTATTTTGCTGCCCACATGTTGCCATCGGATCCTGTTCCCCAGGATGCGCTGAGTCCATTTTATTCTCTTTCGGGCATGGCGTGTTCCCGATATCCTTTATGCCAGTTTGTTGCAACAAGAAGACTGCCTTATCCACTGTTTTCACTTTACTCATTTCTCCTGAGATGAAGGCCAAACTGAAGGGGTGCAGCCAGAATAAATTGGTCACCCCACTGAATCCAGCCCAGCTGACGAGCTGCATGCATCAGCGCCTCCAAAGTTAAAAACTTGTGGAGGCATGCTATCACATCACGAGGCTATTATCCTTTTTGGGGGTCAAAGGTGCATGGGCTCTGATAACAAAGATTATCCTCCTCCAGTCTTGCTGCTTTGGCAACAGCTTGCGCTATCTTCTGTACTAGAAGTATGCATTTCTCATCCTCATCCACCTCAGGGATACCTCTGAAATGTATATTACACCTCTGTGCTCTATATTCAAGATTCTCCATTTTTTCCCAGACTAGCTCCTGCGCTTGGTCATAGTCACAGATTCACTGTTCTAGTCATGTTACTTCATCTACTTGCTCGTTCATCTTGGTTTCCAAATCATTCACCTGCTGGCCAAGGTCTACCTTACCCCACAATTCATCCAATTGGTACTGCATATCCATACAGAAGGTAGCAAGATCACTTCTAAACTAGGTGAACCAGTCTTGTATTTCATCGCACAGCGAGTGCAGCTTGAGTCCAGGCTGCTCTGATTCTCCCTGCACATTCTTCATGCTCACATGCCAGGAGTCACTCTGTGCCACTAACGTCTTAACCTTACTTGCATCCTTTACTGCACTGGCACAGTTGAACCAATTTAGGAACACAGTGCATCACCAGACAGTTCCACCACCTAACTACATGAGCTCTATTGTAGAGTGTAGCAATAGGGATACAAAGTCTTAAAAATTAACCCCGCTCAGGACAAGCCACTCAGTCATTAGCCTCATGACATCACTGGAAACAGTCCTGAACTCTTTCAAGGTTCAGATGGCAGTCCTGGCATGCTACTAGGGACGCATTCAAAAGATGTCCTTGACACTCTGACGTCTCCTGTCTCCTCAAGGGAGTAAAGCAGATCCATCCACCAGTGAGTCCGATTGCCTATCCTGCAGGGCAGCTTCTATCTCCTTGCAGAATGCGCTATCCTTTCTCCCAAAGGTGCTGTTTCCCTTCACCTTAACCAGAATGTCATCCTGCCCTCCTTGGAGAAGGATATTCGGACAGATTCTTCTCTGTGTCTGGTAGATATATGGAGGGCATTAGTCAGATATCTGGGGATTACTATCCCTTCCATCAGTCAAATCATCTCTTGTCCTCTTCTGTGGTCAAAGAAAAGGACAGGCGGTGGCCAAGTCTTCCAATTCAGACTGAATTAAGGAGGCTATTGGTTCAACATACATTCTGGCTGGAAAGCACATGCCACTAGGGCACAGGCCTCCTCCTGGGTTTGCCTTGGTTTCTCTGAAGGACATCTGTAAGGCAGTTGCCGGGTTATCTCTGAGCACCTATTGTGATGGGGAAAGCCTGGTGGAAAGCATGGACACAGAAGAGAATCCAGAAATCCCCATGGAAACGGATGATAATGCACTGCTACAAGGAAAACTCAGCCTATGTCATAGAAAAAGGCAGTTCCCTGTAGGAAGCAAACCACGCCCTAGTGCAAGGGTGGAGACTAACTCCCGTTCTGATTGGTCACAAGGAAGCAGGAAGCCAGGGTTAAAAACCACGTGCAGAGGGAAGGAAGAGAGATCTGGGGGGAGATCTGAAGGAAGACCTGAGGAGAGACCTGAAGAGAGACCTGGAGACAGAACCATTGGAGAACCGATTGGAGAACCCACAAAGAAGTTGGTCAGGGAAATATCCAGAGAGCCAGTTGGAAGGCAAGAGAAAGCCAAGACCAGAGTCTGAGACCAGAGAGTCCAGGCAGAACAGCCTGGGTGAAAGAAGGTGCCAAGGGAAAGGCACGCTCTCGGACAAAGCCAGCATTCAAAGGTAGAAGCACAGACAATTGGAGAAGCCGTGCAGGCCAGTCAAACAGTTGCTACAGCTGGGAGGATTGGAGAGGTGGAAAGAGCTCCAGTGCTGACACAGAGAAACAGCCTCAAGGTAAAACTGACCATTTTATATCTGATAAATTGGCAAAAGAGATAAAGGCTAGTTTTATTGAGCAGGAGCTGGAACCCTCCCCCTCTACTGTGAAACGTTGGATTGAAAGCCTAGTACCTGCTGCAAACTCCAGACCAGATAACTCTGACGTTTGTGAAGCTTCTAAATTAGGGGCACTGCAGAGACTATTCTCTAGTGAGAGGATTCAAACCCCTAGTACCAAAACACCTGAAAAGGCTGACTTGCTGTGGGATCACTTCCACCAGTTTCTAAAGAGAGAAAAGCTAAAAGAAGTCCCCACATATGAGAAAGACTTTGGTAATTCTAATGGCATTGAGGAAATGCAGATAGAAACCACTGTGCCTGAATGTGATGATTTTCCTATACCAATGGACTGTTGTTTGACTCACAAGAATACCACAGTAAGAAAGGGAAACAGGAGAGAGTTTTAAAAGCCCTTTTAATAAGGTAGCTTTTACCTGTGACTCAGAAGAAAGCAATGCCGTGCTGTATTCAGTGTTGAGAGTAACGGAGTTTGGGAAGACGTTGTTTGATGAAAGTGAAACCAGCTGTGTTTAATTCTGCTGCAGTATAGTGTGTGACCACACGGAGCAGTGCAGAGAAAGCACAGTTACTTACCTGTAACAGGTGATCTCTGGGAACAGCAGGAATTAGTCCTCACATATGGGTACGTCGGTACCGACGGAGCCCGTGCGGGAAAGCTCCCCAGCTTCTTAGAATAGAAGCTTTTGGGGCCTCCCACTGCACATGCGCACTGCCTTCCCGCCTTCCTGAACAGCTCTCCTCAGTTTCGAGTTTATAGCTGAGTCAACAGAGAGAGGACAGGAAGATAGATAGATAAAAGATACAACTCCTAGGGGAGGTGGGTGGGTTGTGAGGACTAATTCCTGCTGTTCCCAGAGATCACCTGTTACAGGTAAGTAACTGTGCTATCTCCAGGAACAAGCAGGAATAAGTCCTCACATATGGGGACTCCCTAGCTTAGATGCATGGGATCCCCTGTAAAGGTTCGCCATCTTCGTATGGATCTCAGGCATCCATTCTGGGAAGGTGGGCAGGAGTTGTTTAGGAATGGAACAGGTGCTTGAGGACAGCCTGGCCAAACAAGGCATCCCGGCGGGAGTCCTTGTCCAAACAGTAATGGGCTGTGAAGGTATGAACCGAGGCCCAGGTAGCGGCTCGACAGATCTGATCTATGGAAACAGAGTGCAGATGAGCCATAGAAGTTGCCATGGCCCTCACATTGTGAGCAGTGACATGGCCTTCCAGAGAAATGTTTTTGCTCTGGTAAGCAAAAGAAATACACTGAGCAATCCAATTGGAAAGTGTACGCTTGGAGACTGGAAGTCCCAAATGGGAAGGATCAAAGGCCACAAAAAGTTGAGAAGACTTTCGATGTGGCTGAGTCCTATTAAGGTAAAAAGCGAGAGCTCTTTTACAATCCAGAGTATGAAGGTTCCTCTCTGCATTGGATGCATGAGGAGCTGGAAAAAAGACAGGTAGATATACCTCTTGATTAAGATGAAAAGGCGAGACCACTTTAGGCATAAAGTGGGGATTCGTCCTAAGGACCACCTTATCATGATGAAATCTTGTGTAAGGTGGATTAGCCACTAAAGCCTGCAGCTCACTGATGCGGCGAGCCGAAGTGACTGCAATGAGGAAGATGACCTTCCAGGAAAGAAATTTCAAGGAGGTGGAAAACATTGGCTCAAAAGGTGGCTTCATAAGTTGACCGAGCACTAGATTCAAATCCCATGCGACCGGGGGTGGTCTGATGGGAGGTTTAGTGAGAGTCAGGCCTCTCATGAATCTTGCAACAAGAGGATGAGAGGAGATAGGTTGTCCATTTATATGTTTCAAGGATGCTGCAATAGCACTTAAATGGACTCTTACCGAATTCGTCTTGAGGCCTGCATTGGATAGATGCAGGAGATAATCAAGAAGAGAATTCAAAGGAAGTGCCAGAGGGTCAAGACCCTGCTGAGCACACCAAATGGAAAAACGTTTCCATTTGAAAGCATAGGAACGCCTGGTAGAGGGTTTCCTAGAGGCAGAAAGGATATCTTTCACTGGTTGGGAAAGATGAAAGTCTTGAAGGCTTAAGCCTTCAGTAACCAAGCACTGAGGTGAAGGGATTTGGGGTTTGGGTGCCACAAAGTCCCCTCCTCCTGAGACAGGAGGTCTGGCGCAGCTCCCAGATCCAAGTAGGATCCCTGGGAGAGCTGTAGAAGTAGAGGGAACCACACTTGGCGTGGCCAGCGTGGAGCTATGAGGATCATAGTTCCATGATCCCTCTGGAGTTTGAACAGAGTCTTGGGAATCAAAGGAATGGGTGGAAAGGCATATAGGAATGCCTGATTCCAATTCAGGAGAAAGGCGTCCGTAGCCTGAGCTCCCTGACACGGAGTTCTGGAACAGAACCGGGGAAGTTTGGCATTCCACGGACTTGCAAAGAGGTCTATGTCCGGGGTCCCCCATTCCTGAAAGATTCGGTTTATTTGGTCCAAATGTAGGGACCATTCGTGTGGCAGCAGAACTCGACTGAGCCTGTCTGCCCGAGAGTTTTGAACTCCTGGGAGATACACTGCTAGCAGGTGAATCTGATGCTCTCTGGCGAAGGCCCATAGTCTTAGAGCTTCGTTGCAAAGCGACAGAGAGCCCGTCCCTCCTTGTTTGTTTATGTAAAACATGGCCACCTGATTGTCCGTCTGAACTAGGACAGTGAGGTTGGCTAGGAGGGAGTGGAAGACCTTGAGGGCAAGGTAAATTGCTCGCAGTTCCAGAAGATTGATATGAAGGGTGGTCTCCTGTAGAGACCAAGTGCCCTGAGTGGAGAGAGTTTGCAGATGGGCTCCCCACCCTGTTTGGGAGGCATCTGTTGTGAGGGTTGCTTGGGGTAGCAATGGTTGAAATGGAGCCCCCAACAACAGATTCTTGGTGGAAGTCCACCAGTGGAGGGACCAAAACAGACGATCGGAGGTTTGTATTTGGTCTGAGAGCGCTCCTGACGCCTGAGTCCACTGAGTGGCCAGGGTCCATTGAGCTGCTCTCATATGAAGACGAGCATAGGGCACCACATGCACTGTGGAGGCCATATGACCCAGTAGGCGTAGCATTTCCCTGGCTGTCAAGTGAGTGCTGGACTGAGCTTGGGAGGCCAAACTCAGGAGGCGCTGGCCTCGAACATGTGGAAGGTAGGCCCTTGCAGTGATGGTGTCCAACTGGGCCCCTATGAATTCTAGAGATTGAGTAGGGATGAGTTGGGACTTGGGAAGGTTTACTACCAGTCCCAGATACTGCAAAAGGCTCCTTGTGTGGTCCAGGGAAATCTGGGCCTGTGACTGAGTTGGAGCTCGGATGAGCCAGTCGTCCAGATATGGGAAGACAAAGATTCCCATGCCTCTTAGAAATGCGGCTACGACTGCCATGCATTTTGTGAATACTCTTGGAGCAGAGGCTAGACCGAAGGGGAGTACTCTGTATTGGAAATGTTTTCCCTGAAACAGAAAGCGAAGATACTTTCTGTGGGATGGATGGATGAGTATATGTGTATACGCATCCTGTAGGTCTAGAGAACAAAGCCAGTCCTGACCCTGGAGGTAAGGAAGGAGAATGCCGAGAGACAGCATTTTGAATTTCTCCTTGAAGAGAAATTTGTTCAATTCTCTCAGATCTAGGATTGGTCTGAATCCCCCTGTCTTCTTTGGAATGAGAAAATAAGGGGAGTAGAAACCGGACCCTTGTTGAGGAAGAGGAACCTCTTCTATGGCCCCTTGGGCAAGAAGAGAGGAAACCTCTTGACCCAACAGGGTTAGGAGAGATGGGGGAGAATTGAATGGTCTCACCATATGATGGGGAGGAAGGCTGGAGAAATGAAGTTTGTAACCCTCTCGAATGATAGAGAGGGTCCATTGTTCTGTTGTGATTTGTTCCCATCTGGGAGCAAAGTGAACCAACCTTCCGGGTATGGTGAGAGGTTCTGGTTGTGTTAGAACCAGAAGTGGCAAGTTCCCTAGGAGCAAGTCAAAACCCCTGAGGGGTTGGAGCCTGCTGAGCTACAGTAGCTGCTGCAGGCTTAGCTCGTGCTTGTTTGGATTGCTGACGCTTAGCAGTATAGCGAGGTTGAGAAGACTGCTGGCCAGTATTTGAAGCAACTCTGGCCTTCTTATAGTAAGGCCTTTTAAAAGACTTTTTCTTAGTAGGAATTGAAGTGGACTTTGAAAGTCTTTCCAAGGTGGCATTTTCAGCATCCATCTGGGTGGCTTTGATTTGCCACTCTTCCCCAAATAAGTTCTCACCTGTACAGGGCAGATTACGTAAGCCATCTAGAACCCAAGGTTCCAGATCAGAGGCCTGGAGCCAAGCAAGACGTCGGGCTGCAATAGCAATGCCCGAAGCCCTACTGGCTCCCTCAAAGGAATCATATGCTGCCCTATTAGAGAACTTAGAAACCTCTAAGAGTTGTTTCACTAGGGAAAGGAAACCCTGCTTTTTATCCTCAGGGATAAAGGGGGCAAAATGCCGCACCTTTTTGGCAAGTTCCTCCAGGAACATGCCCATATAGAGACTGTAGGAATTAATCCTGGCTATAAGCATACTAGCCTGGAAAATTTTCCTACCAAAAGAGTCCAAAGTCTTACATTCCCGTCCTGGAGGGGTGGAAGAGTGCCTTTTGGTACTCCTAATCTTCTTCATTGCAGACTTCACCACAATAGAGTGGTGGGGCAATTGAGTCTTTTGGAAACCAGGAGAAGGAGGGACCCTATACATGGTGTCCAACCTACGGGAATAAGGAGACAAAGTCAAAGGATTTTCCCAGAAATCCATCAGTTGTTCTTGAAGGATTTCATGGATAGGCAGGGTAACTGCCTCCTTAGGGGCCTTTGAGTATCCCAAAATATCCAGTTTTTTGGATCTGGGTTCCTTTTCAGAGGATGTGGTAATAGAAAGGGCTGTAGCCATATCTAAAACAAAGTCCTGGAAGGACAAATCCTCTGGAGGGGACATTCTCCTTTTAGGAGAAGAGGGCTCCTCAGGTAAGTTGAGTGAAAACTCAGCAGAATCATCAGAGGAGTGAAAATCCTCAGAGGAATCGGTGCTTTCCTCTAACGCACGATACGCGTACCGATCGGTATCGATATCGGGCGTATCGGGTATGGAACCGGTATGGAGCGAAAGCCCATACGGTACCGACTTGCGTTTAGAGGTGGACGGCCTCGATACCGGCATGGCGGACGATACCGGTATCGGGCCCGGAACCGCTGAAAGCGGAACCGATGGCGTTGCAGCTTTAATGAAAGCCATGACGGCCTGCTGCATGGACTGTACAGTATCGCCCATGGACGCCATAGCTGCCTGGATGTCGGTACCGGAGTGACCCGGTACCCCAGAGCAGGCTAACAGGTGATCTGTCGAGGCCGTAGCATCGATATCAACCTGAGACCCCTGAATTGGCGTTTTTGGAAGTTGGACTTCCCGCCGGGGTTGTTTGGCTGGGGCAGGGTCCTCAAGTTCTAAGCTAAGAGCCTCTCGATGCTTTGAAGGAGATTTGCTCTTTGAGGACTTGCCCACAGAAGGTTTGGTTACCTGAGATCCATCCGGAGAAGAAGACCTGGATGACTGTGATGCTGTATTCTCTGAAGCAAACAGCACATGGAATTTGTTGGCCCGGTTCTGCAGCCCACGTTTAGACATGTGGGAGCAAGATGGGCAGTCCGGTATGGAATGGTCAGGCCCCAAACATTTCAGACACCATTCATGGGTGTCTGTGACTGAAATAACAGCATTACATTTGGTACACTTCTTAAATCCAGGGGCTGGCTTCTCCATGAGGAGAAATTGAGTAGGCCGAGAGGCCTCTCTGAAGTGACCAAAAAGCTAAAAAATAAGAAAAAGAATTATAATTTTTTAAAGAAAGAAAGAAAAGACCGGCGATACCGGTATCGGTATGGGGAAGGCAGGTACGCGGTCTAAAGAAACAAATAAAATAACAATTTCTTCAGCGGTGACAGGAACACGACCTGCTGGCTCCGCGGAAAAAGAGAAACTGAGGAGAGCTGTTCAGGAAGGCGGGAAGGCAGTGCGCATGTGCAGTGGGAGGCCCCAAAAGCTTCTATTCTAAGAAGCTGGGGAGCTTTCCCGCACGGGCTCCGTCGGTACCGACGTACCCATATGTGAGGACTTATTCCTGCTTGTTCCTGGAGATCAGCAGAGAAGAAAAGTTTTGTTTTTCATTTCTCCTGGTTTTTCCTGTGTTCATCCTTTCATTTGGAGAAGTTATCCTAGTGCATTTGTTGTGTTTTGAACCTCCGCGTGCCTTTGAAAATCCCCATTGTATAAATAATAAAAATCTTGCAAAGCCTTACCACCTGCCTCAACTACAATTCATTCCTACAGAGTAAAGAACTTTTATTCTAAAGGACAGTAAGGCCGCCTATCGGCTGTCAGCCTCTTGGCCCAGCCGGTGGGTGTCGCACTATGTAAAGCACTTCAGGCTGCATTTGGGACTTGGGAGTAGATGGCACCTTTGGTAGGACAATTCTGTTCAGTGTATCGTCTTCGTCCCACCCTGGGTTCTGACTGTTTGGATACATCCCAATTGTCGGGACTGATCTAGCAGGATGATGAGGAAGGAGGAATTTTACATGCCTGATCATTTTCTTTCCTTGATTCTTGCTAGACCAGTCCAGAACCCACCTTGGAACACTCTTCCTACAGGTTTGGGAGGCCTGCTGCTTCTTGATTGCATTGTGAGTTTCAGTGTCTGAAGCAGAGTCATTTGGGTGAGAAAGCCAAACACTTGTTCCAAATTATGGTTGTTGGGTAAATAATGTTGTAGCTTTTGAGTTCTTTCTCAGTTTTGCTTACTACTGGATATACCACATGATGACATCTCTGAATGTTGCTCAAGTCTATCTCCAACTGCTGGCTAGGGAGCATAACCCACTCATCTGGATTGGTCTAGCAGGGAAAGAAAATTATCAAGCATGTAAAATTTCTTCTTATGTCAAGAAGACATCATTGGCTGTATTGTGGCTTCAACATGAGTACTTACAATCATTCTGACACCTTTACTAAATAGAATGGAAGTGGAACTTAAGTATGATCTTTTGTATACAGTGAAAAAAGTCAATATTAAATACATCTCTACAAGAATTTTAAAAATGTAAAGTGGTTAATGTGAAAACTATATGGTCAATCAATATTAAGAATTAAGCCTGAAAAAAGTACATCACTTTTCAACATCTGGCTGTGAAAAGAATGAAAGTTATTTTAAATGACTCAACAAAATATTAATAGGTAATGTTAAGTCTGTGCTGGCAAAATAAAAAGCTCTTTCCTTTATACTGAAACCCAGGTGTTTTACTTGATAAAGATACCCTTTTAAGAGATAATTTTATAAGGAACTACATAAAGATACGCACCATTTACACTCGTAAATCACCTATTTTCAAGGACTTACATGAGTGAATAGGCACTTACGTGTTCACTTTAGCTAGTCACTATTCTGTAAGTACGTGCATAAGGCTCAACGCATACTTTCTTGGGCGGAGCACAAATTTACAGGCCTAAGTTATAAAATACTATAAGTCACGCATGTTCTTTAGAAATCTAGGCTTAGTCATTTACACCAGCCCTAAGGTTGATGTAAGTGTCTATGCCTAGCTTTTACAAACATTTTCAAACACATTATGCCCCTATTTTATAAGGAAAAGTAGATGCCCACTTTTCTTTATAAAATAGGCTGAAGATAGGCACCCGATTATAAAATTACCCTCTTAATGTAAGTTTTAATCGCATGCTGTCTTCCCCTTAAAAGCAGCACAGATTAGAAGGAGTCAGTATACTTACAAGCACATCAGTATTTTCAAAATAGTTTCTCCAGTACGGCCTAATCTTCCTTTGTCCTCCAATATCCCACACATTCAATTTAAAACCTTGAGACTGCACACTTTTAATATTAAAGCCCTGGAACAGAATGGAATACATGAAGAGTTAGAAGCGAAGGAGCATGGCACAGCGTTGGAAATTGTAATCCCCCTTCTTATGTTGCTCTGGAAGAAGAGAAAAAGCAGCAGCCCTGGGCAACTGTGCACACCTAAGCCCACAGATATTGAAGGTTCTAAAATGGATACGGCCTTATCTTTGCTGAAGAAGTCAAAGGCTGTATCACAGGTAGTAACTCTGAAGTGCTTAGTAAATTAAGCCACTGAAGAGTAAGTAAAAAACACAGATAGTTGAGTCCAGCCTCTGTTCCTCTGGTTGACTGGGTTTGGAGATGCTGCAGAAGCCCCTTCAGAATGAGTCCAAACTATTGCTTAATAGTAACAACTACTGACTGGCTCATGACCGATCTTGTACTAGGATCCAGAAGAAACCACAGTGCATGCCTGTCAACTAAACGTCTGTCACTGCAGTGAAAGCACAGTTACTTACCTGTAACAGGTGATCTCTGGGAACAGCAGGAATAAGTCTTCACATATGGGTACGTCGGTACCGACGGAGTCTGCGCGGGAACGCTTCCCAGCATCCAATCAAAGAGCTTTTGGAAGCATCCCACCACGCCTGCGTGCTGCCTTCCCGCCTTTCCTAACTGCCTCTCCTCAGTTAAGTTTTAAAGCTGAGACAAAGAGAGAGAGAGAGAGGAAAGGAAAGATAGATAGAGATACAACTCCTGGGGAGGTGGGTGGGTTGTGAAGACTTATTCCTGCTGTTCCCAGAGATCACCTGTTACAGGTAAGTAACTGTGCTATCTCCAGGAACATGCAGGAATGAGTCTTCACATATGGGGACTCCCAAGCTGAGATGCCTGGAGTCCCAGCATGTCATAGGCTGGAACATGCTATCTCCCAGAACACCAGGCTTTCTGAGGATGGAGGGTAGGAGTTGAAGAAAGAAGGATGCTGTGGAACAGCTAACCTAGCATAGGACTGCAGGGATGGAGTCCATGTGTGGATGATGATGGTCATCAATAATATTGCAAAGGATATTGCAATATGGACCTCCCTTGACAGGATTTCACAGAAGTATGGAGGTTCATGGATCTACTGGGAAACCTAGTAGAGGAACCGTGAAGAGGACCTCACTGTAAGTGGAGGTAATAATCCTGTAGGAAAACCAGTGGAGGACAGAATCTTGAAAGATAACAGGTAACCCCAGTAGGGAAAACTGGGGTAGTCCAAAATGGTGGGCCTTCAACGGAAGGCTTTATGAGAAAAACCCTAGCTCTTTTGGAGGCAGAGTGAGTCACTCTTAGGAGCAAAAAGAGAAGGCTAACCGATTTGGACAAACAGGCACAGTCCTTGTGGGGAGAAAGGGTGTGGGAGCTCCTTGTATCCCAAAAAACGAGGACAAATGCCTGAGGCGTTGAAGCCTGTGATTAACTGAAGATCAACAATGTCTCTCCTAACTGGGGTAAGCTAGGAGAGATATTGGGCACGGAAAACTTCAGAGGTACCTAAACCGTTAGGTTATGGTATAAAAATTGTTGACTACCACAGGAGTGGTTGTGTGTGTAGAACCCCAAACCTGCTGGATAGCATAGGTATGGGTAAAGCCCCTCTGTCAGAATCATATAGCTATATGAGGATAGACAGTGAGATAGATAAATATGTGGATACATATCTATCTATAAGAAAATATCTCAACAGATACATATATATATATATATATAAATAGATAAACAGGCATATAAGAATATATCTATAGTGAGATATGGCAGGGCATAAAATACACACAAAAAATAAATATGGATATGTAGGCCTACATATGAGTGTCTGCAGATAAACAAACAGAGATATGCCTACAGCACAGTGATCACATAGGATATGTGGAGAGGAAAGATTCATCTAATAACAAGGAGGTGGAACCTACTTGAGAAGACATATAGAGAATCTATTCCTCTTGGTCATGATCTGCAAGAATGCTAGTTAGTGAAAAATAACCAGGATTGTTACGTGAAAAATAAAGGACAATGTCAATGTGCAGCCAGCAAGTCCCGAGTCTTCCAGGACTCTAGCATGGTAAGTAGAGAGAAGACGCCTAGAGATGAGATACCATGTTGACCTGCTTAAGGGCAAAGATATCATGTGTTCTTACCATGAGGACGAACATATCCCCGATTGGGAATACTATGGACCAAAGCAGGGAACTGGCAACTCCTTGAGCTTTCACGTAAGAGAAGTCCTATGTCCTTTATATCAAAAAAGGAGATAGTAAAAGAAGGGAGAACCTTCTAGTCATGGGAGACATGACTGAAAAGCCTTTTCTAACCAGCTAGGATAGGTGCTGGAGAAAAAAACCCCATGCTCTCTAGCAAGGGCCCATAGTGGAAAGCTTCTCTGTAGATTGCAGAGAGCATGATGCAGGAGAATGAGGAGATAGAACTGGCTGTTAGAGAGCCAGTATCTCTGCCAACTATGCTGCCAAACTCAGGAAAATGAAGATGGCAGAATAGAAGATCATCTAGAAAGCTTGTAGTGAGATGATCTCCAAGAGAGATGAAGCACTGACTTGGAGACACTACTAAGACTAGACAGAATGTTAGTGGAGGACAATCTGGTTGTTTGTGGACAAGAACCAGTGGTCCAAATATTAAAGCTCCTGGATGGGCAGCTGTTGGCAAGACAGCAGAAGAATCTTACTGTTCAAAAACAGAAAGAACAGACAGAACAGGAGTAGGAACTCTGAACATGTCTGATAAGCTGCCCCAAAGCAAGATTAAAAACAGAGGAGGTGACTCAGAGAGGAAAACTCCGCACTGGAAAGTGAGAAAAGTAGAGAGGCTAAAGAGAAAGCCTCCCAGTAAGTAATTCCACTCTTACAGAGGAAAAACTTGGTAAGAGGGTGAAGAGAATGGAGCTGAAGAAGACTTACAAAGTAGAAAGTCTATAGAAAGGAAAAATACATGCTGGCACAGGAACTATCATCTTATAGTGGTTAGACCTCTTTCCCTAGCAGGCAAAGAGGAGAAACCTGTGACTTATAGGCATGAACAACCTGACAGCTCATAGAAATATGGAAAAAATGGATATCTTTTGGAAAGAGATCCCTGTGTAGGGGTTAGAATAAAGCGGTGGATTGCCTCTATTGAGAAGAAGCAACTGTAGATTCTAACCCCAAGGGTCACAAGCATCTGATGATGAATGATCAGAAACCCTGCAGGTGCTGGGTTTGCTGAGTCTGGTGAGAGGTTGGATTCTTTAGACCAGGACGATGCTTTCCCTGTTGGAGAACATCTGTATGATGGGCAAGTGATGAATAAAACCTTCTTCTCCTGTGGGAAGAAAGTTTGGTAGGACATTTCCTACATACTGGGACAGAGGAAGGGGTAGAACAACCCCTAGGAACAGGTAAATCAGTGGACAACTGAGTAACCTGACGTAAAGACTCCTTGTTCAAAAGATTTTCTCCAGTGCAAGGAGTATGTCCCAGCCTTTGTTGTGCCCATTTGTCCAAGTCTGAAGCTTGGAGCCAGGCTCTACGTCGTGCCCCTATAGCTATAGCAGAAGTCCTGCTAACAGACTCAAAAGAGTCTAGGGAAGCACGAGAAAGAAACCAAGAGATATTCTGGATATGCTTAAGCAGTGAGGAATAGTCTGTGCTCCTGGAATCTGAAAGAAAAAGGAGACAAAAGATGTAATTGCTTTGTGACCTCCTCAAGAGAAAGACTCGTATAAAATATATATGAGAGAATTCTTGCAGAAAGCATAGATGTCTGGAAGGTTTGACGTCCAAAGTCATCTAGTGTTTTAGACTCATGACCTGGCGGATAGGAAGAATGCTTTTTCTTACTCTTTACCCGCCTCATTGCTGATTCCACTACTAGGGAATTATGAGGAAGTTGAGTCTTTTGAAACCATGGAGAGGGGGGCACCTGATATAACAGATCAGTTGCCCTGGGAGGTGGGGGTACCCTTAAAGGTGTTTCCCACATTCCTAGAAGGAGATCCTGCAAGGAATGATGCAAAGGAAGCTTTATGTTCCCCTTTGCTTTGGTAGAAAGAGAGCCTTGTGCAGGATCATGTCCTGGGATAGGAATGGCAAGAGATCTTGCTATATCCCAGAGGAAACTCTGAAAAGAGGGATCCCTAACAGGAATCTCTCTTGGACAGGTTAGATTTACAGAACTAGCCTGAGCATCCACAGAGGTATCCAAATATATAGGAATAGAAGATCCTGCACAGTGCAGTGTGGAAAGCTTAAGAGATGGTTGCTGGTACTGGGTATCATGAGCAGCAACCGTCCTTACCACATTGTCCATGCCAGGTATCGACTCCAAGCTTGGTATAGAATGGAGCGATCCTGTTGAAAAAAGCATGGTAGGAGTTGGCCACGATGCTACTGTGGATACCGGTACCGATGTCAATACCGGTACCGATGTCGGAGTCGAGCCCGACAAAGACATCGGAGTAGTCATCGGTGACAGTTCAATCGGTACCGAGGTGACCGAACCCATCCGGCCAGTATCCTCGGTACCGAAGCACCGGTATCGATCGATGTCGGTACCAAAAGCTATTGGTACCGAGTCTTCTAGACTAGAGATCGATTCCAAACTCGGCATCGAGGGCAGAGAGCCTGATAAGCGAAGCATGGAAGGCACCGACCGCAAAGGTATATAAAATGTGTTTTTAGCACCACTGTAAACAGCCCACCTTGTACATAGCTCAAACAAAATCAAGCACCCAACACAGCCCTCACACAACTAAGTTTCATTCTCACTGCATGTACAACACACACACTTTACCTGATTGCTTGCTGTGATACCACCTTGATTATTAAGATAAGGCGGTTTAGAAATACTGTTAAATAAATAAATAAATAAATAAAATAAATAAATAAAAGGTAATGAGGTCGTCGGTACCGATTTCGGTACCGTGTCTGACACCGGTGAAGGAAGGTCAACCAGTGGCAACTCAATCGGCCTCAAAGGAACCGAGAGTTGTGAATCCGAATCATCGGAACCGAGCCTTCGGTACTGCCAAGAGCCGGTACCAAGACGAGTCGGTACCCAGTCCTCCAGACTGGAGATCGATTCCAGACTCGGCATTGAAGGAAGCGAGTCTATCGATGCACTTCTGGAGGGTACCGACAGCAGTGGTAGTATCGGTGCTGGTACCGATAATGGAAAGTCAGTCTGGGGTGTATCCAGCGGTCCCGAAGGTACCGAGGACGCCAGATGACGATCCCTGGTGAGGAGTGTTTCATCCAACACCAGTGCCGATGCCAGGGTACCGGTACCGCTCGAAGCGGATGCCACCACCGGACACGGCTGAGGTATGTTCTGTGAGGGGTGAACCCCAGGAACAACCTGAAACCCCTTATTTGCTTTGGAGACCGAAGACTCCCGCCGGGGTTTTGAAGCCAGTGGGCCCTCGAGAGCAAGGCCGGAGCCGTCTTCATGCTGTGCATGAGACCTACCACTCGAGGACTGGCTAGTCTTAACAGACTGTTTGTGGGTTACCTGATCTTGTGTGGAAGAAGAAGGGGACGGTGCCCCGAAGTTGGAGGGCAACCGTGTATCGAGGGAATCTCGATGTTGAAAACCTCTTCTCACCAAACTGTTGTCAGGACCCAAGCAGGTTAGACACCGACTTTGAGGGTCTAAAAATAAAGTTGTACCGCCACAGGGTGAACATTTCTTAGAGAAAGTGCCTGGCGGTTCCATGAAGGAAAAGAAGAGGCCTAAATGGCCTAAGAGACCGTGGGATACTAAGAGGAAAAAATATATTCCGTGGAAAAAAAACTGAGGAGAGGCAGTTAGGAAAGGCGGGAAGGCAGCACGCAGGCGTGGTGGGATGCTTCCAAAAGCTCTTTGATTGGATGCTGGGAAGCGTTCCCGCGCAGACTCCGTCGGTACCGACGTACCCATATGTGAAGACTCATTCCTGCTTGTTCCTGGAGATTTAGTTTGACAGCAAGCAGTTAAAATAGGACCCTCCTCCATCTCACCTCCCACCCCAACACAACTCTATACGCAGCTAGGTACAACTGACCTGGAATCCCAAAAGGTACAGGAGAAATTTACTGGTTCCAAAACAGACTGGTTTGTTTATTTAGTTCAGATTTAGCTCTAAGATTGTGACTTAGAGAAAAGATATTGTGTGTCACGGATTTTCAGAATCAAGGTAGAACACAAAAAATATCAGTCCTGATAACAGTAATATGCAATCAGTGCAAAAATGTAAGGCCTTTCATTCAAATGTCTTAAAAAGTCCAGACTTATGGGTTGCGCCACTTTACCAGCAGATGGAAGCAGAGACCTGGAACTTTCCAATGACATCACAGTATAAGGAGGGCTATAGCCCTAGAGTTTGCCAGTATACTATTGACCCAGCTGATGTAGCCCAAAAAATCTAACAGTGAACACAAAAAAAGCGTAGTTACTCACCTGTAACAGGTGTTCTCCAGGAGCAGCAGGAATCAGTCCTCACATATGGGTGACGTCGGCGCCGACGGAGCCCTCGCGGAGCAATTTTCCCCAGCTTTCAAAGAAAGCCTTTGGGAATTGCAGCGCGCATGCGCGGTCCCCTTCCCGCCCAAAGATGCCATCTTGGCCAGTCTGATGACATAGCGAAAAGACAGCAAAAAAATTTGCAAAAACTAAATCATATGACTGCAACTCCACGGGGAGGAGGGAGGGTTGTGAGGACTGATTCCTGCTGCTCCTGGAGAACACCTGTTACAGGTGAGTAACTACGCTTTCTCCAGGACCAAGCAGGAAGTCAGTCCTCACATATGGGACTCCCAAGCTTAAGGCTACCGGAGACCCTAAGCACAAAAATGAGCTCCCTCTAGCTCAGCAACACAGAAGGAAGGAATCTTCTCTGACTAATCTCCAACCGGTAGCCCAACATCCGGGATGGAGGGTAGGAGTTGCTTAAACCTCGAAGAGATTACGGAGGACTGCCTGTAAGAAAGCACTGTCCCTGCGGGACTCCCTCTCGAGGCAGTAATGGGTTGCAAAAGTCTGGCTCGAAGACCAAGTAGTGGCCTGGCAGATGTCTGCCAATGGAACAGAGCGGAGGTAAGCCACTGACGCAGCCTTCGCCCTAACTCGATGAGCCGTGACTCGACTCTCCAACGAGAGGCCTGCCGCCCCATAAGCCCAAGCGATACAGTCAGCTACCCAGATGGACAGAGTACGCTTGGAGACAGGGAGCCCTAATTTATTAGGGTCGTAAGACAGGAAGAGCTGAACAGTCTTACGGTGCTCCCGCATACGATCAAGGTAGAAGTTAAGCGCCCTTCTACAGTCCAGTGTATGCAAGACCATCTCAGCTCGGCTGGAGTGTGGCCTGGGAAAGAAGGTCGGAAGCACCACCTCCTGATTGATGTGAAAAGGGGAGACCACTTTTGGAAGAAACTTAGGGTGAGTCCGCAGGACTACCCTGTTCTTGTAGAACCTAGTGTAAGGGGGATCAGACACTAGGGCCTGCAGTTCACTAACGTGTCTAGCGGAAGTGAGGGCTACCAGGAATAAGGTTTTCCAAGAAAGAAAACGGAGAGGACAGGTAGCCATGGGTTCAAAAGGCGGACAGGTGATCCGCTGCAAAACCACGTTCAGGTCCCAGTCGGGGGCTGGGGGGCGCAAAGGCGGTTTAAGGAGAAGGAGACCTCGGGAGAACCGTGCCACGAGAGGATGGCCGGAAAGAGGCCTGCCTTCCACCGGCACATGATGTGCCGAAATAGCACTGAGGTGAACTTTGACCGAGTTGGACTTTAGTCCAAGATTGGAGAGGGAAAGCAAGTACTGCAAGACCACCGACACCAAGCAGGAGAAGGGGTCTTGAGACTGTTGAGTACACCAGGTGGAGAAGCGACGCCATTTAAGGGCGTAGGATTTCCGGGTAGAGGGTCGCCTGGAAGCTAGCACGACCTCTTCCACCTCTGGAGGCAGCAGGAGGGGAGCAAGGACTACCCTTTCAGCAGCCAGGCAATCAGATGAAGAGACCTGAGGTTGGGGTGTAGGAGAGACCCCTGATCCTGGGTCAGGAGATCGGGTTGAAACCCCAGAGGCAACGGAGTATCTACCGCCAGTTGCATCAGAAGCGGGAACCACAGTTGCCTGGGCCACCGGGGAGCTATCAGGATCAGCGAAGCCTTGTCCTGTAGAACCTTGAAAAGTGTTCGAGACACCAGCGGCATGGGAGGAAAGGCATACAGAAGGCCCGTGGACCATGAGAGCAGAAAAGCATCCGCCGCTACTCGGAGGGGATGCGGTTCCCGAGAGCAGAACCGAGGAAGTTGCCTGTTCAGAGAACTGGCAAAGAGATCCAGCGTGGGGAGGCCCCACTGGAGAAAGATCCTTTGAACCACCAACGGGTCCAATCTCCACTCGTGTGGTTGGAGGATTCTGCTCAGTTTGTCGGCCAGGTAGTTTTCTTGACCTGGGAGATAGACAGCTTTGAGGAGGATTCCTCGGCTGATGGCCCAAGCGCAGAGCTTTTGTGCTTCCCGACAGAGAAGGAAGGAGCCCGTGCCCCCCTGTTTGTTCACGTAAAACATGGCCACTTGATTGTCCGTCTGGACGAGGACGGACTGGCGAGCGGTAAGGTGGGAGAAGGCCCGGAGAGCCAGGCGGATCACTCTGAGCTCCAGGAAGTTGATCTGTTGGGCAGATTCCCACGGGGTCCAGAGACCCTGAGTACATGTCCCTTGGCAATGTGCTCCCCAACCCAGGAGAGAAGCGTCGGTCGTCAGTACCTGAACAGGCGGAGGAGACTGAAAGGGCATGCCGAGCACTAGGTTGGGCAGATGCAGCCACCACCGTAGAGAAGAGACCAGCGGGCTGGAGATTCGTACGGAGTCCGCCAGTCTCCCCGAGGCCTGACGCCATTGTGAGCGAAGGCACCATTGAGCAGGCCGCATATTCAGGCGGGCATTGGGGGTCACATGGACCGTGGAAGCCATATGGCCGAGCAGTTTCAGAAAGTGCCTGGCCGAGACCCGGGAATGGCTGCGGAAGCGGCTGGCTAGAGCCATGAGCCGTTGTGCTCTGTCGAGCGGCAGAAAGGCGCGCGCTTGAAGCGTGTTTAACCTGGCGCCGATGAACTCGAGATCTTGAGAGGGGAGCAAAGTGGACTTTGCGAAGTTTATGACAAAGCCCAGGTACTGGAGCAGAGTCACAGTACGTTGCATGGCGTGAGTGGCCTCCGTGGAGGACGGAGCTCTGATGAGCCAGTCGTCTAGGTAAGGGAAGACAAAGAGGCCTTGAAGCCGGAGATAAGCCGCCACCACTGCGAGACATTTTGTGAAGACTCGTGGTGCGGAGGATAGGCCAAAGGGCAGTACTCTGTACTAGTAATGATTGCCTGCCACCACAAACCTTAGGTATTGTCGGTGGCTTGGGTGGATAAGGATGTGAGTATAGGCATCCTTTAGATCCAAGGAGCATAGCCAATCTCCCTGCTGGAGGTAGGGCAGCAGTATTCCAAGGGTAAGCATCTTGAACTTTTCCCTTTCCAGGAACTTGTTGAGGTTCCGCAAGTCCAGGATGGGTCTGAGGCCTCCAGTACGCTTTGGTATCAGGAAGTACCTGGAATAGAAGCCTTGACCTCTCAGGTGGTGGGGCACCGGCTCCACCGCCTGTTCCTGAAGAAGACTTGCCAACTCTTGAAGGAGTAAGTCCCAGTGAAGAGGGGGTCGCAGAGGCTCCCCTGGAAAGTAGGGGGGAGGTACCTGGTGGAAGTGTAGAAGATAGCCCTCTCGGACTATGTAGAGCACCCAGGTATCTGACGTGATGTTGGACCACCTGTGGGCAAAGTGGACCAGCCAGCCTCCCGTGCTGAGAGACACCAGCGGAGGGGGAGAGGCTATGCTGAAAGAGTCAAAAACCCCCACCCTGCGGAGCAGGGGCCGGTGGCGCAGGCTTGGGGGCTTGCTGCCTACGGGACCCGTTACCCCGTCCCTTGGCCTGCTGACCCTGTTGGGGAGCTGCTGAGGCCTGATAATGAGGGTAGTGTTTATAGGCAGCCGCCTTCCTCGGGTAAAAGGGCTTTTTTCCCCGAGCCCTTCTTCTTCTGGGAAGGGGCAGAGGTTTTCCTGGAGAGCCGAGTCCTGGTGAGAGTCTCTGTCTCGAGTTGTGCAGCCTTCTCGTCCATAGGTTTGCCAAAGAGGTTTTCACCTCTGCAGGGGACATCGACCAACTTGTCCTGCACCCAGGGCTCGAGGTCGGAGGACTGAAGCCAAGCCTGTCGGCGGGCCCCGATGCCGGCTGCGGCTACCCGAGCCGATGCCTCAAAGCCATCGTAGGCTGCTCGAGAGATAAACTTTGAGCACTCCCGAATACCGGTGGACAGGGCCAGGAACCTCCGCAAAGGTTCCTCGGAGAGACCAGCAGAGAATCCGGCTAGTTCTTTAGCCAGGTCCCTGAGATACATGCCCATGTAGAGCTGGTAAGTCTGGACCCGACAAGCAAGCATAGAGCCCTGGAAACACTTCTTACCGATGCCATCCAGGCTGCGGGCTTCCCTGCCGGGAGGCACCGAGGAGTGCATCTTCTGGCTCTTGAGCCTATGCATGGCCGATTCCACCACCATGGAATGGTGCGGCAGCTGTGCTTTTTGGAAGCCAGGGCTCTTGCGGACTCGATATATGGCATCGACCCGCTTGCTTAATACCGGCGACGACGCCGGGCTCTCCCACATGCGGAAGAGAAGTCGTTCCAGCATCGGAGGAACCGGTACAGTAAAATGCTCCTTTGCAGGAGAGTCATACTGGAGGGCATCGAGCTCTTCGGCTCGAGGCTCCTCCTCGGGATCCGCAGGGAAGGCCAAGGCCTTGGCCATATCCCTCACGAAGTCCGAGAACCGTGCATCCTCCGGGGGGGACTGTCTCCGAGGTTCGGACTCGGGGGAGTCCGAAGGGATACACCGAGTCCGAAAAGAATCAGGTGACTCTTCCACCTCGGATTCCCAGGCGGACTCCTCGGAGGAGGAGTCGAGCGGCTCAGGCCGGGCGGGCACAGACGCCATCCGCCCTGACGCCGAGGGAGTCGGCGTCGACGACCTCGGCCCCGAACGGGAGGCCGAAGGGGACCTCGACCGAGGATCGACTCGAGCCCGCATGGACTCGAGGATCGGCTCGGTCTCCGGGGTCGACTTAGACGTCGACGTCCCGGCGGTCAGGGCAGAAGCGCCAGCGAGGCCAGCGATCAATGCCCGCTGCTGGTCCATGAAGGCAGCCAGGCTGCTCTCCAAGGCCGTCAACCTGAGTCCGAACTCAGGAGACCCAGCAGCCCCCGACTCGGGCCCCGACGGCGTCGGGCCCGACGTCGGACCCCTCGGAGGCGAGTCCACGAGGACAACAGGACTTACGTGAGCAGACGAGTCCATCTCCAGACGAGGCTGTTTGGACGGCCGCTCCAGCTCCAAAGACCCGGGACGGCTATCGGGGCTATGCGACCTGGCCCTCGCGGAGCCAGGAGCGTCCACCGACGCCATCCTCGCGGGTTTCTTCCTCCGATGATGCTCCCGGGTAGGAGACCCCCTTTCAGAGGAGCTCCGACGGTGTTCAGAGCCAGATTCCCTGGACACCGACGCCTCTGACGAGGTCCGGGTATGGCTGGGGTCAGAGAAGATTCTCTCCCTCTGATGCTGCCGACTCCGCAAGGACTTGGCGGACATCTTGCCACAGGCTCCACAGATCATTTCTTCATGATCTGGGCCCAGGCAACGGAGGCAGCAATCATGTGTGTCAGTAAGAGACATAAGTTTCTTACACTTAACACACTTTTTAAAGCCACTGGCGGCCATCGGGGGAAAAAGGGCCCCTGCGAGGTCGAACGTTCGTGCCGCCAGGGAAAAGTGAAAAAAGCGCGAATTTGTCACTAAGGACAGAAAAAAACGAAAAGAAGGGGAGGCCTCGCAACCGGCGTCGCGAGGCCGGACGGAAAAGGGACTGGCGTCGAACCGAAGAAAATAATAAAGAAAATCAACTTTTCAGCGGTGACTTGTAGACAGCGTCTGTAGGGCTCCGCGGAAAAAAGAAGACTGGCCAAGATGGCACCTTTGGGCGGGAAGGGGACCGCGCATGCGCGCTGCAATTCCCAAAGGCTTTCTTTGAAAGCTGGGGAAAATTGCTCCGCGAGGGCTCCGTCGGCGCCGACGTCACCCATATGTGAGGACTGACTTCCTGCTTGGTCCTGGAGAACAGTCCAAAACCTTGGTAATATCAGAATTCTCCAGGAGAACTTATCTGCAAGCATAACTCTACAACAGAAAACACTTAAGAGCAGAATTGCAGGAGATACCTTTGAAGCTACAATCTTCTCAGATTCACTCTGTCAAGCAATATATTTCCAGCACTGAATAAGATGAATGGATGGTCAGACTTTCAAAAGGAATTTGTGACCTTGGCCTTCAAATAACAGAGAAAGATTGTATAATGTCCAGCCTGTGTGGATTGTTCTGTGAACACCAGCCTTCTGATGCTGTGGAAAGGCCAGCATGCAGACTAGATGATTAACATGAAAGGAGGAAATACTACATATATTGGTAGTATCATGGCTTGATTATTGTAATACCAATTATTGTGGTCTTCGGTCATCCCTAGTAAAAATAAATTACAACTGGTACAAAATACAGTTGTTCGTTTATTGTCAAATGCTGCCAAATATGACCATGCCACTCCCCTTCTTCATCAGAATCATTGGTTACCTCTTGTCTACCAATTTCACTTTAAGGTTCTTATGATGGTTCATTGAGTATATTATACAAATCTCCCTCTGTACTTATCAATTCTTCTGATCACCTTACTGTCCATCATGGGTTCTTTGTTCCCAAACACCCAATCTCCTGGTGCTTCCTTCTGTTACTTGTGCTCATCTGGAATTCATATGTCATGCTGTCTTTTATTTTTTAGCTCTTTATTTATTTATTTAACATTTTTATATACCGCTTTTCTGCAATTCAAAACGATTTACAATGAACAGTTTGTAACAGTGTATTCACAGCTGTTTTACAAGGAACAACGATTTGAACAATGGTAAAACCTTTTCAGTAGAACTACTTTCAAAAGAATTATTTACATATTTACAATGGGAGATGAGAGGCAGGAGGAAGGGAAGTGGAGGGAGGAGGAGTGGAGAAGATAGGGTTTAATTTGATTAACTTTGGAGATTAGATGTTTAGGGGTTAAGGGGGCAGCTCGTCATCTTTGGAACACTTTACTAGACTATCTCTGCCTTGAATCCAGCTTTAAGAAATGTAAAAGGGCCCTTAAAACATACTACTTAGAGAAAGCTTTCCCAGAATTTCGGGAGAAGGGGTAGCACCAAACGCCTGATACTCATAGCTCTAGCCTGGTTTATGCAATCTGCACTGATTCATCGTACTCTTGATGGTTTCCTTTTTCTCCTTGCCTATCCTGTTGGTATTATGCAGTTCCTTTCTACTCTTACTTTTATTGGAACTCTTTAATTGTAAACAGCTGTACTGCTAGCCATGCAAAAGGCAGTATATCAAGATTTTAATAAACATAAACATAACCATACATGGGCATACACTAGAGAAGTTGAGACCCTACCTACCTTAAGCCACATAGAAATTATTGTCATTGAATAACTTTGACCCCTTAAACCAGGGGTCGGCAACCCGCGGCTCCGGAGCCGCATGCGGCTCTTTCTCACCTTTGCCGCGGCTCCGGAGCACACTGCCCGCTTTAAACGTCACGTTATGGGCTCCCTCCATGTCAGCTCCCTCCCTTCTTCTGCAGCCGCGGTTCCCTGTCTCTTAGGGAACCGCGGTTGTGCTTTTAAAATCATCTCGGAGCCCTTCCTGTCTTGACGGGCTCCGTGCAGCATTGTCCCGCCTCTAAAGGAAGTTTTGGAGGCGGGACAATGCTGCACGGAGCCCGTCAAGACAGGAAGGGCTCCGAGATGATTTTAAAAGCACAGCCGCGGTTCCGTAAGAGGCAGGGAGCCGCGGCTGCAGAAGAAGGGAGGGAGCTGACATGGAGGGAGGGAGCAGATATGAATGGATGGAGGGAGGGGGGCTGACATGGAGGGATGGAGGGCTGAAATAAAGGGAGGGCGCAGATATGAATGGATGGAGGGAGGGGGGCTGACATGGAGGGATGGAGGGGGGCTGACATGGAGGGAGGGAGCAGATATGAATGGATGGAGGGAGGGGGGCTGACATGGAGGGAGGGGGGCTGACATGGAGGGATGGATCGAGGGGGGCTGACATGGAGGGATGGAGGGGGCTGACATGGAGGGAGGGAGCAGATATGAATGAATGGAGGGAGGGGGGCTGACATGGAGGGATGGAGGGGGCTGACATGGAGGGAGGGGGGCTGACATGGAGGGATGGATCGAGGGGGGCTGACATGGAGGGATGGAGGGGGCTGACATGGAGGGAGGGAGCAGATATGAATGGATGGAGGGAGGGGGGCTGACATGGAGGGATGGAGGGGGCTGACATGGAGGGAGGGGGGCTGACATGGAGGGAGGGAGCTGATATGAATGGATGGAGGGAGGGAGGGAGGGGGGCTGACATGGAGGGATGGAGGGGGCTGACATGGAGGGAGGGGGACTGACATGGAGGGAGGGAGCAGATATGAATGAATGGAGGGAGGGGGGCTGACATGGAGGGATGGAGGGGGCTGACATGGAGGGAGGGGGCTGACATGAAGGGAGGGAGCTGATATGAATGGATGGAGGGAGGGGGGCTGACATGGAGGGATGGAGGGGGCTGACATGGAGGGAGGGGGGCTGACATGGAGGGAGGGAGCAGATATGAATGGATGGAGGGAGGGGGGCTGACATGGAGGGAGGGGGGCTGACATGGAGGGATGGATCGAGGGGGGCTGACATGGAGGGATGGTGGGGGCTGACATGGAGGGAGGGAGCAGATATGAATGAATGGAGGGAGGGGGGCTGACATGGAGGGATGGAGGGGGCTGACATGGAGGGAGGGGGGCTGACATGGCGGGATGGCTCGAGGGGGGCGGACATGGAGGGATGGAGGGGGCTGACATGGAGGGAGGGAGCAGATATGAATGGATGGAGGGAGGGGGGCTGCCATGGAGGGATGGAGGGGGCTGCCAGGGAGGGATGGCGGGGGCTGACATGGAGGGAGGGGGGCTGACATGAAGGGAGGGAGCTGATATGAATGGATGGAGGGAGGGGGGCTGACATGGAGGGATGGAGGGGGCTGACATGGAGGGAGGGGGGCTGACATGGAGGGAGGGAGCAGATATGAATGGATGGAGGGAGGGGGGCTGACATGGAGGGAGGGGGGCTGACTTGGTGGGCTGGATCGCGGGGGGCTGACATGGAGGGCTGGAGGGGGCTGACATGGAGGGAGGGAGCAGATATGAATGAATGGAGGGAGGGGGGCTGACATGGAGGGATGGAGGGGGCTGACATGGAGGGAGGGGGGCTGACATGGAGGGATGGAGCGAGGGGGGCTGAAAGGGTGGGATGGAGGGGGCTGAAATGGAGGGAGGGAGCAGATATGAATGGATGGAGGGAGGGGGCTGACATGGAGGGATGGAGGGGGCTGACATGGAGGGAGGGAGCTGATATGAATGGATGGAGGGAGGGAGGGATGGGGGCTGACATGGAGGGATGGAGGGGGCTGACATGGAGGGAGGGGGCTGACATGGAGGGAGGGAGCAGATATGAATGGATGGAGGGAGGGGGGCTGACATGGAGGGATGAAGGGGGCTGACATGGAGGGAGGGGGGCTGACATGGAGGGAGGGAGCTGATATGGATGGATGGATGGAGGGAGGGGGGCTGACATGGAGGGAGGGAACTGATATGGATGGAGGGAGGGGGGCTGACATGGAGGGATGGAGGGGGCTGACATGGAGGGAGGGGGGCTGACATGGAGGGGGCTGACATGGAGGGATTGGGGAGGCGGGCTGACATGGAGGGAGGGAGCTGATATGGATGGAGGGAGGGAGGGAGGGAGGGGGCTGACATGGAGGGATGGAGCACTGGTAATGGGGTTGAGGGGACGAGCACTGGAAATGAGCTGATTAGGGGAGGCTAGGACTGGTAATGAGCTGATGGGGGGTAGGACTGGTATTGGGCTGATTAGGGGAGGCTAGCACTGGTAATGGGGTTGAGGGGGGATTAGCACTGGAAGCGAGCTGATTGGGGGGCTTTGACTGGGCATGGGCTGATTGTGGGGAGGGGAGGATAGAGCTGCTGGCCCTGGAAGATAACTGGGGGCTAAGGCTACAAATGGGCTGATATGAGGGGATGGGAGAATGGAACTGGATCTGAGAGGGGCTGCCATGGTATTTGTACTAGAAGGGACTGGTCAGTGGGGAAGGAGGGGGACTGGAAGGAAATGGACACCAGTGGCAATCATGGGAATGCAAGTTGACATTGGAAGGTACTGGGAGTGAGGACTGGAAAGGGGCTGATATTGGGGAGGGTTACTGGGACTGGAAATAGGCTGATGGAAAGAAGTGAAGAAAACGAAAGAAGAGATAAGAACTGGCAGATGGACCATAGACCACAGAAAGAGAGCTAAGAGAAGACAGGAAAGCAGAAGCCTCAGATCGGGACCAGCATGATCAAAGAATAAATTGGTCAGACAACAAAGGTAGAAAAAATAATTTTATTTCATATTAGTGATTTGACTACAAAATCATCATAATTTTGAAATCAAATATTGTTACTTCTTGTTGTTATATTTTCTGGCGTATTTTTTTTGGTGTGCGAAGGAAGAGGGGTAGTCTTATACGGCGAGTATAGGCCAAACACCTATATTTTAACAGGAAAAGTAGGGGGTCGTATATAGCATTAAGGTAAGAAACAATATATGCAGTGTTAGATTTGTTTTAAATGTCGCAATGGTTTTGCGGCTCCCAGTTTTTTTTTTCCCTTCGGAAACGGGTCCAAGTGGCTCTTTATGTCTTAAAGGTTGCAGACCCCTGCCTTAAACAGATCTTCTCAAGGGCTAGGCCGTAAGCCAAAAGAGATTCAAGTCCTCCGTGAGCATGAGGCTCTGAAATAGAAGACTGCAACTGTAAAGCAGAGAAAGAGATCCTCTTCTAATAAACTGATGAGGTCATCATACCATTGTCTGTGTGACCAGTCTGGTGCCATCATTGTTTTCCACCCAATGTTAGAGCAAGACAATCTCCTTAGCGACTGCCATGCTTCAGGTTCCTTCCTGTGCCACTGTAAGATAGAACATAGCCTGCCTTCCCTTGCACAACTGGGAGAAATCTGTAGAAAGCTAACTGAATAGTCTATCCAGCCTATTTATGGAGCAGGAACCCTCCTGTTTCAACCACAGCTCTTGGCCACTGCCCCAGCAGTGAACTCCCCAACCTGATAAACTCGTGTCGGTGGTTACTAAAATTCAGTTTGGGGGGATTCATTTCCATCCTTTGAAGGAGATGTTTCAGTGTTCACCAAACCAGCTTCCTTCTGAACAGATCCAATAGTATGAGCCAAATCTCAAAATCCTGAGAACCTGCATGTGAGAAGAGTATGCTGAAATACTCTCATGTAGGCTCTCACCTAAGAGACTAGGTCTAAGGTCACCATATACAATATTATGTTAGGCTCATGGCGCTCATGGTGCAGAAAAGGCTCAAAACTGAGATTAAAGCTTGAGCATCTTCTCCTGCATCAGAAACATCTTCTATACTTTGGTAATGAATACAGCCCTTAGATACTTAAGAATAAAATGGCTTTTGACATAGTTTACTACCCAACCTTGGACTACTATGTGCATTGCCCTCCTGGATGCCTCGTCCAAATCAGTGTGAATTAACCAGTTATCCAGGTATGAATGAATACATGTACATCTTCTTTGCAAAGTCACTAGTATAACCATGGCTTTGGAGAAGATTCTCGGCATCATGGTCAACCTGAAGGCCACGACCCTGAACTGAAAATGCTTGCCAATTAGACAGAAGTGAAGGACATTCCTGTGTTTGATCTTTTTTTGGGATGTGAAAGTAAACTTCAGACAGGCCTATCAAGGTCAGAAATGTTCCTGTTCAGACTGCCACATTCACAGGCCTTAAGGTCTCAGTGCAGAAATGAGACACATACAGGAAAGCATTTGAGGTCCAAAATAGGACAAAAGAAATCATTCTTCTTTAGAGCCACAAAATAGATGGAGTAACAACCTTGCCCCATTCCCAAAGGGAACTAGTTCAATGGCTCTCAGCTGGAAAAGCTGTTGCAAGGTTTCCTCTACTATCACTCTCTTGGACACTGATCCACAGGGAGACACCATAAAGGCGACTGAAATGGCTCTGCAAACTCTAGTGCATAACTTTGATGAATGATCTTCAAACCTACTGATCTGTGGTGATATGGATTCAATCAGGGTAAAATAGTCCAACACAACCTCCTACATGGACCGCTCTAGAGAAGGTCCACTGTAACTCACTGGAGATCCTTGGTTGCAGTGGAGGAGAATCCTCCACAGTCACAGGTGCTAAAATAGGGCTGATTCTTGTGGAAATTGTCTGACCAGTAAGAGGAGGACAAAGCTCACCTACTGCCCAGAACTGTCCCCAGTCCTTAGCGCAAGCATGGCTCAAAATGCCTTTGGTCAATGGACAAGAGCAATCTTCTGGCAGCCTTTTTGGTCTAACCTCTTCTAGGTCTTTGATCAATTTCTTGAGATCCTTCCCAAAAAACAATCTGCCTCTGAAGGGGCATTTACTTAGGCATACTTTAGAGGTCAACTCTGCTGACTATTTCAAAGCACAGCCATCTCTGTGCCACCACTACTAAGATTACTGATCTTGGATTGATCCTTACAAGGTCATATATTGCATCAGCCGAAATAAAACACTCTTGACTCCCTCCGGGCTGTTTCAGAGCTCTCCAGTAATTGCTGAGTCTACCAAAATAAGGCTTGGACTACGCATCTTCCATAGATTGCTACTTGCACTCCTAAAGTAGAATAGGAAAAAGCTTCCTTTAGGAGAACCTTCACTATCCAATCCTGAGAATGTGTGATTGCGAAGCCTCCTTCCAGAATGATGGTCTTCTGAGTCACTGCTGTCACCAGGGCATCTACTTTGGGGAGACAGGCAAGAAGACACAAGCCTTACTAGAGTAAAGCAGAGAGCTTTCCCCATGACTCTGCTCCCTTTTAGGGAACTCCCACTCTGAGATGACCTTCTTACAGAGTGTCTTCTGAAAAAGGAAGGATCTGGATAGCTGAGGAGTCCTAAACTTCAACCTCCCTCTGATGCCTCCTCACGAGGGATTCTCTCACCTTCAGGGACAAAGTGATCTGGACAATGAGCTACACCCTTTCAGATATCTTAGTGAGAAGGGCAAAAGTGGTATTGTCAGACTCAAGGGTGAAGGGGAGGAATATGTAGAAGCTGATGAGGATAAAGTGGAATTGCTTAATAAATATTTCTGTTCTGTGTTCACAGATGAAGAACCAGGAGCAGCACCTCAGAAAACACCCACAAACAGGAACAGAAGTGAGGGACATCTTGAACAATTTTCAGAAGACTGTGTTTGTGAGAAACTAGCTCAACTTAAAGTAGACAAAGCGATGGGACCGGATGGGATACACCCTAGAATACTGAGGGAACTTGGGGACATTCTAGCAACTCCACTGACTGACCTTTTCAATGCCTTGTTGGAGTCGGGAGTGGTAACAAAGAGCTGGAGAGAGGCTCATGTGGTGCCTTTACACAAAAGCGGAAGTAAGGATGTGGTTGAAAACTACAGGCCAGTTAATTTAACTTCGGTGGTGAGTAAATAATTGGAAACGCTGCTGAAAGAGAAAATAGTGAGGTTTCTGGAGTCCAGCAGATTACAGGATCCGAGGCAGCATGGATTCACCAGAGGCAGGTCTTGTCAGACAAATCTGATTGATTTCTTTGACTGGGTGACCAGGACGTTGGACCGAGGAAAAGAGCCCTAGATGTGGTGTATTTCAATTTCAGTAAAGCCTTTGACACTGTTCCTCACAGGCGACTTATAAACAAACTGAGCACCCTAGAGCTGGACCCTAAAGTTACTGCTTGGGTTAGAAATTGGTTGGGTGGGAGGCGACAAAGAGTGCAGGTAAATGGGGCTCACTCTGAGGAGAAGGATGTTACCAGTGGTGTGCCACAGGGATCTGTCCTTGGTCTGATTCTTTTTAACATCTTTGTTAGTGATATAGCGGAAGGGCTGTCGGGTAAGGTTTGCATTTTTGCGGATGATACCAAAATCTGCAATAGAGTAGACACCCAGGAAGGTGTAGATAACATGAGGAGGGATCTAGCTAAGCTTGAAGAATGGTCTAGAATTTGGCAGCTGGGATTTAATGTTAAAAAATGTAAGGTCATGCATTTGGGCTGCAGCAATCCAAGGGAGCAATATAGTATAGGGGGTGAAGTACTTTTGTCCACTAAAGAACGGGAGCTAGGCGTAGTTGTGTCTGATGATCTTAAAGTAGCTAAACAGGTAGAAAAGGCGACAGCAAAAGCTAGAAGGATGCTTGGGTGCATAAAGAGAGGAATGGCTAGCAGAAAAAAGGAGGTGACAGTGCCTCTGTATAAGTCTTTGGTGCGACCTCATTTGGAGTATAGTGTGCAATTCTGGAGACCGCACCTTCAAAAGGATGTGAATAGGGTGGAGTCGGTGCAGAGGGTGGCTACTAAAATGGTTAGTGGTCTTCGTTACAAAGCATATGAGGACAGACTTAAGGATCTTAATATGTACACCTTAGAGGAAAGGCGGGATAGAGGTGATATGATTGAGATGTTTAAATACCTCCGTGGCATAAATGTTTAGGGGGGAGAGTCTCTTTCAATTGAAAGCAAGTTCTGCTACGAGGGGACATGGGATGAGGGTGAAGGGGGATAGATTCAGGAGTGATTTGCGGAAATATTTCTTTACGGAAAGAGTGGTGGATCCGTGGAATAGTCTCCCAGTGGAGGTGGTAGAGATGAGGACAGTAACCGAATTCAAAAAAGCATGGGACAAACATAGAGGATCTCTAAAGGAAAAAAGGGGACTGTTGTAGTTGTTGATATGGAAGAACAGACTAGATAGGCCATGTGGTCTTTTTCTGTCGTCATATTTCTATGTTTCTAACAATCATATGACTGAAGATTCATTAGTCTCCTCCAGGGAGAGCTCACACCCTCCTCTGGAGAGAGACATCCAAGGGGGGCTAGCCCTCTCCTCATTGTCTCCTCTCCTCAAATGAGGAGGTGCGAATTGGGCCAAGACACCCCCCCACCAAGGTTTCCTGGGCATTTTTGGATGCTCCAGGTCCTTATCACTTTTCAGTGGATGATCCTGAACTTTTAAATGACCCCAAGCTTGTGGGTGCTGTCCTCCCCGTGAAGAGGCACCCACAGTGCTGGAAAAGTCTTGTAAAAACAAAACATTATTTCCTGAAAAAAGTGCAGCCACAAAGTGGTGGAATCCCTCCAGGTTCTGGACCCACAGCAAGGGGTTCCCTTAAAGCAAGCGTTGACAAATTTTCTTGGAATCTAAGAGCCAGCCTAAACATTTAGGAGACAGTTGCAGAGACATAGGTCACAGTGCACTCCCCCTCCAAAAGAAGTATTGCAGTTCCTTTTTGAGGTTTGAGGACCTAATTTACTAAGACTGTATTCCCATTTTCTATGGGAAAAAAAGCTTAATACATCAAGTCCTTAATATGCCACTACACAGTGCCAAAAGAACATGGTGGCCTCGTCCCCCCCCCCCCCTTCAAGTAGTAGGAGGAGTAGCCTAATGGTTGAGAACATTGGCTTGGGAATCAAGAGCCCAGGGTTCAATTCTCACTAGAACTCCTTCCTTGTGGCCTTGGGCAAGTCACTTAACCCTCCATTGCCTCAGAAAAATCCAAGTTATCAATGTCCCTGTTTAATGTACATTACCAAGTTTAAGTTTCAATGTAAACCGCTTTGATTGAAATGAAAAAGTGGTATATAAACCCTAGTGACTCTTTATAGCTGCACCTGAGGCAGTGACCTGGTGATATGTGAAACAAAAAAAAAGTCTCTCATTTGTGGACTACATGGAGTAATAATTTACTTATCTGTTCTTGGATTTTTCTTTTTGTGTTTTCTATTATGTACCCCATTTTATTTTGCAAGAGTGTAATTTGTTCTTGCTGTTTTGTTAAAAATTGCATAAATAAAAAAAAAAAGTCTCTCTTATACCTCTATACCTTGCCTTCCCCTAGTCTCTTGACACCTCCCCAGCCTTTCTCTCTCTCATATAATCCCCCTCTCCCAGGTTTTACCTGGTCTCTCTCTCTCTATCATAATCCCCCTCCCCCCCCCCGCTTCATCCAGTCACTCTTTCACTCACCAATTCTTATGCCTGGCTACAGCTCCTAAAAATCGGGGCATTTCAGTATTCCCCAGTGTGATCAGCTCTCCACATGCTTGAGTCACGCACTGGAGGAAGTTTGAGCTAATCTTGTGGTTTCAAGTATTATGAGACTTGAAACCATGAGATCAACCCTGCTTTGTCATCAATGACCACTAGGCTCCCTGCTGAGCGCACGGTTATCACCAATTAATGGCAACGAACCTCCCCGGCAATTCCTAGTTATCTCTCCCTCACTGTTAAGTTCCCCAGATCACCATGCTTTCTGATCGGTGACTACTAGTTTATTTTCCTTTTATCTTTAAACTCAGTTTTATCAACCATGCAGAGAGCCAATCATGGAGGGGGAAATCTGAAATGCAGTGTTTTTCAAGAGCTGCAGCTAAATCGGGAGCATGAAACTTGGGCACCAAGGTGCAATTTCTACATGCCATGGCGACCTGGCACCTGGGATTTGTTGAGCCCTACTTTAAAGCATATTCCCCCCTCCCCATTTCTGCAGTGCCAGCTATTTTCAGGGAGACACGTGGTCCAAGATCAAAATGACCATGGTTCCTGCTGGCATCAAAGCCGTGACTATGGAGTCAAGTTTTGAGCTGGAGTTGAGCACTCCGGCACTGGGATCTTTACACAAGCAGAACTAAAGGAGCCAGTAATGCTGCTTACACACCAGCTCCCACATATCCTACATCTCCTATCCTGCTCTGTCATCACTGACCAAACTCCCTACTGAACACAGGGTTATCCCCAATTAACGGCAACAAACCTCCCCAAGATTCCCCTCTTATCTCTCCCTTACTGCTAGGTTTCCCATATCACCTCAGCAATGCTCTCTGATGGGTGACTGCTAGTTTTTATTTTCCTTTTTTTAAACCCAGCTTTATGCCTGCAGAGGACCTAACAGTCAACATTTTAAAAAATGGCAAGGAAAGGATCACTGGTATCCACAAGGAATCTTGGGGAGGAAAAGGGATGAGGGGGAAAGGCCCCTCAAAGGCCTTACCCTTCATGGCAGGTCCCAAGGAGCCTTTGCACATGGTCTCAAGTCCCATCAAAGCTGAGATCCTCAGGCCAGGGCCTTGGGACAGTAGAGGTACCAGAATTTTGGAGAGCAAATCTGGGACACCTGGGCAGAGCTGAGCTGCACTGGGCAGCACAGGGGTCCTCATATATTTTAAAATGACCAGTCTAAGTAGCATTCAGTGATTTTAAAAGTTTAAAAAACACAATAGCAGCCCTTCTCGAGTTATAGGAGCACATACATACATATATGCTTAAACTTTATTTTATACATATAGATATATTTTCTATGTTGTTGTTAGCAAGTACCATCGTGTCAGTGCCAGCTCCTATACATTTTTAAAATCCCCCCTTTTTTTCAGAAAAGAAGTTAATTTTACATCTCCTACCAGGATCAAGAAGTCTGCATCAGAGGAGTCTGCAAGAGAAGCAAAGTCCTTTGCCTCTGTTCCTACTGAAATCAGGGACAGGAGGTGGTTATAGACCATAGAGTCTGGGATACTATTGCAAAATTAGGGACAATCCTTGAAAATCGGGGACATTTGGTAACCTTATAGGACAGAAGATAATTCAAGCTGCTTAATCAGGGAAAAGGTCCGCAGACCAATCTCAGAAAGATTCCAAAAGGCCTATTCAAGCTTAACCTAATGGCCATAGGCCACAGACTGCAAGCACCCTAGGGAGCTAGGCTGGAACAAAATCCAGAACACTTGCTGCAACAGTCCACACTGCAAACATCTGCTGGAGGCAGAGAATACTGGCAAGTTCTAGGGCTTGTGATAAGGAAGCTTGTAGGGAGCTTATGGAAATAGGAGAAACTAATGATTTTGCTTTTAAGAAAAGTGACATCCCTGCAGTGCACAGGTTTCAGCGTTGGCATAAAGAAAGCAAACAGAGAGAAACTGAACCTAGGCTGCCACACCCAAGCTCTGCTGATGTAGTTGCAGGCTTGAAAGATAATTGCAAGCACCTGTCCAGAGAGGGAGAGACACTGCCCGGGAAGCAGGGATATAAACCTTGGCTAGAGAGAAAGCAGGGAGGAGAGCCTGGGAGAGGAGAGCCTGGGAAGAGAGAGACCGGAAGGAGAGAGCAGAGAAGGCTTCAAACCCCAGTCTGATCAGAAGGTGCAGAGAGTTCAGAGGTGGGAGCCCAGGACTCAGCACAGGAGTCAAAGGAGCCAAGCCTGGAACAGGGAGCTGTGGCAGAGCTCCAGGAGGGAACTCAGGGAAGTGAACCAGGGACTGTTGCCCAGAAGCTGGAGGGAGACTGGTGAACACAGCCAGGGAGAAGTGTCCACAGCTTCAGGTACAATTTATCCTTACTGGGTGGAGCTGTGCTCAAGAGAGACACAGGGATCCTCAGAGAGAATATACCCTGAGACATACGTTAAAAGCTCAGAGCAGGGCACTGCATTACCGGAGCCAGAGGAAATGCAGGTTGAGCCTATTGAGCAGGAATTATTGCCGCCAGAAGTACTCATGGACTGTACTCTATGTCAGGCTGTTAGCATTGAGTCCCTTTGCTAAAGAATAGCTGAAAAGATAAAGTTTCCTGAAAAGTGGAGTATTGAAACCTAGACTGAACTGAAGGTAGGAACTTGCTCTTTTAATGGGAAGATACCTGTTGCATGTACATTTGAATGCCTAATGAAGACAAAGGTAAAAAGAAGATATTTTTACTTTGTTGAATGAAGAAGCTGTGTTTTCTTTATCCGTTATGTTGATAAGCAGCTGCCTATAATTAATGACTGTGAAGCTCATCCAGCCTAAGTTGTAAATAACCTTGAGTGAATGAATGGAGAAGTATCCTGTTACAGTCTACATGGACTTTGTTTACGTTTAGGGAATAAATTTTGTCATTTGCCTTTACTTTCAGTTTCATGACTACACTTCATCTTAGAAGGCCAAAACTACAACTCCCAGCAGGCATCACTGGGAAAAATAGTTTATTCAACCTTTTATAAGAGAAGTTAATGGCAACCCTACCCCTCTAAGCCTTAGGCAGAGGGCTGGGGCATGACAGGCTACATCACTCTTTCTACTGTGATGGTGTCTGGAAAGTTCCAGGTCTCTGCTTCCATCTGCTGGTAACGTAGCACAACCCATAAGCCTCACTGGTCTAGCAGGATAAAACAGAAATAGTCTTCAGTTAAATATTTACAATCATGCTGAAAGATGCACTAAAGCCAAAAATGCTGCTCTGTGTGATATGGAAAATACTGAACTAGGTAAATTTCCCATATTTCATTTTAATTTGTAGCAGATACTTTCAAAGCATGGAATTATTTTGTGGACTGTAGAGACAGCAGGAACTCACCTGGGTGGGTGTAATGTGACTGATATCTTCTGAAGCCAGTTGTTTCAGGAGCGTGGTTTTTCCAGCATTATCCAACCCCAGAAGAAGGATTCGCACCTCCTGGTCTGGAGCACTTTTCAGTTTGCGTAAGATTGATAACAAACCCTTATATAACCAGAAACATAAGTCTTAGATTAAACAGTACATTTTTAAAAGTATCTTCTTTTAAGGTGGCCACATTGGCACCAACGTCTCTACTCAAGAAATACCAACTCAAACAAACTCACTCCAAAACTCATTCAAAGCATTTGCTCCTGTACTTACAAGACTATATAGCTATTCAGACAATTTCAACAGAAAGCCCATCAGACCTCCGTTATAGGAACTTGATTGAAGGCACTATCCCTTAATACTTTGAAAGTTCCAAATGATATCATTCATAGGTCTCATCTGTAACACACAATACCTTACAAGGCAGTCAAAACATCACCCAACATGACATCAGGTTTCAGACCCAAACATCTTGCTTCAGGGGAATACATGCAAATGTCTACCCAGCCATCTTACAAACCAACCTGAGGCGTGAGTAGATGGAAAGACAGAGTCCTTTATTAAACCTTGGGCTGCCCGACACAGGCCGTGTTTCGTCACCCTTCGTCAGGGGCTAGCCAGGCAAAAAACTAAAATCATAAATAACAACCATTAACAACCATTAAAAACATAAAGGAACAGACAAATATACTCATAGACATAACAACATGCATGCTAATGCCTAAAATCGTTAAAACCATCAAAAAATTGACAATCATACAATCAAATATGACTAATAAACAAATAAAAAATTATAAGTGCTCGAAGGCTAAATATAAAATCATATAAATATATAAAAATGAAATAATATACCAACCTCTGTTGCAGGCTCTAAAGAATATTACAGAACACTTATGTAGAAAAGTCTAGAGACATATTGTTACTAAAAGACAAAAACAATGTAATTAAGAAACAAAGCAAATAAAGTATAAATTAATATCCTTTGAAAACTATAAAAAGAAGAAGAAGGTGGAATGAGGAGTGAGGAAAACAAGACAGGATATGAAATGACTACAACGTCTAATAAAACAAACTTTGAGGAATATACGCTTAAAAAATGATACCTCAAAATATAACATGTATACATAATAAACAGTAGCAGGAGTGAGCCAGAAAGTCACCAACAATAATATAATTAGGAAAGACTTAAAAAGTACATTATTAGTTCATCTGTACAAATTTGACGCATATGCAAAAATGAAAACTATATTCAAATCCGGCCCAATGGGCCCGAGGTGACATTATTAAATTCATGTGTAGCAAAGGGATTACTTTGTCAAAATTATATCTAAAAGGGGAAAAAATGAATAGAACTGTATTGGAAACTTGGAACCGGACATAAAAGTAGTAAAGTATTAATTAAAAGGATACTAAAAAATGCCATTGCATTGCCTCCTTAAAAATGAAATATATATAGAAAAAAAAAACAGAATACTTTGAGCCGACCTGCCGTACCAAACCTTTTGGACCTGCAGCTGTGTATAAAAAACGCTGATACATGCACTATTCATTGAAAAGAAATGAGGTTATTTTAAACGGATCCTCCAATATGGACGTCACCATCCCGCCAAGCTTTTGACTCCGACCCCATCCTTTTTGGTATTAGCGCATGTGCTGGCGTCCTTTTTTGCATAGCTGCACGCCTAATGGTTCAGATGACAGTGTTTCCAAGGTAGTCGCCGCACATTTTTTTCTTTAATTTTTGGTTAAACACTATGTTTACGTTCAATGTTTTAACTGTGTATCTATATACGGACACGTCTCCCTTTTTTATCAGCGGTATCTTGTCACTTTTTTAAACTTTTTAATACAGTTTCCTTTTCGCAAAGAGGTTTTTTATTGGATCATTTATTATGCTTGTCACCATCTTGCCAAGAGTTTGACTCCGCCCCCTTCCTTGTTATCAGCACATGTGTCGGCGGCTTTTTTTGTATAGCTGCACGCCTAATGGGTCAGACATCAGTGGTTTTACGGCAGTCGCCGCATATATATATTTTTTCCTATTTCTTTGTTTGTCTACAAGGGGGTAACATGATGACGTTTTTATTGTTTTTTTATTGGCATTTTACGATGGTTGGCAATCTGTCTTACGGCAGTACTTTGTGACCGTTCGTTTTACATATCATATTTATGATCTAAGTTTTTATCTTTATTCATATATGTTTAACCCTGGCCTTTGATCAGTAGATGTTTGTACTTTCTAAGTATTTTTGAAATTTCTTATTTATTCATTATTATTTTTTAACGATCATCACGAAGCTATTATGCCTCCTGGCTTTGATATGCAAGTAACCGACCCGCTAAACTGTTGACTCATTTCTTTTCAATGAATAGAGCATGTATCGGCGTTTTTTATACAAAGCTGCAGGTCCAAAAGGTTTGGTACGGCAGGTCGGCTCAAAGTATTCTGTTTTTTTTTCTATATATATTTCATTTTTAAGGAGGCAATGCAATGGCATTTTTTAGTATCCTTTTAATTAATACTTTACTACTTTTATGTCCGGTTCTAAGTTTCCAATACAGTTCTATTCATTTTTTCCCTTTTTTCCCTTTTAGATATAATTTTGACAAAGTAATTCCTTTGCTACACATGAATTTAATAATGTCACCTCGGGCCCATTGGGCCGGATTTGAATATAGTTTTCATTTTTGCATATGCGTCAAATTTGTACAGATGAACTAATAATGTACTTTTTAAGTCTTTCCTAATTATATTATTGGTGGTGACTTTCTGGCTCACTCCTGCTACTGTTTATTATGTATACATGTTATATTTTGAGGTATCATTTTTTAAGCGTATATTCCTCAAAGTTTGTTTTATTAGACGTTGTAGTCATTTCATATCCTGTCTTGTTCTCCTCACTCCTCATTCCACCTTCTTCTTCTTTTTATAGTTTTCAAAGGATATTAATTTATACTTTATTTGCTTTGTTTCTTAATTACATTGTTTTTGTCTTTTAGTAACAATATGTCTCTAGACTTTTCTACATAAGTGTGCTGTAATATTCTTTAGAGCCTGCAACAGAGGTTGGTATATTATTTCATTTTTATATATTTATATGATTTTATATTTAGCCTTCGAGCACTTATAATTTTTTATTTGTTTATTAGTCATATTTGATTGTATGATTGTCAATTTTTTGATGGTTTTAACGATTTTAGGCATTAGCATGCATGTTGTTATGTCTATGAGTATGTTTGTCTGTTCCTTTATGTTTTTAATGGTTGTTAATGGTTGTTATTTATGATTTTAGTTTTTTGCCTGGGTAGCCCCTGACGAAGGGTGGCGAAACACGGCATGTGTCGGGTGGCCCAAGGTTTAATAAAGGACTCTGTCTTTCCATCTACTCACGCCTCAGGTTGGTTTGTTCACAGTTCTGCGTGACTACTGCTTTCTAGTGTTGTACCCAGCCATCTTAGCCATCCAGTCCATTTAGCTGTTAACCAAAACTAGAATGACGACAGAAAATAGAGGAAACACACTCATGTGACCTCCAGCTTACAGACCCACTAACAATCATCCAATCAATTAAACATCTCAAAACTGTTATACAGACATTTTAAGTATCGCAAGCTAGAGACACCCACTCAATTTCATTGTTTAAACCCGCCGGCTCCAATGAACCTGAACATTAAATGCACTGTTGTTCCCAATAAGTTAAACGATCCAATTGATCCCCTCCATACCAATTCATCTTGACTTGATCAATCACTAACCACCAGAATTGCAAGGCTTGATGACGGCATTTCACAAAATGGTTTACCATTGGGGCAGACAGAACTTAATGACTATTTTACTATAATGTTAATTCAAACGCTTACAACTGAGTGAATAGTGTGACCCACATATGTTTTGGGACATGGGCAGATGATTAAATAGACAACCCCATTAGACTTACAAGATGTAGTACACAGGATCTTAAATTGCTCCTGAGTGACGGGGAAAGTACAACTAGGCCAGTAATGGTATATTCACATCAGCGGCAATGACCACAGCACATATGGTTCCCTTCAACGGGCCCTTGCCTTCAATGCAACCAATTATTTATATTTTTTCCTCATTTATAGGCAATGCAAGAAGGACATAAAGGGGTACTTCTCAAAACCCGCAGGTGCACTAGTGCCGTCGGATCAGCCCAGTTAATGGTGGAGCTATATTAGAATATGGCAAATCACGTGCCCATCCGATCATCTGCTGGAGACTCAGCCCTTTGAGACTCAACCCCTTGGAGCAATAATAGCCATTCTCAATGTGCATATCTTGCTCCCTTAAAAGCCCGAGAAATGGCTGCAGATGGATAGCCCTGATTTAGCAATCTAGCTTCTAAATTATTTGCCTTTGCCAAAAAATCAGCAAAAAAAAGGTACAAATTCACTATAAGTGTAAGAACTGCCCCACTGACTAACTCTTTTATGTGCCTTGGGTGATCACTCGTAAACTTTAACGTGTTTCTATCAACTAGTTTTCGATACAAAGATGTACATAGGCCCTCAGACTGAACCTCAACCAAAACATCTAAAAGCTCAATCTGATGGTCAGAGTATTTAATCAAAAACTTTAAAAACAAGTGAATCTGATTGATCCAGCACTCAAACTCCTGTAGATGCTGCAGTGATCCATGGCAGATAAAAAATATATCATCCAGGAAACGCCGCCACATAATTAGTTCTGAAAAAAACCTCAGAAACATAAACATATGATTCCTCAAAATGGGCCATATATAAAGTTGCCAAAGATGGGGCTACAGAGGCCCCCATCACAATTCCATGATGTTGCTGATAAGACTGCCCATCAAAATAAAAATAATGACGAGTGAGTACCAGCTCCAACAACTGACCCAGAAAAACTGGAGTCACAGGATGTTTACCCAATTACATTTCCAATTACCATTGAACAATGGTCATAATTTCAGGGAATGGCACATATGAAGCCCTTGGGTTTTCAGAGATTGCCTTACAAACTGCTACTGTTTTCATACATAAATTCAATAATCAGACCACTATCATCATTGCTCCTGACTGGCTTACATAAGAGACTTGGGGTCTTGCTATAGAAATAACAAAGGAGAGCTATTACTCCATTTATCAATTATGCTGCAAAATAGTAAATTTATTTTCATAAAAATAAAATAGCACTTTTGAACCCTAGCTCCACAAAAGGAATAAAACCTTGCAGTACTGTTAACATCACCCATTAAAGCAAATTGTAATATAAAGCAGGATAAAGTCTAATTTCTGTAGTGGAAACCCTAGCACAGAAGTGGATCACACATCACTTTGAAACAAGCACATTAAAGGACCCCAGAAAACAAAAGGTTCACAAAGAGAAAATCCTATCAGACTAACTTGATGTTTTTATATGGTGAAATTAGATCTTACCTGCTAATTGTCATTCCTTGAGTCCCTCCAGGATAGTCCAGACGCATGGGTTATCCACACTTACCAGCAGATGGAGACTGAGATGAAGTAATTAGATCTTACCTGCTAATTATTGTTCCTGAAGGAACGACAGTCCAGTCCCTTTACTTCTGGGTTACGCAACCCTTCCAGCAGCTTGGAGGCTGAGCCCAACCTTTTTGGAGGTGAGGCGGTATAAATACCACTGGGACCACCCACCAACTCCAGTATTCGAATGACAAAGCAAACTATAGCAATTTCTATGGACAAACAACAAACTAAAAACCTAACTCCCCTAGGGGATGATTAACGAACCGCCCAGCAAAAAAAACCCTTTTTCTCTTTTTTTTTTTTTTTTTGGAAATAGGAACAAGAAGGAACAAGAAGGAGGAAGGGCAACGGAGGGAGGCGGTATGCCCGAGACTGCCAGAGGTGACTTTCTTCTGCTCTCCTTCCCCCAGACCTGGATCTTCGCTCGGTCTGTCGCTCCGCCCTCGTCTGATAGGTCTTCAAGTCCGGCCGAGCCGGGTGGGATCAGGGACTGGACTGTCGTTCCTTCAGGAACAATAATTAGCAGGTAAGATCTAATTACTTCTTCCTTATTGTCACTCCAGTCCAGTCCCTTTACTTCTGGGATGTATCAGAGCAGTTCAACTCTGGGAGGGATCCGGCAAACCGGACTGAAGAACCGCCAGACCAAACCGCGCGTCCGCTGCGCTCTGTACGTCCAGCCTGTAGTGTTTTGTGAAGGTATGCAGCGAGGACCAAGTCGCCGCCCTACAAATATCCAAAGGGGGAACAAGACTGAACTCTGCCCACGAGGTGGCCTGAGCCCGGGTAGAGTGCGCCCGTAGTCCCACTGGGACCTGCTTCCCTTTTAGGATGTAGGCGGAGGCAATCGCTTCTCTGATCCACCTGGAGATGGAGGCCTTGGCTGCCGCCTCCCCTTTGTGCGGGCCTCCGAACTGGACGAACAGTCGTTCAGATTTCCGGAAAGGAGCTGTGCGGGAGAGGTATCGCTTCAAGATCCTCTGGACGTCTAGCAATCGTAGCTTACTCTCCCTACCTTCAGGGCCTTCGGCCGGGCAGGCCGGGAGGGTAACTGTCTGGTTCAAATGAAAGGGAGATGACCTTGGGCAGGAAGGAAGGTACTGTCCGTAGGACCACCTTGTCCCTGAGAAAGGATAGGAAAGGAGGTTGGGAGGACAGCGCTTGCAATTCAGAGACTCGCCTGGCTGAGCAGATAGCGACTAGAAAGACTGTCTTGAGGGTTAAGTCCTTCAGGGAGGCCTTCTTTACCGGTTCAAAGGGTTCCCCGACCATTGCATTTAGTACAAGATTGAGATCCCAAGGGGGGATCACCGACCTCCGTTGCAGACGCAGGCGTCTGACTGCCCTCAGGAACCTGGAGACATCCGCGTAGGCCCCTAGGGGCTTGCCGCGGACCTTACCTCTATAGCAAGCGATGGCGGCTAGTTGGACTCGTAAGGAGCTGTGCGCCAGGCCCTTGTCAAAACCGGCTTGTAAGAATTCCAGGACCTCAGAGACTGAGGCCGAAAGGGGTTTCCTTCGGTGTTCCGCACACCACGCTTCGAAGATGCGCCAGACCCTTACATAGGACAAACAGGTCGAGCGTTTCTTCGCATTCAACAGCGTTGAGATTACCGCTCCCGAATAACCTCGCTTCAAGAAACGCGCCCTTTCAATAGCCAGGCCGTAAGCGAGAATCGATCCACGTGAGGCATCAGCACCGGACCTTGCCTGAGCAGGCCCCTTTTGCAGGGGAGCCGCCAAGGCTGGTCGGCTAGCAACCTCACCAGATCCGCATACCAAGGGCGACGCGGTCAATCCGGGGCAATGAGGATCACAAGTCCCTGGTGAGACTCCACCCACTGGAGAACCTTTCCGATGAGGACCCAAGGGGGGAACACGTAGAGGAGACCCTCCGCCGGCCACTTTTAAGACAAGGCATCCAGGCCTTCGGACATTCTTTCCTTCCGCCGACTGAAGAACCGGTCCACCTTGGCAGACGAGAAACTTGCCATGAGATCCATGACTGGGAGTCCCCAGCGGGTCACTATCTGGTCGAAGGTCTCCTTCTCCAGCTCCCACTCTCCGTGGTCTATCCTGTGCCTGCTGAGGTAATCGGCCGTGAGATTGTCCGTGCCTGCCATGTGTTGTGCCGAAAGCGCTTCCAGGCGGAGCTCCGCCCACTGGAAGAGAACATCCGCCTCTTTCTCCAAGGTGGGCCTGCTGGTGCCGCCCTGGTGGTTGATGTAAGCTACCGTGGTGACTTTGTCGGAGAGAACGCAAATTGCCCTTCTCAGTACTAGAGGCTCGAGCTCTCTGAGCGCTAGGGTGACGGCCCGCAATTCCAGTCTGTTGATAGGCCATTGAGATTCCAACGGAGACCAGCGGCCCTGGACAAACTGGTCCTCGCAGTGAGCCCCCCAGCCTGACAGGCTGGCATCTGTTGTCAACAGTACCCAGAGATGAGGCTCGAGGGGCATCCCACGTTCCAGATTCCTTGCGCACTGCCACCAGCGAAGGGCTCGTTTGGTCCTCGGAGCACACGGTAACTGTGTTGAGAGGGGATGGTGTTGCGGGGACCACCGACGCAATAGAGCGCGCTGTAATGGTCTCATGTGGGCCCTGGCCTAAGGCACTACCTCTATCGCTGCCGCCATCGTGCCCAGCACCTGAAGATAATGCCATGCTGAGGGGTTTCGTCTGCTCAGAAACTGCGCGACTAGCAGTTTTAAGTCCCTTGATCGCGTTCGAGACAGGAACACTCTGCCCCTTCCGGTGTCGAATCTTGCTCCGAGATATTCGAGGTCCTGGGAAGGAGTCATCCTGCTCTTCGCTCGGTTGATGACCCACCCCAACTCCTCTCGAACCTGCATTACTCTGTCCGTCGCAGAGCGACTTTCTGCTTCCGACTCTGCCCGGATCAGCCAATCGTCTAGGTACAAGTGTACTAGTATTCCCTCCTTCCGGAGGAAGGCCGCCACTACCACCATCACCTTGGTGAAGGTCCGTGGGGCCGTCGCTAGGCTGAAGGGAAGGGCCTGGAATTGAAAGTGGCCCCCCGGTACCGCGAATCTTAGGAACTGTTGATGGGACTTCCTGACTGGAATATGCAGGTAGGCTTCTGTCAAGTCGAGGGACGTCAGGAACTCTCCGCCCCTTACTGCTGCGATGACTGATCGTAGGGTCTCCATGTGGAAATGTGGTACCCTGAGACAGCGGTTGACCTGTTTTAAATCCAGGATTGGCCGGAAGGACCCCTCTTTCTTTGGCACTACGAAGTAAATCGAGTATCGACCCGATCCAAACTGGTCTGGTGGTACTGGGACCACTGCCCCGAGTGCAATTAGCCGTGCGAGGGTTGTTTCTATCGCCGACCTCTTTGCAGGAGATCCGCTGGGAGATTGAATGAATGCTGGAGGTATTTGCTTTGCGAATTCGAGAGCGTAGCCCTCTCTGATCACCTCCAGTACCCATTGATCCGAAGTGACCCGGGACCAGGCGGGAAGGAACTGCCTTAAGCGACCTCCCACTGGCCGCTCTTCCCCCTGGCCCCCCGTCGCCTCATTGGTGTTTTCTAGGGGCCGAGGAGAAGGAGGAGGCCGCAAAACCGCGACCTGCTCCCCGAAACCCCCGGAAACCTTGACTCCTGGCGGGGAAGGGTCCCCTGGAAGGGGGGTTGGATCTGGCAGGGCGAAACCTCCGAGAGTCCCTGGGCTGGGTGCGATTCTGGGGCAGAGGACGACTTTGTTTCGGTCTGTCTTCTGGTAGCCTGCCTCCTTTGGACTCGCCAAGGTCCTTTACCAGCTTCTCTAAATCCTCCCCAAACAGCAGCTTCCCCTTAAAGGGGAGTCGACTCAGGCGTGCCTTTGAAGAGGCATCCGCTGCCCAATTTCGTAACCACAAATAACGCCTGGCTGCGACCACCGAGGCCATGTTCTTGGCCAGGCTTCTGATGAGGTCATACTGACTATCCGCCAAGTAGGGTGCTCCGGATTCCAACCTAGCGGCGTTGGGCCGGGCGTCACTCGCGGTAACCTCCGCTGCCTGAAGTTGCTATGACCACCTTAAGCAGGCCCGAGCTACCCAAGCTCCCAAGACGGAGGCCTGTAAGGCGAGGGCGCTTACGTCAAATGCTTGTTTCAGGAGCGTATCCAATTTTCTGTCCTGAGAATCCCTTAAGGCCGTGCTGCCTTCAACTGGGATAGTAGTCTTTTTAGTGACTGCTGATACCGCTGCATCCACTCTGGGGGACTTCAGCAGCTCCTTGTCTGCCTCTGGGAGAGGATATAGGCGCAGCATGGAGCGGGTCCCCCTTAGACTAGATTCCGGCTGGTCCCATTCTTCCTGGATCATCTGACGTACCACTCTGTGGACCGGAAAGACCTTATGGGATCTCCTAATGGCCTGGATCAATGGGTCCTCCAACGCCTCTTCCTCAACTGGCGTATCAGAGGCCACATTGAGCACCTTTAGGGACTCATTAATTAATGCCGGGAGCTCCTCCCGACGAAAGACTCTGATGATCCTGGATTGGTCTTCCTCCGGGATCTCTCCTTCTTCCAGCTCCTCCTCCTCTTCGTCCAAGTCCTTGTCCGAGTAGGTCTCCTCCGGAGTACCCTGTGAGAGGGTCGCAAGGGGCTCCTCCTCACTCAGTCGGGGGCGCTTCGTTGGCATGCCGGATTCTGGATTGCCTGCCCCCAAGAGCCTGGCTGGTTTGTCTTCCCTTGACGGTCCGGCCTCAACTGCCCCTAAGCCCTGCTTCCGCAAGCAATAGGCCTTGTGCGGTAAGAGTATGAAGTCCGGGGAGAAAAAATCCCCGGACCCTCCTTCCCCCGCAGGGAGGGGGGTAGGGAAGGAGAAGGTATGTCCGAGGACGTAGGAGGAGGTACCTGTGACCCTCCCTCCCCTCCTAGGAGGTCTCCTGGCCCCTGAGGAGGGAGAGCTACAGCCAGATTAATTTCCTGCTCAACTGAGGCCGCCACTGCGGCGCAGCTCCTGCAGATTCCTGCCTCTGCGGAGGTGCCCCTGCGTGTTCCGCAGGAAGGGCAGCAGGGCTTGATTGCCATGCCCTAGTTCTGGGGACTTCCCCCTGTAAATATAAAAATTCAATATAAAACTCAATATACTTCTCCCCGTCCTCCTCCTCTTGGAGGGGGAACCAACCAGCCCCTTAGCTTGGGCACAAAGGAAAACAAATCAGTTCAAAAAGAAACAAAGGTAACAGAATTAAAATTAAAATTAAAAGTTTAAAATTAAAAGTTTAAAATGAAAAGTTAAGTTTAGCTCCTTTTCCTCCAACGGAGGTAGTTGCGTTTTAACAGCTGCAACTGGATCCTGTGCCCGGCTCGGGGATCCTGGCCCGCAGGCTCTACACGTGGTGGGCCTCACCACGTGGAGCCAGATCGGGGGACCGTGAGGTTAGCCGTCGGGCCGTGCCGTGCTTCAAGTGAGGTCCTGAGCCAAATCTCAGCACCTCGCCGCTTTAGCAGCTCCCCCGCGATGTCGGGAAGGCCGGTCCTCGCTGCCGCGTCCGTCCGCCCCTGGACGGGATCGGCGGTAGGCCCCGAATGGCGGTCTTGCCTCTAGCGCTCAGCCACCCGGAGGGCTTCGGCGCGAGGCAGGGAATGGCAGCGGGGTTCCCCTATGGCCCGGCTGTCCTTGTCCGGAGCAGGAGAGAGCCGATGTCCTCCTTGACACTGTAGGCCGCCGCTTACCTCCGCTACCCGGCCCGATCAGGAGGGGAGGAGGGGAGAGAAGAGAGCAGGCAGAATTTAAAGGCGCAGGAGCTTGCAAAAAGGAAACTAAACTCCAAACACCAAAATAAATGTAAGTAAATAAAGTATTAAATAAAGAATTAACTAAAAGTAGGACTCCAGTAAGCCCCAGGCTTACGGAACCCTCCAGCTGCTTGGAGGCTGAGAATACTGGAGTTGGTGGGTGGTCCCAGTGGTATTTATACCGCCTCACCTCCAAAAAGGTTGGGCTCAGCCTCCAAGCTGCTGGAAGGGTTGCGTAACCCAGAAGTAAAGGGACTGGACTGGAGTGACGATAAGGAACCACTGGTTTGATTTTGACGTCACCACATAAAGGGACCTGTGCAGCCTCATCTCACCAGTATTTCTGTAACAAAGCAGACTCCACCACAAGTGAATCATAACAGTTCATTCTCTATCTATAAACACACACAAACACATGTAAACATACTCACCAAAGGAGCCTTTTTGCGCAATGAAAACCCTGCAGGAGAAAGAGACCAGAACAACTCCCACAAGGTTCGTAGCCAACTTCATCAAGTAGCACCACCTCATCATTAATTGGCAGGCTGCCCTGAAGGAGAATAATATGCCAGAGAACTGCAGGACCCGACAGCTGCAGTAACCTAACCACATGCAAGGCCGGGCCCAAGAACCAAAACCCAAGGGTGGGTCCTGGACTGGACTGGAGGGACTCAAATAAAGACAATTAGCAGGTAAGGTCTAATTTCACCTTCCTTATTGTCCCTCCAGTCCAGACGCGTGGGATGCAACAGAGCAGTGCCCAATAACAGGGACGGAAATAGAATGGCCCAGCCTGAGTTTACTAAGGGAAATCCTCCCCCGAGAAGGAGCTGAGCAATGGCAGCAAAACATGAAAGAGACAGACGATGGCTTTGAAAGAGGCTGGTGGACGTGAGGATCGCCTGGTAACATGCCTGCCTGGTGCGAAGGTAGCGGACCTCACGCGCCACCTAGATAAGGTCTTAGATAGTGCTGGGGAGGAGTCTGCTGTCTTGGTACATGTCGGTACCAATGACATAGGAAAATGTGGTAGGGAGGTTCTGGAGGCTAAATTTAGGCTTTTAGGTAGGAAGTTGAAATCCAGAACTTCCAGGGTAGCATTCTCCGAAATGCTTCCTGTTCCATGCGCAGGACCCAAAAGACAGGAAGAGCTCCGGAGTCTCAATGCGTGGATGAGACAATGGTGCAGAGATGAGGGTTTTGGATTTGTTAGGAACTGGGAAACATTCTGGGGAAAGGAGGGGCTCTTCCGAAGGGATGGGCTTCACCTTAACTGGGATGGAACCAGGCTGCTGGCATTAACCTTTAAAAAGGAGATAGAGCAGCTTTTAAACTAGATATTAGGGGAAAGCCGACAGTTGCCTAAGAGCGGATGGTTCGGAAGAATGTATCTTTGAAGGATACTACCAAAAGCAGAGAGGTTCCACAAAAGAGTAAAGTAGCCCTAATGCCCTCAAGTATGGAGCAGACAGAGCTTAAAGATCCCAAATTACCCATGTCTAACAATAGCCAAATTAATATGAATAAAATACATTCTCTAAAATGCTTGTATGCAAATGCTAGAAGTCTAAAAAATAAGATGGGAGAGTTAGAATATATAGCACTAAATGAAAGGTTAGATATGATTGGAATATCAGAGACATGGTGGAAGGAGGACAACCAGTGGGACACTGTGATACCTGGGTACAAACTATATCGTAATGATAGAGCTGATCAAATTGGTGGAGGGGTTGCTCTCTATGTTAGAGAGGGCACTGAGTCAGAAAGGATTAAAGTTTTGCAGGAAACAAAATCTGCTGTAAAATCTATATGGATTGAAATTCCATGTAAAAGGGGGAAGGCAATGGCAGTGGGGGTGTACTATCGAGCGCCTGGCCAGAATGACCAAATGGATGATGAAATGCTCAAAGAAATCAAGGAAGCTAACAAATGTTACAGCGCAGTAATAATAATGGGTGATTTCAACTACCCCGGTATCGACTGGGTCAGTGTCACGTCAGGACATGCTAGGGAGATAAAGTTCCTAGATGAAATAAATGACTGCTTCTTGGAGCAGCTGGTTCATGAACCGACCAGAGGGGAAGCCATATTAGACCTAGTCCTTAGTGGAACACCAGATAGCACAGTTACTTACCTGTAACAGGTGATCTCTGGGAACAGCAGGAATTAGTCATCACATATGGGTACGTCGGCACCGACGGAGCCCGCGCGGGAAAGCTCCCCAGCTTTTCAGATTAAAAGCTTTTGGGGCCTCCCACTGCACATGCGCGCTGCCTTCCCGCCTTCCTGACCAGCTCTCGTCAGTTCGAGTTTAAAGCTGAGACAATAGAGAGAGAGGACAGGAAGATAGATAGATAGAGATACAACTCCTAGGGGAGGTGGGTGGGTTGTGATGACTAATTCCTGCTGTTCCCAGAGATCACCTGTTACAGGTAAGTAACTGTGCTATCTCCAGGAACAAGCAGGAATACGTCATCACATATGGGGACTCCCTAGCTAAGATGCCTGGGAGATCCCCCTCCAAGGGTAAACCATCTTCGCATGGATCTCAGGCATCCATCCAGGGAAGGTGGGCAGGAGTTGTTTAAGTATGGAACAGGTGTTTGAGGACAGCCTGACCAAACAAGGCATCCCGGCGGGAGTCCTTGTCCAAGCAGTAATGGGCTGTGAAGGTATGAACCGAGGCCCAAGTGGCTGCTCGACAGATCTGATCTATGGACACAGAGTGAAGATGAGCCATAGAAGTGGCCATGGCCCTCACATTGTGAGCTGTGACATGGCCCTCCATAGAAATGTTCTTACTCTGGTAAGCAAAAGAAATACACTGAGCGATCCAATTGGAAAGTGTACGCTTGGTGACTGGAAGTCCCAAATGAGAAGGATCAAAAGCCACGAAAAGTTGGGAAGACTTTCGATGTGGTTGAGTCCTGTTGAGGTAAAAGGCAAGAGCTCTTTTACAATCCAGAGTATGAAGGTTCCTCTCTGCACTGGATGCATGAGGAGCCGGGAAAAAGACAGGTAGATATACCTCTTGATTAAGATGAAAAGGCGAGACCACTTTGGGCATAAAGTGGGGATTCGTCCTAAGGACCACCTTATCATGATGAAACCTAGTATAAGGTGGATGAGCCACTAAAGCCTGCAGTTCACTGATGCGGCGAGCCGAAGTGACTGCAATAAGGAAAACAACCTTCCAGGAAAGAAATTTGAAGGAGGTAGAGTCCAAAGGCTCAAAAGGTGGCTTCATAAGCTGACCTAGAACGAGGTTCAAATCCCATGCTACCGGAGGAGGTCGGATGGGAGGTTTAGTTAGAGTCAGGCCTCTCATGAAACGTGCAACAAGAGGATGAGAGGAGACAGGTTGTCCATTTATAGGTTTTAAGGATGCTGCAATAGCACTCAAATGGACCCTTACTGAATTCGTCTTAAGGCCTGCATTTGAAAGATGCAGGAGATAGTCCAAGAGGGAATTCAAAGGAAGTGCTAGAGGGTCAAGACCCTGCTGAGCACACCAAATGGAAAAACGTTTCCATTTGAAAGCATAAGAACGCCTCGTGGAAGGTTTCCTAGAGGCATGAAGGATATCTGTCACAGGTTGAGAAAGATTAAAGTCTTGAAGACTTAGGCCTTCAGTAACCAAGCTCTGAGATGTAGGGATTTGGGGTTTGGGTGCCACAAAGTCCCCTCCTCCTGAGACAGAAGGTCTGGCGCAGCTCCCAGGTCCAGGGAGGATCCCTGGGAGAGATGCAGAAGTAGAGGGAACCACACCTGGCGTGGCCAGCGGGGAGCTATGAGGATCATAGTCCCGTGATCCCTCTGGAGCTTGAACAGAGTCTTGGATATTAGAGGAATGGGTGGAAAGGCATAGAGGAATTCCTGACCCCAATGCAGGAGGAAGGCATCGTGGGCCTGAGCTCCCTGACACTGAGTTCTGGAACAGAACCGGGGAAGTTTGGCATTCCACGGACTTGCAAAGAGGTCTATGTCCGGGGTCCCCCATTCCTGAAAGATTCTGCGTATCTGGTCCATATGTAGGGACCATTCGTGTGGAAGCAGAACTCGACTGAGTCTGTCTGCACGAGAGTTTTGAACTCCTGGAAGATACACTGCAAGAAGGTGAATTTGATGCTCTCTGGCGAAGGCCCATATTCTGAGAGCTTCGTTGCAAAGCGACAGAGAGCCTGTCCCTCCTTGTTTGTTTATATAGAACATGGCTACCTGATTGTCTGTCTGAACTAGGACAGTCAGGTTGACAAGGAGGGTATAGAAGACCTTGAGGGCAAGGTAAATCGCTCGCAGTTCCAGGAGGTTGATATGAAGGGTGGCCTCCTGTGGAGACCAAGTGCCCTGAGTGGAGAGGTTCTGAAGATGAGCTCCCCACCCTGTTTGGGAGGCATCTGTTGTGAGGGTTGCTTGGGGCAACAAAGGTTGGAAGGGGGCCCCCAACAACAGATTCTTGGTGGATGTCCACCATTGGAGGGACCAAAATAGACGGCTTGAGGTGAGTATTTGGTCGGAGAGCGCTCCAGATGCTTGAGTCCACTGGGTGGCCAAGGTCCATTGAGCTGCTCTCATATGCAGACGAGCGTAGGGCACCACATGTACCGTGGAGGCCATGTGGCCCAGAAGTCGCAGCATTTCCCGGGCTGTCAAATGACTGCTGGACTGAGCTTGGGAGGCCAAACTCAGCAGGCGTTGGGCCCTGACCTGAGGCAGGTAGGCCCTTGCAGTGATGGTGTCTAACTGGGCACCTATGAACTCGAGAGACTGAGTAGGGATTAGTTGAGACTTGGGAAGGTTTACTACCAGTCCTAGATACTGCAGAAGACGCCTTGTGCGGTCCAGGGAAATTTGGGCCTGGGACTGAGAGGGAGCTCGGATGAGCCAGTCGTCCAGGTATGGGAATATGAAAATTCCCAGGCCTCTTAGAAAGGCAGCTACGACTGCCATGCATTTGGTGAACACTCTTGGAGCAGAGGCTAGACCGAAGGGGAGTACTCTGTACTGGAAATGTTTTCCCTGAAACAGAAATCGAAGGTATTTTCTGTGGGATGGGTGGATGAGTATGTGTGTATATGCATCCTTTAGGTCTAGAGAACAAAGCCAATCCTGACTCTGAAGGTATGGAAGGAGAATGCCCAGAGAAAGCATTTTGAATTTCTCCTTGAAAAGAAATTTGTTCAATTCTCTCAGATCCAGAATTGGTCTGAAGCCCTCTGTCTTCTTTGGTATTAGAAAATAAGGGGAGTAGAATCCCGTCCCCTGTTGAAGAAGAGGGACCTCCTCTATTGCCCCCTGGGCAAGGAGGGAGGAGACTTCCTGACCCAAGAGGGCCAGGAGAGATGGGGGAGAATTGAACTGCCTCACCATAGTATAAGGAGGAAGGTCGGAAAAATGGAGTTTGTAACCCTCTCTGATGATAGAGAGGGTCCATTGCTCTGATGTAATTTGCTCCCATCTGGGAGCAAAGTGAGCTAACCTTCCGGGTATGGTGAGGGGCTCTGGTTGTTCTAGAGCCAGAAAAGTTAAGTTCTCTAGTGGCAAGTCAAAACCCCTGAGGGGGTGGAGCCTGCTGAGGCGTAGCAGACGCCGCAGGCTTTGACCTTGCCTGTTTAGGTTGCTGACGTTTAGCAGCAAAACGAGGCTGAGAGGATTGTTGGCCAGTATTTGTAGAAAATCTGGACTTCTTGTAATAAGGCCTCTTAAAAGACTTCTTCTTGGCAGGAGTGGAGGTAGACTTAGAAAGTCTATCTAAGGTGGCATTTTCTGCATCCATTTGAGTGGCCTTAATTTGCCACTCCTCACCAAATAAGTTCTCACCTGTACAGGGCAGATTTCGTAAGCCATCTAGGACCCAAGGTTCTAGATCAGAAGCCTGGAGCCAAGCAAGACGTCGGGCTGCTATAGCAATGCCCGAAGCCCTACCAGCACCCTCAAAGGAATCAAAAGCTGCCCTGTTGGAGAACTTTGAAATATCCAAAAGGTGTTTCACTAAGGAAATGAACTGCTCCCTCTTATCCTCAGGGATAAAGGGGGCAAAATGCCGAACTTTTAGAGCGATTTCACTGAGAAACATGCCCATGTAAAGACTATAGGAATTAATCCTGGCTATAAGCATAGTAGCCTGGAAAATTTTCCTGCCAAAAGAGTCTAGAGTCTTACATTCTCGCCCTGGAGGAGTAGAAGAGTGCCTTTTGGTACTCTTTATCTTCTTCATTGCAGACTTCACCACAATAGAATGGTGAGGCAACTGGGTTTTTTGGAAACCAGGAGAAGGGGGGACACGGTACATGGTGTCCAACCTGCGAGAAGAAGGAGACAATGTTAGAGGAGCCTCCCATAAGTCCATCAAGTGTTCTTGAAGGATTTCATGGATAGGCAGGGTGACTGCCTCTTTAGGAGACTTAGAGTATCCTAAAATATCCAGTTTCTTTGATCTGGGTTCCTTTTCAGAGGATGAAGCAATAGAAAGACCTTTAGCCATTTCTATGATGAAGTCCTGAAAGGACAAATCCTCTGGTGGAGACATTCTCCTGTTAGGAGAAGAAGGCTCCTCAGGAAGATCAAGGGAGAACTCATCAGAATCATCAGAGGAGTTAAAATCCTCTGAAGAAGCAGAGTATCCTCTATGTGCTTCCAACGCACGATACGCATACCGTTCGGTATCGACATCGGGCGTACCGGGTATGGGATCGGTACCGGGCAAAAGCCCGGATCCGGCATGCGGAACCGATCTGCGTTTGGAAGACGATGGCCTCGGTTCCGGTATGGAAGCCATTACCGGAACCGGACGCGGTACCGCTGGCTGCGGTACCGAGGGCGTAGCAGCATTAATAAAAGCCAGAATGGCCTGCTGCATGACTTGGACAGTATTGCCCATAGACGCCACTGCTGCCTGGATGTCGGTACCGGTATGGGCCGGTACCCCAGAGCAGTACAACAGGTGATCTGTCGAGGCCGCGCCATCGATGTCAACCTGTGACCCCATGATTGCTTTGGAGGCCGGAGCCTCCCGCCGGGGTTTTTTGGCCTGGGCAGAATCCTCGAACTCAGAATTGAGAGCCTCTCGATCTTTAGAAAGAGATTTGCTTTTAGAGGATTTGCCCACTGGAGTTTTGGTTACCTGAGATCCATCCGGAGAGGAAGACCTGGATGACTGTGATGCTTCTGAAGGAAACAGCACATGGAACTTGTTGGCCCGGTTCTGCAATCCACGTTTCGACATCTGGGAGCAGGATGGGCAGTCCGGTATGGAATGGTCAGGTCCTAAACATTTAAGACACCATTCATGGGTGTCTGTAAGAGGAATGACAGCACTGCACTTGGTACACTTTTTAAAACCAGGAACTGGCTCCATGAGGAGAATTTGTGTAGGCCTGAAGGCCTAACAAAGTACCAAGCTGTGCTGAAGAAAAGAAAAATTTTTTTTTTTTTTTTTTTTAAAAGAAAGAAAGAGAGACCGGCAGTACCGGTTTCAGAATGGGGAAGGCAGGTACGCGGTCTAAAGAAAACAATAAAATCAACAATTTCTTCAGCGGTGACAGGAACACGACCTGCTGGCTCCGCGGAAAAAAAGAAAACTGACGAGAGCTGGTCAGGAAGGCGGGAAGGCAGCGCGCATGTGCAGTGGGAGGCCCCAAAAGCTTTTAATCTGAAAAGCTGGGGAGCTTTCCCGCGCGGGCTCCGTCGGTGCCGACGTACCCATATGTGATGACGTATTCCTGCTTGTTCCTGGAGATCTAGTGCAAGAGATAAGGTTGTTGGGGCCACTTGGCAATAGTGATCATAGCATGATCGCCTTTGATTTAATTAGTGGAGGAGGGATAGTAAGGAAATCCACAGTACTACCTTTTAACTTTCGAAAGGGAGACTATGATAAAATGAGGAAAACAGTTAAGAAAAAACTAAAAGGAGCAGTTGCAAAGGTTAAAGACGTACATCAGGCTTGGCTGTTGTTTAAAAATACTATCTTGGAAGCCCAGACAAGCTGTATTCCACGCTTTAAGAAAAGTGGAAGGAAGTCCAAAAAACTGCCAGCATGGTTTAAAGGTGAGGTCAGAGAGGCTGTTGTTGCCAAAAAAGCATCTTTCAAGAAATGGAAAAAAGAGCCAAACGACGAAACCTGGAAACAGCACAAGCACTGGCAAGTCAAATGCAAGGCATTGATAAGGCAGGCAAAGGGAGAATTTGAGAAGAAGCTTGCTGCAGAAGCAAAAACGTGAAGTAAAGACCTTTTCAAGTACATTTGTAGCAAAAAACCTGTGAGAGAGTCAGTTGGTCCATTAGATGATAAAGGGGTTAAAGGAGCACTAAGAGGCGACAAGGCGATAGTGGAGAGACTGAATGAATTCTTTGCTTCGGTCTTTACTGAGGAAGATGTAGGGATGTTACCCATGACTGAAGTGGTATTTAAAGGTGCGGAAGAATTGAAGGAAATATCGATACATCGGGAAGATGTATTACAACTATTAGATAAACTGAAGAGTAGCAAATCACTTGGGCCGGATGTTATACCTCCAAGGGTGTTGAAAGAACTGAAATATGAGATTGCAGACCTGCTATTAGTAATCTGTAAACTATCATTAAAATCATCTCTAATACCTGAAGACTGGAGGATCGCCAATATAACACCAATTTTTAAAAAGGATTCCAGGGGTGATCCGGGAAACTACAGACCGGTGAGCCTGACATCAGTACCGGGAAAAATGGTAGAAACCATCATAAAGAATAAAATTACTCAGCATGTAGATAGTCATGACCTAATGTGAGACAGCCAACATGGCTTTAGACAAGGAAGATCTTGTCTTACTAATCTGTTATGTTTTTTTGAAGGAGTGAATAATCAGGTGGACAAAGGTGAGTCGGTTGATATTGTGTATCTGGACTTTCAGAAAGCCTTTGACAAGGTCCCTCATCAGAGACTTTGGCAAAACTAAAGAGTCATGGGATAGGAGGCAGTGTACTACTGTGGATCAGGAACTGGTTAAAAGATAGAAAGCATAGGGTAGGGCTAAATGGCCAATTTTCTCGATGGAGAAAGGTGAATAGTGGTGTACCCCAGGGATCTGTGCTGGGTCCGCTGCTTTTTGACATATTCATAAATGACCTGGAAAGTGGAATAACGAGTGAGGTTATCAAATTTGCAGATGACACACAACTATTTAAAGTTGTTAAAACCCAAGAGGATTGTGGAAAATTGCAAGAGGATCTTGATAAATTGGAAGACTGGGCATCGAAATGGCAGATGAAATTTAATGTGGACAAGTGCAAGGTTATGCACCTAGGGAAGAACAACCCAAACTAAGGTTACACGATGCAAGGTTCCACATTAGGAACTACCACCCAGGAAAAAGATTTAGGCGTCATTGTGGATACCATGTTAAAACCCTCGGCCCAGTGTGCAGCAGCGGCCAAGAGAGCAAATAGAATGCTAGGTATGATAAGGAAAGGAATGGAAAATAAAACAAAAGATATTATAATGCCTCTATATCGTTCCATGGTGAGACCGCACCTTGAATATTGTGTGCAATTCTGGTCGCCGTATCTTAAAAAGGATATAGCGATTTTAGAAAAGGTTCAGAGAAGAGCCACCAAAATGGGAAAGGGGATGGAAGGATACTCCTATGAAGAAAGGCTAAAAAGGTTAGGGCTCTTTAACCTGGAAAAGAGACGGCTGAGGGGAGATATGATAGAAGTCTATAAATTAATGAACGGAGTGGAACGGGTAAACGTAGATCGATTGTTTACCTTATCAGAATATAGAAAGAGTAGGGGACATGCAATGAAGCTACAGGGTAAACTATTTAAGACTAATAAAAGAAAATATTTTTTCACTCAACGTGTAATCAAACTCTGGAATTTGTTACCGGAGGATGTAGTAAAGGCTGTTAGTGTAGCTGGGTTTAAAAAAGGTTTGGACAAGTTCCTGGAGGAAAGGTCCATAAGCCATTATTAAGAAGGGACCAAGGATATCAATGCTTGAACCAATACAAGCATTGTGGAACCTGTGTCCCTTGGGGAAACTGCTAGGTACATATGACCTAGATTGGCCACTGTTGGAAACAGAATACTGGGCTTGATGGACCTTGGTCTGACCCGGTATGGCATATCTTATGTTCTTATGTTAAACATGCAGCCCACAGCCTTTTCTATATGTATGTGTGTCAGACAGCTCTCCACAATTGATGAATAGTAGCTGTAGGAGTAGCTATCCAGAGTACCACAAGCCAGTCGCAAGGAGACCTGTGTATCATAACTGCCTGTCCCTTCGGGCACACAGAACAGAGAAAGGAAAACTAAGAAGGAGAAAAATTCATAAAATCCTGAACAGAAACTGAGCCGTGAGCAAACTGCACCATGATAAGGCAACACATGAAATCCTGAGGTACCTACAGAAAAAAACAACTAGCACCCCAAGGCTAGCAGTGCTAGCCTTGGGGTGCTAGCCTTGGGGAGTGGAGGCTAGCCTTGGGGAGTGGAGGAGTGGCCTAGTGGTTGGGGCAAGGTACTTCAGGCTGGAAGATCAGGGGTTCAAATCCCACTAGAGGACAGCAACCTTAGAAACATAGAAACATGATGACAGAAAAAGACCACAAGGCCCATCTAGTCTGTCCTTCCATAACAACAACTACAACAGTCCACTTTTTACCTTTAGAGATCCTCTGTGTTGGTCCCATGCTTTTTTGAATTCAGTTACTGTCCTCATCTCTACCACCTCCACTGGGAGACTATTCCACGGATCCACTACTCTTTCCGTAAAGAAATATTTCCGCATATCACTCCTGAATCTATCTCCCTTCACCCTCATCCCATGTCCCCTCGTCGCAGAACTTGCTTTCAATTGAAAGAGGCTCTCTCCCTGAACATTTATGCCACGGAGGTATTTAAACATCTCAATCATATCACCTCTATCCCGCCTTTCCTCTAAGGTGTACATATTAAGATCCTTAAGTCTGTCCTCATATGCTTTATAATGAAGACTACTAATCATCTTAGTAGCAACCCTCTGCACCGACTCCATCCTGTTCACATCCTTTTGAAGGTGCGGTCTCCAGAATTGCACACCATACTCCAAATGAGGTCGCACCAAAGACTTATACAGAGGCATTATCACCTCCTTTTTTCTGCTAGCCATTCCTCTCCGTATGCACCCAAGCATCCTTCTAGCTTTTGCCGTCGCCTTTTCTACCTGTTTAGCTACTTTAAGATCATCGGACACAACTACGCCTAGGTCCCGCTCTTCTTTAGTGGACAAAAGTACTTCACCTCCTATGCTGTATTGCTCCCTTGGATTGCTGCAGCCCAAATGCATGACCTTACATTTTTTAACATTAAATCCCAGCTGCCAAATTCTAGACCATTCTTCAAGCTTAGCTAGATCCCTCCTCATGTTATCTACACCTTCCTGGGTGTCTACTTTATTGCATATTTTGGTATCATCCGCAAAGAGGCAAACCTTACCCGACAGCCCTTCCGCTATATCACTAACAAAGATGTTAAAAAGAATCGGACCAAGGACAGATCCCTGGGGCACACCACTGGTAACATCCTTCTCCTCAGAGTGAGCTCCATTTACTTGTACTCTTTGTCGCCTCCCACCCAACCAATTTCTAACCCAAACAGTAACTTTAGGGTCCATCCCTAGGGTGCTCAGTTTGTTTATAAGTCGCCTGTGAGGAACAGTGTCAAAGGCTTTACTGAAATCTAAATACACCACATCTAGAGCTCTCCCTCGGTCCAACTCCCTGGTCACCCAGTCAAAGAAATCAATCAGATTTCCTTGGGCCGGAAGGACTGGGGTTTCTAGTCCCACAGGTGCTCCTTGTGGTCTTGGGCAAAGCCACTTAACCCTCCATAGCCCATGTTCCCTGTAAAATAGTTATCTCCAAGTTATAATGCCCTGTTCAATGTAATTTCAGTTTGTTCAATGTAAACCACATTGATGCAGAATAGCACGGTATATAAGAGAATGTAAATAAATAAATAGCAGCAGATTCAGACTTTCCACTGTAACCCGATTGCCAACATCAGCAGAAGTGGTAGACCAAGAAAGACCTCATTGCCCTCCTTTAGGTTTTTTTATTTTTTGTATGTGCTTTCTTTCTTTTCACAGCAAAAAGCCCCACTCATATTCCCTCTATCTCTGAGAGAGAAGGAAGAGGCCACAACGAACCAAGTTGCAGTGAGAACCAGCATTTGAACTCCTGCGGCACCAATAACTGCCGGCAAAAAGGGACCCCTTCACCCCAATCAAGAAAGCCATCCAGAACAACAGAAAGTGAAGATACCTAAGGAGAAGACCAAAAGAACCAACCCACTGCAAGGGAACCCCTTGCATAGTGGTTGAGGTATGTTACCTCAGGCCAGGGGTTTGAATCCTGCTAGAAGACAGCAACCTTGGCTGGAAGGACTGGGGTTTCTAGGCCCACAGGTGCTCCTTGTGGTCTTGGGCACGTCACTTAACCCTCCATTGCCTCAGGTACAAAAATATAGATTGTGAGCCCTTCGGGGTAAGGGAAATATATATTTATACAGTACCTGAATGTACACCGCACTGACTTGTAGAAAAGCGGTATATAAGCCTAGTTAAATAAATAACTCACCTATTGTCAACTCGACCCCCAAAGGTGCCAAGCAAAGCTGGACCAAAAAGAACTCACTGATGGACCAGTCAGAGAATACCCCTCAAGCTGAACTAAAAGTTCATTGGCCCCTGTAGCTAGATGTAACAGGGCAGTGCAGAGCTGCAACCTGACACACCCTGAAGGCCTTCTAGGACCGTCCTTCCGAAGTGACTATTCAGAAGTGCCTGAGGTGTGAAGAGGACATCGCCTGTCTGGGCCGAACTGCTGCCCAGCCTGCCCAAAATAGGTCTGAAAGGCCAGGATTCATAAACTACAATTAGACGAGCTCACTCCCCGGAACCTACTGCAGAGACCACCACCTAGCTACTGCCAAGAGTACATTAGCCTCCAGCAACCTCCCTGGTGTTCTGATATGTGAAGCAGTTTGGGAGAAAAAAAACTGATACCTGACAGCCTAAACTGTCCTGCTGTCCTTCAGAGCTGCCATGTGAAACAACAAACCACAGGCCTCCCCGGGAGAGCCCGCCAGCAGCTACAGCTTCACCTCTGACCCCCTTCTGTGTACCATGGAGACTGGACAGCCTTGTAGCTCCCAGGTCCCCCTAGGCCCCGGGGGTAGACCTCCGAGCCCTCTTGACAGATGTGCAATTGGTAGAGCCCACCCCGGTGAGCCCTGCACAGAACATTATTACCGACTATCCACTAAGCAGGCCTAAGCCACATAGGAACTCTTTTGACTTTACTCAATGAATCATCCAGTTGCCACGCCGATCAAAAACTCCTGAGCTAGCAATGATGCAAGAGAAGGCAGCCTAAGAACCAGGAAAATTTTCATCTGTCCCTTCCAAAATGGGGAGCCATCCCTTGCTGGACCCGAGCTGAAAGACTACATACATAACCATGTTCCTCACACTGCCAAGCATGACTAAATAATGTCCAACCAAACACTTGCATCCATAGGTATAGCAGGGACCCCCCCTAAAATGGTTTGCATCATACATTTCCAACAGGATGCAACAAGTCCAATTCAACGATGATAAAGCAGATGCCTTCCCCCAAACCCAGGGGATCCCTCAAGGGTCGGCCTTATCATCGCTCCTATTCAATTTGTACATAAAACCGATCTGCGAGATCTTTCAGAAGCACAACATCAATTACCACATCTATGCTGACGATGTGATGCTGTACACGCAACTTGACATAACACAATCAGATTTCACTCCAATAGAAGAATGTCTTGACTTGCTTCAATCATGGCTCCAACAAAACAACATGTCAATAAACCACAAGAAAACAGAGGTCATGTTTATCTCCAAGAAAACCAACTTCATCCCGCCCACCACAGTCACCCTTAACAAAAACATATATCATACGAAGCCTGCAATAAAATATCTAGGGGTCCTACTAGACAGCAACCTTAGGATGGATAAACACCTCCGAACAATTAACCGAGCCATTTTTTACAAACTGAAAGTTCTTCAACCACTTCGCAATATCCTCGAAAAATCTGACTTCAGAACTGTTGCACAAGCTCTCATCATCCCTCACCTGGACTACTGCAACGCCATTCTGCAAGGCCTTCCGAAGAACACCTTAAACATCTTGCAAATGGCTCAAAATGTTGCTGCAAGAGTCATCATGGAAAAAAAAGTCACAGATCACATAACACCAGTACTAATGGAACTGCATTGGCTCCCGGTGGCCGCTCGCATCATGTTCAAACTTCTCATAACAACGTTTAAGCTTATCCACAACATCGCACCATCATACCTCGATAACCTAATTACTATTCAACCCCACAACAGGAGCAGAAGAACCATAAACCTCAACGCTCTCTGTGTTCCAAACAGCATAAGAACTGTCAAAGCAGAAACAAGCAATAGGGCATTCACATATACAGCACCAATCCACTGGAACCAACTCCCACACGAGTTGCGACTCACAAACAACTTGAGTGAATTTAGAAGGAAACTCAAAACTCACTTATTTCAGGCCCACTACAACCTGACCTAAATGCGACACGCTACCTCAACCAAATGTCTTTTGCCTGCCACGCCTGCATTTAAAACACCGGTATGTAATCATGTATATTTGTATATTTTGGGCCCCACCCACGCACCTGCAATCAAATGTATACTTAGATTTGTGTGCCCCAATCAAATGTATATTAGATCCAACTGATTTTCCTGTCTTATGTAAATCATTGCCTAATCGTAATGTATATCTAAAAATCTCTGTATTATACGATACACAATGATTCTGTAAAGTAAACCGCTGCTGATCGTAGGAAGCAGCGGTATACAAATGTTTACTAAATAAATAAAATAAATAAATAAACTATAACTAAATACCACCAAGACTCAAGTCAGATAGTCTCCAGGCACTCCCAGTACCTAAGTGAGCCAGCAAGAGAATAGACGAGTCGCACCTATGGGCCACCTCCCTGAGGACTGAGGCCGATGCTACCTCTCCAGAGAGAAAACAGAGGCCAGGCTGCCTGCTGCGAAGATGAAACCAAACCTAAAGTTGTGAACTGCCATGAAAACTAACCAACTTCCCTACAAATATGGAAAAGAATCTACTCTGAACCCTCATGGCCAACATCAGATTGGTCCTAAAACGTTGCAGCAGCCAACACAGAGAAGAACGCCAACCTTCAAAGTGACAGAGAATAGGGCCCAAGAGCAGTAAGCCACATAGAACCGGTACTCCCTACTGCAAGAAAAATCTTAGCAGAATTGAGCACACCTCATGGGAAAAAACAGAAGGTCAAGACCGTAACTCCAAGGTAGGAAGGACAAATGCCCCTACAAATCAGCTGAAGGAGACCCCAGTCCCATCAACTCGCCAGATAGAACGGAACTAAGAGGTCATCCAGCATACTTGTTGCTTCTCAGAAGTCCTCCAGCGAGGGGGCCTCCCAGACAGCTCTGAAAGAGTGGACAGAAATACTTCAGAGGGCTACAACATACTAGTCTCAAAGTTAAGGCTTGGCAATGACCTTACAAGATGAGCCTTGAGAGCGCCATAGAAAGGTCTACAGAACATTCTCCTTTGTAAGTGTGTTTTTTTTCTTTTCTCTTTGTCTCTTTTCCTTTTTTTTTCCCCACAAGAGACGTTCCTCGTCCCTTCTTACTGTGTGACATAAGCACGGGTTCCCACCATTGTATTTGAGAACTATCACCTTAGCCGATAAGGCCAGCCACCTCTGATAAACTGAAAGGAAACTTATAGTCTAGAAACAGCAACCACCTGCTGGACCGCATGGGCCAGCCACAAGAAAAAAGCACCGATTGACGTGTCCACAATAGAGGCTCTCCTATAAAGAATAGGACTAAATTTGACCTATGGACTCTATAGATCCCATCAACTGCTGGTAGACCTGAACCACAACCAGAAGGCAATGAAAACAATTGAAAGGAAGACACAACAAACAAGGACTGTATGGGATTCTCAGCCCATACAGCTACTGCCCCAAGCCATTACAAAGTAAGAACCACAGCAACCCGATAGGGACATAGTGGCCCCCTAAGATACTGAGTAAGGAAAGATCTCAGCCAGTCAAGCCAAGGGAAAAAAAAAAGATGCATGCCTCCGGTTCCTAACAACTATTTAAACCACACTAAATACCCTAAGGATACTTAACCAACACCACACCTAAGTAATGTGCCCCCAAAAGGCTAATGCACTTATATGACAACCACACTTAGGGAAGAAGCACCCCAAAGCTCCTGGAAGCGCACCCCACATCAACTGGAATGCACCAGCCTATGACCCCCAGGGGATAAAAGAGCAGGCAAGACAGTGAAAAAATGTCCAAAGCATCATATCAACCCTAAAAATACAGAACCACTACTGTAATTGCAGTATAATGAAACCAAAAGACCTTAGAGCTGAACGAAGGCTAAGGCTTCAACTTTTTTTCAAATTGCTTCTTTTGTGTTATTCTTATCCAGTTTTTTTCCTTTTTTTTTCGTTTTAATACCCTGGAGAGGGAAAAAGACCTTGCTGACATCGGCAGCAAACCTCAGCCGCTCACTGACACTGACTACACCGTCGAGCTGAAGAAAACATGGCCGAAGCAAACTGAACGGGAAGTGCAAGAAAAAATGGTGGCCATTCCCGCCTAAACTCCCTGCCTGAGTGAACAGCCTGATCTGTTCTCCAACTCTGTTTTTTTTTGTTTTTGGTGGAGAAAAATCAGAATAAAACTCACCATAGGGCCTTGATCTCTTGCCAAGAATGCCGCCATGGAAAAAAGCAATGGGATCCTGCTGAACCATAGCGGGCTTAGCTGCCTCCCGTGCTGGCAGCTGTTAGAACTGCTTAGTCACATGTTCCTCATGATTTACTCATATAAAATGATAATTACTATTATTAATTTCCCTTTCATTTCAAACCTGCCTGCGTTGGAAAATCTCCTGTGGTTCTGCCTGATGTCGGCTGCCATGGATCTAGGGTGCTCCAAAGTGAAACTGTTCCCTTTTCTATTTTTTTTCTCTTTGTACTCATAATCAACTAATAGCCAAAAAACTGTTGGAGCATGCACCTTTGCCTGGATGGCCTTGCCTAGGGACAGCTGTGGCATGTTTGCTGATCATTTTCTTTTTTTTCTTATTTTTGTTACAAATAAAAGCAAACCACTTCTCCCTGCCTCCCCCAAGCTTAGGAGGAGGAAGGGAGATTACCTCTCACCTGACTACAACAGTGCAGTTCAATCCAAATCAGAGATGTGTGCTGGTAGGGGGAAGGGAGAGAGACCTGGAGTCACCAGGTTCTGTACCCCAGAGCACAATTATTTCCTCAAAAAAAAAAAGAATGCTCATCCTCCATCCAGCTCAGACTGCACAGAATTTTATGCCAACCTCCATCTCCTGAAGAGTGAGAAATACTGATGAGATTGAGGCTGCACAGGTCCCTTTATGTGGTGACGGCAAAATCAAACGAGTGATTCTCAGCCTCCATCTGTTAGTAGCTGTGGATAACCCATGCGTCTGGACTGGAATGGAGGGACAATAAGGAAATTCTCTATTCTTTTACATATCTTATCAAGACAACTTTGGAAGACAAAAATGATAAAAACACACATGCATCAATATATGAATAAAATATTGTAAGACAGATCATAATCTAAGCAAATCCACTCCAAAATTAAACCTGCTGTAGGTCTGATTTTATAATACGGTGCCTATGTGAGAAGTCCTTTATAAAACAGGCTCCAAAAAACAGCTCACATTTACACTGGCTTTGAAGCTGGTGTAAATATGTGTGTGTACTTTAAGAGGTATGTCTATTAAACCACATTAATTACTGTAAAACTACGTGGTAAGGGGCAAACCTTCACGATATCTGCAGAGGGCATTCCCAGGGAAGGTCCTGCAGATACTGCGGCAGTTTAGATTTCCCGTGGGGAACCCGCATTACCTGCCTTGGCACATAAAGCGGGAAAAGTCCTGCAGTGCCTGCTGAAGCAAGTACTGTGGGTCCCCACAGTAAATTCATGGGAGCTGCCCAGGGGGGGATCAGTGCAACCCCTTATTTAGAAAAAGTCCTGGCTAGCCAGTTGGCTAAGCCCCCTGCCTCCCCCCCCCCACCACAATGCAAATGTAAAAGAGTGGCAGCCCCCACCGAGAGGGTTGGAGCAGCGGGGAGAACCATGGCCGCCTGGGCCAGTACAGGGCGATGAGGATCATTGTACCCCGGTCTGCCTGGAGCTTCAGCAACATCTTCACCAAGAATGGGATCGGGGGACTCTGCATAAAGCAGCCCAACTCCCAGTGCAGGAGGAAGGCATCCAAGGCCAGCCTGTTGCCGGCAGCCACCTAGGTGCAGAACCGATCCACCTGGGTGTGTGAGGCGTGGTTAAAAGGTCTATCAATGGACTGCCCTACTCGCGAAAGATTCAGTCCACCACCTTCCTGTTAAGGACCCTGCTGAGGTGGTCCGCCAGGATACTGAACTCTCCAGGCAGGTAGGTCGCCCTCAGCTTCATCCCATGGGCCGCGCGAACTTCCACATGCACACCGCCTCCCAACACAGGAGGTACGATCCTGTGCCCCCCTGCTTGTTGGTCAGGCACGTCCAGAATGCACAGAAAGCATTCACAATGGCCCAAAGCTCCAGAACGTTTATCTGGTGTAGGCTCTCCTGCTTCGACCACAGGCCCTGAGTGTGCAGGCTATCCAGGTGAGCCTCCCAGCCCAGCTTGGATGCGTGTGTGGTGAGCATCTGTTGGGGTGCCAATGACTGGAAGGGGAGACCCCAGAGCAGGTTCTGCAGCTCTAGCCACCAGTGAAGGGATTGCACGAGAGATGCGATAACTGTCACCCGGTCCCGGAGGCGGCCCATGGCTTGCTTCCACTGGGTGCTCAGAGTCCACTAAGACTGCTGCATGCACAGATGGGCTAATGGGGTCATGTGCACCGTTGAAGCCATATGGCCGAGCATCTTCAGCATCCTTCAAGCTGTCGTGTGGCACTTCTGTCAGATGTTGCTGATCACCTCCGTGAGCTGCTGCATGTGGTCCATCAGGAGAAAAGCTCAGGCCTGAGTCGTATCAAGGAGAGCCTTGATGAACTCCAGCTGCTGAGAAGGCTGGAGGTGCAACTTGGGTAGCTCACAACAAACCCCACTCAAAGCTTGGTCCGTGTTGTGGAGGAATGTGTCTACGCAAAAACATAAATATCGTTCCTCCAATATCCTACAGGTTAGATGCTTATCTCATTTATTAAATTTAACTATCTTAAATTCCTTTACTGATTGTCTAGGCAACTCAACTTAACTTCTTCATATATTCCAAAGTGTATTAACCCCAAGGTCTCAGACTTAACTTGGCATTGTTCTCAAAACTTCTTCAAGCTTGTAAGGTAATGCCGTGCTTGCATCAACGACCTTATATTTCTAACGGGGGTTGTACAATTCAGAAAAACTTCCTATGACAATTGAGAAAAGTGCTTATCTTGTCTTGGTAGTTCACGAAGCCCTGAAGCCACTTTTCAGCACCTTATAGGCGTTTCACTCAGTCCAGTGAGTTTCTTCAGGGGATTGATTTCATTCAAGAACTGTTAACAAAAGTAGTTTGCAATAAATGCTGCAGTATCCCGCCTCTTATTCTTTAACTTAATACATAGCAGATATATTAAAGTGCATGGAAAATGTCCATCTTACCTTTAATCTAAACTTGTCCGACTATTTCGGGTGCCAGCGTGTTAGTTTGAATCCTTCTCCTATTACTTCAAAAGGACGCCGCGCATGCGGTGTATGGTGCCGACAGCCCTTTAAACGTGTGTCACATGGGCTCAAAAAATTCTAATTAGATAATCCTCAGGTGATTCCATACGTCAAATCCAGAACGGAGTGACATTCCACGCTTCTACAGTATCTTATTGTGCTGGTAATCAGTATGAATGGGCTAGTTATATCGCTCTAGTCATAATTTTTTAAATGCAAGCACTCCATTCCATAGTGCTATTAAGCCCACCGGGCATTACTGTCTGTAATTTGTATATCCATTTCTGTTCCCGTATTAGTAAGGCTTGTTCCCTTGTTTTCCCCTTTCCACCTCTGTTGATCATGTCTATGCAAAAACAACGAAGCTCCTCAAAAACATGGTTATTCTCCATACAATGTGCCACTATAGGAACTTCTTGTATTTTGCATCGTAGTCTACTATGATGTTCATTCATCCGAGTCTTGAATGACCTAATTGTCTTTCCAATGTACAATAAACCGCATGGGCATCTAATGCAATAAACTACAAAGGATGAATTGCAAGTGGTGCTTTGTTTTAAGTGATAAATTATATTGTGATATTCAAATTCAGTAACCTCTTCTGATATCGAACATATAGTACAGGCTCCACACCGTTGATGTCCAATGCTTTTATCTCCAATTGAGACTTCCTCTGGTCTTAAAGCTGCCGGGCTAAGCATTTCTTTAAGATTTCTGTGTCTTGTCCAGACACACCGAATCTGTTGATGTTGCAAACCTGGAAGGTACTCAGAACGTTCATGTGCCTTTTTATAATGCATTTAATGCGAGAACTATATGGGGAATATTGTGTTATTAAATGAATACTCTGATCCAAACGTTGTCCCGTATTACTCGTCTGTAGAAGTAGTGCTCTGTTGTTATATAATGCTCTCTTATAGGCACGTTGTATAACATGTTCCGGATATCCTCTATTTCGGAAGTCTTGTTTCAATCTTCTAGATTGTAATTTGAATTCTTCCTATTTAGAGCAATTTCACCTATAACGTATGAATTGTGAAAGGAGCAGACTATCTCGTGGTTGTCGTGGATGGGCGCTACAATAATGCAATATGGTATTCCTATCAGTGGTTTTCTTATATAATGATGTCACCCAACCTTCATGACCTTTACAGATCGTGACGTCTAAAAATGTTATGGTTTCTCTATGTTGGAATCCAAAGTATTTAGCCAAATAAAAAATTCCTGTAATAATTCTATTGATCCTTCCCACAACATAAATATGTCGTCAATGTAGCGTTTCCATAATAACATATGTTTTTTGTAGGGGGAGGTTTCTAGCCAACGATCTTCATAAGCTTGCATAAATAAATTGGCTATGGAGGGAGCGCAGGTCGCTCCCATAGCTACTCCCGAACATTGTTGATAAATTTTCTTCTCAAACTCAAAATAATTTCGGAAAATTGTCAATTTGGCTAATTGCAACATTGCAAGATGAACGAAATTGACTCGGTTGACAAGTCCCCTCGATTATGTAGAGAAGTCTGTATCGTCTGATAAGCCGCTGTTTGTGGGATACTGGTGTAAAGAGCCGAAACATCCAATGTAACTAAGAGTATGTCCCCCTTAGATGCCCATTCAGAAGTATTGGACAATATTTGTAAAAAATGAGAGGTGTCTTTTATATAAGAAGGGATATCATTCATCAGGGGTCTCAAAAAAGAATCTATGTAGATGGAAAGAGGTTCCAAAACTGTGCCTCTAGTGGACACAATCGGACGTCCCGGAGGAGTAAAGTTTTTATGCATTTTTGGAACTAGGAAAAACCTCGCAATCGTGGAATCCGAACTATTCAAAAAATTCCATTCCTTTATGTTGATTAATTTATCCTCTAAAGCCTGTAGGGTAATTTTTCTAATTAGTAGCTGTATATCTACAGTGGGATCATTAATTAATAATTTGTAAACGTTTATATCGGATAATTGTCGTTGTGCTTCTCCTAAATACTGGATCCTGCTCATGATAACAATAGCTCCTCCCTTATCCACCCTACAGATTACTATGTCCGTCCTTGAATGCAGATCTTTCAAAACTTGATTCTCCTTCCTCAACAATGTACAAAACCTAGGGTTGTTAACAGTGCTTGAATGAAATCAATCCCCTGAAGAAACTCATTGGACTGAGTGAAACGCCTATAAGGTGCCGAAAAGTGGCGTCGGGGCTTCGTGAACTACCAAGACAAGCACTTTTCTCAATTGTCATAGGAAGTTTTTCTGAATTGTACAACCCCCGGTAGAAATATAAGATCGTTGATGCAAGCACGGCATTACCTTACAAGCTTGACGAAGTTTTGAGAACAATGTCAAGTTAAGTCTGAGACCTTGGGGTTAATACACTTTGGAATATATGAAGAAGTTGAGTTGTCTAGACAATCAGTAAAGGAATTTAAGATAGTTAAATTTAATAAATGAGATAAGCATCTAACCTGTAGGATATTGGAGGCACAACAAACCCCAGGCACTCAAGCACCTGAATGGTCAGGTGGGACGAATGATGGATGCCATCCAGCATGGAGCTCTTTATGAGCTAGTCATCTGAGTAAAGGAAGATGAAGACCCCCCAGGGTCCAGAGAGAAGCACCAGGAAGTACCAGGAGTAGAAGCCCCACCCAATCTGAACTAGGGGCACTGGCTCGATGGCGAGCTCAATCAGCAGGGCTTGGAGAAGACTGCAATGTAGCAGGTCCAGATGGAGGAGGGGCAGCAAATGGGCAAAGTGCAGCATGCACCCACTTTGAATGTTCTGGAGGACCCAGGTGACCATGGTGATGAGAGGCCACCAGTACACAAAGCAGAAAAGCTGTCCCCTCACCTGAGGTGATTGGCTACACTCTAGAGGAACCAGTCAAAAACCTGCCTCAGGCTTCGGCTGAGGAGTGGGCTAGGCCTTCTGAGGCTTGTCATGCCTCTGCTGGCGCAGGGCCTATACTTTTGGCTGAGCGCCCTGCAGGCTCTAGTAGTACTAATACTTGCATTGGTAGAAGGGCTTTTTCCCTTGGTATTTCTTCTACGAGGGGTCGGCAATTTTCCTCAAGAGCCTGGAGATGAAACATGCTCCTTCACAATCTCACCTGCCCTCTCCTCCACCGGCTTGCCATAGAGGTTCTCCCCCCAGCAAGGTACATCCGCCAGCTTGTCCTGGACCCACTGTTCCAGGTCCGAGAACTGAAGCCACACAAGGTGGCATGCCCTGATGCCCACGGCCACCACCCGGCCGGCAGACTTCAAGGCATCACAGGTGGCATGAACCATTACTTCGAGCACCAGGGCATGGACAGAATCGAGGCATACCGCTGGCATGAGGGAACTGAACTCGTTAAGGTCCATCATGATATCCTTCAGGAACATACATACCTACTGCTCGGTCTATAAAATAAAATGGGTAAATGTAGATCGGTTGTTTGTTCCTTCAAAAAGTAGAAAGACTAGGGGGCACACAAGGAAGCTATCAAGTAATACATTTAAGACTAATAGGAGAAAACATCAACCTCTGGAATTCATTACTGGAGGATGTAGTAAAAGTTTTAGTGCAGCTGGATTTAAAAGAGGTTTGGACAAGTTCCTCAAGGAAAAGTCCATAAACCATTATTAAAGTTAGGGTTACCAGATGTCCCCGATTTTCTGGGATTGTCACGATTTCACAGCTCTGTCCCAGACTCCTGTTTGGCAACCTCCTGTCCCCGATTCCTGTAGTGGGGGACAAAGGTGCTGGGAAAGGTCTGCAGGACAGCATCACCCTCTCATTACCACTGAAGACAGCGATTCTATACTTAGGTAGGGTGAGGCAGCTACCTCAGGTGGCAAAGCTTTGGGAGTGGCAAAAAATGTCCCCAGCTGCCTCACTGTCCTTTCTTTATAAAAAATTGACTGGACGGCTTCTACTGCCTCTGCAGCTTTGAGTTGGCCACAGCGATGATATCACCCTCCTCCCAAAGCTGCCACTGACCCAGAGCTGGTGAAAAGAAGTATGGCAGCAAAGCTACAAATTTAGGGGGGAAAAAAGCACGGTGCCAATTCTGCCCCCTTATCACATCAGAGGGAGGCGAAATGGGCAGTTTTCCAAGCACACTGGAGTCATGCAGACCCTGCTCTCCTGGTTTACTAACTGCTGCTGTTGCCACAGAGTTTGAGAGAGAGGCAGCGACAGCAGGCTGGGGGAAGTAAATACATTTTTTTCTTACCTCTAGGTCTCAGGTGCTCCTGGGACTGCTGTAATAGGGGTGAGGGGGGGAATGGAGGGGTATGGCCATGGGGTGAGAGGGACAGAAGCTGGCCTGGGGTGAGGGGAGTAGAGGGAAGATAATGGCCATAGTGTGGCGGAGGTAGAGGACAAATGGTAGACATAGAATGGGGGTAGAAAATAGATGCTGGACACTGGAAAGGGGGCATGGTGGAAGGAGACTAGATACTGGACATGGGGGAGAATGGGGTAATGGAGGACAGATACTGGACAGGGGGAACAGTGTAGTGGGCAGATGGTGGCCATGGGGTGGGGAGGGGGCAAAAAGCAGATGGTGACCACAGGGTGGGCAAGGTGAAGGTCAGATGGTGGACATCGGATATGGGTAGACAGCTGATGCTGGACTCGGGGTAGGGGCATAGGGGGATGGAGAGCAAATGATGGACATTAGGTGATGAAGAGCAGATTCTGGACATGGGGCGGAGATAGAGAATGGGCAGCTGCTGCACACAGGGTAGGGGGTAGAGGACAGATGCTAATTCTGGGATGAGGGGACAGAAGGCAAATGATGGCTACAAATATGGGGTAGAGGGATGATGATGGCCACAGGGTGGGGGAGGTGGAGGACAGATGGTGGATATGGTGAAATTAGGCCTTACCTGCTAATTGAAGTTCCTTGAGTTCTTTTAGTCTAATCCCATTACCTGTGGGTAATCACACCCCACCAGCAGCTTGGAAACTGAGCACGTCATCTTTCATGACATCACCATAGACAGACAGCTGGCACTCCCACCAGCTCCCAGTATCCTATTGACAAAACAGACTCTCAGGAGCAACAAATAAGAACTACAGTAAGATAAAAAAACCTTTTGAAAACTTTGTAACCTCCACAGACAGAATCTCCCCACAATGAAAGGAAGTGCTCACGTGCTAGAAGCGTATGGCCGGAAGATCTACTGGAGACAAGAAACTCTGGCTACCTCAGTTTCTTTCAATTCTCTTCTCTTTTTTTTTTCTGGAAGGAGTCCTCACATTCTGAGGCTTCAGCTCCATGTCCCGGATGTACCCCACAAAGATGAATTTCTTCAGGCCCAGGAACGCCATGCGATAGCACCACACAGACACCAATAGGAAGGGTCTGAAACTGGACTAGAGGAACTCAAGGAACCTCAATTAGCAGGTAAGGCCTAATTTTTCCTTCCTTATAATCCCTCCAGTCCAGTCCCATTACCTGTGGGATGTACCACTGCAGTACTAACCTCGGGAGGGACCCGTGAGCTTGGCCTGAAGCACCTCCAAACCAAACCGTGTGTCTCCATCCAGATGATAATACTTCATGAAGGAATGCAGAGGTGAACAAGTCGCTGCCTTACAAATGTCCAATGACAGAACTAAGCTGAACTCCACCAATGATGCTGCTTGAGCCCTGTTCAAATGAGCCCTCAACCCCTGAGACAACAGCCACTACCTCAGGAGGCAGGCTGAGGAGATGGCCTCCCTTACTCACCATAGGAAGCTGCCACCCTCTTGCACAGTCTGCCAAAAAGAACGAACAAGTGATCCGATTTTCGAAAAGACTCCATTGTCTTTAGAAACCACTGAAGAACGCAGCAGACATCCAGCCTGCGCAGGAGGGGATCCTCCACCGTCCCCCGTCCCTGAAAAAACTGGCAGCAACACGGACTGATTCAGGTAAAAAAAATGAGAGCACCTTAGGAAGAAAGGAAGGAACCAATCTCAACACCACCTTTTCCCTCGGCATCACGAGAAAGGGTGCTCGGAATGACAGAGCCTGAAGCTCCGAGATTTTCCTGGCCGAACATATGGCTGCTAAAAAGACAGTCTTCAACTTAATCACTCAGAAGCTCAATGGCGCCTCTGTCAAGACAGACAACACCAAATTGAGATCCCAATGTGGAACTACCGACCACACCGGCAGTCGAACTTGCTTCAATGCCCAAAGGACGACATCTGGGTGAGCTGCCAGGGAAACCCACTGGATTCTAACACGATAACAGGATATGACTGCTACCTGCACCTGTAGTGAGCTGCAAGCCAACCCCTTGTCCAGTCTCACCTGGAGGAAGGTGAGGATCTCTGGAACAGTAGCCTTCAGCGGAAGACAGTTATGCTCCTTGCACCAACCCTCAAAGACTCTCCTCACCCGAATATACGCTAGTGATGTGGAGTGCCTACAGGCCTTCAGTAACATAGCAATAACTGAGGTTGAATAGCCCCACTGCATCAACCAAGTCCTCTCAAGAGTCATGCCATCCCTTAAGTAAAGAAAATATGAAAAACAAGAAAAAAACGTGGTCAATAAGATGGTGCCAGTTCCTACACTCCGCGGGAAATGGCCTCCCAGCACCATGCAGTCAGTGCAGCACTTCCTTCCCTTCAAGGTCTGCCACTAGCCTGCTTGCTCTGCCAAAATGCTTCAGTGTAAGGCTCTTTTAAAGAAACTGCTGTAATAGCACGGAGCCGACGCACTGACGCTCAGCCTCCCCAACGCGGCTTCAGCCAGCAAGAGGGACAGACCTCCAACCCACTGATGACTCCTCACCCTGCAATGGGTTCCAGAGACACCAGGGGCCTCGTTCACCACCAGGCAAGTACCTCCTCCATCGCAAAGGGCCTCCTGTCTGCCAAAATACTGTCCTAAGCTCTGTCTATCCGAAGCTACAAAACTTACTGTGCCACCTTCTTTTATTTTAAAATAGACTTTACTCAACCCAGATCAAATTAAATGGCCAGATGAGGAATCCCCCAGCCCTATTACACTACTGAACCTATTTTTTTTCCTAGTTGTTCCATCAGTGAGTCCGTTACTTGGAATCATGCCTCTCCAGCTGCTTGGAGACTGAGATACTGGGGGCTGGTGGGAGTGCCAGCTGCCTATCTATGGTGATGTCATGAAAGATGATGTGCTCAGTTTCCAAGTTGCTGGTGGGGCGTGATTACCCACAGGTAATGGGACTGGAATGGAGGTACAATAAGGAAGGGATGGGTGTAGAGAGTATTTGCTGGACTTGGGGTGGAAAGTATAGGGGGACAGAGAGCAGATGTTGGACATGGGGCGGAGATAGGAGAGTAAAGGGGGGATATATGGGGAAGGAAGAAAGAGTAGATATGGTGGACATAGGGGAGGGAAATGAGAGAGTAGAGATGGTGGCTATAAGGGGAGGGAATGCAAGAGAGGAGAGATGATGGATGCAGGGAGAGGGAATGAGAGAGAAGAAATGGTGGACATGGGAGGAGGGAGAAGGAGAGGAAGATGTGACACGCTGGACATGGCTGTGGGGAGAAAAAGGGAAATATATGACATTGGGAGGTAACAGAGAGAGAAAGGGAAGGTGAAATTAGACTTACCTTCTAATTGTTGTTCCTTGAGGAACTCCAGTCTAGTCCCAAACCTCTGGGGTTAAGCATCTCCTCCAGCAGCTTTGGAGACTGAGAAACGTCAGTCTTCTGATGACACTGGTATTAATAATCCAGGGACCGCCACCTCTGTCGAGTAACCTATTGACAAAGCAGACTCACCGGAGCAACAATTAAGTAGCAATATAACTATCAGACCTTAAACTAATCTAACTTTTGCTTATTCAAAGGGAAAAACTGTTCCCACTTTTTGCTCAAACGAAAACTAAGGTACTTACTTCGTTCTGCACTGATGAGGTCCTACCTTCTCCCTATACGAGGGATAATGACCCCTGGCTGACTCCCCCGGTTTGTTAACAGAAAAACATTCCCTTGCTTTTGGCCCACATCTGTACAGCTGCTTCTCCGATGTACCCTGTTAACTCTCTTTGCTTCAGGCCAACCAACTATGGAGGGATGCGGGACTAGACTGGAGTTCCTCAAGGAACAACAATTAGCAGGTAAGTCTAATTTCACCTTCCTTATCGTCCCTCCAGTCTAGTCCCGAACCTCTGGGGATGTAACAGAGCAGTGAAAAATTTCAACGGGAGGGACCTGCTAGCCCAGCCTGAAGCACCGCTGATCCAAACAAAGTATCCCTCTCCGCCTGAACATCCAGACGGTAATGCTTCACAAACGAACTTAAAGACGACCAAGTCGCCACCTTGCAAATCTTAACCGCCGGCAATAAACTGTACTCGGCCCAGGAGGCCGCTTGCGCTCTAGTCGAATGAGCTTTAAGCCCTTCAGGCACTGCTTTACCTTTTAAAATGTAAGCTGACAAAATAACCTCTTTAAGCCATCTGGCAATGGAAGCCTTAGAGGATGTCTCTCCTTTTCTTGTTCCATTAAATAGAACAAACAGCCTATCCGTCTTTCTGAAACCTTCCATTCTCCATACACATTTCTTCAATGCTCGGCGAACGTCACGGAAATGCAACTTTAGGGAATCTGCCTTTTCACTACCTTCCTCAAAGACCGGCACCACCTGATTCACATGAAAAGCCAAAACTACTTTGGGCAAGAAGGACGGAACTGGTCTCAACACCACCTTCTTCTCATAAAAGGTCAAAAAAGGTTTTCAACAAGACAGAGCCTGTAGCTCTAAATTCTATAAGCTGAACATATGGCCACTAAAAACACTACCTTGAGAGTAAGGTCTTTCATCGACACCCTAGACAAAGGCTCAAAGGGCTCACGTACTAACGCCTCCAGCACCAACTTGAGATCCCATGTCAGAACCGCTGATCTACATGGTGGCCTCAAAAGATATACTGCTCTCAAAAAACGTTTAATATCCGGATGCGCTCCCAGCGCCTCTCCTTTTATCTTTCCTCTATAACAGAGGTGTCAAACCTGTCCTGGAGGGCCACAATCCTGCCAGGTTTTGGGATAGCCCTAATGAATATGCATGAGATATATATGCATTAGAGATATCCTGCCAACCTGACTGGTTTGTGGCCCTCCAGGACTGGATTTGGAGACCACTGCTTTACACCTCTGTCATTTAAGATGGTGAGTGGGCAAGGTACAGATGTCCTAGACATCAAAAGGGTAGCTAGAATGTGTCACATTCATCCTCGATTCTCACCACCACCAAAAAGATGTCTAATGGACAATATTTTGGTGGTGGTGAGAAGTGAGGAGGAATGTGACAAATTCTATCTAACCTTTTTGATGTCTTGGACATCTGCACCTTGCCCACTCACAATCTTAAATGACAGAGGTGTAAAGCAGGGGTCTCCAAATCCAGTCCTGGAGGGCCACAAACCAGTCAGGTTGGCAGGCTATCTCTAATGCATATATATCTCATGCATATTCATTAGGGCTATCCCAAAACCTGGCAGGATTGTGGCCCTCCAGGACAGGTTTGACACCTATGCTCTATAACATGAGAGAGCTGCTACATGTACCCGCAAGGATGCTGCCGCTAAACCTTTGTCAAATCCGTCCTGTAAGAAAGACAGCACGTGTGGGATCGACGCCCTCAACACTTCAACAGTCTTGTCCCCACACCATGCCTCGAACACACGCCAGATACAAATATACGCCAATGAGGTAGACCTCCTCCTAGCTCTTAACATGGTGGAAATAACTGGCATGGAGTACCCTTTCGTGCTCAACCTCGCCCTTTCAAGAGCCAAGCCGTAAGCGAGAATCGATCTACCTGAGGCATGTGTAGCGGACCCTGAAACAACAGGTCCCTTCGTATTGGTAGCTGTCAGGGGCAGTCTACTAAGAGTCTTATCAGATCCGCATACCATGTCCTCCGCGGCTAATCCGGTGCTATCAAAACTACTTGTCCTCTGTGAAGTTCTATTTTCTGAAGTACCCGACCTATTAAGATCCAAGGCGGAAACACGTACAGGAGCTGTTGTTCTGGCCCTTTTTGTATGAGGGCATCTAGACCCTCTGACATTCTTTCCCTTCATCTGCTGAAGAATCGGCTGACCTTTGCCGATGGAAATGTTGCCATCAAATCCATCAACGGCGTTCCCCAGCGACGCACCACCATGTCGAATACCTCTGGATGGAGAACCCACTCTGCTGGGTCCACCTTGACTCGGCTCAAAAAATCGTCCTCCACATTGTCTACCCCGGCCATGTGTGCTGCCGACAAAGCTCCGAGATTCCCCTCGGCCCACACTAACAGCTGTTCGGCCTCGGTTTCCAGAGCTGCACTGCTGGTGCCTCCCTGACGATTGATGTAAGCCACTGCGGTTGAGTTGTCGGAAAACACCCGAACCGCCTTAGTTCTTAGGTGACTTTGAAATGCTCTCAGCGCCAGAGCAACTGCTCTCAACTCCAACCTGTTTATGGACCAACCCTTCTCCATGTCGTTCCACTGTCCTTGAGCAAACTATCCTTTGACATGCACTCCCCATCCTAAGAGACTTGCATCTGTCGTCAGGGGTAGCCATTCGGGTGCTTCCAAGGGTACACCTTCCTCCAGAATCCCTGGAAGTAACCACCACTGAAGAGCCTGCTTCGTCTCTGTCGGGCATGGAAGTCTTCAAGACAGCGGGTCCTCTTGGTGTGACCACCTTCGGAGCAATGCTCTCTGCAACAGTCGCATGTGGGCTCGTGCCCATGGAACCAACTCTAGTGTTGCTGCCTTGCTACCTAGTAATTGCAAATAATGCCATGCTGTGGGATTCCGTCTGCCCAGAAAAGTGCGGACTAGCTTTCTCAACCCTATTGCCCTCATGTATGGCAGAAAAAGCTTTCCTACCTTCGTATCGAAGTGAGCACCCAGATATTCCAAGTTCTGCATCGGTTTCAACCTGATCTTTGCCATGTTGACCACCCAACCCAGACTCCATAGAAACTCTACCACTCTCGTAGTAGCCAACTCGCTCTCTATCTCGGACTTTGCCCGAATCAACCAAACGTCCAGGTACAGGTGTACTAGAATTCCTTCTTTTCTCAATGCTGCCGCCACGACCACCATGACCTTGGTAAACATCCGTGGCGCCGTTGCCAAACCGAATGGTAACTCTCAAAACTGAAAATGTCCCACTGCAAACCTGAGAAATCTCTGATGCTCCTGCTGAATTGGAATGTGCAGGTAAGCTTCCGACAGATCCAGAGAAGTAAGAAATTCTCCTGCCCTCACCGTGACGATCACGGGCCTTAGCGTTTCTATATGAAAGCGAGACACTCGGAGACAGCGATTTACCTTCTTGAGATCCAAAATTGGGTGAAAAGACCCTTCTTTCTTTGGCACCACGAAATATATCGACCGTATCTGTACTGGTCTGACGGCACCGGCACCACTGCCTTGAGGTCCAACAACCTCTGTAAGGTCTCTTGCACCGCCTTGATCTTGAAAGACGACTTGCATGGAGATTGACGTAAGAGTCGACCACCAGGCGTTGAAACTCTAGCGCATAACCCTCTCGAACGACCTCCAACACCCATTGATCTGATGTAATCTGGACCCAAGTGGGATAAAAGTCTCGTAGCCGACCTCCCACAGCTACCGTTCCCACCTGGGTCCTCCTGGCTTCATTGTGGCTTTCTAAGGTTTGAGGAAGAGGATGCCCCAAATCCTTGGCCTGCCCCTCTGAAACCTCAAAACCCCTGATTCAGATAAGGGAAACGTCCTCTTTGAAACTGACCGAACCGTGCAGAACAGAAACCGCGAAATTCCCTCTGTTGCCCCTTGGGCGCCTGAGCAGGACGCCCCTGCTTCTGTTTATCTTCAGGGAGCCTCCAGCCTTTGGACTCCCCTAGATCCTTTACCAACTTATCTAAATCTTCTCCAAAAAGAATCTTACCTCTAAAACGCAGCTTACCCAGCCTTGCCTTGGAGGAACCATCTGCCGCCCAATTACACAACCAGAGATACTTTCGTGCTGCTATCATGGAGGCCATACTCTTAGACAAACCTCTGATAAGGTCATAATGAATATCAGCTAGATAAGCCGCTCCTGATTCTAACCTGGCTGCTTCACCATCCCTCTCCTCTAACTGTTCTCCATGCACCCACTGAGACCAGTGAAGACATGCTCTTGCGACCCATGTGCCACAAATAGACACCTGTATGGATAGAGCATTGATGTCAAATACCTGCTTCAACAAGGTGTCAAGCTTCCTGTCCTGAGCATCCTTGAGAGTGGCACTACCTTCCACCGGGATGGTGGTTTTCTTGGTTATCGCCGAGTCTGCTGCGTCTACCTTCGGAGACTTAAATAATTCCCGATCCTGCTTTACCAACGGATACAGGCGGGCCATTACCCTGGATCCCTTAAGGCTTGCCTTGGGCATGTCCCATTCTTCCTGAATCATTTCCCACACCACTCTGTGCACTGGGAAGGCTTTTTGCGTCTTACAAACTGCTAGCAATAAGGGATCCTCTAAGGTTGCATCTTCTGCCGGACCTGTAGACGGCATATTAGAAGAAATTAGACCTTACCTGCTAATTGTCTTTCCTTGAGTACTCTCCAGGCCAGTCCAGGAAAAGTAGGGAAGGCAACCTCCTCCAGCAGCTGAGGACTGAATTCTCAAAGACTTGCTGACAGCCTATCTAGCTCCCTCTGGTGTCAGAGAGTCAGTCTACCAATGTCAAAGCAGCACACTACTACTATAGACTCGCCTTATACAAAACTTTAACTTAACCTTTAACTAAACAACCTACCGCTAACTTCACTGTTACACTTCTGATTCAACCGTCACTTATCATATTGTGATTTTTCTTTTTTTTTTGTATGACCCCAAATCGTCTTTTACTGTTTCTCCCCCAGATACCTTAAGGGAGTCCCATAGCCAGCGCCACTCTGGAAGTGCCCGGACCGACTCAAGGCCATACCTACTTACTCTTACAGGAATACGCTCCTTCCTTACAGGAAGACCTCCACATGATCTACTCCTATGTGAACGAAACCACAAACTACTGATTCCGCACTGCAAACTGCTATGTTGTGGGTGGGCCCTGGACTGACCCAGAGAGTACTCAAGGAAAGACAATTAGCAGGTAAGATCTAATTTCTTCTTCCTCTTTGTCTCTCCGGGCCAGTCCAGGAACAGTAGGACAGTACCAAAGCAGTACCTACTCACAGGAGGGTCCCGCTAGCCTCGCCAGAATTGCCAAAGCTCTGACTTTTGCATCCCCCGTAGCTTGAACATCCAAACGATAATGTTACGCAAACGTATGCAGAGACGACCAAGAAGCCGCTCGACAAATATTTACCGGCAGAATCAAAGCCATCTCGGCCCAGGACATCGCCTGACCCCGAGTTGAATGAGCTTGAATACCTTCGGGAGGCACCTTTCCACTCACCTTATACGACGCTGCTATTGCCTGCTTTACCCACCGGGCAATGGAAGCCTTGGAAGCTGCTTTCCCTTTACGAGTTCCTCCAAAGAGAACAAACAACCTATCCGACTTCCTAAAAGGCTCTGTCCTTCTGAGGTACCTATTGAGTACCCTACCGAGATCCAATTTGCGGAGAGAACTGCATTTACCATCTCCCTCACCGGTTCGGAAGGTTGGCAGCGAAACTGGTTGATTCACATGAAACACCGATACTACCTTCGGCAAAAACGAGGGAACCGGCCATAACACCACTTTCTCCGCCGAAAACTGAATGTATGGTTCCCTACAGGATAGCGCCTGTAGATCCGAGATTCGTCTTGCCGAACACAGCGCCACTAAGAAGGCGGTCTTCTGAGAGCTCTCTTAGCGCTACCGCCCCTGGGCTCAAAGGGAGCCTGCATCAATGCCTCTAGGAACAAATTCAAATCCCAAGCCGGCACTATCGGTCTCACTGGCGGCCTTACGTTCTTGACCGCTCTCAGGAATCTCAGAACATCTGGATGTAAACAATATAGTTCCATTTACCTTGCCCCTATAACAAGCCAGAGCTGCTAGGTGAACCTTTAGCGTGCTGAGCGCTAGACCTGTATCCAGACCTCCTTGCAGGAACGACAAGACGTCCGGTACCGACGCCGCCAATGGCTTAACTCCGCGCCTCACTCCAACCTTCAAAAATGCGCCAAATACAGACATAGGCCAGAGACGTAGATCTCTTTTTTGCCTACAACATGGTAGCCACTACCACCGCGGAATATCCTCTACGCTTCAGGCGTTCCCTCTCAAGAGCCAAGCAGTAAGCAAGAAGCGATCCACCTGCAGCATTAGAATTGGACCCTGGAACAACAGATTGACCTGATTGGGAAGCCTCCAAGGACGGTCCACAAGCAGTCGCACTAGGTCCACATACCACGCTCTCCTCGGCCAATCTGGCGATATGAGGATTACCTTTCCTCTGTGACCTGCTATTCTCCGAATGACTCGTCCTATCATTGGCCATGGGGGAAACACATAAAGCAGATCTACCGCCGGCCAAGGCTGACTTAGGCCATCGAGCCCCTCCGACATGCGTTCCCTGCACCTGCTGAAAAACCACGATGTCTTGGCATTGCTGAACGTGGCCATGAGATCCATAACCGGCTGTCCCCAACGCACCGTAATGTTGTGAAAGACCGCCTCGTTCAGTTCCCATTCTCCCAGATCCAATACATGCCGGCTGAGAAAATCGGCCTGTACGCTGTCCTTTCCTGCTACATGAGCCACCGATAGGGCCAACAGATTGTCCTCTGCCCACTGCATCAACCAGTGGCTCTCCTTCAACAAGACCGCACTGCCTGTGCCTCCTTGCCGATTGATATAGGACACCGTCACTGCATTGTCGGAGAACACTTGCACTGCTTTTCCATTTAGAAGACTCTCGAACTCTTGCAGCACCAGCCACACTGCTCTCATCTCTAGCTGATTGACTGAACAATTGCTCAGCTCTGCTGCCCAGCGGCCCTGTGTTACCTGTGCCATACAATGTGCTCGCCAGCCGGAGAGACTGGCATCTGTGGTGACCAACACCCACTCCGGCGCCTCCAGCGGCACCCCTGCTCGCAGATGTGTGGGATTCAGCCACCACTGCAGACTTTTGCTGACAACCGAGGGGCATACCAACCTCTGACTTAGCGGATGCTCCTGCGGTGACCAACGGAAAAGCAAGGCTTGCTGGAAAGGCCGCATATGCGCCCTGGACCACGCCACCAATTCCAAGGCCACTGCCATAGAGCCTAGGAGCTGTAAGTATCTCCACGCCGTCGGAGCCTTGATGCGTAAAAACGCTGAAATCTGTTTTAAGATCTTCTGTACCCTGTCCTCTGGTAAAAATACCGCTCCTACACTTGTGTCGAACAAGGCCCCTAGATATATTAGGCGCTGTACTGGCACCAACTGACTTTTGGTCCGATTGACCACTCAACCTAGGCTTTCCAGAAAGTCTACCACCTTTGTGGTTGCTTCCTCCGACTCCGACTGTGCTTGAATCAGCCAGTTTTCCAAGTAGGGATGAACTTGAATTCCCTCCTTTCGTAACGCCGCCGCAACCACCACCATTACCTTCGTGAATGTACGCGGCGCGGTAGCCAGCCCAAATGGTAATGCCTGGAACTGGAAATGTCCCAAGGGCACTGCAAAGCGCAAAACATTTGATGCTCTGGTCTGATGGGAATGTGTAGATACGCTTCTGCAGAGTCTCCATGTGAAAATGTGGTACTCACAGACAGTGATTCACATGCTTGAGATTGAGAATTGGTTGAAAAGATCCCTCTTTTTTGGGAACCACAAAATAAATCGAGTATCGACCTAACCCGTATTGGTCTTGAGGCACCGGAACCACCGCCTGAAGGTGCAGCAACCGTTGAAGCGTGTTGTTTATCGCCTTCGACTTTGCCGGAGAACCGCATGGAGACACCACGAAGGCTCCCACTAGTGGCTGAGCGAACTCCAACGCATAACCCTCGTGAATGATCTCCAGCACCCACCGGTCCGTTGTCATAGAGGTCCAAACAGAGTGGAAACCCTGCAACCGTCTGTCTATTGGCACCTCCGTCTGGACCACCCTCCTTTCATTGTGGCTTTTTTGAGGAACTCGGCTGGGAACCGCCATATCCCCTTCCGAAGCCCCTAGCCCCTCGAAAGGGCTGTCCTCTGGCTACAAAACTACCTCTCTGATATGGAGCAAAGCGAGACCCCCTGAATCTCCGAAATTCTCTGCCTTGACCTCTCTGCAGAGATCCCGGTTTTGGGCCCTTCGGACGGTCCTCTGGCAGCCGCCTGCCTTTGGAGTCTCCCAAGTCCTTCACAATCTTTTCTAAGACCTCCCCAAAGAGCAGATTGCCCTTATAAGGAAGCTTACTAAGGCACGCCTTAGAAGATGCGTCTGTCGCCCAATTCCTCAGCCAGAGGAACCTCCAAGCTGCCACTACCGACGCCATAGACTTCGCTGAAATCCTTACCAAATCATAAAAGGTGTCGGTGAGATACGCCAACGCTGATTCCAATTTCGCTCTTTCCGGAACTGAGATCACCTCCCCCTCTGGAGATGAGTCTGCCTGAAGCCACCTAATCGAAGCTCTGGAAACATACACTCCGCAAATGGCAGCCTGCAACGCTAGAGCACTTGTGTCAAAAGCTTGTTTGAGCAGACTCCAACTTCCTATCCTGCAGATCCTTAAGCGCTGCTCCGCCCTCTACAGGGATCGTAGTCTTCTTTGTTACTGCGGATACTAACTCATCCACTTTCGGCATCCGCAGCAAGTCCCTCTCCTCCTGTGGAACTGGGTACAAGCGGCCTATAGCCCGTCCGCCCCGTAAGTGGCTTCTGGACATTCCCATTCCGACTCCACCATCTGTCTAATCACCCTGTGGACCGGAAAACACTTCTGCTCAGCTCTAAAACCCTGAAGCAGAGGGTCCTCTAGAGGCTCAGCCTGGACCGCAGGCAAGGAAATATTCAGAGCCGACCGTGATGGGTAATAAGGGCCCCTAGCTCTTCCTTACGAAACACTCTGAAGATATTTGGGTCTTCCCCTGAGCCCAGCTCACCTTCTTCTAGCTCCCCTGGCCACTGATCCATACTTGATTCTGAAAGGATTTCCCCCTCTTCCGTGACCTGAGAGTCCAGGCCTTGCCCGAGACCATCGGCAGCCGCTTCGATTGCCAATCCCCCTTTTGAAGACCCCTCACCTGGGTCCAATGCAGCGCTGCTCTTCTGAGCCAAATCAGCCGGGTTAGGGGAACTACTCTTGCCCTGTACCTGTGCCAACTTTAAACAATATGCCTTATGGAGCGAGAGTATAATATCCGCAGAGAAACAAGGACTGAAAACTCCCTTGCACCTCTGCACCTGGTGCTTGGCCCAAAACTACAGCTGGAGCCGATTTTCCTTGACTTAGTTTTCTTTTTAAGTGCTTTCTCTCGAAGCGCGGGAGAAACGGCTGTGTCTCCTAAAATGGCGGCTGTTCCCGCATTTTCCGACGTGGCCTGATGACCAGAGGAGAGATCAAGCATGGCTGACTTCCCTTCTATCATGCCGCCGAATAACCGCTCCAAACTGCTACCTCTTCTCACGTAGAACTGACAAAGTCCCGGATCCAACAAGCCCCGGTGACTCCCACACTGCGTGCACGCCGCCAAGCCCGGCAGCATGCGCCTGCTCTCACACCGCCCCCCCCCCCTGGCTTCTCGATGGTCGTGGCTCTCCACAGCAACTCAAAACACAAACTAAACGTACTTGCACAGCTTGTCCGTCTCTCCCCGAACTCTCTGCCACCGCTGTTAGCAGGAGAGTAAGTTCGGGCTCCGGAGGTGGAGGGCTGGACTCTGGGGCTTCCAGTTCCTACCTCAACACTCCTCGACGGATCTGGTCCCCGAGGCAGGCTCTGCCTCCACTGCCTTTGTACCCCAATAAACCGGCAGCGGACCTCCATCTAAACCTTTTTTTTTTTTTTCAAACCAACTTTAATTAATCTGCTCCCCTGGCTTAAACCCTGCTAGAGTTAGCTAGGCAAGTCTCCTTTTCCTTCCTTCCAATTTTTCTATTTCCTTTCCTCTTCGTCTGACCGGGAGACTGTCAGCAACACATCCTTCCAGCTGCTGAGGACTGAAAGACTGACTCTCTGACACCAGAGGGAGCTAGATAGGCTGTCAGCAAGTCTTTGAGAATTCAGTCCTCAGATGCTGGAGGAGGTTGACTACCCTACTGTTCCTGGACTGGCCTGGAGAGATGAAGAGGAAAGAGCCTTAAGCGTCTCCGCTATAAGCGCTGGCAACTCGTCCCTACAGAAAACCCAAATCACTCTAGCCTGATCCTCATGTTCTGTAAGTTCTCCTTCTTCTAATTCTTTTTCCATGTCCAACTCTTGGTCCAAATCCTCGGACAAGTGGCTCTCCGAAGTTACCGACTGGTCTTGCCTATCCTTCTCCTTCCTAGTCTTCTTCAAAGGAATCTCATTGGCTCTCGAGGCCAGCAGGGTTCCCGAACGCTTCACACCCAGTTCCATCTGCGGTGGTCCGGCCCCTGAGACTCCCTTACCGCCACTCAAGGCCTGCTGAAGAAGAGCCATGAAATCTTGAGAGAATATCGCCGCTAGCCCTCCTGACAAAGGCGCTTGTGGCGGAGGACGGTCTGGAGCTCCTGAAGCCCCGCCACCGGCTCTAACAGCGGTCTGGAGGGAGAAACAGGCTCTGATAAAACTAAGGGTGTTTCCTTCTGACCCTCCATTCCAATCTCTAAGGTCTGCTCCATAGAGGCTGCTTCCTGAACGCAGCCCCTGCAGACCCCTGTCTCTGATACCGTCCCCCTTCTAGTACCGCACACTAAACACTGCGGTCTAGAAGGCATCCCACAGATGTTGTGGGACCTCCCGTTATACTACTTATACCGATTGCCTGCTCGCAGAAACAGACACTTAAACTGGATTTGTGCCTTTCTTTATAGACCTTGAAACCACGCAGAGCCAAAAGAATTTTTTTTATACTAAACTCTTCTGTATCCATTCATCTAAATCCTAAAGACCAAATTTGTGAAAAACGAAGGGTCCCCAGCCAATTTGCGTCTTCTGCAAGCCCTGAGAAATCGATCGTTTTCCCGCGCTTCTGCCATGCGGTTCCAGCCTACAGACCCTGCTTACCGCCATCCGCGAGCTCCTTGACCTGCAAACACTGTCCTTTCTTTAGAAATTGCTACTGCTTACCTCCTTCAACTGTTCTGCCAGTGCTGCAAGTGCTCCGTTTGTTTCTCCCCGTGCTCAGCCGAAATCATGGCTTCTGCATCGAGAGAGAAAACCGGAGCTGAGGAGAAAGGCTGTATCGATGCCTGGACCTGCCGTGTGTCCCGCAACTGCCTTGCACGCTGCTCTCCTTAATAGCTGCCGGGTCCTCACTCAAAGATATGAGTTCAGGAACCGGAGCACATCACCCTGCAGTGCTTGAGGCTTTCCTTCTCCTTCTGCCCTGCCGATCAGTAAGCGGCGGAGGGGGAGGGGCGGGAGCATTCCTCAGATTTTTTTTTTAAATCTTTAAAAGCCAATTTTAAAAAGCAATTTGAAATCTAACTAAATCTTTTCCTAAAAGTCTTCCTTAAGTGTTCCTCTAGTGAGCCTCGAACCTCCAGGCTCACCAACCTCCAGATACTTGGAGACTGAGATAACTGGACAGAGGAGGCGGTCCCTGGAGTATTAGTACCAGTGTCATCAGAAGAATGACATTTCTCAATCTCCAAAGCTGCTGGAGGAGGTGCTTAACCCCAGAGGTTCAGGACTAGACTGGAGGGACGATAAGGAATAGTGGATATGGTGGGGTGAGAAAAAGGTGCTGGTTAAAGGAGAGAGAGAGATGGGAGAGACACTGGATAGGGGAGGAAAGAAGGGGAGAGATGCTGGATGTGGGGGGAAGAAAAGAGAGATAGGAGAAAGTTAGTTAAAGATTGGGAAATAAGAGGCTGAGGAAGGAGAGGGCCGTGTTAAGGGTTGAAAAGTGGTAGGTGCAGTAACGAGAGAGAGGATTGAGGACTGGTTGGTAAGATGAAGAAGTAAAATCTGAGTTGATAGAGAAAAAAGTAAATGGAAGAAAGCTAAAAGGAAAAGATAAATTCCAAAGATGTAAGAAAGTGAAGAAGACAGGAGGGGAGAGGATAGGCCAGAGATCTTGGAAAAGTATTAAGAGAAGAAAGAAAAAAAGTAGAAAGCAGAGGCTGAGATCAGCTTGATTAGAGAACAAAATGGCCAGTCAACAAAGATAGAAAATTGTATTTTATTTTCAATTTAGCAATTGGACTATGTCAATCTGGAATTTACATGTTTCATCTTTATATTTTGCACAGTACAGAGGCATATGCATCTCTTTCTATTTCCCTGGTATTGTACAGCATCATGAGTTTGGCTTCTTGTGTTTTCAGTTTAATTTTTGTCTGCATACATCTATTTGGTAATCTACTTCGGTCGCACCTTGCTAAGAAAACCTTAACCACAGAGTCGCCAGGAGACAGCATTGACTCAACAGCACACAACTACCACCACCATGTCTATTTTTAGTTTGTAGTAATTTATTCTGTACTTGGTAAGATCTATCTGTGTTCCAAGTGTGTGACTGAGGTCAGGTGTTCTGATAGCATAGAGTTTCTATGTAGGGATCTGTAGTTATCCAGTTTGTTTGGTTTTCAAAACAGGTGTAAGGATGTTTTAGGGCCCACTACAATGTTTTAGGTACTGCTCTTTTCTGGGTATGCCACTTCTGTGAGTTTTGGAAGTTAATGCTCTTATGGTATGGTACATTTTATTTATTTATTTAACCAGTTTTCTATACCACCTTATCCTTTTGTGTTTAGGTCCCGAGTAATTTCTGTAAGGTTTTGTATTACTTTGCAATATGCCCAGTACAGATGAGGGTTTATATTGCTGTTACTGAGATGACACTAGAATCCGAAATTTGGTATATTGAGTTCTGTGGGAAATGTCTTAGTTCTGCTGTACACCCATTGCTGGGAAAAGGGTTTCTTTGGATACAAATATATATTCAAAAGGAAAAAGCGAGAACCATAGCGCAGTTTAAACTATGGGATATGTTTACTAAACTAGGCTAATGGTTAACTCAGGATATCTGCAACTACCTTTATAGCAACAGGATAAAATCAAAATAAACTTATCTCTTATATCTCAACAAATAGGGGTGACCTGCACAGAGCAGTGGGTACACCCCTAAACAAAGGCATGGGGAGGGGTGACCTGCACGGAGCGGCAGGTGCACCAGTTACTCTTGCCACCTTACTGGGCAGACTAGATGGACCATGCTGGTCTTTATATGCCATCATATACTATATTACTATGTTACTGTAGGTCCCATGTTATTCAATGGAACCTAGCTGCAGATAGCCTGAGTTAACGGTTAGCCTTGTTTAGTAAACATATCCCTATGTATGATAAGCGACTCCGTGGATCTCACTTTTTCTTTTTGCTCCTTGATGTCTGATTACCTTGCATCTCCCTTGTCTTCTGCAGAATATTTAATTAGATTAAATACTATTTTGGTCCAGTGTGCAGTGTCAAGAGTTGGTATGCTTTATATTAGATTTCCAGGCTACCTAATTAAATTGCTACAATTTTTACATAAAAACATACTGGGTCAGACCAAGGTCCATCAAGCCCAGTATTCTGTTTCCAACAGTAGCCAATCTAGGACACAAATACCTAACAGTTTCCCCAGATGTCACAGGTTCCACAATGCTTGTATTGGGAGAAGCAGAGGATTTCCCAGGTCCCCTTTAATAATGGTTTATGGACCTTTCCTCCAGGAACCTGTTCAAACCTTTTTTAAACCAACCTACACTGACAACTTTTACTACATCCTCCGGTAACAAATTCCAGAGTTTGATTATGTGTTGAGTGAAAAAATAATTTATCTTATTAGTCTTAAACAGGTTACACTGTAGCTTCATTACATGTCCCCTAGTCTTTCTACATTGTTGTTGTTGTTAAGTGCCATCGAGTCAGTATCATGGAATAAAACAATCGATCTACGTTTACCACTCCATTCATTAACTTATAGATCTCTATCATATCTCCTCTCAGCCGTCTCTTTTCAAGGTTAAAGAGTCCTAACCAGTTTAGCCTGTCATCGTAGGAGTATCCTTCCATCCCATTTATCATTTTGGTGGCTCTTCTCTGTACCTTTTTGAATTCTACAGAATTGCACACAATATTTGAGGTGCAGTAGCACCATGGAACGATACAGAGGCATTATAATAGCCTTTGTTTTATTCTCCATTCCTATCCTTATGATTCCTAGCATTCTATTTGCTTTCTTGGTCACCACTGCACACTAGGCAGAGGGTTTCAACGTGTTATCCACGATGACGTCTAAATCTTTTTTCTGGGTGATGGTTCCTAATGTGGAATCTTGCATCGTGTAACCATAGTTTGGGTTGCTCTTTCCTAGGTGCATAATTTTACACTTGTCCACATTCAATTTCATCTGCCATTTGAACCTCCAGTCTTCCAGTATATTAAGGTCCTCTTGCAATTTTTCACAATCCTCTTGGGTGTTAACAACTTTGAATAATGTTGTGCCATCTGCAAATTTGATTCCTCACTTGTTATTCCCAATTCCAGGTTATTTACAAATATGTTAAAAAGCAGCGGACCCAGCACAGATCCCTGGGGTACTCCACTATTCACCCTTCTACACTGGGAAAATTGGCAATTAGCCCTACCCTCTGCTTTCTATCTTTTAAACAGTTCCTGATCCACAATAGTACACAGCCTCCTATGCCATGACTTTTCAATTTCGCCAAGAGTCTCTCATGAGGGACCTCGTCAAAAGCTTTCTGAAAATTCAGATACACTATATCAACCGACCCCACCTTTGTCTACCTGTTTATTCACACCTTTCTTGGCTAAAGCCATGTTGGCTGTCTCTCATTAAACCATGACTATCTACATGTTCAGAAATGTTGTTCCTAATAATGGTTTCTACCATTTTTACCAGTAGTGGTATCAGGCACACTGGTCTGTAATTTCCTGGATCACCCCTAGAACCCTTTTTAAAAATTGGCGGTACATTAGCCATTCTCCAATCTTCAGGTATTACTGAGGATTTTAATGATAGTTCACAAATTAGTAATAGCAGGTCTGCAGTCTCATTTCAGTTCTTTCAACACCCTTGGATGTACACCATTCAGTCCAGGTGATTTGCTACTCTTCAGTTTATTAAATAGTTGTAATACATCTTCCCGGTTTATTGATATTTCTTTCAATTCTTCTGCTGCATCAACTTTAAATGCCATTTCAGGCATGGGTAACTTTCCTACATCTTCTTCAGTAAAGACTAAAGTAAAGGATTCACTCAGTCTCTCTGCTATGGCCTTAGTACCCCTTTTACCCATCTATCATCCAGTGCTCCAACTCGCTCTCTCACAGTTTATTTTGCTACAAATGTACTTGAAAAGGTTTTTATTATGTGTTTTTGCATCCACAGTGCTTATGTTGTTTCCAGTTTTCATCATTTGGTTCCTTTTTCCATTTTCTGAAAGATGCTTTTTTGGCTACAACAGCCTCTCTGACCTCACCTTTAAACCATGCTGGCAGTTTTTTGGACTTCCTTCCACTTTTCTTAAAAGAGTGGAATACAGCTGGTCTGGGCTTCTAAGACAGTATTTTTAAACAACACCCATGCTCGATGTAAATATGATAATTACACTTACCTGGTAATTGTAGTTCCTTGGGTGACGACAGTTCAGTCCTCTACCTCTGGGTTGTCAATCTCCTCCTGCAGCTTGGAGACTGGTATGTCAGAATTATGACATCACTGGATATAGCCTGCTGTACTCTCTCTTCCATCCCAGTGTGAACTATTAACAAAGCAGACTCAAAGGAGCAACAAATAAGCAGCTAACAGCCATTACTGAACCATATTCTAAACTAACCAGATAACTTTTAAATCCCTCTGGCAAGGCTTTCTTACCCCCTGCCCTGCCAGTGAGAAATGCCTCCATACAACAAATGGAAAGAAGGCAGACCTACCTGTAACACTCTTCTTCTCGCTACCAAACCTGGATCCCTCAGAAACAATCTGGGTGGGAAGGAGGACTGAACTGTCGTCACTCAGGGAACTACAATTACCAGGTAAGTGTAATTATCATTTCCTTATCGTTCCTCCAGTTCAGTCCTCTACCTCTGGGATGTACCAGAGCAGTAATCATTGGGAGGGACCCTTCCAGCCGGCAGACAATACCGCCGACCCGAAACGGTCATCAGTAGCTGCTGCTACGTCCAGCCGGTAATGCTTACTGAACGTATGTAGAGACGACCAAGTCACTGCCCTACAAATTTCCTCTGGCGGCACCAAACTGTGTTCCGCCTAAGAACACGCCTGCGCTCGGGTGGAATGCGCCCGCAACCCCGCGGGCACAGATCGACCCTGAAGTAAATAAGCGGAAGCAATCGTCTCCCGAATCCACCGGGCAATGGAAGCCTTAGCCGCCGCCTCTCCTTTGCGCGCTCCTCTGAACAATACAAACAACCTATCTGACTTGCGAACAGACTCCGTTACCTTCAAATACTGACGCAACGTTCTCTTCACGTCTAGACAATGGAGACTGCAATCCAGTTCGCTGCCCTCCAGAGACCCCAGGACGGGCAAGCACACCGCCTGATTCAAATGAAAGGGAGACACTACCTTAGGTAAAAAGGATGGGACCGGACGTAAAACCACCTTCTCTCTAGAAAAAGATGAGAATGGCTCTCTACACGACAACGCTTGCAACTCCGATATTCGCCTAGCAGAACAAATCGCCACCAGGAACACCGTCTTTAACGTCAAATCCTTAACGGACACTTGACGTAACGGTTTGAAGGGAGGCTTGGATAAGAACATAAGAACATAAGATATGCCATACTGGGTCAGACCAAGGTCCATCAAGCCCAGTATTCTGTTTCCAACAGTGGCCAATCTAGGTCATATGTACCTAGCAGTTTCCCCAAGAGACACAAGTTCCACAATGCTTGTACTGGGTCAAGCATTGATATCTTCGGTCACTTCTTAATAATGGTTTATGGACCTTTCCTCCAGGAACTTGTCCAAACCTTTTTTAAACCCAGCTACACTAACAGCCTTTACTACATCCTCCGGTAACAAATTCCAGAGTTTGATTACACGTTGAGTGAAAAAATATTTTCTTTTATTAGTCTTAAATAGTTTACCCTGTAGCTTCATTGCATGTCCCCTAGTCTTTCTATATTCTGATAAGGTAAACAATCGATCTACCGATTGAGATCCCATGGCGGAATACACACCCTGCGCACCGGCCGCAACCTAGAGACCGCCTTCAGAAAACGACTCACATCCGGGTGAGCACCCAAAGGCACTCCGTTGACTCTGCCACGATAACAGGAAAGGGCTGCCAACTGAACACGCAAGGAACTGGCTGCAAGACCTTTATCAAAGCCGTCCTGCAGAAACTCCAACACCAAAGAGATAGAAACAGTGGCCGCTCAAACCTGATGTTGCGAACACCAATCCTCAAATATATGCCAGACCCCGCACATACGCCAATGATGTTGACTGCTTCTGTGCTCTAAGCAAGGTTGCCACGACTGTCGACGAGTAGCCTTTCTTCCTTAGCTTAGCCCTCTCAATGGCCATACCATAAGCGAGAACCGATCCACCTGGGGCATGAAAAGCGGACCTTGAAACAATAGATCCGCCCTCGCCGGGAGCCTCCAAGGCTCGCCGTCCAGAAGACGCACTAGGTCTGCGTACCAAGGGCGTCTCGGCCAGTCCAGCGCCACCAAAAGCACTTTTCCTGGGTGAGCCCCGATCTTTTGAACCACCCGGCCTATCAACGCCCACAGAGGGAAGACATATAGAAGACCGTCGGATGGCCACTGATGCAACAGCGTGTCTATGCCCTCCGACATCCTTTCTCATCTTCTGCTGAAGAACCGACTGACCTTCGCCAACTGGAATGTCGTCATTAGATCCATTATTGGAGTTCCCCATCGACCTATTATCTGCTCGAAGATGTCGGGATGCAACTCCCACTCCCCTGCATCCACCTGAACTCTGCTGAGGAAGTCCGCTGTGACATTGTCCTTTCCCGCAATGTGCGCTGCCGAAATGGCGGTTAAGCGACTCTCTACCCAAGCGAACAACCCGTCCGCCTCTTCTTCCATTGCGGTACTCCCCGGTTGATGTAGGCGACAGTCGCCGAGTTGTCTGAGGGCACCCATACCGGACGACCCAGTACCACGTCCTCGAACGCTTGAAGCACCCGGGCTACCGCTCGCAGCTCCAGACGGTTTATCGACCAGGAGGCCTCCAGAGGAGACCACGGCCCCTGCGCAAATCTGGTTCCGCAATGGGCCCCCCAGCCCACCAGGCTGGCGTCTGTCAACAACGGGAGCCAGTCCGGCTGTTCCAGCGGCATTCCGGCTGCCAGAGACAACCTGAGCAGCCACCAACGAAGAGACCGTCTGACCTTGATCGGACACGGGAGACGCTTGCTCAAAGGATCGGCCTGATGCGACCAGCGGCGAAGGAGCACTCTTTGCAGAGGCCGCATATGAATCTTGGCCCACGGCACAGCCTCCAAAGTCACCGCCATTGTTCCCAGCACGCGGAGATAGTCCCACGCCGACGGTGCTGGTACCGATAAGAACTGGCGAACCAGAATCCGCAAAGCCTCGGCTCTCTTGTGCGGCAAAAACACCTGATCCCTCCTGGTGTCGAACCGAACCCCGAGATATTCGAGGTCCTGGGAAGGTACCAAAAAACTCTTTGTCGGGTTGACAACCCAACCGAAACCCTGCAAGAACTGTACCACTCTGTTTGTCACTCGGATACTCTCTTTCTCGGACTTGGCCCGAATCAACCAATCGTCGAGATAAGGGTGGACTAGGATCCCTTCCTTGCGCAAGACAGCCGCCACCACCACCATGATTTTGGTGAAGGTTCGTGGCGCCGTCGCCAAACCGAAGGGCAATGCCTGGAACTGATAGTGACCCCACGGAAGGGCGAACCATAGAAACCTTTGATGGGCTTCCCGGATAAGGATGTGCAAATACGCCTCCGTAAGGTCTAAAGATGTCAAGTACTCTCCCTGACGTACGATGACGGACCTTAAGGTCTCCATCCGGAAATGCGGCACTCGTAGGCAACGATTTACGGCTTTCAGGTCTAAAATGGGCCGCAACGTTCTGCACTTCTTTGGCACCACGAAATAGAGTACCGACCCACGCTGTACTCGGCTTCCGGCACTTCTACAACTGCCCCCAACTGAAGCAGCCTCTCCAGAGTACCGCGAACCGCCACGGTTTTCTTGGGGCCCCTGCAGGGCGACATAAAGAAGGAATCCCGCACGGGTTGGGCCAACTCCAGCGCATAGCCCTGTCAAATTATTTCCAACACCCACTGGTCGGAAGTGATGTGGGTCCAAGCAGAAAGAAACTCACGGAGCCATCCGCCTATGGGAGGCCCTTCCGCCGGGACCCGCCTCGTTTCATTGTGGAAGCGGGTGCTGAGGCGAAACCCCTATTCGCCCCCACAAAAACCCTGGGCTCGAGTCTGAAACCAGCCCCTCTGGAAATTTCCGAACCACGTAGCACGAAACCTCCGAAAGTCCTGAAACTGGCCCCGATAAGCTTGACCGGACTTTCCTTGCTTCGGCTTATCCTCTGGCAGCCTACCCGCCTTGGACTCCCCAAGATCCTTTACCAACTTATCCAAATCTTCCCCAAACAGCAAGCCGCCCTTAAATGGAAGCTTGCTAAGTCGGGACTTAGACGGTCCGTCCGCCGCCCAATTTCTTAACCACACTGACCTGCGGGCGGCCACCATGGACACCGTGCTGTTGGCCAGCGCCCTGATTAAGTCATAATGTACATCCGCTAAGTATGCCGTCCCGGACTCCAGACGATCCAGCTCCTTTAACTCCTCAAGATCCAAATGCGCAGATGCAGCCGCTGGACCCATCGTAAACACGCCCTGGCCACCCAAGCTCCACATATGGAGGCCTACAGCGAAAGCAAATCCGCCTCAAAGGTCTGCTTCAGTAAACCGTCAACCTTACGGTCCTGGGCATCCTTCAATGCTGCACTACCTTCTACCGGGATAGTGGTCTTTTTTGTAACTGCCGACACCACCGTGTCCGCCCGCGGTGCTCGAAACCTTTCTTTATCCTTATCGGCCAGAGGATAGAGCCTATTCATAGTCCTTATGCCTCGTAAGCCTGCTTCCGGTTTATCCCACTCGTCCTGTATCATCTTATCAACCACTCTGTGCACCGGAAACACCACCTGTGTCTGCCGCACCGCCTGAATGACCGGATCTTCGACCTCTTCCTCCGCAGCTGCTTGCGTGGCAAGATTCACCATCTGCATCGCCTCTGTGATCAATGCCGGAAGTTCCTCCCTGCAGAAAACTCAGATAATCTTAGCTTGATCCTCGGGCTCTGGGATCTCTCCCTCTTCCAGATCCTGCGTATCCTCATCCTGATCCCAGTCCGTAACCTGGACCTCAGGCCACTCGTCTTCCGTTGATGCAGAAATCTTTGTTTTTGCTCTCTTCGGTGCTGGCGGTGCTTCGCCTATGTCGACGGTCGCCTCCAACTGCGGAGCCAAACCTGACAACGCCCCGAAGCCGGGCGACGTACCTTGGCGCCGCAGGCAAAAGGCCTGATGCATTAATAAAATAAACTCAGGGCTAAAATCTCCGAGCCCAGACGCCTGCGCCGGCAGCGCAGCTCCAGAAGGCCCTGGCAACTCCTCCAACGCCAGCCCGTGTGCTGCTGGCCACGGAGAAGCAGCGCCCGCCCCTGTCGGCGCCTCCTGCACCTCTGGGGACTCCTTGAGGTCCATCTGCTGCTCCACCGTGGATTAGAGGGAAGCACAGCCCCGGCATACACCGGTACCAGCCACTGTACCCCTCCTAGTGCCACACACAATACACTGTGGTCTCGCTGCAATGAACTAGACCTGCAGCTGACCCAGGGACTGAAACAAATATCCCAAATGAGTTGTGGGGTTTTTTTTTTTATATATGCTCTGTTCCCCCCGGGGAGAAAAGCTACTCCAGCCTCCCTGCCAAATTTCTTTTTTTTTTTTTTGAGAGGCTGACTCGGAAGGAAACCCAACAAAACAAAAACCAAATTAAAACTAACCAAACGAACTAAAGTAAGTGTAGAAAATAAACAAAATAAACAAAAGAAGCGATGTCCTCTGAGCCTTAGTCGGGCCCAGGCTTGCTAGCTGCCCGGCAGCCACGCGGCTTCTCCGCGACACAGAAAATGGCTGCCGAGAAACGCCGGTACCAAGAAAAGGCGCCAAAATGAGCCGCGGGCAGCCCTGCTCCTGGCGCAGCAGCTCCCCGCAGTAAATGCAGCCAAACCCCGCTGAAGTGCTTACCGACGTTGCTGCACACTCCCGCCAATGACTACGGTCCCAGCACACCACGGAATTCAGGAAATTAAGTGTCCAAAGCCGCGGCAGGCAGCCGCAGCAGCTCAGGAGCTACTCGCACTGACAGAAGGGCTCTCCCCCATAGAGTCAGGGGGGAGAGAACCTCTGGGCCATTCGAGGGGGACAAAACTCGACATCTTGAGCCAGCACCCCAACAGAGGCCCCTATATCAACAGACAGAGAGCAAGAATGCCGGGAGCCGAAGACTGTACTGTCTAACTTTTTTCTTTTTTTTTAAAGGTACAGCTTCCAAATTATAAAACCAAATCAGAAAGACCCCACTAGCTACAACTAAACTGTCCTACTAGCTCCTTATCAGTTTCTCCAGAGAGCCCTTCCCCAAGGCTCGTCAGTTCCTCCTGCTGCATGGAGACTGGTCACACTGGGATGGAAGAGAGAGTACAGCAGGCTATATCCAGTGATGTCATAATTCTGACATATCAGTCTCCAAGCTGCAGGAGGAGACTGACAACCCAGAGGTAGAGGACTGAACTGGAGGAACGATAAGGAACTTTAAGCTTTATAGTTGCTCCTTTTAGCTTTTTCTTAACTGCTTTTCTCATTTTATTATAGTCTCCTTTTTGAAAGTTAAAAGGTGTTACTGTGGATTTCCTTGCCATCCTCCCTTCACTTATTAAATCAAATGTGATCATGCTATGACCACTATTGCCAAATGGCCCCAAAACCCTTATCTCTTGCACCAGATCTTGCTGCATTTAAACATCATTGCAAAGTTTAAACTATATGGCCTGGGAATATGTTGCTTTCTTTATTCTTGGGGCAACCACCTCACCAGTGTTATGGGTGAAGGGACCCTCTGTTCCTTGACTAGAGTTCTAAGGAGGTCACTTCATTTTGCCCTCCATTTTGGCTACGGGGAGGGGGATGCCAACTCATTTCTTGCCTCAGGCAGCAGATTGACTTGAGCCATCCCTGACTGATGGCCACGATTATGGCCAGGACCGGCAGTGTCTGCCCGTGGGATTCCTATGTCCCAAGGGCAGAAGTGCTGCTGCAGTGTCTGCCCAGCCTTCGAAAAAAAAAAGAGGTAAGAGATAGGGAGGGCAGACAGCTGAAGAAATTTAAAGTGACGGTAGTATTTTACTAAATAGTAAATGGCGGGGGAATGGAGGGCAGGGGCTGAGTGCAGGTGGGAAGGGAGAAGGGGAGAGAGTCTGGGAAAGGAAACAGTGAGATGGGGATGGGAAAGGGACAGCAGGAAAAGGGTTGGAGTGAGGTGAGAGGGAAAAATTGCAAGGGGTTGGATATTTAAGAGATGAATTCATAGGAAGTTAAGGGCACGATGCGTAGGTGCAAAAGGCATACTATACACACACACAGGCAGGCATCCTACCTCTGCATCACACACACACATACACGTGTAGCTTATAGGGTCAATGAGGGTGATGGTCAATTGAGTAGTGAGGCCACTGCATTCTGTTGGCACTTTGCAGTAGTTCATTAAGAACTTGATTTATTATGTTTTTTCCCATAGAAAATGGGAAAATAGTCTTAGTAAAACAGGCCCAAAAAACTAAAAAAATAACTGTGATACACCTTTTTGTGGGGGCAGGGTGTGCACTGTGCCCTAGGTTTCTTCAGCTGGCTCCTAGTTTTCAAGAAAAAATTTCAAGACCTGGCTTACACTACAGTTCACTGCCTCAGACATTAAGAGAGGCAGAGGTAGGCTGAGGGGACGTGGCAAGAAGACGCTGGCCACAGGATAGTGGAGGTGGAAGATAAGTGAACATGGGATGCGATGGAGGGCAGTTGCTGGGAAGAGTAAATTAGACTTACCTGCTAATTGTTGTTCCTTAAGGAACTCTAGTCCAGTCCCGGAACCATAGAGTTGTGAACCTCCACCAGCAGCTTTGGAGACTGAAAGATGTCATCACTTTGATGTCACTGGTACAAATAGGCAGGAACCGCCCCCATTCACCAGTACCTATTGACAAAGCAGACTCAGCAGAACAACAAATAAGTAGAAACAGGCACAATAAAGTAACTAGGCCAAAGACCCAAACAAAGAACAGACTAAAACCACAGAAGAAGAAACAGCATCCGCGACTAGGACGCCAATACCGCCTCTTCTCCTTCAAGAGAGGAACAAGTGCCTCTTACCATCCGGGTTTTTGTTTTTTTTTTAGATATGGGTATCCAAAAGAAAGAAAAAACCTCCAGTTCCAGAAAGGACAAGAAACCCCTTCCGGAGCCCACGAGGTTCTGCAGCGCCAAAAAACAAAAGATGTCCCTTCTTTTCGCTCACCACGGCACCGCCAACCCCCTCCCGCAGATGTTCCTGCCTTGGATCGGTAATTTACTTCTGCACTAGAACAACTGCAGGCTGCACGCCGAGCCCGTCAACGGGAGGGATCCGGGACTGGACTAGAGTTCCTTAAGGAACAACAATTAGCAGGTAAGTCTAATTTACTCTTCCTTTGCGTCCCTCTAGTCCAGTCCCGGAACCATAGAGGATGTAACAGAGCAGTGAAGATCAACGGGAGGGACCGGCGAGGCCAGCCTGATGAAATGCTGAACCAAAACGCCCATCGCTCCGCGCTTGCACATCCAATCGATAGTGCTTGGCAAAAGAATGCAACGAGGACCAAGTTGCTGCCCTACAAATGTCCGCAACCGGCACCAAGCTAAGCTCCGCCCAAGACGCCGCCTGCGCTCTGGTAGAATGCGCTCGAAGGCCACTCGGCGCCTCCCTGCCTCGTAACAGGTAAGCCGACGAAATAGCCTCCTTCAGCCAGCGCGAAATGGACGACTTCGCCGCCGCCTCCCCTTTCCGCTGACCGGCAAACGCGACAAACAACCTATCCGACTTCCGGAAAGACCCCGTCCTGCGGAGATAGAGCTTGAGCACTCGACGAACATCGAGACGATGAAGACGACCGCCCGACTGCCCAGACTGTCCCGCTGAAAACACCGGAAGGGCCACCACCTGGTTAACATGGAATGGCGAGACCACCTTCGGCAAAAACGCTGGAACCGTGCGCAATACCACCTTGTGGCTATGAAAGGTCAAATACGGCTCTCTACAAGACAAGGCCTGCAACTCCGAAATCCTGCGGGCGGAACAAATGGCTACGAGGAAGACGGTCTTCAACGTCAAATCCTTAAGCGACGCCTCTTGCAATGGCTCAAAAGGGGCCGCAACCAAAGCCTCCAAGACCAAATTGAGATCCCAAGAAGGCAGCGAGTCGCGCCGCGGAGGACGCAACAACAACACCGCTCTCAGGAATCGGCGAACATCGACATGTGAACCAAGCACCTGACCCTGGACCTTTCCCCGAAAACAGGCAAGCGCCGCCAGCTGCACCGCAAGGAACTAGCCGCAAGACCCTTCTCCACGCCGTCTTGCAAAAAGGCAAGGATCTGCGGCACGGAAGCCCGAAGAGGCGAAATAGCGCGATCCGCACACCACGCCTCAAACACGCGCCAAACACAGACGTACGCCAAAGAAGTAGACTGCCTGCGCGAGCCCAAGAGGGTAGCCACGACCGCCGGAGAGTAGCCTTTAGCCGTCAGCCGCGCCCTCTCAAGAGCCATGCCGTAAGCGAGAATCGACCCACCTGAGGCATGCGAAGCGGACCCTGAAGCAAGAGATCCTCCCGACGAGGAAGCCTCCACGGCCTGTCCACCAGCAGCTGCAGCAAATCGGCATACCACGGTCTTCGGGGCCAATCAGGCGCTATCAACACCACAAGACCCCGGTGCTGATCTATGCGCTGAACCACCTTGCCGATTAGTGCCCACGGAGGAAAGACATAGAGGAGCCCCTCCAACGGCCACCTCTGCGCCAGCGCATCCAGGCCTTCCGACATCCGCTCTCTGCGCCTGCTGAAGAACCGCTCGACTCTTGCGGACTCGAAGGTGGCCATCAGATCCATCACCGGCATTCCCCAGCGGCGCACCAGGAGTGCGAAAACGTCCGGATGCAGAACCCACTCTCCCGGGTCCACTCTGCGACGACTCAGAAAATCTGCTTGGACGTTGTCACTGCCGGCCACGTGCTGCGCCGACAACGCGCTGAGATTGCCCTCGGCCCAGCCCAACAGCCGAGACGCCTCTGCCTCTAACGACGGACTCCCCGTGCCGCCCTGACGATTGATATAGGCCACCGTCGTCGCATTGTCGGACAGTACTCTTACCGGTCTCTGGTGCAAGAGCTCCCGAAACTCCTGAAGAGCTAGAAACACAGCTCGCATTTCCAACTTGTTGATGGACCACTGTCGCTCTCCTTGCGTCCACGGCCCCTGGGCTATCCGGCCCTCGCAGTGCGCCCCCCAGCCTGTGAGACTTGCATCGGTCGTCACCAACACCCAGGAAGGAGTCTCCAGGGACACGCCGCCCTCCAGATTGCTGGGCTGCAACCACCAGAGAAGTTCCTGCCGCACCTCCGGAGGACACACTAGCCGCCGAGACAACGCATCCGTCTGATGTGACCAACGTCTGAGCAGGGCGCTCTGGAGAGGCCGCATGTGAAACCTGGCCCACCGTACCACGTCGATGGTCTCCGCCATGGTACCCAGCAGCTGCAGATACTGCCATGCCGTCGGAGCGGGATGCTCTCAAAACTTCCGCACGAGATCCTGCAAAGCCTGCGCTCTGTTCCGGGGCAGGAAGACCGCGCCTAGCCGAGTCTCAAAACGCGTCCCCAAGTACTCCAGAGTCTGAGAGGGCACCCGCTTGCTCTTTGCAAAGTTGACCACCCAACCCAGGCTCTCCAAAAACGCTATCACTGGAGCGGTGGCCGCTGCACTCTCCTGTTTGGACTTTGCACGAATCAACCAATCGTCTAAATACGGATGCACCAGAATCCCTTCTTTGCGCAGCGCCGCCGCAACCACCACCATAATCTTGGTGAATGTCCGAGGAGCCGTCGCAAGCCTGAAAAGCATTGCCTGAAACTGAAAATGCCCCATCGGCACTGCAAACCGAAGGAACTGCTGATGCTCGCGACGCACTGGAACATGCAGGTAGGCATCTGTCAGGTCTAAGGCTGTCAAAAACTCCCCCTTCCTAACCGCCGCAATGATGGAACGCAAGGTCTCCATCCGGAAATGGGTAACACGAAGGCAGCGATTCACCCTTTTTAAGTCCAAAATTGGCCGGTAGGTGCCTTCTTTTTTTGGCACTACAAAATAGATCGAGTATCGACCGCACCCGCGTTGTGCCTCCGGGAAGGGAACCACCGCTCCCAGCTGCTGAAGCCGCCGCAACGAGTCCCCGACCGCCCGAAGCTTTCTCGGAGAGCCGCAGCGAGAAAGGACAAAAGATTCCCGCACGGGCCGAAGAAACTCCAGAGCATAGCCGTCCCGAATGACCTCCAACACCCACCGATCTGAGGTGATTTGGACCCAGGCAGGGAGATACTCCCGCAACCGTCCCCCCACCGGCACTTCCGCCACCCGGGTCCGCCTTATCTCATTGGGACTTCTTACTGCTGGAGGATTGAAAGGAGGAAAACCCCCTGCCCGCCCCCCTGAACCCTCGAAAGGTCTGACCCCTAGCTGGGAACCTCCCCCGCTGGGGTTGGGGAATGCGCGAGGATCTGAATCTACGAAAACTCCCCAAGAGACCCCTGGACCCCGAAGTACCACGGCTCTGCTTGGGCTTATCTTCCGGGAGACGCCCCCCCTTGGACTCCCCCAGATCCTTGACCAACTTCTCCAAATCCTCACCAAACAAGAGCTTTCCCCGAAAGGGCAGCTTACTAAGCCGGGCCTTGGAGGCACCATCCGCCGACCAGTTCCGCAGCCAAAGATATCGTCGAGCTGCCACCACAGAAGCCATACTCTTAGCCAGCCCTCTAATAAGATCATAGTGGATATCTGACAGATATGCTGTACCCGATTCCAGGCGCGCACCGTCCTCCGCCTGTCCTTCCAGCGGATCCCCCTGCAACCGCTGAGACCACCACAAACAGCCTCTCGCCACCCACGCCCCCGCTATCGAGGCCTGCAAGGACAGGGCCGAGATGTCAAACACCTGCTTTAACAAGGTATCTAACCGCCTATCCTGCACATCCTTCAACGCCGCAGCGCCTTCCACCGGAATTGTGGTTTTCCGCGTGACCGCAGACACTGCCGCATCCACTTTTGGAGAACGAAAAAGTTCCCTATCCTGGTCCGAAAGTGGATACAAGCGGGCTAGATTCCGGGTCCCCCGCAAAGAGGACTCAGGCGAGTCCCATGCTTCCTGAATCATAGACCGAAACACCCGATGAACCGGGAAGACCCGTTGAGGTATCCGCACCGCCTGTAACAAGGGATCCTTCAACGCGTCCTCTGCCACCAGAACGCCCGAAGGCATATTCAATGCCTTTAAGGTTTCCGCAATTAAAGCCAGCAACTCTTCCCTCCGAAACACCTGGACCACTCTATTCCGCTGTTCCTCGTCCGGTAACTCTCCTTCCTCCTCAGAGGGAACTTCAAGATCCATCTCCTGCACCGTCTCATCTCCTTCCAGCCCAACGAAAGAGGAAGAACCTTCATCACCCCCCTTCCGAAGCTTTTTGAGAGGAACCTCCTCCTCATCCCGGGGAACCCTGGTCCCCGTCCGCTTCTGCCCCTGAGGACTAAGGCCCCTTGTCCCCGAAGCCGGTTGCAGCAAGGCAAATGCCTTCTGCATCAAGGAGAAGTCTGGCGGAATCTCCACCCCACCGGCGGACCGGTGGTCATCCGCTCCTGGAGGACTGAGCCCAGACGAGCTCGGTCTCTCTGGAGCCGCAAGAGAAGGTGGCCCGACCTCCCCTTCCCCGCGGGAACCAGTCGCCGCTTCCTCCGCAACCTCCCCCAACGGTCTCTACAAACTGGCAGCTTCCACTGAGCAGGGCTTACAGACCCCTGTCTCCATCACCTCTGTGCGCCTCACTCCACACACGAGGCAGTGGAGCTTGGCCGGCATAGCAGGGCAACCCCTCAAAGGGACCAGCCGCACCAGAAGCAAAAAACTCCCGTTTTTTGGGGGGTTTTTGGGGGGTTTTTTTACAGCAACCAAACAGGAAGGGCCCTCCTAGATGAATCCTGCCAATGAGGACCAAAAACGAAGCTCCTAAGAGCCTGAGGGAACCCAAGAAAAGAAACGAGGAAAAAAGAAAAAAACCGCGGCTTTTAAAATGGCCACCGGCAGTTTTCCCGCCGCTGAAAAGACGCGGCAATAAACCCCGTGCCTGCAGCAACGCTGCCAAAGAGCCTTCCGAGCAAGTTCTGCACCCCTCCAAGGCCCCAGGAAACTGGCTGTACTCACCCTCTCCACATCCCTCCGAACGGGTAGGAAGGCGGGGGGGGGGGAGGGAGGAAAGCCACAGCGCACCTCACAGCTCAGCCCTCTGACGGCTTCGGCTGTGGTGCTAAGGACGCTCAGTGAAGCAGGCCAGCCTTGCAGGGCCTGTCAACTGCCGTCTCCCCTGCTGCTGCCTTATTCTGCTTACGACCTGCTCCTCACCCTTTCAAGCGGGTTCTGGAGCAGGGAGGCTAAGCAGGTATGCTCGTTTAAACGGAGGGGCTCAGAAAAACAAAAAAAAAAACAGCAATCTTCCCCGTGCAGGAGGAGGGGAGGAGGGGGGGGGGGGAAGGGAGCCACAGACAGGGAAAAGAAAAAGGGAATCTTGGCAGCAGCAGATCTAAAATGAAGAAAAAACACAGGAAAACAGTATTAGAAAAGAAAAGAAACCCCAAAGGAAAAAAATAAGTCTGCTTATTTGCTCTCCCTGAGCCCAAGTCCCGGGCTCAGAACCTCCTAGCTGCTTGGAGACTGAAAGTACTGGTGAATGGGGGCGGTTTCTGCCTATTTGTACCAGTGACCTCAAAGTGATGACATCTTTCAGTCTCCAAAGCTGCTGGTGGAGGTTCACAACTCTATGGTTCCGGGACTGGACTAGAGGGACGCAAAGGAACAGGAGGATGGAGGGAGAGAGAGAGGGGGGTGGGGGAGATGCTGAACACCTGGAGTGTGGATAGAGATGGGAAAGGGAGATGATGGACACCTGAGGATGGTGAGGAAGGGAAGATGCTGGACACCTGGAGGAAGGGGTAAGAAGAAATGATGGATTGGGATGGTAGAGAAGGGAAGAAAAGGTGATAAACGAGATAGGGAGCAGGAAGAAGGGAAGAGAAAGGAAAATGATGACAGAGGGAAGGGATATGCAGAGGAGGGACAGTGAGAGGGGGAGAAGGTGGGTTAGGGAGATGAAAACTGTAGGTAGATGCAGTAAAAAAAGGGAGAGACAGAGGATTGATTGAGGAGGAGGAGCGAAATCAGACTGGACAGAGAAGCATTCAAATAAATGGAAGAAAGCTGAAAGATGAATGTCAGAGATGTATGCAGGAAAGGAAGTGAAAATAGGTGAGAAAAAAAACAAAAAATGGACAGGACACCGCTGATGTTGGATGACTGTCCCACATTTGCCTCCAGAAAATCTGGTAACCTTATTAAAGTGGACTGGGGACACCCACTGCTTACCCCTGGGATAAGCAACATGGAATCTGTTCACCTTTTGGGAGCCTGATGGGTAGAAACATAGAAACATGATGACAGAAAAAGACCACATGGCCTATCTAGTCTGTCCTTCCATATCAACAACTACAACAGTCCACATTTTACCTTTAGAGATCCTCTGTGTTGGTACCATGCTTTTTTGAATTCAGTTACTGTCCTCATCTCTACCACCTCCACTGGGAGACTATTCCACGGATCCACTACTCTTTCCGTAAAGAAATATTTCTGCATATCACTCCTGAATCTATCTCCCTTCACCCTCATCCCATGTCCCCTCGTAGCAGAACTTGCTTTCAATTGAAAGAGGCTCTCCCCCCTAAACATTTATGCCACGGAGGTATTTAAACATCTCAATCATATCACCTCTATCCCGCCTTTCCTCTAAGGTGTACATATTAAGATCCTTAAGTCTGTCCTCATATGCTTTATAACGAAGACCACTAACCATTTTAGTAGCCACCCTCTGCACCGACTCCACCCTATTCACATCCTTTTGAAGGTGCGGTCTCCAGAATTGCACACCATACTCCAAATGAGGTCGCACCAAAGACTTATACAGAGGTATTATCACCTCCTTTTTTCTGCTAGCCATTCCTCTCCGTATGCACCCAAGCATCCTTCTAGCTTTTGCCGTCGCCTTTTCTACCTGTTTAGCTACTTTAAGATCATCAGACACAACCACACCTAGGTCCCGCTCTTCTTTAGTGGACAAAAGTACTTCACCTCCTATACTGTATTGCTCCCTTGGATTGCTGCAGCCCAAATGCATGACCTTACATTTTTTAACATTAAATCCCAGCTGCCAAATTCTAGACCATTTTTCAAGCTTAGCTAGATCCCTCCTCATGTTATCTACACCTTCCTGGGTGTCTACTCTATTGCAGATTTTGGTATCATCTGCAAAAAGGCAAACCTTACCCGAAAGCCCTTCCGCTATATCACTAACAAAGATGTTAAAAAGAATCGGACCAAGGACAGATCCCTGGGGCATACCACTGGTAACATCCTTCTCCTCAGAGTGAGCTCCATTTACTTGTACTCTTTGTCGCCTCCCACCCAACCAATTTCTAACCCAAGCAGTAACTTTAGGGTCCATCCCTAGGGTGCTCAGTTTGTTTATAAGTCGCCTGTGAGGAACAGTGTCAAAGGCTTTACTAAAATCTAAATACACCACATCTAGAGCTCTCTCTCGGTCCAACTCCCTGGTCACCCAGTCAAAGAAATCAATCAGATTTGTCTGACAAGACCTGCCTCTGGTAAATCCATGCTGCCTCGGATCCTGTAATCCACTGGATTCCAGAAACCTCACTATTTTCTCTTTCAGCAGCGTTTCCAATAATTTACTCACCACCGAAGTTAAACTAACCGGCCTGTAGTTTTCAACCACATCCTTTTGTGTAAAGGCACCACATGAGCCTCTCTCCGGTCCTTTGGCACCACTCCCGACTCCAACGAGGCATTGAAAAGGTCAGTCAGTGGAGTTGCTAGAACATCCCCAAGTTCCCTCAGTATTCTAGGGTTTATCCCATCCGGTCCCATCGCTTTGTCTACTTTAAGTTGAGCTAGTTTCTCACAAACACAGTCTTCTGAAAATTGCTCAAGATGTCCCTCGCTTCTGTTCCTATTTGTGGGTGTTTTCTGAGGTCCTGCTCCTGGTTCTTCATCTGTGAACACAGAACAAAAATATTTGTTAAGCAATTCCGCTTTATCCTTATCAGCTTCTACATATCCCCTCCCCCCTGCACCCTTGAGTCTGACAATACCACTTTTGCCCTTCCTCTTCTCACTAATATATCTGAAAAATGTCTTATCCCCCCCCCATTTTATTGCATTGGCTATTTCCTCCTCCTTTTGAATCTTTGCCTTCTTGACTACTTTGCTAGCTTCTCTAAGTTTTTCCAAATACAGATGCCTGTCTTCCTCTCTCTGTGATCTCTTGTATTTCATGAAGGCCTCCCTCTTTTTCTTCACGTTTTCAGCTACTTCCTTCGAAAACCATAGTGGTCTCCTTTTCCTTTTGCCTTTATTTACCATTTTAACAAAAAGGTTGGTTGCCTTTAAAATACCCCCTTTTCAGTTTTGCCCACTGTTTTTCTACATCCCCCAGCTGTTCCCATCCCACTAACGACTCCCTGAGGTATTGGCCCATCTTCGCAAAGTTAGTCTTCCTAAAGTCTAAGATCCTCGCCTTTGAATGGATTCTAACACCCCTAGTCCTAATACTGAACCACACCATCTGGTGATCACTGGATGCAAAATGATCTCCAACTACAACATCAGAAACACTTTCACCATTGGTAAGCACCAAGTCCAGTATGGCCCCTTCACGTGTGGGGTCTGTTACCAATTGCCTGAATAGCTCTCCCTGTAGAGAATCCAGGATCTCCTTACCTCTAGATGATACTGCAGCAGGAATGTGCCAATCAACATCTGGCATATTGAAATCTCCTATCAGTAGCACTTCCCCTTTCCTAGCAATGCTGCGTATGTCTTCAATTAACTCTCTATCCACCTCTTCCTCTTGTGAGGAAGGTCTGTATATCACACCAATGCAAACAGATTTCTCTTTCCCTCTTTCTAGTTTAACCCACAATGCCTCCTCTCTCCCTTTTAAGCTCTGTAATTCCAAAGCTTTAATAGTAGTTTTTACATATAGTGCCACTCCTCCTCCCCTTCTTCCTACCCTGTCCTTTCTGAATAAAGTATAGCCAGGTATAGTTACATCCCAGTCATGGATTTCTGTGAACCATGTTTCTGTAACTGCCACTAAATCCAAGTCAGCCACTCCCACCAAAGCTTCAACATCAGGGATCTTATTTCCCATGCTACGGGCATTTATACACACTGCTTTCCATATGTTACCCCTGTTACCCATTTCCATAAAAGTATTTAATGTATCACCTACCTGGGGGCTTTCACTTACCTGGGGGCTTTCTTCACCTATCCCCATCGAATCTAGTTTAAAGCCCTCTTCAGTAGATTAGCCAGTCTACTACCGAAGATGCGTTGACCTTTCTTGGACAGATGGATGCCATCTCTGCTCTGCAACCCTTGGAACAGCATCCCATGGTCTAGGAAACCAAAACGCTCTCGATGACACCATCCACACAGCCATGCATTCATCTCCAGGATGCGAGCCTCTCTGCCTTGGCCTTTACCCTCAACAGGGAGGATTGAAGAGAACACCACCTGTGCACCTAACTGCTTCACCCTCTGTCCCTGAGCCATGAAGTCACTTTTGATACGTTCCGAGGTATACCTGGCAGTATCATTTGTTCCAACATGGATTAGCAACATTGGGCAATAGTCAGTGGGCTTGATGAGTCTTGGCAAACTCTCCGTAACATCTTGGATTTTGGCACCAGGCAGACAGCATACCTCTCTGGACATCAAGTCTGGTCAGCAGATGGATGCCTCAGTACCCCTCAGAAGAGAGTCTCCAACCACCACTACCCTTTGTTTCCTTCTGGTCACTGATTCTGCAACTTTGGGGTACTTGAACTCTGGTTCTTCCCTTTCCAGGGATGCTTTCACCTCCTCCACTTCCAGGGCTGCATAATGGTTCTTCAAGTCAAAGGCTGGAGAAGTTGGATTGGTGATTTTGCAGGCCCTGGTGACTTGTGTCCAACCATCGACATTCTGTTGGCACCCATCTTCTCCTGTGCTGGAGAGCTTGGTTGCTGCAAGAAGCATCTCATCAATGTACTTCTCACTGTCTTGAATGCTCCTCAGCCTCGCCACCTCCTCTCTGAGTTCTTCCACTTGTTTCCTCAGAGCTTCAGTATGCAGGCACCCTGCACATGGAACTGGTCCTTCAACTGGTATTAGGACCTCTGTCTGGACCGAGGCAGAAGCTGTAACGGGGGCAACAGCTTTAGCAATACGATTTTTCCCAGCCATTGTTCTGTTCGTGAAGCTTAGGTATCTGTTAAAGCAAAAGAGAGAGATCTACCAAGTACCAGCTGGTTTCCCAGCTGTCCTTTCAGAGAAAAAGCAGTTAAATCTCTTTAATTATATTCAAAATGTGCTGGTCCAATTCTCTGTGATTTGTTAAAGGGGGAAGTGCCCTATAAAGCAAGACTGCTCACTAGGGGTGGGTGGGAGTCGGGGTGGGTAGGGAGGGAACTAACTCCTGATTAGGTGTTAGCAGTTTCCAAACCTGAGGAGGTTACTAGAGTTCAGCAACCTACTGTGCTCAAGGAAAGTTCCCCTAAAGCACCAAAAAGAAAGTAACCTTGCTTTAAAAAATATACAAAAAAAACTTTTAAGAGCTCCCAGTCAGAGAGCTAGCAATGTAATATAATAAAAACAAACAAACAAACCCTCAAATCCTTACTGTTTGTTGATCTGTAGAGCCCTGGTTAGGAAAGCCTCAACAGGGCAGGGCACTGGAGCCTTTTATGCAGGCCTCAGCTGCACTCAGGAAATCAGGCCCACTAACTCCTGATTAGGTGTTAGCAGTTTCTAAACCTGAGGAGGTTACTAGAGTTCAGCAACCTACTGTGCTCAAGGAAAGTTCCCCTAAAGCACCAAAAAGAACGTAACCTTGCTTTAAAAAATATACAAAAAACCCTTTTAAGAGCTCCCAGTCAGAGAGCTAGCAATGTAATATAATAAAAACAAACAAACAAACAAACCCTCAAATCCTTACTGTTTGTTGATCTGTAGAGCCCTGGTTAGGAAAGCCTGGTTAGGAAGTACTTACGACCTGAATTGGCCACGGTTGGAAACAGGATATTGTGCTTGATAGACCTTCTTAAATAATAATGTAAAAAACCAGTCTCGAAATTTGGGTGATAACCTGGATTTTAGAATTCCGGAAAAAAGGAACTAATATTCTGTACTGAATAAATACAAGAGTGCCAAAAAAGAGACATATCTTCTAAATATTTTCCTGCCACGGAGAGCAGTTTTACATATAAATCATGGCAGAAAGAAAAAGAAATACAAAGGACAAATCAAAGCACTGTGAATGCACTGTACCATAGCACTTAGAAAACATGTTTTAATTTTTCATTTGAAACAAAAGCACTGAGTACACAACAAACAGAAATTAGACAGCAAATCCTGGGTGCCAAGCAGGAATTTGTTTTCTCTGGGTAGAAAAGAATAACTCATTATGGCATACTTAATGTCAAAGAAAGGAAATTCAAAGCATTCACACTCTCTCATCAGACTAATGATATATTTTTGTACATAAAACGCTGGCGGCTAAAGTAAAAATCAACCTCTTGTTTTAATCCAAGTGGTTTTCTAGAAGGTATCCAAATGGTTTACAGGATTAAACTAGTGCTAGGCATCAGCGGGTATTTATAGTAAGAGAATCATTCAGTTCAAGGTATAAGCAAAGCTGATTTAGAAGCTGTGACAGAAAAAGAAATAGTCTATCCTGTCTCACCAGATCGATATCTTCATGCATATGGAGCTGGAACTCTAGCACAGTGAAAATCATGGTCCAGGCTGTGTCACCTTACTATGCATTTATTGCCAAGGATTTATACTCCAGGGTAAGCTGATTCTAGCTAATGAATACATTGACTTTGTCCCCAGGCGATGTATTACACAATAGTAACAACATGCTGCTTGTAACCTGCTCAGAGTCCTATTCATGCAGTTTGGCAGGCTATAAGATTGCAAATAATAAATAACATAAAATACAATAACTTAGCTGATTACTGATTCTGCGTCACAGCCTGAAGGCTATGAACATTACTTACACATACATACAGAGGGTAATTCTATAACAAGGTGCCTTCTTAAAGCGCATTTTAACGCACCAAAATGCAGCCTCATCTATAAAGAAAAGTAGCAGAGGCAGTATGGGCTCCCCCAACCGCAGTAAAGTCCTCTAGGATAGGTCATGGACTGGTCTAGCAGGATTCAAGGAAAGCAAATGATCAGGTATGATTAAAATTTCTCCTTCCTTATCATCCTGCTAGACCAGTCCAGACAATTGGGACATACTCAAGCAGTTATGACACATATTAGGAGGAAGGTGACACTGGTCAAAACAACTTTGCCAAAGGCGCCATCAGCCTGTAGTGTTTCACAAAGGTACTCAAAGAGGACCAGATAGGATGCCTGATATCTTCCAGAGATGCCAGGGCTGACTCAGCCCAGGAGGAGACCTGAGATTTAGTCAAGTGAGTTTTGACTCCCTCTGGTACCCACTTCCCAGCCAAAAGGTATGTTGAACCAATGGCCTCGTTAATCCAGCACGAAATGAAGGACTTGGCTGTTGCCACCACTGAAGAGAACAAAAAAATGGTCTGACCACTAAAAAGAGTTAGCCTTTCCAGGTATTTGAGCAACACCCTCCACACATCAAGGAGACGCAAACAGGGATTTGACCGGAGGTCTTCCTCCAAAAAAGAGGGCAGAACTACTGTTTGCTTAAGGTGAAAGGAGGAGATCACCTTTGGAAGGAAGGATGGTACTGTCCACAAGGTGACCAAAGCTGATGAAATCACCAAAAACGGCTCATGGCAGGACAAGGCTTGTAGCTTCTGAGACCCATCTGGCAGAGGCAAAAGCCATCGGCAACACCGCCTTAAGAGTTAAATCCTTAAGAGAAGCCTTTTAGATGGGCTCAAAAGAGGGACTTGTCATGGCTTTTGACATCAATTAAAGGCTCCACTGAGGAACAACTGGACAAATGGAAGGGAGAATCTATTTAACCCCTCTGAGGATGCGAATAACATTAGGGTGGGTCACCAAGGACAATCTCTGAATATACCTGTTAGCATGCCAAGGCTGCAACCTGAACCTTAAGAATGTTCAGGACCAACTCTTGGTCCAAGCCCGCTTGTAAAAAAGCAAACACGGCCCTATGCCCACTTTCCCAGCTGAGAGAGCCAGAGAAAACCAGCAAGAGGGAAGGGGGGCGTGAGCCCAACTTACCAACCCGCCTCAGGGCCTCATGGAGTCTCCCTTGCTTCTCTTCCAGCTTACCAATGCTCTTAACTCACAAGATAAAGTGTGGACACAGGACAGCTGTTCGCTCCAGGAGACATGGGCATACCTGCATTCCAAGTCATTGGGCCCTTCAAGGCTCAATCCAAGGCCTCGGCACCATAATGTGGACAAGGAGAGTCAAGCCTATCTTCACAGTGTACCAGTCCACACATCTTGTCATCTGCAAGAGGCAGACAAAGGTGAAATTAGGCCTTAACTGCTAATTGAAGTTCTTTGAGTGAGTCCAGTCCAGTCCTGCATCTGTGGGTAGTGTCACCTCACCAGCAGCTTGGAGACTGAGCATGTCATGATTAATGATATCAGGGTATACATACCAGTAGCACCTCCAACCAGAACCAGTATCTTAATGACAAAGCAGACTCACAAAAGTAACAATTGCAGAACCAATTTCAAACGTATACATTGAGCCCCCCCTCAGAGAGGCTACACCCCCGCCTGAGAGAGAGAGAGAGAGAGAGATTGCTTACCACAGTGGAAAACTCTGCTGCCGAACATCTTTGAACACTCCCGGCTCCGCCAAGTTGATACTTGCTGTACACGACCACCCAGCACTGCTTCTCCATTTCTAACTTCCGACCCCTATCTGAGTTGATTTCTTCAGGACCGGAACCTGTATTGCTCCCAGGAAAAAAAATAAATCCTGAGGGTGGGATCGGTACTGGACTGGATTCAGTCAAGGAATGTCAATTAGCAGGTAAGGCCTAATTTCACCTTCCTTATCGTTCCTCCAGTCCAATCCCACACCTGTGGGATGTACCATAGCAGTACTAACCTTGGGAGGGACCCGCCAGACTGGTCTGAAGAACTGCTGATCCAAAACATGCATCCCCTGCTACCTAAACATCCAGTCTATAATGCTTGACAAAAGTATGCAAGGACAACCAGGTTGCCACCCTACAAATATCCCCTGGCGACACTAATCTCGACTCCACCCAAGAAGTAACCTGCACTTGGGTCGAATGCGCTCTCAACCCCATAGGTAGCTGTTTGCGCTGCAATACGTATGCCGAAGATATCGCCTTCCACACCCACGGGTAAATGGAGACCTTTATAGCCGCTTCTCCTTTACGTGCTCCGCCATACAAAACAAACAACTGATCTGACCTTCGAAAAGACTTGGTTCTTTACAAGTATCGGCATAAAACTCTTTTGACATCCAAGCAGCGCAGAAGGGGATCCTTCTCCGTCTCCCGAAAATACTGGGAGCATCACTGTTTGATTCAAATGAAATACCAAAAGCACTTTTGGCAAGAAGGAAGGAACCAGCCTAAGAACTACCTTTTCTTTTGCCAAAACCAGAAATGGCCCCCTACACGATAACGCCTGCAACTGTGATATCCGTCTCGCAGAGCAAATCACCACCAAGAACACTGTCTTTATTGTAAGATACTTTAAGATATACAAACCTAACGGTTCAAAAGTAGGTGCTGTTAGTACCGACAACACCAAATTGAGATCCCAAGGAGGCACCACCACTCTTAGCGGTGGGTGCTCCTGCCTCACTGCTCTGAGAAATGTGACCACATCGGGGTGAGCCACTAGTGAAAGCCCTTGGAATTTTCCACGGTAGCAAGAGATGGCTGCGACCTGCACCCTGAGGGTGCTGCATGCTAGACCTTTCTCGAAACCTGCCTGCAAGAACGCCTACACTTCCGGCACTAATGCAGCAGCGGCCTACAGTGGCAATTCGCACACCAATCCTCAAACACTCTCCACACGCTCACGTAAGCTAGTGATATCGAACGCCACCTGGCTTTCAGCAAAACTGAGATCACCAGAGCTGAATAGCCTCAATGCCACAACCGTGCATGCTCAATAGCCATGCCATAAGCGAGAATCAATCCACCTGTAGTATTAGAAAAGGGCCCTGAGCTAGCAGGTCTGACTGCGATGGCAGCTTCCACGAATGGTCCACTTTTAAGCACACCAAGTTGGCCTACCAAGGGCGAAGAGGCCAATCAGGGGCTATCAACAGCATGAGACCGTGATGCGCCTCTATCCTCTGTATCACTTAGCCTTTGAGAGCCCATGGTGGAATCATATAAAGTAGTGTGCCCGACAGCCACACCTAGACTAGGGCATCTAGCCCTTCTGACATTCTTTCCCTCCTTCTGCTGAAAAACCATGGTGCTTTTGCCAATTTGTATGTCGCCATGAGGTTCATAATTGATTGGCCCCACTATTTGACCAGCTGAGCAAATACCGCTATGCTGAGCGTCCATTCCCCCAGGTCAATCTGTACCTGGCTGAGGTAATCCGCTGCCACACTGTCCTTCCCTGCCACATGTGCCGCCGAGAAAGCCTGCAGATGTTCTTCTGCCCAGGCTAACAAGGGAGCTTTCTCTTCCTCCAAGATGATATTGCTTGTGCCCCCCTGACGACTGACATACGCTACAGTCACTGCAAAGTCTGAGAATACTCACACTAACCTTCTGAGAAGCCAAACGCATTACTGCTGTAATGCTAAGAACACCGCTCTCAACTCAAGACCAAGTGGCCTCCTGTTCCAACCAACGCCCCTGTGCTATATGACCCTCGCAATGAGCTCCCCAGTCGTCCAGACTGGCATTGGTTGTCATCGGAATCCAACTGGGAGTCTCCAGGGGCATACCCTCTGAAGGTTGTTGCTGGTTAGCCACCACTTAAGCAAGCTTCAGGTCTTCGCCGGACAGAGTAAAGAGAGTGACAGTGGATGATGCTGTGCCGTCCATCTGCGCAATAAATTTCGTTGTAATGGGCACATGTGAGCCCAAGCTCATGGTACGAGTTTGATGGTCACCGCCATGGATTCCAATACCTGTAGGTAGTGCCACGCCATCGGTGCCTTCATGTTGCAAAAGTTTCGGATCTGTTTTTTTACAATGCTCTTACCCATTTGTCCAGCAAGGATACCCATTCTGCTGCTGTCTGAAACCTGACCCCCAGAAACACCAAGTCCTGCGAGGGCCGTAGTTGACTCTTTGCAAAGTTTATCACCCATCTGAGATTCTGCAAGTACACGATCACTCTCACTGTGACCCGCATGCTTTCGGCCTTTGATTTTGTCTGAATGAGTCAATAGTCCAGGTACAGATGTACTAGAATCCCTTCCTGTCATAGGGCAGCCCCACAACTACCATTACCTTCGTGAACGTGTGTCATGCTATAGCTAAGCCAAAAGGGAGTGCCTGAAATTGGAAATGGTCCATGGGCACCACAAACCTTAGGAACTGTTGGTGCTCTGCCTGAATGGGAAGTGTAAGTAGGCTTCCGTCAGGTCGAGGGAAGTCAAGAATTCCCTCTCCCTGCCTGCCTCAGTCACCAACCAGAGTGTTTCCATGTGAAACTGAGGCACCTTTAGACACCGATTGACATGCTTGAGATCCAGAATGGGCCGGAAGGAGCCCTCATTTTTGGGAACTACAAAAAAGATCGAGTAATGACCATAATCACATTGGCTTTCTGGCACTGATCTGACTGCTTGAAGGTCCAGGAGTCTTCTCAGCGTTATCTACACTGCCTCCCGCTTCCGAGGTGCCTTGCACTGCAAAAGGATGAAGGCATCCGCGAGGGGACTCCTTAACTCCAATGTGTAGCCTTCTCTGATGGCCTCCAATACCAATTTATCGGATGTAATTAGCACCCACACAGAGTAAAATTCCAGCAGCCGACCCCCTACTGGTACCACCACTGCATGGATGGTCCTTGCTTCATTGTGACCTTTTAGGGATCATGGAAGTGGAAGAGAAGAAATCTCTGCCTGTTCCCCAGAACCCCCGAAAGGGCTGGCCCCTGGAAGGAAACCTGCCCCTCTGATATGGTGCAAATGCTCTGAATTTCCGAAAATTCTATGACTGACCTCGCTGCACACCAGTGGACCTAACAGGATTCTGTTTGTCTTCCGGCAGATGACCCCTTTTAGATTCTCCAAAGTCCTTCACTAATTTATCGAGGTCCTCCCCAAAGAGGAGTTTCCCTTGGAAAAGCAATTTGCTCAAACGTGACTTGGATGAGCCATCAGCCGACTAATTTCTAAGCCAGAGATACTACCATGCCGCTACTACGATCGCCATACCTTTGGACCCACTGCGTATTAAATCATAAAAGAAGTCTGCCAGGTAAGCTGCGTTGGACTCTAATTTGGCCACCCCTACCGGAAGCTGTTGGCCCAAGGACTCAATAATTTCTTGAGTCCACCTTAAGCACATGCGCGCTACGAAAGTACCACAGATCGGTGCTTGCAAGGAGAGGGCATTGATATCAAATGCCTGTTTTAACAGCGTTTCCACCTTCCTATACTAAGCGTCCTTAAGCGCCGAACTACCTTCCACTGGAATGGTAGTTTTCTTAGTCACTGCCAAAACAGCCGTGTCCACTTTCAGGGACTGCAGGAGGTCTCTGTCCCTCTCTGGGAGTGGCTAGAGCTGCGTCATGGTTCACGTTCCTTTCAAAGCGACCTCCGGCATGTCCCATTCATTCTGAATCATCTGTCTGATGACCCGGTTGATAGGGAATACCTTCTGCGTCTTCCTGACCGCCTGGAAGAGGGGATCCTCCAGTGACTCCTCCTCTAATGGAGTCTTCGTGTCCATATTAAGAGCCTTTAGGGAATAAGTAATCAAAGCTGCCAGCTCTTACCTCTGGAAAACACGCACTATTCGTGACTCCTCTGCCTGTGGGATTTCCCATTCCTCCAGCTCCATCTCCTCCTCTGGTGCCAATGTGAAACTTTCTTCCTCCTCGGAGTGAAGAGAGCACAGCTCCCCCCAGGGGTCCTTCTCCATCAGGCTCCTACTAGGGCCTGCTTCTCCCAGAGCTCTACCCTCTGAGAGAGACCCCGGTAATGCCCGTTTTAAACCGTTCTGTGTGCGCTGTCTGGTTTGCCAACTCGCTGCTTTAGGCAAAACGCCTTGTGCAGTAGGAGAACAAAATAGAAATTACACTTACCTGGTAATTGTAGTTCCTGGAGGGTCCAGTTTAGTCCTCCACATCCGGGTAGTGCACCTCCTCCTGCAGCCTGGAGACTGAACCAATCAAAATCTTCCTCTGCTAGGATGTATTCTGTCGGAGCTCCCATCAGCCCCCAGTGAACTAGTAACAAAGCAGACTCAGAGAAGCAACACATGAGATCATCATAAATATGTAACAGAAACAGAAGTTAGACCCCCTTATGAAATAAGTGACCCCCTCCCCAAACAAGGAAGCCAGAACTCTGCCCATCGCCTCTGCCCGTAACTCGAAGCAGAAACAGCTCGAATCCCAGTCTCAAGAAGACAAGAATTCAAGAGCTGGAAGAAAAGAATGCAGAAACGGGTCCGAGAGACGGAACCCGAAGAAAATACTGATGCAGTTTTGTTCCGTTCGCAGCACGCGCGCCGTACCAAAAAACAATCTGACACCTGGGAGGGAAGGAGGACTAAACTGGACCCTCCAGGAACTACAATTACCAGGTAAGTGTAATTTCTATTTCCTGAGCGGTCCTCCAGTTTAGTCCTCCACATCCGGGATGTAATAGAGCAGTCAACACCGGGCGGGACCTTGCCAACCGGCGCGCAGCACTGCCGAACCAAAACAAGAATCCCGAGCGGCCAGCACATCCAACCGATAATGCTTACTGAAGGCATGCAGAGACGACCAGGTAGCCGCCCTACAAATCTCGACGGGCGGAACAAGGCCATGCTCCGCCCAGGACGTCGCTTGAGCCCTGGTAGAGTGAGCCCGCAGACCCACCGGAACCGGCCGACGCTGTAAGATATAAGCCGAAGCAATCGCCTCCTTAATCCAGCGAGCAATGGAAGCCTTCGCCGCCGCCTCACCCCGTCGTGCTCCACCAAAAAGCACGAACAACCGGTTGGTCTTACGAAACGATTCCGACACCTTTAAGTAGCGACGAAGGACTCGCCGGACGTCCAGGTAATGTAGGCCAGGGTCCGCAGCACCTGTCGCCCCCGAGGGAAGGACCGGGAGGAAAACGGCCTGATTCAGATGAAAAGGCAAAACTACTTTAGGCAAAAAGGAGGGAACCGGCCGAAGAACCACGCGATCCCGAGAAATAGACAAGAATGGTTCTCTACACGAAAGCGCCTGCAACTCAGAAATGCACCTCGCCAAACAGATCGCCACCAGAAAAACCGTCTTCAAGGTCAGATCCTTAAGAGACGCCCGCCGAAGGGGCTCAAAAGGTTCGCGCACTAAGGCCTGTAGCACCAGGTTCAAGTCCCATGGCGGCACGTACACTCTGCGCGAAGGTCTCAATCTGAATACCGCCTTAAGATAACGCTGCACGTCGGGATGCGACCCCAGGGAAAGTCCCAAAACCTTGCCCCTGTAGCAAGCAAGCGCTGCTAACTGAACCTTCAGAGAACTGGCCGCTAAACCTTTGTCAAAACCATCCTGCAGAAAGCTGAGAACTACCGGCACCGAAGCGGTCGCAGCTCGAACACCACGCCTGGAACACCAGTCTTCAAAAATTCTCCACACCCGCACATACGCGAGCGAGGTGGAGGATTTCCGCGCCCGAAGGAGAGTGGCAACCACCGCTGGGGAGTAACCCTTCTTACTCAACCGAGCCCTTTCAATGGCCAAACCGTAAGCGAGAACCGATCCACCTGAGGCATCCGAAGCAGGCCCTGAAGCAGCAGATCCGGTAACGGAGGCAGTTTCCAAGACAGCCCGTCGCGTAACCTCACCAGATCTGCATACCACGGTCTCCTGGGCTAATCCGGAGCCACTAGTAGGACCCGCCCTCGGTGCGCCTCGATGCGCTGAACGACACGACCGATCAACGCCCACGGGGGAAAGACATAAAGAAGCCCATACTCCGGCCACGGCTGAATGAGCGCGTCGATGCCTTCGGACATGCGCTCCCTCCGCCGGCTGAAAAAACGACCCGTCTTGGCCGTCTGAAAGGTCGCCATGAGGTCCATGATCGGAGGCCCCCATCTGTGCACTATTTGCGCGTAGATCTGGGGGTGCAGTTCTCACTCTCCGGGGTCCACCTGCACTCTGCTGAGATAATCCGCCATCACATTGTCTTTTCCTGCGATATGCGCCGCCGACAGCGCCGGCAGACGAGTCTGTACTCAAGCGAACAGAGCCGCCGCCTCTGTTTCCATTGCCACACTGCCGGTGCCGCCCTGGCGGTTGATGTAGGCCACTGTTGCCGAGTTGTCCGAAAGAACTCGCACCGCACGCCCCCTCACCAGCATCTCGAGGGCTAACAGCGCCAGCCTCACCGCTCGAAGCTCGAGACGGTTGATCGACCAAGAAGCTTTGAGGGGAGACCACGTCCCTTGCGCGAAGCGGCCCTCGCAATGGGCTCCCCAGCCCATCAGGCTGGCGTCCATTATAAACGGGACCCAAAGGGGCTGCTCCAATGGCATCCCCAACCTCAGGTTCTTCGAGCACAGCCACCACCAGAGAGACCGCCGAACGGACAACGGGCAAGGTAACCTCTTGTTCAACGAGTGGAACTGATTCGACCAACGACGTAACAGGGCGCTCTGAAGCGGTCGCATATGAAACCTCTTGAGATCCGCTTGATTAAAAGGAATATAGGGGTGAAGATTTTAAAAGAAAGACCTCTAATAAAGTTGTGATTCTTAAAACATAATGATGTTTTAAGCACTGGGTCATTGATATGATACTGAGAGTTTTTTAGAAGATGAAGAATTATTAAAAGAGAAGATTTTATATATATAGAAAAAGAAGAAAAAGAAGATTAAAAGTTAGAAAAATTAGAATGGAAACTGTTTTGGAGACCCGTTAAAAGTGTGCTGAAGCATTATTCTGACTTGCTACATATTTCAAATTGAACGATTCAGTAGAAAGTTTAGCAATACGTTCAATTAAGTAGACCTAATAGCTTGTATCTATAGCATATGAAACCTCGCCCAAGGAACCACCTCCAGCGTCGCCGCCATAGTGCCTAACAGCCGCAGATACCACCAGGTGGACGGCGAGGGGATCCCTAGGAAAGTGCGCACGAGGCCCCGCAAGGCTTGAACACGGCGCTCCGGCAAGCACACTACACCTCTCGCCATGTGGAAATGAACGCCGAGGTATTCGAGGGATTGAGTGGGCACCAGACGACTCTTCTTCTCGTTGACCACCCAGCTGAGGGTCTGCAGTAATGCTACCACTCTGTCCATAACTCGTACACTCTCTTCGAGGGATTTCGCCCGAATCAACCAATCGTCGAGATAAGGGTGGACTAAGATACCTTCTTTTCGCAAGGCGGCCGCGACCACCACCATGATTTTCGTGAAGGTGCGGGGAGCTGTAGCCAGGCCGAATGGCAGGGCCCGAAACTGGAAGTGACCCCAGGGGAAGGCGAACCGCAAGAACTTTTGATGAGCCTCCCGAATGGGAATGTGCAAATAGGCCTCGGAGAGGTCGAGAGACGTGAGAAATTCCCCGCGACGCACCGCCACTATGACGGAGCGTAAGGTTTCCATCCGGAAGTGTGGTACCCGAAGAAAACGATTGACGCCCTTGAGATCTAGAATCGGACGGAGCGACCCGTCTTTTTTGGGCACCACAAAATAAATGGAGTAGCGACCGACGCCGTGCTCGGAAGGGGGAATGGGAATCACCGCTCCCAGGGCCAAGAGTCGGTGCAGCGTCCACCGAATGGCTCGCGATTTCTGCTCGCCTTTGCTGGGAGAAAGGACAAAGGAATCCGGAATCGGACAAGCAAACTCCAGAGCATAACCGTCTCGGATTATTTCCAGCACCCACTGATCTGAGGTTATTTGAGCCCAGGAAGGAAGAAAGCCGCGCAGACGACCCCCGATGACTAGACTTCCCTCCGGAGCCCGCCTCGCTTCATTGCTGCTTTCGGTTAAAGGAAGAGGAGGAAGAGGAGGAGGCTGCCGAAAAGCCTCGTCCCGCACCTCGAAAACCTCGGAAACCTTGGGATCGTGAGCCAAATCAGCCGCGCTGAGAACTCCAAAGGCGGGAGGAACGAAACCTTCGAAAGTCACGAAACTGACCCCGCACGGTCGGCAAGTTTCTAGACACCTTAGGCTTATCCTCCGGCAGCCTACCGCCCTTAGACTCGCCGAGATCTTTAACCAACTTATCCAGATCGTCTCCGAACAATAGTTTGCCCTTAAAAGGGAGCTTACTGAGACGAGATTTAGAAGAACCGTCGGCCGCCCAATTCCGTAACCAAATAGATCTGCGTGCCGCCACCAAGGAAGCCATACTATTCGCGAGGGTCCGGATTAAATCATAATGCACATCTGCCAAATACGCCGACCCTGACTCCAATCGGGTAACCTCCAGCAACCCCTGCTGATCCAAGCCGGAAAGTTGCCGTAGGTGCTGCGCCCAATGCAAGCAGGCCCTAGCCACCCAAGCGCCACAAATAGAGGCCTGCAAGGATAAGGCATTGGTCTCGAAAGCCTGCTTCAACAAACCATCCACCTTCTTGTCTTGCGCGTCCTTTAAAGCCGCACTGCCTTCGACAGGAATAGTGGTTTTCTTGGTTACCGCTGAAACAGCGGCATCAACCCGCGGGGACTTAAACTTCTCCTTGTCCTTGTCCGCTAGGGGATACAGGCGGTTCATAGTCCGAATCCCCTTCAGACCGGATTCAGGCTGATCCCACTCAGATTGAATCATTTGCTCCACTACTCGGTGAAGGGGAAACACCACCTGAGACTCACGCACCGCCTGAATGAGAGGATCCTCCAACCCGTCCTCTTCCACCGGACGATTAGCTGACAGATTAAGAGTCTGAAGAGATTCCATAATCAAAGGCACGAGCTCTTCTTTACGAAACACCCAAATAATTCGGGCTTGATCCTCCGGCTCGGGGATTTCACCGTCCTCCAGCTCTTCCACCCCAGCATCAGGATCCACCTCTGTATCCTGATCATGCCAACTCAAGTCATCGCGCCCCAGGTCCAAAGACCTAAAGCGCTTGGCGGAGGGCTGGAGCTGTCGCCGGGGCTCCTCTCCTTTTAAAGAGGGAAGGGGCGACGGCCAGGCCTCAGGCAACTTGCCGGAGCGTCCTAAGCGAAAGGCCTGGTGCATAAGCAGGACAAAGTCCGGGGAAAAATCTGTGAAGGTAGACTCTGTAGCATCAAGCGGCAGCGGGCCGACCTGCCCCTTAGGAGAGACCGAAGAAAGGGAAGGGAGAGGCCCAGGAGAAGGGACCCGCTCCGCCTGGACAGCCGGACTTTCCGGGTCAGACAGCTCCTTATGCTCCATTCGGTGCTCTAAATCCGAGGAAACTGAAGCGCAGCCTCTACAAATGCCAGACTCCGCCACAGCTCCCCTACACGAGCCACAGATCACACACTGCGGTCGCGAAGCCATGCAGTCCGAGGAGCCACTCCAGGGATCAGGCACAACTGAGTGCACAAAAGGAAAAATAAATGAAGAAAAGTTGTTTGTTTGTTTGTTTTTTAAAGGTTCAGTGATATAAGAGGGGATGGTGAGATGCCCCCAATCAAAAACGCCATCCCAAAAACATGTAAAAACGCAGGGGAAACCCGTGCCGAGCTCCTCAGATCGAGCGGGAAAAAAACAGAGCCAGAAAATGGCCGCCGGCACATTTTCGCCGGCGAAAAAAACGGCGCGAAAAACAAACAGATGAAGAAAATAAATAAAATAAATTAATAAAATAAATAAAGGAAGGCGTTTGAGGAAGAAAGAAATAACCCCCGAAGAAATCACTCACCGCACAGGCCGAGGATCGCCGGCAGATGACCCGCCGCTCGAATCTAGAGCGGGAGCACGCTGCCGACCTGGGCTGTCAATCACCAGCCAAGGCACCGCGGATCGCAAAGGGGGAAGCCAGCTGATTGAACACAGACTTCCCGGACGAAAGCAGAGTGCTGGCAAAGGCAGATCTCTCCTCCGTGCAGTCCAGGAGGAGAGATCAAACCTCCCTGACTGCAACTAACCCCTGCATTACAGGTAGAAGGTCAGTACAGTCCGGCTCCTCGATCGCTGCTCTTCCTGCTGTGAACTTTTTTTTTTTTTTAAAGAGATAGCTACCTAGAAAAATAAAGCAAAGAAATATAGGAGGGAGAAAGAAAAATCTTAAAAAACAGACTCTCTAGTGTTGCTTCCAATCGTCCCTAAGTGAGCCAAACCAGGCACACACGTCCTCCAGCTGCAAGGAGACTGGACACACTGGGGGCTGATGGGAGCTCCGACAGAATACATCCTAGCAGAGGAAGATTTTGATTGGTCCAGTCTCCAGGCTGCAGGAGGAGGTGCACTACCCGGATGTGGAGGACTAAACTGCAGGACCGCTCAGGAACTCCAGAGAAAAGGTGCCTAGCATGTCTCCCCACTGGTCCGCACTCGGAGAGCACTTTGAAGGCTTTGCAGACTTCCCCAACTTCTTTTTTGAGCCCTGAGCCCCCAAAGAAAGGGTCATAGAGTCTTTTTCTGCTGTCCCAGCCTGAGCCTCGAGAACGGATCCCCCGTGGGAATTTGCTGGTGGAGAAGAGTCTTCAATCTCCCTCGAGGGACCTGACCTGCTATTTTCCCTGCCCTCTAGGAAGCCTTCCTCTGCTGACCTGGCCTCTGATTCACAAGTGCAGCACAGCCCAGCACTGGAAACGGAGGCCCTACGAGACCCATACATCAAATACCTGCTCTTACGAGGCATCTTGTTCTTCTTTTTCTGACGTTGCAGAAACCTTTTTGGACTGTGTTGTGGTTTTTTTTATGAGAGAGAAAAAAAAACAAAAACAAAAAACAACAGGCAACTTTCACACAACAGTGCTCTGTATCCACTCTGCCTTTAAACTTATTACTTTATTGTGCTGTTTTCTGACGGCCCCAACTGAGGAAAAAACGCGACTGCAGTCCACCGAGTCTGCCTACAGACCCAGCCTGTGCTGCATTGCCCAGTAAAACAAACCGCCGTAAAATAAACTGCAGAAGCAGGACCAAAGGCAAACTAAATGAAAAGAAAAAAGAGAACCCGCTATCTACAAAATAGCTGCAGTTCCCATGCTGCATGGGAAATTGCCGCCCAGCACACTTTCCCCCGAAATCCTGGCACTACAGCTATCCTCTGCCCCTCACTCAACCGAGATTAGCTTACTGCCGCTTGCACTCCCGACGTGACGCTCAGCTACCGGCAGAGCTTCGGCGTCATCAGGAGTGCTCTGAAGAGTAGGTCTACTGCCGGCTGTACCCGATCACTGGACTTGACAGCTTAGTGAGAGGGTAATGCAGAAGCGATCCCCTATCTCTGCCCCAGAGCACTTGCTGGTTGCTTGCCCTCCCAACTCTGGGAATCCCCCGGTTGAGCCTCAGAATTATCTTTTTTTTTTAAGGCAACTTTAATGCTGTAGCTTAAACAGGGTTAAGCTAGGAAATGCTGCCTTACAATACCAAAGCAAAAATGTCTTTTTACAATCTCTCTATTCTTTATCAGTTCCTTTAGTGAGTCCTTTCCTATGGAATTCCCTCACCCCAGCTGCTTGAGACTGAGATACTCGTTCTGGTGGGAGGTGCCACCGATATGTATACTCTGATGTCATCAATTATGACATGCTCAGTCTCCAAGCTGCTGGTGAGGTGACACTACCCATAGGTACGGGAATGGACTGGAGGAATAAGGAATATTGGCTTCTCTCAGTACTGCACCAACAAATATACCTAGTAATGACATCACTGAAAGTTGCGCAAGTCTGCCTCCATCTCCTGGTAAGGCAGCATAACCCACTCATCTGGACTGGTCTAGCAGTATGATAAGGAATTTCAGTTTGCAACTGAAACAATGGAGGTTCAGGTACTTGCCCAAGGCCATAAGGAGTATCAGTGGGATTTGAACCCTGGTTTCTGGTCACCAGGCTGCTGCTCTAACCACTAGGCTATTCCTTCATTTTTGGCTTAAATAGCAGAAGTATAAACATGGTGTATGGAGTAAGTTTATGTGGAAGTGTTATTGGCAGAAATTCACAAAAATCAGGAAAATGTTCAGCAAGTAGATAGAAGACAGCAAGAGGAAAGCGGACCCGGGCTCAAAATTACCATCTCCCTTAGGAGCCCTGTGGGGTCCTCGTGTCCATTTTCCATCCACCAGTGCTGGAACCCATGTTAACAGCACTGGACAGAGTAATTGTAGGCTCAAGGTGGCATGGCTGTACCTGCACTCCGAGCAATGTTGGGCCTAAATATCTCAGTCACAAAGGCCACAGGACTGTGGTCTAGGGCAGGGGAGACAGGCCTTTCAGCACTGCTGCACACGTCCAAACATCTTGCCACCAACGGCAGACAATACTAGCTTCTCGCAGTGTGACACCAGCTAGTGATGACATCACAATAGGTTGTGCTAGTCTGCTTCCATCTGCTGTCTAGGGAGCATAACCCACATGTTTGAACTGATCTAACAGGATGATAAAGAACTTACATGTGTTTTTATTGTTGTAAACCAGTGGTCTCCAATCTGTGGTCCATGGACCCATGGGAGTCCACAGGACACAGAAAAGGGAAAAAAGCAAAAGAGGCTGGTAAGGACTGGCTGGGGGGAGGGGGAGAGAAACTAGAAGGAGCTGGCTGGGAGAAAGAGACTGTCTGGAGAGAGAAATGGAAGGGAGACTGGTGGACTGGAAAGGGAAGGGAGATAAAAAGGAGCAGTGAGGAAAGGCTTGGTGCTGAGAGGAGGGGGGTCCACAAAGAGTGCTAGGGATGAACTGAGGGTATCTGATTTTTCTGGAAATTAATAAGGGGTCCACGTAACCAATAAGGTTGGGAACCTCTGCTGTAAACCGCTCTGAGATCTCTTGGGATGAGTGGTCCATAAAATGAATAAATAAATAAATAAATATTTTCTAAGGAAGATAAACATAATGCACCTGGGCAGAAAAATATAATGGGAACCTGAGCGGAAATCATTATTAAAAGACTTTGTAAATCTGCTTGGCCAAACCCACTATCTCTTTATATAAATGGTTATTTTACAGTAGCTGCACATGTTGAGGAAAAAATTTCAGCTAGCTGGCATCCTGCCCAAATGTATTCATGCAGTGTTAATGATCTCCATTATGGGCTTCCAGATTAGATCTACACATTCTTATTTTGTTTGCAATAAGGATTTTTCTCCTTGTCTCCTAATACCAGAATTTGTTCCAGTCCAAGATCAGCACCCACAAGAGACCTGTGAGGCACAATATCATCTTAAAGTGCCATTCAAAGGCAGTAACCTGTTGTACAACTTCTCACTTGCAGTCAATCACCCAAAAGCAGCTAATTATACCCCAGAACATTTTCAACACAAGCACTAATTTAAAGCAGCTAAATCACACTTTACTAGATTTCAGCTGCCCTCACTCTATCTAAGATGAATCCTTGTTGCTGTCACCAGGCGATGCAGTACTGAGGAAACAAAAGTTAAACACAAAAGTGAAACAAATGGGAAGTATGGAAGATACCATTCTGGCCAACGTTATTGGCATTCTTGCAGTTCAACCCCTTAATGTCCAATATCTCCTAAAAAAAGTGGCTATTGAAATGTCTTTGGACTATATATGCACATGTATTTGACACATAAAAGAATCAAATAAAACAAGACCAATTAAAAAAGGAAATAGTAGGAAATAGTATAAAAACTGGGACACTGCCAAGACATGATTAATGACATCCTTATAAACAATTCAAGTCAGTTTGAACAGAAGAACCACATTCCCACTGCAGTAAAATTAGATGCACCTGTGATCGATTACACATGACTTCAATCAACCAATGAATAATGGCTTTAATGTTCAAAAAGGCCACATTCACTCCCTGCTCCATTTTCACAAAGGTGAAGACAAGAAAGCTGCATGAGACCATCAGAAAAGCCATCATCACCAAACATCAAACTACAAAGAGGTACAAGGCCATCTCCAAAGACCTTGAGATTCCCATGTCTGCAGTTCAGAATGTTACTACGTTTTCTGCTCATGGAACTGTCAAGAACCACCCAGGACGTGGTGGGAAGAGGAAAATTAATCCAAGATGTCTCTGAAGGTTAGTGTGAACAGTTGGAAAAACACCACATACAACACCCAGCAGAATGGGATAGTGTTGACGGCGGAGATCACATTTCTGTGACAACGGTAACAACACCAAACTTAAACTGCGCAGAAGAAAGGTCCGGCAATCTACTTCTGTATCTTGCCATGAAAACCCAATGGATAGTTACAACAAAACAAATTGTGCTATAGTGCTGGAAGATGAGACCCCCAGGTCGGAAGGCACTCATCTAGCTACTGGGGAAGAGCTGAAGACTTTTCAGAGTAAAGCCAGTATTTATGATGTGGTTGGATCAAAGCCCTCGGGACGTTTGACTGCTGATGCAGCTGCGCATGAAATGAGAGTCAGAAGCTGTAAAGATGTCTTACACATTGGAACATGGAACGTACGAAGCATGAACCAAGGGAAGTTGGAGGTGGTCAAGAATGAAATGGCACATGTACAACTTGATCTGTTGGGTGTCAGCGAACTGAAATGGACTGGCATCGGGCACTTTGCATCAGATGATCACATGGTCTACTATGTTGGAAATGAAAGACAAAGAAGAAATGGTGTTGCATTTATAATAAAGAAGAAACTTGCAAGAACTGTAATGAAATAACATGCAGTCAGCGAACGCTTAATCTCTATTCGTCTACAGGAATGCCTATCAACACAACTATAATTCAAGTATATGCCCCAACAACAGCTGCAGAAGAGAATGAAATTGAAAAGTTCTATGAACAAGTACAAGCTGAAATTGACAGAACATGCAAACAGGATATCCTGATAGTCATGGGTGACTGGAACGCAAAGGTTGGCAACAAAGAAGAAGGCAAAGTAGTTGGAAAATATGGACTTGGCAACAGAAATGAAGCTGGAGAAAGACTGATAGAATTCTGCAAGACCAAAAATCTATTCATCTCAAACACCTTCTTCCTGCAACACAAGCGGAGACTGTACACATGGACTTCACCCAATGGATTGTATAAAAATCAAATTGACTACATCTGTGGAAGTCAACGATGGAAAAGCTCTGTAACATTGACAAAGACAAAACCTGGAGCTGACTGTGGCACAGATCATCAACTACTAGTATGCAAACTCAAGCTAAAGTTGAAAAAGAGCAAACCGCTCATGAATGCAGCAAAATATGACCTTGAGAATATACCACTGGAATTTAAAGACTACCTGCAAAATCGATTTGCTGCTTTAGATACAAATGACAGAGCTCCAGAAGAGTTATGGAATGACATCAAGAAGTTTGTGTTGGAAGAAAGCGAGAAGTCTCTTCAAAGGGTGAAAAAGCAAAAATGGCCAAAATGGATGACGGAAGAAACTCTGAGAATTGCCCAGAAACACAGAGAAGCTAAAGCCAGAGGAGAAAGAAAGACAATCGCAGAACTCAACAGAGATTTCCAACGTGCAGCGAGACAGGACAAGGAAAAGTACTACAATGACGCATGCAAGGAAATAGAAGCAGAAACTATTAGAGGAAGAACAAGATCGGCTTTCCTAAAGCTACGAGAGTTAAAGAAAAAGTTCCAGCCTCGAATTGGAATGCTACAAGATGCTCAAGGTTCTATGTTGAATGATGCTGAGAAGATCAAGAAAAGGTGGAAGGACTATACAAAGTTTTTTTATGATAAAGATCAAGTGGACCAACAGCCGTTTCAACCTGTACCTTATGATCAGGAACCATTGGTGATGAAAGAAGAAGTTGAAGCAGCATTGAAAGCCTTATCAAAGAACAAAGCACCAGGCATTGATAGCATTCCCATAGAAGTATTACAGCAATCTGATGCAGCTGTTACCGTACTTACAAGGCTCTGCCAAGAAATATGGAAGACAACATCATGGCCAACTGACTGGAAAAGATCTGTGTTTATACCAATACTAAAGAAAGGTGATCCAACTGACTGTGGAAATTATCGCACAATTGCTCTGATCCCACATACCAGCAAGATTCTACTGAAGATTATTCAAAAGAGACTACAACCGTACCTGGAACAAGAACTACCTGAAGTGCAAGCAGGGTTCAGGAAAGGGCGAGAAACGAGAGACATCATTGCGGATGTGAGATGGATCCTTGAAAAGACTTAAGAATACCAAAAGGATATCTATTTGTGCTTTATCGACTATAGCAAGGCTTTTGACTGTGTAAACCATGAGAAACTCTGGGCCACATTAAGAAGCATGGGTATACCAGAACACCTGATCGTTCTCTTGCACAATCTGTACATTGATCAAGAAGCAACAGTTCGAACGGAACAAGGAGAAACAGAATGGTTTAAAATAAGCAAAGGTGTAAGACAAGGCTGCATACTTTCCCCTTACCTGTTTAATTTATATGCAGAAGAAATCATCAGAGAAGCAGGATTGTATGAAGACAACAGAGGTGTGAAGATTGGTGAAAGACTCATCAACAACCTTCGCTATGCTGATACCACATTACTGGCTGAAAGTGAAGATGATCTGAAACATTTGCTTCTCACAATCAAAGAACATAGTCTCAAAATGGGCCTGCACCTTAATGTAAAGAAGACAAATATCATGACAACTGGAATAATCAACAGGTTCATCGTTGAAGGAGAAGAAATTGAAATTGTGAACAACTTTAACCTACTTGGATCAGCTATCAATAAAGAAGCAACAAGCAGCCAAGAAATCAGACGACGCATTGCTCTTGGCAGAATGGCTATGAAAGACCTAGATAAGATTCTCAAGAGCAGAGATGTCTCTCTTCATACAAAGATTTGACTTGTTCAAGCCATGGTATTTTCAATAACATCATATGGATTTGAAAGCTGGACAGTGAAAAAGATAGACAGGAAGAAAATTGATGCCGTTGAATTATGGTGCTGGCGGCAAATACTGTGTATACCATGGACTGTCTGAAGAACAAACCAGTCGGTACTAGAGGAGATCAAACCTAAGCTTTCTTTAGAAGCTCAGATGACAAGACTTTGACTTTCATACTTTGGACACATCATGCGAAGAGAGAGATCATTAGAGAAAGACATCATGCTTGGCAAGATAGAAGGTCAACGCAAAAGAGAAAGGCCAGCAATGAGATGGATCGATACAATAACAGCAGCTACAGGTACCAGTCTGTCAACAATGAGCTGCCTGACTGAAGACCGAACACAATTTAGGATAGCTATCCAGAGGGTCGCCATGAGTCGACTTCGACTCGACGGCACTTAACAACAACAACAACAACACTCAAGGAGTTTAAGACTGACCTGGAGCAATCTGGAGTTGTGGTTTCAACCCGCACCATATTTATTTATTTATTTGTTACTTTTCTATACCGCCCCTTCCAGAGATCAGGGGTGGTTTACAAATAACTTAACATGTTACATAAAACAATTTTTGGAACTTTTACATTATAACATATAACCATATGCCATGCACTATACAAAAATGGGTGAAAGCCAAGGAGGACCCCACTGCTCAAAGACAGACATAAAAAGGCATGCCTGATCTTTGTCCAAACCCACCATGAGAAATCACAATCCTTCTGGGAAAATGTTCTGTGGACAGATGAAACCAAACTTCAGCTCTTTGGCAATGCAGACCAGTGATACATTTACAGGCAAAGAAATGAAGCTTATAAGAAAAAAACGCCCTTCCTACAGTTAAATATGGTGGAGATTCCATAATGTTGTAGGGCTGTTTTGCTGCCTCAGGAAGTGGAGGCCTGGAATGTATTAAAGGAATCATGAAGTCAGAGGACTACCAAGGTATTTTGGAGCGAAATGTGCTACTAGTGTCAGAAAGCTACGTCTGGGTCCAAGGTCATACATCCTCCTGCAGCACAATGACCCAAAACCTAAATACAAAAACACAAAAGAATGGTTAAAAAGAAAAATTGGATTGTTTTAAACTGGCCAGCAATGAGTCCTGATCTCAATCTAATCAAAAACCTTTGGAAAGAGCTAAAATCTGTCATTGGGAAAAGGAATCTTGGAAACATTCATGAGTTGGAACAAATAGCAGTTGAAGAGTGGGAGAAACTACCAGCAGACAGATGTATGAAACTTATAGATGGCTACAAGAGTTGTGCAACTACCACTGAAAGGGTGGTGGATGCTTGCAATGCCCTCCCAATGGAAGTGGAAGGGGAAAATACAGTGACAGAATTCAAACTAGCATGGGACAGACACAATGGATCCCTTTATAGCAACAGGATAAGATCTAAATAACATAACTATCTCTTATATCTCAGCTAATAGGGGTGATCTACATGAAGCGGTGGGTACACCCCTAAACAAAGGCATGGGGAGGGGTGATCTGCACGGAACGGCAGGTGCACCTACTCTTGCCGCCTTGCTGGGCAGATTAGATGGACCATACTGGTCTTTATATGCTGTCATATACTATGTTACTATGTAAATATTAGTGAAGGGTGCCATTAATCTTAGCCCGGTCGTATTTTGTTTTTTCTCAAAAATTACGTCTACATTGCACAGACATCTTTTTTGCTGTATACCTTTGAATATACTATTAAAATATTATGACAACATATAGTTGGAATATTTCCAATTATTTCTCAAAATATTGTACACAACATATCTAAAATGCAAGGGTGCCAATAATGCTGACAACTGCATATGATCAAAAATAATTATCCTCAGGGAGCCAAAATATCAAAAAAACAAAAGAAAAACTCCCAACTATACTTTCAAAACAGGAAAGACAAAAAAACAGACAACAAAAAAAACAAAACACACAAAACAAAAAGTGAGAATAATTCAACAAGCAAGACTGACAAGGAGCAGATAACAGCACACTGTTATCGGCTCCTTGTCAGTCTTGCTTGTTGAGTTATTCTCACTTTTTGTTTTTTGTCTTTCCTGTTTTGAGAATATAGTTGGGAGTTTTTCTTTTGGTACAACTGTATATGTACAGAAACGAAATATCAGTGACCTAGAATAGGTCTTGACAAATTTTCTTTGGATTTAGGAGTCAGCAACCAGCAGCTGAGATCTCCAATCCCCTTTCCCTCCCCATTATTGTCTCTGCTGTAGCTGAGGAGCAAGGGAGGTGGGGTCTCTTCTGAGGTCTGCCACAGCTCCTTTAGAGCCAGATTTACTAAGACTGCTTTCCCGTTCCTTGTCCAAGAGAAAAAGCTTAGTAAAAAACAGGCCCTTAATGCACCGCTGCAGGCCAGACAAAAAATACATAACCAGCACCCCCTCCCTAACCAGTCTCTCTCTCTTCCCATCCTCTCATTATCCAGTTTCTCTCTCTCTTCCCCCCAACCCTGCCACCTACTCTTGCTCTTGTCACAAAATGTCATCTCTCAGTCTCTTTTAACCTGTTCTTCCCACTAGTTTCCCTCCTTAATCCCCATGTCTCCCTCCTCCCTTAAATCATACACCCCCTCACCACCCAGCAAACCAGTCAGCCCTTACCACACATGAAATCAGTAAGCCCCTCCCCAACTAGCCCTTACCATCCAAGAAACCGGTCAGCCGACCCGTAACCTTTACCTCTACAAATCACAGCCCCTATCCCCACCTCTGCAAGTCAGTGTGACTCCCCAGCCCCTATCATCACAAGCCACAGCCCCCTCTTCCTCCAGAAAGTCAGTCAGCCCACCTCTCAGCCTCCATCTCTGCCCTGCAAGCCATTCAGTGATCCCCTCCCCAGTCCTTATCCCCGCAAAGCAGTTAACTTCCTCCTAACCCCAGCGCAATCCCAGAGTCATTCACCCTGCTGTCTATGGCTGGCAGAGCAGGAATTTCCTCCTCCCTATACCACGCAGTTCTGTGTGAGTCCAGGCCATGACGTGCAGGAACGCTCACATCAGTCTCTCGTTCTCACGTGACAGCATCAGTCTAATGCTGTGTGGCTAAGACTTACACAAATCCATGCAGAACAGGGATAAAGAAGTTCCTACTCCAGTGGCAGCCATAAAAAAAATTAAAATCAAAAGTAAAGAAAGCATGAAAATCCCAGGCACCAAAGGCAAATTTTTAGTTGCCATGGTGACTTTATATCTGGGATTGGTCAAGCCCTGTTCTAGAAGAACGGAGAAATGCCAAGTTAGCAGGAAAAATGCATGTATTGTTCAAATGCAACATATGCATAGACATGAATATCTTCAGACCTTTCACCCTTCTATCCATTAGGGAAATGCACATCCATAGAAGGGGTAATTTTAAAAGCCATACATGTATATAAAACAGAAGTTTATGTGCAGAAATTACTTATTTTAAAACTGTCCAGACTACATTTAAGTAAAACAAATGCATTTACAGTTTTTATGTGCATAAATGTACCCAAACTGAGTGGATGCATTTATGGACGTAGTGGGATTAGTTGGAGAGCAGCTAGCTTGTATGGGTATAAAATAAGCCTGGAAATTTGTGCATACTTGCAACTGTAAATGTGTACATGAACTTTCCGGGAAGTAATTTTCAAGAGAAAATATATATACTTTCCTTTTTAAAATTGGTATAATGTATACGTGTGTATTTGTTACACAATTCAATGGTCCGCTATACAATTCCCTCATGTATGTATGTTAATTCAACCATTTTCCTATATGCTTAATTATCAAGAACTAGCCATGACATGCTTAAGATGTCTGTATATAAATTATAATCCACATTATATTCAGTCAGATTAGTTCTGAAAAAAAACCCCACACAAGTTGATACTAGCTCTTCCTAGTAAGTCAATGGATAATATAAGAGGGCTCTATACAAGTTCAAGCTGGAAACTCTGGAGAAAACCCTTTGGAAGAATTTGTTCATTCTCCAATGGAAACACTGAGAAGTTATTGCTATGGTGGAAAGACCTCCATGGACGGCTTCCCAAAAGTGCTTTTGATACTTCTACAGTCATGACAGCTAATGTTCTGTACTGGAGAGATCGTATGCTCTGAAAACTGAGAGGTGTGTAAATAATATTCTCAAAGATCTGATTTCCAAATTACGCTTTTGCGACTTCAGATTCCACCTGTATTGCAAAACCCCGACTCCGCAACATCCCTCCCTTTTGTACTTTTTTTTTCTAGTGGGAAGAGCGCGAGAGAAGAGGTTACAAATATCCATGTGTCTCCGCCCCATCACGCAATCCTTAATCTTACCCCCCCCCCCCCCCTTTTCTTGTAAATGATCAATTGACTGAGCCTCAATCGCTCAATACAGCCAGATTAGTCACAAATCGCCTCCTCCCCATCAGCATCATCATCATCACCATCAGCATCATCGTAGCTTCCCGGCAACCGGTCTCCCTCACCACAGCGGCCCCACACAAACCAGCTCAAAATACTAGAGCTAGAAGAGATCGCTCCGCCCAGACTACCACAACCCGGCAGACCCTGCCATCACCGCGGGAGCTCTGGGAACCGTTTGCAAGCACCGATCAGAGTCAACCGACAAAAAAACAACGTACTACTCACCATCCTTTCCGCGACTCCGCGTTACCATGGGCAACTACGTCACTAGAACCACTAAAACGCATAACGTCACGACGCATGGTCGTAAGCGCACAGGGCCGCTAGCGGAGGAACAGAGAGTGCGCATGCGCGCTCTGTCACACAAGTGGAAAGGAGTAAACCTAGACGGCGTGAGCCGCAAACTTGCTCTGCACGCGCACGCTCTGACGTGCACGTCCAGCGCGCGCACGGTCTGAAGGATCTTTTTCAGAAGAGAAACGATTGCTGACGTCCGCAAAATCCGGCCTCGCTCTTGATTGGCTTACAGGCTTGCACGTGGCTGTCTATACTAATAGGTCTGTCTTGAATGGGGCGATACTGTGGTACAGCTTGAAGAAAGGCAAGTGATTTTCTGGTGTGCTTGTGCAGCAGGTACAGTTTCACTCTCACATGTTGCACCTTTTTTACGTTTGTACATTACTACTCATATGCAAAGGCAGAGCTCCAACTGAGAGAGGGTTTATTTATAAATAATGTAAGTTTCATGGATATGATTCTTGGAGTGTAACTTGTACAACGTGTTCCACCGCTCCAGCCTGTTTTCCTTTTATCGTGTAAAGAAAGCGAAGACTGTCATCAATAAATGCAAACAAACTTTTTTTTATTTGTGCATTTGTTGTAATAACTGCGAAATTTTGTACCTGCATGGTACACTCTAGTAAAGAATCAGGAACTTACATATTCTTAACTTTGTTTACTTGCTGGTTTTGTATTTCAGAAGAACTTTGCGTTGTGTACTCTTTGAACTCTTATAAATATGTTTTATCCTTTGGTTTACAGAGAGACTGGTTGCAAGTAAGGCTGGCCTTTGGATAGGCCAGCTGAGTAGTCATCTGGGGCAGAATTAATGCCTAGGTAAACTAGGTATATGCCTAAGGCCCAGAGCCAAGTCTCTCGTCTGTAAATGGTTTTAAAACTCGGTAGGGCTGTTAAATAAATAATGATTTTTATCAGTGGTAGACAAAAACCTTTATATTGGCAATGTAATTGCCAATTCTTTGTATTATACTATGCTGGGTTTTTTATGTATTGAATCTTGTGTGATGTAAACTGCCTAGGTCCCCTTGTAGTTTGTAAATCTAAGAATAGACTAATTTCTAGTAACAACATTTCTTTATTTTATTTTAATTCATCTGTATTTTATATTCCATTTGATCTGGCCAATAGCTGACCTCAATTGATTACATAACCACATACATAAAACAATGAGTAAACTAAAATAACATAAAACATAGAACATACAGCCACATAATCATCACAACCAATCGCCCATCATAAACATACAACAGCATAAAATACAGAATTAATAGTTTATTACATTGACAAAATGCTTTCAGAAAGAATGTAACTTGGCTGTTTTGAAATACAGAATAGTTAACCCTTGTTCTCAGAGCCCCAAGGGAAAAATTCCCTACACGAGGGCCTGCAGATGAAAGAGAAGTGCTGCAAAACTGATCAAGAGGTGACAGGTAGTGGATGCAAACCTCGGGGCTTAAGATGGTTTTAAAGTCATGCTGTGATCGCACTCTGAGGGGTCTGAGCCATGACTTCCATAGTGCCCTCCTCATTCCACAGCAGAAAAATTCTTGCTGAGAACTCAGCCACTGGAGGAGCGGCCAGAGGATAGATAAGCTCTTTACTTTTATTTCCTCTTTGCAATCCTCAAGATAAAATTCAATGGAAAATCACACAAGATACAGTGGAAAGAACAGATACAAGCACTAGCAAACTTTCACCATCTTAGTTTTATTTATATATTTCTATAATGGTATTTTTGTGGCTACTTGTGCAGTTCTTTTTTGAATGCTTTGGCGGAAGGACGAGTAAGAAAATGTAGTAAATGAAATGGCATTCGGATTGCATATACAAAATATACAGTAAAGGTCATTTCACTACAAACGTTTGACTTACAATTAACTAGGTATGATAGCATGACTATACTGCAACTTTTGAACTAAAGATCTTCCTCCACAATATGTTCCTAATACATCCTTAGCGGTATGTTAACAGCAAAAGACTAATGCGTTTTAGTAAACATGGCAAAAAAGTGCAGATAGCGCCGCTTTGCTCAAAAGCCATTTGGTATCTGATGGGGGCGTGCACACCATTTCCCCAGCAGATAAGGCATTAAAATGATAAAGAATGCGGACCAGCAGCACCATGGATGCAGCTAATGCTACCCATTGGGGTGGCGTTCATTGAACCAGTGCTGTCTGCAACTTTGGTTAACGCATGTAGGTGCCCACAGTAACTGTGCATTCAAGAAATGCACACTCCAGCAATTAGTGCAGCAAATTGCACTTGTGTGTTGTGCAATATAGTTCACCACAGGGAAAGGGCGGAGAAAGGCCACAGCCTTACCCAGGAATCTTCTATCAACACTTTATTAGGAATGCAACTTGGCCACATTTTGGCAAGCATGCCCGCGTCAGGGGTCAGTCATAGTGCGCTCACGTACCAACATACAAATCAATCAATGCTACATTTAAGACAATAGAGTAGTGAGATTAACAGCCAATACAAGTTCCAACCACAGGTAGTGTAATTTCTATCCTACGCTGCCTGCAGTTGGAAGTGTGTAGCAGCAATCTCGCTGGTCCATTGTCTCAGTGTAGCAGTGACTGATTTGTATGGTGCAGATTTGAATTACAATGACAGCTACATCTGTGGACTCGCTGAAAATTAACATTGACACCCCTCAATGGCATCAGACTACATTTGTGGGGGACTTGAAACACTTCTTCAACATCGCAGACCCACGGACAGTAGTGGCATCAGAAGAGGAACTTGATAGGGCAAAACAAAGATTAGAATATTTTTATATGAGACTGTCCCTCAGTATCCTGCCATCTTGGTATTTCGATGGGGGCTACAGTTAATGGGGGTCTTTCTTTTTGAGATGTTTCAATATTTTCTGTTTATATTTTGTGTTTCCTTTATGCTTTTCTTCTTTTGTTTTGGGGCTAGTACTTTTGTGTACGGTAAATTGTGTACCTGTTTTTTGTAATTAAAAAGAAAATAGGCCACTTTTTTCTTTTCCTTCCCCCTTTTCTTTTTTGTGAGCAAAATCATTGAAAAATAAAATTTTGTTTTTCTTATTGTAGTATAGCTGGTATATACTGGATAGCTAATTTAACTGACAGAAGTAGCTAAGATTGACTTGTTTCTGTGTAACCTGGGTTGGTCCACAGTTTCCCCTGAGGTATTCGGTGCTGCTTTAGGGAGGAAAGGAAATGGGTACTTTTTTTGTTGTACTATTTTTTTTTTTTTTCCCCCCACAATATCGCTTTCTCTTTTTAGGTGCAGATCTGAATTACAATGACAGCTACATCTGTGGACTTGCTGAAAGTTGACATCGACGCTCCTCGATGGGATCAAACTACATTTGTGGGGCGCTTGAAGCACTTCTTCAACATCACAGACCCACGGACAGTAGTGGCATCAGAAGAGGAACTTGACAGGGCAAAAATACTAGTAGAAAGCTGCAGGTAAAACACCCATCCCCCTGCTGTTAACATGCAAAGGTACTGGAAGTGGCACACACTATGGGCCCCTTTTATTAACACACAGATGGAGCTATCTGCCACATAGTCCATAGGATTGAAATGGGCCATACAACAGATAGCTCAAGTTAAGTGTTAGTAGAAAAGGTCCTATAACGAGCAAAAATGAAAAGAGAGAGCAACATGCTCTGGAAGAGGCTGGCCTTTGGCTTCAGTTGACTAATGAGAGAGCCCTTTAATGGATCGGGTGTGTGGACTGCCATAGAAGAGTAGGTGGGCTGGGTTTGGATGTTTTGCATGATCTTAACTAGCATGTACAATTTCATTGGAATAAAGGAGTAGCTAAGTGGTTAGAGCACTGGCCGGGGAAGTGACATTCCTTGTGACCTTGGGCAAATCTCTTAAGGCTCCATTGCTTCAGATACAAACTGGCAGCTCAATGCAGACACCCCGTGTCTAGAGCAGAGTTTCCTAATTCAAGTTTAAAGCAGACTTTTTGCACACAATTTATTTGCTGGCTAAGTCGGTGCTGAAAAAGAGGAGAAAGTCAGACACATGTTTACTGGAGCTTGCGTTAAGTCTGGCACCTGTACACATGGACTGGGTTGCATTAAAAAAAAATTTGATTCAGAGGACCAAAACAGACCCCTCCCACCCCCAAACCTGCCAAGAGACTTTCCTGGTGGCCCAGTGACCTTTGCCTCCCACCCCTGGTACCTTAATAGTTCAAATGCATTTTCAGCAACTTCAGCAAGGCAGAAAAATTGGTGAGTGAGTGAGGCTTGGTAAAGCCTGGGGAGGGGCTCATGAGAGAGAGGGAGAGAGACTGGGTAAAGGCAAGTTGCAGGGGCTATGAGAGAGACATTTTTTGCTTCGCTTATTAACAGGTCATGGTGATATATGAAGCAAAAAAGGAAGTTGCCTCAGGTACAGCTATAAAGAGTCATCAATAAGCAATTGAGAGTTTACTCATTTATTTATTTAGTATATATTTGTATACCGCTGCTTCCAGCGATCAGTAGCTGTTTGATTACAGGTATGAATTTGTCAATCATGACAGGAATTTTTGCGGTATACACACATTGATTTGAAGGGAGAAGCACAGCACACGGTGAAGGACTTACGGAGAGTAATCAGAATATACATATTTACATATTTACATAACTGCAACCATGTTTCATTGGGAGGTAACTTTTTACCCCGGGACTATATCAGATTGTATTGACACTGGAAAAGATGTGTCTTGAGTTTCTTTCTGAAATCCATAAGGTCTTTGATTGCTCTTAGCTCTGGTGGTAGTTGGTTCCAGAGGGCAGGGGCCGAGTAGGAGTATGCTCGTTGGCTAGTACTTGTTGTTACAGATCTGATATCGGGGGGGAACGTGGAGTATGTTTGAGTGAAATGTTCGCCTGCTTCTGTTGGGTGGTTGCGTGCTGATAAGGGTGGAGAGAAAGGATGGCGCAATGTTATGTATAAGCTTGAAGGTGGTTATTAGTGTTTTATATTTTACCCGGGCTGCAATGGGGAGCCAGTGTAGCTCGATTAATACAGGTGTAATGTGATCAGTAAGGTTTTTTTTCATGATGACCCTAGCTGCTACATTTTGGGCCATCTGGAGAATGTTGAGGGTTTTCTTTGGAAGGTCCTGTAAGATGGCGTTGCAGTAGTCGAGGTGTGGAATAATTAGTGCTTGGGCAACAGACCTGAAATCGTGAGGTTCAAGGATGCTCCGTAGAGGTTGTAGGACTCTTACGTTTGTGGAAAATGGCCTTGTTGGTTTTGCAGAGGTGCTTTTCCATCTTTAGATTGCTGTCAAGTATTACACCCAGATATTTTATTTCAGTCTTCGTGTTGTATATATTGTTACACAGGGTGACTGACGCAGGAGGTTTGGTTTTCTGGAGATATACATCACCTCAGTCTTCTTATGGTTGATCTCCATGTTGTTTTGCTGTATCCATTTTAACATCTCGTTTAGGCATGTTTCAAGCTGAGTATAGTTAGGGTTCTCGTTATCCAACTGTGTGTAGAGCATAATATCATCCGCATAAATGTGGTAGTTGATATTGTGGTGTTGGAGAATATTACAGAGGGGTCGCATATAGACGTTGAAAAGGAGTGCCGAGAGAGCGGAGCCCTGAGGTATGCCTTGCATTTGCGGGAAAGCTTCTGCTTCTTCGCCATTGAAGTGAACCTGCGGCATTCTGTTGGTTATGTAAGAAGAGAACCATTTCAGGGGGGTTCCCAATATTCCTATTGATTCAATCCTTTGCAAGAGGATTCCATGATGGACTATATCAAAAGCGGCAGAGATGTCAATGAAAATGAGTATAAACATTTTCTTTTTGTCTTCGAGGCCCTTGAGGAGGTTGTTAAGCAGTGCTATCAACAGCGTTTCCACCCCATGACGTTGTCGGAAACCGTATTGCTGTTCATCGAGGGTTTCATGTTCATCCAGATGGTCTTGTAGTTGTAATAGGACTGCCTTCTCAATGATCTTTGCCAGGAAAGATATGCTGGAAATGGGGCGGTAGGAGGCTGGGTCATCCTTGTTGAGTGAGTTGTTCTTTAGGATTGGTCTTATTATAGATTTCTTGAGTTGTGTGGGCATGACTCCTTGTTGCAGCGATTGGTTCACAATATGTGAGACTTGGTTCACAATATCTTGTTTTGCCGCCTTAACCCAAGCAGTTGGGCAGGGATCTAGCGGGGAGGTGGTGGTACGGATGTTTGTTATTATGTTGATGATTTGCTGAACATCAATGTTGTGAAAGTTGCTCCATGCTTGTTCCTGGTCTATATTGGTCATCTCGTTGGGGCGATGTTCCAGGTAGGTTGCGTTCAAACAGTGAGTGGGTGTGGTTGCAGTGAGTTTCCTTGCGTAATGGTCTGCCAGAGTTTGGGGTTTGATTATGGTGTCATGGTGGTCTTCCAAAGATACTTTTGTCAGTGATTTCACTAGTTCGAATAGTTCACGAGGCTTATTGATGGCTTTGTTTAATAAGTTGGTTTGATGTGTCCTTTTCGCAGAGTTGACCTCGCCTTTGTATTTTGTGAGATAATTGAGGTATTCAGTCTTGTGCTCAATGGATTTGATTCGTCTCCATTTTCTCTCCAGTCTTCGGAGTTCCCTCTTCATTCTGGTCAGCGTTTCTGTGTACCAGGGTTCGGATCTGGGTTTAGTTGAGTTCTGGGGGGTCTTCCATGTTGGGTGCGATGCAGCCTGGATTCCCGCGTCCCAGCTGTTTGTTAGTAGGTCGAGGTCCATTCATTCCAAATCTATGTGGGTGTTAATGGTACTTATAAGGTCTTCCAAGTTGAATTTATTGAAACCCCTTTGCGGGTGTACCGTTCTCCGAGCCTTTGCGTCTTTGGGTAAGGATGGCAGGCTTAAGCGTAGATCAATTTGATGGTGTTCGGACCATGGTACTGGAGTTATCTTTATTAGAGGCTTCTTTTCGTTGTGCTGCTGATATGTGGGTGTGAAGACCATGTCTAGGGTATGGCCCTTGTCGTGGGTGGCCTCATGTATTAGTTGTTGATATCCTAGTTGATTCATGGCTTCCAGGAAGGTGTTTGCGTGAGTAGGCGGCATTGATGCTAAATTCAGGTCTCCCAAGATGATTTGGAATTTCCTGAGTTGCGTGGAGGAGATGCTCTCTAGTGCTGTGGCAAGTGATTCATGGTGTGGCGAGGGTGGTCTGTATATTAGGCAGATTGATAGAGCTGTGTTTTCAACTTTAAGCAAGTCAATGTCCATATTTGAAAGCTGGTATGTGCTTGTTAATTGCAGGTTGGCTTTGGCGACGATGAGAACTCCTCCTCCTCTTTTGTTGGTGCGGGGGCAGTTGTATATTTTGTATCCGGGTTTATTTATCTGGTTTAATATCGCTGAGTCGGTGTCAGTGATCCAAGTTTCCGTTATACAGAGGATGTCTGGTTGCTCATCAGTGATGATGTCATAGATTAGGTGGGTCTTGTTCCTGATAGATCTGGCGTTAATGAGGATGATGTTGCATGCATCATGAAGCGTTTGTGGTGAATGTATGTGGATGCTCTGGGCTAGCATGGGTTTGTCTACATTCGTCCTTCTTGGTTTAGGGTTGCGGTGCCTCTGTGCTCTGTTATGCCTGGTAATAAAGGGTCTCGGAGATGGAGCGAGTGTTGGATCATTGCAGGTAGTGTGGTAAGGGGTGAGTGGAGGCAGTGCGGGTGTTTGGATAGGGTAGAGATTGTATATTGGAGTGCATATGTGTGGTAGAGAGTAGTAGAAGTTGGAGATGAAGGCATATGAGGGAACCAGTAAGAGCAGATATATGCTTAGAAAAAAGTTGAGGGGTGCCATTCCACAGTTGTTTGGTGGATAGCTGTATATGGGTCGTGACCTGGAAACTACAGTCACTTCACAATAACAAGTAATATTTTGCAGTCAGAGTCTCGGTATCAGCATGCACGTTATTGGAGTGTTAGGATGGGGAGAGAGGCCTATGCCTTCTGTTGGCACTGTATAGTGGTACATTAAGGGCCTGATTTTTATTAAGCTTTATTTTTCCATATAGAGCAGAAAATTGTAGTTACTGTGTTAGTCCACTTCGATATGTGTGAATAAAAGTCAGCAAAAAAATTGTAGGTGATATCTCGCAATCAGAGTCCTGAAAGGAAACTTAAGAACATACATGAAAGAAAAACATTTTAAATTAAAGTGATCATATACCTCAACACTGACAAAAACAGGATACTGGCCTTGATCTGACCCAGTATAGCATATCTTATGTTCTTAGGTTAAGAAAAAAAGGACTGAATGGAGACGTGTGTGTCCTCAGCCAATACCAGATATAAAACACTGAAATGCAAAGTGTTACTGTCTCCTCACTTTCATTGTAATTTAATGTCAAATGCAGACTGCCTAAGATGAGACAGGCAATATTGAAGTCAACTCACACCTATGAGTGTTCCAAGAGTATGATCAGCAGTGATAATACCACACACTGTAAAAACAGCGAGAAAAAAAGTACCTTAGTATTGCTGGAGTCTTAGGTTTCTGGCTTTTTCTTTATATAAGCCAACTTAACAGCTCTCCGGTTTGATATGAATGGTATTTTTTTAAAAAAATCCCCAATATCCATTTTGATCTAGCAGTGACAAAATTCTATTCACATTCTAAAATCCACTTTGCATTTTATGAATAAGGTTCTGTTTATCTTAACACCGTTGACTCCTCTCTTCCATCCCAGCCAGATGTCCTTGTAATGCTCTAACGTGACAACATTTCATTATAATGCTGTCTTGTGGAGTTACTGATCAGATCTAGAAAAAATTCTCAAAATTAATAAAGAAAAATATGTGCCTGGGGTCAGTGTGTGAACCCTAATACTCCTTTCTTCGTACACACTTCTGCGTTTGCTGGAACAACCTCCTCATCAGTTAAGATCGGACAGGACCTGTGTGACATAAATTATCACAGTATCCCACACTTGGTGTTGATAGGCAATGATATATTAGGGTGTGCCAATTTTGGAGATGTCATAATTTTAAAAAGTCAAAATCTAAACGAACTTCTCACTCAATTTTATCTCTTAATAGCAGTAGCAATTAATATTTGTTTTATTCCAATTATAGTTTCATAGCGTAACTTACGAGGATGGTCTTGGACTATTACGGCATAACTTCAAGCTATCGTCTGTATTTAACTGCCTTTTTGCATCAACGACCATTCCTCATATCAAATAACAGCTTTTAAATTCCATTAAAGAGACAGCCAATGCAACTTATCTGGCTCTTTCTCTTTTTCCCCAATGCCTCACCACGGCACCTTTACGTTTCGCTTTGTCAAGCTTCTTCAGGGGTGTATCTAGACAAAGCTGTCAAATACAAAACCATATATAAAATCATTATAAAAATACCTCTAATGATACTTTATTAATACACCCTTTGTACAAGACCAACGTTCCCACATTTCTTTCATAAATCAGACTTCCATTAACCTCTGTTCACTTTCCCGCTATCATTATTATTCCTGAAATATCGCACATACAACCCCTAGTTCAAAACTGAACACTACAAAAACTCACTCGTTTCAGACTTAACCTTCAACCGATCAAAAATTGATCAAAATTTGAAAAATCCCAATTGCCTTAAATGTCATCCATGATTCTAAAGCTACTACCTTTGCATCATACTTGTATCTCTACTAACTTATTCACTGACTTCCTCCTTTACTTACTATAATTCCACCATTTTACTAAAAGTAAAAATTTTAAAAAGCACTAGTGGGAAAAATTATACAATTTCATGTGGCAAATCAACAACTAGCTTTAAATTTTCTATAATATGTTATTTACCTACCTGAAATTTCTAGGAAATTACACAAATTACTGAAATATGTTTAAGTGCTTTGCTAATAGTTTTTATGTGTTTGCATTGCATATTATTGCCTTTTGTGCCTCAGTTATCATAATCTGAAAGAAAAGAATCTGAAAAACCTAAGAATGATTGTAGCGTTCTGTGTTGAGGTTTACATGGTGAACTGGTTCAATATAAAAATAAATAAATAGCAATTGGACAGAAGATCCCAGGCATCTCCTTTTCCAGCTGCAACTGTTGAAAGAGCAGTGTGAAGAGGTACGGAAGATAGTCATGCCTACAGTGAGCTCAGCTTGGCATGGTTACAGCGAGTCTGTTCTGCAAGCTATGTTGTGCAGAAAAGAGGAACAGGAGAGAGGAGATACAGTGGAGAAGATATTGAAGATCAGAGGTGAAATAGATGAGAAGACCCAGCTTGGAGACAGCAGTGTGAGACCCAGGAAAACATCATCCATCAACACTGAGGCAACTACACTCACCCAATTACTTGAATGGAGTTCCAGTCTCTGAGCCTCCTCTTACCTATACCATGACAACAGCAGAGATCAAGGCATTTCTGAGCAAGCCCATGATGGTTCCAGACTGGCCTTCACACACCCAGTCCATAGAAAGGTGTGTACAAATGACAACTGAGGCGGCTGGTCATATGTATACAATCAGGAGAGGTGGGAACATTATATTAGGGGTCAGATGGTCAGCAGGGAACTCATGAGCCAAGACTGAAGCAAACAAGATATGGCTTCTTTGCTGGATTTTGTTAAATAACATTAAATTTACTGCATAAATGACATTTTAAAGACAATTGTCCTCAGCAGCTGAGCTGGATGTGTGGAGATTTGACTCCCCACAAGAGACCTGTTACCTTTATTTCTCTTGACTCTTTTATTATTTTCTAGGAAGAGTTTCACATAGAGGTTGGTGCTTTGTCCTAGCAGGGTACTTCAGCACTTCCGTGTTACTTCTGCTGGCTGAGATTACACTTTAACGCTGGTGTCAGTTAGCCGTTTAATCGGCTCAGAGAATGGGACAGAGCCTGTCTCCTCTTCTCTGTTCGTTGTACTAGTTGGGAACAGACCTGGGAGCCCCAGCTACTGTTTTCCTTCTTCATTGCCTTTCAAGCTCCCCTAGCCGCTAGCAGCGGTTCCCTTCTTTGTCGGGAGCTCTTCAGCCTGGCTGGCATATTTTTCAGGTATTTCTCAGCGCGCCGCGTGTGTTTCCCTCCCCCCTCGGGTTTCGGGGCTATTGGTTTCCCGCGGGCGTTTTCTTCGGGGTGCGGGGATTCGCGGTGTTTTCGTTCTCTCAAGTCTCTCCGTTGAGCGGGACTCAGGCCCCGATATGCCGGAGCAGTTGGGGGATCAGATGGAGCAGGTTACAAAAATGCAGCCATCGGGAGAAAGCGCGGGAACGGCGGCCATCTTAGGAGAGCCATCCGTTTCGTCCGTCCCTCTCCCTAAGGCAGGCAAACGCAAGGCTAAATCTCGTCATAGCACTGTGGAGCAGGAGCAGCCTGTGGTGCCAGCAATGCCAGAGGTGATCGATCCTCTTCTTTCTCCAGAATTTATCTTGGCGTTTCACAGAGCTTATTTACTTAAGAAAGCTCAGTCTCCTGTTTATTTTATTTATTTATTACAATCTCTTATATACTGCGCTATTTGGCATCAGCGCGGTTTACATTATAACACAACGACCATAACAACATGCTGTTTGGTTTTACATCGAACAGGGGACCAAACTTGGATAACAGGGGTAACTATATACATGAGATATTTACATGGTGAGGAGTAACTTGGATAACAGGGGTCAATTATAATATACATGAGATATTTACATGGTAATGAGTAAAATTATCATAGTGAACGTGTTCCAGTTGTGGCAGATTCTCTGCAGTTGTCTCAGGCAGGGGTCTCTAGCCGGTCTGAGCCCGGGGAAGGAGTTTCCTCTTTGACAGCTTTTAGGGATTCTAAGGTAGATGAGGTTTCTCTGGCGGCAGAGGCTTTAGGGCCAGAGGAGGGGGAGCTCCTGTCAGACCCGGGTTTAGACTCCTGGCCCGCAGACTTAGAAGAAGGTGAGTTGGGGCCCGGGGATGACCCTAATATTTTTAGGGTTTTTAGGAAAGATGAGTTGCCTGCAGCTGAGGACTGAATACTGATTCTTGTTGCTAGGTTACCCAGCTCTCCCCTGGTGACAGAAGGCAGTCTTAACGTATCAAGCAGACAAAAACAACAAACCAGAAGAAGAAATATCGGAAACAGCGAGAACAGTGGAAGAGTTACCCAGAAGGTTGCTGACTATGCCCTGAGTCCTGCCATCCAGCATGGAGGCATCGTAAGAGCAAAAAACTTAGGCTCCGTTTCGTTAGAGCTGCACTGGTCCACTTTTTTTTTTGCATGTTATCAAAAAGCAAGATGGCTACTAAAATTTACATCACTGAGAAAATACAGAAGATACAGAGAGGGCGGGTTCTGGACTGGCCCGGAGAGAACTCAAGGAAAGACAATTAGCGGGTAAGGTCTAATTTCTCCTTCCTAATCGTCTCTCCGGGCCAGTCCAGAACAGATGGGTAGTACCAAAGCAGTATCTAACCCTGGGAGGGACCTGTGAGCCCCGCTAGTAAGGCGGAAGCCCCCACACACGCATCCTGACGCGCGAACACATCCAACCGATAATGACGCGAAAAGGCATGGAGAGAAGACCAGGACGCCGCTCGACAAATATCCACCGGAGGAACTAAAGCCGACTCTGCCCATGAGGTCGCCTGACCTCTGGTAGAATGAGCATGAAGACCGACAGGAACGGTCTTGCCTTTGGTTTCATACGCGACACGAATGGCCTGCTTCACCCAACGCGCAATGGAGGCCTTGGAGGCCGCCTGATCCTTGGATGGCCCCGCAAATAGCACAAACAACCTGTCGGACTTACGAAACGATTCAGTCTCCCTAAGGTAACGATGGAGCACATGACCCATATCCAACCTTCGCAGAGAACGATCAACGGAAGCCCCGGCCCCCGACTCAACGAAGGTGGGCAGAGAGACTGACTGATTCAGATGGAATGCAGACACCACCTTAGGCAGAAAAGACGGAACCGGACGCAAGACCACTTTCTCCGCTGAAAACTGAAGAAACGGCGGCCGACACGAAAGCGCCTGCAAATCTGAAATGCGTCTAGCGGAACATAAGGCCACCAAAAATGCCGTCTTCCAGGATAACTCCCGGATAGAACTAGAGGAACATGGCTCAGAAGGAGAGCCTGTCAACACTTCTAGCACCAGATTCAAATCCCAAGGAGGAATAACCTACCGAAAAGGCGGTCTAAGATGCTTGGCCGCTCTAAGGAACCGTAGAATATCCGGATGCGAGGAAAGATGAGCCCCGCGAACCGGCCCCCGAAAAACCGACAGCGCCGCCAACTGTACTCTCAGGGTGCTAAGAGCAAGCCCCTTCTCAAGTCCGCATTGAAGAAACGCGAGAATATCCGGAATGGAAGACAAACGGGCCCTCAAGGTGCGCTCTGCGCACCACGCTTCAAAAACGCGCCACACCCGGATGTAAGCCAACGACGTGGAGCGCCTGCGAGACTGCAGTAACGTGGAGATCACTGACGTCGAATAACCTTTGCAGCGCAACCGTTGCCTTTCAATAGCCATGCCGTAAGCAAGAATCGATCCGCCTGGGGCATCAGAACGGGCCCCTGAAGCAGTAAGTCCGTTCGAGCGGGTAACCGCCACGGCGGCTCCACCAGAAGCCACATTAGATCGGCATACCAAGGGCGTCTGGGCCAATCTGGAGCAATAAGGATCACCCGACCCTCGTGATTGGCTACTCTCTGAATGACTCGACCCACTAAGGGCCACGGAGGAAACACATACAGGAGACGCTCCGACGGCCAGGGTTGAACCAGGCCGTCGAGACCTTCCGACATATGCTCCCTGCGCCTGCTGTAAAAGCGCTCCGCCTTTGCATTGCGAAGAGACGCCATCAGGTCCATGACCGGCTGACCCCAACGGAGAGTGAGTTCGCGAAAAACCTCTGCATTGAGTTCCCACTGTCCCGGATCCAGCACGTTCCGACTGAGATAGTCGGCTTGTATATTGTCCTTTCCTGTCACATGAGACGCCGAAAGCGCCACGAGGTGCAACTCCGCCCAGTGAAACAAGCATTGGCTCTCCTCCAGGAGAAGGAGACTCCCCGTTCCGCCTTGGCGATTTATGTAGGAGACCGTCACTAGGTTGTCAGAAAAGATGCGCACCGGCTTTCCCTCTAGAAGAGCGGCAAACGCTAGCAGCGCTAGATATACTGTTCTCAGTTCCAGTCGATTGATGGACCATAGACTCTCCTCCGGCGACCAGGAGCCCTGTGCTATGTGAGTCAAACAATGCGCCCCCCAACCGGACAGACTGGCATTCGTCGTGACCAAAATCCACTCCGGAAGTGCTAGGGAAATGCCCGCCAGAAGATGGTCCGGAACTAACCACCACTGAAGACTGAGCCTCACGTGATCGGGACAGCTCAAGCGACGAGAAAGCGGATGATGCTGCGGAGACCACCGTGAAAGCAGCGCTTGTTGGAGCGGCCGCATGTGCGCTCGGGCCCAAGGCACCAGATCCAAAGCCGCCGCCATCAGCCCCAGCAACTGCAAGTACTTCCAAGCTGTCGGCGCCCGAACACGCAAAAAAACGGACACGTGAGAGAGAAGCTTCCGAACCCGCTCCGGAGGCAAGAGGACCAGTCCCCTGTCCGTGGCGAAGAACGCCCCTAGATAAGTAAGCTGCTGAACCGGCTGCAGCCGACTCTTCGCCTGGTTCACAATCCATCCGAGATCCTCGAGACAGGAAACTACCCGAGCGGTCGCCCTGATCGACTCTTCTCGCGACGCCACCCGAATCAACCAGTCGTCTAGATAAGGGTGAACCTGGATTCCGTCCCTGCGAAGCGCAGCCGCCACTACCACCATCACCTTGGTGAAGGTGCGCGGCGCCGTTGCTAGCCTGAACGGCAAGGCCCGAAACTGAAAATGACCCATGGGAACTGCAAATCGAAGGAACCGCTGATGATCCGGCCTGATAGGAATGTGGAGGTATGCCTCTGTCAAATCGATGGAAGAGAGAAACCCTCCCGGCCGCACGGAGCGGATTACCGATCTCAAAGTTTCCATCCGGAAGTGAGAGACACGGAGACACCGGTTCACGTGCTTCAAATCCAAAATGGGCCGGAAGGAGCCCTCCTTTTTGGGCACCACGAAATAAATCGAGTATCGACCGAATCCGCACTGGTCTTGGGGAACCAGAACCACGGCCCGGAGCTGCAACAAGCGCTGCAACGTGTCGTGGATCGCCCTTCGCTTGGCGACTGGACCACATGGAGAAAAAAACAAAGGCGTCTGCCAGATGACAAGCGAACTCGAGAGCATAGCCCTCTCGGATAATTTGCAGAACCCACTGGTCGGTGGTAATGGCGGCCCAAGCGGAGACAAACTCCTGCAAACGACCTCCTACTGGAAGCTCCGCCTGGACTGGCCTCACTTCATTGTGGCTTTTTAAAGGAAGTTGGAGTGGTTCCAAAATAGCCCCTGCCGGAACCTCTAGCGCCCCGAAAGGACTGTCCCCGGGACTGAAACTGACCTCGCTGATAAGGGGCAAAGCGGGCTCCCCAAAAGCGGCGAAACTCACGCCCTTGACCCCTAGGGAAGGAGCTCTGCTTAGCTGCCCGAGGACGATCTTTGGGAAGGCGTCCCCCCTTGGAGTCACCTAAATCCTTAACAATATTCTCCAGCGCTTCTCCAAAAAGAAGCTTACCTTTGTACGGAAGCTTACTGAGACGGGCCTTGGAAGAAGCATCCGCCGCCCAATTGCGCAACCAGAGAAACCGACGGGCGGCAATCATGGAAGCCATAGCTTTCGCGGAAATGCGAATCAAATCATAAAAGTCATCCGCCAGATAAGCTGCCGCAGATTCAAGCTTAGCTCCTTCCCCAGAAGGAGGAGCATCCCCCTCTGGACTAGAAGCCAGCTGACTCCACCTAATAGCAGCTCTGGACACGTAAGCCCCACAGACGGACGCCTGCAGCGCCAGAGCGCTGGCATCAAAGGCTTGCTTCAAGAGCCCCTCTAACCGACGATCCTGCATATCCTTAAGGGCCGTATCCCCCTCCACTGGAATGGTGGTCTTCTTGGTGACCGCCGAAACCAGCGCATCAACCTTAGGCATACATAGGAGTTCTCTTTCCTCATGGGGCACAGGATACAAACGTGCCATAGTCCTAGCCCCCCGCAAGGAAGCCTCTGGACATTCCCACTCTGACTCTATCATCTGTTTGATGACTCTGTGCAGAGGAAAACATTTTTGCTCGGGCTTGAAACCCTGTAACAAGGGATCCTCCAAAGGTTCCTGCTGAACTACCGGAGGAATAATACTGAGAGCCAATAGAGACTGTGCAATCAGGGCAGGCAACTCATCTTTCCTAAAAACCCTAAAAACATTAGGGTCATCCCCGGGCCCTAACTCACCTTCCTCTAAATCTGCAGGCCAGGAGTCTAAACCCGGGTCGGACAGGAGCTCCCCCTCTTCTGGCCCTACGGCCTCAGCCGCCAGAGAAAGTTCCTCAACCTTAGAATCTCTAAGAGCTGTCAAAGAAGAAACCCCTTCCCCGGGCTCAGACCGGCTAGAGGCCCCTGTCTGAGACATCAACAGAGAATCTGCCACAACTGGCCCAGGAGACTGAGCCTTCTTAATTAAATAAGCCCTGTGAAACGCCAGAATAAATTCTGGCGAAAGAAGAGGATCGAGCACCTCTGGCATTGCTGGCACCATAGGCTGCTCCTGCTCCACATTGCAATGACGCGATTTAGCCTTGTGTTTGCTTGGTTTAGGGAGAGGAACTGAAGAAACGGATGGCTGTCCTAAGATGGCCGCCGTTCCCGCGCTTTCTCCCGATGGCTGCATTTTTGCAGTCTGCGCCCCCAACTGCTCCGGCATAGCAGGCTCGAGTCCCGAACCATGGAGAGACGCTAGACAATCGAAAACACCGCAAATCCCTTAACCCCGACGAAAATCGCCTAAGTTTGTCTCATCTGTTCTGGACTGGCCCGGAGAGAACTCAAGGAAAGACATTTAGCAGGTAAGGTCTAATTTCTCCATTTTAAAGACAATTATGTGGCTACAGGTGTATAGACTATTTGTACGTTCAAATAAATATTACTTAATTTCTTCATATTTCAACTGTGATTTGATGTAGGTGTCTGAAGATAGCTTTAGATTCAGCATAAATAAAAATATACCTCTAAAATTGACATGCCGTAATGACATATACGGACAATGCAGAGTTCAGATGAGTTTGCCCTACTTATACCATATGTAAATGCATTGTCATGTCATAGACTTGATGAAGAGAGTATAGCTCTCCAAAAGCTTGTCAAAAAATATATTTAGCTAGTCCAGTAAAAAGGTATTGATTGCCTGCAACTTCTTTGTTTACCTTTATTTGCACATCTTCCCATATAAAATGGGAAAACATCCTCTGGGGTTGTCCATGCTTTCTTAAATTCAGATGTTTTTCTTGTCTCCACTACCTCCACTCAGAGGCTGTTCCATGCTTCCACCACCATTTCTCTAAAATGTTAAAGGGTTTCTCCATGGACAAGCAGGATGTGTCAGCCACACCTGCTGTTGGATGATGTCACCAGATGCATCAGCGAAACATGGTGACATCATCCGATGGCGCCATGGACGGAAGTGCTCTCCAGAGCTCAGAAAGGATAAGCCTTTCTGAGCATGTGCAGGTAGCCCTACCCACCGGCCTGCCCTTAGTCATCCCAGTCTTCCTTTTTCCACCTTGCCAGCAGGATGGATTGCACAGCTCTCCAGCATCCAAAAAAAACCCCCTCACAGCTTTCAGAAGATTCCAGGAACATGACCAAGCCAGGCTTCAAAAAGTGCCCACACTGCAGGAAGAAAATGAACAGCACTGACGCACATGACCAGTGCGGTCGGTGCGTGGGAGCCAGCATACGGGTGGAGGACTGTCCTCATTGTTCCAGAATGTCTCCCAGGGCGCGGATATCGAGAAGCCATGCTCTCAAGGAATATATGGCTGCCACCCCGCTCACCACCTCGCTTGCTCCGCACTGCGTGGGACAGGACCCAGCAACTGACCATATGCTGCATGCCGCTGAGCCCACGGCATGGGATGCACCCACTCGGGCCTCCATCCCCACCCATCCCACTTCTAACACTGCTGCCATGGTAAGAACTGCTCTCCAGTGCCCACCCCCCCCACTCAAGCTGTTTCTCCTATCGCTGCCCCAGAAGGCCGGGCTGCAGGTTCCTGGACCACGGCATCATGGTAGTGACCATGCTAATGCGTCTGGTTCCGCCCCTTCCAACCTCATTGGCCGGTATCACGGCAGCAAGGGGATCCCCGGCAAGCATTACCGCTCCAGTGCCAATACTGCCCGGCAGCATAGCAATTCCAGCAACAGACCCTCCACATTGCAGACATACCACAGCTCTCCATGCTGTGCATCCAAGCACCGTGGGAGAGACGAGAAGAGGACCCCTTCCGCCGGCAGCAGAAACAGAAAGAGGAGGAAGCACTCTACCTATTTACAAGAGGCTGCGTGACAACCAGAGCAAGTTATGGCAGACATACGCCTTGGGAATGGCCTGCTCCCACAAGTTAGAGACCAAGTACCAAGTTCAGTCAGCGCCAGGGTTTGGAAGAACACAGCTCTCCCACCAGTCTATTGTAGTATCGTCAGTTTTAACGGGTCAAGTCCAACCATACCCATGCCAACAACCCTCCAACTGGGATCAAGAACTCTTGGATGACATGGGGTAAGAAAGTCTTCCAGGGGACTATGCTCAGCACCAGAATTGTGGCACATCAATTTCAACACTTCCTGTTCCAGGATATCCTGATGGGGAACCTGAAGAGCACCATCTTGGCCCTTCCACAGGAGTAACAAGCGACTGCCTCGGTCACCCTGGCAGACCTGGTTGAATGTAGCAAGCATCTCGTCTGCACGGCCTTTGACACTGCCATCAGGACAGCCGGAACTGCCATATCGGCCAGGTGGTGGGCCTGGTTCAGAGCTTTGGGGTTACAGAACAACACCACACACGACCAGATAGTGGATGCCCCCTGCTTGGGAGACTCCCTCTTTGGCAACAAAGTCAATAACATAGTAAATAACATGAAGGAGACCTGCACCAGCCTGCAAACCCTTGCAGAGGATGAGCTCGAGCGCCACTCCAGCACCCAGAAGGAGAGCTACAGCTGCAAGCTGTACTACTCTTCCAGGAAGTACAACACCCACTGCAAGTGGCAGCCACCACGCTACAAAGCAGCATTCGTACCACGCCCCTACCGCCAAAAGCAGCACCGGAAGGACTGCAAGCAGAAGAAACAGGCTGCTCCATCCTCTGGGAAGAGTACACCCTCCTTTTGACAAGAAACAGCTGGCTGTGCTCCTGGCGAGGGGGGGGGAGGGCACCTGTTGGCCGCTTTGCCTGCTTGGGAATGCATCACCACTGACAAATGGGTCCTGCAAATCATCTGGAAGGGATACTGCATCCACTTCACTTCCCCACTATGCCAACACTCCCAACCTGTCAGCGAGATTCTGCCACACCTTATCCAGGCCATAGAGCAAGTGCCAGCAGAAGAAATCAATGCTGGATTCTACTCCAGATACTTACCTATTCCCAAAAAGTCCAGTGGGGTACGCCTCATCCTCGACCTCAAAACTGAACAGATTCATTCTCAAGGAGAGGTTCCGGATGTACCCCCTGGGCTCCATCTTTCTGTTAATTCAGCCTGGGAACTGGTTGGTCTTTATCTTTATTAAAACATTTGATAGACTGCCCATCGGGAGTCATCTGGGCGGTTTTACAATAACAATTTTATGAAAGAAAAGCCAGAAACAGAAAAGGAACTACAATGCCAGACAGGAAAGTGCACACCCATACAGGACTAAAGAAAAAAAGAGCCTGTGGAAGAAAAGGAGGAAACAGGGGGGTCAGGGAAAGGGAGGTCATAGGCAGTACCAAAGAGGTGGATTTTTAGTAGAGACTTGAATTTGGGAAATGATTCTTCTTGACGGATTAGGGGAGGAAGGGAATTCCACAGTGATGGGGCTAGAAAAAAGGTGGAATGCTAGGTTTGCTCCAGGCGGGCAGGGGAGGGGAGGTCAAGACGGTTGGTGTGCAGGGACCGGAGGCTACGAGGTACTGTACGAAAGTGTATTGAGTCTGCAAGATAACGAGGGGTGTGCTGATGCAGGGGCCTGTGTGTTAGGATTAGGAGTTTGAAGGTAATGCGGTAAGGGAAAGGTAGCCAGTGTAGGTGGATCAAGGAGGGAGTGATGTGATTGAAGCAAGGCTTATGAGTAAGGAGACGAGTGGCAATGTTCTGAATTAGCTGTAGACGGTGAAGTTGATGGTGGGGGATACCAGCAAAAACAGTACACTGTAGGTGTGGATCTGCAGGACGCCTACACCAACATCCCCATACACCAACAGACAAAATCTTCACTTCAAGGTGCCAGGCCATCACTTCCAATACAGGGGTCCCCCCCCCCCCCCTTTGGCCTGTCCCCAGCCCTGCGAGTGTTCATGAAGTGTGTGGCGGCGACCCACCTCCGCAAGCAGGGCATCTGTGTCTTCCCTTACTTTGACGATTGGCTTCCTTCAGCCCGAGAAACCAGAACAGCAGTTCAGAAGACCGCCCAACTACTGTCCTTCCTCGGTTTCTTTCTTTATTTAACAGAGGTTTTTTTTCATACTGCCTTTATGCCAAGACGGTTTACATGGAACAACAAACACAAATATTTTGTGATTACATATAACTAAGGGAAGCAAACTTTGGAACTAACAAAACGGGTATTTATAGATGTTCACAGAGTGTGGTTGGGGTTATGGTATGTGTAGTTAAGTGATACCATTTGGACCAAAGTGTTCAATAAACAGATTTGTTTTTAATAGTTTCTTAAGATCTTGAGTGGACTGTGCTGATCTGATAACTTCCGAAAGTGAGCTTCAAACTGTTGGAGCAAGCAGGGAAAAGGCTCTATTGCTTGTTTGATTCTTGCTCAATTACCCAAAATCTCAACTTCACCGCACTCAATGGCTGGAGTTCATTGGTGCAATCATCGACACTGCGGCCTCAAAGGCCTTTCTCCCCACCCAGCGGGTGAACAAGATCACCACGTTAGCGCTGGGCATCTCCAGAACCAGCTATGCCTCTGTGCGGACCATCCTATGCCTCTTGGGCCACATGGTGGTGGCAACACAGGTCATAGCCTTCGCTCATTTGCACATGCACAACCTCCAGTGGCACCTGCACGCTCATTGGAACCGGCATTCCCAGCCTCTAGCCACTCGCATCCCGCTGGACACTTGAACCAAGGAGAGTCTCCTCTGGTGGACCATTCCCGGGAAACTGACAGCCGTCATGATTACAGATGCATCTACAGCTGGATGGGGGCCCATCTGCTTCCTCTGCACCCAAGGGGCATGGTCCCTGAAAGAGAGGACACACTACATCAACCTGCTGGAGCTCCGGGCCTTTCAGTACGCACTGAAGACCTTCCTACCACACCTCAGTGGCAAGACGATCCTGATACAGACGGACAACCAGGTCACCATGTTTGATGTCTCAAGCGGGGGGAGGTGGGTTCACTCACTCTCTGCAAGTAGATGCTAACGATGTGGTCCCTTGCGCTCTCGAACCATTGCAGCTGCCAGGGAAACAAAATGCTCTGGCAGACTGACTGAGCTGCCAATTGGAATTCCATGATTGGACACTTGACCCCAGAGTGGCAGATGCCCTCTTCCACCACTGGGGACAACTGCAAATCATCCTGTTTGCCACAGCAGAATGCCAAGTGCCAAAACTGCTTGAAGTGTTTTCAATGTGTTGTGGGGGGAGTGGTTTCTTACTTACGCTTTTCCTCCCACATCACTGATATCCATGACCCTACAGAAACTCAATGGAGACAGAACATGGATCATCCTCATTGCCCCTCGCAGGCCTTGCCAGATGTGGTTTCCTCTCCTCCACAGATTTGCCTAGGAGCTACCAGTGCATCTCCCCCTCAAGCTGGACCTCCTCATCCAGAACCATGGGAGCACACATCATCCCAAACTACAGGCCCTCGCTCCGATGGCCTGGAGATTGAGCAAATGGTGCTTGTGTCCCTTGACTTGCCCACAGAGATGCAGCACGCTATCCTTGCAGCAAGACAGCTAAGAAAATTCTACGGCCTCAAATGGAAACGCTTCAGCATCTGGTGCGCATCACAACACCTGGACCCAGTCACATGTCCTCTGATACCTCACCTCCCTCTTTGAGCTTGGCCTAAAGACCCAATCTGAGTTCACTTCTCCGCTATAGCAGCCTCCACAAACAAGCAGCCCAGGGCTCCATCGCCATGCTGCCTCTGGTCACTCTCTTCATGAAAGGCCTGGCAAACCTGAGGCACGCGATACGGCCTCCAGTCCCACCCTGGGACTTCAATATTGTCCTTCACCAATTGACATAGGAACCTTTCGAACTTCTACAATCTGCAATGTTGAAATATGCCTCCTGGAAAACTCTCTTCCTAATTGCGAACACGTCCGCTTGAAGGATCAGCGAGCTGCAGGCCCTTGTGGCCCACCCGCCTTACACATAGCTTCACCTTGAATATGCCACCCTTCGCACCCATCCTAAGTTTGTTCCAAAGGTGGCCTCAGCCTTCCACATCAACCAGGCCATAGAGTTCCCCACATTCTACCCAGAACCTCACACCTCCTTGGAGGAACAGAGACTGCACACCCTCGACTGCATTAGAACCCTTAGCACTTACCTCCACAGGACTCAGCCCATAAGGCAGGGGACATTCACCAAGCGGAACCTGTCACAGTGGATATCGGACTGCATCACCTACTCCCACAACTGGGCAGGCACTCAATCAGAGAGCAGAGTCGGGGCCCACCAGCTCCGGGTGCTGGCTACCACCATCGCCAACCTGTGGGCCGTGCCGGTGATGGAATCTGCAAGGCCGCCACCTGATCTTCAGCACACACTTTCCAGAGACACTACTGCCTTGACCTCAGGGTGCAGTTGGACAGCTTCTTCGGCTGGGCGGTCCTGGCCATGGCCAAGGACAGAACTGTACCCCTTGGATTGTTGCCCGCTGCAGAGCGACTGTGATCGCGGGGTGGGCAGGGTCCCGTAGTGAATGTTCTTCATTTGTTGCAACCTGATTTGTCGCTGTCATTATATGCCGTTCTGCACTGTTCACATTGAGACTGCATTGTTGTTGTTTGTTCTGTTCTGCACTGTTCATGTTGACACTGATGTTGTTGCCATCACTATTCTGAAGGTTTACTGGCCAGCATGGTTCTTAACTGTTCATTATTGTCTGCTTTTACATCCCACTGTTGGGGATAATAAAAGTTTAAAACCAAACTTTGCTCCACATCATCTGCAAACAGGTCATCTGCAGGGCCTGAGTTCTCACAACCAGTTGCAGCCTCCCTCATCCACCACAGCATGCGCACAAGGCGCAGCTATGGAGGCACCAGGTGTGGCTGACGCATCCTGCTTGTCCACGGAGAAAGCAAGGTTACTTACTTGTAACATGGTTCTCCATGGACAGCAGGATAAGTCAGCCGCACAAACCCAGCCACCTCCCCTGGACGAGGTCTGCCTCACAACTAGGCACCTGCCTACATAGCCACAGAAGCACAGCTTGGTACATACTGGGCGGGCTAGGGGTGGGTAGGCTACCTGCACATGCTCAGAAAGTCTTATCCTTTCTGAGCTCTGGAGAGCACTTCCATCCATGGTACTGTTGGGTGACGTCACCAGGTGTGACTGACGCATCTGGTGACATCATCCGACGGCAGGTGTGGCTGACTTATCCTGCTATCCATGGAGAAGCCCCGTTACAGCTGAGGAACCTTGCTTTTTTTAATATAATTATCTCTGCATAGTGAAGGGAGAGGGAGTAACTCGCACAAAGTGGCAGGTACAACCCTAACCAAAGGCATGGATGGGATAACCTGCACAGAACAGCAGTTAAAGCTACAACTCCAGCCATCATCCTGGGCAGACCTGATAGACCATGCTGAGCTTTATCTGCCTTCATTTACTATTTTATTTTTGCTGTCTTAGGGGTATGTCTACTAAGCTGGGCTAATGGTTAACCCGGGCTATCTGCAACTATGTCCCATGTTATTCAGTGGGACTTAGTTACAGATAGCTCGGGTTAAACGTTAGCCCAGCTTAATAGACATACTGCTTAGTAAATCATGTCCTAAAAAAGGAACTGCAATATTCCTTGGGGGAGAGGGCACTGTGACCTAGGTCTCTGTGGCCAGCTCCTAAATTATCAGGCTGGCTCCTAGATTCCTAGATGTAATATGTAAAGGCAGCTTTTCAGAATGTGTTTGGAAACTGTTCTTAATGAAGCTTTTCGGCACCCAACATAATGGGAAATATTTCTACATCTTTCTGCCACATTTTCTGTCTCTGTCTGCATTGTATTTAAAGATCTCTTGTTCCTCCATAGAATACACTGAGATGGAGAAGATGTTGTTGTGGATGTTGCTACTTTTTCCTAGGAAAATATTTTATATACTGAGAAATCTCCTTGTCCTTGAACACTTGTATGTAAGTAAGAGAATGATAAGTTGGATATATTTATATTTGTGGTTTATGGAGGACTCCCTTATAATTTTACCAGTGTTGCAAAGTGATAGATTGGAGGCAGCTCTTTATGGCTATGGTTTCAATCTGTGGAGTTAATACTTGTAAACAATTAGACATAGGAACATAGCTGTTGGTAGTTAAGGGTCCCTTCATCCACCTTCTATATTCATTTGGGCTGTCTGTTGTGCTGCCACAGATCTTGCTTGTATCAAAAAAGTCACTGCAGAGGTTGTGTATATGTGTTATTAATGGTTACTTCTTGCCATACTTTTGATTAAAAATGTAAAACGATCTACAAACATCAGTTCTTTAATCTTCCAAAGAACTTTCCTTATCGTACTTCCAGTCCAGTTCCAACTTCTGGGTTGTTTCCCCTCACCAGCAGCTTGGAGACTGAGCCTGTCATCTTTGATGATATCAGTATACTTAGGCAGCTGGCACCACCTACCAGCCCCAGTAAGCTCAGTCTCCAAGTAGCTGGAGAGCGGTTATCCAGATTTTGGACTCGCTTAAGGGACAATTTAAGGAGCAACGTTTTTCCTTTTCACTAGTTTTTGGCTTACCATTTCTAGCTGAGCTGGTCTTTGGGGTTCTTCTCCTTTAATTTCAACCTGGACCTCTCATTTGCTAAGCCCGACAAATAAAGCAACATACCAAAAAAAAAAAGATTGACACTTTCTCTGGCCATACATAAGGGCTGTTCTCAGAGGGCTCCTGAATTCATCAGCAGGTGAGGCGCCACCTGTGCAGTGGAGACCTGTTGTGGCCCTTGGAGAAATTCCCGCCTTGACGCTGAAGCCAGTGAGTAGGGCTGAGCGCGAGGGTGGAGCAGCGCCACTACGTCGGCAGTCGGGCAAGATCAGAGGGTTGTCTGCTTGGTCCTGTGAGGATATTGCAGATGGTTACATTTGCTTTTAGCAGACTTTTTCAAAGCCACTTGACTGAAGACTCAGGCAGTTTCCAGCAGGAACCAGTGCCATCTTGTACTTCCCACTCGAGAATTACCTGCAGCAGGGAAGGGGGGAGGCCTACTTAGATGCTGTGGAGCACATCCGTGTTTTTGTTTTTCTTTCAGCACTTGTCCTTTCTTTCTTTTATTTGGTTTGTTTGTTCATAAAAAGGGAGAGAGACATTTTTCATTTTTCTATCAGTGAGTTGAACCTACCAGAGACATTATCCACAGGGGTATTGGAGGGCACTTCGGGACTCTTTTCTCCCCCGGGGTTAACATGCCCTTGAAGGCCATTTGTCTCTAGTATGGTTTTAAACGGAGTTCTGTCTTGGTCGCCGGTCTCTGCTGTGGGTGTGAGGCAGAGTCCCGAGCCACGGAGGAAGGCTTGCAGGTGAACTCAGCTACGGCTAGGTGAGCAGGGACTTTGGGGGAGTCAGAGAGAGGCTCCCAGTTGGTAGGGAGGCATGGTTCACCCACCGCAGTCATGGTCCCTCCATCTGGTGTGGAAGGGGGGTGATGGTAGAGGCAGGGAGGTGTCTTCTCCTAGGCTCTCTATGTCACAGGATTCGACTGCAGATTGTGGCCTGGGGATTTTCTCCTGAGTTTGTACTTCTCATAGACAAAGCATTCTGCATGAAGCAGCAGGAGGAGGATGTCCCCTCCAGCATGTCAGGGAGAGCTAAAAAGCCTGAGGTTCCGTCAAGGGCTGCGGAGGAGCCTGGGCCCAGCTGGCAGCACTTAGAGAGTGAGGCTTGGGAGGATGCAGGGTCCCTCCACTCAGAAGATCCGGTGGTCCTGGACGGTGAGGCAGTTCTTGGGGTCAAGCCAGTGGAACTGGAGGAAGCTGACTTTCCACAGGAGGAGTCTTGCATTGTGTGTGTTTTCCCCCGAGAAGAGTTGGCAGTACCCATCTCCCAGTCCTTGAAGACACTTAAAATGGCAGCAGGGGTCCCGCATAAAGATGACTCCTTCAAGGATCCGCAGTTTCAAGCCGTCTGAAGGCTTAGTTGGTATTTCTTCTGCATTGGGTTAAGCAAATGATTCAAGATTAGTGTAGTGTCCTGGAGGCTACCCAGCGGGGGGCATAGACCATGGTACGAATCTCTCCTCTCTCGGAGCAGGAGCGAGAGGTCCATTGCACTCCTAAGGTAGATGCAGCAGTTCTCCGGGAACAAGCAGTCAGTCCTCACATATGAGTGACATCGTCACCGACAGAGACCCTGCGGAAGCATCCCCCCAGCTTTCAAAGAACGCTTTTGGGAGATGCCACCATGCAAGCGTGGTCCCCTTCCCGCCCAAGTCATCTTGCTCAGTCTCCTTTTTTCCGCAGAGCCCTTCAGACGTTGTCTGGCTTGTCCCTGGAAAAAGTTGATTTTTTTTTCTCTCTCCGAGTTTCACACTTGCCTCCAGTATTGCACCAGTACTCTTTCGTTATTTTCTTTTTCTGGCATCTAAGAACCTTTTTTCTCCCGCTGGCAGCCCGGAGAGTCTTCGACTTTGCAGGGGTATTTTTTTCCCCCATGGCTACCAGTGGCTTTAAGAAGTGTGATTGGTGCTCTAAAATCATGTCTTTGACCAACACACACTACTGCTGTCCTCGCTGCCTTGGGCCAGACCATGACCCAGCATCCTGCGGTCTCTGCAAGAGGATGTCCAGCAAGGCCCTCAAGAGCCGCCAGCAGCAGCACGATAAGTTTTTCCCCGTCCTCAATACCGTCTGAGGCCCCGACATCTCGGGCGGAACCCTCCTAACCCGAGCCTCGTCGTGGGTTCTCAGAAAGGGGGTCTCTAAGGCGGCGTCTTTGGATGGTTCCCACCGGCTGGGGGCTCCCCGGGCCTTGTCCCACAGTCTGAGATGCTCATCCGAGACGTTGGAGAAGGAGCGGCCTGCGAAGGTCCCCTGAAAGGATCCGACCACGGACCGGCCTCGGTCGCCAGACACAATCCTCATTGAGGATTCCCTTTCAGGGGAGCCGGCGTCGGGCCCGAGTCCTTCGGTGTCCGCGCCAAAGGCTGCAGAGCCTTTTGGTCTGGAGTCCACAATGGCAGCCCTGAAGCACAGTTTGTCTGCCTTCATGGATCAGCAGCGGGCACTATTGTCTGGCACGACCAGTTTGTCCGCCCCAACCACCAGGCCCTTGACGTCCAAGACATCCACGGAGTCTGAGCCATCCTCAGCCGAGGTCGCGCTCTGAGTCCCACTCGATGGGACTACAGTCATCCCTGGAAAGTTTGCCGGGTGCTGGCCGCAGGGCATCGGGGTCCCCAAGGCCCACGGAGCAGCTCTCCTATGAGTTCTCGATGGTCTACTCCGAGTGGGAGACGGAGGACGAGGAGTCCCCCTGACAGCGTGGCTGCTGAGAGTGTGACTCTGGCCGCCTTCAACCTTCTGGTTGAGCTGGAGGACATCCTGCTGGCCTCTCACAAGGCCTCTACGAGGAAGGCTTACACCCTGAAGTGGCACAGGTTCTCTGTTTGGTGCACCGATCATGGGGCTTACCCTTTCTCCTGTCCAGTAGCTCTGGTGTTACAGTACCTTCTCCACCTCTCTCAGTCTGGGCTCAAGTCGAACTCCATCCGGGTACACCTCAGTGCCTTAACGGTACACCACCATCCAGTGGATGGTAAGCTCCTCTCAGTCCAGCCGTTGGTGACCCGTTTTCTTCAGGGCCTGATCTTATCGAAGCCCCCGGTTTGCCCCCTGGCAATTAAATGGGACCTCAACATGGTGTTGGGGCAGCTCCCTATCCTGCCCTTCGAACCTCTGGCTACCTGCCACTTCCGCTACCTCTCTTGGAAGGTGGTTTTCCTGGTCCTGCTTACATCCGCTTGCTTACCTTGTGGGGGAGGCAACCTGTACCAGGTTCTACAAGAACAGAGCAGTGCTTTGCACACATCCCAAATTCCAGCCAAAGGTGGTGTTCAGCCCTTCCATCTCAGACAGGAAGTGGTGCTCTCTACCTTCTTTCCAAGACCTCACTCCATTCGGGCGGAGACAGTACTTCACACCTTGGACTGTAAGAGGGCTTTGTCCTTCTATATCCAACGCACAGGCCTTGGCGTGCTTATCTTCTCCCATGGCTTTCAGTAGCATCTCTATGCCGATGACTCCCAAATCTAACTCTACACCTAATATTTCTCCGGCAACCCAGTCCAAGATCTCTGCCTGTCTTTCGGACATCGCTGCCTGGATGTCTCATCGCCGATTGAAACTGAACATGGCCAAGACTGAACTTGTCTTTCCATCCAACTCCTCCCCACCACTTCCCCCTCTCTCAGTCCATGTGGATGGATCTACTATCCTTCCTGTTCCCTCGGCCCGCAATCTAGGGGTTATCTTTGACACCTCTCTCTCCTTCACCGCTCATATCCAGCTCGTAGCTAAGACCTGCCACTTCTTTCTCTACAACATCAGCAAAATCTGCCCCTTCCCCTCTGAACATACCACCAAAACGCTTATTCACTCCTTAATCTCCTCTCGCCTCGATTACTGCAACCTACTCCTCTCTGGTCTCCCCGTAAGCCGCCACCTTCCCCTTCAATCTATACAAAATCACGCTGCTCAACTAATCTTCTGCCAGCCTCGCCATGCCCACATTGCTCCTCTCCTCAAGTCGCTTCACTGGCTCCCTGTCCAATTCCACATCCAATTCAAGCTTCTCCTACTGACCTATAAATGCATTCACTCTATGGCCCCTCAATACCTCTTATCTCTTATCTCTCCCTACGTCCCCTCTCGAAATCTGCGTTCCACTAACAAACTACTTCTATCAATGCCTTTCACCCGCACCGCGAACTCCCGACTGCGCTCCTTTCACCTTGCTGCACCACACACCTGGAACAGCCTACCTGCGTCTGTGTGCCAGGCACCCTCCCTGGCCCTCTTCAAATCCAGGTTGAAGACCCATCTCTTCACCGTTGCATTCAGATCCTGACTTCCATCCTTGCCTCACCTTAACCCCCGTCAACATTCATGACCCAACTGTACCACACTACACCTTGTGCAGAACCGACTAATGCTCTGTACTGTTCTGACTAAATTGTAAGCTCCGATGAGCATGACTCTGACAGGCAGGGACTGTCTCTTGTATGTTGGCTACCTCTTGTATGTTAGCTGTGCAGCGCTGCGTGCGTGGCGCTTTATAAATGCTAAATAGTAGTAGTAGTAGCACTCGGGGCCACCACAAAGCTTTTCGTCTCCTATGACCCCAGTAGGCTGGGGGAGGTAGTGACCAAGCGTACGCTGTCCACATGGGTGGCGGACTGTATCGCCCTCGCTTATGAGCAGGCGGGGCTCCTGCTGGAAGGCCACGTCATGGCGCACCATGTCAGGGCCATGGCGACCTCGGTGGCAAACCTGCACTCTGTCCCGATGGTGGACATCTGCCAGGTCGCCACCTGGTTTTCAGTCCATATCTTCGCACCCCATTACTGCCTGGAAAGAGTCCCAACGGGACAGTGTCTTCGGCCAGGCTGTGTTCCATAACCTTTTCAGGGTTTAGGCAACTCCTACCCTCCTACCCTTCTGTGTTCAGGCTACTGGAGTGCGGGTTCATTGAACACAGGGGTTGTACTATGGTCTGTGTACACAGGCTAATTGCTGCTGCTTGTGGCTCTCCATGAGGGAGCTCCTAATTTTGCTATGGGCTTTCGGTAGCCTGTAACTGGGGCGTCCCATATGTGAGAACTGACTTCCTGCTTGTTCCTGGAGAAAGCGTTCTCTGGGGACAGCAGGAATCAGTCCTCACAACCCTCCCTCCTCCCCTTGGAGTTGCTCCTTTTACCATCTTTTATTTTTGCTGTCTTTTAGCTATGTCATCTGACTGAGCAAGATAGCACCCTTGGGCAGGAAGGGGACCATGCATGCATGGAGGCATCACCCAAAGGCTTTCTTTTTTTCCGTGGTGGCTCCGTCAGTGCTAACATTACCCATATGTGAGGACTGATTTCTGCTGTCCTCGGAGAACACCTGTTACAGGTGAGTAACTACGCTTTTCAGCAATCACTAAGAAGACTGCTATCCCGGTGAAAGGCAGTACCGCCCTTAAAGATGTACATGATAGAAAGTTGGAGACCGTGCTGAAGCAAGCATTTGACATCAATGCACTGTTCTTACAGGCATCCATCTGCAGACCCTTTGTGGCAAGGGCATGTTTGCGTTGGGCGCAGAGGATCCTTGACGGTATTGCTGAAATGCAGACTTCACCGTGGCGGTGAAATTGGAATTGGTGGCCTACTTGGCGGATGCCTTCTATGACCTCATTAGAAACATAGAAACATGACAGCAGAAAAAGACCACATGGCCTATCTAGTCTGCCCTTCCATATCGACCTTTTTCCCTTTAGAGATTCTCTGTGTTTGTCCTTTGCTTTTTTTAATTCAGATACTGTCATCTCTAGTACCTCTACTGGGAGACTATTCCATGCATCTACCATTCTTTCCGAAAATAAATATTTCCACATATTAGGGGCCTCTCTAAGAGTATGGCTTCTGTGGCCGCTGTGTGCCGCTACTTATGGCTGTGTAATTGATTGGTGGATGTCTTCTCCAAATCCTTGTTGAGCAAGTTCCCATTTAAGGGTAAGCTCTTTGTTTGGAGAGGCATTGGATAAGTTGAAGGATCTGGGGGAGTCTAAAGGAGGCCAGCTTCCAGAAGATAAGCAGAAGCCAGTGCATTCGTCTGTGGCAGCACGGGGTCAGCTGAGAGATTTCCGCTGTTTCTGTGCAGTGCATTTTGTGCTGTACCAGAGAGGGTGCTTTTCTTTGCGGGGGTAAGCCTTTCATGGTTTTCGAGGAACTGGATGAAAGTTTTACTCCTCCAGCTTAACTGTCACTAAGAAGATACAATGGGGCAAGGAGGCGTCTGGCAGAGGTGGTTCCAATGGGAAGTCAACTGTGGGACTTCTACCCTGCCTGGGCTCAGATCACCTCTGACCAGTGGGTCTTAGAAGTCATATCAGAGAGGGTTATGCACTAGAGTTTGCTCGCCCAATCGCGGATGCCTTTGTCAAATCTCCCTGCAAAGCATCCAACAAATTCACTGCCATGTGGGATATGTTCAGGTAGCTTCAGCAGTTGAAGGATGTCATGGAGGTCCCCAAAAGCCATTGCAGTTATGGTCAATACTCCATTTATTTTGTGGTCCCCAAAAGGAAGGCTCTTTTTGCCCCATCTTGGATCTCAAATATGTGAATTGGTGCCTGAGGGTACCCCGTTTCTGCATGGAGACCCTCAGGGCTGTTGTCATGGACATCCAGGAAGGCAAATTCCTGACTTCCCTCAATCTCACAGCCCCTGCTTGCGCATTCCAATTCATCCTGAGCATCAGCAGTTTCTCCACTTCACAGTGCCCATGGGGCACTTCCAGTTTTGGGTGTTGCCCTTTGGTCTGGCAACCACTCCCTGGATGTTCACCAAGGTCATGGTAGTGGTGGTGGTGGCTCTTCGTCAAGAGAGAATTCGGGTACATCCCTACCTGGACGATTGGCTCATCCAGGCAAAGTCCAAAGAGGAGAGCGAATAGGCCACAGCGAGAGTCATCGAGTTCCTGCAGAGCCTCGGCTAGGTTGTCGGTTTCCTGAAAAGCCGGCTAGAGCCTTCACAAGACCTGGTATACCTGAGGGCCTGCTTCCAGATGGACATGGGCAGGGTCTTCTTGCCGATGGACAAGATGCAGACCTTGCCAGTACCAAGTCGGACAGTTCCTCAGAATGAAAAGTCTACAGCGTGGCATTTTCTTTAGATCTTGGGGTCCATGGCAGCGTCCATCGAATTGGTAACTTGGGCCTGGGCCCACATAGCACCATTACCATCACCATTCCCTGTTGTGGCAGTGGTCAGCTCAGCGCCACACTTTCAAACGCCCATTGCCCTGTCTGAGAGCCATATGGACTGTGCTCTGGTGGTGGCTACAGTCGGAGAAGCTCTTACTCGGAGTGCCCCTGGAGGCATCCCTCTGGATCCTGTTGACAATGGATGCCAGTTTCTCAGACTGGGGGGCCCATTGCCAGGACCGGATAGCGCAAGGTCATTGGGGTCCTGAGGAAAGCATCTGGTCCATCAACTGTCTAGAAATGCAAGTGGTGTTCCTAGCGCTGCAGGAGTTTCATACTCTGTTGCACGGAAAGGCGTTAAGGGTGTTCTCGGACAATGCCACTATGGTGGCCTACATCAATCGGAAGGGCAGTACGAGCAGCGTGCAGCTAGAAAGCGAAATCGGCCCCCTGTTGGAGTGGCCAGAGAGCAACCTGCAGGCATTCTTGGCAGCTTATGTTGCTGGGACGGAAAATGTCACTGCCAACTATCTTGGTCTGATTTGCCTGGACCTCGGGGAGTGGCCCTAAGTGAGGAGGTGTTTGTGCAACTGGTGAAGAGGTGGGGTCTGCCAATCATGGACCTGATGGCGACCTTCATGCCAACCAAGGTAAGCTGTTTCTTCAGCAGGAGAAGAGAACAAATGTCAGAAGGGCTGCTTTATACGTTTCCCCTGTGGGCGTTCATAGGGCGCGTGCAGAGAGTAGAGGTGCACTGAGGGCTAGTCATTCTCATTGCTCCCGATTGGCCTTGAAGATCCAGGTACACAGATCTAATCAGGCTAACAGTGGATCGTCCATGGCCTCTACCTCTTCGCCAGATCTCCTTTTGCAAGGACCAGTCCTGATGCCTCAAGTGGATAAATTCTTGCTTACGGCTTGGCTCTTGAAAGGACACGGTTGAGGAAACGAGGCTATTTAGCTCCAGTAATTTCAACTTTGTTGAAGGCTCGCAAGCAGTCCACCTCTTTAGCTTATATTCAGGTCTGAAGAATATTTGAGGTCTGGTGCACAGAGAATAATTGTTGCCTTCTGTTGGCATCTGTGCCAGAAGTGCTGGCATTTCTACAGGTGGGTCTGGAAAAGGGCCTGGCATGCAGTTCACTGTGGGTGAAGGTCACGGCAATAACCTGTTACAGTGGTAGGATCCAAGGGGTGTCCCTGGGAACCGATCTGGACATCGTTCATTTTCTTCAAGCGGTTAAGCAAGTGCGCCCTCCATACAATCGGTGGTTCTCCTTTTGGGATCTTGATCTGTTTTTAGCGGTGCTAACAATAGCGCCCTTTGAGCCGCTCCGTGTCTGCACCTTTAAGGATTTGATGCTGAAAACCATATTTCTAGTGGCTATTTGCTCCACCCACCAGATTTCTGAGCTTCAGGCACTGTCGTGTCAGGAACCTTTTCTCTCTATCTTCAAGGAAAAGGTAATGCTGAGACCTGTACCACCTTTTTTGCCCAAGGTGCTCTCCAGTTTTCATATTAATCAATCAGTCACTGCCGGTTTTTCCGGGGTGGGCAGGGCTCCTACAGATCCTCTCCTGCATTTTCTGGATGTGCGCCAAATGTTGTGGTGGTATTTAAGGAGGACGGAATCATTTCGGAAATAGACCATTTGTTCGTCCTCTTTGGAGGGCCACGTAAGAGGGAGCTGCTTCGAAGGCCTCCATCTCTAGATGGGTGAAGGAAGCCATTTCCTCTGCTTATCTTCTGCGATACAGAGAGTTACCTGCAGGTTTGTGGTCTCATTCGACCCAGGGGTAGACTGCGTCATGGTCAGAAGCTAGCCTAGTTCCGCTGGGAGATATCTGCAGGGCAGCAGGGGATGTGAGTTTCAGGTCAGCGGTGATTGAGGCCAGGCTTGCAGGTCCTTCCTGAGATTTGTACTGCTATGGTTCATCCCAGAGGTCAGGATTGGACTGAAGGGACGATAAGGAAGGTAAAATTAGGTCTTAACCTGCTAATTGGCTTTTCTTGAGTACCTCCAGTCCAGTCCTGGGACTCTCCCTGGTTCGGTAACTGTAAGTGGTGATAGCGACCCCAGGCCTAAAGAAGTTCATCCTTATATTGGTGGTTCTGTTATATCAGCTGTTGTGGCGTCCAAACCCCATGGGGACGTTGCCCTCCCTTTTGAGTTTTTCTGTAAGGCTGCAATTAAAAAAAAAAAAAAATGAAGAAATATAAAGAAAATAAGTCCAAGGGGTGAGTTGTAATATGTTTTTGTATCCCACTGATATTTGCCATATTGCCTTTTGGAGTGAGAACGGGTAAGCTGCTCCTTCCTTGGGGAAGGGGTTTGCTGACCTGGGTTTTGGTAGCAATTTTTGTATGTAACTTTTTTTTCTTGTATTTTGTCTTCATGATTGTTGCTCCTGTGAGTCTGCTTTGTCAATAGTTTTACTGGTAGGTGGTGCCAGTTGCCTAAGTATGCTGATGTCATCAAAGATGACATGCTCAGTCTCCAAGCTGCTGGTGAGGGGAAACAACCCAGAGTTTGGGACTGGTCTGGAGGAAGCCAATTAGCAGGAAAGGCCTAATTTTACCTTTATATTCACTTCCCATCTATAGTGGAAGTAAAAAGACGTCTGAGACTAATATCAGACCAACTTAGGCCGTTCACATCTCGAACATCACAGGTCATAAAAAGCCTTCCAAATTCTCTTGTTTTCTTATCAGTTTGTATATCTATTCCTCAATTCCATGTGCAGTACTGAAACTTAACACACTCACTTGTGCTTTAAAGTGCCAAATATCCTCCACAAAGCACCACCATATAGGAATTTCCCGTTCAATTGGTGTCCAGACTTCATTCTTGAATGCTCCAGTGCTGTCAGTGTTTCGCCATGTGCTGCATCAGGGAAATATTTTTTAAATGCACTGACTAAATTGGTCCAATATCAGTCTTGGAGGTCATTTTCCTTCCTCGTTAGGTGGATAAGTAAATATAAGCAGGGCCGGCCCAAGGGTTTCTGCCACCCTAGGCATACTCCATCTGTGCCCCCCTGCCATACACCACGCTGCCTACCCCTCCCCATACAGAGCCGTGGCCAAGGCTGGCGCTGCCGGGTAAGCGCGGCAGGAGGGCACCAACTGCGGGGGTGCCGTCACTAGCCTCCTGCCACCACCGCTTCGAAAAATAAAGCAGCCGCAGGAACATTTCTCTATTCCCGCAGCTCTGCTCTCTTTTAAACTGCTGGGTCACGGAGTTTCTAATAGCAAGAATAAGCATTTCCTATTTCTCATAAGAGGGGAGGAGCTGGAAGGGAGCAGACACTTGGGGATGGGGCTAGAAGGTAGCTGGGTAATAGAAGGGGGTTTGGAAGAGAACTGACAGGGGGGAAGGTGGGGGCTAGAAGGAGCTCACATGGCGGGGGGTTGGAAGGGAGCTGAAAAGAAGGGAAGGAGGAGGCTTGAGGGAAGGTGGGGTCTTGAAGGGAGCTTGATACTCAGGGATGGCACTGGAAGGCAGATGGACAGAGGAGAAGGTGACTGGAAGGGAACTGACACGGGAGGGGGCACTGGGTCTGGACGTTCGCTGATACCTGGGATGGTATTTGGACTAGAAGGGGCTGGACAATGGAGAAGGAGGGGGACTAAAAGGGAACAGACACCAGTGGTGGTGCTGGGAATGCAAGGGGATTGACACTGGAAGGTACTGGGAGGGGAGGCTATAAAGGGGCTTGATACTGGGGAGGGTTTCTGGGACTGGAAAAGGGCTGATGGAAGAAAACGAAGAAAGCAAAAGGAGAGACAAGAAATGGCAGATGGACTATAGACCATAGAAGAGAGCTAAGAGAAGACAGAGGAAAACAGAAACCTCAGATCGGGACCAGCATGATCAAAAATCATCAGACAACAAAGGTAGAAAAAATTTTCAATTTAGTGATTGGACTTTGCACTATCTTTATATTTCAAACAGCATGGGGAACTGTTTCTCTTATCTGGTGTGGCACTGCTTGTGGAGTCTGGCTTCTTGGGGTTTCATTTTAATTTTTATCTACCTATTTTTATTTTTGCTTTAGGTTGTGGTCACTTATTCTGTACCTGGTGAGGGACTGTGTTCTGAGGGTGTGACCGAGGCCAGGTGTTCTGTTAGCATGGAGTTTGTATGTAGGGATCTGTACTGTAGTAATTTGACTTGTACAGATTTTCAAATAGGTGTATTGGGGTTTTGGGGCCCATTGCAGTATTTATAGTGCTGCTTTTTTCTGGGTAGGCCCCTTACTGTATGAGTTTTGGAAGTGTATGCTGGTATGGTATAGTATGATAGATTTGGCCTTGTAGATCTTCAGTGACGTTTGCAGAGTTTTATATTAGTTCACAATATGCCTGGTACTGGAGAATGCTTATGTTGTTGTTAGTGAGGTGACCAGAATCAGATTTTTTTTTTGGACTATCACAGCCTGTTTGTATGACACTAAGTATTTACTGCTAATATATTTATTTTGGTTATGCATTTGCTCTTTTGCTGTAATTTTCTTACAACACTGGATTTGAAGGAGAAATATTAATATTGCTTGAAAAGAGTTCACAAAGCGGTTTTGGGAAAAAGGAGGGTAGGGTGCAGCCAACATTAATAATAATGAGGGAGGGACGCCGATTTATAGGTTGCAGGGGGGGCTCTAGAAACCCTAGCACCGGCCCTGGCTGTGGTCCCCTACTGCCGCCGATTCCGGCACCGGGCATCTTACCGGCAGTGGCAAGCAATGTTCATTGTGGTTCAACACGGGGAGGGCGGTGTGGTTGGGCGTGTGGGGGCCAGCAGGCCATGTGTGCTGAAGCACATGGCCTGCCACCCACAGAATTGTGCCACCCTAGGTGGTTGCCTAGTGGACAGGCCGGCCCTGAATATAAGCTCCTTGGAAGATTAAAGAACTGATGTTTTTGGATAGTTATACCTAATGGGCCAGGTATTGAGTTGGGCAGGTTATGCACTCCTACGGCACATAGCCCTGCCAGCTAACCCTTAACCCCAGATATTCATTGATGGGGTCATATTGAATATCCAGGGCTCGCCGCAGACACAGGAAGCCACCAAGGCTAATCATGCAGCAGCGATTATTGGATGTTGCCCAGTTAGCTCCTGTGCCTTAAAGATAGGCAAGGGTTTTCCTCACCTGTCTTTTAGATGCAGGTTGCTAACCAGGCAGCATGCATTATCGCTGCTGCCCGGTCAGCGACATTCTCCACATCCGCTCTGCCCAGGAATGCCCCCAACATGCCTCGATGCTATCTGGATAGCATCAGGGCGCGTAGGGGACTTAGAAGGGGATATTCAATGTCACTAACAGCGTAAATGCCATTGAATATCCCCATTTAAGGCATTTACACAGTTTACTGCGCTGTAAACCATTTAAATGTTTGAAAATTGGGCCCATTATATTTCAGATAATTTGAAAAGTTGACAAGAAGCAGAGGCAAATCAACTGCTTACACGTTCTCTTTCTCTCCCCCTCCCCTGTTTTTACATTTTATTTTTTTTGACTCTCGCAATGGTGCAGTAAGAAAAAGAGAGTATCATTTGTGGAGAGTGGCCAAGATCTGGAAAGATGGGGGAAGTACAAAAGAAAAATTGTAACCGGAACTAGACTTTTCGTGATACAATTTAAGGATCCTAGTCTTTGGGAATTCTATCCCAGTGCCTGCAAATCACTCCCAAACAGTAAAGAGAAACCAGAAGTGTAAGAAGTGCGTGTACTGAAAACAAAACTGCGTCCTTTCATTTACCAAGAGCTCGATGCAGCAAAGTATTTGTACGCTAATTTGGGTGCAGAATGCAAGAAGGGATATAACTTGAACATAATCAGTGCGCAAACGTCTGTGCTAACGGCAGCACACGAGGCATTTTAAGGAATTGTAATGAATCAATAATTAGCTATACGGCATAGATGCAGGGAAATGCACAGAAGACCAGAAAGCTGAGCTTAATGGTGGGATTTTAGCACGAGATCTGAGGAGATGGTAGGAGTTAGTTCTTTAGGTCTGTAGTCAGCTAGTAAGGTATTTATGCTCGTTTCTTGAGCGTTCAGTATTTCCAGCTTTTCTCGTATCATTGCTGAAGAGAGTGCTGGAAAAAAACAGTAGAGGAAGCGTGCTGGAATAATGTTTCTTGCATGTACTGGATTGCTATCTGGCACATAAACATAAATTATTCTGCACAAAATAATCTGGGCGTTTGATGGTGTTGAATGAGTTAGGTAGTGTAGGTGTAATACTCAAATGGTTTAGTGAATTTTAATTGTGTAGGAAATAGGTGAAGATGGGGAATGATTTGTCTCTTGTATGGCAAATGAACTATGGGGTGTCTTAAAGCTCCCCACTTTCTCCAATTTTATTCTATATATTTTTAAGCTCATTTGGAACTGTCTTGAAAGAGCTAAGGATATCTTTTTATCCTTATGCAGATGGTATTATTAGTTCAGGATAACCTGAAGTAGTCTTACGGATTACTAACTAAAGGCTTTGAGGTAGTACTTGACTGAAAGTGAATGGAGAAAAAATAAACTTTGATGGCTGAGTAATTTGGAAAAAGATCTTCCTACCTCCTGAGAATTGGTTTCATGTGGCATGGAGGAATAGCCTAATGATTAGAATAGTGGCCTAGGACCAGATAGACCAGAGTTCAAATCCCACTGCTGCTGCTTTTGATCTTGGGCAAGTCACTTAACCCCCCACTGACTCAGACACAAACTTAGATTTCAAGTCCTGCGGGGATAGGAAAAATACCTACCATATCTGAGTGTAGCTCATCTTGAACTTTAGAGAAAAGGTTTATGCTAAATCCAATCCGATGTTTAATCTCTGAAAGTATTAGGGGCTGAGCTAGACACTTTCTAGCATTTATGTAGTTTGGTATATGGCTTATTGCTCTTGACGTCCATTCTCTTAGAAGTAGTTTGTGTAAGATACATGATAGGTATGTACTTTTATCAGAAGGGGGTACCTGTTAGATCCTTTCTGCCACAAGCTCACCTGTTCTCATTTTTATGTTCAAAATGAACAGGTGTTCCAGCTGTTTCTGGGCCTTTGCATTTCTAACAGTAGTGCAGAATCCCAACTACTCTTTGTAATGGATTCTGGGTGTTCAGGACAGCCTAAGAGGCTTTTGGGGATTCAGGAGCGCTCCAGGCTACAAGCTGAGCACAAAGAACTGAATTGGTATGCTTGCCACAGTGCCTTCTGCTGTTGGGTGAAACCAGTGTCCTCTGTGAAGCTAAACAGTGGACAGTGATAGGCTTGCCAGTTTCCTCTGATGTTAGCTTGCTAGCATAAAATCTCAAGTAAAGAAATGGTTAAGGGCTGAGGAGGAGGAGGAGATTGAGGAGCAGAGGTTGCAAGAGAATATGTTTTGATGGTCATTCTGTGAACAGTATCCTAGAATCTGCTTTAGCACTTTGCAGATTTTGGCGATGATTTCCTAGTTGTCTTTTCTGACAGCATCCCAGTATTACCCAGTGTCAGTCTTCCCATCACTAGTGAAAGTTTTACTGTGAGCCCAGTGAAGATGCATGTCCCTCATTACCTTTCCTCTCTTCTCTCTTCCTACACCCGTCCTCGTGAACTCCGCCCCTCCTCTGGCTTTCTTCTCTCTATGCCCTTTTCTGTTTTTGCAAACTCCAGACTTCGATCTTTTCACCTTGCTGCTCCTTATGCATGGAACATACTTCCTCGATCTTTATGTCAAGTCTCTCTTCTCTCCTCCTCTTCAAATCCATGCTAAAGGTTTACCTCTTTGAGGCCACAATTGGATCCTAATCCCTTGTTCTCCTTGTGTCTCCTTCCCTATTGGAATCCCTTGTTTCTCTTGTATTGTTCTACTACTACTACTACTGAACAGTTGTATAGCACTACAAGACATACGCAGCACTGCATAGACACATGTAAAAGACAGACCCTACTCATCAGAGCTTACAATCTAGTCAAGACAGACAATACAGTAGCTGTAGACATGGGATATATCTATGGGGAACGGTAAGGAAATACATAGGAGATCAGGTGAGTCAAGATCTAAAAGCGGCAGGAAGAGGTGTTTTTTCAGTCTGGATTTGAAAAGGGTCAGAGAAGGCACCTGACTTACAGACTCAGGTAGTTTGAACCAGGCATAAGGAGCAGCAAGGTGGAAGGAGCGAAGTCTGGAGTAAGCAATAGAAGAGAAGGGCATGGATAGAAGCGATTTGCCAGAAGAGCGGAGTTCCCGAGGAGGGGTGTAAGGAAAGGTAGTGAGGAGTTAGAGTGAATGCACCTATAGGTCAGCAGGAGAAGTTTGAACTGGATGCGGAAAAGGATAGGGAGCCAATGAAGTGACTTGTGACGAGAGCTAATATGAGCATGACGAGGCTGGCAGAAGATTAGCCGTGCAGCAGTGTTGAACAGATTGAAGGGGGGAAGACAGATGATTCAAAGGGTGACCAGCAAGGAGCAGGTTACAATAGTCTAGATGGCAGGTGACTAAGGAGTGGAAAAGTGTATTGTGTTCAGAAAGGATTGGGCGAATTTTGTTGATGTTATAGAGATAGAAACAGCAGTTTTTAGCTATCAAATGGATGTGTGTGGAGAAGAAGTCAAAGACAACCCCAATGTTGCAAGCTGAGGAGTCAGGGAGAAGTGGAGAGTTATCCACAGAGACTGAGAAAGGAGGAAGGGGGAGGAGTGTTTAGGAGGAAAAATAAAAAGCTCAGTTTTGGCCATGTTCATTTTCAAGCTGCGGTGAGACTTCCAAGCAGCAATGTCAGAAAGGCAGGCAGAGATCCTGGCATGGACTACCAGATAGATTTGAGGTGTAGAGAGGTAGATCCTGGAGTCATCGGCATAAAGATGATACTGAAAGCCATGGGGAGAGATGAGTGTACCAAAGGACTAGGTATATAGAAAGAAAAGGAGTGAACCCAAGATAGATCCTTGGGGTACATCAACTGAGAGTGGGATAGCAGTAGATGAGGATCCACCAGGATTAGATTGTAAGCTCTACAAGCAGAGACTGTCTTCTTTATATGTTTGTACAGCACTGCGTATGCCTTGTAGTGCTATATAAATGATTAATAGTAGTAGTAGTAGTAGTAATGTTTTTGATCTCCTCTTCTGTCTTTCTTATGAGGTTCTTTAGGCTAATTTGTTGGGATTTGCCAATAAATAAACAGCATTTCATTATCATCCTGCTAGACCAATCCAGACAAATGGGTTGTGTTCCCCTACCAGCAGATTGGTGGAGACAAAGAACCAATGAAAAGCCCAGGTTTCAATGACATCACTCCTATGCTTCTATTCGCCTCAGCCACCAGAGGTCCCTTCAGTATTTCTTTGTCTCCAGCAGATGGTGGATGGATTTTATCCCCTCTGAAGAAAATTCTGAAGATTTGAGAGGAAAAGATTGATTTAAAACGCTCGTAAACGACAGCCTGTAAGTTGATCTCTCACTAGAATGTAATGTGGGAGGCTCCATTAAACTGCGGTCTTTTCGGTAGCCATAGTAGGAGAGAAAATTTGGTTCAGCTCCATGCTCTTACCCTGGATAAGGGCCTGTTGAGCAGTCAGAAATTGGAAGGATTTGGAAGGATCTGGAGAAGTACAAGTGTTATACAAATGTTTACTAAATAAATAAAATAAATAAAGTGCCTCACACAACCTCAACGTCCCCTGCCTCCTCCTCTGTTCCCACTCCCCCTGCTTTCTCCCGAAGATTGCAGAAAGTTCTCGGAGGGATCTGTCTGCTGGCCACCTGAAACAGTGCCACAAAGCCAGAGAAACAGTTCCTGGGGGGTAGAGCTGAGCCCAGCACATGTTTTCAGCCTCGGGCTCTCAGGGGGTGAGTACCAAGGCTTGACCTCATTATTGTCCTTGTTGGGGGCTCTCTATTCCGTCTTTCTGGGACACAATTCAGGATGGACTACTGACTACTGTTGGTGTGATATGTTGGTTTTCTGCCATTTTCTGCACGTATTAATAGCTTTTTTTACCTATTGTGTGTCTGGTGGTCGCCCGGTTCTAACACGTGTTCCTCCCCCAAGTGGCTCCAACACACTTTCCTTCCCTAGTGCCTGTAATGCATGTTACTCAAAAAAGTGCAGTTAACACGCAGCATGGTGAAAATGCAGTTACCACGCACCTTCAGGTTGCAGTGGCCTTAGTGCACACTGTTATGATACTTGCCTTAGCTCTCTGTCTTCTTCCAGGAAACGTTGTTTGACCTGTGGCAAGTGAGGGACCTCATCTCGGATTTCTGAATTGCAGCCTCTGAGTCATCCCTGGAGGGCCTGCTCCCTCTCTCTCAGCTGTGGGATGCAGTTAGTCCGGCCTTGCCTGCCTTAGGGCAGAAGATGGCATATGGTACTGTGGGTAAAGATATTCAGCCGGCCAGATGTTCTTGTCACTGTGCTGTGGGCCTCTCCCAATCCTCTAGGGGATCAACAGCGACTATGCCCCCTAGTGTGTGGGTTCATTTCTGCAAGAAGAGCTTCTGGAATCTGGATTGTCCTCCCTGGGATTCTTTTCCTTTTACAGCAGACCTTGTCATTCTGACATTGAAATTCAAACCCTGTGGCCTCTGGTTTCCCCCGAGTGCAGTCTCGTGAGGGGCAGGCTGAGAGTGGGAGCCCTGTTCGATTGATGGCTAAGTGTCCCTGGCAAAGGGTGCCCTCTGGAGATGGGGATCAACTTGGATTGTGATGTTTGATGGGAATGAAGAATCACTCTCACCATGAGAGGCTTGTGAGCAGGCCAATGTTGTTTGCATGTTCCTGGGGTAGGAACTGGAAGAGTGGATCCCAGGGTCTTAACCATCTTGAGCTTGGCAGATGCTCCAGACACAGAGCAGGATCCCAAGAGGCATTCATTCCTGTAAGGGGTGCGGAAATCTACTACTGTCTCCCATTACCAGAAGTACTCAAGGGCCTGTTCTGGTCGGAGTGGTATTCCCCCCCCAACTCCCCATCTAAGGGGCCAAGGGTGTATAAGAAGATGTATTCTCCATGCTCCCCTGGAGAGGGAGTGCGTTGTGTGGTTGATATTTCTAAGGTGGATACGGAGGTCACAATGGGTATCAATGGACCACCATTTCTATGGAAGGCGGATTGATCTTGAAGGAAACTCCAGACTGAAAGATGGATTCTTGTTGCAGAACTAGTTCATTGCAGTGGCTGCTATTCTTCAGTTGCAGTATCTGCAGGCCTGAAGTCTCGAGCCCTGCTCCAGTGGTTTCTGTCTCTTCCGCTGGATGATTCTACCCCTCTTTGGAGTCAGCTACGGCTTTCCTTTCTGATGCCATGTATGACCTTGTACATTTGGCAGCCAGGGATTGTACCCTGATGACAGTGTCACAGCTTTGGATTTGGCTTCGGCACTGGGCAGAAGATACATCTTCCAAAGGCCGGTTGGCTGACCTGGCTTTTAAGGGGGAGCTTCATTTTGGAGCCTATTTGGAGAAGCTGGTGAAGGACCTGGGCAAGACAAAATCTTACCACTTTCTGGAAGATGGGTCTAAGGGGCCTGTGAAGCAGGCTGGTGCCCCTTTCTTGTCAGCCTCTGCCCATCAACTGAGAGAATGCTGATCAGATTCCCAGGGATCTTGGGACTCTCATCATTGCCAACCTTTCTTACTCTCTGCTTCTGGGCTTCAGGCTTCTTTCTGGTCCTTTGTGGAGTGTGTGGGCCCAGGGATTGTGTCCCACCCAGAAGAGAGTACCCTCCTGAGCTGCGCAGTGAAGGTTTGGGAGCCCATTCCCTGGTTCCTCCGGTTAGAGTAGGCTTCACCTTTGCTTTCAGGAATGGGCCTCTGTTACCAAGGATCGCTGAGTGCTAGATAATGTTCAGTTTGACTGTGTCCTAGGATACAAAGAATCTATTCCGAATGCCTTCATCAGCTCCCCTGTTGAGTCTGTGATCTAAAGTGCTGCTGTGTGGGCCACCTTAGACAAGTTACTGCACCTAAAGACAGTGGTGCCCGTCCCACTGGACAAGCAAGGCGAGGGCAGAAACTCCATCTATTTTGTGGTGTCCAAAACAGGATTTTTATTATTTATTTTATTTACATTCTCTTATATACCGCGCTATTCTGCATCAGTGCGGTTTACATTGAACAAACCAAAATTACATTGAACAGGGCATTATAACTTGGGGATAACTATTTTACAGGGAACATGGGCTATGGAGGGTTAAGTGGCTTGCCCAAGACCACAAGGAGCACCTGTGGGACTAGAAACCCCAGTCCTTCCAGCCCAAGGTTGCTGTCCTCTAGTGGGATTTGAACCCCCGACCTTCCGGCCTGAAGTACCTTGCCCCAACCATTAGGCCACTCCTCCATTCCACTGGAAGGATGGTTCCTTCCAGCCTATTCTGGACCTCAAGGGGGTCAACAAGCCCTTGCGTATCCTGTGCTTCTGGATGGAAACCTCACGCTCCGTGATTCAAGCAGTGCACTGAGGGGAGTTCTTGAATTCTCTGGATCTGGCCGAGGTGTAATTTTATATCCCGATCTGGGTGGATCAGCAAATGTCTGAGTTTTGCTGTGTTGGGCTCTCTCTCTCTATCAGTTTGCTGCCCCCCTTTCGGGATATCCATAACCCTGAAGATATTCTCCAAGGTTATGATGGTAACAGCAGCAGCGCTGCGGTGCTGATAGATCTGTGTCCATCCCTGTCTGGATGACTGGCTCATCCAAGCCCGTTCCCTTTCAGAAGCGTCTCAGGTGGTATCCTGAGTGGTATCCTTTTTTTTGGAGAACCTCAGCTGGGTGATCAGTCAGGATAAGAGCCAGCTGTTGCCTCCTCAGTCCCTGGAGTTTCTGGGAATATGTTTTGACACTCGAGTGGGCAGTTTTTGTGCCAGAGGAGAAAGATAGACTGTTGAATCGCCTGGCACTGTTCTGTGTGCAGCTGGCTCACAGAGTCTGGGATTATCTTCAGCTCCTTGGATTAATGGTGGAAACCATCGAGATGCGTCTTTGTATGCGAACCCTCCAGCGGACTTTGCTGGTTCGGTGGTCCCCAAGTTCAAGCGCAGGCTTCCGCTCCTGCTGATGGTGAAGTCCGGCCTGCAGTGGTGGCAGCAGCCCTGTCATCTGAGAAAGGGTGTTCCACTGGACAAATTCTGGATCCTCCTGACAATGGATGCTAGTCTGTTGGGCTGGGGAGCCCACAGTCAGGACTCTATGGCCCAGGGTTGTTGGAACTACAGGGAAGCGATGTGGTCTACCAACTGGAGTGGAGGGCCATCAGGGTGGTGGTTCTGTGTTTCTGGCCCCTGGTCAAGGGCCGGGTGGTTTGAGTGTTTTCGGATAACATCACAGCAGTGACTTTTGTCAATCGGTAAAGCGGCACAAGGATTGCTGAGTTAGTTAGCTCTGGAGATAGCTCTCCTGTTTGCCTGGGCAGAGAAGAACCTCCTAGTCTTGTCGATTCAGCACAGGGTCGACGATGTGGAAGCAGGCTTCCTCAGTCAGTATTAACTCCCACTCTTCAGGATCTAGAGAAGTGACTTTTCAGTTGATCCTGTGCTGCTAGAGTCACCCCAAAATGGGTCTGATGGCAGCCCACCAATGCCAAAGTTGCTGCTTCTTCAGTCACTGCACAGAGACGGGGTCTGAAGGCATCGACATCCTGACACAGCCTTGGCCAAGTCAGCACCCGCGATATATGTTTCCTCTGTGGGCTCCTGGTGGGGCGTGATTCAGCATATAAAACACCTCTCAGGCAAGATTGTTCTGTTGGTGCTGAATTGGCCAAGGAAAGCATGGTTCGGAGACCTGATGTGGCTCCTGCAGGCGCCTCGTTTAGGGTTGCCTCTGTCTAAGGGCCTGTTGCAGCAGGGACCAATTGTCCTTGAGGACTCTGTTCCCTTCTTGCTTACGGCTTGGCTCTTGAAAGGAGAGGGCTAGCATGTAGGAGCTACTCTCCAGCAGTGATCTCTACTCTGCTAGGAGCCCAGAAGAGGTCTATCAAGCTAACATACATGTGGATCTGGTGCCTCTTGAACGATGATGCCTTGCTCAGCAGTTGGCTCTTGAGTGCCATCTCTGTTGGCCTTTCTATAGGAAGGCCTGGAGAAGGGCCTTTCCTTTAGATCCCTGAAAGATCAGATGGCAGCTTTGGCCTATTTCTGAGGTCTGGTGGCTGGTATGTCTCCTAGCCTTGCACCTGGGCATCTTTGTTCTCACCTCCATTCCGTGATCCCTTCTTGGGATCTGTGTTTAATGTTCAGGGCCCTGATGGCAGCGCCTTTTGAACTGTCAATGGACGCTACCATAAAGGAATTGACGTTCAAGACTGTCTTCTTGGTCGCAATTTTGTTCTACAAGGTGGATTTCCAAGCTTCAGGCTCTGTCTTGCCAAGAGCCTTATCTGTCTTTTTCTAAGGAGGCCATTTCCATTTGGCCTGTGCCTTCTTGCCTGAGGTGATTTTCTTCCCTCCATGTGAACCAGGTGGTCTGCCTGCCCTCCTTCTCTAAGGAGCACTGTTTGTGGAAGGATAAGGACCTTTGCCTTGTGGATGTTCAGAGGATGCTTCTCCAGTACTTGGAGGTTATGAATTCCTTTCGTACGCACAACCATCATCTCTGAGCGGTTTGCAGCCCACGGCATGGGTGAAATGGCGGACAAGTCAACTTTAGGGTATCTTTTAAAACTGGTGATGAGGCTCTGATTTCCCCTCCCCTGCTCCCTGACACAAGGCCACTCGGGGCCCAGCAAGAACTTTAAATATGAGCACCATCGGGCGCGAAGAGGAGACCCTGGCACCAGGACTGTGAAGCCCTGATCGGCATCGGGCCGAGGAGCAGGAGGCTGCACTCCCTCCTCCACTTCCAGACAGAAGGTCAATCAGAGCCCAACAAGAACTTCAAATTTGAGTGCCATTGGGTGTGCCTGTGCCTGAGGGCCTCGCCAGAGGGCCCTTATGTGGGGCCCTTGAGCGTGGCATGGAGCACAAACCCCCACCCAACACCAGCTGCAAACTCACGTGTTGCTCTCTGTGCCGGGCAGAAGAACCAAGAACCATTCATAGAACACAACTAACCTCAGCCTCCCCAATTAAATGATCAGGGAATTATGGCTGAGAGTCACCTATTCTGCATAACACACTAGCTGCAAATGTCTGGACTACCAACACCGGACCATCTCTACCATGACCAAGGAGTTGAGCCTGAACCATGCTCCTCCTCCACCGAAATCGACAAAGGCCCCAGAAAACGTAAATAACATCTCAATGTGTATAGTCCTCTGAAGCGGACCTATAAACCAGCCACTGAAGGTACAGCAACTCCTACCATACCAAGGGACAGCATTCCATAGAATGCAGTGAGTACCATTGAAAGTTTCATCCTCAGACTATTATTTAAGTATGCCGAAGTACCGTGGCTAATGCAAGCAGAATAGTCAATTTCTCTTATAATGCATACATTCTGTATCTCTGCCTAATAGTACTTTTACTACAGATACTGTTTGCACAAACCCTAGAATACACATTTCACCAGTCTCCACAACTGATTCCAATAATAAAAAGTTACAAACAAACCCAGTCTTTTCAACCATTCCCTCATATAAATCAGCTAAGACATAGTAGACCAAGAAAAATTGACCTCTTACCAACTCAGCACAACCAAAGCACTCAAAAACTACCGCCTACACAGTTAAAGATTGTTTTGATCAATGCCCGATCCATAAAAAATAAATTCCACATGATCGCAGACTGCATAACAGAAACCAATCTGGACATAATGCGCATCCCTGAAACATGGCTCGTTGACACCAACCACGTCATACTGAACCAAATCACTTCACAAAATTACTCTACCTACAACTGTCCAAGAGTTAATAAAAGAGGAGGAGGAGTTCTTATAATAGCAAAGACTCACCTAGGGTTCAGTACGCAATCAACACTTAACAAAGACAATAAATGCAATAAAAATAGCCAACAGGCACATGTCGCTTTGCCTTGTATATCGTGCTTCCCACTCCAATAATGAAGCCCTCCCAACTATTCTTGAAGAGGATGCTCCATCACCTTGCCAAAAAAAACCCTTATACTCCTGGGAGATTTTAATATGCCATCACTACCAGACGATATAATTGGCAACTGGAACAGTACACTCCACAATGCTGCTGTTGCTCCCTGCAAGACTATAACAAAAATAGGAATTACTCTACACCATGGTTCTCTGAGGAAGTCAACACTACGAAGAGGACTCTGCATAGACTAGAGAGAAAATGGAGATCAACCAAGAACAAGGAAGACCTCATAAACTATACCACAACACTTAGTGATTACCAAGAACTAATTAAGGCATGCAAGAAGCAATACCACACCAACCTAATAATGACATCCCTCAACAAGCCAAGGGAGTTGTTTGAAATTGTTTGCTCCCTCACCAAAGACCGGCCTTCACCCAATGATGGAGACATGATTGGCCCACAGCTTATACAGACTCCCTGAAACTTAAATTCAAGCTCAATCCAGAAATATCTCCTCCCTTTGCAATAGACACACCATCCTCAGACCATTGGTGTTCCTTCCATGTGCCCTCATTAGAACACCTGGAGAAGATAATAATGAGAGCATGAACACAACCAAATCTCCCCTAGACCCATGCCCGGTCTCTTGGATTAAGATCATGATTAAGCAACTCTGCCCTATCCTACTGAACATCATGCAGCTATCGCTCAGTCAAGGACATGTACCTACCACTCTCAAATATATAACAGTTCGACCAATCTTAAAAAATACAAGTGCTGACCCCAAAGATCTGAATTCCTATCGTCCAAGCTCAAGCCTCCCATTCCTGACCAACGTGATTGAGAAAGTGATTCAATACCAACTACAGGATCACCTTGATAACCATTCTCCACTTGATCAAAACCAACATGGCTTCAAACCCCAACATAGTGTGGAAACACTCTTTACATCACTCTTGGACAACCTGCTGCTAGGTCTAGATAACATCAAAACTGGCTTCCTATTCATATTTATCGCTATCACTGCTGCCTTTGATTCAGTTAATCACAGTATCATGCTGAGATGGCTATAGGAAATAGAGCTCCATGGCACTGTTCTCCAATGGTTCACCTCTTACCTGTCCCTTAGGAAAATTCAAGTAAAATGTAACAAGGGCCTTTGTGACACAATAGATCAACCACAGGGAATCCCACAAGGATTGGCTCTCTCTGCCATCCTCTTTAATATTTACATTCAGCCACTCTGCAAAATTATCAATTTCTACAAGATACAATATAGAATTTATGCATATTATATTATGGTCTTTGCCCCTTTTAATGTAGATCAACCTGATTTCTCTAATCAAATGGCAGACTGGCTACAACAAAACCTCAACATAGACTACAGGAAAACTGAGGCCCTCTTTGTGACCAGAAACACTTCCTTCACCCCACGGGAGACCGTCAAATGCCTGTATAATGACATAAAGAACATGTAAAATACCTTGGTTTGCACCTGGATCAGAGCCTACTGTTTCAAACACATATTACCAGATCCACAAAAGCAACGTACTTCAAGCTGAATACAGTACAAAGGCTCAAGCCACTACTCGACCAGGCACACTTTCGCACAGTGTGTCAGGCCATGATAATGCCAATACTAGATTATCGCAATGTAATATATCAGGGACTCCTGAAACAATCCATGTTCCTGTTACTAGTGAGAACACAACTGCTCGAATAATTGCAAGAACTGCTAGAAATGATCATATTACTCCAACTATGAAGCAGCTCCACTGGTTATCTATAGACTTCCGCACCAAGTACAAATCATTGCTCATAATCTTCAAAATCACCTAGCAGTTATACCTAGAATCACTGTAGTCACTGGTCACCAAGGATCCAGCTCTGAGCGCAAAAAGAACAACGCAGCAGAATCAACTACTTACCCCAGCTATAAAAACCAGAGCAAGGCAAGAAACATGTAAGCAGGCATTCTCAATTTATGCTCCAGTGATCTGTCAACAAAAGAGAAATCAAAGACCTGATGAACTTCAGAAAGGCCCTGAAAACCTTTCTCTTCCAGGAGCATTATGAACAACCAGTGAATAATCCTAACACTAGTAACTGATTTACCTGGATAGAAGAGCCTCATTCTTCCTGAGTTTTACAATCACCCTGTCAACCAATTCACTTACTACCACTTGAATTCCCGTACAATACCCTACACTTAACACACAAAGACATATTTTCCACAATTATCCCAGTGTACCCTACCTCTCTGCATTAATTGTTTCACACTTTTGTAAATATTGTACAGCATTGATTTTTACTCCCTGATATAAATTTTGTACAGCATCTTTCCCCTGAACTCCGTTTGATTACCTGTTCAATGTAATTTCTAAAAGTTGCAATGTTCTATGTAAACCACTTTGAATGTAAGAAAGGCAATATATAAAATGTGTTAAATAAATAATACTGCACTCTGCTCTGGATGCTCTTTCTACGCCTATGCCACAATCTGTGAAGCACACTATACCTCAGCCTTGGCTGTCTTCAACCACCCATTATCTATGCTCCTGTGCCCACTCAGCTGAGCATATTTGGCTCAAATCCCATACTCTTTCTGACTTTCTTCACTTCAAATTCATGCTTCCCTACTTCTATGCAGCCATAGTACTTGCAAAGCAAAACTACTATGTCCATCTGACTAACTCTTGCCTCTGACCCTTGCCATCTCTTTTCAACTCTCAACTCTCTCTTCAAGGCTCCTCCACCTCTGACTCCTCCTCCTCTTTCTGCCCAAACCCTAGCCGATTATTTCTTTGACAAAGTTCAGAAGATTACACTCCAATTCCCCACAAGATGAGCTTCATTCCCTCTTCCCCCTCTTCAATACCAACACTTCTCCTCAATCTCTGCTACCCTTTCAGCCTTTATTAAGATTTCTGAAGAGGAAACTACTTGTCTTCTTTCCTCCTCTAAACTCACTACCTGTTCCTTGGATCCTGTCTCCACTCGACTCCTTAACTCCATTTCCTCCTTTGTCATCCCTGCCATCTCTCATTCTCAACCTATCGCTCTCCAATGCTACTGTCCCAGCAGCTTTCAAGCTTGTTGTGGTCACACCTCTCCTCAAGAAACCTTCATTTGACCTTACTTGTTGTCCTAATTATTGACCCACCTCCCTTCTTCCCTTCATTTCCAAAGTTCTTGAATGTGCAGTTCTCTGCCATTGTCTTGAATTTCTCTTCTCTCAAGCCCTTCTAGATCCACTACAAACTGGCTTTCATCCCTTACGTTCTACTGAAATGGCTCTTGCCAAAGTCTCCAGCAACTTGTTCCTGGATAAATCCAAAGGCCTTTACTCAGTCCTCATTCTTCTTGACCTTTCTGCTGCTTTTGACACTGTTGACCACCACCTCTCCTTGATACATTGTCCTCACTTGGTTTAGGGGCTCTGTGCTGTCCTGGTTCTCTTCTTATCTCTCCCATTACTCTTTCAGTGTTTGTTCTGGTGTTTCCTCCTCTACTGCTATCTCTCTCTCAGTTGGTGTACCCCAAGGGTCTGTTCTCGGTCCTGTCCTTTTTTCTCTCTATAGTCAGTTCCTTGGTGCTCTCATCTTCTCTCATGGCTTTCAGTACCATTTTTACGCTGATGACTCTCAAATCTATCTCTCTATACCTAATATTCTCTGATACTCCAGACCCAATTTTTTGCCTGCCTATCTGACATCGCTACCTGGATGCCTCATTGCCATTTGAAATTGAACATAGCCAAAACCACACTTATTTTTCCCCCAAATTCTCCTCCCTCCTTTCTCTGTCTCTGTAGATAACACTTTTCTACTTCCTGTTTCTCAGCATGCAACCTTGGGGTCATCTTTGACTCCTCCCTCTCCTCCACACACATCCAACTGATTGCTAAAATCTGTCATTTCTTTCTCTATAACCTTAGCAAAATTCACCCCTTCCTTTCTGAACATACTACTAAGACACTTATTCACTCTTTAGTCACCTCCCTTCCTGACTATTGCAACCTCCTTGCTGGTCTCTCTCTGAGTCATCTCTCTCTCTTTCAGTTTGTTCAAAACTCAGCTGTGTGCCTAATCTTCTGCCAGCCCCATTATACAAATATAACCCCTCTTCTTGAGTCACTTCATTGGCTTCGCTTCCGTTTCCATATCCAATGCAACTTTTCCTCCTGACCTATAAATACATTCATTCTTTTTTTTTTAAATTGATATTTACATTTTCAACACCAGTTACATATACCGTCACATATAACAATCCTACTTATCTAAACACAACCAAACCTGCTCTTTCCCCACTCCCCAACCCATCTACATCCTATCCCCTACCCCCCCCCCCCGTCTCCTTCTAGTGTACACATTATACATAATAACATATATACACTAATACATAAGAAAAATTAAACAGCCAACTTACATTCACTAATGCCACACATTTAGTTTTGCCAGCGCCGCAAACTCGTCAAGGTAGCGCCATTTATTTTTTACTGCACTTGTACAGTCACTAACTCTATCTTGCTCTTCTTGGAATTTTTTTGGACCTCTCTGTTTTATCAATTTTTCCTGTACTTTCTCATATCTAACATATAGACATAGTGAGTTCCACCAAAAGAGACCGTCTAGTTTGGATGAGTCCTTCCAGCAGTTCACTATCATTTTAATAGCTATAGCCATCATAAAATTGAATAGATTTTTTTGTCTTTTGATAAAGATAATGTACTATCTTTAGAGCGCAAAATGATTGTCTTCCAAGATAACTGCCCTTTCAAGCATAACACATTTTGTACCTTGTCCCACACCTGTGCCCAGAAGCTCTGAACATGCGGGCAACAGAACAACATGTGCTTTAGTGTGCCCGGGAATTCACCACAAGACCAGCATTTGTTACCGACCTTTGGATCCCATTTAGTTAGCCTCACAGGAGTAATAAAAGCCCGGTGGGTTAGGAAAAACAATGTTTGGGTTATCGAAGCCCCTCTTGATACTCTATTTACCTGGTCCCATATACCCTCCCACTTTCCTTGTGAAGTAGACACCCCCAAATCATTATCCCATGTTTTTTATAATCCCATCAATCAAGATGAAACCCCATCTCTTAATATGGCATAAAAATTTGAGCTTACATCTTTCACGGTTGCACATGCCTCCCCAACTTTTTCCAACTGCCATTCTGGCGATAGGTTCTTCACTACAATTTTTGCTTTGGCAACGCAATGCATTAACTGAATCCATTGGTACTGGCACAGAGTGGGCAGGTTAAACTCACGCTGCAACTCCTCAAACGGTTTCCATGTCTGAGGACCTGCCAACTGACTTATTATTGTCCATATGCCGTTACTTTGCCACGTTTTTCCAGAAGATTGTTTTTTGACCAATTTTAAACCGAGTATTATACCATAAGGGCATTGATAGCGAAAGGGGAACTTCCTTCCCCAACCTTTGTTCTAAAATCCGATACGCCTGTTGTGTTGTAAATATTGTTCGCCCTGCCGAAAAGGTGTCTGGTAGCGTCATTCCTATTAATAGGGATAGAGGAATAGGAGCGACTATTTGTTCCTCAACTTTTAGCCACGTTGGTTTCTCCTCATTGAGCTCTGCAGTAATCCACATCGCCCCTTGTTTAAGCCTAAAAGCTTGGTGATAATTTTTAAAATCTGGCAATTGGACCCCTCCCATACTCCTCTTCACTTTTAATTTTCTGGTTGCTATTCTAGGAGGCTTTCCCTGCCACAGGAAGTTAACAATTATCCGCTCTAATGAATTATAAAATTTAGGTGGTAATGAAATTGGAAGCATCTCTAAGATGTAATTGATCTTTGGTGCCAAGACTATTTTTATTGACTCGAGTCTTCCCCACCATGATAAACGTAAGGGCGACCATTACACAGTAAATAATTGCACTAAATCTTGTAAGAGTTTTGTATTTATCCTTATGGTCTCATCCATGTTACAACTATATCTCACTCCTAAATATTTAAATGTATCAGGGGCCCAAACGAATGGGAAGGATTCAGTCATTGTCTTGAATGGCCATTTGTTCATTGGAAAAGCGATTGACTTCGACCAGTTTATCTTATACCCTGATAAACGAGAATAATTTTCTATTATATTCAAAATTTCCCCTAATGCAGAGGGGTGAGTAAATAATAGCAGGTCATCCGCATATGCAGAGATTTTAACCTGCAGGTCATCTATCTCTATGCCTCGGATCACCTTGGATTGGCAAATCAATAAAGCTAGTGGCTCTTATGCAATATTGAATAACAGCGGAGATAGTGAACAACCTTGCCTAGTGCCCCTATGCAGGGACAAAGGAGATGAAAGTGCACCATTTGCAGAAATACGGGCTAAGGGGTTAGTATATAGTATCTCAATTAGGCGGATAAACTTGCTTCCAAAGCCAAACCAATGTAATGTCTGATTCAAAAATGCCCACTCTAGCCAGTCGAAGGCCTTCTCTGCGTCTAAGGACAGGCCCATCAAAGGTATATCTTTCTTCTCTGCTACGGCAATCAGGTTTAGCAGGAGTCGAGCATTATCTGATGTTGAACGCCCTGCAACGAACCCGCATTGGTCAGGGTGGATCAGATGGGGAATAACCTTTGCTAGTCTCCGAGCCAGAACAGAGGTATAAAGCTTATAGTCGGAATTCAATAGGGATATTGGCCGATAATTCTCCACTCTTTGTGGGTCTCTACCCGGTTTTTCTAATACAATAATTGTGACTTCATTAAAGGAGCCTACTACTGGCAACTGGGTATCAAGGAGGTTGAAATATTCCAACATATAAGGAATTAAATCCTCCCCAAATATCTGATAAAATTCAGAGGGATTCTATCTGGCCCGGTCGCCTTTCCCTTAGCCACTGTTTTTAATGCTTCCCTAATTTCGCAAGCTCAAATCTTGTTGTCCAACTCTAATACTTGTTGGGGAGTGAGAGATGGGTGTGGCACCTGTGCTGTCAGCGCCTGGAAATCCTCTAGGCCAGATTCTTTCTCAGACCTATATAGATTCTTGTAAAAGGATAGAAAGGCCTCAACAATCTCCGAGCTTTTTGTTAATGCCTCCTGTCTCTCTCCCTTTATAACCTCAATCCTAGACTTCACAGCCCGAGGTTTTAAGGTATTTGCCCAATAGGCTACCGGCCTTGTTTTTTTCCACGTAATATTTATACTGTTGGAGCCCTAGTGCTTGCTCCGCTTCCTCACTTAATATGAGGTTATATTGGTATCTCAACCTTTGTAGGCATAACAATATGCCCGCCTCAGCTCTGGCCACTAACAATCTTTCCCCAGCCTTGATTTGAGCATCCAAGGAAGTTAATTTAGCCTTCTTTTCTTGGTCCGCCTTAATTATGTAACTTGTTATTTTGGCTTGGATGAAGGCTTTAAACGCCTCCCACCAAGCCCAACCGGCAGTATCCCCCGGTAAATTTTTATCAAAGTATTCCTTAATACCCTGCTTTATATAATCATAAAACAACCTATCCTCCAAGAGGGTTCTTCTAAAATAAAAACTTGGCCTAGGGTCCCTTTTTTTTTTTTACACTTGATAGGGAGAAGGTAATGGCCGCATGATCCAAGATTTCCATGGCACATATATCCGCCCTTTCAACAGACGGAATTAATGTTTTTGAGATTAAGAAAATAATCTATAAGGGAATGTGATCCATGCGGGCAAGAAAAGGAGTACTCCCTTTCCATAGGGTGTTTTAAGCGCCATATGTCAGAGTCCCACTCTATACATGATGGCAAGAACCACCAAAGCCTAAATAGGCTACAGTCTACCAAAGGGTCCAACACTAAATTGAAATCCCCTCCCAAGTTTTGTCCTGGGTTGACAAAACTTGGACTTCCTTCGCAGTCTTCTGGAAAAACACTACATCATTGCAATTAGGGGCATATATATTCATTAAAGCTATTTTCTTACAGTTTAATTGTAGTAAGACTGATGCCCATCTACCCTCCAAATCGGTGTGGGATTGCTCCACCAATGGGGTAAGCTTTTCCTGACCAAAATTACGACTCCATTTTTCTTCTGTGAGGCTGCTGAGTGAGATACAAGCACATAATGCCCCAGACCCAGTTTCTTGGCTTCCGAAGAAGGAAGACGCGTTTCCTAGAGCAGAACTACGTCAGCGTGCTCCTTTTTACAATATAGTAAAATCTTTTTCTGCTTAATTGGATTATTTATGCCCTTCACATCCAGGGAAAGAAATTTAAGTGAACCCATGGGACAAGGTACATTTATATGCCAACAACAAGGCTGCCGGCCTATTTAGCTTCCCTTGACTGTTTAATAATTTATTGTGCAAACCCTCAAATACTAACCCACAAGGAGACAGAATACTTCCCCACACAGGGGGACTAACTGGGTGAACAAGCATTACAAGGCACCCACCCAATTCTCCATCCCGCCCACCAAAAAAAAATAAGACAAAGATATATTCCTCCATTTTACTCGCTTATAGCTATATATCCGTCCCTCTGGAAAACCTCTCTCCGGTTCAAATTATTTGAAACCCCCAGCCTTGCTTTCCATTACATCTTATCCGCTAGGCCACTGAGCTTCTATTGACCTTCGCTAATTAAACATCCTGATCCCCAACAATCAGTATTTACAATTCTAACACACACTTCTTCAGTAATCCAAATAGGCACCGATCAGCCCATTACAGAAGCTTCCTTTTCCTCTATAAAGGCCCGTAGCAATTTTGGAACTTCAAACGTGCATGTTCGGTTATGTAGAATGACCCGAAGTCTTGCCGGCGAGAGAAGACCATATCGGGCCTGCAATAGCTGCAGTCTCGGACGAAATGCCAGCAGTAATTTCCTTCTTTCAACTGCTGCCTTATGGAAGTCCGGATAAAACACAGCACTCTGATCCTCGAACTTGATAGGCCCCAGCGCTCTTGCCGCCAATAGAATCTGCACCACTTGAGAGTGCCTTAGGACACGCATGATGATTGGGCGTGAATGTCTAATGTTTGGGCCTGGATGCGTCGGTATCCAATGTGCTCGTTCAATCTCAAACAGCAGATCGAAAACTACCCTCAGCAGCTTTGGGATTATTGTTGCCAGGAATGCTTTCATGTTTGTCCCTTCAACTCCCTCCGGGATACCTAAGATGCGAACGTTGTTTCTTCTGGTACGGTTGTTCAAGTCTTCCAGGCTCCGTTCCAAATTCATGATCCTTTTGCTATTACTACCGACCTGCTTAAAACGTTCTTCATGCACGCCGAGTTTAATCTCTAGCCCGTTCATCTTCTCTGTGAGCGCAGTGACTTGCTCTTTTATCTCTTTCAGTTCTGCAATATCCGCTTGAACAGCATTGAGAGTTTTGCCATTTGTAGCTACCATCTCTCACACTGCCCGTATTTCATCTAGTACCTCCTGCATTCCCGCCGGGCCTTCCTGTGCGTGCACTGCCTTTTGAGGAGAGGGAGGATCAGGTTTTGCCCTTTTAACTCCAGTACTTGCTCCTGTATTGTAGTCCAACTTTGTGGGCTTTCTAGTAGACATTTTCTGGAAAACTTGCCGCAATGGAGAAGAGAGATTTCCAGTTTATGCAGGGGAAATCAGGATTACTTTCCAGGAAGTTGGCGAGGCTCAGAATTAGGCAGCCATCTTAGACCCTGCTGGCTCCGCCTCCCCCATAAATGCAATCATTCTACTGTTCCTCACTACCTTTCCTTTCTCCTCTTTCCATACACCCTCCTCTTGAACTCTGCTCTTCTACTGGCTTGCTTTTCTCTATGCCTTTTTCTTCCACTGCCAACTCCAGACTTTGATCCTTTCACCTTGCTGCTCCTTATGCCTGGAACAGACTGAAGACCCTAGATCTCCCAGGGTTTACATCATGGGACTTCCACACCTCCTTGTAATCTCCTCTATTCTGGCCAGAAGGAATGGTTGTTAAGCACAAAGAAGACATAGACACTTCTACCCAATACTACACAATCTCAGGCCAAAGAGGAAGTCGGAAGAGTACTATTAACCGCACAACTTTCCCTGTCTGCTTCAAATTCGATACCTTTGCTGGCCCTTTTTATTAAGAATTTTGCATAGGTTAACACAAACAAGTAAAATCTTTGAAGGAAAACAGCTTCCGCTTGCAAATCACAGCATCTTTTGTCCTGTGTCAGTCCTGATCTTTCTCTGGTAAGTAATTCATCCACATAAATTCCACAGCAACACCTAGACTTTCTGGCCCCTAACCTGAGCTCATCTTCAGCAAATGGCCCCATGTTCCTATTTAAGATAACATACGTCCCCCCTAAGGGTGGCTGCCTGCTCTTAATCAGGTAAACGGTCTATACTCAGCTGTGAACATAATTCATAATATTGCTAGTACAGGCTCATATTAGTCCTTCCATCTATAACTACAGACATAATTCATAATATTCCACTAAGCTACTAGAGGTGGCTTTATGCTGTTATTGCTTCACAAACTACCTGAGTCTTTATATCGGGCTCCATCTCTGCTGATTTTCAAATCCATGCTAAAAGCTTACCTCTTTGAGGCTGCTTTTGGATCTTAATCACTTGTTCTCCTTGTGTCTCTTTACCTTTCCATATTTGTACCCCTATTCTCAGCTATTGTTTTGTCTGTCTTGTTTAAATTGTGAACTCTGATGAGCAAGGACCGTCTTTCTATATGTATATGTACAGCACTGTGTAAGCCTGGTAGCGCTATATAAATGATTAATAGTACTAGTAGTAGTATCTCTGTTGCCGAACCGGCTGGTTCTGAAGGGTTTGTGCACCCAGTCTACCTGAGCACGAACATCCTCGTGGGCAGAGTGGAGCTCGGTAGCCCCTAAAGCTATAGACATTTGTCGAGCAGCAATGTGGGCATCGCTTTCCACTTTTTTGTCGAGCTTCACTGCTTGGATGTCCACACATAGGTGGACATGGCCCTTGGCTCGGGTTTGTGAGCTGCTGTGTTTTCTTCCCAGTGGAGTTGTAGCTTTGGTACATCCCACTTGTCTGTTCTGGTCTAGCAGGATATGGAAGGTGGCATTTTACTTACTAGTTAATGTCCTTTCCTTGAGTACTGCTAGACTAGTCCAGGGCCCACTCCTGAAACTGTATTTGCTTTGTTCTTCTGCTGCGGTACCCTTGGGTCCACTATGATTTCTATACTTGGCTCTGCAGGTTCATTGTCTACTGATAGCCTTATGTTTATGTTTTCCTGTACATAGTTCTTGACTATTGATCACTCATTGTTGCCCACGGTTGAAGTTGTGTGAGGCTTGCCATGTTTCTTCTGTATGCTTTGGGACGAATACTGAAGGGTCCTCTGGTGCCTGAGGTGAATAGAGCTATGGGAGTGATATCATTGAAACCTGGGCTTTTCATTGATTTTTTTTTATCTCCATCAGTTTGATAGTAGAGGAACACTACCCACTTGTCTGGACTGATCTAGCAGGACTCAAGGAAAGGACATTAAGTGGTAAATAAAATGTTACCTTACATCACTGAATCGTTTTCATTTATTTATTTGACTGTGTTTCTAGATATCTTACAAAGTTTTCAAAGAACACATTACATTCAAATTTTGGAATATATGTAACAGAGTTGTAACTTGGGGTAAGGGAGAGCTTTCAACAGGGCAGGGGGATGGAATTAAAAGGAGAACATAATAACCTTGTTTTGGTTTCTATGAGTGTTATTATATATGTTATGTTTCACTTCCAAAGTGTCCAGTGAATAGGTGGGTTTTGAATCTCCTGTGATAATCAGCTATTTCTGTGATGGATATTAAGTCTGGTTGACGTGCATTCCAGAATGTGAGTGCATGGAATGAGAGCTCGATTGCAGATAATTTGGCTGCTTCTTGCCTTTTGGGTTGAAGTAGTGAGTGTGTTTTGTGCGTTCGCTCTGGCTCAGTTCTTTGGTGATAGGCATATGAAAGACTGGAGACATTATAAGAACATAAGATATCCCATACTGGGTCAGATCAAGGTTCATCAACCCCAGCATCCTGTTTCCAACAGTGGCCAGTCCAGGTCACAAGTACCTAGCAGGTTCCCAAAAAGACACACAGGTTCCACAGTGCTTCTGTTGGGGCAAGCAGTGGATTTCCCGGGTCCTCTTTTTAATAATGGTTTATGGACCTTTCCTCCAGGAACTTGTCCCAACCTTTTTTAAACCCAGCTACAATAATAGCTTTTACTATGTCCTCCGGTAACGAATTCCAGAGTTTGATTACGTGTCGAGTGAAAAATCATTCTGACGCTAGGTTGTGGATTATCTTGAAATTAGTGAGAAGAGCTTTATATTTTGTTTGGATTATTACCAGGAGCCTGTGTAGTGCTTTTAGTATGGGTGTTACGTGGTCAGACGCTGCAGCACTGTATTGAATACGGGCCGCTGTGTTCTGAGCATCTCATATTTCGGTATTCCTTGGTAGATAATATTACAGTAGTCAATATGTGGGGATATGTTGGACTGGAAAACCGTTTGGAAGTCACAGGTATCGAGGAAAGGGCATAGGTGTTGTAATATTTTCATCTTATGGTATACGAGCTTTGTGGTCATACTGATGTGCGGTTTTAGGATTAATCGCTGGTCTAGCATTATACTTAGGTAACGCACCTGTGGCTTCACTTCCAGCTCGACATCCTGGATTTCCATGCCAAGTCCTTAATACCACATGCCTAACATTATTGTTTAGCAGCCAAGCTGCAGGGTGTGGGACTTTACATATACTGTTGTCTAAATCAGTGTCTCCCAAATCTTCTCTGTGGGATCCCAGCCAGGCAGGTTTTCAGGGCACCTGAAATGAAAATTTAAAGACAGATTTGCATGCGCTACCTCTTATGGCATGCAAATTTCTCTTGCGCATATTCATTGTGGATATCCTGAAAACCTGACTGGCTCTGGGCAGTGGGGGGAGGTCTCCTAGGACATGTTTGGGAATCACTGGTCTTAATCTAATATTTGAGATGAAAGAATTTTCCTTGCAGTCTGGCCTTCCAGATTCAATCATATTGATTTCTTCTTCTTACTCGTAGAGCAGGCACAGTACCTCCAGGTACCAGTGTGGACCAGCTGTATTATGCCAAGAAGCTATATGACTCCGCCTTTCATCCTGATACGGGTGAGAAAATGAACCTCATTGGCAGAATGTCTTTCCAGGTGCCTGGCGGGATGGCTATCACAGGCTGCATGCTGCAGTTCTACAGGTAATGTGCACAAACCTCAGGCCCAAGCAAAAATGAGTGATCTAACTGCACCAAGAGAGTGGCTGCTGCATGTTCTGGGTTAGGAGCCTAGCAACCCCACATTAATTAATTAAAAATTGTTGTGCATTTTGGCTCGGCCCAGTGGCTCAGGTGGTAGGTGCTGTGCACTGCCATGCACGGTGTCTCCGATTCCCTAGTCATGTCTTCTGTTCTCTGGGTCAACCGGGGCTGGGGAGGAAGTCATGCTATTTGCTTAAGGATGACACCTAGTGACCTAGATTTAGGGCTGCTTATAGGGATCTGAAAGGAGCCTTGATGCATCACTTTCAGCCTAGGACCATTATTGCAGTGGCCAGATTAAGTAGGTTGGGCCAGGGGAGATGATGTAAAAAGGGAAACAAGTCCTTGGGTGGTTGTAAATGAAGGCACATGGTGCCAGATCCCAGCCCTGGTTTCAGTTGAGCCGGAAGTACAAAGGAACAGGAAGTAAACTTGCAGCTGAAAACAAAATGCTGTGGCCTTGAAGTATTTTCACTTTATTGCTTTGCTTAGATTGTTTCAGTTTTTTTTTCTTTGTTGTCTGTTGTGTTTACATGGTCAAGAAAGCATGCTCTTTCCTTAATGCAATGTATCATTAAGCTTTGCTTTCTTGGACATCATGGGGGTAATTTTAGAAGGCCTGCCTACATTTCCGTGCGTGTGTTTTTACCTGCATAAAGCACGGTATTTTAGTGATTTGCCTGCGTAAATGACCACTTACACATGTAACGTAGTCAGTTGCTATTCTGAAAAGTGAAAATGTACTCTGCTCCACCCCTCACCGGTAACGGCACCAAGTTCTTGAGAACAAATCTCCACACTCAGAGCAATGAGAAGGAGACAATAATAATAATACAATTCACACACATAATTGTGGTACACACAGGACTAAAGCGCTTTGGCAGAGAGAGCAAAGCTTGCAACTTCTCTCTCTAACCCCCACCTACTGTACTTAGGTCACCTTTATTATTGGCTTAAAATCCCATCTCACAGCATAATTTCCACCTTATTATGCTACATCAAACATCATGTTACATCTTTAACTAATGCATATTCTTAATGTGCATCTCCGTGTCATAGGTCAGATCTTATTAGTATAGATCATCAGGAGGAGACATACTTGTGTTCCCAGATATAACTTCTTAAACAATAATTCTAACACAAGCAGTTTCCACAGTGTATGTTTCAAGACTGAAGAGAAAGTTCCTCCCTGCACTTTCTATACTATAAATGGGCCTAGTTTCTCTGTTATCTGAACCTTCAGCAGAGGTTTTTTAGTAAAGTCTCTTCGAGGTCATCAACTTAGTAATAGGCTTTGGAATGTCTGAGCTACTGAATCTGTGGTGTTAACTCTTTCTGAGGGCTTTCCGTGATATACTGTTATTGAATACCCTCAGTGTACACAGCCCTGTACAGACGAGCCTCCTTTCAAAAAGTAAGTGCATCAGACTGATGGTTTATACTTTCACTGTAGGCGTGCACAGGGGCGGAGTGTGAGCGGAGCACAAATATATGTGCAGAAATTTTGAAATATTATAATTTTATGCACATTCTAGCAAAATCTAGGCATGGGCAGTTACATCGGTCCTATGGGTGGTGTAAGCGCTCATGCCTAGTTTAAGTACATTTTTGACCGCTTGCACCCCTACACATGTTCTTTACTTTATAAAATAAGCATGAAATATGCACATTTTAAATCTAACCTACTCTTGGAAAAATATTCTAGGCTTTGTCTGTTTAATCTATTTAATTCAGTTTGGTATTGTACCTTCTTTAGGAATCTTGAAGTGGCTTACATCAGCAAAATTACCAAATTACAAAACAGCATTTCAAAATATATAAGCACTTAAAATACATATGTGGAATATAAATACAGTAATTTGAAGTACATTATACTACAAAAATCCCAATTTAATCCTTATCGCAGCCTCTCAAATTGAAAATGTACAGAAAGGTTTTTGGAGACTTTCTGTGGACTCGGGTGAATAAGATATAGAAAGTAGCTGTCAAAACTGTAATGGTCATTTTGTCTCCTGTTAATACTCTGCAGTGTGCGTGTATGTATGTATGTATGGGGGAGGGGACTGGGGACTGTAGTTGCCTGTGACCTTTGTTTAAAAGACATCAGCGAGTAGTTGTATTAACCTGTGTTCATCGCATTTTTGTGTCCTAGGCACAAATGAAAATGAGAGAACCCTGACTCCTGGTTTTAATATGTTACTGTTTTGAAAGAGTGGGAGGGCCCCAGTGTGCAGCTGCTGTGAAGGAGCTTTGCTCTGTATTTGTCTCGTATTGACCCTCATTAATGTTTACCAGTCTGTTGGATTGCAACCTTGCAGTAATGTTTGTCCTGGGCCTCACTTAGCCCACACAAGCAGGCGGTTTCAGCCTGTGAAGGCTCAACAGCTGCTGACTGAAAGGAAACGAGCATGGTAAAGCAAGAGCGCTGCTTAGGGGCCTCCCGGTTTCATGCTGCTTGTCCTTGACTCTCTTCATCAAAGAAACAGAGAAAAAAATCTCATTTAGGAGCCCTTTTACTAAAGTGCTGTAATGTTGTTGTTTTTTTTTATTTTTGCGTTTACCACACGGCCACTATTGGGGTTGTGCCCAGCTTCTTCCCATGCGGTTACTGCATACAGCAAACCTTTACCGTGCGGTAAACATAGTGACAATGCAGGTGCATCAGCGACTCTACATGGCGCGGTACGGTACACTAACTGCGAGGTGCACGCCATGCCCATTGCCCATCCTAAGCAGTTCGCATGTGATTTAGTGGTTTCCATGATAGTGTGCTGGCAGTTAGCATTTGCTAATTCACACGATTACTACTTACTGCACATCAGTAAAAGAGTCCCTTAGTCTGCAGTTCCATAGACCCCCAGTTTCTCTGACCACCTCTAGGGATCTGCAGTCTCATTCATTCTTTTTTCTTCCTTTTGTGGTCCGCTCCGTCTGCCCATTCACTCCACTGTCTCTCTGAGTACCTGTCATGTACTGATCCTCTGATAAGCCCCTCTCTTCCTTTCTCACTGACTTTTATTGGGCTGTCTTTTTTTTTTTTTTTTCCTTGACTCATTTTCTCCCGACCTCGTTCCTGGGAACTTTAATATCTGTGTTTATGATCCTTCTGACTTTTACGCCTCCAAGCTTCTTGCTTTAAACTCTTCATTCAACCTCCAGCTGTTCTCCGCCATTCCTACTCACCAACATGGTCACTGCCTGGATTTTGCTTTTTCTCCTATTGCTCAGTCTCAAACCTCTACACCTCAGTTCTGCTCCTATCTGACCATCATCTGATAATCTTCACACTTAACTACCCCATCCCACAACCTTTTTCAATCACCAAAACATTAAGCATCTCCAGCTATTGATTCTTGCATTATCCTACACCATTGTCTCATCTCGGCACTTATCCACTATGGGGGTCGTTCCAGAACAGGAATAAGCCATTTGGATATGCACCGTAGATGTTTTTCTAGCAAAAACGTCTACGGCCGTATTCTGAAACACCTGTGGCCCTGAACGTACACGGCGCTAGCATGGGGATCTCAGAACGGGAGGGGGTGGTCAGCAGCAGAGATGTGCAGTGCATATTCAGGAAAAGCCCATGTACATTATGCGTGTTTCCTGCAAACGTCCACATTATACCAGCGGAAACGTGGAATAAGGCCACTGCTCTGCAATGTGTCCCATATGGATGAGTGGCTGTGACAAAGATGTGTCTGCAGTCTGGAAGACTACAAGATACAGTGGTAAAGAACTGAATGCAGAGGTGGTGGGAAGGTGGTATGGTTAAGACACATTACCAGGCACTCTTACAGAAATATTCAGAAGTGCAATGGCGATTATTCTAGCTATGCTGACAATTGCTGTGTGAGCTAGGGGAGATGATCTAGGGCATCCTAACAATTCCTGTTATCCGAAAAGTGGGATTGTTGATGCAGGGATTGTATGTGGGTGAGTATAGGACGGATGCATGTGTAGGTGAGAAATGCAGATTAGATTAATAGTCCTAGGACTCCATGCCAGTATGTTATACTAGCTGTTTACTAGAGGTGCAGGGCATCTGTCCTGCAGATGTATGTTTTGTGTGACTGCAAGTGAGAGTACAGGGGGGGGGGGTCAGAAGGAAGCATGGGGGGACCCGGTGTGCGCATCTGCAATTTTGAGGGGACATTAGTGTCTGGCCAGTACTTGGTCCGTAGGGCTGACCGCAGCATGACCAGGTGCCAGTGTGATTGGCCAGGATACAGCAGAAAAGGACCTCTATGGCTAAATGTCAAAGCATATCCCTGTCAGCAATAAAGGGACCCTCAGAACGAGCGCATGCAACAGGGCACACAGCACCATCAGTGGTCTCACAAATGTGCATCTAGTAGTGCTGTTTGCGCTGGTGCATGCGCTCAATCTCAGAGTCCCTGTTTAATGTCAGGGATATGCTCTGGCATTTAGCTGTAGAGGACCATCTCTGATTTCTTCAGGTCCATACATAGCATTGTGCAGACTGTTGTCAGAAATGACCAATGCAAGCACAGCTAAAATGTTCCTTTATTGCCATGTATGTTTTGCTGCAGGGTCTGTCAGAACATTCATATCATTTTCTTCTTGCTGTTGTAACATCTCTGAGCGCACAGACATCATTTTACAGTGTCCTGGTCATGCAAAGGACTAGCTTATATGGTCTGTTTTGCATCAGCACATCTGGCTCATCCATTTTTATGGGTAGTTGGCATGGGCACCACACCGTTATTGTGAGGAGCAGCTTCGGGGATGCACATTTTAACTGAGGAGGCGTGACCGCATGGAGATGGGCAGCAGTGGATTCGTACATTTTTTTTCGGAATTCACCGAGAGCAGGGATGTCCAGGCCACTTGCTGCCTATACCCATGTCCCAGGTTGTGCATGCTGTGCCAAATATGTCTATCTCCCCGATTCTGGACCCTTGGGCACATCCAGACCCGCACATGGGAATTAGGGTCAAATGGGGCCCATTTTTAATTTAGACATGTCCATGGGCTGGACGTGCACGTTATGGAATTGTGCTCTTTTATCAGAGTCTGTTAATGAGGCAGTTTCTTTTATAACTCTATACTCTCTTCTGCTTTGAACTTTCTTGCCCTTTCCATTCCCCATTCTGTAAGGTGTACCAAACCCCACCCTTGGCTGACCTCCAGAAATTGCTCTCTGACTGTACTCCCATGAACAAGCTGACATTGTATATTCTAAATTCATGTTGACCTCCTTCCAGTCTGTTGCTGAATTTTCCAAGCAAGACTACTATGTCCATCTGGCAAACTCCTTTGCTGTAATTTTTGCACACTAAAACTCCCTCCTCAATGTGCCTTGCCCTCCAGCTCTCCTCATAGCAACAAAGTAAATGATGGCCGATTAAAGACCAGCATGACCCATTTACCTACCCAATAAGGTGGTTAGGGATGTAACTGCTGCTCCATGTGAGTTAACCCCTCTTTTGTATAGGATTGTAACTACTATTCTGTTTTGGGGTTTTTTGAAGCATAAGTCATTTTAAGTTTTTGCTTTGAGCGAAAATGACCTATACTTTGATTTCATCATTTTGATACATAGTGATCCTCTGGTTTGCTCCATACCTTTTTGAATTCCATAACTATTTTTGTTCTCATCACTTCCACTGGAGGGCATCCAAGCATCCGTCACCCTTTCCACAAAAAATGTTTCCTGATGTTGCTTTTAAATTTTTCTCCTTTCAGCTTTATTTCATGTCTTCTGGTTCTATAATTTCTCTGGTTTTAGAAAAGATTTGTTCATCAGTACCATTCAAATATTTAAACATCTGTATCATCCCTCCTCTCCCTCCTCTTCAGGTTTATTCTAATATGCCTTCTGGTGCAGACCCTAGACAATTTTGGTTGGTTTTCTCTGTACCACTTCAAGTCTTTTTGTATCCTCGACAAGATACTTTCTGCAAAACTGAACATAGACAATACTCCAAATGAGGTTTCACTAACGACCTGTACAGGGAACGATCGCGTCCTCCTTTCTGCTGTTGGTCACTTCTCTATGCTGCCTTGGATCCTGATGGACTTCATCGCCACTTTGTTGCATTGTTGAAATAAAAATGGCTGGTGTAAAGGAAAATATAAAGTATGGGGATATGGTCTTGGGGGTTTATATGGTTGTAGTGTGTAAACAATGGCTGATTACTTTCATTGCAAGATTCACAGTGTTAATCTTGAGTTCTCTACCAGTTCACCTCCAGCTCCTCTTCCCCTACTTCTTTCCCACATCCATCCTTCAACCCCTGCCCCTTTTCTTCCTTTTGTGAAATCACAGAGAAGGAAATGTCACATCTTCTCTCCACCTCCAAACTCACTACCTGTTCCTGAGAGCTGAATGGTTGGTTTGGAGTGTGGTCATTCTCCCCTGCAGTCATCCCCTTCCATCTTTCATATCCTCCATTTGTCATTTTCCAATTCGTCCTGTAGTCTTCAAACATTCTTTGATTACCCTACTCCTCCACTTGACCCCACCTGCTCTGCTAACTAATCACCCAAGTTCCCTTTCCAAACTACTTAAACATGCTGCTCACTTCCACTGTCTTGATTTTCATATCAAGCCATTCTTGATCCATTCCAATCAGACTTTCACCCTATACATTCTAGAGAAACCGCCTTTGAAAAAGTCTCTAGTGACCTGTTCCTTGCCAAATCTAAGGGTCTTTACTCAGTTATCCTTCTTGACCTATCCGCTACTGCATTTTTGGCATTGTTGATCATCACCTACTCTTTGATACTCAGTCCTCACTTGGATTTTGGACCACTATTCTTTTTTTGGTTTTCTTCTCTCTCTGCCATCCTCAACCATCACTATCCCACTATCAATCGCCATTCCTTGAGGCTTGGGATCTTTTTTCCTGTATATTTGTTTTCTTGGTGCTCTGATCTCCTTCTATTGGTTTTCAGTACCGTCTTTAAACTGATGACTCCCACATATATCTTTGTACACCAAATATTTCACCAGGAATCCACTCACAAATCTTAGTCTGCTTGTCTGACATTGTTGCATAGATGTTTCACTGCCATCTGAAGTTTAATATGGGCAAGACAGAGCTTCTTATCATCTTCCTAAAAACCTACCTTTACCCATCTCTACTTTTGTGGAAAACTGTTATCCTCCTGACCCCCCCCCCCCCCCCCTGCCTTTTACTTTGGGATCATCCGTGACTTCTCTCTTTTTCTCCCTATATCCAACCCACTGCTAAAATCTGTTCTTTCTCTGTAATATCACTGAAATCCATCCCTTCCTTTCTGAACTTGCCACCAAACTCTTATCAACATCCTTCAAGACTCCTATTTAGACTACTGTAATGTACTTTTCACAGGCCTCCCGCCGAACTTTCTCTTTTCACTTCAATCTATTCAAATTCTTCTGCACAACTTATATTCCGCCAGTGCCGCTACTCTTGTGTAACCTTTCTTCTGAAGTCATTTCATTAGCTCCTTATTCGTTTCTGCATACAGTTCCAACTTCTTTTTCTGACCTATAAGTGCATTAATTTTGTAGCTCCTCATTACCTCTCCTTTTGTAAAGCTCCCTACACCTCTCTTTGGGATCTCTCCTCATTGGGTACATCACTTTTATCTGTGCACTTAAGAACATAAGATATGCCATACTGGGTTAGACAAAAGGGTCCATCAAGCCCAGTATCCTATTTCCAACAGTGGCCAGTCCAGGTTACCAATACTTTTCGGGTTCCCAAAAGGTATACAGATTCCGTTTTGCTTGTCCCAGGAGTAAGCTGTGGATTTCCCTGGTCTATGAACCTTTCCTCCAGGAACTCATCCAAGCCTCTTTTTAACCCAGCTACACTAACAGCTTTTACTAGATATTCTGGTAATGAATTCCAGAGTTTGATTATGCATTGAGTAAAAAAATATTTACTCTGATTAGTCTTAAATGGGCTACATTGTAGCTTCATTGCTTGTCCCCTAGTCTTTTACGCATTCTACTCCACTCATTACTTTATAGACCTCTATCATATCTCCCCTTAGCCATCTTTCTTTTCCATGTTGAAGAGCCCTAACATTTTAAGCCTTTCCTTGTAGGGATATCCTTCTATCCCCTTTACCATTTTGGTGGTTCTTCTCTGTACCTTTTCTAATTTTGCTATATTCTTTTTAAAATATGACGACCAGAATTGCACAGAATATTCAAGATGTGATTGCACCATGGGACGATACAAAAGGATTATAATATTCTTTGTTTTATTCTCCATTCCTTTTCTTATGATTTCTAGCATTCTATTTGCTTTCTTAGCCGCAACTGCACAATGGACAGAGGATTTTAATGTATTATCCACGATGATGCAAACACAACAGGTGAAGGCCAATAGTGGTCACGGGTGCTAAATTTATTGTAAAAAATCTTCAGGCCATGTTATCCACGATGATGTCCATATTCTTTTCTTGGGTGGTGATTCCTAATGTGGTACCATGCTTTGTGTAACTGTAGTTTGGGTTGTTCTTCCCTAAATGCATAACTTTGCACTTGTCCACATTAAATTTCATCTTCCATTTGGATGTCCATTCTCCCAATTTTTCAAGGTCCTCTTGCAATTTTTCACAATCTTCTGGTGATTTAACCACTTTGAATAATTTTGTCATCTGCAAATTTGATCACCTCGCTCATTCCCATTTCCAGTTCAGTTATAAATATGTTAAAAAGCAGTGGGCGCAGCACAGATCCCTAGGGTACTCCACTATTCACCTTTTCCTTGAGAAAAGTGTCCATTTAGCTCAACTCTCTGTTTTCTATCTTTGAACCAGTTCGTAATCTACAATAGTTTACTGCCTCCTGTCCCATAACTCTTTAATTTCTGCAAGAGTCTGTCATGAGGGTCCTGGTCAAAGGCTTTCTGAAAATCCAGAAATCAACCGGCTCACCTTTATCTACCTGTTTTATTCACACCTTAAACAATTACAAGAGATCAGTCGGACAAACCTTTCCTTGGTTAAATTCATGTTGGCTTTCTGCATGTCCAGTAATTTTGGTCTTTATAAGGATTTCTAGTATTTTGCCCACCAATGACATCAGGCTCACTGGTCTGTAGTTTCCCGGATCACCCCTGGAATCCTTTTTAAAAATTGGCATTATATTGCTCACTCCCAAATCTTCAGGTACCACCGATTGATTTTAATCGTCCAGACTCCATTCCTTTCACCTTGCTGTGCCATATGACTGGAATAAAATTTCTGAGTTAGTGTGTTATGCCCCATCTCCAGGAACAAGCAGGAATGAGTCTTCACATATGGGTACATCGGTACCGACGGAGCCTGCGCGGGAACGCTCCCCAGCTTCCCAAAAAGGAGAGCTTTTGGGAGCATCCCACAGCGCCTGCGCGCTGCCTTCCCGCCTTTCCCAACCGCCTCTCCTCAGTTCTTCTTTGCCGCGGAGCCAGCAGGTTGTGTTCCTGTCACCGCTGAAGAAGTTCTTTGTTTTATTTTATTTCTTTGGTCGCGCGTCTACCTCCCCCGACTTCGGACTGGTACCGCCGGTCTTTTCTTTCTTTTCTTATAAAAAAAAAAAAACAACAACATATTTTTCCCTCACTTAGTGTGTTTTTCTTCTTTTGGGCCTTAGGCCTCACAAAGAATTTTTCCTTATGGAAAAACAAGCCTCCGGGTTTAAAAAATGCACTAAGTGCAGCGGTACTATTTCTGTTACTGACACCCATGAATGGTGTCTTAAATGTTTGGGTCCTGAACACTCCATCCCGGATTGTCCGTCCTGCTCTTTGATGTCTAAACGAGGTTTACAGAACCGAGCAGCCAAGCTCCATGTGCTGTTTCCCTCTGATGCAGCTTCAGTGGCATCGACGTCTTCCAAGGCTTCTTCCTCCTCCCATTGATCTCAGGTAACCAAACATAAATCCAGCCAGTCCTCGAAGGGTAGATCTTCTTCCAAGCATCGAGATGCCTCCGGCCTTGCCCTCGAGGATCCTGCACTGGCAAAACAACCCCGGTGGGAAGCTATGGCTTCCAAAGCTCCACCTATGGGGTTACAGGTTGACATCGATGGCACGGCCTCGACCAATCACCTGTTAGAATGCTCAGGGGTACCGGCGCAACCTTCCGGTACCGAATTCCAGGCATTCATGGCGTCGATGGATCACAATGTTCTATCCATGCAGCAGGCTATCACGGCCTTCATTCAAGCTGCGACGCCACTGATACCACAACAAACCCCGTTGTCGGTATCGGCTCCGGTACCGGCACCAGTACCGGTACCGACTGCATCGACATCGACCAGGATGCCGACTGCAGTGGTTCCCTGTCCAGATGACGCCCGATGTCGATACTGCTCGATACGCGTACCGAGCTTTAGAAGAGCACCCTGACAGGCGATATTTTGATTCCTCTGATGATTCTGATACATCAGAGGAGTCTTCTGAAGTATCCATAGCCCTTCCTGAAGAGCCTTCTTCTCCAAAAAGAAGAATGTCTCCTCCAGAGGACTTATCCTTTCAAGACTTCATAAGAGAAGTGGCTAAAGCACTTTCTATTTCAGTAACCTCTGAATCAGAGCCTAGAGTTAAAAAATTGGATATTTTAGGTTACTCTAAGGCTCCTAAGGAGGCAGTCACCTTGCCAATTCATGAGATTCTTTATGATCACATGATTGACTTATGGGAGACTCCTCTCACTATCTCTCCTCATTCTCGTAGATTGGACACTATGTACCGTGTCCCTCCTTGTCCTGGTTTTCATAAAACACAGCTTCCTCACCATTCTATTGTGGTGCAGTCAGCTATGAAAAGGATAAAGAGTGCAAAAAGACACTCTTCTACTCCTCCAGGAAGAGAATGCAGGACCTTGGATGCTTTTGGTAGGAAAATCTTCCAAGCCAGTATGCTCATTGCCAGAATCAACTCCTATAGTCTCTATATGGGTATGTTTCTGAAAGAGGTTGCAGATAAACTGCACACTTTCCTCCCTTTTCTTCCAGAGGATAAAAGGGAAGAATTCCTTATTTGGCTTAAGCATACTCAAGATATTTCAAAGTTTTCCAACCGTGCAGCTTTTGACTACTTTGAAGGTGCCAGCAGAGCTTCGGCCATTGCCATAGCTGCTCGCAGAATTGCTTGGCTCCAGGCTTCTGATCTAGAATCTTGGGTCCAGGATGGCTTAGGAAATCTTCCCTGTACAGGTGAAAACCTGTTTGGCAAATAAAAGCCACTCAAATGGATGCAGAAAATTCTGCTTTGGATAGACTTTCAAAGTCAACCTCCATTCCTGCCAAGAAAAAACCTTTCAAGAAGTCTTTTTTCAAAAAAGGCAGATTCCCTTCTGCTTCTGGCCAACAGTCATCTACAGGTCGCTTCGCTACTAAGCGTCAACAACCTAAACAGGCCAGGCCCAAGTCTACAGGGGCTGCTGCAACTCAGCAGACCCAACCTCCTCAGGGTTTTTGACTTGATGCTAGAGAACTTAGCCTTTCTGGCTCTAAAACAGCCAGAGCCTCTCACCATTCCAGGAAGGTTAGCTCATTTTGCTCCCAGATGGGAGCAAATTACATCAGAGCAGTGGACCCTCTCCATCATAAGGGAGGGCTACAAACTTCATTTCTCAAACCTTCCTCCTCACACCATGGTGAGACACTTCAATTCTCCAACATCTCTTCTTGACCTTCTAGGTCAGGAGGTAGCTACCCTTCTTGCACAAGGGGCAATAGAAGAAGTACCTCTTCTTCAACAAGGGTCAGGGTTTTACTCCCCCTATTTTCTGATTCCAAAGAAAACAGGGGGCTACAGACCCATATTAGATCTCAGGGAATTGAACAAATTTCTATGCAAGGAGAAGTTCAAGATGCTTTCTCTGGGCACTCTCCTTCCATACCTCCAGAGTCAGGATTGGCTTTGTTCTCTAGATCTCAAGGATGCGTACCCACATGTCCTCATCCATCCATCTCACAGAAGGTTCCCCCGTTTTCTTTTCCAAGGAAAACATTACCAATACAGGGTGCTTCCTTTCGGTCTGGCCTCTGCTCCAAGAGTGTTCACCAAATGCATGGCAATAGTAGCTGCATTTCTACGCACTCTGGGAATATTTGTATTCCCATACCTGGACGACTGGCTCATCCGAGCTCCATCTCAGTCAGAGGCCCAGACTTCTCTGGACCGCACAAGGTGCATTCTGCAGTATCTGGGACTTGTGGTAAACCTCCCAAAGTCCCAGCTCACCCCTACTCAGTCCCTAGAGTTCATAGGGGCCTGGTTGGATACTACCACTGCAAGGGCCTACCTTCCTCAGGCCCGTTGCCAACGTCTAGTGCAGTTAGCCTCCCAGATTCAGTCAAAGAACCACTTAACTACCCGGGAGATGCTACAACTGCTAGGCCACATGGCATCCACAGTGCATGTGGTACCCTATGCTCGCCTTCACATGAGAGCAGCTCAATGGACTTTGTCCACCCAGTGGACTCAAGCATCAGGAGCTCTCTCAGACCAAATAGCAACCTCCAAACGTCTCTTTTGGTCTCTCCAGTGGTGGATGTCCACCCAAAATCTGTTGCTGGGGTCTCCCTTCCAACAGTTGTTGCCCCAGGCAACCCTCACAACAGATGCCTCCCAAACAGGTTGGGGAGCTCATCTTCAAGACCTCTCCACTCAGGGCACTTGGTCTCCACAGGAGACCTCTCTTCATATCAACCACTTGGAGCTTCAAGCAGTTTTTCTAGCTCTCAAGGTCTTTCATACCCTGCTTAGCTACAAGACAGTCCTCATTCATACGGACAATCAAGTAGCCATGTTTTACATAAACAAGCAAGGAGGAACTGGCTCTCTGTCGCTTTGCAACGAAGCTTTAAGATTGTGGGCCTTCGCCAGAGAGCATCAAATCCATCTCCTGGCCGTATACCTTCCAGGAATCCAAAACTCTTGGGCAGACAGACTCAGTCGAGTTCTGCTTCCACACGAATGGTCCCTGCACATGGACCAGGTACTCAGAATCTTTCAAGAATGGGGAACCCTGGACATAGACCTCTTTGCAAGTCCGTGGAATGCCAAACATCCCCAGTTCTGTTCCAGAATTCCGTGTCAGGGAGTTCAGGCCAAGGATGCCTTCCTCCTTCACTGGGGTCAAGGCTTCCTGTATGCCTTTCCACCCATTCCCTTGATTCCCAAGACTCTGTTCAAACTCCAGAGGGATCAAGGATCTATGATCCTCATAGCTCCACGCTGGCCACGCCAAGTGTGGTACCCTCTACTTCTGCATCTCTCTCAAGCCCCCTCCCTGGACTTGGGAGCTGCTCCAGACCTTCTGTCCCAGGAAGAGGGGACTTTGTGGCACCCAAACCCCAAGTCCCTTCACCTCAGAGCTTGGTTACTGAAGGCCTAGACCTTCAAGGTTGGAATCTCTCTCAGCAAGTGAGGGATATCCTCCATGCTTCCAGGAAACCTTCTACTAGACGTTCCTATGCTTTTAAATGGAAAAGGTTTTCCATTTGGTGTACTGAGAAGGGTCTTGACCCTCTAGCACTACCTTTGAATTCTTTATTGGAATATCTCCTGCATCTTTCCAATGCAGGTCTTAAGACGAATTCAGTAAGGGTCCATTTGAGTGCTATTGCAGCATCCCTTAAGCCTATCAATGGACAACCTATTTCCTCTCATCCTCTTATTGCAAGATTCATGAGAGGCCTAACTTTAACTAAACCTCCCATTAGACCTCCTCCGGTGGCATGGGACTTAAATCTGGTTCTTGGTCAGCTTATGAAGCCACCTTTTGAACCCTTAGCCACCACCTCCTTGAAATTTCTTTCCTGGAAGGTTATTTTCCTCATTGCAGTCACCTCAGCTCGCCGCATCAGTGAACTGCAGGCCTTAGTGGCTAATCCACCTTATACAAGATTCCATCATGATAAGGTAGTCCTTAGGACCAATCCACACTTTATGCCTAAAGTGGTCTCACCTTTTCATCTTAATCAAGAGGTATATTTACCTGTCTTTTTTCCAGCTCCTCATGCATCAAGTGCAGAGAGGAATCTTCATACTCTGGATTGTAAGAGAGCTCTTGCCTTTTACTTACAAAGGACACAGCAACATAGAAAGTCTTCTCAACTCTTTGTTGCTTTTGATCCCTCTCATTTGGGACTTCCAGTCTCTAAGAGGACACTGTCCAATTGGATTGCTCAGTGTATTTCTTTCGCCTACCAGAGTAAGAACCTTTCTCTGGAGAGTGATGTCACAGCTCATAATGTGAGGGCCATGGCCACCTCTATGGCTCATCTAAATTCTGTGTCCATCGACCAGATCTGTCGAGCGGCCACCTGGGCCTCGGTTCATACCTTCACAGCCCATTACTGCTTGGACAAGGACTCCCGCCGGGATGCCTTGTTTGGCCAGGCTGTTCTCAAACACCTGTTCCATTCTTAATCAACTCCTGCCCTCCTTCCCAGAATGGATGCCTGAGATCCATAGGAGGAGGTAGAGCCCTTCCCAGGGTCTCATAACCTGAGGGATCTCCCAGGCATCTCTAGCTAGGGAGTCCCCATATGTGAAGACTCATTCCTGCTTGTTCCTGGAGATAGCACAGTTACTTACCTGTAACAGGTGATCTCTGGGAACAGCAGGAATAAGTCTTCACAACCCACCCACCTCCCCTAGGAGTTGTATCTCTCTATCTGTCTTTCCTTTCCTCTCTCTCTCTCTTTGTCTCAGCTTTATTTCAAATCATTTTTATTGAGTTATAAACGTTGATCAACAGAAGCGCTTTGCCACATACACTATATGCAGTAAACAAACAAACAAAGGATTGGGCCAGCACTCCATAAAGACGAAAACTGTGAAAACAGAGGCCACAAGTGGTGCAGCCTAATGAAAGAAAAGAAAAGAAAAGAAGAGAAAGAAAGGAAGAGAAAGAAGAAAAGAGATGAAAAGAAAAGAAACCATATGAGCAAAGAAGAGATATCTCTATCCAATATGCCCCGCACCCCACCACCCCCCCCCCCAAAATCTAAACCCAACATCAAATCCAAAAACCAAATACCCAAAAACCCCAAATAGCCCCCCCTCCCGCCCCCCCCTCCCACTCTCCCAACCCCCCCCCCCCCAGCAAACCTTCACACTCTAACTGAAACATGCAAGCTGAAGCGCACGCCGACACTCAGGCTGAGGTGCCTACTCTCCCCCCCACCACCACTGCAGGGGGCTCCAGCAAAGCACGCGCAGGCACTCCTTGCCAAAGTTTCTCATACTCCGCATATCTCTTGCCCCCCAGCATTTGGGCTGTACGAAGTTCATTGTCCTTTAAAATAAACAAACCTCGGGACCATTCCTCTATCTGCGGGGGCTTATCCTCTATCCAGTGCCGAAGAATACACTGTTTCGCTATAAGAAAACCCTGAGCATATAGTTTAGTAGCCGGTGGGTCTAACGCACCAACCCATCCTCGCTCCCCAGCGGTGCGGAGCACGCCAAGCAAACACCATTCCGGAGTTAATTCTCCCGGACCGGGTCTCCAGAACCATAGCAATTTCTTCACGTCCTTCCAAAAATACTGTATATGTGTACATTCCCAAAATCGATGTAGCAGCGTCCCCCGTGCTAACCCGCAGAGTTGACACACATCTGTCGAGAGTAGCCCCATCCGAGCCGCGCAAACATTGGGCACATACGCTCGCCATAACAACTTATATTGGATCTCTTGAAGTCTAATAGATTCTGAAAGATCGCGGATCTTCTTAAAGGCTTCCTGTAAGTCGAACAAAGTAACCTGTACACCCCCCTCCTGATTCCATTTGAAGACCACTGACTCTAACGGGCCCACGTCTCCCCCAGGATACCACTCCTCTCGGAGAGTTCTTAAAGACAAAGTTTGGTCAGTTCCAGATATGAAATCCCAAAGCCCTAGGTTACCTTTCCATAGGTCATAGGACTTCAGCAACAGGAGAGTATAGCTTCGCACCTGGAGATAGAAGTAAAATGAAGAAGGCGCAAGCCGATAACGTTGTGTCAAGGACTGAAATGCGTCCAGCCTCCCACGGGACTGCATACGCAGCTGCCCAAGGTACTCTAGACCGGAGGTCGCCCAGCTCACTGGGAGGCCTCCTTGCCGCCCCGGCACAAAATCCGGGTTGTCTCGCAGCGGAAGACAATCCGTGGCAACCCAGGAAAATCCCTTCTTCTGACACAAAAATCGCCACGCTTGTCGGAGCGCCCCCAAATAGACCGACTTCCTCCAGAGGATGGGAAGACCCGTACCTTTACAATGCAACAGGTATGCTGCACTAGAGGGAGCGGACATCCAAGTAAGCAGATGCGTCGGGATTACATCCTGTGTTCCTAAAATCAAATCCCGCAAAGGTCTGAGCAAACAAAGGAAGTTATAATCCCTCACCGAAAAAAGGCCCAATCCCCCCTCCGCCCTATCACTCATCAGCACAGCTACCGAAATCCGCGACTTCTTCCCCTTCCACAAAAATCGCGCAATATGTCTTTGCAATAGCAAAACATCTCTACGTAGCAGCCAGATGGGCAAATGGCGCAACAAGTACATCCATCGGGGCGCCTCCATCATCCGGAACAAGGCAACCCGCCCCATCAGCGAGAGCGGCAAATCCTTCCACTTCTGCAGGGTTGCCGCAGTCCTAGCAAGCATCGGTCCAATATTGACAGAATAAAGCTTGGTCACCTGATCCGGAATCTGAATGCCCAGGTAACGGAACTCTCCCTGCGCCCATATCAATGGGAACGGACCCCTCCAAAGCCGGCGCGCTCTACCTCCGACATCTAAAGCCATAGATTTACTCACATTGACGCGGAGCCCCGAAAAGGAACCAAATTTGCCAATAATTCCCAAAGCCTTTTCTAAGGAGTTCTGCGGATTACAAAGACACAGCAACATATCGTCTGCGAATGCGCTCACTTTAATGCCACCATTTGGCCATTCCACACCCTGAACCTCCTGCGTTCGGAGCAGCGCAAGCAGCAGAGGCTCTAACTGCAGAACAAAAAGTAGAGGCGACAGGGGGCAGCCCTGCCGTGTTCCCCTTCGCAGCTCAAATGGTTGGGAGCGAGTCCCCCCGCTTGCTACACACGCTAGTGGATGCGTGTAAAGCGCTCTCACCCAATCCAGAACGGCTCCAGCAAAACCAAATCTCTTCAACACTTCAAACATATAGGCCCAGGACACGCGATCAAAGGCCTTCTCTGCATCCAGGCTCACCAAGATCAAGGGCGTCTCTTGCGACAGACACTTTTCCATACCCAATAACACTTTACTGATGTTGGGGAATGCTCCCCTGCCCTGCACAAATCCCGATTGGTGGTCCCCCACCAGGCGAGGTAGTAGCTTCTGCACCCTAGCCGCTAAAACCGAGGCCACCACCTTCATGTCATAATTGATAAGTGAGATGGGTCGGTAGGACGCGGGATCCTCCGGATCTCGGCCCTGCTTTGGTATAATAGAGATTGCCGCCGTCCGCATATCTCTAGGAAATAGGCCCGACTCCCGGACCTCCTGATAAAGAGCTGCTAAAGTGGGCGTAACTTGGGTCAGCAACATCTTGAAAAATTCAGATCCGTATCCATCAGGTCCCGGAGCTTTATGCGCCTTCCCCTTTTTGATCACAGCCTGTATCTCCGCAACCGTGATATCCGCATTAACCTCATGCAAATCCTCAGGCGTCAAACATGGTAATGAGACAGCCTCCAAAAACTCCCGCTCTCGCTCCCTGTCCTCCACATCGGGCGTATAAAGCTCTTGGTAATACTGACTAAAGACTTGTACAATCCTATTAAGCTCCATATGACATTGCCCGTTGTTATCCCTAATCCGTGCCACCCCCTAAATGCCGCCACGTGGCTTCACCAATCGTGCAAGCAGCCTCCCCTGTGCGCTCCCCATAGCGAAATAGCTGATGTTTATAGTACTCCAACGAGTGGGTCGCCCTTTCTTGCAACACCGCATTTAAATCCTTCTGAACCTCTAAATAATCTGGGAGTCTACTTGGTAACAGTAGCGACTGTCGTTTAGCTTCTTGCAATTTAGCAGCCAAGTCGAGGAGCTGACCATTAAGCCGCTTCCTCTCCCTAGCTACGTAAGCGATAATGTGTCCTCGCAGCACTGCTTTCCCCGCTTCCCAAAGGATTGCCACCGTAACATCCCCTGTATCATTCAGCGACAAATATTCCTCCCATTTCTGCATCAAGTAATTTCGAAAATCCTCTTTCTTCCAGAGATGGGCCGGAAAAGACCATTTAGGACCTCCAGCAGACCGCAGGCACCACTCCAGGGCCACCTTAGCATGATCCAAAATAACCACGGGTTCAATCTCCACTGCCGCTACCTTTGCTAAGCTCTCTCGTGAAATCAATATATAGTCTATCCGAGACCAAGTCTGGTGCACTCTCGACAAATGTGTGTAGTCCTGTTCCACCCCGTGTAGAGTCCTCCAGGAGTCAATCAAACCCCCCATATGGCAGAGATATCCCACCCCTTTATTACGGGCCCATGTCCCACTAAATCCCCCCACTCGAGACTTATCCAAGGCCGGATCATGGGGACAGTTGAAATCACCCGCCAATATCAATGGAATCTTCTGTGCCCAAATTATCTTATTCAAAAGAAGCTGAAAAAATTTATGATCATAGTTATTGGGGGCATAAATGTTCCCGATAAACAGCTCCTCCCCTTGTATTTTTGCATGTAAAAAGAAAAATCTACCCTGGGGATCTGCTTCCTCGCCGAGTACCTCCACGAAGAGGCCCCTCTTCACTAGTATTGCCACACCACGCTTCCGGCTGTCCGTAGAAGCCGCGAAAACCTGCCCCACCCAGTCTTTTTTTAGCTTGGCGTGCTCCGCGGCACTCAGGTGCGTTTCCTGTAATAACGCAACCTGCACTTGCCCCCTCTTTAAGGCCTGCAAGATCTTCGTCCTTTTAACTGGAGTCGTGACCCCTCCCACATTCCATGAGATCAACTTTAGTACATCCCTCATTCACTCACCTCTCGCACACAATAACTCTCTCGGTCTTCCATCCACAGCATCACAAGCCCTGGGTCGCCCAGCCTCGACCCAGGGGGAAACCGTAACATCAAGCATCCTCGTCCACGCGGCCCCCCACCCCTAACATATCTGCGGAATACAGCGTGCCTAGGAACACCCCTCCACTCTCGAACTACATAGATTCGGTGCACTCTCTTCAGCCAAACTAAATAACGTCCCCCCCCCATCCCCCCTCCCTCCCCCCCACCCCTCCCCCCTCCCTCCCTCCCCCCCACCCCTCCCAGCCTTAACTCCCCCAATCCCTACTAAATAAAACCTGCAATCAATGCCTCAGCTGTATCCGCTGAGGTAGAACCCACCAAATGCAACAGGGCCAACCCAGGCTTCATCCAAAATCGGTAAAACCCCCCCCCTCCCATCCAAACAGAATGAATTAGCAATATCAACATATAGCAACAGTGGGATTCAGACTAACAGAGCTTGAGACCAAGGAACACCATACTCATAACAAAATATCACAGCAAAAAACAGCAAAACTCGAGTCCCGAGTCTTCAACTAAGTAGTACATCCGCCAAACATACTGCACTACGTTAGGGTCGTCAGTTCCAGCTCGCACCATCCAGCTGCATGCACTACCAACTGTTCATGTCAGTGCATCCTCCATGGCAGAATTCACCGGCAGGCCCTCCACAAAGCGTTTCGCGGTGGATACTGAGTCAAACACCAAATTCTTCCCCCGGTGCATTATTCGAAGTATCGCTGGAAAAGCCAGTGTGAAACGCACATGTCTCTTAAACAGCACATCACAGAGCGGAGTGAATGCTTTCCGCTTTTGTGCCACCAGAATTGAGTAGTCCTGAAATATGAGGATTTTACTGTTATCTAATTGTAAGTCCCGCTGACGGCGGAACGCTTGCAAAATTTGTACCTTGTGTTGAAAATTAAGGAGCCGCATAATGACTACGCGGGGCCGCTGCTGCTCCTCTCTCCGCGGTCCGAGCCGATGCGCTCTCTCAATAGCAAGTGCTCCTACCAGTGCAGTGAGATCCAATGTTCTAGGCAGCCAATCTCCCAAAAACTGTACAAGCTCAGTTTCTTTATACGATTCTGGAATTCCGACCACTCGAAGGTTGTTCCTACGAGAACGGTTCTCCAGGTCGTCGACCTTGGCTTGTAGGGCCTCCAGCTGCTCGCTGTGCGCTTTCCTTTCACGTTCAGATTGTCCCTCCTCATCTTCGATCGCCGAAACGCGGTGCTCCAATTCGTCCACTCTCCTGCCCATATCTGCTAGTGTATCAGTCAGATTTGCAAGCTTTTGCAGAACTAAATCAAATTTCGGCTCCAACAAGCGCGCCACCTCTTTAGCCAAATCTTCCGCGCCAGATTCCACACTCTCCGCGCCAGGGGAAGATGGCGGCGCCAGCGTGGTCGTGCAGGCCCCAGATTTGACCAGCCGATCCTTGTCTTTCTTCGGGGCTGCCGCCATCGCGCCTTCCGCTCGGGAGCTCCTTTTCATATCGCCAGGCGTCCCTCAGCCTCCGGTTATAGTAATTTGCTGTTGGGGCGGTTTATATATGATTTATAAGCAAATTTGCCCAGAATGGCCCCGGAGCAAGCAGACCCACGTCCTGCTCACTCACGCATCACGTGGTTCCCCCTCTTTGTCTCAGCTTTAAAACCAAACTGAGGAGAGGCGGTTAGGAGAGGCGGGAAGGCAGCGCGCAGGCGCTGTGGGATGCTCCCAAAAGCTTTCCTTTTTGGGAAGTTGGGGAGCGTTCCCGCGCAGGCTCCGTCGGTACCGACGTACCCATATGTGAAGACTTATTCCTGCTGTTCCCAGAGATCACCTGTTACAGGTAAGTAACTGTGCTTTCTCTGACCCTATTCAAATCCAGTATAAAAGCTCACCTTTGGAGGAAGTTTGTTGTTGTTGTGTTTTTTTTTTTTTTTAATATTAACCCCTTATTCTCCTGTTCATACCCCTTTATAACCATTTCCTGTAATGAATGCAAATAAAGGTCAACAAACAAATTGTAGGTGATACCTTTTTTATTGGATTAACTTAATATATTTTGACAAGCTTTCAAGAGCCTATCCTTCTTAGACCATTAATTTAAGAGATTCTGGACTTGTTCGGGCTTGATATAGTTAGGGGAAGGGTTGAAAGTTCAGGCAAAAGATCTGGATTGAGCTGGTGTTGGGTTGGATATGGGAATTGTTATGCCCATCTATTCCAAGTGCAGAAGTTGCACCTGGGCGGACTGGATGGATCAATTTGATCTTTTTCTGATATCATTGAAGCCAGGATTCAAATCCCATCAGCGCTTCTTCTGACTGCCCTTTTCTGAATTCATTATATTGTCCTCCATCCACCTCTGCTGCATATAGTTCAGACTTCTGTTCCTTATCTACAAAAGCATTGACTCTGCAACTCTTCATTACTTCTCTCCCCCTACACTTTTCTTTGTGAATTCTGTTCATCTGCTAGATCATTCTTGCTTGTTGATCACCTCCTCCGTGGCTAATTCCCACCGCCACTCTTTTTCACACTTGCTGCAGATTGTAAGCTCTGTGGAGCAGGGTGCAGTTCGGCATAACCAAGCCTTTCTGTTTCATGTGGAAAACGTAGCAGTTTGGAGTCTTTCAGTTGTCCACTCGCTTGGACTGTAAAACAGAACCCCTCCAGAAGAAAGTGAAAGCACTCCTAGGACATTTCTGTTCATCTCTGAAACCAGGCTGCGAGCTCTCTGGTTTTGATAGGGGGCCTAATGTAGAGTGTAGGTAGCTTTAAACCAAATGAGTTTCAGCAGCAAGGAAGGTCACTTGTTACATTTCCTGTGACTGGGCGAAGTGAAAGTAGCAGGTCTGAAGGTTCTTCTAGTAGCTTGAGCCTGGAGTTTAGAACAGGCAGGGCTCCCTCTCTGCGCCTTACCCCACTGTGGTAGTGAGGATGATGCTCTTTCCCTCAGACACTAGCCGTTAAGGAAATCTGTAGAATCTTGGCTCTTTTCCAGAATGTACAAAGTGAGTGTCCCGGATTCTTTTTCACTTCTTGCTTTCTTTACTTTAACTCTCTTACAGGACCGTCCCAGCTGTAGTGTTCTGGCAGTGGGTCAACCAGTCTTTCAATGCCCTGGTAAACTACACCAATAGGAATGCGGCATCCCCCATCACAGTGACGTGAGTATGCTTGCCATATATTCAGCATCATGTTTTCGGTATAATGCGTTTTCCATTGATGCAAGGCTTGTGCGAATACTTGGCTATGTTTGCCCATACTCCTCCTTAGAGGGGATTCTGGGTAAGATTACCGCTCATCTCCTAGACCAGTAATATTCATAAATGGTCTTCAAGGCCTGCAAATGGGTTGAATTTTTTTTATTTTTTTTTTATTTATAAGAATTTCACAATACATAAGCAAGTCTACAAACTTAAACATGCAAATAGGCATGTGCAGGAAATATATTACAAAACAGTTTACAAAGGCAAACAAATAAACAAAGAACACATGCCTAACTAGCCCTCACACTAAGAGAGACCCTAGATAATTAAGGAAAAAGAAGAACAAATGCTACCTTAAAGAAGAAATGTAAATCCACCTGAGGTTCAGAATACACCTATCACTGCAATATAACCCACCCACCTAGGGAACCGCAGAGAGACGAGAACTAATAAAGGAAACTAAAGTAGAGGGGTCATAGAAAATATATGAAGCAGAATGTAATTTAACCAAACATTTACAAGGGAATTTCAAAAAGAAGATACTTCCCAACTGAAGAACACCTGACTTTAACAACAAAAACTCCCTTCTCCTTTTCTGAGTATCACGTGATAAGTCAGGAAACATTTGGATAGCTAAACCTTTAAACAAAACTGCCCTTTTTTTGAAATACATTTTAAGTAACCTATCATGATCAGATACCAAAGCTAATGATACCAAAAGAGTTGCAGGAACCACAGACTCAGAAATAAATACATCTAAGATTTCAGAAACATTTAAAACATCCATACTGTGTTTCAGCTGGCACTTCCCCCTCCAAATCTTTCATCTTCTTATTTGTAGGAAGATAATATATGTTTGAAAGCGGTGGGTGAGATTCCACAGGAACATTCAAAACTTCCAATAAGTATAACTTAAACATCTCCTGGGGAGTAACCAGTGGAGACCGGGGAAAATTCACTAATCTGATATTCATTGCCCTATATTAGTTTTACAACATTTATTTTATTTATTTATTTTATTTACATTCTCTTATATACCGTGCTATTCTGCATCAGTGCAGTTTACATTGAACAAACTGAAATTACATTGAACAGGGCATTATAACTTGGAGATAACTATTTTACAGGGAACATGGGCTATGGAGGGTTAAGTGGCTTGCCCAAGACCACAAGGAGCACCTGTGGGACTAAAAACCCCAGTCCTTCCGACCCAAGGATGCTGTCCTCTAGTGGGATTTGAACCCCCCGACCTTCCAGCCTGAAGTACCTTGCCCCAACCACTAGGCCACTCCTCCACTCCAACTTTCAACTTTAAACTTGAAACCAGATACATCTTTACAAACTGTGGTATATTTATCCTCCAATTGGGCAACTTTATTTTCTGTAATAGTCACTTGAGACTGTAAAGCAACCACTGAGTCTTGGCATTGTTGAACAGTCATAGCGTTCCCACGAATTAACAGCAAAGTGGCGTTGGTTTGTGAGACCAAACACTCACCAAGTTTTGTTAACGCTGTCCAAATGGAATCCAAGGAAATTTCGTCTGGTCGCTCCAAAGAGAAGGGTGCCATTGCAATTTGTGAAAACGAGGCCTCAGATATTGCCGCAACATTTTCCAACTCCCCTGAAGGAGAAGCAGCACCACACGGGACCTGTAACGCCTCACCGGTCCCCAACTCAGCTGCTGTAGACGATGACCCCGGCACAGCCGACCTCGAAGCCAAAGCCTTCCCTCCCACCGGAGAAACAGCATCGACCACATCGGGTCTCACAGCTCCAGCCGGGCTGAGACTCAGAAAGTCTGCAGGCAGCGCAGGTGGACTTTGCAGATCCGGAGTAAGGTCACACCCAGAGGAAGACGCCAGACTCGCCGGACCCGGGGTCAACGCAAGCGGGCTTTTTTCTCCAGACTTCCGAGCCTTTCCGTGCAGCTGAATAAAGGAATCCATTGGTCCGATGGACTTGGGGGCAGAAGGAGTGTTTTCCGGCTGGGGAGGGTCCCCCCCGTAGCTTCCCCTTTCGTTTCAGCATCAAAAGGAAAAAGCAGCTCACAGATGAGCGGATCTAGCAGCCATCTTGGATCTCTCCCATGGGTTGGATTTTAAGGATGCCCTTAATGAATATGCATGAGAGATTTGCATACATACTATTGCTAGTACTACTACTACAAATCATTTATATAGTGATACAAGGTGTACATAGCGCTGTACATATAGATGTGAGAGACAGTCTGTGCTCATCGTAGCTTACAAGCTAATCAAGATGAAGAACATCACAAAACTGGGGACGGGAATATGGTAAGATACTCTCTTATTCAGCATATGTGTGTGAGGGGCATCAGGATCCAAAAGCAGCCTTGAAGAGGTGGGTTTTAGTCTGGATTTGAATAGGGCTAGAGAAGGAGCTTGCCGTACTGACTCGTTTATATGCAGATCTATCTCATGCATATTTATTGAGGATATCCTAAAAACCTGATCTATTGGCAGCCCTTGAGGACTGAAGCAGGGCTATCCCAAGGGTTTCTGCTGTGCCGCTGCCCCTGCTGAGTGGTGACAATGCTTCCCACTGCCACTGATTCCGTCTTGGGGGGGGGAGGGCGGGCAGCAGCAGCAGTAGTTTAAAATGGCAGCTTTGTGCCGCTGCTTTGTTGCTCATACAGGCTGTGTGCTTCAACATACATGGCCTGCCACTTCTGACCCCCCCTCCTCCAGTAAGTTGCCTTGGAGGAGGATCAGAAGCGGCAGGTCATGTGTGCCGAAGCACATGGCCTGCCGCAGGCAACAAAGCGGCAGCACAAAGCTGCCCACCCGGGTTGGCCACCTAACTCGCCTAATGGATGGACTGGCCCTGACTTCATGTGAGTAGCACTGTCTTTAGGCCATCAGTTTTATCTATTTGCAGAAAATATGGCTAGTCTTGGTTTGCCTTATTGTTCAGAAACTTGTTTCTTACAAAAATTAAGTGTCTGAAGAGTAGTGTAGCTAAGAGTTCAGAAACAAAGTGTTCTTGGTCTTAATTCAAGGAATACAATTTCCAGTTGCCAGTTCACCAGGGGAGACCATGAATTTAAGGTTGGTGAATGGATCGCTAGTCCTGTGCCAGTGTGATTGGGTTATTGGGGCATTAATGGAGTGAGACGCTGCTGCTCCCAGCTTCTTTCAAGGCCTACTGACTGTTCGTTTAGGGGTGAGGGGAAAGAGACAGAGGAAGGAGGAGTTAGGACCTTGTTCCACTGTGGGAAGGAGAAACTGAGACTGTAAGATAGCAAGGAGGAAGACACAAAGAAGCCCTGAGACAGAGAAGAGAGTCTGTGGAGGAGAAGGGTGACCTGATGGAGAGAGAGAATAGGAAGGGGGGGGTAAGAAAAACCTAGGTGAGAGAGGAAGTAGAACATTTACTTGGCATTTTGTGGGGCGCATGAGAGTGCCATAAATCAGCCATTTTTTTATCAATATGCCTTATATGTAGGTAGGTGCCCTTGGTAAGGGGAGAGGGTTTATTGCTACTTCCTTCACACCTACGTGCACAAAAAGCTCATGGATGCTTACACAGTGATTTCTCTCACTACCACATAAACACTAGCATGCGCTAATTTAATTTCTTCCCTCTCCCCCACTAAGCTGCTTATCTCTGAGCAAGGAAGTCTGGCAAGTGTTGTTTTTGACTAGTTTAGTTGGATTTGAAATTTAATGTCCTACATCATCTTTCTGAATGTGGGGCTGTACTGCTTCTCATTAACAAGCCTTAAATTTTAGGGGAACTGAGGGTAATCAGTCTTTGCAGGTGAAAACTGTCATGTATCCTTAAAATCCTCTCTTAGGGGTAGGGCTTAATTTGTAGACAAAAAAAAGTGTAACTGTGGGCGGGGTCCTGCTCATTTCCTAGCACTCATCCTCTCTCCACCTCCGGGCCCTTTCTTATGTCTTACTCCCTATCCAGGTTTCCATTTCCACTTTCACTTTACCCATTTCTACCCTTCTCACCTCCTTCAAGGAAGACCTGTCTCTTCCTGTGGCTCCCACCCACTCCATAGCTCTCTGTCCTTTTCAATCACCCCCAATCCTTCGCCAAAACCTTCAAGACCCTTCTAACCTTCGCCTCTCCGCATATTTCTGCACTTGGTCTCCCAGCCCTACTCATACCCCTCATCCAATCACCTTGTCCCAATTGTCCTCCTAATCTCTAGTCAACTTCTTAGTCTCTCATATTCCTCCCGGGAAAACTCAAGTCCCCACTTTTCCACCCTACCCAGTTCCTGACTCCTCACTCACAATCCCACCCAAGCCCTGAGTCCCCACTTACACACCCAGTACCCAGCCTATGTTAGTCTTTTTTCTGTTTCCTCACCCAATCTTAGATTCTCCATCTAAGCCCAAGTCTCCACTTTCCCACATCCCCATATCCTCATCTACCTCCTTCTCCAGTACTTATTAACCCTTCCTTTCCTCCTCCTTATCCCAGCATTTGATCTTATACCCCCCCCCCTTAACCTTCCCCTTGTTATGACTTACTTCTTCCCCAGCCTCCACAATATCTGTCCTCCTCTTCCTTTTCACTCCCCCTGCATCTTTTTCCCATCCTGGCCCCAGCATTTGTCAGTACTAACCTCCTTTTCAGTACCAGCCCTAAAATTAGCTCCATTCCCCTTCCAGCATTAGCCTATTTCTATTCCCAGGCCAAGTATCAGCCCATTTCCACCCCTACACCCCCGGCCCCAGTATCAGCCCATTTCCAGTCCCAGTCCCTCCCTTTGCAGCTCCAGGATCAGCCCATTCCCATTCTCATTCCCCCCCCCCCCACAGCCCCAGTATCAGACCATATCCAGTCTCAGCCCCCACCCTACAGCCCCAGTATCAGTCCCACCCCACAGCCCCAGTATCAACCTATGGCCATTCTCAATCCACCAGCCCCATATTAATCTATTTCTAGTTACAGTTCTCCCCCAGTATCAGCCCATTTCTATTTCCATTCTTTCCCCAACTCCAGTATCGGCCCATTTCCAGTCACAGTCACCCTCCCAACACTGGCCCTCTTCCAGTCCCAGTCTTCTCCACTATCAGCCCATTTCCAGTGACCTAGGCTCTTTCCAGTCCCTCTCTCTCTCGTCCTATATCAGCCCCCTAGTCCCAGCCTACCACCCCCATCAGATCTGTCCAACAGCCACCTTCTCCCCAACATCACTCCTAGCCAGCTACCTCCTGTGTACCTCTCCTTGCCTGTTTCATGCTTTGGTTAACAAAGCCATGGGAGCATTTTCGTTTGCTCCTGTGGCTGTGCTGTATTGAAGCAGCCCTGCCATGGCATTTTTAGTAAAGCAAACTAAGTACTTCCTGCTTTACTAAAAATGCTGCAGTTGGGCTGCTTCAGTACATCACAGCTGCAGGTGCAAACGAGAATGACTGTGTTAAGCGTTAATATGGCTGTCGCTATGTCCTCTCTTCTTCTCCCTGCTCTGTGCTGCTGTGGCCGTATTAATGCTTAACACAGCTGCATGAGTATTTTTATTTGCTCCCACAGCTGTGCTGTACTGAAGCAGCCCGGCTGCAGCACTTTTAGTAAAGCAGGAAGTGCTTATTTTTCTTTACTAAAAGTGCTGCGGCCGAGCTGCTTCTGTACAGGACAGCTGCAGGAGCAAAGGAAAAATGCTCCCATGGCTGTGTTAATACGGCCACGGCAGCTCAGAGCAGAGAGAGGAGTTAGGATGACGGAATCTGAATGACTTCCACCACCTCAAGAAGTGCCGGAACACCATTCTACCCCATTCCAGCACAAATTAAGCCCTTTCTAGCAGTAATTTTATAACTGCGTTCATGCATGAAAAATACACACACAGTTTTCTCTGTGCTGACTTGGCCATATTTTAGAAGCCAAAATACAAGTATTCTGCTTTGAAATTTATCCTATGGAAATTATGCACACACATACATATCTGCTTTTTGGGACACACAGATTTTCAGGATTAATTTACATGTGCACAGGGGCGGCTCAAGGCAATCGGCTGCCTGAGGCGAAGGATGAGATGGTGCCCCCCTCATCCCCGTGGGGGGGCATTCTCAAAACTCCAATCAGAGACTGAACCAAGCCAAAAAGCCGATTAGATTATATGGAAGAAGTGCAAGATGTTTCCACACCAAGGAACTAAAAGATAGCGAGAACCACAGCACAATTTATAAAACTAAATTATAACAAATTTTTATTTTGTTGTTATAAACCGCGTTATGGTTCTTGCTTTTTATTTTTGAACATATATTTTGCATCCACATAACCCCCTTCAACAGTGGGCGCAGAGCAGAACCAAGACATTCACCAACAGAATGCAATATCTTAAAAAAAAAAAAAAAATCCGATTCTGATCATCTCACTAACGACAACAGCAACAAACATTCTCCAGTACCAGGCATATTGTGAACTAATACAAAACCCTACAACAAAGTCATCGAGTATCTATAGAGCAAATCTACTATACCATACCATATCAGCACCAACTTCCAAAACTCACATGAGAAGCCCATCCAAAAAAAGCATCACTCTAAATACTATTTTCCCAAAATTATACTTTACCGCAAAGTGAGATGAAAGAAAGAACTCTCACACACAGATACCTGCATTGTCAGCAGAAACTAACATAATGGACTCAGTGCAAGTAGCGTGAGTGCAACTAATGCCACCTCAGTGGGTGGCCTTATTTGCACCAGCAGCTGTTTTGCCACACTGAAATGCGGTAACTGCAGGGGGATGTAACTGCCTTCCTGCAGTTAGCCTACGGCCCTGCGTAATCAAACTCTGGAATTAGTTACCAGAGGATGCAGTAAAATCTGTTAGTGTAGCTAGTTTTAAAAAATGGTTTGGACAAGTTCCTGGAGGAAAGGTCCATAAACTATTATTAAAGAGGACTGGGAATGCCCTGAGACAAGCATTGTGGAACCTGTATGCCTTTTTGGGAACCTGCCAGGTACCTGTGACCTGGATTGGCCACTGTTGGAAACAGGATACTGGGCTTGATGGACCTTAGTCTGACCCAGTATGGCATTTCTTATGCTCATATGTTACCAGTGCAGAGCCTAGGAAACATGCTGTTAAATATGCCAAACAAGAGGGGCTCAACAGCACCCATGCAGCATCTCCCACTTCCACAAAAACAATAGTGATTTGGCGCACGAACACAGCACTTCCTACTCTCTGAAAAACCCAACACAACACAACACCTCCCACTCCAACATAAACACCAAGAAGGGCTTAGCAACCCCACCATAACTCCTGAAACTGTGCACTGGACCAGCATGTGTTAATGTAAATATATATTCTGTGAAAAACAAAGGAAATGCAAAATGCTCACACACAAAGGATCTAAAAGAAAAAGTGAGAACCACAGCACAGTTTATAAGACCAAATTATAACTCATTTTATTCTGTTATAAACTGCATTATGGTTCTCAATTTTTCTTTTTGAATATATATTCTGCATCCACAGGAACCTCTCCTTCAACAATGGGTGCAGAGCAGAAGTAGGACATTCACCCACAGAACTAAATATATTTTTTAAAACTCTGATTCTGGTCATTTCACTAACAACATTCTCCAGTACCAGGCATACTGGGAATTAATATAAAACCCTATAGAAGTCATCTAAGATCTACAAGGCCAAATCTACCATACCATACCAGCATAAACTTCCAAAACTCTTACAAGGGACCTACCCAGAGAAAAACGGCACTATAAATACTGCAGCAGGCCCTAGAACATCCATACACCTATTTGAAAAGCTGAACAAGTCAAATTAATACAGTGCAGTATAGATCCCTATGTGCAAACTCCATGTGAACAGAACACCTGACCTCAGTCACACACTTAGAACACAGACCCTCACCAAGTACAGAATAAGTGACTACAACCTAAAATAAAAATACGTAGACAAAAATTAAACTGAAACCCCAAGAAGCCAGATTCCACATGCAGTGCAACATCAGATAATTAAGAGATGCAGTTCCCCCATACTGTGTGAAATATAAAGATAGCACAAAATCCAATCACTAAAATGAAAATAAAATTATTTTTTCTACCTTTTTGTTGTCTGACCATTTTATTCTCGGATTTTGCTGGTCCTGATCTGAGGCTTCTGCTTTCCTGTCTTCTCTTAGCTCTCTTTCTGTGGTCTATGGTCCTTGGTCCATCTGCCATTTCTTATCTCTTCTTTTGTTTCCTTCACTTCCTTCCATCAGCCTATTTCCAGTCCCAGTAACCCTCCCCAGTATCAGCCCCCTTTCCAGACCTCCCCTCCCAGTACCTTCCAATATCAACCGCCTTGCATTCCCAGGACTTCCTCTGGTGTCATTTCCCTTCCAGTCCTCCTCCTTTCCCACTGTCCAGCCCCTTCTAGTCCAAATACTATCACAGGTATCAGCTCACGTCCACTCCTATTGCCACCCTCTCCCCCATCAGATTCCTTCCAGTCATCCTACCCTCTGTCCATCCCCCTTACAGTGCCATCCTCACATGTCTGCTCCCTTCCAGCCCCAGTACCCCCTCCCAGCCTCCTCCCCATTACCCAGCCACCTACCAGTCCCATCCCAAAGTGTCAGCTCCCTTCCAGTCTCACTTCAGTATCATCCTCAAGTGTCCGCTTCCTTCCAGCTCCCTTCCTGCTCCCACCTCCCCCCCCCCCCGGTGTCAGCTCCTTTCCTGCCCCCTCCTTCCCCTGGCAGTCCCTCTCAGCATCCGCTCCCTTCCAGTCCCATTCTCCCATCCCCCTGCATCAGCCCATTCCCAGTTCTAGCCCCCAGTCTTCTTCCAGTGCCAGCAGCTCTCTCCTCCTCCCCATCAGCCCAATTCCAGTCCCAGCCTATTTCCAGTCCTATCCCCCTTATCAGCCCACTCCAGTCCTAGCCCCCCCATTAGCCTATTACTAATCCTAGCTCATTTCCAGTACTAGCCCCCCGATCAATCCATTTCCATTGCTATCCCCACATTAGCTCATTTCCAGTCCCAGCCCCCCCACAATCAGCCCATTTCCAGTCCTAATTCCCCCGATCAGCCCATTACCAGTCCTAGCCCCCCTAATCAACCCTTGCTCCCTTATGCGCCCATTTCCAGTCCTAGCCCCCCTATCAGCCCATTTCCAGTGCTAGCCCTTCCATCAGCCCGCTACGTCCTAACCCCCCCAATCAACCCATTACCAATCCTAGCTCCCCTAATCAGCCCATTTCCAATCCTAACCCTCCTGATAAGCCCATTTCCAGTCCTAGCCCCCCCATCAGCCCATTACTAGTCCTAACCCCCCCAATCAGAGCATTTCCAGTCCCAGCCCTCCCAATCAGACTATTTCCAGTGCTAACCCCCCCCAGCCCATTTCCAATCTAAGGCCCCTCCCCCACCAGGAAAGTGCCCTGCAGTTGCCTGGCCGGCGCCTGGCTCACTGCTGCAGAGCCACGAGAAGGAACAGTGTTTCCCTCAGCGCCGGCGGGCTCAACTTTACAGAGCAGCGGGAAAGAAGGGAAACAGGCTCTGCAAAGGTGAGCCAGGCACTGGCCAGGCAACTGCAGGGCTCTTCTGGGGCAGCGGGGGTTCACGGAGTATGGAGTGTTTGATTCTGCTGCTGCTGAGAAGCAGCGGCAGGAGCTTGTCCAGCCCTTTTTTTTCAATTTTGAAGGCCGAGTGAGGCAGCCTTTTGGGTTGCATTTTTTGCCGCCCCCAAAAGTTGCCGCCAAAGGCGACTGCTTCACTCGGCCTCATTAAAGAGCCGCCCCTGTAAGTGCAAATGCCTCTGCTTAATCCCAGGAAGCTTGTAGACATACAGACTGCACATATGTAAATTTGCCTGCATTTTGGCGTGGCCCTTAGGCGTAGGACCGTGCAGGACCGATGAAACGTATGCTCCATGATGTTAGTGTACTGGTATGCTATCTGTACTTAATTGTTAAATGTTATGTGATGTATGTACTGCATTTCCACTGTTTGTACACCCAGTCACCATCGCTTTGATATAATTATTAGTGATGTATGTCTCCCTTACCTTTTGTCTAACCTTGTACGGTACTGTGACCGCTTTGATTGAAGGAAAAGGCGGGATACAAAACTTGTCAAATAAATAAAGAAATTTTGGGCAGGAAGGTTTATAAAAGCCTGCTTTCACTGGTAAAGCAGTTTTACCTTTTTGAAGTGATTTGGAAATTATCCTGCCTGCTTAGTGACCAAAAATAGAGCCTGTAGGAGGATCTTTTCTTGATGGAGAGAAAAGTAGTGAATCACAGCTGGCCATGGCTCTGCTTCACATCCCTTCTTTAAAAGTCCATTGTATCCTAGCTTCACCACTAACTTCTGAAGTTATATCAAATGGGGGGGGTGGGGAGGAGGTTCAGAAATGGGTGAGAGATCTAGCTGTCAGAATAATATTTTGTCTAGAAACACTCTCTTATCCGAATGCTCAACAGGAGTGGCTCCCAGACATCGCCCTTGATCTGCACAGTGTCACTGTCCTATGTTCTTTGACCCTAGGAAATGTAAGCCCCTGTAAGAAAAGGAACAATACTCAAGGACTCCAAATTGTGTTTTATTATTGATGAAAAAATCGCCTCATGTTTTACAGTCCTGACTTACTGCTGTAACATCCAGAGGAAGTCTTGACCTTGAATCCAATAATCCTTTTGTTGTTCATATATTCTGCTACAGTCTTGGTATACAGTCCAGATGTCGTTTTTCACAGAAATGCCATTAGCTGTGTATTCATGACTTTTGTTTTAACTTATGTTTTTATTTATTTTTCTACCTTTGATTTTAATTTTGTTTGTAAAAGCAGTGGATACACCTTCTACATGATATAAGCCATGCTTAAGAAGGGTATACATACCTTTGCCAGTTAAAACTGTCCAAGCACTGCATCTTCATTACCCCTGTGTTCCTGTTTTTCTTTAACCATTTGTACTGGGAACCTGAGAAGGGCGCTCATTACTGTTCCTTAACATGAAAGTTACGCCTATGTTTACTAAGCAGCGGTAGTGGCTTTCGTGCGATATCGGAGCCACGGCCCCATTGAATTCAATGGGTCCGTGGCTCCGATATCATATGGAAGCCGCTACCTCTCCTTAGTAAACATACCCTTTAGAGTTTTCACCTTATAACTTGATATTTTTCTCTAGATTTAAAAAAAAAAATTAAAAACAATTCATAAAGTTGAACTAGTGAAACTGAAATCTTTATCGCTCACCCTTTTGCCTAGTCACATCCCCGTGAAATAATGTTACGGAGAGTTTGCCGAGACTCATAAAGCCCACTGACTATTACCCAATGTTGCTAATCCATGTTGGAACAAATGATACTGCCAGGTATACCTCGGAACGTATCAAAAGTGACTTCATGGCTCTGGGACAGAGGGTGAAGCAGTTAGGTGCACAAGTGGTGTTCTCTTCAATCCTCCCTGTTGAGGGTAAAGGCCAAGGCAGAGAGGCTCGCATCCTGGAGATGAATGCATGGCTGCGTGGATGGTGTCATCGAGAGCGTTTTGGTTTCCTAGACCATGGGATGCTGTTCCAAGGGTTGCAGAGCAGAGATGGCATCCATCTGTCCAAGAAAGGTCAACGCATCTTCGGTAGTAGACTGGCTAATCTACTGAAGAAGGCTTTAAACTAGATTAGTTGGGGATGGGTGAAGAAAGCCCCCAGGTAAGTGAAAGCTCCCAGGTAGGTGATACATTAAATACCTTTATGGAAATGGGTAACAGGGGTAACATATGGAAAGCAGTGTGTATTAATGCCCGTAGCATGGGAAATAAGATCCCTGAAGTTGAAGCTTTGGTGGGAGTGGCTGACTTGGATTTAGTGGCAGTTACAGAAACATGGTTCACAGAAAACCATGACTGGGATGTAACTATACCTGGCTATACTTTATTCAGAAAGGACAGGGTAGGAAGAAGCGGAGGAGGAGTGGCACTATATGTAAAAACTACTATTAAAGCTTTGGAATTACAGAGCTTAAAAGGGAGAGAGGAGGCATTGTGGGTTAAACTAGAAAGAGGGAAAGAGAAATCTATTTGCATTGATGTGATATACAGACCTCCCTCACAAGAGGAAGAGGTGGACAGAGAGTTAATTGAAGACATACGCAGCATTGCTAGGAAAGGGGAAGTGCTACTGATAGGAGATTTCAATATGCCAGATGTTGATTGGCACATTCCTGCTGCAGTATCATCTAGAAGTAAGGAGATCCTGGATTCCTACAGGGAGAACTATTCAGGCAATTGGTAACAGACCCCACACGTAAAGGGGCCATACTGGACTTGGTGCTTACCAATGGTGAAAGTGTTTCTGATGTTGTAGTGGGAGATCATTTTGCATCCAGTGATCACCAGATGGTGTGGTTCAGTATTAGGACTAGGGCTGTTAGAATCCATTCCAAGGTGAGGATCTTAGACTTTAGGAAGACTAACTTTGCGAAGATGGGCCAATACCTCAGGGAGTCGTTAGTGGGATGGGAACAGCTGGGGGATGTAGAAAAACAGTGGGCAAAACTGAAAGGGGGTATTTTAAGGGCAACCAACCTTTTTGTTAAAATGGTAAATAAAGGCAAAAGGAAAAGGAGACCGCTATGGTTTTCTAAGGAAGTAGCTGAAAAAGTGAAGAAAAAGAGGGAGGCCTTCATGAAATACAAGAGATCACAGAGAGAGGAAGACAGGCATCTGTATTTGGGAAAATTTAGAGAAGCTAGCAAAGTAGTCAAGAAGGCAAAGATTCAAAAGGAGGAGGAAATAGCCAATGCAATAAAATGGCGGGATAAGACATTTTTCAGATATATTAGTGAGAAGAGGAAGGGCAAAAGTGGTATTGTCAGACTCAAGGGTGCAGGGGGGGAATATGTAGAAGCTGATAAGGATAAAGCGGAATTGCTTAACAAATATTTTTGTTCTGTGTTCATAGATGAAGAACCAGGAGCAGGACCTCAGAAAACACCCACAAATAAGAACAGAAGCGAGGGACATCTTAAACAATTTTCAGAAGACTGTGTTCGTGAGAAACTAGCTCAACTTAAAGTAGACAAAGCGATGGGACCGGATGGGATACACTCTAGAATACTGAGGGAACTTGGGGACGTTATAGCAACTCCACTGACTGACCTTTTCATTGCTTCGTTGGAGTCGGGAGTAGTGCCAAAGCACTGGAGAGAGGCTCATGTGGTGCCTTTACACAAAAGCGGAAGTAAGGATGTGGTTGAAAACTACAGGCCGGTTAGTTTAAATTCGGTGGTGAGTAAATTATTGGAAACGCTGCTGAAAGAGAAAATAGTGAGGTTTCTGGAGTCCAGCGGATTACAGGATCCGAGGCAGCATGGATTCACCAGAGGCAGGTCTTGTCAGACATATCTGATTGATTTCTTTGACTGGGTGACCAGGGAGTTGGACCGAGGGAGAGCTCTAGATGTGGTGTATTTAGATTTCAGTAAAGCCTTTGACACTGTTCCTCACAGGCGACTTATAAACAAACTGAGCACCCTAGGGATGGACCCTAAAGTTACTGCTTGGGTTAGAAATTGGTTGGGTGGGAGGCGACAAAGAGTACAAGTAAATGGAGCTCACTCTGAGGAGAAGGATGTTACCAGTGGTGTGCCACAGGGATCTGTCCTTGGTCCGATTCTTTTTAACATCTTTGTTAGTGATATAGCGGAAGGGCTGTCGGGTAAGGTTTGCCTCTTTGCGGATGATACCAAAATCTGCAATAGAGTAGACACCCAGGAAGGTGTAGATAACATGAGGAGGGATCTAGCTAAGCTTGAAGAATGGTCTAGAATTTGGCAGCTGGGATTTAATGTTAAAAAATGTAAGGTCATGCATTTGGGCTGCAGCAATCCAAGGGAGCAATACAGTATAGGACAGCGATGGCGAACCTATGGCACGCGTGCCAGCTGTGGCACGCGAAGGCCTTGCAGCTGGCACGCGGGCCATAGGTCCGCAAAAAAAAGAAAAAGCTGTCTCTGACTGCGGACGCGGCAAGGGCAGAATGCAGCGTCCCGCGGGGCCCCCTCCGCCCGCTAAGCCCCTCTGCAAGAGCTTTCAGATTCGCGAGGGAGAGCGTCTCCCTCGCGTCTCTGTTAAGCCCGCAGGGGCTAATGGGAAATTTCCCATCAGCCCCTTTAGACGCGAGGGACTGATGGGAAATTTCCCATTAGCCCCTGCGGGCTTAACAGAGACGCGAGGGCGACGCTCTCCCTCGCGTAGCGGAAAGCCCTTGCAGTGGGGCTTAGCGGGCGGAGGGGGCCCCGCGGGACACTGCACTCTGCCGCGGCAGCAGCCAGAGCCTGCTTTTTTTAAAAATAAAGTTGCCGGGGGGGGGGGGGTTAGGGCTGCTAATGGGCCGGGGGAGGGGGGTTAGGACTGCTAATGGGCAGGAGGGGGGGGGGTAGGACTGCTAATGGGCAGGGGGGGGTTAGGACTGCTAATGGGCAGGAGGGCGGGGGGGTTAGGACTGCTAATGGGCAGGAGGAGGAGGGGGGGGTTAGGACTGCTAATGGGCAGGAGGGGGGGTTAGGACTGCTAATGGGCAGGGGGGGGGGTTAGGACTGCTAATGGGCAGGAGGAGGGGGGGTTAGGACTGCTAATGGGCAGGAGGGGGGGGTTAGGACTGCTAATGGGCAGGAGGGGGGGGGGTTAGGACTGCTAATGGGCTGGAGGAGGGGGTGGGTTAGGACTGCTAATGGGCAGGAGGAGGGGGGGTAAGGACTGCTAATGGGCAGGAGGAGGGGGGGTTAGGACTGCTAATGGGCAGGAGGGGGGGTGTTAGGACTGCTAATGGGCAGGGGGGGGTTAGGACTGCTAATGGGCAGGAGGGGGGGTATTAGGACTGCTAATGGGCGGGCGGGCGGGGGTAGGACTGCTAATGGGCTGGGGGGGTAGGACTGCTAATGGGCTGTGGGCTGATGGGGGCTGTCTGGAAATGGGGTGATGGGGGTTTAGGGCTGGAAGTGAGTTGATGGGGGGGGGCTAGGACTGGTATTGGGTTGGGGGGTTGCTAGGACTGGAAATGGGCTGATGCAGGGACTAGAAGGGAATGGATGCTGGGTGAGGCTGGAACTAGAAGGGAGCTGATGTTGGGGGAGGATTAGAATGGGATGGGGCTGGGAGAGTAAAATGGAGAGGGGAAAAATATTTTGTGTGGGAGGGATAAAAAATCTACAATTGGCCGGGTATTGGGAGAGTAAGTGGGGATTGAGGATGGAGGGGTAAAATTTGAGTGGATGAAATAGGAATGAGGAAAGAGCAAAAGGAGAAAGATTAGTATGTTAAAGCAGATGTAGAGAGAGAGAATGGAAAAAAAAACTAGAAGAGAGAAGAAAGGACAAATGGACAGCAGATGATGGAGAGTTAGCAGAAAACATGAAGAAACCAGAAGAAAGTGGCTGGAGCAATTGCAACTGTGTAACTGAGCTGAGGTATTCTGTTTATGTAATTCCTTTTTGACATTGCCACTTGTTCTCTTTCCCCAGTAGGTCATGTATTGTTATTGTCTGAAATGTATTGGTTTAATATTTGCAGTGTTGCCTTTTGATAGGTATGGTGTGGTGCTTTGTGAGTCCTGGTAGTGCTGTTAGGATACGGCGGGTTTGCTATTGGTTCTAAATGGGCAGTGTTTGTAGTAGTTCCTAATGTGCCTGGCGGTTGGCACTGGATTATAGTAATGTAGAAATCTTTTAGTCTGTCTTTATCCATACACTCATTAAGAGACATGTTTACTAAAAGTTAGTGTATGTTAGCATTATGCAAATATTTATGCAAATTGACGTGCTGGCACTTTGAGGAAATTCTTTGGTTTTGTGCGGCAGTTTGGGCACTCGGGCTCAAAAAGGTTAGCCATCACTGGTATAGGAGGTGAAGTACTTTTGTCCACTAAAGAAGAGCGGAACCTAGGCATGGTTGTGTCTGATGATCTTAAAGTAGCTAAACAGGTAGAAAAGGCGACTGCAAAAGCTAGAAGGATGCTTGGGTGCATACGGAGAGGAATGGCTAGCAGAAAAAAGGAGGTGATAATGCCTCTGTATAAGTCTTTGGTGCGACCTCATTTGGAGTATGGTGTGCAATTCTGGAGACCGCACCTTCAAAAGGATGTGAACAGGATGGAGTCGGTGCAGAGGGTGGCTACTAAAATGATTAGTGGGCTTCATTATAAAGCATATGAGGACAGACATAAGGATCTTAATATGTACACCTTAGAGGAAAGGCGGGATAGAGGTGATATGATTGAGATGTTTAAATACCTCCGTGGCATAAATGTTCAGGGAGAGAGCCTCTTTCAATTGAAAGCAAGTTCTGCTACGACGGGACATGGGATGAGGGTGAAGGGAGATAGATTCAGGAGTGATATGCGGAAATATTTCTTTACAGAAAGAGTAGTGGATCCATGGAATAGTCTCCCAGTGGAGGTGGTAGAGATGAGGACAGTAACTGAATTCAAAAAAGCATGGGACCAACACAGAGGATCTCTAAAGGTAAAAAGTGGACTGTTGTAGTTGTTGTTATGGAAGGACAGACTAGATAGGCCATGTGGTCTTTTTCTGTCATCATATTTCTTTGTTTTCATCCTATGAAGAATAAAACTTTTTTCAACCACTCCAAGCTGCTAAGAGTCCAAGGCACAGCTACTGGCATCAACTATGGGACCAGCACTACTTTATCATTCTGTTAGACTAATTCAGAGTAATAGTTTATGCTCCCTTGCCAGCAGGCGAAAGTAGACTAGAGCAATTTTCGGTGATGCTGTCACTTAGTATATCTATTGGTGCAGCACTGAGAAAAACTAGTATTATCATCCTCGGGGGGGGGGGGGGAGGGGAGCAAGGTGTCTGAATTGGTGCAGCAGTGCAGATAGACCTGTCTCCCTTGGCACAGGCCACAGTTCTATGGCCTGTGAGACTGAGGAGATAGAGCTGTTTGCTCGTAGCTCTGATATGGCTGTCTCCTCGAACCGATGGCTGCCCTCTCTCCAGTGCTGTTAACCATAGGCTCCAGCACAGATGGGCCAATGAACGGACAGGACCTCTTCGAGCCCCTGAAGGAGGGGTTTACTAAGTTGGGCATAGGCCCCCTTCCCTCTTGTTGTCTGTTTGCTGTGATTTTCTGCTTTTTTAAAAATCTCTCCATTGTTTTCAGTTGGTTCCATTTGGCTCTTTGCTCCTCTGGCCACTGGGCTTCTCAGGCCTGTGGAGAAGGCTGGAGCAATCCTTCTAGAGTTTCCCAAGCTGACTTGACAGGTGCTGAGATTCCCTTTCACAGGTCCCTTTCTGCTGTGGTTGTGGGGTGTGTTTGATGATGATTTTTTCCATTGGTTCTTTTATTATTAGTGGCTTTTTGTTGTTCTGCAGCTATGCTAAGCGCAGAGTGCTGTGCCTCTTGGGGCTCCCACATGGTCAGCTCTGTTGCTGGCTCTTTTTACCCTGACTGCAAAGGAGATACGTCAAAGTCTTGGTGACGAGGGAGTGTAGTGAGGAGGCTGCAGGTTCAAGCTGGCAGAATCCCTCAAGCCGTTCGGAGCCCCAGGACTTTTTCTCAGCTGCCTTTGAGCAGCAGCTAATAAAACGGCTCACGGACTGTTTTCAAGCTCTGCTAGCTATGTGGCAGTCCCCCTCTCCCCAGGAGTCCGAGGCTCTGATTTCCCCACCAGGAGACTTGGGGCTCTCTGGTGTTTCTCCTGCTGGCATCAAGGGGTTAAGCATCCCTGTTCTGCCCTTTCACATGTCTCTCTGGGAGCCCCCACCTTATCCCATATGGGGATCGGCTGGGATCAAGAAGAGGATTCCCTGTCTCTAGCAGTTGAGCCAAAGGGAGCTTCCTCTTCTAGAAGGCAAAGATTGATCCACTTGTTTCACAAGGAGGACCTCTCCATGCTCATTCAGGACACTATAGTATTTTCTCCCAAGTGGAGGGTTCCAGGCGTCTGTCCAGGTTTTTACTCTTTGCGGAGCCTATGTGTTAGCTTGTAGTCTCCCATCAGGAGATGCCAAAAATGAGCCACAGAATCCTAAAGTACTCATCTGGCTGCCTCAGTGCGAGCCTCTGCCTTAGTGCGAGCTGGATCAGCCTTCTGGGCCTCCCTGTTTGGATATCATAGTCACAGCATTGATAAAGCACACAATCATCCCGGTAGAAAGGGGCACTACGATGGAGGAGTCTCATGATAACCCTCCTCAAACATGCCTTTACGACTTTGGCTTTGTGCACTCGGGAGTCTGAGTGTGCAGGCTAGGTGAGCAGAGCCTTCCTACACAAGGTCCAAATATTGCTAGACCACCCCAAGATGGTGGGACTCGAGTTTCATGCTTAGCTGATGCTCTGTACAACTTGATCAAGATTTCCTCCAAGTCCATAGCGGTAAGGTTGTGGCTCTGCAATTGGGCTGTGAATGCTGCTCCAGTTACTTTTTAACCTGCCCAAACAGTATAGCTCAGAGTGTCTTACAGAATGAAAAAAACTAAAATGCAAAGAATAGAATAAAAAAAAATTACAATACAAATAAAATGTGGTCTGATCTCTCCCATATAGTCTAGCGGTCAAGATTCCTGTTTTTCAGCCAGGCAGCTTGGGTTCAACAATTGGTATGGGAAGGGTCCTTCTTACGCATGAATGACAAATAAACAAATGAGAATGTAATGGATACCACACTATTCACAGAAGATGATGTTTTTGAACAGCTTGCAAAACTGAAAGTGGACAAGGCCATGGAACCAGATGGGATACATTTCAGGATATTGAAAGAGCTCAGAAAGGTTCTGGCAGGGCCTTTAAAGGATGTGTTTAATAGATCCTTGGAGACAGGAGAGGATTGGAGAAGGGCTGATGTGGTACCTTGTCACAAAAGTGGTAATAGGGAAGAGATGACAGACTATGGGCTGGTAAGCCTTAGCTCTGTAAAAGTAATGGAGGCGTTTCTGAATGGATTGCATGATCCAAGGCAACAAGGTTTTACCAGGGAAGATCATGCCAAACAAATTTGATCGAGTTCTTTGACTGGGTGACCAGAGAACTAGATCAAGGGCATGCGATAAATGTGATATACCTAGATTTCAGCAAAGCTTTTGATACTGTTCCTCATAGGAGGTTTATCAATAAACTGGACAGTCTGGGGATAGGTCCCAAGGTGGTCAAATGGATCTGAAATTGGTCGACTGACAGACGACAGAAGGTGGTGGTAAACTGAACTCACTCGGAAGAAATGAAGATGACTAGTGGTGTGCCCCAAGGATCGGTTCTAGGACCAGTACTGTTCAATGTATTTGTGAATGATATTGCTGAAGGACTGAAAAGTCTGCCTTTTTACAAAAGACACAAAAATTTGCAATAGAGTGGATACTTCTAAGGGAGTGGACAACATGAGGAAAGATCTACAAACACCGGAAGAAAGATCGGCAAACATTGGCAGTTAAGATTTAATGCAAAGAAGTGCAGAGTCATGCACATGGGATGCAGAAGTCCAAAGGAATTGTATGCGATAGAGGGCGAGAGGTTGGTTGCACAGACAAGGAGAGGGATCGCGGAGTGCTAGTGTCAGAGGATATCAAAGTGTTGGAACAATACGACAAGGCAATAGCCAAAGCCAGAAGGATGTTGGGCTGCATACAGAGAGGAATAACCAGCAGAAAGGAGAAGGTATGAGTGCCCCTGTACAAGTTGTTGGTGAGGCCTTACTTGAAGTATTGTGCTCAGTTTTGGAGACCATATCTCATAAAGGGATATAAAAAAACTTGAAACAGTTCAGGGGAAGGCGACCAAAATGATTTTGAGCCTGCGCCAGAAGACATATGAGAAGACACTTGAAGACCTAAGTATGTATACCCTAGAGGAGAGGAGGGACAGGGGATATATGATACAGACCTTTAAATACTTAAAACAAACCTTTTTCAAAGAAGGGGAAATTGTTGCTTTAAAGCTTACCGCCTTGCAGCTTCATCAGGAAATACTTTTTCACTGAAACAGTGGTAGATACTTGGAATGCCCTCCCCTCCCGCAGAACTCATGGTGTTATCAATTTGTAGTTGGGTGCTATGTCTAACATATTTTGAATTTCATTCTTTATCACAATTGTCTGTGAGGCCAACTGTCCAGGTGTCTGTCTGCTATAAAGGTATTAATTATTTATGCATTTATTTATGTACGATATGATTTGTTTTTTATCTTTCTTTAGTTTCTTTTCTATTCCTTTTTATTCTGATTTTATAAGATTTAATTAGTTTTCATTTTTAATTTTTCTTCGTTATCACTGGAAGTCTTTTAGTCTAATATGGTTTTAATTCTTAGTTTGTTATTTACATTTGTATTTATATTTTTTATGCTTTATGATTTTCATGTTATAACATTTTTAATTGTTTTGTGCAGTTGTTCTCTTTGAGGTTCCCCCTGATGAAGGCTGAGCTGAAACACAGCCGTGTTGGGGTTTTAATAAAGGACTGTTGGCTTTACTTCTCACCTCCTTGTGCTACTTGGTTTTAGTGAGAAAGTATGTGTGTTTTCCTGTGGTGGTGGGGGCAATTACAGTGACGGAATTCAAAATGGCATGGGATAGACACAGACAGAGGATGAAATTCACAGCATACTTCAATAAATAGAGGGGGGTGACCTGCACAGAGCGATACAACCACTCTAGCCACCTTACTGGGCAGACTAGATGGACCATACTGGTCTTTATCTGCTGTCATGTACTATGTTACTATGTAAGTACAATCAAAAATAAGCTTAACTAAATGAGAATCAAAGCGACCAGTTATTCAGTGATATTAATGTTTCATTCAGACAACCATGTTCTTAAAACGTTTTCAAATTTTAGATAAGACTGGTCAGTTCATGAATCTAAAGTAAGAGAAGTCCATTGAAAAGGAGCCGTAAATTCAACTACCTCTCATTCTTCACATAAGAGCAAGTTGAAAGTGCCTTCAGTTTTTACAGCTAGGTTACTAGGAACACATAAAAAAGGTATTAAACCACAAACCTAACTACACCAATGAAGCAATATAGTCGGAAGAAAGACCATAAATAGATTTGAAGTTTATTCTTGCACTGACTGGAAGCCAATGAAGGGAGTATGGTTATGGCGTAGTATGGTCATTTCTTGAAGCTTTAAACAAAATCTTAGCCAACCTTTTTCTTTATCAATTGTATTCTAGCCAATGACTTCTTTGGAAAGTCGAAATATAAAATATTATAGTAATCCAGGCATGACAAAATCATCACCTGGACAATTTTTGTAGGTCAGCCAAAGAAAATACATTTCTAATTTGCCTAATTCTGCGTAAATTTAACAAGGGCCTTTCTGACACAATAGATCAACCACAGGGTATCCCACAAGGATTGGCACTCTCTGCCATCCTCTTTAATATGTACATTCAGCTACTATGCAAAATTATCAATCACTACAAAATACAATATAAAATTTATGCAGATGACATTATGGTTTTTGCCTCTTTTAACGTAGATCAATCCCATTTCTCAAATCAAATGGCATTTTTGAAAGCAGTGGCGGATTGGCTACAACAACAAAACCTCAATATAAACTACAAAAAAACTGAAGCACTCTTTGTGACCAGGAACACTTCCTTTATCCCACCGGAGTCCCTGAAATTCCTGCATAACAACATAAAAGTTAAAGAACATGTAAAATACCTTGGTGTGCACCTGGATCGGAACCTATCGTTTCAAACCATGTTACCAGATTCACAAAAGCGGTGTACTTCAAGCTAAATATAGTGCGCAGGCTCAAGCCACTAGTCGACCAGACCCACTTTCACACAGTGTGTCAGGCCATGATTATATCAATACTAGACTATTGTAATGTGATATATCAAGGACTCCTGAAACAATCCACATACCCGTTACAACTAGTATGGAACATGACTGCTTGGATAATTCCAGGAATGGCAAAAAATGATCACATAACTCCAACTCTGAAGCAACTCCACTGGTTTCCGATAGACTCTCGTGCTAAGTACAAATCATTACTCGTTATTTTCAAAATCACTCAACAGATATAGCCAGAATCACTTCAGCCACTGATCACCAAGGATCTAACTCCGAGAGCAAAAAGAACAACACAACAGAATCAGCTGCTCATCCCTGTTGTAAAAACCAGAGTAAGGCAAGCAACATGTAAGCGGGCATTTTTAGTTTACGCTCCAGTGATCTGGAACACGCTTCCTGTGAACATAAGAGCCATCAAAGACCTAATAGACTTCAGAAAGGCTCTGAAAACCTTTCTTTTCCAGGAGCATTGTGAGCAACCAATGAATAATCCTTAAACTAGTAATTGATTTCTCCCAGATTGTCATTCCTACCAGGTCGTAGTTCATACAGTCCCTGGCCAACTAATGCTACCACTAGAGAATTCCCTTCCACAACACCTTACACACAAAGACATATTTTCCAGCATTGTTCCTGTGTACCCTGCCACTCTAATTGTTATTCCCAGTTGTAAATCTTGTACAGCATCTTCCCCCCTTAACTCCAAGTTCGATTACCTGTTCAATATAAAGTTCTAAAAGTTGCAATGTTGTATGTAAATCATTTTGAATGTAAGAAAGGCAGTATATAAAACTTGTAAAATAAATTAAATTAAATAAATTACAAAAAGTATTCCTGGGGATTCTAGGTTGGGGAGGATCTCCCTGCTTGTTGGAGTCTGTGTAGTTGGTTGGGTTGCCTAGAGATCAGGGGCATGGACTGAGAATAATATCATGGAATGTATGCAGCTTAGGATCCTCGATCAAGCGCCGTAAAGTCTTGCATGCTCTAGCTAGTCAGAAATGTGATCTTGCTTTCTTTCAGGAGAACTACCAGACAGCTATGGAGCACGCTAAATTGAAGAGAGAATGGGGCAAGTGTTTGGTGCTCCGGCCAATGGGAAAAAAGGGGGTGTAGTTATTCTAATCCATAAACAAATTCTGCTTGAGTGCACTGCTGAGTCTTCTGTTGCCCAAAGATGCTACATCATCCTGGGGGGATCCTTGGAAGGAACCTGGTGGTGTTGTGCAACCTCTATGGCCTGTAGGGCTGGTACCCCTGCAATTCTACATGCAAATCTCCGGCCTGCTCAGCAACTCAGGCCTGAACCAAACTGCACAGACAAGATGGATTCTTCACTTCACTTTTGCTGTGTTCAGCTACAAACGGCCTTCAAGCAACTGCTGGGGCAGCGTTTCTAAGTGTGCATACAGAAGCTATTGTCCGTGGCTGGCCTTGGACACTGGTACATGCCCAGAAGTTACATACTGTTGCCTCTGCCTGTCTTTTCACTATAGCTCCTTTGTTTGCAAGAAGCTGCTCATCATCTACCTCCTGATTCACTGAGAACACCTCAGACTGCCTAGTGCCCACCAATCATCGGACCTATGACGGAGGATTCTCACACAGAATAATGCATTCTGCGCTGGAAACTTTAGTTGTTAGTTAGTAGTGAGAGAGAGAGTTGGGGGCTTTTCCCACCTGTTCATACAGACTCCTGCACCGGTTCCTCTCTGCTGTGCACTACGTACCTGATTCCTGCGCCCTGAGCCTTCCGCCAGACGGCCCCTACGTGTGGGCTAGGCCGTCCTCCACAGGTCTGAGATAAGACTTTCACAGATACCTCCGGTTCGGACTTACTGCGGCTCGCCTGACGAGGCTAGAGCCCGCACTAGCTAGAAGCTGCTTCTGAGTGCCGACGGAGCTAAGGTACTGGCTTATCTCTCCTCTCCTGGATGGGCAAAGGGGTTAGCAATATATTTCTTGCTTTTCCTCAGTGCAGAGCGAATCAGTGACGTCTGGTTACTAATCTGTGATTTATTACGTTGTCCAATTGTATATTTGTGCTATAACAAATTGTTACATCATGTTCCTAATTAGCCATATATGTGTGTGTATTTTTCTATTTGGTTGCCTATAATAAAGTCTAATATATATATATCTGCCGACCAGAATTCTTTCGTGGCTCATTGCCAGAATAACTCACCGAACTTTGGGCTGGGATAGTAGCCATATTCCCCTAGACAACAGAGAGTCTAACTTATTTTTATGCTACTAATATACCCTACAGGCCCCATTGTCCCATACTCCCCTCTCTATGCTCAAATAACCTCTGGCATAGAGCAGCTTCTTCAGGGTAGGTTGGTGGTGGGAGGGGATCTTAACAGGGTCCTGGACCCCCTGGTTGATACGTCCCAGCGTAAGGATGGGGCCTGGGGAGAGTATTACGCATATTCTCTGCCGGTTCATGGACTGGTTGCAACTGGTGGATCTTTGGCGCCTGCTAATTTTATTTATTTATTTAATTTCTCTTCTATACCGCGCTATTCAAATTGGTGCGGTTTCCATATAACAGAACTTATACAATGCAGTCGGGCTGTATTGTATTTACAATGAACAGGGACTATCATTTGGACATAACTGGGGTAACTATCTACAAATTATTTACAAGACTTCTGGACAGAGATTATATGCATGTATCCTGAGCGCACGGGACAAGCTCTCGGATAGACTATCTTTTCATCTCTTACTCTATCTTTGACTTTGTTGAGGTTTGCAGTCATAGGCCTGAGGGAAATTTCAGACCATGCACTGATATGGTTAGATGTGATCTAGCGACCCCAGCTGCCTGGACTGCGCTTATGGAGGTTCCCAATGGAACTGTTTCAGGATGAACAGTTTGCTCCATTTATTAGAGAGCAGTGGGAGGAGTATGTCCGTCATAATGTGCAACATGTGGAGGCCCCTGAGTTTTTTGGGGAAATAGCTGAGGTAGTGCTGAGGGGTGATTATTATAGCGTATGCTGCTCAGCAATGCAAGCTGCTCAATGTGAGGATTGTACGACTGGAGTGTCAGGTGGTGGAGGAGCGGTGGTGCTATGCGCCTGCTCGAATCCTGACACATGGGCTCGGCTTATGGAGACACAAATTGCACTTAATGAGGGGTTACATCAGTGGACTAAGAAGTCCATTTTGTACTACAAATTCCAGCTCCACCTGCATGGGGATCAAAATGGGAGACTGCTTGCATGCTGTCTGAAGGAAGCAAGGGGGTCTCTGATGGTGGTAGCATTGCAAGACGGTCAGGGAATTCTGCATAAGGAAACAGGGAAAATAGCACAACTTTTTAGGGAATTCTACAAGCGAGATTGAGTTTCTCCTACTCTATCATTGACTATCTTCAGGATGTACACTTTACACGGATTGCAGAACAGCAAGCGGTAGTGCTGGCAGACATGCAGAAAGGGATTTGGCTGGCACAGTGTTGTAAGGCCCCAGGACCTGATGGCTACACAGACAAATTTTATAAATTGTTGCAGGACTAATTAGTGCCACTTATGGTGGAGATATATTGATGGCATATCGACCAGGGCAGATTTGACTGGGGTGCGAACCGATCCCTAAGTCCGGCAAGGAACCACTATAGGCTGAGTCCTATCGGCCCATCTCCCTCAGTGATTTTGACCTCAAGTTGCTGGCTAAAATCATGGTGGACCATCTGGCCCCCTTTTTACCTAGGTTGGTGCATGGCTCCCAAGTGGGGTTTGTGAGGGACTGGTACGCAGAAAGCAACTTGCGAAAGATTCTAGCGTCTTTGGCGTGGATGCACAAGAGGGGTCAGCCTTTGCTACTTGTCAGTTTTGATCTCAAAATGACCTTTGACGGAGTCTGATGGGACTACTTGTTCCAGGTCTTGCCGCGCTATGGACTGAAGGCTCCCTTTCTACAGTTGATATGGCATCTGTATTCAGAGCCAACAGTGGCGGTGCTAATGAATGGTACTCTGTTGGCGGCCTTTGATTTTTGCCATGGAACGCGGCAGGGTTGCCTTACTTTTATTTGTCCTATCTTTAGGCCCGTTGTTGCGCAAGATCTCGGATTGCTCGGTTGTGATGGGCATCCAGATTGGAAAGTCGGAGTTCAAAGTCTGTCTTTGCAGACGATCTTTTGGTGGATTTGTTTAATCCCCAAGAGTCGCTGTTGGCATTGCTGGAGGAGTTTCAGTCCTATGGTGCTATTGGCTGGTCTTAAGTTGAATATGGATAAATCGGAGGCGTTGGATGTGCTGGACCAATTGAAACTGACCTGAGGGTCGGCTTTTCCACTGCGGTGGACAGAAGAGGCCTTTACTTATTTGGGGATACAATTACCTCAGGACCCGGGTCGACTGTACAAGCTGACTTACACCATCCTGATGGCCATTTTAAAGATAGGATGCGGGATTGGTGGCCATTGCCCCTCTCTATGCTGGACAGGGTGGTAGTGTTTTTGCATAACTGTTCCTGAAGCTGCTGTATGTGCTGCAGACTGTTCCAATTAGACTTCTTAAGCGAGACATAGCACCACTTGAGAGGGAGTTGCATCACTTTGTATGAAAAGGATGTCAAGCAATGGTGGCCTTCGCGTACCTTTGTGGGAGTTGGCAGCAGGGAGGGTTGGTCTTCTGATATACAGAGGTATGTGCAGGTTTGTCAACTATGGCATCTGCGGGATTAGTTGAGGAACACATCTGTATTTATGCCCCAGGCCCATGAGGAGGATTTTGCATCTCTTCTTAGTGTTCTGGCGGTCCTACATGCAGAAAGCTGAGCGCATCCTCCATGGCTTCATCATAGCTTGTTGATTGGACTAGTCTGATGGGTTTGGCGGTATCTTTGTTCTAAGTGGCAGACTTCGGCTATGGTGTTGACTTCTTGCCAAAAAGGGGAAATGCTCAGTTTACCCTGGGGCTGGAGATCCACTCTTTTTCTGAGTGGGAGCAGAGGGATGTATGTCTGCTCTGGCAGGTGGTGGATCCAGATAGGGATATGCAGCCCTTTCAAGCCCTGCAGGAGGAGTTTGAGTTGGCAGGGCACCACTTTTTGTACTGCCGTAAAGTGGCAGTCTGGGATGCTTCCAGCAATTACTCTGTCTTGGAAGCCCTTTGGGCAGTGGAGCTGAGAATTCATGTGAAGGTGGGAACCTTGCTTGGGACTATATCGTGGATCCCTTGCCTTGCTCAGGTGATCTACTTACAAGAAATTTACCACATGGTGTGTTGGTCTCCATTTTCCCCCATGCGAGTTCTGCACAGTGGTCTTACTGAAGGGAGCGATTGTCCGTGGTGTGCTCGATCCTTGGCAGATCTGAGATATATGTGGTGGCATTGTATGAAGATTCAGCAGTATTGGGGATGGATTCAGGGCTACCTAAACTCACTGTTGGGCTAACCGCTAGGCTGGACTGTGGAGCTAGTAATTTTTGATGTGTTGACCCTTTATTGCTCAAGAGATGGGCGGCACAGCTGTTGATATAGAAAACTTGCTTAGCCAGGAAGCAGTTGATGCTCCATCATTGGAGAGTAGACTGCTGCATCATATTGGGAATGGCAGTGCTGTTTTCATGGCTTGATGCTTATGGAATGGCTGGCAGTTCGAGGGAGCACAAAGGATGCTTTCCTGGTTCTCTGGGGTGGGATATATCATAACCCTAGCGCCACGGGCATGTAATAAGTTACTGACATTAGGTCCAGGGAGTGGTTGCTTGGTCGGGGGAGCTGGGCTGGGGATGGATGTGTTTGTGCAGCGCTTATGTTGGAGTTATGGTCTAGTACTGGGTGGTCACTTGGTGGGGGGGGGGCTGGTAGTCAGTGTTTAGAGTGGGTTGGCAGTAGGGAGGTCTGGTAAGGGTTTGGATCGGAGGGCTGGGTTGGGGGGGAGTTTTTGGGTTAAATTGAAATATTGTTTTAAAAATGGTTGTTTTCTTCCCACAGTGTACCCGCTGTGCGTGGAATATGTTTGTTCTGGCTATTATTTAATAACTAAAGCATTAAAAAACATATTCCTGACAAATTGAGCCACTTGAAGATCCATTTCAAGAGAATCAAAAATGATTCCCAAGCTATGTAAAGTATCTGAGTTGTTCCCAACTGAAATAGTTTTTCCACCAATCCAACGTAAAGCAGTTTTTTCAATATTTAGCCTTAATTGATCTAAGCTCATCCAGTCAGTAATTTAAAAACAAATCTATAGGTCTCATCCAGTGAAGATTGAAAATGAATAAGTTGTATATCATCAGCATAAAAAAAATATATATATATATATATAAGACCCAACTGTTTCAATACTGTACCCACATAACTCAATAAACATTGAATAAGATGTGAGATTGTGAAGACCCTTGGAGGGGCCCCCTATTTTGAAGGCCAAATGGCTGACATTTCCTTACTCCATCTGACCATATAGTTGCAATTCTTTAGAAAAAAAGCAAACCAAATCGGTACTGTTCCGCAAATGCCAAATTCACTCGGGGTAGGCCCAGTGATTCCTGGAGTGCCTTTTGAAAGACTCTGGTTGTTGAAGATGCCCTGGGTTGGGTAAGAGTGTGGCTGGAGCCTACTCTTATGGGTCTAAAAACCCAAAAGAGTGAGCCCTTTTGTAGCTCCCAGTATTCTCCAGATTCTGCAGTACCTGCCTCAGGAGCCAGTAAACCTCCACAATGAGATCCAGTTTGGAGATGGCTATGGCTGTTTTACTCAGAACGGACCCATATCACATCCGACCAATGGGTCTTAAAGGTCCTTAATCGGTTACATGCTGGAGTTCACAGAGCCTCTTCGAAATGCCTTTCTGGAGTGTCCCTGCAGCTCCGATCAAGTGGGCTGAGATCAAGGAAACTCTGCAGTGCCTTCTGCAGTTGCAGGCTATTGTACCCATGCCTTCCACAGAGCAAGGACAGGGCCATTGCTCCATCTACATTGTGGTAGATGGGTAACTTTCTGGCCAATTCTGGATCTGAAAGCAGTCAATGCCAGGCTTCAAGTGCCTCATTTCTGCATGGAGACCATCAAGCCAGTTATTATATTCTTCTGGCAAGGAGAATTTATATCCTCCCTGGACCTTGCCAAAGCATACTTCCATATTCCCATCCAGGAGCACCATCAGCAGTAGTTTTGCTTCTGTGTCCTGGGATGCACCTTCTCGAAGGTCGTGATGGTGGTCGCAGCATTCCTGTGCAAGCAAGGCATCTTGGTTCATCCATACCTGGACAATTGGCTGATTCAGTCAGACATCTTGGACCAATCTAGGGTGGACATGGAACTGGTGATTCATTGGCTGGAACAATTGGGGTTAGTGGTCGATTATCCCAAGAAAGACTGGTCCCCTTGCAGGATTTAGAATATCTGGGTGCTTGATTCAATACTCGCTTGGGAAGAGAGTCTTTCATGTAGGAGAGGTTGCTCAAACTGCAGCACCAACTTGGGGAGTTTTGTGCTTGGCCAGCTCTCCAACCTAGGACCACTTGCAAATCCTAGGGTCCATGGCATCAATCCTGGAGCTGGTTCCTTGGGCCAGGGCGCACACGAGCCCTCTACAGAGAGGCATCTGTTGATGCCCTGGTCTCTCGGCTCCCAGTTTTTTAATCAGCTCCTTTGTCTCCCCTCAGGAAATCAAGGAGCAGTTGGCTTGATGATTGTACTCTCACCATTTTCTGGACGGGATGCCTCTGGAAACACCAGATTGGGTGATAGCTACCACAGATACCAGCCTGAAGGACTGAAGAGCTCATTGTCTGGGTCAGTTTGTCCAGGATCTCTGGTCATTCTCAGGAAGCCTTCTGGTCAGTCAGTCTGTTGAAGGCCAGAGCAATTCACCTGTCACTAGAGAGGATTCAGCCTCTCCTAGTGGACAAAGCAGTCTGAATTTTCTCAGACAACACTAAGGCTGTGGCTTACGTCAGCAAGCAAGGTGGGACTTTCAGTGCTTTTGTGGTAATTGAGTTAGTGGATCCGTGTCATTGGCAGAGAAATATCTGCTTGCCACATTGGCCACCCACATAGTAGGTGTCAACAACATGCAGGCCAACTTCTTGAATCATAATTCCATAAATCCCAGCAAGTCTAAACGAAACCCGCACGCATTCAACCCTATTATGAGAAGCAGGGCCTTTCAGTATTCGACTTGATGGCCACCCAGGCAAATACCTGGAGAACTCCTCCTTCAGCCGCAGGAAGGATCCCTGGGCAGTAGGCTTGGATACCCTACTCCAGGCTGGACTGCTATGCCCCCTCCCCCTGATCTCATATGGGCCTATTGATTCTGTTGGTGCTGGACTGGCTGCACAGGACATGGTACACAGAGCCTGTTGATTGGATCCCCTCTCTTGTTTCCTCAGGAGAAAGGCCTTCTGAGGTAGGGACTTTTGGTGATGGAAGATCCTGTTCCCTTTTCACTTATGGCCTACCCTTGAGGGGAGAAGGCTGTCAAGAAAGGGCTACTCAGGAGCCGTAGTGAATACCCTGCTCAGGGTCCAGAGGGCCTCTACTTTTTTTGCCTATGTGAGAGCCTGGAGGGTCTTTGAGAGGTGTGGTGTACCTCTCAGGTTCTGGAGGCCAGGAAGGTGGACATCACTGCCATTCTGTCCTTCTTGAAGTTCGGTTTGTACCAGGGATTGGCATCAAACTCTCTCAAGGTTCAGGTTGGGGCCCTAGCATGCTCCGGGTCTGAATTCAAGTGATAACATTGGAGGGACACTTTGGCATCTCCTGCTTCCTCAGACTGGTGAAGCAGATCCATCCCCCATTATGCCCCAATAGCTCCTCAGTAGAGTATCTGGTGTTGAAGGTTCTGAAAAGCCTCCCTTTTGAGCCCATTCAAAAGGCCTCTCTCAAGTATTTGACCCACAAGGTGGTTTTCCTAGTCACTATCACCTCTGCCAGGCAGGTATCTGAACTGCAAGTTTTGTCTTGCAGGAAGCCATTTCTGACTATTTTGATGGTGTCCATCTTCTTGCAGACTGTTCATTCCTTTCTCCCAAATATAATGTCACCCTTTCATCTTAACCAGACTGTTGTATAAGAACATAAGATATGCCATACTGGGTCAGACCAAGGTCCATGAAGCCCAGTATCCTGTTTCCAGCAGTGGCCAATCTAGGTCATACGTACCTAGCAGTTTCCCCAAAAGACACAGGTTCCACAAAGCTTGTACTGGGTCAAGAATTGATATCCTGGGTCCCTTCTTTATAATGGTTTATGGACCTTTCCTCCAGGAACTTGTCCAAACCTTTTTTTAAACCCAGCTACACTAACAGCTTTTACTACATCCTCCGGTAACAAATTCCAGAGTTTGATTACACGTTGAGTGAAAAAATATTTTCTTTTATTAGTCTTAAATAGTTTACCCTGTAGCTTCATTGCATGTCCCCTAGTCTTTCTATATTCTGATAACGTAAACAATCAATCTACATTTACCCGTTCCACTCCGTTCATTAATTTATAGACTTCTATCATATCTCCCCTCAGCCGTCTCTTTTCCAGGTTAAAGAGCCCTAACCTTTTTAGCCTTTCTTCATAGGAGTATCCTTCCATCCCCTTTACCATTTTGGTGGCTCTTCTCTGAACCTTTTCTAATATCGCTATATCCTTTTTAAGATACGGCGACCAGAATTGCACACAATATTCAAGGTGCGGTCTCACTATGGAACGATATAGAGGTATTATAATATCCTTTGTTTTATTTTCCATTCCTTTCCTTATGATACCTAGCATTCTATTTGCTCTCTTGGCCGCCGCTGCACATTGAGCCGAGGGTTTAACATGGTATCCACAATGACGCCTAAATCTTTTTCCTGGGTGGTGGTTCCTAATGTGGAACCTTGCATCGTGTAACCATAGTTTGGGTTGTTCTTCCCTAGGTGCATAACTTTGCACTTGTCCACATTAAATTTCATCTGCCATTTTGATGCCCAGTCTTCCAATTTATCAAGATCCTCTTGCAATTTTCCACAATCCTCTTGGGTTTTAACAACTTTAAATAGTTTTGTGTCATCTGCAAATTTGATAACCTCACTCGTTATTCCACTTTCCAGGTCATTTATGAATATGTTAAAAAGCAGCAGACCCAGCACAGATCCCTGAGGTACACCACTATTCACCTTTCTCCATTGGGAAAATTGGCCATTTAGCCCTACCCTCTGCTTTCTATCTTTTAACCAGTTCCTGATCCACAGAGGTACACTGCCTCCTATCCCATGACTCTTTAGTTTTGCCAAAAGTCTCTGATGAGGGACCTTGTCAAAGGCTTTCTGAAAGTCCAGATACACTATATCAACCGACTCACCTTTGTCCACCTGTTTATTCACACCTTCAAAAAACATAACAGATTAGTAAGACAAGATCTTCCTTGTCTAAAGCCATGTTGGCTGTCTCCCATTAGGCCATGACTATCTACATGCTGAGTAATTTTATTCTTTATGATGGTTTCTACCATTTTTCCCGGTACTGACGTCAGGCTCACCGGTCTGTAGTTTCCCGGATCACCCCTGGAACCCTTTTTAAAAATTGGTGTTACATTGGCGATCCTCCAATCTTCAGGTATTATAGATGATTTTAATGATAGTTCACAGGTTACTAATAGCAGGTCTGCAATCTCATTTTTCAGTTCTTTCAACACCCTTGGATGTATACAATCCGGCCCAGGTGATTTGCTACTCTTCAGTTTATCTAATAGTTGTAATACATCTTCCCGATGTATCGATATTTCCTTCAATTCTTCCGCACTTTTAAATACCACTTCAGTCATGGGTAACATCCCTACATCTTCCTCAGTAAAGACCGAAGCAAAGAATTCATTCAGTCTCTCCGCTATCGCCTTGTCGCCTCTTAGTGCCCCTTTAACCCCTCTATCATCTAATGGACCAACTGACTCTCTTACAGGGTTTTTGCTATGAATGTACTTGAAAAAGTCTTTATTTCGCGATTTTGCTTCCGCAGCAAGCTTCTTCTCAAAGTCTCCCTTTTGACTGCCTTATCGAAGCCTTGTATTTGACTTGCCAGTGCTTGTGCTGTTTCCAGGTTTCGTCGTTTGGCTCTTTTTCCATTTCCTGAAAGATGCTTTTTTGGCAACAACAGCCTCTCTGACCTCACCTTTTAAACCATGCTGGCAGTTTTTTGGACTTCCTTCCACTTTTCTTAAAGCGTGGAATACAGCTGGTCTGGGCTTCCAAGATTAGTATTTTTCAACAACACCCAAGCTTGATGTAAGTCTTTAACCTTTGCAACTGCTCCTTTTAGTTTTTTCTTAACTATTTTCCTCATTTTATCATAGTCTCCCTTTCGAAAGTTAAAAGATAGTACTGTGGATTTCCTTACTATCCCTCCTCCACTAATTAAATCAAAGGTGATCATGCTATGATCACTATTGCAAGTGGCCCCAACACCCTTATCTCTTGCACTAGATCTGGTGTTCCACTAAGTACTAGGTGTAATATGGCTTCCCCTCTGGTCGGTTCATGAACCAGCTACTCCAAGAAGCAGTCATTTATTTCATCTAGGAACTTTATCTCCCTAGCATGTCCTGCCGTGATACTGACCCAGTCGATACCGGGGTAATTGAAATCACCCATTATTATTACTGCGCTGTAACTTTTGTTAGCTTCCTTGATTTCTTTGAGCATTTCATTATCCATTTGTTCATTCTGGCCAGGTGGTCGATAGTACACCCCCACTGCCATCGCCTTCCCCTTTTTACATGGAATTTCAATCCATAGAGATTCTACAGCAGATTTTGTTTCCTGCAAAACTTTAATCCTTTCTGACTCAATGCCCTCTCTAACATAGAGCGCAACCCCTCCACCAATTTGATCAGCTCTATCATTACGATATAGTTTGTACCCAGGTATCACAGTGTCCAACTAGTTGTCCTCCTTCCACCATGTCTCTGATATTCCAATCATATCTAACCTCTCATTTAGTGCTATATATTCTAACTCTCCCAACTTATTTTTTAGACTTCTAGCATTTGCATACAAGCATTTTAGAGACTGTATTTTATTCATATTAATTTGGCTATTGGTAGACATGGGTAATTTGGGATCTTTAAGCTCTGCCTGCTCAGTACTCGAGGGCATTTGGGCTACTTTACTCTTTTTTGGAACCTGTTTGCTTTTGGTAGTATCCTTCAAGGATACATTCTTCCGAACCATCCGCTCTTGGGCGACTGTCTGCTTTCCCCTATTATCTAGTTTAAAAGCTGCTCTATCTCCTTTTTAAAGGTTAATGCCAGCAGCCTGGTTCCATCCCGGTTAAGGTGAAGCCCATCCCTTCGGAAGAGCGCCTCCTTTCCCCAGAATGTTCCCCAGTTCCTAACAAATCCAAACCCCTCATCTTTTCACCATTGTCTCATCCACGCATTGAGACTCCGGAGCTCTGCCTGCCTTTTGGGTCCTGCGCATGGAACAGGAAGCATTTCGGAGAACGCTACCCTGGAGGTTCTGGATTTCAACTTCCTACCTAAAAGCATAAATTTAGCCTCCAGAACCTCCCTACCACATTTTCCTATGTCATTGGTACCGACATGTACCAAGACAGCAGACTCCTCCCCAGCACTATCTAAGACCTTATCTAGGTGGCGCGTGAGGTCCGCTACCTTCGCACCAGGCAGGCATGTTACCTGGCGATCCTCACGTCCACCAGCCACCCAGCTATCTACATGCCTAATGATCGTATCATCAACTATAACGGCTGTCCTAACCCTTCCCTCATGGGCACATGGCCCTGGAGAAACTTCCAAGGAGGATCTTCAGGCAGGCCCTTCACTGTATCTGAAGGACATGTAGAGGGCATTGATGATATAATCTGGAGATTACTAATTCTTCCATTGGTTGGACCATCTCTTTGTGCTCTTCAGCGATCCGATGAAAGGACTGGCTGTGTCCTCGATTGTCTGCTGGATTAAGGAGATTATCGGCTCAGCCGGAGTCAAGGCTCACTGTTCAAGGGCACAGACCTCATATTGGGTGGAATCTGCCTGCCTTAGTTCCTTTATGAAGTATTACAGGTTGCATGTGGGAACTGGAGTGGATGGTGCATTTAGCAGAGAAGTTCTGGCCAGAATGTCATATTCCTCCCCCTCTGGGTCCTGACTGCTTGGGTACATCCCACTCATCTGGACTGGTCTAAGAGAATAAGGAAGGAAAATTTTTAAGTACCTAATAATTTAATGTAATTTATTAATTTATTTAACTGGTTTTCTATACCATCCTATTTCTTTCCTTGAATCCTGTTAGACCAGGCCAGGACCCACTCTGGCAAACTATTCCTACATGTTTGGGAGTTCTGCTGCCTCTTCATGGAGTGGTCAATTTCTGTTTCTGATGCAGAATTGAATTTGCTAAAAGAGTCAAATAGTTTGGACATAGTTATAACTGTTATTAATTTGCATAGGTTTTCTAAGAGTTTTTTTTTTTCCTGAGTTTTTCAATTTGCTTACTGCTTGGTAATTTTCATACTGGCTTCTCTCATGTTCCCTGTAAAATAGTTATCTCCAAGTTGTAATGCCCTGTTCAATGTAATTTCAGTTTGTTCAATGTAAACCGCACTGATGCAGAATAGCGCGGTATATAAGAGAATGTAAATAAATAAAATAAATAAATTGTTGCACCACTGGATATACTAAGTAATGACATCGCTGAAAGTTGCTCTGGTGTGTCTACACCTGCCTGCTGGGGAGAATAACCCACTTGTCTGGACTGGTCTAGCAGGATTTGAAGAGCGAAAATGATCAGGCATGTAAATTTCATCTTTGTGCAGTTTTGTTATGATTTTCAAACTAAAATCTTATGGAAACATAATAAATCATTTAGGGGCCCATTTACTAAACCACATAAAGCTTTTGTAATTAGTGTGCATTAACACCAATAGTTAATCCACTGAAGCTGCAAAACCCTTGGTAATGTCCCTATTGCTTTGATCAATACCACACATTAAGAGTATGGCAGCTGATGCAGATTGCACTTTGCTATGCCTCTGCAGGCAAGTTAATTGTTCTGTATTACCTGCCACATAAGTCTTTAACATTGGTATTGTTAACATGTATTAACTTCAAGATATATCCCCAAATCCTTTCCCTAATCCCTCATATGAATTTCTGCATTAGAGCACATTAACTACCTTAGACACCTGGCTGTTACCTGTTCAACATCTAATGTGATTTAGTGAATAAGTTCCTTAATAAATGCTTTTGGAGAAGGCATGGTCCAAGGGTTAAAGTACTAGACCATGACTCAGAAAGATGCTGAATCATGAGTTCAAAGCTCTGTTTTCTGTGAAGCCTTGTCTTCTCCTGCCAATCTTAATGTGACTCTTCTAGTCAATAATAAAACGAAACCTTTGGCTCACAGCTATGTAGTAGTGAGCCGATAGGTTAAACCTTTATCAGACTGATGCTCACTGCAGCAAGTGGTTTCACATCTGACCTTTTTATGTTTCTGTAGACAAATCGGGGTGGCATATGTGACCGCCACAAGCACTGCTTTGGCTACAGCAGTGGGGCTGAACCTCTACACCAAGGTACTGACTGAAATTCTAACAAATGGGCATAGGGTGAGGGAGGTTACGGAGAAAGCTGGGGCAGAGTTGAAGAAAAAAGGGCGTGGACAGAAATAACTGGGCAGCCTGGATGCACCAGCAGCTCTTTCTGGCCTCATGGAGTGACATCAGGGGCCATTTACTAATAGTTATTGTGTGTTAACAGCATTATCATGGTTACCTGCTGCCTTATTCAATTGGCCCCAAGGCAGATAACTTGCAATAAACAATATCAAATAAACTAAAACTGTAACTAGTAAATTGCCTTCCATTGTGTATTAATTGATGTGTGCGGATACTTTGAGGTTTTTTTTTTGTTTTGGTTTTGTTATTTTTTTTATCTGATGCTCTTTGTATTGTTTGTGTGCTTTTGTTTTTCATATTTTAATTTTTCTGCTTGTAATTTAACTTGCTTTACAGAGAGAGGAAGTGACCTCAGTGATGACAGCAGAGCTCCGTCAGGGATAAATAATAAAGTCTAACTTTAGCCCTCTGATGCATTTCCAAAGTGATCTAAGAATAGAGAGTGTGCCAGTGCCCACCCAGAAGAAGTTAGAAAAATTTAAGTACACGTCAGCTGGGAGGGAGAGCAGCAGAAGGAAAAATGCACATGGCCACAGAGGAGTTGAGAAAATGGTGGCAGTGAGCACAGTCTCCAGGGGGAAAGCGAGTGGGAGCAAGGAATACGATGGCCTGATGTTCTCACTTTGAAAGATGAAGCAGTGGTTAATGGAGCTGAAAAATTAAATGAAATACAAACGGTTAAACGAAGTAAACTATGCTGGGTTTGATTTAAAATGGGACACGAGTGAATTGGGCCATCAGATGAAGGAAAAAGCAGAGCTGCGGGATGAGAAATTATTGTTGTCAGAAGCTAAAATGGAGAAAATCAAGGACCTTGAAAAGCAGTCGCACGGGAACAGTATTAGCATTTGACGAGTTCCTGAGACTGAGCCCTTTATGAATTCTGAAGTTGTACAGGAGATCTGTGGGGCAGTGCTGGAAAGTGATTAAAGCAGAGAGGAAGAGAAGGATCACATAAAAATTGACCATGCACGTAGAAGTCTGGGTTTGAGAAGAAACAACGAGCCCATATGTGATGTTGCTTGTATTCATGACTTTGTGATGAAAGATAAGTTAATGCTGAAGACAAGGAAGATGGTAATAATCAATTGGAAAAACTGTAAAGTGCAAATACCTAATGAATTCTCACCGTTAACTTTGCAAAAGAAGTGGGACCTTTGGGAAGTTACTGGGTTTCTTAAAGAAAACAAAGGGACCCTTTTACTAAAGTGTGGTATGGTTTTTGCCCCTAATGGATGTTTTTGAGTCAAAATCAGCATGCGTTAGATGCAGCCATATTGTGGTAATTGTTGGGGACATGACCAGCTTGTGCCCAACAGTTACTGTGCAGGTATGCCCCTTAACATGTGTTCTGTTCCTTGGCGATTACCACGAGTGCTCCTAACACCACTTATTGAGATGGCAGTAGGTACCCCCATTCTAACTGCAACATTGATGATTAGTCTGCTTTACTGACACTCATGCTAACTGCAATGTGCCGTCTTTTCAGGGCAATGCCCACTCTACTCCCTAACCTCACCCAGACCCCACCTAATCATGCAATATGCAATTAATATACATTTCAACATTTGGTAATTGTCCTGCCTACATGGTAACAATTACCACAGGCTCATTGAAATGGTTAACGTGTGCTAACCGCATAACACATTTTAGTAAAAGGGTCTTAAAGTATTGTTGACTTCCCTTTTGTGTTGCTGTAAACAATCAAAAGAGATTCCAAGACAAATAAAAAATAGTGGAGAGCCCAATGGAGACATGGAGAGCCCTGAAAGCAGACGGCCTGAATAATCTTCCAGAGGAAACTGAAAAAACTGAACAGACTTCAGAAGGAGCAAAACGAACTAGTGAAGTGGCTTAGATTCTCCAATGGAGGGAAAAGACAAAAGATTCTCTGTGAGCCTAGAGAAGGGCCTTAATGGAACGTTTGAGTGGTAGTGAAGAGTGCGTAGTGAGCCTCCTAAGATTTTGAAATGTTGGATGGGACTGTAACTATCGCTGGAGGAGGAAGATGTGAATTACGGTATAATGGATATATATGGTGTGTAAGTTGGGTGTTTGGGGTGTGTAAATAGGTAAGCCAGGCAAGTGACTGTGTGCATTGGCTTTAGGGGATTAGATGTGACTAGAGTGGAAATGAGAGAAGTGGAGGAGTGGTGTAAAGTTGATAATACTTGATGCAAAAATTAAGGCTGCCTCAAGGGGTGGTCAGTTCTCTCAGAAAGGATACTGGCAGAGAGGGATCTTGGGGGAGATGGATAAGAGGAGTAGTGAAAGGGGGTGTGATGATAGGATGATTTGTGTGTGTAGGACTAGAGATGGGATAGGGATGGAAGTTCAAGGTAGTAAACAAGGAGAGGGATTTGGAGTGAAGAGTATAGGGAAAGAGGAGGAGGGCAAGTCCTTTTATCATGGGTCATATGAGACAGTTGGGACGGTTAATATCCATGGGCTGTACAGTCCCTTTTAAGAGGCAATTTCTGTTTAAGGAAGTGTTAAGATTGGATCTAGCCATTGTATTTGTGCAGGAAACCCACAGGCGGAGAAGAAATGAAAAGTTTATTTATTATTTATTTATTTATTTGCATCTCTTATATACCGCGCTATTACAATCAGTGCGGTTTACAGTGGAACAGAACATAAAACAATGTAGCAGTTACATTGGGTTTACAATAAAACATGGGATACAAACTTGGAAAAACAGGGGAAAAATTATGTACAGTGTTATAGAAGTGGAGGATTAAAGATCAAATGAGGGCATGGTTAAGGGTTGTAATGTAAAGAGTGGATATGTAACAGGAGGGGTATCAGGCTAACGGTTTTTGTAGTTGGGGTTGCGTTAATTGTGAATCTTGGAGAGTACGTGTATTATGTCGGGGTTGGCTAGGGGGGATAAGATCGGAATAGTGTTTTAGGAAAAGATGGTGTTTGATAGCCTTTTTGAACGAGATTATATTGGTAATGGAACGAATTTCTGGGGGGAGGGAGTTCCATGCTCCTGGTACAAATAATGAAAAGGCTCTATTGGATGTTGTCTTTGAACATTTTGTGATTGCTTTAGGCACTTCTAATTTGTTCAAGCATGACGAGCGTCTGTATCTGTTTGGTGGTATATGTTGGATAAGCTTGGTAAGCGGGGTGGTGGGCTGATTTCTTGAGGCCTTGAAGGTTAGAACGAGGGCTTTGTAGACAATTCTAGCTTGTAAAGGCAGCCAGTGTAGGTTCATCAGCACTGGAGTTATGTGCTCCGATCTAGATATTCCGGAAAGTATTCTTGCAGCGGAGTTCATGGCTAACCTCAGGGGTTTCAATGTTGCTTGTGGGAGCCCAAGGAGGATGATGTTAGCGAAGTCAAGGTGGGGGGTTACCAGTGCTTGGAATATGGTGCGGAAATCAGACGGATCAAGTAGTGGTCGTAGGTGTCGTAGTGAACGTATCTTGTGGTAAATAGATTTGGCAGTATTTTTGATATGCGGTGACATGTCCAGCTTCTGGTCGAGGATGATGCCCAAGTACCGGATGGTAGGTTTGACTGTGAGGTCGTAGTTACTGAGGAATAAACACTACCCACTACCACACTCCACTAAATCAGGAGCAAAGAAGGGAGGGGTGGCAATTCTAATAAGGAGAGTGTTGCTGTTTAATACTAAGAGTACTCAAGATGAAGAGGAGGGGAGATCTTATTGGTTAAAAGACAGCTGGGAAGGAGGTAACATATGGTACAAGGTGGTACACGTTGGTTACTATTTGTGTGTCCCAACAATGGCCAAGCTCTTGTCTATGAGATACCACTGCTGGAGCTTGCACATTTTGCTCAGGGAATAGTTTTTGTGAGTTGGGGCATTTCAATTTAACACTGCATGAGGAACTAGATAGAACTTCAGAAGGGAAAGAAGGATCAAGTGAGACAAAACATAAGTTAAAGTGTTTTCAATTCAGCTTTTTAACCTAGTGGAGGTATGGTGGCATTTGAATATGGGCCAGAAGGAATATTCTTACCATTCCTATTTGTACCAGAGTATATCAGGATCGACGTTTCCATTTCTATGACAAAAATTTAATACAATACGTTCAGGAAGCTGAGATTGAGGCAATAGTGGGCTCTGACCACACTCTTGTGTGGTTCAGGATTAAGAACTTAGACCTCCTGAGGATGTCCACCAAACAATTAGACTATTTGGCTATTAATAGTAAGGGGAGATGCAGATGGAGATGGTTTGGGACTATTTAAAATTAGTGATTAGGGAGAGATTTTTACTGTGAGCAGCGAAGAGAGAGGAAGAAAGATAAGCAGAAGAAAATTAACTTATTGCAGAATACAATTAAAATACTGGAGGAGAGACACAGGATGGGGGGTGCTAAGGAGGTACCAATGGAGTTAGGCATGGCAAGAGATCACATTAAGGAAATGTGAATTGATGACATTAATTTTTAAGCCCATGAGAGGCCCAAATGGTATTATGAACAGCAGAATAAAACTGAGAAGCTACTGGCATGGAAACCTAAGGAGAGTTAAAACAGCAAACTGTCTAGGAACTTAGTGGGGAGGATGGGCCAAGAATCTATGGAGACATTGAGATTAGAAAGTACTTTGTTAAATACTACCAATGAGCAAGATAGAACAACTAAGGATTTGAATATAAGCTAATTTCTAGGCTCAGTGGAGATAGCAAAGGTGTCATCTAGAAGTAAAGGCTGTTAAAACAGGGAGATTACTGCGATGGAGGTTCAGAGAGTAATTGGAACCTTGGCAGGGGATTTGATGGCATTACAGCCAAATTCTATAAAACATTTGGAGGTCTTTTGGCAGGACTGATGGCAGATGTATTTAATAGGATGTTACAGGGAGAGCTTTTTCCACAGACTAAGGGTAAAGCAGGCATTAGTTATTCCAATGGAAAGGAAGAACAAAACTAACTGTAGGTCATGTAGACTTATGTCTTTATTGAATATAGATGTAGAGATCTTGGCAATAATTTTGGCATTGCGATTTTCAGTAGAGATACTACAGCTGATGCAGGGTGATCAAACAGGATTTGTACCTAGGAGGCAGTCTTCTGATAATAGCAAATACTGTACAAACCAAGTGAATAATGTATAATAGGAGAAACTACTTGCAATGTTGAGTTGATGGATACAGAAAGTACTTCAAGTTCTAAAAAATAACAGATATGGGGGAAAATGTTATACCAAGGGTGATCTGTGAGGATCTCATTGGGTATTCTTATCAGCGAGAATACTTCCCAGAGGGCATTCACAATCAAAGTAGTCTTCATGTTCCATAGAGCAATGGCCTTTGGGTATCAGGTAGCGTAGCTAGTATGACTAACATATACTTGTTGCCTCGGTTTGTTTGCTCCAAGGGACCTACCGGGTCCATGGCCACACTTTTGAATAGGGTTTCAATGATACCTTTAGGCACTAGAAGAGCAAGTCAGGTTCTAGCGGGATTATGAAGTTGGCAGGTGGAGTATGGCTGTCAATATAACTGCACCTGTTTATGGACCCAGAGCCAGAAAAATTGGGCTAAAACGTGCTTGTAGCGTGCATGAAAGTTAATGGTAACCATCCAATTTATTTCCCTTTGGACACCTGAGACTAGGCAAGGGTATCCCTTGTCACCCTTGCTGTTCGGATTGGGGATGGAACCATTTGCAGAAGGATAAGACAGCAAAGGGATATCAGTGGGGTGGAGATTGGGTGAACTGAATATAAAATTAGTCTGTTTGCAAGTGATGATAATATGCTGGCTTTGATGAAGCCTCAACTATACCTCTCTCAGTCTTATTGAGAGAGTTCTCAGAATATGGGTGAGCATCCAGCCTCAAGGTAAACATGCATAAAATGGAAGAATTAAATCTTAGTCTCTTCAAGGATGGTGGGGAGATTGAAAGAAAGATTCCCCCTTAAATGGGCTCAAGAGAAACAGGGATATCTAGGAGTGAAGATTCCTAAAGATTTAGCAAGGATTTGGTTAACTCCATTAGAATTAGCTTGGATAAGTGGCAGAGGAGCAGAGCGACTTTTTCTTCTGGTTTGGGAGGATAGGAGTGGCTTGGTAGTTAGAGCGGCAGACTAAAACCAGGGGTGCCAGGATTCAAATCCCACTGATGCTTCTTATGGTCTTGGGCAAGTCACTTAACCCACCATTGCTTAAGAACATAAGATATGGCATACTAGGTCAGACCAAGGGTCTATCAAGCCCAGTATCCCGTTTCAAACAATGGCCAATCCAGGTCACAGATACCTATCTGGTTTCCAAAAAGGTACACAGATTCCATGTTGCTTATCCCAGGGTAAGCAGTCGATTACCCTGGTCACTCTTTAATAATGGTTTATGGACTTTTCCTCCAGGAACTTGTCCAGACCTTTTCTAAACCCAGCTACCATAACAACTTTTACTACATCCTCCAGTAATGAATTCCAAAGTTTGATTACACGTTGAGTGAAAAAATATCTTTTCCAGTTAGTCTTAAAGGGCAACATTGCAGCTTAAATGCATGTACCCTAGTTTTTCTGCTTTTTGAAGGAGTAAACAGCCGATCTACATTTACCCGTTTCACGCCATTCATTATTTTATAGACATCTCTCATATCTCCCCTCAATTGTCTATTTTTCCCACTTTGAAGAGTGTAGCCCGGGATACAGACTAAATTGTGAGCCTTCCTGGTACAGGGAAATACTCACTGAACTTAACTGTAACTTGCTTTGAACTACTACTAGAAAGGCATGAACTAGATACATAAACACATAATTGCTAAGACTTCTATTTTTATTCTAAGTGCTGCCGATAAAAAATCTTTTGGGTGATGCATTTTATTTGGCAAGGAAAGAGGCCTAAGGTGGCAAATAGTATTCTTTATCAAACTAAACAGATGGAGGTAAGCATGGCATGCGGTGGGAAGGGGTTTTCTTCAAAGCACCGGCCAGACAGCAGTTCAGGAAAAACAAAAGTAGTTTTTATTCTGTCTCAGCTTGTTAAACCTCCACAAAGCAAATCCCAGAACAGACAGCAGTTCAGGGAAAACAAAAACAGCTTTAAGTCTGTCCCAGCTTGTTAAAACTCCACAAGCTGGTTCTCTCGACCCTTCCTCAGCCCCAGTTAAAGCTCATTTGCATGGCTTGCCCTGGAAGGCCTTCTGGCTCCATAGGGCTTCTCTCCCTTCTGCAGCTTGCTGGGTTCTTGACCTCTCCCTGTGAGCCATGAACTCTGGACTGCAGACTCTCTTAAAGGGGATGATAATCCCTTTTGGAGAGGGACGGGTAGCATTCTATATACCCCATCACACACCCTCCCCCTCAGCTCAACCATGCCTCATTGAGTGCCTGCCTCACCTGGGACCTGGAAAAGAAAGTCCACGTTCAGGTGAATCTGACCAGCCCTATGGTGGACCTGGAACTGGTATGGTTGGAGACTCAAAAACTTTCACATCAAACAGCTGTTTGTTTTATGTTGAGCCAGCCACTTCAAGGGTTGGTGGTCCATTATCAGAGTAAATGGACAGCCAAGCAGGTAGTATTTGAAGGTTTCAAGTATCCACTTGACAGCCAGGGCCTCCTTCTTGATCACCGCTTAATACTTCTGAAATCAGAGCTAATCAGGATGGGTTCTTGATATGCTGGAAGGCCAGGTCCTGGTCTGGTGACCACTGGATCCATTTGGGAGCTCTCTTCCAGAGGAAATTGGTTAACAGCTCTGCCACCTCTGCAAAATTAGGGATGAACTGGCGGTAATAGCCAATCAATCCAAGGAAGGCAAGAACATCTTTCTTTGATTTTGGGGTGGGGACCAGGGCAATGGCATCCACCTTCAGTAGTCAAGGTTGTATCTGCCCACTCCTGATTAAATGCTCCAGGTATTGAACGTCCTGACCTCCCAGAAAACATTTTGTGGGGTTGGCCATCAATCTGGCCTTCCACAGGCTGGTCAACGCAGCTTGTACTTTGGTTAGATGGGTGGTCCAGTCTCTGCTGTAGATGACAATGTCGTCAAGGTAGGCAGCCGCATACTCCTTGTGCGGTATCAGTAAGTGGTTGACTAGGCATTGAAACGTGGCAGGAGCCCCGTGTAATCCAAGGGGCAGCACTGTAAACTGGAACAGACCTTGCAGTGTCAGGTAGCCGGAGTCAAGGGCACCTGCCAGTATCCCTTGGTTAAATCCAAGGTTCATATAAAGCGTACTCCACCGACTTGTTTGATTAGCTCATTTGCCCTAGGCATGGGATACGCTTCCAGTTTAGAAGCTGCATTGACCTTCCGGAGGTCAATGCAGAATCTGATGCTTCTGTCAGGTGTAGGAACCAATACGATGGGTGATAACCAATCACTCATAGATTCTTCAATAACTCCCAGGTTAAGCATCTCTTCCAGTTCCTTTGTGATGGCCTGTTGCCAGGCCTCCAGAATCTGATAGGGCTGTTATCGGATAACCACCCCAGGGTCAGTAATGAAATCATGGTAAATGAGTTGGGTTCCTCCCAGGTGAATGGAGAGCACCTTTTAGATTCCGGTAGGCTATTGATAATCCCTTTGGAGAGGGACGGGTAACATTCTATATACCCCATCACAGTGTATCCAACATATGAGATTTATATATAGCTTCCCAACTAAGAATTTTATTGGACTGGAGGGAAGGGGTAACGGGGTAGCACTACGTACAGATGCAAAATATTATTTGGGCCATATTATGCTCAGCCACATTCCTTGACTGCCCATGAGGAGAAAAAGTGTTCAGGACATCTTGAATCCCCATACAAGGCATGTAATTGAATTACAGAGATTAATAGAGACAAAAAGGAAGGTGTATGGGGTTTTTCCCTTGTTAGCACCATTGGCTCCCTCTCTCATATCAGATCAAATTTAAAGTCCTCTTGTTAGTGTACAAGACATTTTACTTTGGCCTCCCTCTTTATCTTTCTGATCCCTTACTCCCTGTATACCCTCCAGACCATTATGTTCTCAAACTCACAATCGACAGGCGATTCCATCTAATTTTGTTCTACTTGAATCCACGCGACAGTCAGCCTTTTATTTCTTGGCTCCTACCCTGTGGAATTCAATCCCCCTCTACATTCGGCAAGATAGTTCTCTTAAGTCCTTTGAGAAAAACCTTAAGACATATTTCTATGAACAAGCTTATGGTGTCTTCTAGAGGAACGAGACCCTGAGTTGCTGATGAGACCCATATTGTATTCCATTGTCAGTTCTTTGTTTTTCCTTTGTTTTATTCTACAACCTTTTTTTGTTATTAGTTCTGATTTTGTACATCGCTTTGTTGTGCATAGCTAAAAGCGGTATATCAAGCACTGAATAAACCATAAGTGGCAGTCCTGACTTCTCACCAGGTCAGTTGTTCAGTGCTTGATGATGTATCTTGAGAAAATGCACTAAACAATTTCCCCGGATCTTATGAAATCTTTCATAGCAATCATTGCGTTGGATTTCCATAATACGACAGTAAGAGCCTCCAGTTGCTTCCAGGACCCAGCTATTGCTATCCATGCTGCAACTAAGCAACACTTAATGATTGTCTTAACTCTTGTATGCCAGGTTCTGAGTAGGTGGGGTAGGAGGGAGGGAAGAGGGGGGAAGATAAGAGGTTGGTCAGAAGAACATATTGAGCATCCTTTAACATTCTTTGATGAGGAGGTTTGAATAATATACTTTAAGTTTATTTCTTAATATACCGCTGTTTGTTGTGGCATCACAGCTGTTAACAAAGCCAGTGAATGTTAACTGAATATAGCGGTGGATGCATCAAAAAATAAACACACATTAAAAGGGAAAAAGCATGAATATTTCACCCACTTACCAGCACTGTCATCTCTCTTCTTGCAGAGAGCCCCCCCACTGATAGCTCGATGGGTTCCCTTCGCCGCAGTTGCCGCTGCTAACTGCGTGAACATTCCCATGATGCGACAACAGTAAGTTCCCTTGCCCTGCGCGGGGAAAGAGAATCCCACTCTCTCTTGTCAACTTTACCTATGTTGCTTTGGGATAGGAATGGTGGGAGGAGGGAGGGATTAAAATGCATGATACGAGCAGAGGGAATTCTGATTAAGCTGTGATGGGATGTTTATGTCCTAAACTCTGAGAGTCTTTTACAAACAGTTATAGCACATTGTTAGACATAGTGGCTTTGGCACACATTAGTATATGACACCTTTATGCTTTTAGCAAATACAAAGACAGCTAAAAGTTAAAGCTGTTCTTTAAAGCTTCCAAGGTTTCTCCTAGCATGCAGGAGACTAAACAGAGGTGAGCAAACCTTTTTTTAAACTAACTGCATAATATCTGGTTTAGCACAGCTGCCTTAGGAGACAGGCAGAAAAGAAAAACAGGATAGATAGGAGGAGAAAGAGAGTATGAGACAAGTTTGTTAAAACAAAGGACCTGCAGAAACAGCAGCCCACCGAGGGACGTATGATCCACTATGCCCACAGGTGGCCAGCCATCACCACTGATTCCTGGGCACTCCAGGTGGTCAGGGAGGGCTACCTCCTCCATCTGGCTCAGACACCTCCTTTCTTCCCAGGAGAGTCCCCCAAGTCTCCCCTTCACTGGGACCTCCTATTGAAGGAACTCGCAGGCCTTCTCAAAGACAAAGTGGTAGAACCAGTACCCTAGCATCTCAAGAGCAAGGGGTTCTACTCCAGGTATTTCCTCATGCCAAAATGAACAGGGGGCCTAAGGCCCATCCTAAACCTGTGCAACCTGAATAAGTCCCTGGTGAGGGAGAAGTTCAAGATGCTCTCCCTTGGAACATTGCTCCCTTACCTCTAGCAGGGAGACTGGCTATGCTCCTTGGAGCCAAAGGATGTATATACCCTTTTCCTCCTTCACCCCAGCCACAGGCAGTATCTTCGCTTCATGGTTGGGGGCAGCCACTACTAGTACAGGGTACTACCCTTTGGCCTGGCTTCCACCGCCAGGGTCTTCACCAAATGCCTGGCAGTAGTAGCCACCTTCCGCCTTCTCTAGGGGGTATTTGTCTTCCCCTACCTGAATGACTGTATCATAAAAGGAGGCACGGCCGTAGTGGTGCAGCAGGCTATGGCATGCACCATCCAGTTCTGCAACATCTGGGGTTTGTGACAAACTACTCCAAATCCCATCTCCTCCCGACACAGTGTCTGGAGTTCATAGGGGCAAGGCTGGACGCTCTTCAGGCAAAGGCCTTCTTTTCTCTGGACCAGGCTGACTGTCTCAGGACACTGGCTGTAGACGTGCAACACCGTCCCTCAGTGTCAGCCTGGCTTCTACTGTGCTTACTCGCGCACATAGCCTCTATGGTCCATGTTACTCCAGATGCCTATATACACATGAGAGCTGCTCAGTGGTGCCTTTGGGACCAGTGGACACAGGCCATGGGCTGTCTCCAAGACAGAGTCTCAGTGACCCATCAGTTGGCAGAATCTCTGACTTGGTGGCAAAATCTCCAACACTTTCAGGCAGGGATGCCCTTCCAACCCCAAGCCCTCTAAGGGTCCTCACTACAGACGCCTCCCTGCTGGGATGGGGAGCCACTGAGAACTCTGCACCCAGGGCAGCTGGTTGCAAGCCGAGGGAAACCAGCAGATCAACCTCCTGGAGCTTAGGGCAATATATCTAGCCCTCTGAGTGTTCTGCCACTGCTTGAGGCACCAGCCGATGCTGATCCAAACAGACAATCAGGTGGTAGGGGGGCACGGGATCTTGCAGCCTCTGCCATGAAGCGATGACACTCTGCTTCTATGCATTTCAACAGGGAATACTCCTACGGGCAGTACACATACCAGGCCAGGACAATGCTCTGGCGGACAAACTGAGCAGGGTCCTCCAGCCGCACGAGTGGCAGCTGGACCCCAGAGTAGCTACCTGGCTCTTCTGGCTCTGGGGGACCCATGAGTGGACCTCTTTGCAAGCCCAGACAACTACCAGTTGCCACGCTTCTGTTCCCAACAGCCCCACCCATCCTGGGTGATAGCAGTCGTGTTTCTCATTCTATGGTTGGAAGGTCTCATGTATGCCTTCCCACTCACGCAACTGATTGCCAAAAACATTCTTCAAGACTCTTCACGACAATGCCTCACTGATCCTGGTGACTCCACGGTGTCCCAGGCAGCCGTGGTCCTGCTGCTCCTCCAGCTGTCAGTGGGAGCTCCCCAGGGCTCTTGTCTCAGGAGGAGGTCTGTCTCCTGCATCCCAACCCGGGGTCCCTATCACTGACAGCTTGGCTGCTGAAAGGGTAACCTTAGCCCCTTTCCACCTCTCAGGAGAAGTGGAAGAGATCCTGCTGGCCTCCCGTAAGGCCTCCACCAGGAGAGCTTATGCCTTCAAATGGTGCAGGTTCTTGATCTGGTGCGTGGAGCAATTGGTGAACCCGTTCTCTTGCCTTGTGCAGCTGTTGCTGCAGTACCATTTTAATCTCTTGCAATCTGGGCTCAAATAAAATTCCATTAAGAGTGCACCTCAGTGCCCTGGCAGCACATCACCATCCTTTTGAAGGCAAGCCCCTCTCGGTCCAGCATCTGGTGACCTACTTCTTGAGAGGACTTCTGCTGTCTAAACTCCCCGTCCGCCCTCCGACAATGGAATGTGACCTCAACGTAGTACTGGCGCAGCTCACTCGCCCACAATTTGAGCCTATGGCTACTTTCCACCTGAGATACCTCTCGTGGAAGGTCATGTTCCTGGTGGCGTTCACCTCCACTCACAGGGTCAGCGAGCTTCAAGCCCTAGTGGCAGAGGTGCCATATATCAGATTCTATAAGAATAGGGTCATGCTACGTACACACCCCAAATTCCTTCCGAAGGTAGTATCTCCTTTCCACCTCAACCAGGAGGTGGTGCTGCCCACCCTTTTCCCAAGGCCTCACTTCTGCAGGGCGGAGACTGTCATTCACACCTTGGACTGTAAGAGGGCCCTGTCTTTCTACATTCAGCATACCCAGGACCACTGGAAAGCTGCTTGCCTTTTTGTTTCCTATAACCCCAATCGGCTGGGGGAAGCGGTGACCAAACAGACACTGTCCACCTGGGTGGCAGACTGCATCGCCCTAGCCTATAAGCAGGCTGGGCTCACGCTGGATGGCCGGGTGGTAGCACACAGTTTCAGGGCCATGGCAGCCTATGTAGCAAGCCTGCGCTCCATCCCGATGCTGGACATCTGCCAGGCCACCATCTGGTCTTCAGTCCATACCTTTGCAGCTCATTACTGCCTAGAAAGGGCGTCCCATTGGGACAGCACCTTCGGCCAGCCTGTGCTTTGTAATCTTTTCGGGGTCTAGGCAACTCCTACCCTCTGACCCTTCTGTGTTAAGGTTACCGGAGCGTTGGTTTCCATCGGACACACGGGTCCTATTGCAGTCTGTATCTGCAGACTCAATTGCTGCTTCTCATGGCTCCCCTTGAGGGCAACCGTGGTTCTTTCCTACGGGCTTGTGGTAGCCTGTAGCTAGGGAGTCCCATATGTGAGGACTGACTTCTTGCTTGTTCCCGGAGAAAGTGTAGTTACTCAGGTGTTCTCCAGGGACAGTAGGAATCAGTCCTCACAACCCTCCCTCCTCCCCCTGGAGTTGCTTCTTTACCATCTTGTATTTTTTTCTGCTGTCTTTTAGCTATGTCATCTGACTGAGCAAGATGGCACCCTTGGACGGAAAGGGCACCATGCACACGTGATGACATCTCCCAAAGGCTTTCTTTGAAAGCTGGGAAGATGCTTCCGCGAGGACTCCGTCGATGCCAACGTGAAGACTGATTCCTGCTGTCCCCGGAGAACACCTGTTACAGGTGAGTAACTACACTTACTGTTCACATAGAGGCACATTTCAGGTTTGTGTGTCCCCGGGCCGTCCGGACATCTAGACATCGGACAGCCAGGGGATGCACCCGATTCTGCTTCCGTGGGGGCTAGATGTCCCCACGGGAGCAGAATTGCATCACAGTGGCTGGATGTCCGGGAGGTGCCTTGATTCAGGCACCCTGTATGTCCAGCCACTTGCCCGACTAACTCATTCAGGCTCCCTCATGGAGCCGCGATCACCAGCGGCATCGGTTGTAGGCTTGTTCCCCGCAGTCCGACCCTCGATCAGGCCTCCCACGGCTGGGGAACCCCCTGCACTCTCTCACCTTCAGCTTGGCCCTCTGCGCCGCCATTTCCCAGCATTCAGGGGGAGTTATTCCACCTCCGTGGTGGAATAAGTCTAACTGTGCAACCCCGGATATGCAGGGCTGACCTCAGAATCGGCCTTGTATATCCAGGGTTGCTTCCCTGCCTTACCGCCTGCCCGCCCTCGTTCCTCTCCCAGCCCACCCCCTCCCGCCCGCCCACGAACAGAGCTCCCCGCACAAGTGGCCTGTACGCGCAGGGAGCTCTGCGGCTGGAGGAGAGATCCAGCTGTTTAGCGTGTCTGGACGTCCAGATCGGACGTCCAGACCTGCTCAACAGTGATCGGTCGTGCTTTGCTCGGGTATAGTGTGTGCAGGGTTGTGGGGGCGGAGATTGCTGATCCTGGTGGGGGAGGGTTCCCACAGATTTGATGATTTTGTGGAAGGATGGGGCCTCGTTTCTTTTGCCGTTTGTTTTTTAGTCTCTTTAGGTTCAGCTGTCACAACAGTGTTCCATGCTGCGCTTGTCATGATTTGCCCAGTGGTTCCGGGAAGCTGCTGGAAAGTCTGCAGCTCTCATATCTGTAAACACCGAGGGGCAGAGTTGTTTGGGATTTTTTTTTTGTTTTTTTAATAAGCCTCAAAACTGGAATCAATAACAGCAGTCTGGCTGCTACTTTGTTATCATTTTTCTTAGGGCAATGCTAGATTGTGTTTTGTATCCTCTTTCTTTAGCATTATCTACATCCAAAAATGCATCCTATGGAGCAAACAAAGCAGTGGTTTATTTATGAAGGAGGCTACTGCACATCCCCAGGGAAGGGAGAGAAGGTGAAGTCAAGGTCACAAACACAAAGCAGGTGGTGGGGATGGGACTCAGGCTTGGATAACAGCTTCTCTGGAACTTATTGTTCTGCTGAGGTGACTCTTCCATGCTGAAAGCATCCAAAGGAGAGTTGATGAAACAATGGAAGCAGATGTGTGTTTAGGGCTGTCAGCATAAAACCACTGACGACGAGATAATTGCATTTGAAGGTCTTTAGAACAGTAGTAGCTGCGGCAATCAGAATATCAGCTTGCCTGATTGTCAGATTGCTTCTTCTGGTGATGTTATTCCTCCGTCTCCTTTCAATGTATTGCTCTTGTCTAGTTCATTTTTTTATATTTCTTTCCTGATCCTCTTCCCCTTCGTATCTTAAAAATGTTCTTGCCATGAGTCATTTCTTTGCATCTGTACTGTTTAACATATTAATATGAACTCTGCACGATGTTCGGGAACAGGCCGTAATGTGCCTGGCTGAGAAGGATATGCTTTCAAAAACTTTAAATATTCACGTTGCATCTAGAAGGAGAGGATATTTTTATGCTAAAACTTGACAGCTAAGGCAAGTAAATTATTTGGAAAACTCCTTTGCTAGTAATGTTACCCTGAGAGTTCTGCTTCAGAGGCTTATTGAAAAGTTGCCATCAGTTCCACAATGTGGATGTACCCTTTTCTGGTCTGCTCTTTTAAATCAGATCCCCGTAAGTGCTAAGCTGTTACAAAGGGCTTGATGATTCTTTCTTTCCAACCCAATGGAAGTTGGAAAAAGGGTCAAGAAATGTCTGCGTGCCTGGGGGCAAAATAACTCTCCAAAAATTAAATGGACTGGGATGAAATGTGGCATGGGGAGGGGGGGAACCAGTGAAAATATGCATCAAGTTTGAAAATGGGAAAGATTGAAACAGCGGTTCCTGAACAATAAGCCCCTCCCCCCAAAAGAAATGGGCCAATGCATTTCTATAGGAAAAGGAGCATGAGCTGCTGTGACCTAGAAATTTGCATAAGGGAAACATAGCACTCGTGGATGTTTGCTAAAGGGCATGAGTTGTCATTGCGGCACTAACGCAAGAAAGCTATCAGCGCAGCACAATCTAATGTGGTTGAAATAGAGCTATCTCAGGCTATTTTCTCTGATGGCTGCATTTTGTGTGGTAGAGGAGGGGGGAGACATGATCAGGGCGGGGAGAAAGTGTGGCTAGAAGAGACAGCCATCACACAAACAATTGTCATGCAATGATGTCTAAATCACTGTTCCCTCTAAGCTGTGCGCGTGTGCGCGCGCACACACCTCTCCGAGCGAGCGCACACAAATTAAAACAGAGCGCACAAGGATCTGCTTTGGCTTTTTTCACTTCATTCATTTCATTTCAAATCTTGGATGTTTTTAAGACTATGCGGCGCCGCAGCCGTGCCAGCGATCTACATGCCATTTTTCATGTCACATGACAACGTCACTTCTGAGTCCTCTTCTCCTCTCACACGTGACACGTCATGAATCCGACCTCGACCAATAGGAGAACAGGAAGGAGCCTAGGACTAGGAGGCGGGGCAGAGGAGGCTGTCTGAGGCACCGCCAGCCAGCCATGCGGTTTCACATTCCCTGCCCTGGTCGTCCGCGTGGTCTACATTGAGCCGGAGGAAGCGATTCCAGGCCCTCTCCTTGTCGCTGAAGCTAGGGAGCACGGCTGAGCACAGGGCAGACAGGCAGCATCAGAGCCCCTTTTGCAGAACGGAGGCAATGGCAGAGACAGTGCAGGTAGGGTTGTCGGTCTGGATCGCTAATTTCGGGAGCTGGGAGGCACCATGTTAGGCAGAAGGCCTCTGTAGGTGTTTTTGAGTGCACAGCTGCGGGCTGCATGGTTGAGGAAGGCATAGCAGCTGTGTGGGAGATTCATGGCTGTTTCCTGAAGACTTCGGTACTGAGCAGGAAGGGGGCTCGAGGGGGGACTCTCCTTCACGGTCTTTTCAGGATTTCTGCTGAGAACCTTCATTTGCTTAGTTTACTTAGTTTGATTAGGGTAAGTTAGTTTTCATCAGGGGGTTGGGGGGGGAGGAAGGAAAAAAGAGTAGTTTAAAGAGAGAAGGTAGCAGGGTTTTTTTGGTAGTTTGAGTTTCAATTCTCTTGATCTTTTTCAACTTATAGTTGATAATCTCAAATTATATTATATTTATTTTTTAAATACACCTAATAGTTCTTTTTATATATATGCAATTGGTTCCTTGGTTCTGCTGACTCCTTCTACTGCTGCAGTTTTAACATTTTTGATCATGGTTTTACATAGTTTATCCATTTTCTTTAGTGACACGGATTGGTTTCAATTGCATATTGGAACACAGAGGTGCGCTTCCATTTTGTCATTAATCACACCCTTGTCTTCGCTTGTTTTCTCATTTATTTATTGATTATGTTTATATTAGTATTAACTACTTGAGGGTTTATATGTTCTCAAGATATTTTAATCATTTATTTGACCTTTATATGTATTCTTAATGCCGACTTTTTCTTATATTATAACATGAATATGGTGCAGGAACAGGAAAACGTCGATCACTCTGCTTAAAGTATAAACAATTTCTTATGGAGGAACATATTGTTATTCAGCAGTTCAATGACTTCAAGTTTTTCGTCTCAGAAAAGATCAAAGCAAACTGATAAATAGTTTTCCGGATATGGTGACTTTGGCGTTTCAGAATGCTCACTTTGCAGATTTAGCGAAATTGATGGATATTGGTGGAACATTTTTGGCTTCTAGTGCAGATTGTGAGAGTGGTTTCAGCTTGATGAACAGTTTAAAAACCAAAATAAGGAATCGCTTACATTTAGAGCATTTGGAAATGCTGATGCGTGTTAAGTCATCTTCAAGATGGCGGATCGGTAGACCTTGATAAAATTTATTCAGACTGGGTACATTTGAAAGATCGAAGAAAGAAATTTTGAGAATGAACTCTTCTTCCATACATAAATTATTTACATGAAATAACTATGGCTTTCAATAAAAATTAACTGAAATAATATCACATTTGTGATTGTAATTACTAGAAATTTTCCGCTTCATTTAGTAATTCTCTATTTTCATTTAATTTGATTAAAATCAATGTGGTGTACATACTGTATTCTGACGTGTAGTCAAATTTTAAAGTATATAACTCTGAGTGTCATTATGTGGCGCGCACACAAAATAGAACCTTCCTTCAAAAGCTGCACAGCTGATATTTTATGCGCACACAGCCTACAGAAAATTAGAGGGAACATTGGTCTAAATCCCTGCGATCACGGCTACAGATAACTCCACTTGAAGAGGTGTAATGAAGCCAGTTTTTAAAAAAGGTTCCAGAGGGGATCCGGGAAACTGTAGAAGGTGAACCTGACATCGGTACCGGACAAAATGGTAGAAACCATTATAAAGAATAAAATTACTGAACATGTAGATAGTCCTGATGGGAGAAAGCCATCATGGATTTAGCCAAGGAAAGTCTTGTCTTACTAATCTGTTATAATTTTTTGAAGGTGTAAATAAACAGGTAGACCAAGGTGAGCCGGTTGATATAGTGTACCTGGATTTTCAGAAAGCCTTTGACAAGGTCGCTCTGAGAGACTCTTGGTGGAATTAAAAAGTCATGGGATTGGAGGCAGTGTAGTACTGTGGATCAGGAACTGGTTAAAAGATAGAAAGCAGAGAGTAGAGCTAAATGACCAGTTTTCTCAATGGAGAAAGGTAAATAGTGGAGTACCCCAGGGATCTGTGCTGGGCCTGCTGCATTTTAACATCTTCATAAATGATCTGGACATGGGAATAACGAATGAGGTGATCAAATTTGCAGATGACCCAAATTTATTCAAAGTTGTTAAAACACAAGAGGATTGTGAAAAATTGCAAGAGGACCTCGTTCAAATGGCGGATGAAATTTAATACGGACAATTGCAAAGTCATGCACCTAGGAAAGAACAACCCAAACTACAGTTACACGATGCAAGGTTCCACATTCCACATTTTTCTGGTCGCCATGACTTAAAAAAATGATATAGCTTATTTAGAAAAGGTACAAAGAAGAGTGACAAAAATGGTAAAGGGATGGAAGGATACTCCTATGAAGGAAGGCTTAAAAGGTTGGAGCTCTTCAACTTGGAAAAGAGACAGCTGAGGGGGGATATGATAAAGGTCTATAAATTAATGAATGGAGTGGAACTGGTAAACGTAGATCAGTTGTTTACGCCATCAAAAAGTAGAAAGACTATAGGACACACAATGAAGCCAGAATGTAACCAATTTAAGACAGTTAGTGTAGCTGGGTTTAAAACAGGATTGGACAAGTTCCTGGAGGGAAGGTCCATAAACCATTATTAAAGAGGACCCGGGAAATCCACTGCTTGCCCCAGGACAAGCATTGGGGAACCAGTGTGCCTCTTTAGGAATCTGCCTGGTACTTGTGATCTGGATTGGCCACTGTTGGAAACAGGGTACTGAGCTTGATGGACCTTGGTTTGACCCAGTAAGACATGTTTTTAGGAACCACCATCCAGGAAAAAGATTTAGGTGTCAGTTGTGGAAAATATTTTGAAACCCTCCGCCCAATGTGCAGCGGCGGCCAAGAAAGCAAATAGAATGCTAGAAATCATAAGGAAAGGAATGGAGATCAAAAACAAGGATATTAAAATGCCTCTGTATCGTTCCATGGTGCAGCACACCTTGTATTTGTGTGCAATTCTCTTCGCCATATCTTAAAAAGGATATAGCGGAATTAGAAAAGGTACAGAAAAGAGCCACCAAAATGGTAAAGGGAGATGGAAAGATACCTCTATGATGAAAGGCTTAAAAGGTTAGGGCTTTTCAACTTGGAAAAGAGATGGCTGAGGGGAGATATGATAGAGGTCTATAAATTAATGAATGGAATGTAACAAGTAAACCTTGTTTACGCCATCAAAAAGTAGAAAGACTAGGGACATGCAATGAAGCTACAATGTAACCCATTTAAGGACTAATAAGAGAAAATATTTTTTCACTCAACGCATAATCAAACTCTGGAATTCATTACCAGAGAATGTAGTAAAAGCCGTCAGTGTAGCTGGGCTTAAAAAAGGTTTGGACAAGTTCTTGGAGGAAAGGTCTATAAACCATTATTAAAGAGGACCGGGGAAATCCACTGCTTGCCCCGGGACAAGCATTGTGGAACCTGTGTGCCTTTTGGTAACCTGCCAGGTACTTATGACCTGGATTGGCCACTGTTGGAAACAGGATACTGGGTGTGATGGGGCTTGCTCTGACCTAATATGGCATTTCTTATGTTCTGATATTCTTAGGTGGCACTATCTGCTTCCAATAAATCAAGCCACTTTTGCGGCAAAACTGTTTCTCCCTCCTCCCCTTGCTAAAGGCTGCCAGTGCCATGGATCAGCCAATCCAGGGCACCAACACCATTGAAGGCCTTCCTCACCTCCTTCAGCACTTTACCGCTGCCACGGGGGTCTCTTTGGGGCCCCCCACTGACGCTAAGCTCCTGTCTAGCCAGTCGGGCCCCTCTCCTTCCCCCCCCCCCAAACTAAAGTCTCCTGGCTAGCCAGTTGGGGACACCCCCCGGTCCATATCTTAACAGTCGGTGGTGGTCCAGCGGTAAGGGGGTAGGAATGGCCCCTGTCTTCAGCACCATTTTGTATACAAAATTGGAATCGCTCCTGCCCCCTTACCGAACCACAGATTGTTAAGGTACGGGGTGAGGGGGGCCCAACTGGCTAGCCAGGAGCTTAGCATCAGTGGGGGGCCGTGGGATTCCCGAAGAGTCCCTCCCCCCTTCCCCCAGCAGCATCCCTTAGGGGTAGGGTACTGTCTGGGGGGGATGCTGAAGGGGAGTGGCCTTCAATAGTGCCAGTGCCACAGATCAGAAGATCCGAGCGAGGCACCAGCATCCTTTTGCTAGAGTGAGAGGGTCCTGGGGGGGAATCACTCTTTTGCTGCTTGAATCGGGTAGGACAGAGCAACTACTTGCCAGGTACTTGTGACTTAAATTGGCCACTATTGGAAATTGGATACTGACCTTGATGGACCTTGGTTTGACCCAGTCTGGCATTTTTTATGTTCTTACCCCTAAAAGATACCCCCCTGCAGTTGCCCACCACCCCTCCAAAATCTACCCCTCTGTCATCATCTCCAAACCTGCCCCCACCTTGCAACTGACCCTCCATCCTTCAAACTGGCCCCACCACCAAAGTCCACCCCTACAATTAACCAATTGGCAGGCTGTTGGGGCAGAACACTGGAATGCCGCTCTGGTCACACCAAGGGAGGAGGTGTGCTAGGGGGAAGTTCCTGTGCCATAGAAATGAAGTTTCTGCATGTGCTGGGAGATAGAAGAGAAATGAAGCCCCCCTTAAAAAAAAAAAAAAAAGAAAGCCCCAATGCATTTTATAGTAAAAGCAGTTCAAACAAGTGCGGCATACAAATGATGAATCACAATAACAAGGAATTGCACCTTTCAGTCATGCCTCCCCTCTCATCTCCCCATCCCAAACGCACAAAGAAATATGCACGCACTCATGCAAGCATGCACTGACAACCACAGACACATATACTTACAAACATGCAGAGACATAGCAGCTCACAAAGATATGCACACATGCAGAAACAAACTCAGGAGCATCAACACACACAAAACAGATAAGCAGGCAGCACAGAGATACGCACATAGGCAACGCTGATACAGACGGGGGGGGGTCCACACTTGCACGTACACATGCAAAGAGATTGGAAAGAATTTCATGAGTCATGCTCTGCATGCTTTCCCCATTTAATTTTAGAAAAGAAGGCTTATGTGAGAAATCTAACAAGGTGCTTATTTTTATAAACATAAGCCGCCATTTGTCTTTTTAAAATAGACTCCCAGAGCCAGCCCCAGTAGCGTGTAAATGCCATTGCACACATTTACTCTTGCTCCACTGCTGACGTAAATGTGTATGTGTACTCTAAACAGGTGTAAAACAGGCTTTTCATGCAGGAAAAGCTTTATAAAATTGCCCCAGAAATGAGTAGCTTCCTCCAGAGATGAGGGCGACATTGAGGTTTAACAACTCCAGCCTGAGCCTTCGGAATGCTCCTGGGTTTAAATGCAGGAAAACAATGTGTCCACACTTTTACGCACTTCTCAGAAGTGCATTTTGTTTTAGTATCACGTTAATCTTAAAATACACAAACAAAAATAATAAAACACACTCAGGGTCATTCCGAGGTGCAAATAGCTGATGCCGCCGACCGGGCGCACAGAGGGCCGGGACATCCAGGACTGAATTGGGCCCCCAATGATTTAAAAAGTATGGAAGAAAGAGTAAAGGAGGGGGACTCCAGCAGGAAGGGAGAGGGTGGTTTTTGGCGTTTTAGAAGTAGAAGATAGAGTCCCTTCAACTGTAATAATAAAACTCTCAGAATAATGGAGAAGGGAAGGAGCCGCCAGTCTTGTGGAAATATTTTTTCATACTCTACAGAAATTTTGAGTGTGTTTATTTTTTTGCTTTTAATTGTTTGACCACACTTCTATTCCTGTGAGCAGCTAGGGTCCTGCTTAGGGAACGCGAGGCCCAGTGTCGCTTGCATTCTTTTCGATGTTTGCCCCAGTCCACTCTAATACACGCATTGTTCGGCAGTTGCCCAGCTTTAGCGGTGAAGGGCCCTCAGAATACTAGTGCTTTACTGAAACATTACATACAAGGCCTCAAAATATGTATAACTTTAGTTTATACACATTTAAAGTAATATTTTGGTTACTTTTTTTAAGGGAGATTCTGAACGGGATTGCTGTCACCGATGAAAATGACAACAGATTGGGCTACTCCAGGGTAGGCAAAGAAATTGTTTTTTCTGACCATTTATAAACCCTCTTTTCAGATGAGTTTCCTTGTGCCATCATATCTTTCCCTGTAAAGAATGAGGAGAAAAACTATGTACTCATCCAAACCTTCCCAATACATACTGTCCTGAGACCCGTTACGTACACAAGAGCAGATGTACAATACTCTTGTTGCTTCCACCAGTGGCTGCACAGGGCTATATCACTGACTTTATCTCTGGTGAATAGAACCATCTACGTCCTGCTGTGTAGCCTACTAGGGCCTCGTTTCCCCCCTCTGCCATCCTGTGATGGTGCCCGTTCTCTGCCTATGAGCTATGTTAAATGGTAGCTTCCAAACTGAGTTCTGACCACACGGTGGGTTTCCACGGGGAAATCCCAGGATCTTTCTGGGCCTCTTCCTTTTTAGAGAAGCACTAATAGTTCAGATAGCTGTCCAGAGTGGTGATTCTCAATCCAGTCACCTTGATACTACAGCATGATTTTCAGGATATTCACAATGAATATGTGTAAGAGACATTTTCATACAATAGAGGCAATGTATGCAAGCGTATCTCATCCATATTCATTGTGGATATTCTGAAAACCAGAGTGGCTGGGTATTTTCTGATGAATGGGATCACAATCACTAATCTAGAAAAGCTCTGAATTTTGGATTGCACTAATTGCCATCCAAGGGGGTAGGTCTGGGCATGGTTTCTTGTTTTCTTTTATTGCAACTTACGATTGGGATACTATGCTTTGAAATTGACTTTGGCATAAAATAAAAGCTCCCAAAGTTTTGATTTTTTCAGAGTGTGATTCTAAAGCTGGAATCCGCACAGAAATACCCAAATTGAGATCAGTGAAGTCCAGAAGTCACCTATATCTATTAAAACCTGACTTGCTCCTCTTAAAGTTGATAAACCGTTAGCCTTTCTATGGAAGGGAATCATAGGCTTGGCTTGTGTTGTCCTGTGAAAGAATACATGCGTGTTGGAGTCCTTCACCTTTCTTCAGGTTCTGTAACCCTATTAAGGTTGTTGGGGACGGGGTGCCCCTGGACTTTGCACAGAGTTTAAGATCTACACGTTTTATAATTGAAAGATTAAACTAAGGACTTTAAAACGCATCCCATCTATGAGTGAAGCATTTTGGGGAGAGACATCTGCTAATGCATCATGCTCTTCCTTCAAGCACAGCTGTGGTGTGGGTTTTGGGAGTAATTTGCCTCAGCTCACAGCATTTTTCATGTCCTCTCCCTGTGATATATAAAACTAGCATTAAAATAATCTGCTGCCATTTATTTTGAACAACCCCAACACTGACGATATCTGCAGCTTTACTCCTTCCCTCTATTTTTTGTCTATAGTGTGTCTGGAGTTTTCCCTCCAGTTTTGACCCCTAGGGCGTCCAAGACATCTGTTTCCATCACATACCTGAGCTGGCATGGGGGGTGAGGGTGAGAGGGGGACTGGAAGGAGATGGAATGGAAACAAAGATCCCCATTAAAAGACTGCTTTCATTAAGACTAGTCTCTTTATGCAGATATAACCAATGAGACATAGAGTCATTATAAGAAAACGACTGGAGCAGCACATCTGAAATTGTCCAACTAGTCCAAAGCCGTTACTGCTCCTGATGTGGATTTGCCAGTGTGTACCACCCCTCCAGACCACAACTAAATGGAATCTTTTCTTGTGGTGTTTTTTTGCATCTAGAAAGCTGCAGTCAAGGGCATTACCCAGGTTGTTGTCTCTCGAATTGCCATGGCTGCCCCAGGAATGAGTAAGTATCTGAAAATATTTGGCTTGTTGAATGACTTGCAAGGTTGTAGCCTGATAGATGGGAAATATTGGAAAGTGGGTTTCAGATTGCCCACAGACAGACCTTCTAGGAATTCCGTGATGCTGTGGAACAGTCAGGGCCTTGTTAGACTTGCTGGGCCCTACGCAAAAATTTGGGAAGGGGTCCCAAAGTCTACTAGCAGGCTCTGCCTCCTTCAGCCTCGGGCAGACTGCAAGTGGACTTGGGGCAATTGCCCCTGGTTGCATCCTCTACAGCTACTGCTTGTCATTTATATAGCGCACCAGGGCAAGATGTTTCTGAACTGCTAAGTAACTTGGATGACATTTCACAAGCTCTGAATGGCCCAAATCCACTGAGATTATAGGTCCATTGGATTTATCTCATATAATGTGTCAAGGGAGTACTGTTATACCCATAAGGCCCAACATCCTCAACATATATCCCTTGTGGGTTCTGCTATTTCTTCCATTACAGATGTGAAGATTGTATTCCTTTCTTCAGGGGGGGAGGGGGGCAGCAAAAAAAGGAGTTTGCCTGAGTCATTTTCAGCAGATCCTCTGTAAATTCCAGTCAAGATGACAGGTTCAGGTGGGGCTAGGAGTAATTTATAATGAACCTTAATGACGCTGACACCCAGATGGTTGAGGTCAGCTTCTTCCTAAGTTGTATTCTTAACTAGCTAATCATCCTGAAGGGGACATACATGCACCCCCAGAATGCTTGGCTGTGCTGTTAACCACAACTAGACATCTTTTGATTCTCCAGGACCAAGCAGGAAGTCAGTCCTCACATATGGGTGACGTCGGCGCCGACGGAGCCCTCGCGGAGCAATTTTCCCCAGCTTTCAAAGAAAGCCTTTGGGAATTGCAGCGCGCATGCGCGGTCCTCTTCCCGCCCAAGGGTGCCATCTTGCTCAGTCTTCTTTTTACAGCGGAGCCCTACAGATGTTGCCTGTGAATCCCCGCAGAAAAGTTGATTTTTTCTCTATTTTTCTCTTTTTTCTTCGGTTCGACGCCGGTTCTTTTCCCGCCCGGACTCGCGACGCCGGTTGCGAGTCCGTCCCTTATTTTTCGGTTTTTTGTCCTTCGTGACAGATTTCGCGCCTTTTTCCTTTTTCCCTGGCAGCCCGGTCATTCGACCTCGCAGGGGCCCTTTTTCCTCCGATGGCTGCCAGCGGCTTTAAAAAGTGTGACCTCTGTAAGAAACTCATGTCTCTTACAGACACTCATGACTTCTGCCTCCGCTGCCTCGGCCCAGATCATGACTCCATGATCTGTGGGCCATGCGGCAAAATGTCCTCAAAAGCGTTGAGGAGTTGGCAGCACCAGCGGGAGCGTATCTTCTCTGACTCCGGCCGGGCTCGGACCTCGTCAGAGGCTTCGATGTCTCGGGACTCTGGTCCTGAGCATCGTCGGAGTTCCTCTGAAAGGGGGTCTCCTACCCGGGAACATCATCGGAAGAAGAAACCCGCGAGGGCGGGATCGGTGGACGCTCCTGGTTCCTCGAGGGCCAGGTCGCATAGCCCCGATTCCCGTCCCGGGTCCTCGGAGACGGAGAGGCCGTCAAAACATCCTCGACTCGAGATGGACTTGCCCGCTCACGTGAGTACTGTTGTCCTCGTTGACTCGCCTCCGAAGGACCCGACGTCGGGCCCGACACCATCGGGGCCCGAGTCGGGGGCTGCTGGGTCTCCTGAGCTCGGACTCAGGTTGACGGCCTTGGAGAGCAGTCTGACTGCCTTCTTGGACCAGCAGCGGGTATTGATCGCTGGCCTCGCCGGTGCTTCTGCCCTGACCGCCGGGACGTCGACCTCCAAATCGACCCCGGAGACCAAGCCGATCCTCGAGTCCATGAGGGCTCGAGTCGAGGTCTCCTTCGGCCTCCCGTTCGGGACCGAGGTCGTCGACGCCGACTCCCTCGGCGTCGGAGCGGATAGCATCAGTGCCCGCCCGACCGGAGCCGATCGACTCCTCCTCCGAGGAGTCGGCCTGGGAATCTGAGGACGAAGAGTCATCTGGTTCCTTTCGGACTCGGTGTGTCCCTTCAGACTCCCCCGAGTCCGAACCTCGGAGACGGTCCCCCCCGGAGGATACCCGGTTCTCGGACTTCGTGAGGGATATGGCCAAGGCCTTGGCCTTCCCTGCGGATCCTGAGGAGGAGCCTCGAGTCGAAGAACTCGATGCCCTCCAATATGACTCTCCCCCGAAAGAGGCCTTTATTGTACCGGTTCCTCCGATGCTGGAACGACTTCTCTTCCGCATGTGGGAGAGCCCGGCATCGTCGCCGGTGTTAAGCAAGCGGGTCGATACCATTTATCGAGTCCGCAAGAGCCCTGGCTTCCAAAAGGCACAACTACCGCACCATTCCATGGTGGTGGAATCGGCCATGCATAGACTAGAGAGTCAAAAAATGCACTCCTCGGTGCCCCCTGGTAGGGAAGCCCGAAGCCTGGATGCCCTCGGTAGGAAGTGCTTCCAGGGCTCTATGCTTGCTTGTCGAGTCCAGACATACCAGCTCTACATGGGCATGTATCTCCGAGACCTGGCTAAGGAAATAGCCGGGTTCTCTGCTGGTCTCTCCGACGAACCTTTGCAGAGGTTCCAGGCCTTGTCTACTGGTATTCGAGAGTGCTCCAAGTTTATCTCTCGAGCAGCCTACGATGGTTTTGAGGCGTCGGCTCGAGTAGCTGCGGCCGGCATCGGTGGACGCCGCCAGGCTTGGCTTCAGACGTCCGACCTCGAGCCCTGGGTACAGGACAAGTTGGTCGATGTCCCCTGCCGAGGTGATAACCTCTTTGGCAAGCCCATGGATGAGAAGGCTGCACAAATCGAGACGGAGACTCTCACCAGGACTCGTCTCTCGAGGAAGACCTCTGCCCCTTCTCAAAAGAAGAAGGCCTCGGGGAAAAAGCCCTTTTACCCGAGGAAAGGTGCTGCCTATAAATACTACCCTCACTATCAGGCCTCAGCGGCTCCCCCACAGGGAAAGCAGGCCAAGGGACGGGGTAATGGGTCCCGTAGGCAGCAAGCCCCCAAGCCTGCACCACCGGCCCCTGCTCAGCAGGGTGGGGGTTTTTGACTTCCTCAGCATAGCCTCTCCCCCTCAGCTGGTTTCTCTCAGCACAGGAGGCCGGTTGGTCCACTTTGCCCAAAGGTGGTCCAACATCACCACAGATACCTGGGTACTTCACATAGTTCGAAAGGGTTATCTTCTTCACTTTCACCAGGTACCTCCCTCCTACTTTCCAGGGGAGCCTCCCCGACTACCTTTGCACAGGGACTTACTACTTCAGGAGTTAGCAAGTCTCCTTCAGGAACAAGCCGTGGAACCGGTGCCCCACCACCTGAAGGGCCAGGGGTTTTACTCCAGGTACTTCCTGATTCCAAAACGAACAGGAGGCCTCAGACCCATCCTGGACTTGCGAAACCTCAACAAGTTCCTTGCGAAGGAAAAGTTCAAGATGCTTACCCTTGGAATCCTGCTGCCCTACCTCCAGCAGGGAGACTGGCTATGCTCCTTGGATCTGAAAGATGCATATACTCATATCCTCATTCATCCGGACCACAGACAATATCTCAGATTTGTTGTGGGAGGAAATCATTACCAGTACAGAGTGCTGCCCTTTGGCCTATCCTCCGCACCCAGGGTGTTCACCAAATGCCTCGCAGTGGTGGCGGCTTATCTCAGACTTCAAGGTCTGTTTGTGTTCCCATACCTGGACGACTGGCTCATCAGAGCCCAGTCTTCCCACGAAGCCACTCAAGCCACTCATCGCACGGTGGCTCTGCTCCAGCACTTGGGTTTTGTCATAAACTTCGCAAAGTCCACTTTGCTCCCCTCTCAAAATCTCGAGTTCATCGGCACCCGGTTGGACACACTTCAGGTGCGGGCCTTCCTCCCTCTGGACAGGGCCAAGCGGCTCATGGATCTCGCCGGCCACTTTCACAGCAATGCGCTGGTCTCAGCCAGGCACTTTCTGCGACTGCTCGGCCATATGGCTTCCACGGTCCATGTGACCCCCAATGCCCGACTGAACATGCGTCCTGCTCAGTGGTGCCTTCGCAATCAATGGCATCAGGCCACGGGGAGCCTAGCGGACTCCGTACAGATCTCCGACCAGCTGGTCTCTTCTCTACAATGGTGGCTTCATCTGCCAAACCTGGTACTAGGAGTGACTTTTCAGCCCCCTACGCATTCTCAGGTCCTGACGACCGATGCTTCTCTCCTGGGTTGGGGAGCACATTGCCAAGGGACATGTACTTGGGAGTCTGCTCAGCAGATAAACTTCCTGGAGCTCAGAGCCATCCGCCTAGCGCTCAAAGCATTCTCTCACCTGGTTTCTCACCAGTCGGTGCTGATACAGACAGACAATCAGGTTGCAATGTTCTACGTGAACAAACAAGGCGGAACAGGCTCCTTCTTTCTCTGTCAGGAGGCACAAAAACTGTGTTCTTGGGCAGTCCACCACGGCATCATCCTCAAGGCTGTCTATCTCCCAGGTCAAGAAAATTACCTGGCCGACAAGCTCAGCAGGATCCTCCAGCCACACGAGTGGAGGTTGGATCCGCTGGTGGTTCAGCGGATCTTTCTCAAGTGGGGCCTCCCCACCATGGATCTGTTTGCCAGTCCTCTGAACCGACAGCTGCCCAGATTCTGCTCTCGACAGCCGCATCCTCTCCGGGTATCGACGGATGCTTTTCTAATTCCATGGTCCACCGGCCTCTTGTATGCCTTTCCTCCCATGCCACTGGTGTCTTGGACGCTCTTCAAGGTTCTCAGAGACAAAGCATCGATGATCCTAGTGGCTCCCCGGTGGCCGAGACAACCTTGGTTCCCGCTTCTGATGCAGCTAGCGGTAGACACTCCTCTTCCACTGGGATTTCAGCCCGACCTCCTGTCGCAGGATCAGGGGACTCTCCTACACCCCAATCTCCGGTCCCTTCATCTGATGGCCTGGCTGCTGAAAGGGTAGTCCTTGCTCCTCTGCAGCTACCTCCAGATGTGGAGGAGGTCGTCTTGGCCTCCAGGAGGCCCTCCACCCGAAAGGCCTACGCTCTCAAGTGGCGTCGGTTCTCCGTCTGGTGTACTCAGCAGTCTCAAGATCCTTTCTCCTGTTCAGCATCAGTGGTCTTGCAGTACTTGCTCTCTCTCTCCAACCTTGGACTTAAGTCCAACTCGGTTAAGTTCCACCTCAGTGCTCTTTCTGCGCATCACATGCCGGTGGATGGTAGACCTCTTTCCAGCCACCCTCTGGTGGCTCGGTTTCTCAGAGGCCTCCTTCTCCTTAAGCCACCTTTGCGCCCGCCAGCCCTGGACTGGGATCTTAATGTGGTTTTGCAGCGGCTTACCTGTCCGCCTTTTGAGCCTATGACTACCTGTCCGCTACGTTTTCTTTCCTGGAAAACCTTGTTCTTGGTGGCCCTCACTTCGGCTAGACGCGTTAGTGAGCTGCAGGCCCTGGTTTCTGATCCCCCTTACACTAGGTTCTACAAGAACCGGGTAGTCCTACGGACTCACCCTAAATTTCTTCCCAAAGTGGTTTCCCCTTTTCACATCAACCAGGAGGTGGTACTTCCGACCTACTTTCCCAGGCAACACTCCAGCCGAGCTGAAATGGTCCTGCATACCCTGGACTGTAGAAGGGCATTGACCTTCTACCTTGACCGTACGCGGGAGCACCGAAAGGCTGTTCAGCTCTTCGTGTCTTATGACCCCAACAAGTTGGGGCTCCCTGTCTCCAAGCGTACTCTGTCCATCTGGATTGCGGACTGTATCGCTTGGGCTTACGAGGCTGCCGGCCTCGTGCTGGAAGGTAGAGTCACAGCTCATCGTGTTCGGGCGAAGGCTACGTCGGTAGCTTACCTCCGCTCTGTTCCATTGGCAGACATCTGCCGGGCCGCTACTTGGTCTTCAAGCCAGACTTTTGCAGCCCATTACTGCCTGGAGAGGGAGTCCCGCAGGGACAGTGCTTTCGGACAGGCAGTCCTCCGTAACCTCTTCGAGGTATAGGCAACTCCTACCCTCCGTCCCGGATGTTGGACTACCGGTTGGAGACATATTCAAAGAAGATTCCTTCCTTCTGTGCTACTGACCTCGAGGGAGTTCATTTTTGTGCTTAGGGTCTCCGGTAGCCTTAAGCTTGGGAGTCCCATATGTGAGGACTGACTTCCTGCTTGGTCCTGGAGAAAGTGTAGTTACTCACCTGTAACAGGTGTTCTCCAGGAGCAGCAGGAATCAGTCCTCACAACCCTCCCTCCTCCCCTTGGAGTTGCAGTTATATGCTTTCGTTTTGCTAATTTTTGCTGTCTTTTAGCTATGTCATCTGACTGAGCAAGATGGCACCCTTGGGCGGGAAGAGGACCGCGCATGCGCGCTGCAATTCCCAAAGGCTTTCTTTGAAAGCTGGGGAAAATTGCTCCGCGAGGGCTCCGTCGGCGCCGACGTCACCCATATGTGAGGACTGATTCCTGCTGCTCCTGGAGAACACCTGTTACAGGTGAGTAACTACGCTATACACATGGTGCTCATGCTAGGCCAAAGGACAGAATATGATTCTGGAGATAGTACCTCCCTGTTATAAATCTGAGATACTGCCTGTGACTTGGAGACATCTCTATGTGGGTATAATATTCCTGTAGATCCGAGGAGCACAACCTGTTTCCTATATAGAGAAAAGGGATTGAGGTGCCCAGGGAAACCATCTTGAAATTTTCCTTTCACAATAAGTTTTGTCTAGGCCCTTAGGTCGAGAATGGAATGGGAATCTCTTTCCTTTTTTCACTGGTGGAATGGGATCAACCACACTGGTTTCTAAGATGGAGAAGAGTTTATTAAAAAGTACATCCTGATACTGAGAGTTTGACCATGAAAGTCTCTGTCGTCGGTCTGGCAGATTTCCAGTAAGATTTAACTGTATCTGTTTTATTTATTTATATTTTTATTAACATTTCTATACCGCGGTTTACAGGTAACAACAATATGAGTAATACAAAACAGTTATATTCTCATTTACAATAAAACGATGTAGAACTATTTACAGTGGTATAATATGCAGTAACTATATACATTTTGCATTTGACTGAAAATCCAAGTGTCTGAGGTTAACAGACACTTGGATTTTGGGGTGGTGTTTGATGGGTTGTCTTATTCCCATGATAGAGGGTAGGGCTCAGTGTTGGTGCATACCTCAGAAGGGAGCTTGGGGACGGAAGATTCAGCAGAAGATTTCTAGTAGATAACCTGATAGAGCCAGAACGGCTAAATTTGAAGGAGACAGCGAGGAGGAAATTTTATGATTTGGAAAATAGGATATGCTGAGAGGATGTTAATGTGAGATCCACGATTAGCAAGAGTTTTTTAGTACATGAGCTGATAGCCAATAATCATTTAGATGTTCTTTTTGTTACCGAAACTTGGTTTCCTGAAGTGGATGGAGTTTATGCCCGGGAGCTGGTCCCCATGGGGTATAATTTGTTGCACCAACCTAGGGTGGGGGTGGGAAGGAGAGATTGGTGTTATTTTAATAAAGAGTTGAAACTACAGAAAATGGATATTTGTCTTTTGGAGGAGGTAGAGGCCTTGTTGGTGGGGTCTGCTGTGGATAAGAATTTTGTAATCTTATTGGTCTATTTCCCGCCAGGGAGAACTGATATTGCTCATGAAAACTTTTTAGAATGGTCGTTTAACCTGTCTGTGCAATTTGAGAAAATGTTGGTTACTGGAGATTTCAATTATCATATGGATCAGGCTGATGAATTGCATGTACAGGAGTTTATTACTTTTATTGGTTCTTTAGATTGGAAACTTTTAATAGATTTTCCTACACACATGAAGGGCCATACTTTGGACCTTGTTATGATCTCTAATCAGTTTAGATAATTTTTTGAGGTTAAAAGTATTTCAGCTTCAACAATTCTTTGGTCAGATCATTTTCGTCTTTTAATATAGAGGGGATCAAAAGCAATGTCTGTCTAGAGGAACAGGATGTTATGATGGTAAGACCTATGGGGAAAAAAGTGTGGAAAATTTTCAGAGTCATTTGGAACAAGGGTTAATTTTACAGGATAATAGTAGCTCCTCCAGGAACAAGCAGGAAGTCACATATGGGTGACATTGGTGCCGACAGAGCCCACGTGGAGCATTTCCCCAGCTTTCAAAGAAAGCCTTTGGGACATGCTACCACACATGCGTGGTCCCCTTCCCACCCAAGGGTGCCATCTTGTTCAGTCTCCTTTTTTCCGTGGAGCCCAATGGATGTCTGTCCTGTTTCTTCTGAAAATCCTTACTAATTATCCTTTAGAAAGTTAGTTTCCTGGTCTGCATACCGGTTCCTCTTCCCACCTCGAGCCAGCACTGGCACCGGCGTTGTTCTCGGCTCCTTTTGTCTTTTTTTGATCGAGGCTCGCCTCGACCGGCATTCACACCCTTTTTGCCTGGGGGTCATCGACCCCTTCCTGGTGTTTCCCCTCCATGTCAGTCACTGACACCCATGACTGCTGCCTGGGCCCGGACCATGACAGCACCTCCTGCAACCTGTGCCAGGCCATGACGCTTAAGATCAATAAAACGATGTCGGATTTGCAGGAAAAATTGTTCCCCGGGTCTGACTCTGCATCGGCCTCCCTGACGCCACGCTCCAAGACCAGCGCTTCGTGTGAGGCCTGGAATCCTTGGAGTCCTGCGGCAGCGGGTCCTCCGAGAAGACCTTGGATCCTGAGAGAAAGAAGAAACAATCAAGTCCGCTGAGGTTGTACCGGAGAAACCCGGTAAAACCGTCTGGAGGGACTCGGACGGCCCCAAGAAGCACCCTGCCAAGGTCCTCAAGAAGGATTCCTCGGCCGACAGAGACCATGCGAGGTTCCTCAAGGCCATAGTCCTCATCAAGGACACTTGCAAGAGTGCCGGCGCTTGGCCTAAGATTCTCAGTGCCCGCGCTGAAAGCTGCAGAGCCTTCGGGCTTGGAAACCAGAATGGCGGACTTGGAGCAGAACATCACTTCTATCCTGGCCCTGCATCAGGCAGTGATAGCTGGTTCGTCTGCATCATCTGTCCCAATGACTGGGCCCCCGACTGCAGGGGAGTTCCCAGTCATCGAGCTGAGTTCTGAGCACCGCCGGTTGAGGTCTCTATCCCATTCCTTGAGCATCCGATCCTCCCCGGCCAGTTTCCGTGACTCGGACCCCAGGTCCTCTGGAGTCCGCCGGCCTCTGCATAATGAGTCGCAGGGTCTCGGACTTGTCGTTATCCTTTGACTCTGAGTGGAAAACCGAAGAAGAGGCATCCCCGGAAACCAAACAGCATCGCGATATTCCCTCAGACCCGTCTCCCCCGGCGCCCTGGTGCCATTCTCCTCCAGAAGATGTGGCCTTCCATGACTTTGTCAAGGATATGGCCAGAGCCCTCTCGATGCAAACTGAGGTGGAGGAAGATCCACACACTGAGAAACTGGAGATTCTACAGTATGAGTCTCCACCCAAGGAAACTCTCACGGTACCCGTGCAGCTGATCCTCAAGCAGCTATATTATTATTCAGAATGTGGGAGACACCGGCACCGGTGCCAGTGGTGAGCCTGCGCCTCAACGCCATGTGCCACGTCCAGAAGGGCCTGGGGTTCCACAAGCCCCAGCAACCACATAACTCTGTGGTCATCGAGTTGCAGAAACCTAAGAGCCAGAAAACCCACTCCTGTCCCTCCTGTAATGGACGCTAGAGCCCTCGATGCCCTCGGGCGCAAGTGTTACCAGGGCTCTTTGCTTGGTTGCCGTATGCAAGCCCTGTGCACTGTACATAGCATGTACCTGAAGGCCCTAACTCAGAAATTGTCTGGGTTTTCAGAGGGGCTTGCTGGGGAACCCCCTCCAACAGTTCCAATCCCTGACCTCCAGGATCAAGGACTGCTCTAAGTTCCTTTCCCGGGCAACCTATAACTGCTTCAATTCAGCAGCTCAAGTAGCAAGCCTGGCTGCAGTCTTCTGACCTCGAGCAATAGGACCAAGACAAGCTGCTCAACGTCCCCTGTACTGGGGAGAACTTGTTCAGCAAACCTATGGCTGACAAGGAAGTAGAGATCAAGGCCGATGTGGTGACTTGCCAGAGGCTCTGAAAAAGGACCTCATCCTTTCCCCGTAAGAAACCATCGGGGAAAAGACCCCTGTTGCTGAGGAAAAAGGGGCCCTTTCATCAGAGTCACCACTACCAGCCCTTCGTGGGCCAGCAACAGGTTTCTCACCCCAAAAGACAAGGCCATGGAGTTCAGAAGCCTAAGGCCTCAACTCCCGCCAAATCCAGGGGGAGCTTTTGACTTCCAGGGCGGGGCCTCCCCTCCCACGGGAGACCTTCACCAGCCCACACGGGCTGCCTGGCGCTATTCGCCCACAGGTGGGCCAATGTTACCTCGGACCAGTGGACCAGACCCTTCTGCTCTCAGAGCTCACAGGTCTGATCAGGGACAACGCAGTGGAGCCTCTACCCATAAAACCTATGGGGAAAAGGCTTCTACTCCAGATACTTTCTTGTCCCCAAAGAGAACTGGGGGCCTCAGGCCCATACTAGACCTGAGAAACTTAAACAAATTTTTGGTGAGGGAGAAATTCAAGATGCTCTCCCTTGGAACACTGCTGCCTTACCTCCACCAGTGAGATTGGCTGTGCTCCTTGAACCTAAAGGATGCGTACACACACATCCTGATCCATCCCTCCCACAGGCAATATCTACAGTTCGTGGTGGGAGAAGAGGACTACCAGTACAGGGTACTGCCCTTCAGCCTGGCCATTTCTCCAAGGGTCTTTACCAAATGCCTGGTGGTGGTAGCCGCCCACCTGCGTCTACAAGGGGCTTTCATCTTCCCCTACCTAGATGGCTGGTTAATCAGGGGTGGTATGACCTTAGAGGTCAGTCAGGCCACAGATTATGCAGCACTTCTTCTGCAGCACCTGGGGTTCATCATCAACTACACCAAATCCCATCTCTTTCCAGCCCAAAGCCTGGAGTTCATAAGTTCTCAGTTGGACACGTTACAGGACAAGACTGTCCTCCCAAGAGAAAGGGCAGAATGCCTCAGGCAACTGGCAGGAGAGGTACAACGCCGCTGGTCAGTGCCAGCTCATCTCCTTCTCTGCCTGCTGGGCCATATGGCCTCAACGGTCCATGTCACACCGTCAGCGCGCTTACACATGCGGACAGCCCAGTGATACCTCCTCTCGCACTGGACTCAAGCCATGGGCAGGCTAGGGGACAGGGTTAGTGTTTATCCGCCATCTGGCAGTCCCTCAACTGGTGGCAAAACCTGCACCACCTCCAGGCAGGGATGCCCTTACAGACACGGATGCTGTAGAGGAACATGACCACAGATGCCTCCCTCCTGGGTTGGGAGGTGCATTGTGGGGACTGCCGCACACAAAGCAGCTGGTCTCAGGAGGAGTCACTCTTACAGATCAAGATCCTGGAGCTCAGGGCAATCTTCTTGGCTCTACGAGCCTTCCGCCACCGCCTACAGCATCTGCCAGTGTTGATCCAGATGGACAATTAGGTGGCCATGTTTTATATCAACAAGCAGGGGGGCATGGAGTCGTACACCCTCTGCCGGGAGGCGATGACTGTCCTCTCCTTTGCGGCATGCTACAGCATGCTGCTGGGAGTGGTATACCTCCCAGGCCAAGACAGCTGCCTAGCGGATAGGCTAAGCAGAGTTCTGCGGCCACACAAGTGGCACTTGCATCCCAGAGTGGCGAGAAAGCTCTTCAACCTCTGGGGCAGGCCCATGATGGACTTATTTGCCTCTCCAGACAACGTGCAGCTAACCCACTTCTGCTCCCATCAGCCGCACCTGGAGAGAGTGGCAGTGGATGCCTTCCTAATCTCGTGGGCTGAGGGCCTACTCTATGCATTCCTGCCAAACCCCCTGGTAGCTAGGACCCTCTTCAAGGTTCAGAGCAACAGAGCGTTAATAATAATCGTTCACTGGTGGTCCAGGCAACCCTGGTTCCCCCTGCTTCTCTTCTTGTCGGCAGCAAGCCCAGTCCCACTGGGCCAAGCCTTGTACCTCCTGTCTCAGGAGGAGGGCTCCCTGCTGCACCCCAATCTGGAGTCGCTAACACTAACAGCAGGGCTGCTGAAAGGGTAGCGTTGACCCCTTTCAGTCTTCCAGGAGAAGTCGAGGAAATCCTATTGGCCTCCTGGAAACCCTCCACCAGATGTGCTTATGTTTTTAAGTGGAGAAGGTTCTCCGCCTGCTGTGTGGAAAAGGAGTTGAACCCCTTCTCCTGCTATGTGCAACTAGTGCTCCAGTACCTACTGCACCCATTATACATTGGGCTGAAATCTAACTCTGTGAGGGTACATCTGAGCGCCATAGCCACTCACCTCCACCCTATCGAGGGAAAACCCTTCTCAAGCCAGCTCCTGGTCTCCAGGTTCTTCCGGGGCCTCCTGTTATCCAAGCCCCCTCCCCACCCTCCGGCGGCAGAGTAGAACCTCAATGTGGTGCTCTCCCAGCTCACCAAACCGCCATTCGCGCTCCTTGCCACTTGCAGTACCTGTCTTGGAAAGTGGTCTTTCTGGTGGCCCTCACGTCCACTCGAAGAGTGAGTGAACTCCAGACTCTGGTGGCAAATTCACCATATTCAAGGTTCTATAAGAATAGGGTAGTGCTCCACACACACCCTAAATTCCTCCCGAAGGTGGTGTCTCTTTTCCATCTGATAGCGCTAATGAACAATCTCCTCAAAGGCCTAGAAGACAGAAAGAAAATGTTTATACTCATTTTCATTGACATCTCTGCCGCCTTTGACACTGTACACCATGGGATCCTCCTCAATAAATTGGAATCTATAGGAGTAATGGGAACCCCCCTCAAATGGTTCTCCTCTTACATAACGAATAGAAGGCCACAGGTACAATTCAACGGTGAGAAAGCTGAACCGTTCTCTCAAACGCAGGGCATACCCCAGGGTTCAGCCCTATCGGCACTTCTGTTCAACGTTTACATGCAACCCCTCTGTGACATTTTCAAAAAGCATAATATCAAATACCACATCTATGCAGATGATATTTTGCTTTACACGCAACTAGATACCGAGGACCCTCATTATACTCCGCTCGAAAATTGTCTGGATGAGATGTTAAGATGGCTACAAAACAACAACATGACAATTAACCATAAGAAAACAGAAGTCATGTATATATCCAGCAAACCAAACTTCAAACCCCCCCCCCCCCCCCACAATCACTCTGCAACAACACGTATAGCACGAAGAAGGAAATCAAATATCTCGGAGTAACACTCGACTGCAACCTGAAAATGGAGACACACCTACGCAAAACGAATAAAGCCATCTTCCATAAACTTAGAGTGATACAACCACTAAGGAAAATACTTGAGCCCAGTGATTTTCGGTCAGTAGCACAAGCCCTCATCATGCCACACCTAGACTACTGTAATGCCATCCTTCAAGGTCTGCCTAAAAAATCACTAAATATACTTCAGATGGCCCAAAACGTGACGGCCAGGATCATAATGGGAACAAGCATTACTGAACACATTACCCCCATCCTAATAGAGCTACATTGGCTCCCAATTGCAGCTAGGATACAATACAAGATGTTAGTGACCACCTTCAAACTAATAAACAACATATCCCCATCATTCCTATCATCACTTATCAGCACGCAACCTACAAATAGGGACAGAAGAACTATCAACTCGGGCACCCTACAAGTCCCCACGAACTTCAGAACAGTGAAAACAAGTACGAGTCGTAGAGCTTTCTCATTCTCTGCACCAACTATCTGGAATCACCTCCCATGTGAGCTGCGTTTAACCAAGGACATCACCAAATTCAGGAAGGAGCTAAAAACTCACCTATTCCGATGTCATTACAATCAGCTATGACCATTAAACTGCGAGAGAGTATTCAAAACTGCTATATGTATAATTATGTAAATATGTATATATAGATGTAAGAATGTATAAGTCATCCCCTAAGACGCTAACCATGTGTGCTGTGACCCCAGTTCTTTGTACATACCACCCCCCCCCCCCCCAGTCTTGATTGACAATCCCCGAACATGAATCAAACCGCTGCTGATCGCTGGAAGTAGCGGTATATAAGTGTGCAGTAAATAATAAATAATAATAATAAAATAATCTCAACCAAGAAGTGGTTCTCCCCACCTTCTTCCTGCAGCCTCATTCTGGCAGGGAGGAGCTAGTACTTCATACACTAGATTGCAAATAGGCCCTGTCCTACTTGCAGTGGACTCGGGCCCTTCACAAAGTTCCTCTCTTTTCACGTCTTATGACCCCAGCAGACTGGGACTCCCCGTGACTAAGCGAACTCTGTCTACTTGGGTGGTGGACTATATTGTCCTCACCTGTGAGCGAGCTGGCCTTTCCCTCGAGCACCGGATCGTAGCGCATCACGAGAGGGCAATGGCCACATTGGTGGCCAACCTCTGCTCAGTGCCGGTGATGGAGATCTACAAGGCCGCCACATGGTCTTCAATTGATACATTTGCAGCTCACTACTGCCTGGAGAGTGAGTCCTGCAGGGACAGTGCCTTTGGCCAGGCAGTACTCCATAATATTCTCAGGCTGTAGGCAATTCCTGCTCTCTGATCCTTCTGTGTTCAGGCTACCGAAGTGATAGTGTCACTGGATGCTAGGGTCTTGCAGAGTTTCTTAGTGGGAACTCATCTTCTGCAACTCACGGCTAGCTGAATGGCCATCGTTGGTGCTGTCATGGTTCAGTCCTCGGCAGCCTGGAGCTAAGGAGTCCCATATGTGAGGACTGACTTCCTGCTTGTTTCTGGAGAAAGCATAGTTATTCACCTGTAACAGGTGTTCTCCAGGGACAGCAGAAATCAGTCCTCACAACCCTCCCTCCTCCCCTGGGAGTTACCTCCCTACCTTGTGTTAGTTTTTACTGCCATCCTAGCTATGTCATCTGACTGAGCAAGATGGCACCCGTGGTAGCATGTTCCAAAGGCTTTCTTTGAAAGCTGGGGAAATGCTCCATGTGGGCTCCGTCAGCGCTGATGTCACCCATATGTGAGGAGTGATTCCTGTTGTCCCTAGAGAACACCTGTTACAGGTGAGTAACTACACTTTAGAGCAGAAGTTAGATAATTGGAATGGCGTATTAATGCTCTGGAGGCAATTGTTCCTAAGATTAGGAGAAAAGGTAAGAAACTCTCTTTTCCTTTCTCTGAAGAAGCTAAACAGTTACGACTGGAGGTATGGAGATTAGAAAGGCAATGGCGAAGGCAGCAAGGTGATGATATAAAACAGTAGTAGAAAGATAAGTTAAGAAATGCTATACTGGGTCAGACCAAGGTCCATCAAGCCCAGTATCCTGTTCCCAACAGTGGCCAATCTAGGTCACAAGTACCTAGCAGTTTCCACAAAAGACACAGGTTCCACAATGCTTCTTTTGGGTCAAGCAGTGGATATCCCAGGTCCCCCACAGGTACACTACCAAAAAACTGCCTCCAGTTTTGCAACTGATTCCTATAGATTTTGGGGTGCTGAATCCAGGAAAAATAGCCAAAATGTTCCATCACGTCACGTTTTCTTGCAAAATTAGATTTCTTACCCATATAAGGAATGTTCACATAATTTCTTTTTAGCCGACTGCAGTTTATTTTCTTGGCCCAAAATAGAGGTTGTAATGGTTAACTAACTAGAAACACTCCCTCATGATATTTTAGTGTTTTGTATTCATTTTATACATTAACAGGACAATTGGGAGGCGGGGGGCTAAATCCAGTACTCGCGCTGGCGCATGTTCTTTCCTGTTCGCCTCGCCTCGTTTGCTAGCTCAAACACGGTGGTTGCGACATGAACGTTCCTGTCAAATTTCAGTTTCTTGCAAGTTCATTATTACCTTTTGTCTGCTCAGTCGTAATCCAGCTTTATTCCGAAGTGGTTCACTACAGTTGTAGTTTGCAGTGCTGTGTATTTGTGATGGCTCACAGAGCCAGAGGTTGCGTCAACTCTCCGGACAGTTTTTGTTTTATTTGTGGGGAATATACCGTGAAAAAGCGGCAGAGGAACATTTCTGCATTTATTAAAAAAGTATATTTCGCCTATTTCGGTTTGAAGTTAGGCGATCAAGACAAACCGTGGGCTCCTCACAAAGTGTGCAAGACATGTGAGGAAGATCTACGCTTATGGATGAAAGGTAAAAAACAAGCATTTTGTTTCGGAATACCTATGATGTGGCGTGAACAAAGAGACCACAGCAGTGACTGCTATTTTTGCTCTTGCATTGTGAAGGGATACAACTTAAAAAATAAGAACGTAATAAGTTACCCCAACCTTCCCTCAGCAATTTGGCCTATGCCTCATAGCAACGAAGTACCTGTGCCTGAACCACCAAAATCTTTGGATCATATTTGTGTGGACGGTTCTGATCATGATGAGACTCATCAGATGGCTTTTCCCGATGAGTCCAGTACTTCCGAGTTTGAAACTGAACCAGATCCGAAACCTGAACTTTTCTCTCAAGCTGAATTGAATGATTTAGTCCGGGATTTAGGACTCCCAAAAGATGCTGCCCAACTGCTAGGTTCTCGGCTTAAACAGAAAAATCTATTGTCACCAGGAACAACTTTTTATTGGTACCGCAACCGCGAGACACAATTTTTGAAGTATTTCAGCAAAGAGGAAGATTTGGTATTTTGCAACGATATATACGGAGTGATGGAAAAGTTTAAACTCAAGTATGATCCTGCTGAATGGCGGCTGTTCATTGATTCGTCAAAAGACAGCATAAAAGGTGTTCTTCTTCATAATGGCAACACATTCGCTTCAGTTCCTATTGCTCATTCTGTTATTCTCCAAGAAAAATACGAGAATTTGGCCCTGATTCTTCAGAAGATTCGTTATGATGAGCATAAGTGGATGATTTGTGGAGACTTTAAAATTCTATCCATGCTATTAGGGCAGCAATCCGGTTTCACCAAATATCCCTGCTTCCTTTGCTTGTGGGATAGCCGGGCCCGCGACCTACACTGGGGGAAAAAAGACTGGCCAATTCGGGAGTATTTGAGACCCGGTGAAAAAAATGTTCTTCATGAGAGCTTGGTACCTTGTGATAAAATTCTATTACCACCTCTCCACATTAAGTTGGGTCTCATTAAGCAATTCATCAAGTCCCTTCCAAAAGATGGTGAGTGCTTTCGGTACCTTTGCTCAAAGTTCCCCCGACTTTCTGAAGCAAAGCTAAAGGAAGGAGTGTTTGTTGGCCCTGATATAAGGAAACTCATTTCAGATGGAGCATTCGCTGAAACGATGTCTGAGAAGGAAAAAGAAGCCTGGGATTCCTTCAAGGATGTTGTTCTCAAATTCTTGGGGAACAGGCGGGATGAGAACTATAAAGATATTGTTGCCAGGATGCTCAATGCCTTCAAAGAACAAGGCTGTAACATGAGCCTGAAAGTCCATTTCTTGCACTCCCATGTGAACTACTTTCCCGAAAACTTGGGAGCGTACAGTGAAGAACAAGGTGAAAGGTTTCACCAGGACATCAAGGACGCAGAGAGAAGGTACCAAAGAAGATGGAACACCACTATGATGGCTGATTTCTGCTGGTTGCTGCTGCGGGAAACCCCAGATGAAAAATACGCCAAGTAGCGCACCAAGAGAAGCATTCAGGGGAAGAAGAAACGGGCCCACCAGGAGATTGATTGACCCAAGAATGACTTTAAAATCTAAACTGTGTTGACAAATATCGTGTTTTTACTAAACTTTGAAATAAAAATTTGCTAGTTATTACCACAGTGTCGGATCTCATTTATTAGAATTTTATTTTCACACCATCGGGTGTTTGTCTTCATGTATTGCAATGGTGCGGTTTGCGTTTTCTATTCTTACATATATACCTGTACAACATTTTTTGCACATTTCTTTGCTTTGCTTTGCTTTGCTTTGTGTCTAACCTCGCTCTTATATGCTCAATGTTTGTGCACATGTATGTGGCTGTTTTAAGTGCAGACAATTTTGCTACCATCACAGTGTGTTTTGTTGACATTACTCTATTCTTATGTGCTGCCTTGTTACAATTTTCTTTATTCTTATTTGAATAACTACTAAACAATTAGTATAAAGAATTCATCCAAGAAACTTTTATCTCGATCGCACTCAATCTGAAACGTTCACCTCAAACTGCTAATCCAATGTAGAAAAAAATCTGTACGTGATGGAGCAAATTGGTTACCAGATTTGGATTCAGCGCACCAAAAAACGTAAAAATCAATCGAAACATTAGAGGCAGTTTAAAAAAAAAAATTTTTAGTGTACCTGTGTAATGGTTTATGGACCTTTCCTCTGGGAACTTGTCCAAACCTTTTTTAAACCCGGCTAAACTAACAGCTTTTTCTACATCCTCCAGTAACAAATTCCAGAGTTTGATTACACAAGTGAAAAAATATTTTCTCTTATTAGTCTTAAATAGGTTACGCTGTAGCTTCATTGCATGTCCCCTAATCGTTCTATATTTTGATGGTATAAACAGTCGATCTACGTTTACCCGTCCCACTCCATTCATTAATTTATAGACCTCTTATCATATCTCCCCTCAGCTGTCTCTTTTTCAGCTTGAAGAGCCCTAACCTTTTTAGCCTCTCTTCATAGAGGTATCCTTCCATCCCCATTTTGGTGGCTCTTCTTTGTACCTTTTCTAATGCTATATCCTTTTTAAGATACGGCAACCAGAATTGCACACAATATTCAAGGTGCGGTCGCACCATGGAATGATACAGAGCCATTATAATATCCTTTGTTTTATTCTCCATTTCTTTCCTTATGATACCTAGCATTCTATTTGCTCTCTTGGCTGCAGCTGCAAAGGGTTTCAACATATTATCCATGATGACGCCTAAATCTTTTTCCTGGGTGGTGATTCCTAATGTGGATCCTTGCATCGTGTAACCATGGTCTGGGTGTTCACATTAAATTTCATCTGCCATTTGGATGCCCAGTCTTCCAATTCATCAAGGTCTTCTTGCAATTTTCCACAATCCTCATGGGTTTTAACAACTGTGAATAATTTTGTGTCATCTACATATTTGATTACCTCACTTGTTGTTCCCATTTCCAGATCATTTACGAATATGTTAAAAAGCAGCGGAACCAGAACAGATCCCTAGGATATTCTACTATTCACTTTTCGCCATTGGGAAAATTGGCCATTTAGCCCTACTCTCTGCTTTCTATCTTTTAACCATCTCCTGATCCACAATAGTACGCTGCCTCCTATCCCATGACTTTTTAATTTCACCAAAAGTCTCTCATGAGGACCTTGTCAAAGCCTTTCTGAAAATCCAGATACACTTTATCAACTGACTCACCTTTGTCTACCTGTTTATTCACACCTTCAAAAAAACATAATGGATTAGTAGGACAAGACCTTCCTTGGCTAAAGCCATGTTGGCTGTCTCCCATTAAACCATGACTATCTACATTTTCAGTAATTTTGTTCTTTATAATGGTTTCTACCATTTTTCCCGGTACTGACATCAGGCTCACTGGTTTGCAGTTTCCTGGATCACCCCTGGAGCCCCTTTTAAAAATTGGCTTACATTGACCATCCTCCAATCTTCAGATATTACAGATGATTTTAATGATAGTTCACAGCTTACTAATAGCAGGTCTGCAATCTCATATTTTGGTTCTTTGAACACCCTTGGATGTATACCATCTGGTCCAGGTGATTTGTTACTTTTCAGTTTATCAAATAGTTGTAATGCATTTTCCTGGTGTATCGATATTTCTTTCAATTCTTCTGCAGCATTACCTTTAAATACCATTTCAGCCATGGGTAGCACCCTTTGGTACTATTTCACATCACTTTTAGCTAGACTGCGTTCGTTGGGAGTTCTTTCCTATATGACAGGGATGCCTCAGGTTGCATTATCTCCCTTGTTGCTATTCAGTATCTATTTCAGTCTTTTAGCACAGTATATTAGGAAATTGGGGGTTTCCCCATATACAGCATATATGTTGTTGATGTTCAATTCTTTATACCAATGAAGAAATCTTTCCAAAATTTGTTGGACCAATTGGGATCGTATCTTTGGGGTATGTTTACTAAACCGTGGTAAAGGAGCAGTCTTTTCCGTGCATTAATAGCAGTGATAAGGTGTTGTTATAACCAACTGCCAAAGGGTAAGCTTAAAATATAAAATATATAATAAATACCCTTAGAAACACCAATTTTCAAAAATACATATATCTATAATTAATCTTTCAAACAACTATCACACAGTTATATAAGGTATATATGACCTCAGGATAGCCCTTGTGGCAAAATAAATCACCATAGGGTCAAATGACAGACTTCACATCACAGGTCATAACCTTTCCACATTTTAATTCATATTTTCAAAAAATTAATCGAAGTCTAATCAAATTACCTGCACCCGAAAAAGTACTTTTTAGGGATTCTCAAAATTTAAAAAGTATTTAATATTTTGTTATCTACGTTTTGGCATAAATCCGAAGCTCACCAACAGCTCGTTTACTTCCTAAAAGAGAGAAACAAAATACTCTTCAACATAATAGTAGTATGCACCATTCTAGTAGCATAAATCTACATCTCCAGGAACAAGCAGGAATCTAGTCATCACATATGGGTATCGGTACCGATGGAGCCTGCGCGGGAACGCTCCCCAGCATCCAATCAGAAAGCTTTTGGAAGCATCCCACAGCGCCTGCATGCTGCCTTCCCGCCTTTCCCAACTGTCTCTCTCCAGTTCTTCTTTTTCCGCGGAGCCAGCAGGTCGTGTTCCTGTCACCGCAGAAGAATTTCCTTATTTCTTTTTGTGGTCGCGTCTGCCTTCCCCGACGCTCTACCGGTACCGCCGGTATTTCTTTTAAAAAAAAAAAATTATATATTTTTTCCATTCTTTTACTTTCTTCAGGTGCATCTGTCTTTTTGGGCCTTAGGGCCCAGAAATTCCTTTAATATGGAAAAACCTGCTTCAGGTTTTAAAAAGTGCACAAAATGTGGCGGTACCATTTCAGTCACCGACACCCATGAATGCTTTGAATGCCCAACAAAAGCTTCTGTTTCACCTTATTTCGCTTCATCAGGGATTCCAATAATGCATTTCTTATAAAAGTCACTAAATGCTATTCTCCACAATTTTCTACAAAATCTTCAATATCTGGCATAACAAATGCCTCATAGAAGCATTTGTTGGGCATTCAAAGCAGGTATTAGAGAACTTTTTGCAATAACGGAAGATATTTGCTACTTCTTTGGCGGCATATAGCTGGGTGGAGAATTGACGTGGAGTCGGCGCAGACTGGAGTTTCTACAAAGCTCAAATAAGTAGATTTATGCTACTAGAATGGTGCATACTTCTATTATGTTGAAGAGTATTTTGTTTCTCTCTTGTAGGAAGTAAACGAGCTGTTGGTGAGCTTCGGTTTTATGCTAAAACGTAGATAACAAAATATTAAATACTTTTTAAATTTTGAGAATCCCTAAAAAGTATTTTTTCGGGTGCAGGTAATTTGATTAGATGTCGATTAATTTTTTGAAAATTTGAATTAAAATGTGGAAAGGTTATGACCTGTGATGTGAAGTCTGCCATTTGACCTTATGGTGATTTATTTCACCACATGTAGGGGAAGGGCTATCCTGAGGTCATATATACCTTATATAACTGTGTGATAGTTGTTTGATAGATTAATTAGAGATATTAGTGATAAGGGGTTACCATGCGGTAAGTGTCCCGTGCGTGTTAGAGACGTTCCGGTGTTAAGGGGTGCTAGTGGACACAGCGGGTGGTAACAGGGCATTAAGAGGTGTTAGAGGACACTTAGCGGGCGATAAAAGGACATGCTGTGTTAAGGTGTCTTGCATGCACTTTAATGCAGGAAAGCCTCTGAAACATTGAAAGGGGGGCAGGGAAGCCAATGGAGAAGGTATGGAAGCAAGCACAATTGGTAGCTGATGGAGTACAATTGATAGCTGATGGAGTTGATTCACCTGATGCCTGGCTATGTGGAAGTATGTGTGATGAGCATGTTTGACCATACAGCAGGTTTGTGCTGTTGACTAGGTGAGATAGGTGGCTGCCTAGTGATGCTGGTCATTGTGGGTGTTGACAGTGTCATGGGTGGGTGGTTGTGGCAGTAGAGTCAGCGGAGGAGATGCAGCAGTGATGCCATTTCTGGGCTCTTCCCCCCCCCCCCCTCTTTTTTTTTTTTTTTGTATTGAGGCTTGCCTCGACTGGCATTTTGTGCCCTCTTTTCGCCTGGGGGTCGTCGATCCTGGCCAGGTGCCCCCACCTTCTCTCCTGGTTGGTTTAAGAAATGTGACTGCTGTAGTCAAACTATGTCTATCACAGACACCCACGACTGCTGCCTTTGCTGCTTGGGCCTGGACCACGACAGCACTACCTGCGACCTGTGCCAGGCCATGACTCCGAAGACCAACAGGAAATGGTCAAAGTTGCAGGGGAAGATGTTCCCACGGTCCGACTCAGCTACGGCTTCCCCAATGCTGAGTTCTCAGCGCAGCACTTGCCAGGAGGCCTGGGCGTCCTCAGTGTCCCGTGGCGGCGGCTCCTCCAAAAGGACCCCGAAAAGAAGAAAAAATCTTCGAAACCTGTCAAGGTTCAACTCCGTGCTGTGCCCCCCCCCCCCCCCCAGAAGGTCTCTAAGAAGGAGTCCTCGGCCGGCAGAGACCATGCAAGGCTCCTCGAGGCCATGGTCCTCATTGAAGATGCACTCGCGAGTTTGCCAGCGTCGGGACGGAGAACATCGGTGCCCCCGTCGAAAGCTGCAGAGCCTTCTGGCCTCAAAACTAGACTGGCGGCCCTGGAGCAGAATATCTCTGTGATCCTGGCCCTGCAGCATGTGATGATGTCCAGCTCATCCGAATCATCTGCCCTGACAAACCGGGTCCCTGACTGCAGGGGAGTCCCCGGGCATTGAGCCAGGCACCAAGCGCCACCAGCTTCAGGCAAGCCCTCGGCACCAATCGAGGTCCTGGTACCAATCCTCAGGTGTCCGATCCTCCCTGGCCAGTTTATGAGAGTCAGACCCAAGATCCTCAGTTCCCCGGACCTGGCCTCGAGGCACGGGAGTCCTGAACCTCGGAGTCCTCGATGCCCTCCGGCTCCGAGTGGGAGACTGATGACGAGGCCTCCCCGGAGACCTCTTGACACCAAGGTGTCTCCTCGGAGCCATCTCCAAGGGTGCCCCAGCACCATTCTCCCCCAGAGGATGTGGCCTTCCACGACTTTGTCCACGCCTCAACGCCATCTACTGCATCAAGAAGGGCCCTGGCTTCCAAAAGGCTCAGCTCCTGCATAACTCCATGGTTGTGGAGTCAGCAATGCAAAAACGTGAGCCAGAAGAATTATTCCTCCGTACCCCGGGGAGTGAGACCCGAACCCTTGATGCCATTGGGTGCAAGTGCTTTCAGGCTACATGCTTGGCTGCCGGATACAGGCCTATGAACTGTACATAGGTATATACCTTTCCTGTCAATGAATGGCATTTTTTTCTGTTTCTTCCTTTCACAGCAGTATCCCTGTGTTGTATTGTAAACCGCCGTATACTTCAGTTCTGGCGGTATATTGTTTTAAATAAAGATAAAGATACCTTAAGGAACTCATCCAGGAACTGGCAGGCTTCTCCGCGGGCCTCTGAGGTGAACCTCTAAAGAGGTTTCAAAGCCTGATAGCCGGGATCCAGGACTGCTCAAAATTCCTGTCCCAAGCCGCCTATGACTGCTTTGAATTGACAGACTAGGTAGCAGCAGCCAGCATCGGCACCCAACGCCAGGCCTGGCTGCAGACCTCCGACCTCGAGCAGTGGGTACAAGAGAAATTGCTCAATGTCTCCTGCACTGGAGAAAACTTGTTTGGCAAACCCATGGCCGACAAGGTGGCCGAGATAGAGGCCGAGGTCATGACCAGGCAGAGGCTCTCCAGAAAGACCTCGTCCCTTCCCGGGAAGAAGCCGTCAGGGAAAAGATCCTCTTTCCCAAGGAAAAAGAGGTCTTTTCATCAAGCTTACTACAAGCCCTTCTCGGGACAGCAACAACAGGGCCCTCAGCCCAAGAGTCTGCGCCACGGGCCCAGGAAGCCTTAGGCTCAGAAGCCCCAGACTCTAGCTCCCACCCAACCCAGAAGGAGCTTTTGACTCCCTGGGCAAGTCTTTCCCTCGGGAGACCCTCCCCGGTTCACAGGGGGCACTTGGCGCTTTTTGCCCACAGATGGGCCAGAGTCACCATGGACCAGTGGATCCTACAAGTGGTAAGGGAGGGGTATCTTCTCTGCTTCCAGCAAACACCCCCAGGGTTCTCCCCAGGAGAACTGGTGTGGCCTCTCCTTCACCAGACCTTGCTCCTTTCAGAGCTTGTGGGCCTGCTGAAGGACAGGACAGGGCAGTGGAGCCTGTACTCAAACATCTATGGGGAAAGGGCTTCTATTCCAGGTACTTCCTTGTCCCCAAAAGAACTGGGGGCCTCAGGCCCATTCTAGACCTGTGAAACCTGAACAGGTTTCTGGTGAGAGAGAAGTTCAAGATGCTCTCCCTTGGGTCACTGCTGCCCTACCTCCACCAGGGAGCTTGGTTCTGCTTCTTGGATCTGAAGGATGCATACGCCCACATCCAGTTCCACCCATCCCACAGATAGTATCTATTATTCGTGGAGGGGGGAGAGCACTACCAGTACAAGGTACTCCCCTTCGGCCTGGCCTCATCATTAAGGGTTTTCATAAAGTGTTTGGCAGCAGTAGCCACCTTTCTGCGCTTACAAAGGGGCCTTTATCTTCCCCTGTCTGGCTCTTCAGAGGCACTACCACCTTCGCCAGCCAGGCTGCAGGCAAGCAACCTGCCTCCTGCAGCAGCATCTGGAGTATATCATCAACTACCCCAAATCCCATCTCTCCCTGGCTCAAGGCCTAGAGTTTATAGAGGCACACCTGGACATGCTTACAGGCAAGAGCGGTCCTCCCAAGAGAAAGGGTTGCACGCTTCCAGCAGCCGGCAGAGATGGTGTAACGCAACAGGACAGTCCCAGCGTGCCTCCTCCTCCGTCTCCTGAGCCACATGGCTTTGACGGTCCACATCACCCCCTCAGCCCACCTGCATATGCGGGCGGCCCAATGGTGCCTGCGCTCACAGTGGACTCAGGCCACAGGCAGGCTGAGGGACTAGACCAAGGTCATCAGCCGACTGGCAGCCTCACTAAACTGGTGGCAGAACTTTGCACCACCTATGAGTGGGAATGCCCTTCCAGGCACCCGTACCACAAGTGACCCTGACCACAGACGCCTCTCTCCGGGGTTGGGGAGCGTACTGTGATGGCCTTTGCACAAAAGGCAGTTGGTCTCCGGAGGAGTCCCTTCTACAGATCAATCTCATAGAACTCAGGGCAATCTTCCTGGCCCTACAAGCCTTCCGTCACCACCTAAAGCATCTGCCAGTGTTGATCCAGGTGGCCATGTTTTACATCAACAAACAGGGGGGCACGGACTCATACTCCCTCTGCTGGGAGACGGTGGCTCTCCTCTCCTTTGCGGCATGCCACAGCATGCTGCTGGGAGCGGTATACCTCCCAGGCCAGGACAACTGCCTAGCAGATAGGCTAAGCAAAGTTCTGCGGCCACACAAGTGGCGCTTGCACCCCAGAGTGGGTGTGACAGCTCTTCAGCCTCTTGAGCAGGCCCGTGATGGACTTATTTGCTTCTCCAGACAACGTTCAGCTAACCCACTTCTGCTCCCATCAGCCACACCCAGAGAGAGTGGCAGTGGATGCCTTCCTAATCTCGTGGGCCGAGGGCCTAGTCTATGCATTCCTGCCGAGCCCCCTGGTAGCTAGGACCGTCTTCAAGGTTCAGAGTGACAGAGCGTCAGTAATACTGATCGCTCCCTGGTGGTCCAGGCAACCCTGGTTCCCCCTGCTGCTCGCCTTATCGGCAGCAATCCCAGTTCCGCTGGGCTGGGCCTCGGACCACCAGTCCCTGGAGGGGGGTTCACTCCTGCACCCCAATGTGGGGTCCCTGATTCTAACAGCATGACTACTGAAAGGGTAGCTTTGGCCCCTTTCATTCTCCCACCAGAAGGGCATATGCCTTCAAGTGGAGGAGGTTCTCCATCTGGTGCATGGAACGAGGGGAGAATCCCTTCTCCTGCCATATGCAGCTTGTCCTCCAGTATCTGCTGCACTTATTGCGCACCGGGCTGAAATCTAACTCGGTATGGGTGCACCTGAGTGCCATAACCGCTCACCTCCCCACTGAGGGGTAACCCTTCTCTAGAAAGCCCCTGGTCTCCAGGTTCCTCCAGGGCCTCCTGCTATCCAAGCCCCCTCTCCACCCTCTGGTGGTGGAATGGGACCTCAATGTGGTGCGCTCCCAGCTCACCAGATCACCGTTTGAGCCACTTGCCACCTAAGATACCTTTCGTGGAAAGTGGCCGCCTTGGTGTCCCTTATGTCCACTCGAAGAGTGAGTGAGCTCCAGGCCCTGGTGGTGCCATATACAAGGTTCTATAAGAACAAGGTGGTCCTCCGCACACATCCCAAATTCCTCCCCAAGGTGTTCTCATTGTCATCTCAACCAAGAGGTAGTCCTCCCTACCTTCTTTCCACGGCTTCATGCCAGCAGGGAGGAACTGATTCTTCATATGCTAGACTGCAAACAGGCCCTGCCCTTCTACTCACAGTGGATTCAGGCCCACCAGAGAGCTCCTCCAGCTTTTCGTGTCCGATGATCCCAGCAGACTGGGGCTCCCCATATCTAAGCAAACTCTGTCCACTTGGGTAGCGGACTGCATTGCCCTCGCCTATCAGCGAGCATGCCTCTCCCTTGAGCATTGGATCACAATGCATCGCGTGAGGGTGATGGCCATGTCGGTGGCCAACCTCTACTCAGTGCTAGTGACGGAGATTTGCAAGGCCGCCACATGGTCTTCAATTCATACATTCACTGCTCACTACTGCCTGGAGAGCGAGTCCCGCAGGGACAGTGCTTTTGGCCAGGCAGTACTCCGTAATATTTTCGGGGTGTAGGCAGCTCCTGCTCTACGACTCTTCTGTGTTCAGGCGACCGGAATGATAGTGTCGCTGGATGCTAGGGTCTCGCAGAGTCTCTCAGCTGGGAACTCATCTGCACCTCACGGCTACCTGATTGGTCGCCATTGGTGCTGTCTTGGTTTGGTCCTTGGCAGCCTGGAGCTAGGGAATCCCATATGTGAGGTCTGACTTCCTGCTTATTCCTGGAGAACACCTGTTAAAGGTGAGTAACTACACTTTCGAGTGGGGTATACCTAGGTTTCAATTGAGACAAAAGTTACTGTATGTTTGCTTAAGTTTTTAAAGAAGAAGTTGACTGTGAACATCACTGACTCCTGGTTAGGATAGGAAGGGCTGGCATGCACAGGTTCAGTCTGTTGAACAGTGTACTGCACAGGAGATGTGCGCATGAATCCATTGCCCATGATGTATATTTTTTTTACAAACACTTAAGGGTATGTTTACCAAGCTATGTTAGCTGTTTATGCGGTGATAATGTGGGAAAAGCGGGCCATGGGAACAGCAAATGCGGGCCAAATGCAGATGGTGCAGGACATCCTGCAGGCTGCACGTTCTTCGTGCGAGTGGCGTTCTTGCCGTGTGCGGTTACCACAAGCATTGCCAGCATGGTGTAAGTGCATGTTTTGCAGACATCGTGGATGCAGATAACGCCACCTCGGCATCAGCTATACCCATGATGCTGCCGTACTGCGTTCTTTGCTTTTCCACCATGTTATTTGCTGGGTAAATGCTGTGCATGCCCCCACAGATAACACGCAGCTAGCGCAGCTCTATTTGCACTAGCACGCCATGTTAGCTGCAAAAGCCCAACGCAGCTTATTAAGCACGTCCCTTATATACTGCAGAACTTGCACATTCTCTGTGATTTACAATAAAACATATCAGATAATAGAATAATTAAACAAAATAAAACATCTTAGACAAAATCACAAACTGCTAAAGAACAGTAGGGAACTGAGAGCAGTTTAACTGAACCAGCAGACTGCTGACTCCTCATTATAAAGAAAAAAATAGCAGCAATGTCTTTTACTGCTTCAATACAGAGATCCTTAATTCAAATGTTACACATAACCATCCCTCCTGAACCAAGGGCTCACATTTCATGAAATTGTAGCAAAATGTTTATTAAAACATGAGTGATTTAAATATAAAATATGTATACAAATGTAAAAATACGATGCTAAAAGATTCATACAGATTTAACTTTGAAGAGGCGTTCATAAACAAAGGGGCCCTTTTACTAGAGGGCACTGTGGTGTTGCACCAAACGCGCCCATAATGCATGAGTCCATGATGCATTAAGGCAACACCCAGCATGTTCCCGACCGTTACTGCAGTGTATGCAGCCCTGCCACGGCACTACAAGAGCGTGGATGCACTCAATGTCACTTAAGCAGGTGGCACTGAGTGCACGCACACTACTAGTCCACCGTGCAGCTAGCATGCGTGTTCTCGCCCCTCCCACTTGCAACCCTTATGCACCATGGGCTGTTAGTGTGACAACCCCATGCTAGCTGTCAACGCTAGTCCAAAGCACGCCTTTAGCATGCCGGACACGCTGACAGCTAGTGCCCTTTAGTAAAAGACCCTCAGAATGTCGTTTCCCAAAGTATGCATTAGGTATAAGAGCAAGTACAGTATAGACCCAGAACAAATACTGGTAGAAAGCCAGCAGGTTTTTTAAATTTTACTAAAGGAGGGCCACACAGGATAATTCGAATCACAGAAAGGACACGAGGGGTCCATTACTTTGCAGAGCAGGGTGAAAGGGTCTCCCTTGGAATTTGCCAAGTTTGATGGTCATATGGCATGGAAACACTTTCTTTGGGGAAGCCCGGGATCCGCGCCAGCTTTGCTGCTACTGTGCAGCGATCTTATCAGTGTTCCCACAGGATCTGGCTTCAGGCTTCTTCTATCTTGTTAAAAAAATGATAATACACAAAAGGCTGCCTGTCCACAGAATAGAGAAATGGAATAAAAGACACAACCAAAGCCTTTCTTAACTGGGCTTTTCTTGATATTTTGTTAGAGAACACTCTTAGACTTGTGGAATAGAATTCTTTGTAATATAACGGTTTTCTTTCTTCTTAAATAGTTCTCCTACCAATACTTATGGAAAAACTTGAGAAGTTTCCCTTTATGAAAGTAAGTACATGGTTTAGTGTTTATCAATTAAAAAGAAAAAGTTTATTTGCATGTGTTCATGCCTTTCCAGTAATAGTTCATGGTGATTACATTCAGGTACAGCTGGTATTTCTCTGTCCCCGGAGGGCTTTGACATTCAAAGTTTTTTGGGGTCTTTTTTGTACAGGCATATAGGCATGTAAAATAAACCAGCATATTTGTGCATGTCCGAGAGCAGATATACATGTGTGTGGTACTTTCCTGTTGGATAATTTCTTTGTATGCAACTGTCTATTGAACATTTTTAAAAAGGGACATAGCATACCAGACAGGTAATTTTATAGATTATGGAATGTCTATCTCGGATTTATACTGTACTGGAGGTTCTTAACCCAGTCCTCAGGATGTAGACGGCTAGTCAGGTTTTCAGGATAACCACAATGAATATGCGTCTGAGAGATTTTCATGCACTGCCTCCGTTATGTGCAGATCTGTTTCTCATGCATATTCATTCTGGTTATCTAGAAAACCGGATTGGGTGGAGAACCCCTGTACCATACTATCATCCAGTTACCTTACTCCACCCCCTCCTCCCCTGATCTCATGATCATGATTATTATGTTCATCCCAAGATGTGCAAATATTATGTAATATTATATCTCCAGGAACAAGCAGGAATGAGTCTTCACATATGGGTATCGTCGGTACCGACGGAGCCTGTGCGGGAACGCTCCCCAGCGTTCAGTAAGAAAGCTTTTGGGAGCATCCCACAGCGCCTGCGCGCTGCCTTCCCGCCTTTCCCAACCGCCTCTCTCCAGTTCTTCTTTTCCGCAGAGCCAGCAGGTTGTGTTCCTGTCACCGCAGAAGAATTCTTTATTTTTTTCTTTATTTTTCTGTGTCGCGTCTGCCTTCTTCGACGTCAGACCGGTACCGCCGGTCTTTTCTTTCTTTCTTATTTTAAAAGAAAAAAAACACTTTTCTTTCTTCAACTCTGCATTGCGTTTTCGGCCTTAGGCCTGAAGAGAAGCCCGCTTCCGGGTTTAAAAAGTGCACGAGATGCCTCCGGGCTTGTCCTCGAGGATTCCGTACCGGCAAAATTACCCCGGCGGGAAGTTCCGGCTTCCAAAGCATCATCTATGGGGTCACAGGTTGACATCGATGGCTTGGCCTCGACCGATCACCTGTTGCCGTGTTCTGGGGTACCGGTGGCCTCCACTGGTACCGACATCCAGACTCTGGTGGCGTCGATGGATCAGAAAATTCTGTCCATGCAGCGCACCCTAACGGCGTTTATGCAGGCTTCGACGCCTTCGGTACCGCAACAATCTCCGTTGTCGGTACCGCCTCCGGCACCGGCATTGTTCCCGGTGCTGGTACCGATTGCATCTACATCGGCTCCGGTGTCGACTGCAACGGTACCCTGTCCTATGATGCCCATCGGTACCGAACCGGTACCGCTTACTCCCGATGTCGATCCCACTCGGTACGCGTATCGGGCTTTACAGGAGCATCCAGACAGGCGATACTTCGATTCCTCCGAAGACTCTGATGAGTCGGAGGCTTCTGTCGATGCACCGGTACTTCTTCCTCAGGAGTCTGCTTCTCCAAAACGAAGAATATCTCCTCCAGAAGACTTGTCTTTTCAAGACTTCATCAGGGAAGTGGCTAGGGGCCTCTCCATTACAGTGGCCTCTGAGTCAGAGCCTAGAGCCAAGCAATTAGATATTCTGCAATATCCTAAGGCTCCTAAGGAAGCAGCTACCTTACCTATTCATGAGATTCTTTATGATCTCATGTTGGGCATGTGGGAGACTCCTCTCACCACCTCTCCTCATTCTCGTAGGTTAGACACCATGTACCGTGTCCCTCCCTGTCCTGGTTTTCATAAGACTCAGCTTCCTCACCACTCTATTGTGGTTGAGTCTGCTATGAAGAAAATAAAGAGTGCAAAGAGACACTCATCTAACCCTCCAGGACATGAATGTAGGCCTCTAGATGCTTTTGGCCGAAGGATTTTCCAGGCCAATATGCTTGCTGCCAGAATCAACTCCTATAGTCTCTATATGGGGATGTTTCTAAAAGAAGTCCCAGATCATCTGCAGACTTTAGCTCCTTTTATTTCAGAAGATAAATGGCAGGAATTTCTCACTTGGCTCAAACATGCCCAAGATGTTTCCAAATTCTCCAACCGTGCAGCCTTTGACTCTTTTGAGTGTGTAAGCAGAGCCACGGCTATTGCCATAGGTGCACGCAGAATCTCTTGGTTACAAGCCTCTGATTTGGAACTCTGGGTCCAAGATGAGTTGGGAAACCTTCCCTGTACAGGTGAAAACCTGTTTGGCAGGGATTGGCAAGCAAAGGCCACTCAGATGGATGCTGAGAACTCTGCTTTGGATTGACTTTCAAAGTCTACCTCTGCTCCTGTTAAGAAAAGATTGTTCAAAAAGACATCTTTTTCTAAAAAGGGAAGATATTATCCTGCTCATGGGCAGACATCTTCTGCAGGTCGTTTTCCTGCAAAGCGTCAGCAACCACCTAAACAGGCCAAGTCAAAGGCTGCCAGGCCTCCCACAACTCAGAAGCCTCAGCCTCCCCAGGGCCTTTGACTTGCAACTAGAGAACTTAGCCTTTCTAGCTCTGGAAAAACCAGAGCCCCTCACCATTCCTGGAAGGTTGACTTACTTTGCTCTCAGATGGGAGCAAATCACAGCAGAGCAATGGACCCTCTCCATCATAAAGGAAGGGTACAAGCTTCACTTCTTAAACCTTCCTCCTCACACCATGGTGAAACAGTTCAATTCTCCAACATCTCTCCTCACCCTTCTAGGTCAGGAGATTGCTACCCTTCTTACCCAAGGGGCAATAGAAGAAGTACCTCTTCTTCAACAGGGCTCAGGGTTCTACTCCCCTTATTTTCTTATTCGAAAGAAAACAGGGGGCTACAGACCCATATTAGATCTCAGAGAATTGAACAAATTTCTATTCAAGGAGAAATTCAAAATGATTTCTCTAGGGGCTCTGCTTCCATACCTTCAGAGTCAGGACTGGCTTTGTTCTCTAGATCTCAAGGATGCGTACACCCATGTCCTCATCCATCCAACACACAGAAGGTTCCTTCGGTTCCTTTTTCAAGGAAAGCACTACCAATACAGGGTGCTTCCTTTCGGTCTGGCCTCTGCACCAAGGGTGTTCACGAAATGCATGGCAGTAGTAGCTGCATTTCTCCACACTCTAGGAATATTCGTATTCCCATATCTGGACGACTGGCTCATTCGAGCCCCATCCCAGTCAGAGGCCCAGACTTGTCTAACCTGCACAATGCGTATCCTTCAGTATTTGAGACTAGTGATAAACATCCCAAAATCCAATCTCACCCCTACTCAGTCTCTGAAGTTCATAGGGGCCTTGCTGGATACCACAACTGCAAGGGCCTATCTTCCTCAGGCCCGTTGCCTACGTCTGGTGCAGTTAGCCTCCCAGATTCAGTTAAAGTCTCAATTAACTGCTCGAGAGATGTTACAACTATTAGGCAACATGGCATCCACCGTGCATGTGGTTCCATATGCTCGCCTTCACATGAGGGCAGCTCAATGGACTTTGTCCACCCAATGGACTCAGGCATCAGGTTGCCTGTCAGACAAAATAGCAAACTCAAGTCGCCTTTTTTGGTCTCTCCAGTGGTGGAAGTCCTCTCAAAACCTGTTGCTGGGATCCCCTTTTCAGCAACCGCTACCCCAAGCAACTCTCACAACAGATGCTTCTCCAAGGGTTTGGGGAGCCCATCTACAAGATCTCTCCACCCAGGGCATCTGGTCTCCACAGGAGACTTCTCTGCATATCAATCTATTGGAACTCATAGCAATATTCTTAGCTCTGAGTGTTCCATACCCTGCTCAGCTACAGGACAGTCCTCATCCATACGGACAACCAAGTAGCCATGTTCTATGTAAACAAGCAGGGCGGGACTGGCTCTCTGTCGCTTTGCAATGAAGCTTTGCGACTGTGGGCCTTCGCCAGAGAGCATCACATCCATCTTCTGGCAGTATATCTTCCAGGCATTCAAAACTCTTGGGCCGACAGACTCAGTTGAGTTCTGCTCCCACACGAGTGGTCCCTCCACATGGACCAGGTAGCCAGGATTTTTCGAATTTGGGGAACCCCGGACATAGACCTCTTTGCAAGTCCGTGGAAAGCCAAACTTCCCCGGTTCTGTTCCAGAATTCTGTCTCAGGGAGTTCAGGCCAAGGATGCCTTCCTCCTTCACTGGGGTCAAGACTTCCTTTATGCTTTTCCACCAATTCCCCTAATTCCCAAAACACTATTCAAGCTTCAGAGAGATCGAGGGACCATGATCCTCATAGCTCCACATTGGCCACGCCAAGTGTGGTACCCTCTACTTCTGCATCTCTCTCAAGCTCTTTCCCTGGACTTGGGCTCTGCACCAGACTTCTGTCCCAGGAAGGGGGAACATTATGGCACCCAAACCCCCAGTCGCTCCATCTCAGGGCTTGGTTGCTGAGGGCCTAGACCTTCAAGATTTTCGTCTCTCTCAGCAGGTCAGAGATGTTATTCATGCCTCTAGAAAGCCTTCTACTAGGCGTTCCTATTCTTTCAAATGGAAAAGATTTACCATTTGGTGTTCAGAGAAGGGTCTAAACCCTATTGCAATACCTCTGAATTCTCTATTAGAGTATTTCCTGCATCTATCCCATGCAGGCCTGAAAACGAATTCAGTAAGAGTCCATTTGAGTGCTATTGCAGCGTCCCTCAAGCCTCTCAATGGACAACCTATTTCCTCTCACTCTCTTATAGCAAGATTCATGAGAGGCCTTCTTTTAACTAAACCTCCCATTAGACCACCTCCAGTGGCATGGGACTTAAACCTGTTTCTTGGCCAGCTTATGAAGCCACCCTTTGAACCTTTAGCCACCACCTCCTTGAAATTTCTTTCTTGGAAAGTTGTTTTTCTCATTGCAGTCACCTCAGCACGCCGCATCAGTGAATTGCAAGCTTTCTTGGCTAATCCACCTTATACAAGGTTCCATCATGATAAAGTAGTCCTCAGGACCAATCCACACTTTATGCCTAAAGTGGTCTCGCCTTTTCATCTGAACCAGGAGGTATATTTACCTGTTTTTTTTCCAGGACCTCATGCATCAAATGCAGAGAGGAATCTTCATACCTTGGATTGTAAGAGAGCTCTCGCTTTCTACTTACAAAGAACACAGCAACATATAAGGTCTTCTCAACTCTTTGTTGCTTTTGATCCTTCTCATTTAGGACTTCCAGTCTCTAAGAGAACACTGTCCAACTAGATTGCTCAGTGTATTTCTTTCGCCTACCAGAGTAGGAACATTTCTCTGGAGGGCCATGTCACAGCTCACAATGTGAGAGCCATGGCAGCCTCAATGGCTCATCTAAACTCTGTGTCCATCGACCAAATCTGTCGAGCGGCCACCTGGGTCTCGGTTTATACCTTCACAGCCCATTACTGTTTGGACAAGGACTCCCGCCGGGATGCCTCATTTGGTCAGGCTGTCCTCAAACACCTGTTCCATTCCTAATCAACTCCTACCCACCTACCCTGGTCGGATGCCAGAGATCCATGGGGGGAAGTGCAGCCCTCTGCAAGGGGGCACAACCATGGGGTCTCTCCCTGGCATCTGCAGCTAGGGAGTCCCCATATGTGAAGACTCATTCCTGCTTGTTCCTGGAGATAGCACAGTTACTTACCTGTAACAGGTGATCTCTGGGAACAGCAGGAATAAGTCTTCACAACCCACCCACCTCCCCTAGGAGTTGTATCTCTCTATCTATCTTTCCTTTCCTCTCTCTCTCTTTGTCTCCGCTTTAAAACTCGAACTGGAGAGAGGCGGTTGGGAAAGGCGGGAAGGCAGCGCGCAGGCGCTGTGGGATGCTCCCAAAAGCTTTCTTACTGGACGCTGGGTAGCGTTCCCGCGCAGGCTCCGTCGGTACCGACGATGCCCATATGTGAAGACTTATTCCTGCTGTTCCCAGAGATCACCTGTTACAGGTAAGTAACTGTGCTTAACTCTTTCCAAGTTTCTGAATCTGTTGTAGAACATATCACTTATCCCATGTCTATGGCTCAGCTACATTCCATCCTTCCCACTCGGACTTCTTTCCTTATCCATCCTCGATACTTTACGCTCACCTCAGCTCTCTTCCCTGGTCAAATAATATTAGCCAATCATACATTCTTCCAATTTGCTGCAATCTCTAACTTGGCTGCATTCAAGCCAAATTTCAAATGTTTTCAGGTCTTGCCAAGAGACCTGTCATAATAATAAAGCAAAAATATCTTTGGGTCATCCAATATAATACTCCATTATCTCCTCCACTATCCTTTTTACATTTCCCCAAAAATAATTTCACTTCTGTGCACTCCGGCTTCCACTCTACTATTATTACTAGTACTCATACACAGTGCTGTACAAGTACCACAGAAAGAGACCGTCCTGCTCCACAGAGGTTACCTATACATGTTACATCGTTTGAACTCCAGAAGGAGGTGCTGTTTGGCAGGATCCAAGTTCTTTGCCAAACATTATTAGTAAATTTGAGAGACCTAGTCATACTCCACATCCCCTGGCTTAGAGGTTCATGGCTGTCATGATATGCGCAGAACTAACCCATTTGGAGAAATCCCCCCCTTACAATCTTCTACCCCCCCTTACAATCTTCTAAGACAGACAAACAGAACAACTGGGGACAAGGGAATTCTTGGGGAAATAGTTAAAATACAAATGGGTGTGAAGGTGAGAGGATAAGGGGGGTAAGGATCCAAAGGCAGAAATGTTTCTTTTAGTCCACGTTTCTTCCAGCACTCATCATTCTCGGCATTACATATCTTGTTCAACTTTACTGTCATTAAAAACCAACTATATAACAATTTAAGCCAATTCTCCACTGGATTTGCTAGTATTATGATAGATATTTCATATGATTTCTCTCCAATAACCACCCGCAGTTCCTTCTTCCATCTGGAAAGATGTTTCGTCTTTTGGAATGGAGTGTCTACAACTACAAGGATATCATAGATCTTAGAGATCTCTCCATATCTCACATTTCCCCATACAGAAAAAGTCTCTAACAACAATTGATCCCTTTTCAATTCTCCCATATGTTTCCCTATTTGAATATAATGCGTAAGTTGCAAATACCCGTATCTATCCCTCCTCTCTAGCCCAAATTCCTCCTTTAGTTGTCATAGGCAGTCATTTCCCCCCTGGTCCAGTCCTTGTCCCAACCTTACTATCCCCAACTGCTCACATCTTTGAAACATCCCAGAACCATCCACTAGTGGGAAATGTGGATTATCCCTTATGTTGTCAACAGGGAGGTTATACCCTCAAAATAAGTTATTTTTCTATTTCCACCACAGTTTCCCACAGCCCCCAACCTTTTATCATCTCATTGAGCAAGTCTGAAAGCGGTTCTAATAGCAATTCTCCAAAAAACCTTTTTAAAAAACTTGGCTGACCAACCATCCAGATCTGGGGCTTTCCCATTTTTCAATGACCTAATAGTTTCCCTTATTTCATACGCTGTTATTTCGCTATCTAACTCCTGTGCCGCCGCCGCCTACAGGACCGTCCCATACCACTAGTCTAGACTTATATAGATCTTCAGAAAATTGCTTGAACCTCTGATTCCTTCAGGGGCTGCCACAAGTCTACCCTCCTTGTTGTTATTGCTGCCTATCTGTACTACCTCCTTTTTCTTTTTTTACTCTAGTTGCCAAAGGTTTGCTGGCTTTATTGCCATGTTTATAAAAGCCCTTAACATTTGAAAATACACCTTTTTCGCTAGACGTGTTTCAGCTTTCCCTTTTCTCCAGCTGTTTGAATCTGCCTAGCTGCAGATGATTCCTGCTTGTCCTTATCCTCTATATCTTTGATTGTCTTAAATATTCAATAGCTTGGGCCTTAACTTTCTTCTTTTACATCCCCCACATTATTAAATGCTCTCTAATAACAGCTTTGAACCCACCCCAGACATTTGCCCATGATACCTTCCCTCCCCTCCATTAAGAGTGAAAACTTCCCCGATATCTGCTGTCCGGTATTAAACTACGACCTTTTCTTCCCATATGCTATCATCCATATTTATTTATTTATGTATGTAACAGGTTTTTATATACCGCTTTTCAAATCAAAGCGGTTTACAGAGAACAATATAAAACAAATTCAAATGATTTAAAATTAGAATGAGCAAATTGGAATTAACAAATTGGGGGCGGTAAACTCAGACATGAGTAGAGTTGATATACTAGAGATTTGAAGTTAGGTGGGTCATAACCTTCTATGAAAAGGTGAGTCCTGTAATGCCTACCCCTCTGCCCTCATAAGATCAGCACCGGTGCATGGTCTGGCCACAAGATCCCCACTATGCCAGACCACTCGTGTCCTGTTTATTTTTTCATCCAACAGGAGATCAGTTCACATGTATGTTCTCCGTGGACAAGCAGTAATTAAGCCGTCATGCATGGATGATGTCTCCGACAGAGGCCCACATGGAAACGCTCCCTAGCTTCTATTGGAAGCTTTTGGGAGGCTCCTGCGTGCCTCCCTTCCTGCCTGCCACCACGACACCATCTTCTCCAGTCTTTGTTTTTCCGTGGAGCCCTATGGACATAGTTTCGGTCCTCCACTGCTAAATGTTATCCTTCCCCTTTGGGGGCCTTCCTAGCTAAAATATCCTTGTTAGTGCCTATTGCTGCGCATAGATTGCGGTTCCTTCATCGGTTCCAGTGCTTTCAGTAATATTTTAATTTTTCTCATTCTTTCCTTGTGGTCCGACCAGGCCCGTGGTCACCATCGAGCTGTTAGATCTAGCCACAGCCGCCATCCCAGATGTGCCCCAAAAACCAGCCAGCAGGTTTAAGAAGTGTACCAAGTGTGCCAGAACCATCTCCGTCACCAACAGGAGACCCCGTGCCTGGTTCCCTATAATCAGCCCTTTTTTTGTAATGTGTTTAGAGATGACAAGGAGAGGCCTGAAGGTTTGGGAGAAATGGAGAGAAATGCTTTTTGGCCAGAGGTCCGATTCAGCATCTTCAGCACTGGCTTCACTTTCGATGGCTTCCCAGGGATCCGCTGATGGTGTATCGACATCGAGAAGTTCTCAGGCTCAATCAGAGCCAAGCACCTGCAGTGCCCTGGAGCATCGGCCATCGGTCGGTCTCCACCTGGAGTCAAAGAAGGATTCGGTCTAGTCTCCTTCGGCATCGAAGGGGGATCCATCTGAGCACTTAGTGAAAGCCCGGGTGCATGAGCATCAGAGGCCTTCCAAGCATGACATCCAGAGCAATGGGTGCGAGCACCCCATTAAGGTATCCTGGAGAGAGAACTAGTCAACCTCCAGAGTTTTGGAGGGGCACCGACCGTCTTCTGACAGCTGAGACCATGTCACTGATACCCCTGCATGGATGCCGGAAACATCGGTCAAAGCTGCTTAGGCCCGAAGGCCTTTGGAATCAGCAGCCATGGAGGAGTGCCTCCTTTAGGCACTCGAGGTCTGCATAACGTCATTGCTACAGATGGCTGGTGCCTCAGTGCCCGATTCTCGAAAGACATGCTCTGCCCGCAGCGGAGGTGTCGACATCAGGGCATCAAAGAGATCTGACGCCAGTTCCCAATACATCTATTTTCCTTTCAAGTGTCTCTGGTTCCAGTGCCCCAGTGAAACCTCAGAAGCCCTCAACACATCATCAATCACATAGAAGCTCAAACTCCCCTAGAAGAAGGAGGGAACTCCGGGTAGAGACTCGGAGGTACTTTGACTTCCTCTCAGAGTCTGACTCTGATGGCTGGGTGACTTATGTAAAATCGGTGAACTTGTCAGTGGGCAGGTCTCCTGAGCTCCTGTCAGACCTCTGCCCTCTGCACGAATAGTGGATGTCTCCTCCAGAGGACATGTCCTTCCAGGATTTCGTGAGGGATATGGCCAAGACCATTCCATTTTCGCTGGAGATAGAGAGTGAGCCCAGGGTGGAGAAGTTTGGAAATCCTTCAATACTCCTCAGCCCCTAAGGAAGCAGTGACAGTGCCAGTGCATCGCATCCTACAGAGGCTTCATATGAGAAAGATACAGATGCCTCTGTATCATTCCATTGTGCAACCGCACCTTGAATATTGTGTGCAATTCTGGTTACTCTATCTTAAAAAGGATATAGCAGATTTAGAAAAGGTACAGAGAAGAGCCTCCAAAATGGGGATGGAAGGATACCCCTATGGGGAGAGACTAAAAAGGTTAGGGCTCTTCAACCTGGAAAAGAAACGGCTGAGGGGGAGATATGATAGAGGTCTATAAATTAAATGAATGGAGTAGAATGGGTAAAAGAAGATTGATTGCTTATGCCATCATTGTCTAGAAAGACTAGGGGATATGCAATAAAGCTACAGTGTAACCCATATAAGACTAATAAGAGAAAATATTTTTCACTCAATGCGTAATCAAACTCTGGAATTCGTTACTGGAGGATGTAGTAAAAACTGTTAGTGTAGCTGGGTTTAAAAAGGTTTGGACAAGTTCCTGGAGGAAAGGTCCATAAACCATTATTAAAGGGGACCCAGTAAATCCACTGCTTGTCCCCAATACAAGCATTGTGGAACCTGTGCCTTCTGGGGAACCTGCTAAGTACTTGTGACCTAGATTGGCCATTGTTGGAAATAGGATACTGGGCTTGTTGGACCTTGGTCTGACCCAGTATAGCATATCTTATGTTCTTATGAGAATGTGAGAGAAACCCCTCTCTGTGCCTCTGGTCAGTAGGAGGTTGGACTCGATGTACAGTATTCAAAAACTCCTGGGTTTGAGGAACCTCAGCTTCCACATCACACCTTAGTACTAGATTCCACCCTTAAGAGGAATAAGAGCACCAAGACTCATTCCTCAACACCCCCGGGTAGGAAGGCACAGACGTTGGACTCCTTCGGGAGGAGGTGCTTCCAAAGCTCCATGCTCGCAGCTCAAGTGCACTCTAACCAGCTCTACATGAGCATGTTCTTGAAGGACAACATGCAAGATCTCGCATATGTGTCCCATTTCCTGGAAAAACTAGAGCATTATCGTATCCTAGTGGACTACTGCAAGGACTGCTCAAAGTTCATGGTCCAGGCGACCTATGATGCCTTTGAGATGGTGTCCAGAACAGCGGCAGTGGGCATTGGAGCCCACAGGCTTGTTTGGCTTCCGTCTTCAGATCTGGAACAGTCGGTACAAAATAAGCTTGTGGATGTGCTATCCTGTGGAAAGAACCTCTTTGGGGAGCAGGTGGAGAAGAAGTCTTAAATCATAGAGAAGCAGCACATCGCCCTCACCAGGCTCTCGAGATGCACATTCAAACCAGCTGCCTTTCGCAGGAGGTATGTTTGTTACCGGCCCTCTCATCCAGCCCCTGCACTGGTGGATGGATCATCAGAATCTGCTCAGGGTTCTCCCCTTTCAGAAGGCTTCACCCCAGAAAACATTGACAACAGATGCATCCAAACTCGGTTGGGGAGTACATCTAGATGGCCTCCACACTCAAGGCATCTGGTCCATACAGAAGAGCCTGCACCAGATCAATTTCTTGGAATTGAGAGCCATAGCAAATGTCCTCAGGGCTTTCTGAGAACAGCTGGTCAACCAGATTGTCCCGATTCAGACTGACAATCTGGTTGCAATGTACTACATAAACAAGCAGAGAAGGCACAGGTTTGTATTTCCTGTGCTGGGAAACAGTCCAGTTATGGAGGTTCGCCATCACCCACAGGATGGAGCTAAGAGCCACATATCTGCCAGGGAAGCAGAATACCCTGGCAGACCAGCTAGTCATATCCTCCAGCCACATGAATGGGCACTGGACAGGGGCATGACAGCCCACATCTTTTAGAAGTTGGGTATCCCTTCAATAAACCTATTCACCACCCAACAAAATGCTCAAGTGGATCAGTTCTGCTCCAGAGTCACCTCACACAGCAGGCTGGTGCCAGATGCTTTCCTCCTGCACTGGGGAAAGGGCCCACTATACGCGTATCCTCCCATATCTCTCCTAGCAAAGACCCTGCTGAAACTCCAGACAGACAGGGGTGCGATGATAATTATCACGCCATATTGGCAAAGACAGCTGTGGTTTCCCCTTCTGCTTCAACCATCCCAGTGAGAACCTTTATAGCTGGGCTCTGCCCCAGACCTCATATCACAGGAAGACGGGAAGATGCTATATCCCATCATCTGGTCCTTGGCCCTAACTGCGTGGATATTGAGAGGCTAGTCCTGTTGGAGCTTAACCTGCCCAACAAAATAACAGAAGTTCTGTTGGCCTCTAGAAAGGCCTCAACAAGAAGGTCTTATGCATTCAAATGGAAGAGATTTGCTTTCTGGTGCATGGAACAGGTGCTAGATCCTTTCAGTTGCCCCACTGACAGACTACTCGAGTGCCTCCTATACCTCTCTGAGTCAGGTCTCAAGTCTGTCAGGTGTCATGGTTCACTTCAGCATGATTCATGCAGAGTTCGCTTCTCTCGAAATCTCCCGTCAAGCCCCCGGCAGTAGCTTGGGACCTCAGTGTGGTTCTGGCACAGCACATGTTAATTCCCTTTGAGCAGCTTGATTCTGCCCTATGAACTTCTTGACCTGGAAAGTCTTGTTTCTGGTGGTGGTTACATTGGCACGCCGGGTAAGTGAGCTCCAGACTCTAGTAACTCATCCACAGTACACCAGGTTCCATCATAATAGAGTGGTCTTGCACACTCATCCTCTGTTCCTTCCAAAGGTGGTATCTGCTTTCCCTCTTAAATCAATCAGTTGTTCTACTGACTTTCTTCCCAAGGCCTCGCGCCCACAGTGGAGAAGTGGCGCTGCACAGGTTGGACTGCAAAGGGACCCCTTAGCCCTCTACTTGAGACGGACAAATGCCCAACGAAAATCCATCCAGCTGTTTGTTTCTTTTGACCCCAGCAAGTTAGGGGCTGCCATTTCCAAACACACTCTCTGAATTTGGCTGGCAGACTGCATCTCTTTCACTTATGCCCAGGCTGGCCTGAGCCTTAATGGTCTTGTCACAGCTCACATCGTCAGAGTCATGGTGGCGTCGGTGGCCAACTTGCGCTCGGTCTCCATAGAAGAAATCAGCAGGGCTGCAACATGATCTTCTAGCCACATATTCACATCTCACTACTGTCTGAATGGGGATTCCCGACACAACAGCAACTTCAGCCAATCTGTGCGCCGGCATCTGTTTGGAGGTTAAATCCAACTCCTTCTCCCCCAAGGTCCTTCTGTCCATCCATGCTACCAAAAACAAAAGAAAAAATATAAATAGTGAATAAGCTGAATCAGATGAGTTCATTATTGTGAACTACCACTACTGTACATTGTTGATTTTCCAGTTCTTGGTTCAGTATTGATCATGTTGGGCTTCTTGGCGGCCTCCTCTGTTTTCAGTAGCCTGTCGCTTGGGAGTCCCATACATGAGGACTTACTTCCTGCTTGTCCACTGAAAAAAGGTAGTTATTCACCCTGTAGCAGGTATTTTCTGTTGGCAGTAGGAATAAGTCCTCACAGCCCTCTCACCTCCCCGAGAAGTTGTATTCTGCTACAACTTTGCTATCAGACTGGAGAAGATGGCGCCGCAGCGGTAGGCGGTAAGGGAGGCATGCACGTGCAGTGAAGCCTCCCAAAAGCTTCTAATAGAAGCTGGGGAGCATTCCCATGCAGAGCTCTGTCGAAGACATCATCCATACATGAGGACTTATTCCTGCTGTCCACGGAGAACATCTGCTACAGGTGATAACTACCTTTTTCCATGTGGAGATTCGTAAAATTTATTAACCTTGTTTTCTGAGTGTTAGTGCCTCCATATGTCTACTAGCCCCATTTCCTTCATAAATTGCTTCACTTTAACACAGGGGTTCTCAACACAGTCCTTGGGACACACCTAGTCAGTCAGCATGTCAGGATAACCACAGTGAATATGCATGAGAGAGATTCGCATATTCGCAATCAGTTGAAGGACAAACAGTAACTGCCATCTATATTTTGCAACTTCTTTTCTTAGATAGGATGTCACTTCCTGAAAGTTGCAATTCTTTTGTAGAGTTAACTGCTGATAAATTTTGAAACAGCTCATTTTTAAGATCTTTCCGCTCTCTATGTCCCATTTTCTTGGTCTTTATCATGATCAGTTCTTTAAGGCTATAATCATGTACAGGGGCGGCCCAAGGGTGGTGCAGGGCCATGAGGGGATACTCATTGCAAGACCTCATTTGCATATCCACTCAATCTCATTTGCATAAATTTAATTTTATTTTATTTTAAAATGTATATGCTGCCATTTAAAAGTTTAGGCATCTTTCAAAGGAGTCCTTCACAAGCCTCTATTTTGTCCTGGCAATGACCTAGGAGCATGTTTACTAAATATTAATGTGCATTAAGTGCCACTGTGCCAATAGAAATAAATGGGTGTTCCTGCACATTAACTTTTAAACATGCCTCTTAATGAGGGTCTGAATACCATTTGTATGGGCAGTGAGGATAAAGAAAGATTACCTGATTTCTACATTACTATACTCCAGTGCCAACTGCCAGGAAGTACTATAAACTCTGCTCATGTAGAACCCATAGCAAACCCACCATACTATAATAGCACTACCAGGACTCAGAAAGCACCAAACCCTACCTGTCAAAAAGGAACACTGCAAATATTAAACCAATACATCTCGGAGAATACCAATACATCTACTGAAGCTCGGTTACACATGCAAAACATAGACCATCACCAAACATAGAACAAGGGATCACAATTTAGAAATATCAAGACAATAATTTAAACTGGGAACCCCAAAAGCCAAACTTGGATTGTACAACAACACTGGAGAAATAAAACTATAAATTAATTTCCTCTTGTTCTAGACAAAACGCAAAGACATTAGCAATGTACATTTCCCAGAGTTGACATATTCCAGTTAATAAATTCAAAGTAAAATAGTATTTTTCTACCTTTTGGTTGTTTGGACATTTTATTTTTCCGTTGCAACTGCCCCAGTCACTTTCTTCTGGTTTCTTCGTATCTTTGGCTAACTCTCCATTGTCTGCTGTCCATTTGTCCTTTCTTCTCTCCTAGTTTTTTCCATTCTCTCTCTACATCTGCCTTAATATACTGATCTTCCCCTTTTATTCTTTCCTCTCTTTCTTTCTTTCTTCCTTTTTTCATCCCTCCATCCTCCATCCCCACTTACTCTCCCAATACTCGGCCAATCATAGATTTTTCTTCCCTCCCACACAAATTATCTTCTCCCCTCTCCATCCTCACTCCCCCAGCCCCATCCTCTTCTAGTCCTCCCCTATCAGCTCCCTTCTAGTTCCAACTCCACACAGCATCCGCTCCCTTCTAGTCCCATTCTTCCATCCCTCCCATTAGCCCCTTTTCCAGTCCAAGTCCCCCCAATCAGCCCATTTCCAGTCCTAGCCTCCCATCAACCCTTTCTAGTCCTAGCCCTAGCCCCCCATCAGCCCATTTCCAGTCCTAGCCCTAGCCCCCCATCAGCCCATTTCCAGTCCTAGCCTCCCATCAACCCTTTCTAGTCCTAGCCCTAGCCCCCCATCAGCCCATTTCCAGTCCAAGCCCCCCCCCCTTCAGCCCATTTCCAGTCCAACCGGCCCAATCAGCCCATTTTCAGTCCTAGCCTTATAGAGCTCACTTCTAGTTTACACCACCACCTCCGTTCCTTCAGAAACTCTTTTGTTTGTTTAATTATTTTAATTAATATGTTATGATCCCCACAGTCCCTCTGCAGGCAGACTGCTGACGCCAATAACCTTCAAGGCTTCAGGAATGTAAAGTTGCCACCACCACCTCCAAGTGCACTCTGGGGGAGCAGGGAGAGGGGTGGCAGGGGTAGACCCATGTGTGCTCATGTACAGGGCCTGCCCATCCACTAGGCGAACTTAGGTGGTTGCCGAAAAGCAGCAGACCTCCTTGGGCGGCACAGCACACATGGCCTGCTGCCCCCTCATGCTGAGTCGAGCTCCGTTGGGCCACTGCCACCTGCTGCCGCTGATTCCGGAGACAGGGTCGGCTCGGCAGCAGCGGCAGCCCGAACGGAGGGTCAGAAGCAGCAGGCCATGAATCAGCAGCAGCACGGGGAAGGGAGAGGGTGATGCAGCAGAAACCCTTGGGCCAGCTCTGCCCATGTAACATTGCAGGCAGTTTATTACCCCAGTCCCCCATGGAGGTAAATGTACTTGCGCTGACACGACACACATACTTTTGCCAGTTGAGGAAAGCGAGTGGTGTTTGGTCAGGGAAGGTAAATTCTGGACAGAGATTGCATATTCAATTTCCATGCATCATTTTCCACTGCCTACTTCGTTATAGGCAACAAGTATGCAGGTACTGTGTATCCTTGTTCCGCTTGCCATCCATATTTCCAAAGGGAAATTCCATGAGGTGTTTTGCTTTGAAAATGAAATCTGCAGTCCCATGGTTACAGTGTTCTCCAGGAACAAGTAGGAAGTCAGTCCTCACATATGGGTGATGTCAGCGCCGACGAAGCCTGCAAAGAGCATTTCCCCAGCTTTCAAAGCAAGCCTTTGAGAATGCTACCACTCATGCGTGGTTCCCTTCCCACCCAGGGATGCTATCTTTTTCAGTCTCCTTTTTTCCGCGGAGCCCAACAGAAGCACGTCCAGTTTCCCTGGAAAAAATCCTAAAAAAATTAGCTGTTCCCGGTTTGTGTACTGGTTCCTCTTCCCGCTTCGATCTGGTGCCGGGCCCAGAGCTGTTCTCGGCTCTTTCCCATTTTTTTCATTGAGGTTTGTCTTGACCAACGTTCGTGACATTTTTCGCCCGGGGGTCCGGGGGTCGTCGACCCCGACCGGGTGTCCCCCACCATGTCTCCTGTTGAGTTCAAAAAATGTGGCCGCTGCAGTCAAAGTATGTCTGGCACTGACACTCATGACTGCTCCTTACGCTGTCTGGGACCGGACCATGATAGCACCTCTTTTGACCTGTGCCGGACCATGGTGCCTAAAACTAATAAAAAGAGGTCAGAATTGCAGGAGAAGCTGTTCCCAGGGTCTGACTCAGCACTGGCCTCCCCAATGCCAAGCTCCAAGCCCAGCATTTCTCATAAGGCCCAAGTGTCCTTGGAATCGCGCAGGTTTGGCTCCTCCGGAAAGACCTTGGACCCCGAGCGAAAGAAGAAAAAGTTCTTAAAGCCCCTCAAGGCTATGCCAGGGAAACCCAGTAAGATGAGCTGGAGGGACTTGGGCGACTTCGAAAAGCGTCCCACTAAGGTCCTCAAGAAGGATCCCTCAGCCGGCGGAGATCATGCAAGGATCCTCGAGGCTGTAGTCCTCGTTGAGGGCGCACTCGGGAGAGTGCCGGTGCCGGGCCTGAAATCCTTGGTGCCCACGCCAAAAGCTGCAGAGCTTTCTGGCTTGGAGACCAGAATGGTAGTCATGGAGCAGAACATCACTGCTATTGTGGCCATGCAGCAGGTAATGATGTCAGGTTCGTCTGCCTCATCTGCCCCGACGACTGGGCCCCCAATTGTGGGGGAGTCTCCATTCATCGAGCCGAGCTCCAAGTGCCACCGGCCTTGGGTAAGTCCTTGGCCCCGGTCAAGGCATCCGGTCCTCCCCAGTGAGTTTCCAAGACTTGATCCCCAGGTCCTCGGGGGAGCCCCCAGCCTTTCGGGCTAGGCCTTGAAGCGCAGAGCCGCAAGGCCTCGGACTCATTATCTCCCCTTGACTCCGAGTGGGAAACCGACGACAAGACCTCCCCGGAAACCAGACGGCACCGAGATTTCCCCTTGGACCATCTCCCCTGGCGCCATTTTCCTCCAGAAGATGTGGCCTTCCATGACTTTGTCAGAGATATGGTCAGAGCCTATCTGTGAAAATCAAAGCGGAGGAATACCACCGCACCAAGGAACTAGAGATCCTCCAGTACAAGCCTCCACCCAAGGAAACTCTCACGGTGCCAGTGCAGCTGATCCTCGAGAGGCTACTTTTGAGAATGTGGGAGACCCCAGCATCGGCATCAGTGCCGGTGATCAGCCGATACCATGACACCATATACCGCGTCAGGAATGGGCAGGGGTTCCACAAGCCCCAACTCCCACATAACTCCATGGTTGTCGAATCAACCATGTAGAAACTCAAGAACCAGAAGAATTACTCTTCTGTCCCCCCTGGAAGGGATGCTAGAGCCCTCGAAGTCCTTGGACACAACTGCTACCAGGGCTCAATGCTGGGATGTCGAATCCAGAGGTATGTACTTGAAGGCCTTAACCTAGGAGTTGGCTGGGTTCTCAGCGGGGCTGGTCGAGAAACCTCTCCTACAGTTCCAAGCCATGACCTCCGGGATCAAGGACTGTTCAAAGTTCCTCTCCCAAGCAGCCTACAATGGATTTGAGTCAGCAGCTCGAGTAGCAGCAGCAGGCATCGGGGCTCGATGCCAAGCCTGGCTGCAGTCATCGGACCTCGAACAGTGGGTCTAGGACATGCTACTTGATGTCCCCTGCACCAGGGAGAACCTGTTCAGCAAACCCATGGCTGACAAGGTGGCGGAGATAGAGGCCGAAATAGTGACCCAACAGAGGCTCTCAAAAAAGACCTCTTCCTTTCCCTGCAAGAAATCCTCAAGGAAAAGGCCCCTGTTCCAAGGGAAAAAGGGGCACTTACAGGAGGGTCACCGCTACCAGCCCTTCTCGGGCTAGCAACCAGGTTCTCACCCCAAGAGACAAGGGCAGGGAGCTCAGAAGCCCAAGGCTCAGAAGTCCCAAGCCCCAGCTTCGGCCTAGCCAGGGGGAGCTTTTGACTCCCAGGGCAGGGTCTCCCCTCCCCCGGGAGACCATCACCAGCCCACAGTGGCTGTCTGGCACTCTTTACCCACAGATGGGCCAAGGTCACTTCAGACCAGACCAGTTGGTGATGCAGGTGGTAAAGGAGGGATACCTCCTCCACTTAGAGCAGTTACTACCCAAGTTCTTTCCAGGAGAGCCTGTGCAATCTCTCCTTCACCAGACTCTTCTGCTCTCAGAACTCACAGGTCTGCTCAGGGACAAGGCAGTGGAGCCTGTACCCACACACCTATAGGGAAAGGTTTCTATTCAAGGTACTTCCTTGTCCCAAAAAGAACTGGGGGTCTCAGTCCCATACTAGACCTGAAAAACTTAAACAACTTTCTGGTGAGGAAGAAGTTCAAGATGCTTTCCCTTGGGATACTGCTGCCATACCTCCACCACGGAGATTGGCTGTGCTCCTTGGATCTAAAGGATGCATATACACACATCCTAATCCATCCCTCCCAGAGGCAGTACCTACGGTGTCGTGGGAAGAAGGCACTACCAGTACAGAGTGCTGCCCTTCGGCCTGGCCTCCTCACCAAGGGTCTTTACCAAATGCTTGGCAGTGGTTGCCACCCAAATGCGCCTACAAGAGGCCTTTCTATTCCCTTACCTGGACAACTGGCTAATCAGAGGGGATTCGGCCTCCGAGGTCTGTCAGGCCACAGAGCAAACAACCTTCCTGCTGCAGCACCTGAGGTACATCATCAACTATCCCAAATCCCATCTCTCTCCAGTCCAAAATCAGTTGGACACATTGCAGGTCAAGGCCATCCTTCCAAGGGAAAGGGCAGACCGCCTCATCCAACTGGTAGGGAAGGTACAACACCACCAGTCAGGACCGGCTCGCCTTCTTCTCCGCCTGTTGGGCCACATGGCCTCCATGGTCCATATCACTCCATTAGCCCACTTGCACATGTGGACAGCCCAATGGTGCCTCTGCTCAAAGTGGACTCAAGCCACGAGCAGGCTATGGGACAGGGTCAAAATCACATACCACTTGGCAGTCCCTCACCTGGTGGCAAAACCTAACATAGTATATGACAGCAGATAAAGACCAGTATGGTCAATCTAGTCTGCCCAGCAAGGCGGCAAGAGTAGGTGCACTTGTCGTTCCGTGAAGTTCACCCCTCCCCATGCCTTTGCTTAGGAGTGTACCCACCACTCCGTGGAGGTCACCCCTATTTGTTCAGATATAAGAGATAGTTAATGCTTATTTTGATTTTATCCACCTACAGGCAGGAATGCCGCTCCAGGCACCCAACCTGCAGAAGACCCTGACAACGGATGCCTCCCTCCTGGGGTGGGGGATGCATTTGCGGGGACCGCCGCACGCAAGGCAGCTGGTCCCAAGAAGAGTCACTCTTGCAGATCAAACTCCTGGAACTCAGGGCAATCTTCCTAGCCCTGCGAGCGTTCTGCCACTGCCTGCAGCACCAATCAGTGCTGATCCAGACAGACAACCAGGTTGCCATGTTTTACATCAACAAGCAGAGAGGTACGGGCTCATAATCCCTCTGCCAGGAGGCAGTAGCCCTTCTCTCCTTCGCAGTGCACAATGGCATGCTCCTACGAATGGTGTACCTGCCAGGCCAGGACAGTCCTTCACCCACACGAATGGCTTTTGAACCTCAGGGTAGCGAAGCAACTCTTCCACTGCTGGGACAGGCCTATGATAGATCTCTTCGCCTCCCCAGACAATGCGCAGTTATCGCACTTTTGCTCGCGCCAGCCATGCCTGTGGAGAGTGGCAACAGATGCCTTCCTGATCCTGTGGTCAGAAGGCCTACTCTATGCATTTCCACAGACCCCCCCTCCCCCTCCCCCAAGTCGCCAAGACCCTCTTCAAGGTCCAGAGCAAGAGGGTGTCAGTGATACTGATCGCCCCCCAGGTGGCCCAGGCAACCGTGGTTCCCTCTGCTGCTTTCTCTGTCGGTGGCACTCCCAGTTCCACTGTGTTTGGCCCCGGACCTCTTGTCCCAGGAGGAGGGCTCCCTCTTGCACCCCAATTTGGGGTTGCTAACACTAACAGCATGGCTGCTGAAAGGGTAGCGTTGGCCCCTTTCAGTCTTTCTGAGGAAGTCGAGGAGGTCCTACTAGCCTCCCGAAAACCCTCCACCAGAAGGGCATATGCTTTTAAGTGGAGAAGGTTCTCTATCTGGTATGCGTAGAAGAAGAATCCCTTCTCCTGCCAGGTGCAATCCGTTCTTCAGTATCTTCTGCACCCGTCATACACCGGGCTAAAATCAAACTCAGTGAGGATGCACCTGAGAGCTATAGCAGCGCACCACCACCCTCTCAAGCCAGCCCTTGGTCTCCAGGTTCCTCTGAGGCCTCCTGCTATCCAAACCCCCTCTCCGCCCACCAGTAGCAGAGTGGGACCTTAACGTGGTGCTCTCTTGGCTCACCAAACCACTGTTCGAGCCCCTGGCCACTTTTCACCTTCGGTATCTGTCATGTAAAGTGACTTTTCTAATGGTCCTCGCGTCCACTGGTAGAGTGAGCGAACCCCAGGCTCTGGTGGCAGATCCACCATACACATGGTTCTACAAGAACAGGGTAGTGCTCCACACGCACCCCAAATGCCTCCCAAAGGTTCTAGCTCCTTTTCACCTCAACCAAGAGGTGGTCCTCCTCACCTTCTTCCCACGGCCTCACGCCGGCAAGGAAGAACTAGTGCTTCATACACTAGATTGCAAATGGGCCGTGTCCTTCTACTTGCAGTGGACTCAGGCCCATCGCAAAGTTTCTCAGCTTTTCGTGTCATGACCCCAGTAGACTGGGGCGCCCCATAACTAAGCAAACTGTCCACTTGGGTGGCTGACTGTATTGCCCTCGCCTTTGAGCGAGCTGGCCTTTCCCTTGAGCACCGGATCACAGCGCATCACGTGAGGGCGATGGCTGTCGATGTCCAACTCCGCACAGTGCCAGTGACAGAGATCTGTAAGGCCGCCACATGGTCTTCAATTCATATGTTCACAGCTCACTACTGCCTGGAGAGCAAGTCCTGCGGGGACAGTGCCTTTGTCCAGGCAGTACTCTGTAATATTCTTGGGGTGTAGGCAACGCCTGTCTTCCAACACTTCTGTGTTAAGCCTACTGGAGTGATAGTGTCGCTGGATGCTAGGTTCTTGCAGATTCTCTCAGTGAGGACTCACCTTCTGCAACTCATGGCTAACCGATTAGTCACCGTTGGTGCTGTCCTGGTTCGGTCCTCGGCAGCCTGGAGCTAGGGAGTCCCATATGTGAGGACTGACTTCCTGCTTGTTCTGGAGAAAGCGTAGTTACTCACCTGTAACAGGTGCTTTCCAGGGACAGCAGGAATCAGTTCTCACAACCCTCCCTCCTCCCCTGGGAGTTGGGGACCATGCAATCGTGGTGGCATCTCCCAAAGGCTTTCTTTGAAAGCTGGGGAAATGCTCCGTACGGGCTCCGTTGGTGCCGACATCACCCATATGTGAAGACTGATTCCTGTTGTCCCTGGAGAACACCTGTTACAGGTGAGTAACTTCGCTTTACCTGTGCAAGTACTTGATCTGATTTACTGATTTGATATTACATCTCTCACAATCAATATTTTACATATTAATGACATACACAGCCACTTTTCTACCATCTTGGGCCTGTATATGGTTACCTCTGAGGCCTGTCCAGGCCTCGCTGCCCTATCAGACTAAATTCAAACACAGACACCTTGCGCTGTGGCCTGAGCGGTGATCAGTCTCGAGAGTTTTATTTTGTCCTTTGTACATTGTTGTTGCCTACCTTTTACCACTGGAGGGTGCTCATTGCACGTTTTTCTCTTTGGTATTAAGCATCTCACCTCTGACATACTTCAGTATTCTCACATGCTTAGAATTTTCTGGCATGAAACAAACATTGAGAAATTTTTCAAAGCCTAAATTTGTCACCAGTCTGTGAAAATATGTGCCAGCCACGAATGAAATGGAGAATTTCTGGCTCCACAGAAATGTAGAACCTGCCTTGCATTCACTTTCTGCCATCTCTGTCCATTCTCCCTTCCTCTTATAGTGCTAAAGATCCCAACTAATCTGCTGCCACTATTAAACATTTATATATCACTATAAAGATATGTGTAGTGCTATACAAACCCACAGAAGAGACAGTCCCTTCTCTTAGGATATTACAATCTAGGGTCTCTGACCTTCCAAATCTAAAATGATCAAAACAATGGGGTGTGGATCAAGGTAGGAATGCAGGTGAGACCCTTTGCCTTCAAAAGAAATGTCACTGTTCTGCTAATAGATTCGAGTTGCATACAGATATAACTTCTGTAGTGGAATGTAGCCAAGGCAGATGACCAGGCATTTCTATTATTCTTCCTTTTCATCCTTCCTCCTCCTCCTTATTCAGCAAAACGGTTAGGTCATGGTATAGTTGTGAAGGAAAAGCTTATTGGACTTTGGCTTTGCAGTTGCTTCACCACTACTAAAATATTCATCTTCCAGTGCATCTTACAGCATAATAAAACATCAATATCTAATTGGAGGCGTGCTGTTTACAATGTCAGCACAGTACACATTAAAACATCTTAATATACAGCAAAGGAGACGAGCAAGAGCAGAACATATAAACCGATAAAAAGAGAGTAACAGGCATTGAAATAGATGAGGAAGATCTGTGCGTTCAAACCGTAAAGGTGCATGCAATTGATGTCAGCTTGAGTACATGTGGAGGCAAGTCCTTCTACTGTCTATTCAGCTGGTGTTAGCCCTGCGTGTGTGATTGCCTAGTTAATTGCCTCTTCCACTGAAGGCTTGGGAGAAAAGCCATGCTTTCACCTACTTCCTGAAGAAGAGGTGGTCTTGAGTTCCAGAATGCAGGGGCTGCTTCTGAGAAAGCTCGCTGTCAGGTGTCACATCACGTGATTTCTTTTGGAGAAGGTACGGTTAGGGATGCCCCTTGGGAGGACCTGGAGAATTTGGAGGTGCACAGGCAGTAATCTTGCTCTTCAATACTCTGGCCTATTTCTTTTAAGGACCTTGGAGATCAGAGAGAGTGACTTACATTTACCCCTCTAGTGGGCCAGTAGCCAGTGCCGTTTTTGCAGGAATGGTGTGATGTGTTTACATCGCGTGTAACATTCTGTCAGTTGTCCTATGGCTTTCTGAATCGGTTTACACTGGTGCAAACTCTCTCTAGTCACACCACTGTAGAGTGCATTTCATTGGTCCAGCCTTGATGTTTTCACTGTGTGAACCACTGTGACAAGACTTGCTGCTGCTACTACTACTATTATTCATTTGTATAGTGCTACAAGGCATATGCGGCGTTGTGTAAGAGACACTCCCCGCTCATCAGAGCTTACAGTCTAATCAAGACAGGCCACACAACAACGGACTAGGGTAAATCTAAGGGAATGGCAAAGATACAGATAGGACAATAGGGGATCAGGACCCAAAAGTGGTCTCACAGAGGTGGGTTTTTAGCCTGAATTTGAATAGGGCCAGAGAAGGAGCTTAATGTACTAACTCAGGTAGCTTGTTGCATGCATATGGAACAGCAAGATGAAATGAATAAAGTCTGGAGTTGGCAGTGACAGAGAGAGGCAAAAGAGCAGAGTTCCCGAGGAAGGGTGTAGGGCGAGATAAGAGAAGAAAGATAGTAAGGAGCAGCAGAATGAATGCACTTATAGGTCAATAAGAGAAATTTGAACTGAATGCGGAAACGGATAGGGAGCCGAGAAATGACTTGCAAAAAGGAGTTATGCGAGCACTGAGAGACTGTCGGAAGATTAGCTGCGCGGCTGAGTTTTGAAGAAATTGAAGGGGAGAGAAATGATTCAGAGAGAAACGAGAAAGCAGCAATTTCCTTCTCACACTAAAAAAGGTTGCTCACGTATCCTATCTAATCTCATCCACATCCCGCTCCTCCCTCCCCCACTCATCCTACAATCACTCATCCACAGATATCAACTCCAACCCTACCGCCAAAAATAATCCCTCACATAACCTACCTGATACCATCAATTCACCCCTCATTTCCCCTCCCTCATGTCCCTCTTGGAGAGCACATACACCCAGACATACCCACCCACACCCTACTCCCTCTAAATCCCGGTACTACCCTAGAAATAGACTCCCACGCTACTCTGATAAGAAGTCCACACGTAACGTGTCCAACCTTATCCATATCCCTCTCCCCCCCCCTGCTCTCCCATTTTTCAGCGCCCTATGGAACACATGCTCAGTCATTAAAAAAAAAAAACCTTTTATTCACGATTTTTTAATCTCTAATGCCCTACACAAAACCTGGCTCCTCCCAGACGACACCGCATCCGTTGCCTCTCTCTGCTATGGGGGCTACCAGTTCTCCCATACACCTCGATCTACTGATCGCATTGGTGGTGTTGGCCTCCTGCTCTCTCCCTCCTGCCACCCCAATCACACTCCCCCCCTCTCCTTCGAAGTCCACTCCATTCGACGACTCACACCACTTCCTCTCCAAGTTGCTGTTATTTATCGCCCACCCGACAACTCCAAATCAAACTTCCTCGCTGACTTTGACTCCTGGCTTTCTGCCTTTATGGATCCCTCCTCCCCTACTCTTATTCTTGGCGATTTCAACATTCATGTCGACAACCCCATGCCTCAAAGTTCCTCGCTCTTACCTCCTTGTTCGACCTCCAACTTTGCTCCACTGCCCCCACACACCTACACGGCCACTGCCTTGACCTAGTACTCTTCTCCAATTCCTCTCCCTCAAACTTCCACAAATCAATCCTTCCCTCATCTGACCATCACCTCTTAACATTTTCTCTTCAGCTCCCGCCATCCCAACCTCGTCCTGTCTCCGACGACCTATTTAGAAACCTTCATAATGTTGATCCCCTGACTCTTTCCTCCACCATTTCTCCATCTTTCCTCCATTTTGTCCTCCGAGTCCATCGATGAGGCATTATCTTCATACAATGCTACACTATCCTCAGCCCTTGACACTCTTGCCCCTCCCTCCCCACGTCCTGTAAAACGATCTACTCCCCAACCCTGGCTCTCACCCACAATCCGTTACCTATGCATCTGCGCCCATTCTGCCGAACGAGCCTGGTCCAAATCCTGCTCCCGGAAGACCTTCTACACTTCAAATTCATGCTTGGCTCCTTCCAGTCAGCCTTAGCACTTGCCAAACAAGATTACTACATCCATCTGACCAATTCCCTTGCCTCTGATCCTCGCCGTCTCTTTAACACCCTCAATTCTCTCAAGGTCCCCCCACCCCCGATCCCACCCTCCCTTTCTGCCCAAATCCTAGCCGACTACTTCCATGACAAAATCCACCAGATTACCCTCCAATTCCTTACCCCCTCATCTACTTCCCCTCCCCCCCAATTCTCCTCCCCATCCATACTCCCCCTGCCCTACTCTCCTCCTTCCCTCCGATCTCTGAAGAAGAAACCACACTCCTTCTTTCCTCCTCCAAACCCACCACCTGTTCATCAGACCCTATTCCCACCCATCTCCTACGTTCCATCTCCCTCACCATTGTCCCTTCCATCACTCATATCCTCAACCTTTCACTCTCCACTGCAACTGTCCCCGTTGACTTCAAACATGCTGTTGTCACACCCCTCCTCAAGAAACCCTCACTTGATCCCACATGCCCCTCTAACTATTGACCCATCTCCCTCCTTCCCTTCATATCCAAACTATTAGAACGTGCAGTCCACCGTCGCTGCCTCGACTTCCTCACCTCCGAGGCCCTCCTGGACTCACTATAATCCGGCTTTCGTCCCCTACACTCCACAGAAACGGCACTCACAAAAGTCACCAACTATGTTCCTGGCTAAATCTAAGGGCCTCTATTCCATCCTCATCCTTATTGACCTTTCTGCTGCCTTTGACACTGTTGACCATGACCTTCTCCTCACCACCCTCTCCTCGCTTTGCTTCAAGGACTCCGTACTATCCTGGTTCTCCTCCTACCTCTCCCATCGCTCATTCAGTGTATGCTCTGGCAGCTTCTCCTCCTCCCCTACCCCACTCCATCTAGGTGTACCCCAGGGATCTGTCCTGGGCCCCCTCTTTTTCTCTCTCTATACCCAAGGCCTTGGCGCGCTTATCTCCTCCCATGGCTTTCAGTACCATCTCTATGCCGATGACTCCCAAATCTACCTCTCTACACCTAATATTTCTCTGGAAACCCAGTCCAAGATCTCTGCCTGTCTTTCGGACATCGCTGCCTGGATGTCTCATCACCGATTGAAACTGAACATGGCCAAGACTGAACTCCTTGTCTTCCCACCCAACTCCTCCCCCCACTTCCCCCTCTCTCAGTCCATGTGGATGGATCTACTATCCTTCCTGTTCCCTCGGCCCTCAATCTAGGGGTTATCTTTGACACTTCTCTCTCCTTCTCTGCTCATATCCAGCTTGCAGCTAAGACCTGCCACTTCTTCCTCTACAACATCAGAAAAATCTGCCCCTTCCTCTCTGAACACACTACCAAATGCTTATCTACTCCCTAATTTCCTCTCGCCTCAATTACTGCAACCTACTTCTCGCTGGTCTCCCCGTGAGCCACATCCTTCCCCTTCAATCGATACAAAATCACGCTGCTCGACTAATCTTCTGCCAGCCTTGCCATGCCCACATTACTGCTCTCCTCAAGTCACTTCACTGTCTCCCTGTCCAATTCCGCATCCAATTCAAGCTTCTCCTGCTGACCTATAAATGCATTCACTCTCTGGCCCCTCAATACCTCTTATCTGTTATCTCTCCCTACGTCCCCACTCGAAATTTGTGCTCCACTAACAAATCACTTCTATCAATGTCTTTCACCCGCACCGCGAACTCCCGACTGCGCTCCTTTCACCTTGCGGCATCATATGCCTGGAACAGCCTACCTGCATCTGTGCGCCAGGCATCCTCCCTGGCCCTTTTCATGTCCAGGTTGAAGACCTACCTCTTCACCGTTGCACTCAGATCCTGACTTCCTTCCTCATCTTACCCTAACCCCCGTTAACGTTTATGACCAAACCATAGACCAAACTGTACCACACCATACCATCCGCAGAACTGACTAATGCTCTGTACTGTTCTAACTATATTGTAAGCTCCGATGAGCATGACTGTGACGGGCAGGGATAGTCTCTTGCATGTTGTCTACCTCTTGTAGGATTGCTGTACAGCGCTGCGTGCGTAGTGCTTTATAAGTGCTAAATAGTAGTAGTAGTAGTAGTAGTTGCAGTAGTCTAAATGGGAGTTAACTAGAGAGTGGATAAGGGTCTTAGTAGCGTGTTCAGACTTGCCTCCTCGATGTACAGAGAGAGATTCTGTAGTTGTCTGAAGTGATTGCTAGAAGCAACTCCTGAAGGCTGCTTGGATTTGGTGGATCAGCATAAGTGTTGAGTCTCGCTGTCCCCAAGATTCCTGACCTGTGATTTAAAGAGGAATTCATAGCCTCTAAAAGGGAACTTGATGCCTGCTTAGGAACTCACAGGAGTGGTTTTATTTGGGTTCAGATAAAATTTGTGGTTTTTAGCCCATTTTAAAATTGATGTTAGACAGGCAGTCAGTTTACGCAGAGCTGTAGCTAGCTCTGGTTCAGTTGGGTATGAGTAGCTGCACACCATATACGTAGATGGAGAACTGAGTTTCCATTGAACAAATCAACTCAGCTAGTGGCTTGAGGTAGATAGTATGAACCCCTGAGCTACTCCGCAGGTCGGTGCCAAAGGTAGTGATGGGGTGCTACTGAATAGTGGGTACTGTTGCCTCTCTGATAGATAGAATCTGAATAAGGCAAATATTGGGCCACTGATATCTGTTTCTGCTAGTCTGCCAGCATGATTTTGTGGTCCACAGTATAAAAAGCCACTGAGAAATCCAGCATCACTAACATTGAGGCAGATCCCCAGTCACAGTTTCCATGGGGATAGTCTAGCAGGGCTGCAAGGACTGCCTTGGTTTCATTACAGGGTCTGAATCCAGACTGGAAGAGATCCAGCCATTTTCTTTCTTCTAGCCAGTTGTTGAGTTGTATGCAGACTGTTTGTTCTGTAAGTTGTCCTAGAAGTGGGATGTTAGATATATGCCCTTGAATTCTACTACACACATTTTCCTCCCTACCCACCAGCATTGGGAAGCTTGACCATGCATCCATACCCTTCTGGAGCGATCAGCCTTGTACATTCAAGGAGGATTTTCCCACACCGCTTTCCATTCTGATAGCTGGAAAGCTAGGGTACAGCGAGATCCCTCCCATTTGACCCTGCTCCCAGACTCTCCACAACAACATTTGCTCCATCCTGCCCCCTACTCTACTTTCAATAGATGTTTTTGATCCATTATGCTGCTCCTCCCCTTGCCTACCTCTTCAGAGGCAGAAATAAAGTCCGATCAGTTCTGCCCCGTATGCCACAAGATTCAAGATGGTACGGCCGAGCTGCATCTCCCCTGTCTCCTTACAACACTGTGTGCTCTGCACATCCCTGAAGCAGAATAACGTATGCTGTTTACAAAGCACAAACAACTAGGCCGATGCAGCAAAGCACTGTAATCTAGTGCATCATGTTGCTCACGATGTTCCCGCACTAATCTTGCTCCCCAGTGCAGAAAGCAAGCTAGTGCAGGAAAATCCCGAGCAAAATCACTGCACTAAAGCAGAACACAGTAGGTTGCTGGGGCGCACCACATGGGATCAATCTGCCAGATAAGGCAATAATTACCTGTTATAGCGACCGACCCTGTGCAGTGTGACCTAGGATACACCGCATAGGGCAAGGACCACCATTTTCCGAGGTGATGGCACAGAGGCAGGGGTGTGTGGGCATTGCTCCTGCCTCCCTACAAAAGAGGTTCTGTGTGGGAGAGGAATCAGAGCTTCGGGCACCAGGGCCCCTTATCCCCCTTGTTAAATATTTTTTTAGAGGTTGCGGGGGTGTTGGTGCCACAAAGAGACCCTTGACATTTTTTAGAGGGTTTGGGGATGTATGTGGTGGAGTTGGTGTTGAGAACCTCAGAATCGGGATCTGGACCTCCTTGGGTCATTTGAGCTGAAGTGTCACACTTCACAGAAAATGACCCTTTTGCTCTCAACTGCAAGTAGCGTAGAGCCATGTGCGCATGTGTGTGCCTCGCTCTGCCTTCTTTTGCACATAGCTCTTTTGCATATTCTTTGCGGCATTTGGGAGCAAAATGTTTGCATTAACCTTGCGTAGAAAACCATGCGCTGGACTATAGCACATGGCTCTAACACAAGGTTTCTGCAGTTGGCCTCAACCTTTCGGACTAGGTGCGCAATTTCTCTTGAACACATGAACAAAGCAGACAACAAAGACACACATCCCATTATTACAAACTGTGGAGTAGTGCCTTATATATGTATGTGTCTAGGGCTTGAGGTCTCGCTCACTATGGCCGTCTCTTTAGGGACGTATGTGTTCATCTGCAGGGGACTATAGGAAACTAATAACTTTGTGCATGGGTCCGGCACTTCAGAATTGTAATTAAATAGATATTTACTGGGTGGTGGGGAGCTTTTGTATAAGAGAAGCCTTGGTGGAATTCCATAGCTCCAAATCGGTTGCCTTTCCTCATCCTTGGTGAAATTTCAGGAGAGGGCTTTCTCAATTAAAGCGTCCCAATTATGGCACAATCTTCCCACAGACCTTCATAGGGTGTTGGATCTAGCAGATTTTAAGAAGCTATAGAAGACATACTTATTCAGGCGCACTTTGGGTTAAGAGGTTGATATAGAGAAAAAAAGAGTTTCATATTCCGATTTTTTTTAATGTATTTTGTTTTGAATTACTCTCAAATATTTTTAAAAAGAGTTTGGGGATTTTATTCCGAAGTTTTATTATAAGGTAAGATCGGGTGGGAGCTTATATTTTTGTTTTAATGTGCTGATCTGGTGTAAATTGCAGGGAACTGTGATTTGATCTGCAGTATATATGTGTCACAAAATAAAACAAAACAAAACAAATCCTCAGAATAGAGAGTGAAATTGCAAGGCGCTCAAGAGACAGTCACACCATTTCCTGACAGACACCTTTGCATGTCTTTTCAGAGAGCCTTTGGTAGTTAACTTGCTGACAGAATTTGTCCTTGTATAACAAGGTTTCTGTTCAGCTGATGCCCAGGAAGCTCTACAGCACGTATGGGATGGGTAAGGAACATACCTACGGAGTTAACTTCACATAAACCCAGATCTAACTGAAGTGGTTCGAGGGATGTGCATAGCAGATGTATTTGTCCAGATCATTAGTGAGAGGGAAGGAAGTAGCCAAGTGTAGAGGAACTCAATGGACCACTAGGACGCAAGCCTCCAAGCCACATAAGTCTGGTCATGACGCATGCTGCCCCCTACACAACCACATAGACAACTCCCTCAAACTGAGGTGCAGAAAAAAGAATCCTTAAAGAATGGAGAGAGTGTGCCACATGAACGTTTAAGATCGGGGCTGGAATTTGATGAGGGGGGAAAAAAGAAGGGAGAATGACCTACATTCGGGTATGACTCCTCCTTTCCTCAGAAGGGACAGTAGAATGGCATAAAGTAGGCAACTATTTATCTTGCCCACTTCCTTCTGTAACTCATCAGAAAATGTTAACAAAGACTTCTAAAGGGTCCCTACTTGCTCTGTGAGCCGGCCAAACCAAAGCGGACTGGCTAAAGAACTTTGGAGTAAGAGTCTGGTCTAGAAGGTGAGCATGTTTCTGATGATGACACATGATCCAACCTATCGCCGTAGAGGTGACAAAGAGATCATGGAGGGGCTTATTAAGATTTTTTAACAGACAGACTTCCGGCTGGGGATTACAGTGAACAAGGTTGCCCAACTTGTGTAAACTCCCCACCCCTACCTCTGTCCCCAGGATCGACTCAACTGAACACAGGCAGAAATAATATGCATACGTGTGCGGTTTTCAAGCATCTGAATTATGCGGGTCGTAAGCTTTTGAAAATTTACTCTAGATCATTCTTTTCTCCAGGAACAAGCAGGAAGTCAGTCCTCACATATGGGTGACGTCGGCGCCGACGGAGCCCTCGTACGGAGCAATTCCACAGCTTTCAAAGAAAGCCTTTGGGATTACATCACGCATGCACGGTCCCCTTCCTGCTCAAGGGTGCCATCTTGCTCAGTCTCCCTTTTTCCACGGAGCCCAACGGACTTGGTCCGAATTCCCTCACGGAAAAAGTGCGTCAACTTCTTAGAAGATTCTTGTCTTCGACCCGGTTCATCGGCGGTTCCCCTACCCACCTCGGTTCGGTACCCACATCGGATCCGGTCCCTGTTTTTCGTTTTTATCCTTAGTGACTAGCATTCGCACTTTTTTTCTTTTTCACTGGCAACCCAGTCGTTTGACCTCACAGGGGCCCTTTTTCCCCCGATGGCTGCCAGCGGGTTTAAAAAGTGTGATCGGTAAAGTTAATGTCCCTCACCGACACACATGACTTCTGTCTCTGATGCCTTGGGGACGACCATGACCCAGTGGCCTGTGGCCCGTGTGGCAAGATGTCTTCTAAGGCGCTTAGAAGCAGGCAGCAGCAGCATGAGAGGATTTTCTCAGAGTCCGCATCCACCCAGGTCTGGACCTCGTCAGAGACCTCGACATCTCGGGAGCTATCGGACTCCGAGCACCGTCGGGGGTTTTCTGAGAGGGGGATCTCCCTCCAGGGAACACCGGAGGAAGAAAAAACTCGTGAGGGTGGCATCGTTGGATGTCTCTGATAGGCCTGATTCCACGCGGGCCAGGTCTCGGAGTCCTGACCGCCGCCCCGGGTCCTTGGAGTCGGAGAGGCTTGCCAAGGTACCTCACACGGAACCAGAGACACTGAGGAAGGTAAATACTGTTGTCCTCGTGGACTCTCCTCCGAGAGAACCGGCATCGGGCCCGACAGCGTCGGGACCCGAGCCGGAAACGGCAGAGCCTTCTGGATTCGGTCTCAGAATGGCGGCCTTGGAGCGCAGCATGGCTGCCTTCATGGAGCAGCAACGGGCACTGATGGCCGGTCTCACCGGTCCATCATCCCCGACCACGGGGACCTCGATGTCCAAGTCGATCCCGGAAGCCAAGCCGATCCTCGAGGCTCCGAGGTCGTCAACACCGGTGCCATCAGCGTCAGGGCAATCGAGACCGAAGCCCTCATGGCTGGAGCCCATTGATTCCTCCTCGGAGCACTCAGCCTGGGAGACAGAGGATGAAGACTCCCCGGACACCCACCAGACCCGGTGTGTCCCATCGGTCTCGCCGGCGTCCGAACCTCGGAGAAGGTCTCCCCTGGAGGATACCCGATTCTCGGAGTTTGTACGGGGCATGGCCAAGGCCTTTTGCCTTCCCGTCGGACACCGAGGAGGAGCCTCGAGTCGAAGAGCTTGATGCCCTCCAGTATGATTTTTCCACCGAAGGAAGCCCTTACTGTACTGGTTCCTCCGATGTTGGAACGGTTGTTGTTCCGTATAAGAACATAAGATATGCCATACTGGGTCAGACCAAGGTCCATCAAGCCCAGTATCCTGTTTCCAACAGTGGCCAATCTAGGTCAAACGTACCTAGCAGTTTCCCCAAAAGACAGAGGTTCCACAGTGCTTGTACTGGGTCAAGCATTGATATCCTGGGTCCCTTCTTAATAATGATTTATGGACCTTTCCTCCAGGAACTTGTCCAAACCTTTTTTAAACCCAGCTACACTAACAGCCTTTACTACATCCTCTGGTAACAAATTCCAGAGTTTGATTACACGTTGAGTGAAAAAATATTTTCTATTATTAGTCTTAAATAGTTTACCCTGTAGCTTCATTGCATGTCCCCTAGTCTTTCTATATTCTGATAACGTAAACAATCAATCTACATTTACCTGTTCCACTCCATTCATTAATTTATAGACTTCTATCATATCTCCCCTAAGCCATCTCTTTTCTAGGTTAAAGAGCCCTAACCTTTTTAGCCTTTCTTCATAGGGGTATCCTTCCAGGCCAAGAGAACTACCATTTTGGTGGCTCTTCTCTGAACCTTTTCTAATAACGCTATATCCTTTTTAAGATACGGCAACCAGAATTGCACACAATATTCAAGGTGCGGTCTCATCATGGAACGATATAGAGACATTATAATATCTTTTGTTTTATTTTTCCATTCCTTTCCTTATGATACTTAGCATTCTATTTGCTTTCTTGGCCACCGCTGCACACTGGGCCAAGGGTTTTAACATGTTATCCACAATGACGCGTAAATCTTTTTCCCGGGTGGTGGTTCCTAATGTGGAACCTTGCATCGTGTAACCATAGTTTGGGTTGTTCTTCCCTAGGTGCATAATTTTGCACTTGTCCACATTAAATTTCATCTGCCATTTTGATGCCCAGTCTTCCAATTTATCAAGATCCTCTTGCAATTTTTCACAATCCTCTTGGGTTTTAACAACTTTAAATAGTTTTGTGTCATCAGCAAATTTGATAACCTCACTTGTTATTCCCTTTTCCAGGTCATTTATTAATATGTCAAAAAGCAGTGGACCCAGCACAGATCCCTGGGGTACACCACTATTCACCTTTCTCCATTGGGAAAATTGGCCATTTAACCCTACCCTCTGCTTTCTCTCTCTTAACCAGTTCCTGATCCACAATAGTACACTGCCTCCTATCCCATATCCCTTTAGTTTTGCCAAAAGTCTCTGATGAGGGACCTTGTCAAAGGCTTTCTGAAAGTCCAGATACACTATATCAACCAACTCACCTTTGTACACCTGTTTATTCACTCCTTCAAAAAAACATAACAGATTAGTAAGACAAGATCTTCCTTGTCTAAAGCCATGTGGGCTGTCTCCCATTAGGCCAGGACTATCTACATGCTGAGTAATTTTGTTCTTTATGATGGTTTCTACCATTTTTCCTGGTACTGACATCAGGCTCACCGGTCTGTAGTTTCCCGGATCATCCCTGGAACCCTTTTTAAAAACTGGTGTTACATTGGCGATCCTCCAATCTTCAGGTATTACAGATGATTTTAATGAAAATTCACAGATTACTAATAGCAGGTCTGCAGTCTCATATTTCAGTTCTTTCAACACCCTTGGATATATACCATCCAGCCCAGGTGATTTGCTACTCTTCAGTTTATCAAATAGTTGTAATACATCTTCCCGATGTACCGATATTTCCTTCAATTCTTCCGCACCTTTAAATACCACTTCAGTCATGGGTAACATCGCTACATCTTCCTCAGTAAAGGGAATCACCGGCCTCAATGCCATTGCTCAGCAGGCGGGTCGATTCCATCTATCGAGTCCGCAAGAGCCCTGGGTTCCAGAAGGCACAGCTGCCGCACAACTCCATGGTTGTGGAATCGGCCATGCAAAGGCTCAGGAGCCAGAAAACAAACTCCTCGGTGCCTCCTGGGAGGGAAGCCCAGAACCTGGACACCCTCGGCAGAAAGTGCTACCAGGGCTTGATGCTGTCATGCCATTTCCAAACATTTCAGCTGTACATGTGCATGCACTTACGGGACCTAGCTAAGGAAATTGCTGGGTTCTCAGCTGGCATCTTCAAGGAACCCTTCCAGAGATTCAAAGCCTTGTCCACAGGGATTCGAGAGTGCTCGAAGTTCATGTCTCGAGCAGCCTATGACGGCTTCGAGGCTTCGGCCCGGGTAGCTGCAGCAGGCATCGGTGCCCGACGCCAGACATGGCTAATGTCATCGGACCTAGAGTTATGGGTACAGGACAAGTTGGTCAATGTCCCATGCCGAGGTGAGAACCTGTTTGGCAAACCCGCAACTGACAAGGCTGCGGAAATAGAGTCCAAGTACTTGACCCGGACAAGACTCTCCAAAAAGACTTATGCCCCTTCTAAGAAGAAGGGCTCAGATAAAAGCCCCTTTTCCCGAGGAAGGGTACTGCTTACCGCAACTACCCCACTCACCAGGCCTCCCCAGCTCCCCAACATGGGCAGCAGGCCAAGGGACAGGGGCATGGCCTGCGTAAGCAGAAGACGCCCAAGCCCCAGGCACCAGCTCCCTCCCAGCTGGTTGGGGGTTTTTGACAGCCACTGTATGGTCTCTCTCCAGCCAAGGGTGAGACTGGGCACAGGAGGGAGGCTGGCCCTGTACGCCTACTGGTGGCCAGCAGTCACCACAGACACCTGGGTCCTACAAATAGTCCAAAAGGGCTGTTTGCTCCACTTCAGCCAGGTGCCCCCCTACTATTTTCCGGGAGAGCTTCTAAGACTTCGTCTACACAGGAACCTCCTTTTGCAGGAGTTAGCAGGGCTCCTGGAGGATCAGGCGGTGGAACCAGTACCCTACAGCTTGCAAAGACAAGGCTTCTACTCCAGGTATTTCTTGATACCAAAGCGAACAGGAGCCCTCATGCCCATCCTCGACCTGCGAAACGTAAACAAGTTCCTGGTGAAGGAAAAGTTCAAGATGCTTTCCCTTGGAATTTTGCTGCCATACCTCCACCAGGGAGATTGGCTCTGCTCCTTAGACCTGAAGAATGCTTACACACACATCCTCATACATTCAGACCAAAGACAATATCTCAGATTTGTAGTGGGAGGAACCCATTTCCAGTACAGAGTACTTCCATTCGGCCTAGCCTCCGCCCCCAGACTGTTTACCAAATGCCTGGCGGTGGTGGCGGGGTTTCTCAGAAACCAGGGTATCTTTGTCTTCCCATACCTGGATGACTGGCTCATCAGGGCCCCTTCGCCTCAGGAGGCCCAACAGGCCACAACTCGCACTATCAACATACTGCAACATCTAGGTTTTGTCATAAATCAGGCAAAGTCCACCTTGTTCCCCACACAGAACTTAGAGTTCATAGGGGAAAGACTAGACACCCTGCAGGCAAAGGCTTACCTGCCACTAGACAGGGCACAGAGGCTTCTGGAGCTACAACACCAGATAAACAACAGGTCTCAAATATCAGCAAGGCGTTTCCTGCGTCTTTTGGGACACATGGCTTCCACAGTGCATGTGATCCCAAACGCCCGGCTCCACATGAGGACAGCTCAGTGGTGCCTCCAGGATCAGTGGGCACAGGCCACAGGTCGACTCCGAGACAGGATAAGGGTGTCCTAACGACTGCTAAAGTCGCTGGTCTGGTGGCTTCACCTGCCCAACCTGCTCGGAGGCATGCCTTTCCAACCTCCGGTGTCTTCAAGAGTCTTGATGACAGATGCATCCCTGCTGGGCTGGGGAGCCCATTGTCAGGACTCCTGCACTCAGGTGTTGTGGTCTCCCCAAGAAGGGACACAACAGATCAACCTCTTAGAGCTACAGGCGATAGGCCTAGCTCTGCAAGCCTTCTGCCATGTTCTCTCGCATCAATCTGTGTTCATACAGACAGACAATCAGGTGGCTAAGTTCTGCGTGAACAAGCAGGGAGGGACAGGGTCCCATGTCCTGCGCCAGGAGGCACTGGACCTCTGCTCCTTTGCCATCAGACAGGGTATGTCTCTCAAGGCGGTTTACCTGCCAGGCCAAGAGAACTACCTGGCGGACAAACTAAGCAGAATTCTTCAACTTCACGAATGGCAACTGAATCCTGAGATAGCCCAGCAGATCTTCCACTGCTGGGGGTATCCGTCTATAGACCTCTTTGCCAGTCCACAGAATCATCAGCTGCCCTGGTTCTGCTCCAGACAGCCACATCCCAAGAGGATGGCTGCAGATGCATTTCTGATCTCCTGGTCGGTGGGCCTCCTACATGTGTTTCCTCTCACGCCTCTGGTGGCCCAAACTCTGTTCAAAATCCTTCGGGACAAGGCCTCGGTCATTCTGGTAGCCCCCAGATGGCCAAGGCAACCCTGGTTTCCACTTCTCCTCCAGCTGGCAGTGGAGACCCCACTCCCGCTGGGGACAAGGCCCGACCTCCTGTCCCAGGAACAGGGCTCTCTCTTACATCCCAATCTCAGGTCCCTCAATCTTATGGCATGGCTGCTGAAAGGTTAGTGCTGGCCCCTCTCCTCCTACCTAAGAATGTAGAAGTGGTGTTACTGGCCTCCAGGAGGCAGTCCACTAGAAAAACCTATGCCTTCAAGTGGCGTAGATTTGAGGCGTGGTGTAGCCATCACAATGAAAACCCTTTCTCTTTCCTTGTGACTGTGATGTTGCAGTACCTGCTTCACCTCTCTGACTTAGGCTTCAAGTCTAACTCTGTAAGGGTCCACCTGAGTGCGTTGTCAGCACACCACTTACCAGTGGAAGGGTATCCTCTGTCGCTTCATCCCTTGGTGTCAAGGTTCCTCAGAGATTTACTTCTACTGAAACGCCCGGTTCGCCCTCCGGCGACCGTGGGATTTGAATATGCTCTTGCAACAGCTTACTCGCCCACCTTTTGAGCCAATGTCTACTTGCCAACTTCGCTTCCTCTCCTGGAAGGTACTCTTCCTGGTGGCACTCACGTCTGCGAGGCGAGTGAGTGAGCTGCAGGCTTTGGTTTCAGAAAGACCGTACATACGGTTTTACAGGAATAGGGTGGTCCTACGCACCCACCCTAAGTTCCTTCCAAAGATAGTCTCGCCATTCCACCTCAACCAGGAGGTGGTTCTTCCAACGTTCTTCTGACATTTTTTCCCAGACCGCATTCCAGCCGGGCAGAGGCGGTCCTGCATACCGTTGACTGTAAGAGGGCATTAGCCTTCTACCTAGAGCATACAAGGGGATATCGAAGGGCTCCTCAGCTCTTCATCTCTTTTGACCCCAGTAAGCTGGGGCTTCCTGTCTCCAAGCGTACGTTGTCCACCTGGGTGGCAGACTACATAGCCTGGGTGTACAGGGCAGCCGACCTTCCATTGCAGGGTCGAGTCACAGCCCACCGTGTCAGGGCTAAGGCCGCATCAGTGGCTCACTTCCGCTCTGTCCCACTGGCAGACATCTGCCGGGCCGCCACCTGGTCTTCAAGCCAGACTTTTGCAGCCCATTACTGCTTGGATGGAGAGTCCCGCCGAGACAGTGCTTTCGGCCAGACGGTACTCCGGAACTTATTTGAGGTTTAGGCAACTCCTACCCTCCAGCCCTCTGGTGTCAGGCTACCGGGAGTGTTGTGTCTCTGCTGGATTCCTATCACAGCTGCTGTGGCTCTTCTAGAGGGAGCCATTTTTCAGCTATGGGTTCTCGGTAGCCTATAGCTAGGGAGTCCCATATGTGATGACTGACTTCCTGTTTGTTCCTGGAAAAAGCGTAATTACTCACCTGTAACAGGTGCTCTCCAGGGACAGCAGGAATCAGTCCTCACAACCCTCCCCCCTCCCATGAAGTTGCAGTCCTACTATTGCTTTTCTTCTTTTTGCCGTCTTTTTAGCTATATCATTAGACTGAGCAAGATGGCACCCTTGGGTGGGAAGGGGACCGCGCATGTGTGATGCAATCCCAAAGGCTTTCTTTGAAAGCTGGAGAATTGCTCCGAACGAGGGCTCCGCCGGTGCTGACGTCACCCATATGTGAGGGCTGATTCTTGCTGTCCCTGGAGAACACCTGTTACAGGTGAGTAACTACACTTTATTCGCTTTCCCTTGTTGGGTGTAAACTGAATTCTGCAGCTAGTCTGCTGTTCCTTAAATAAAGAGTTTCTTATCCTTGCGGGTGATGCTTTTCTACATCCAGTTCTGGATTAAAGTGGGTTGTGCTTTTCGGTATTAGCTGACAAACATGCGCTCTTGTCCTCAAAAGCTCAAGCTTCGATAAATCGGTTAGTCTATAAGGTGCCACCTGCCTTTGTCATATGTTCAGTATCAGCTGTTATTAAATATTCACCGGACCAAATTTGTTTTCATATCTATTAGGTTTAAAATATTTGCTTAGAAGTTTTCCAGCTTTTGTTGTGTACATCAGAATAATGTGGGAGAGGGGAGATGGTTTGTTATGATTTTCCATGTTGGTTCTGCCTCACTCCTGTTTTTATATTTGTTAGCATTTTTAATTCTAGAGCGCTTCCTCTTTTCTCGTTCTGTATCCTCTTCTCACTCCCCTAACGACAGTCAGTTTCTTTTCCTCCTTTTAGTCGCCCCTTTTTTTTTTTCAGCCTCCTCCACATGCTCCCCGCCCCCCATTTGCTAGTCTATTCTTGCCTCCATTCCTACTTTCTCCCTACCTTTAGGGAGGGGATTTTCATTCTAGCCTATGCCTTTATCAGTAGTAGTCCAAAGCAAGATACAGTCTTAACTTTTCGACCTCTCATCTCTCCTAGTCTTCCTTCCCTTCCTTGCAGTTTTCCTCTCCCCCCGTTACTGCCTCAGCCAGGGTTACTTTGTTTTATGGGCATAAAAACCAAATATTTATCTTCTTTCTTTCTTTTTTATAGTTTGCCCATGTTATTTGCAGGATATTTCATTTCAGGGGAAATGTCATTAGCACACAGTCTCTCTATTAATGACAGATGGGAAGTGATGACATTTCAGGGAGTTTTCTTCTGTTTTCATTTGAAAACATGAAATGATATAGGAAATCCCGTTTCAAATGGCTGCACACCCCTTGCTTAATTCCCCTGCCAAGTGACTGGTCATTTGTAAGATACATGGCGGAAAGAGGGAAATTGCTTTAGGGGCAGTAATGGGAGGGAGGAAGGGTGACATCAGTGGCACCCCAAGAAAGAGCAGCCAGGAGAAAGGTAGTAGGGTGACCAGTGCACAGTTTGTCACAATTCTGCAGCCAGGAATGGATTGTGCAGTAATTGTGTGATTGGGCGCATAGGAGGCACTAATGTCCCTCGTTACAGTGCAGTAGTGATGACTTCAGTCTTTTGGACTGCAGATAATGGAAAAGCTTTTTGAAATCCCTGCTGCCTCTTGACGATCTTAATCTGAGGTGATCAGATAGTTCTGTCTCACCCATAGCCTTTGCCAGTCCTGTTTTGTATTTTAACTTACACATGTTTATAAGTTTGTTTGGTTGTTCTGGTTCAGATCGCCATACTGATTTTGCAAAAGAAATGTCAGGGAAACGATTTTACATTTTTCCTTGCCTCTGAGGGGATTTCTTTTAACTTTTCCCAGTAACCTCCTAATCCTAGGGACAGGGTGCAGAAAGACCGCTGCAGAAACCAATGGCCTGTGTTCAGAAGATCTGGAAAGTATTAGTACAAACTTTCCTTCTTGGTCATGCCCAGGATGCCTTCAACATCTGTAAGATGTCAAGTTTAGTTTCCATGCTGAGTCAGTCCTTGGTACCTCTTTTCTCATTTTACTGTCAGCACTGGAGTCATGCGAGGGGAGAAGGGGTTGTGAAATGACTTAAGTGTTCATTAGGAAATGGATTGAGATCACCAGTTTGTACAGTAATTTCATAGTCGTTTTACATACGCCACCAAACAGACGTCAGATGACTCCAAGTCATTACCATGCAGAGGGTGGAGGATCATTTTTATAACGGGTCACCTATGTATGACGGCAAATGTGTATCTTTATAAACTTCTAGCACAAATCCAGCAGAAATAACAGCTACAGACATTTACTCCTGCTTGGAAGGCATGTAAATCACGACTCTGAACACGCTCTGCCACAGTCCTTTTCCTAAAGTCATGTACAAGTATGCCCTCAATTGCATGTGGCATAATCTTGCACACAAGGTAATTTTATAAGAAACCTTTTATGCACCTCTACTGACTTACACACAAAACTCCTTTTTGTTTATTTAACAGGTTTTTTATACTGTTTTTATCATTTTAGTCAAAGCAGTTTACATTTAACTTAAACTTGGTAATGTACATTAAACAGGGACATAGATAACTTGGATTTTTCAGAGGCAATGGTGGGTTAAGTGACTTGCTCAAGACCACAAGGAGTGCCAGTGGAATCAAACCCTGGTCTCTTGGTTCCCGAGCCAGTGCTCTAACAATTAGGCTACTCCTCCACACTGGTGGCACCCGCTGCTTGCTCCTACAGCAGCCACCCACAGAGCTGGTGCAATTTAAGTGGGCATGGCATGAGGCTAGAGAGCCACTCTCTTCAATTATGCAGAATGCGCTGAGGGGTTTTTGATTTTACATCTTCTTAATGAACGACCCCTGGGTTCTCCTTCAGCCATCTGTGCTATTGGCATGCCCTCCCTTGTAGAAGAGAAGGGCAGAAGGCTAAAGTGGTGATTCACTTGTGGGATTATTTTTCTCCCTTCTAATTCATAGGACATTCCACAGCACTTTAGAGTGCAGCTCTGCGGGTGGCTTCTGTAGGAGTAAGCAGCGGGTGCCACCAGTGCAGCTCTGTGGGTGGCTGCTGTAGGAGCATGCATCGGGTGCCACCAGTGCAGCTCTGTGGGTGGCTGCTGTAGGAGCAAGCATTGGGTGCCACCAGTGCAGCTCTGCGGGTGGCTGCTGTAGGAGTAAGCAGCGGGTGCCACCAGTGCAGCTCTGCGGGTGGCTGCTGTAGGAGTAAGCAGCAGGTGCCACCAGTGCAGCTTTGCAGGTGGCTGCTGTACGAACAAGCATCGGGTGCCACCAGTGCAGCTTTGTGGGTGGCTGCTGTAGGAGCAAGCATCGGGTGCCACCAGTGCAGCTCTGTGGGTGGCTGCTGTAGGAGCAAGCATTGGGTGCCCCCAGTGCAGCTCTGTGGGTGGCTGCTATAAGAGCAAGCATTGGGTGCCACCAGTGCAGCTCTGTGGGTGGCTGCTGTAGGAGCAAGCATTGGGTGCCACCAGTGCAACTCTGTGGGTGGCTGCTGTAGGAGCAAGCATTGGGTGCCACCAGTGCAGCTCTGTGGGTGGCTGCTGTAGGAGCAAGCATCGGGTGCCACCAGTGCAGCTCTGTGGGTGGCTGCTGTAGGAGCAAGCATCGGGTGCCACCAGTGCAGCTCTGTGGGTGGCTGCTGTAGGAGCAAGCATCGGGTGCCACCAGTGCAGCTCTGTGGGTGGCTGCTGTAGGAGCAAGCATCGGGTGCCACCAGTGCAGCTCTGCGGGTGGCTGTTGTACGAACAAGCATCGGGTGCCACCAGCGCAGCTCTGCGGGTGGCTGCTGTAGGAGCAAGCAGCGGGTGCCACCAGCGCAGCTCTGCGGGTGGCTGCTGTAGGAGCAAGCAGCGGGTGCCACCAGCGCAGCTCTGCGGGTGGCTGCTGTAGGAGCAAGCAGCGGGTGCCACCAGCACAGCTCTGCGGGTGGCTGCTGTAGGAGCAAGCAGCGGGTGCCACCAGTGCAACTCTGTGGGTGGCTGCAGGAGATAGCATTAGGGCTGTGGAACAACATGGTCATAGCAGTACTGATACTCCTTCAAAAATTTGAGTGGGCCACTCTGAAGTTGCACCTCTCTTCCCCCACACCTGGACATAGGCCTACCTTGACAGCAGGCACCAGTGTCACCCTCTGATCACTGTAGGCAGGAACCCCAGTCTACCATCATTCCATGGTCATCATTGGTCATCATATAGACTGCAAAATTTGACCCTTACTGTGGAAATGGCCACTTCCTGAAAAGGCACTGTGGGAGTCCAGGAGCTGGACTGAAGCGTCAGTGTTGGTAGTGGCCAAGACAAAGGCAACATGTCGTCTGCCTCCTCCCTCATGATCCTCTCTCTCTCTTCTTTTTTCCTGTGCCTCTGAAGGCTTGAAAGAAGACATGGTTCAAAGAATGACACTCCAGCCCTAGGCAGGAGATGAGGTGGATCCAGCCCAAGGTGCTGCATTGGTGCTGCTCTTTTCCAAGCCTCACAGCATCTGGAAGGGTCAATGATGGCATCGGGTTGGTGTGCGAGGGAGAGATAAGAAGAGGAGCCAAGGGGATTACAGTAGAAGCATCTGTGGAGGGGGTGTAGGATGAGGAGGGAAAGTGACTGATGGAATGTGGAGAATGGAAATGTTGTAGAGGGCAGGATGAAAAGAACCGTGAGTGAACTGGAGAGGATACTAGCAGATCTCAGGGTCTGGGAGTATGAAGAAAGAGGATTGGGTACTCTAGGGAGGAGGCAGGACCAGCACATGAACTAGGCGCTTGCCTAGGGCAGCAGACCCCGGTGGGTGGCATCACTACCCCAACTCCCTAGGAGTGGCAGCTGAACTGCTACTTCAGCGCCATGGTGGGCTTTAAAATGCCTGCACACCTGTATGCAGTTCCAGCCTGCCGCTCCTGCCCAACTGCCCTCCAAGAAAGTTTCATCGGAGGCAGGGGGCAGGAGTGGCAGGCCATGAGTGCACATGCGTGTGGACACTTTAAGGCCCAATGCAGCACTGAAGCAGCAGTTCAACCGCCGCCGCTTCAGTGCAAAGAGGCGTGGCATGGTGGGCTGGATGGAGGCACAGTCTTTTGGGGGAGCAGCAGCAAGGAGGGTCTGCCTAGGGTTGCAGAAACCCCCTTGCCACCACTGGGAGGAAGTGACTAAGGATTGGAGGGGAGCTAAGAGTGAGAAGATCACAAGATGGTAGGGAGAATGAGTGAGGATATTGGAGTGGGTGTAGCATGGGAAAGCTGTGAACGAGGAATTTGAGGGGTGGAGTGGGAAAAGGAATTTACGTCAGAAGAAGGTATGTGATTGAGGATCAGGAGGGAGGACCCAATCTTGCTTTTCCTGGTCTGTGAGCCCCCTCTCCTCCTCCTTTCCTTATCATCCTTCTCCCCAAATCACCGTCTCACACTCTCCCTTTGTGCTTTGATCTGCTATCCTTCCCTGAGATCATTTCCATCTCTTTTTGATATCCCTGCCCCCAGTCTCTATCCCCCTTTTCTGTTCTCTATACACCCTCCCCCTGGTAAAAACACCAAATAAAAATTCACCAACCACACAAGAAATGTCAGAAACTACAACTTAAATAAGTAAAACACAAATCAATATTATTTAATAATGCAGGTCCATTCTAATGAACTCAAATGTGACACACATGTGCCATTCAAATGTGCAAAATTCTGAGAGATCTGTAACAGCCAAGCAAGACCTGTAACTACTATGGGAACAGCCTTTTGCTGCCAGTGAGCAGATTGAGGTCTCCGTTTGCTTAAAAATATCTTCTCTTTTTCTTCTTGTGCAGAGAATTCAGTTTCTTCATGCACCCCTGCAGGTGATGCTGGCTGGTGGTTTGTAAGTGTTTCCTTTACCTTTTCTCCAGTTTAAAACCCACTTTTCACGACTACTGACTTGCAAGCTTCACATGGACTGCAACAAGTTATAGCAGCAGATCCTCTCAACCAAATTTTATTTTGGTTCAGATAAAGCTCTGTAGCGCAGGCGAGCATGCATTGTCAACATCCTGAAAGCTTTTAAAAATGTACAAAGTTACCACAGAGTCTTCATTGTGATCCTGCTTTATCTCCCTTCATATACTATGAGACCAATAGTGTGCTTACGTGCCTGGCCCGTCCGGGCGTTCAGGGTCGGGACGGCCGGGAGTTGCACCCGATTCTGATCCCGCAGGGGCTAGAAGTCCCCGCAGGATCAGAATCGGGTGCAGCCGGCCTGGACGTTCAGACCGGGCCCCGAATCTGGGCTCATGGACATCCGGCACACTACCCGGCTAACTCAGCCAAGCTCCTGCATGGAGCAGCAGTGGAATGGCGTCCCGTTGCCATGCCATCATGGCTCCATGCAGGAGCCGTGATCACTGGCCGCCCGCCATATCCTTCTTTCCCAGCAGCCCGATCCCCGATCAGGCCTTCCATGGTCAAGGTCGGGCTGTGGGGAATCCCCTGCACCCCCTCACCTTTCCTCCGTACCCCAGTGCCGCTGTCCCCCGATGTCCATGGGGACTTATTCCACCTCGGAAGTGGAATAAGTCCCCCATCTATCCTGGTAGACCCGGACGTACAGGGCTGTGACCGGAATCGGCCCTGTACGTCCAGGTTCTGTGCCCTGCCCCCAGCCCACCCACTCTCCCCCCCGTCGCTTCCCCCTTCCAGAGCTCCCTGCTCATCTCTTGTGGTCCCAGGCATTTACCGGAGATGGACATCCGAACCGGACATCCATCCCCGCTAAACACAGCTCAGAATCTACCCCTATGTTACTATGAAATGCCTCTGCGGTGTAGATCACTTGTTCTCAACCCAGTCCTTTGGGTCCCCTAGTCCAGTTGGGTTTTCAGTGTATCCATAATGAATATGCATGAGAGAGATCTGCATACAATGGAAGCAGTGCATGCAGATCTATCTCATGCATATATTCATTGTGGATATCCTGAAAACCTGACTGGCCTGGGGGTCCCAGAGGACCGGGTTGAGAACCACTGGTGTAGATGTATACTTGGCAGTGTGCAGCTCCTAGAAAGCTCCCCTTGGCCATCCCCCTCATTCAAGCTATGGTCCTGTGAACTGAACCTTGGGGCACCCAAGATTGCATCACCTCCTCTTTTGGGATCGGTTGGGCCTGAATGCACCACAGAAGTGATGTAGTCAAGTCCAAGGAAGGAGGAAAGATGACCACCACTTCTGCGATGTCCTTTGCCAACCATCAGTTGTCAAAGTTATAACGTTGAGTCAATGAATGTTCAGCCAGTAAAGATCACCTGAAATCCCCTGACACACCATCTTAGAAGGGAGACTACTGGGGAGGCAAGAGAAAAAAATATATAATTTTAAAAAAAAATCTTTCCTGACGAGTTTAGATGCAGACGTGGAAATTGCATCTATGCTCCCTAAAACTTTTCCCAATCTTTAAAATGCTCAGACCTAAACCACAACTTGACCCAAAGCATTCATACTAGAAAAAGTATTGGGCACAAACTTTTCCCTCCCCCCCCCTCCAATACATTTGCAGCAGAGCCTCACATTGTGAATAGGCACCACTTAAATCAAACTTCCATGGCATGTATTAGATTGTAAGCTCAGATAAGCACGACTCTGACGAGTAGGGACTGTCTATTATATGTATATCTTTTATATGCATGTCATACCTGTACAGTGCTGCGTGCTCGGTGCTATATAAGTGCTAAATAGTAGTAGTAGTAGTAATATAGACTGTGTGGAAGTCAGGCTGTAGAAGTGCTGCTGTCATGTGCCGGGAAGGATTATTCCCCCCAATGTAGATTCATTTCATTACATTATGATAAAGTTTCTTTAAAATGCCCCACTGCTGTGAACATTCCCAGGGAAGGATTGGCTGCTTCATTGCTTTGGATTTAAGTTGTGCAAATGATGACATTTTTATCTTTTTTTTTTATACAGCTTACTCTTCATGGTTCCAGTTGCCTGCTCGCTGTTTCCTCAACGATGGTAGTAACTTTTTTTTAATATTAGGCAGTCCATATTCAGTTGAGGTTATTTTTCATAATGATTGAGGAAAGGCGGGTATGGGGGCTGCAAGGGGGGGAAAGGTAGTGAAATACCTTTATCTCCAGGAACCAAGCAGGAATGTAGTCTTCACATATGGGTATCGTCGGTACCGACGGAGCCTGCGTGGGAACGCTCCCCAGCGTCCAATAGGAAAGCTTTTGGGAGCATCCCACAGCGCCTGCGTGCTGCCTTCCTGCCTTTCCCAACTGTCCCTCTCCAGTTCTTCTTTTTCTGTGGAGCCGACAGGTCGCACATCCTGTCACCGCAGAAAATAATTCCCTTCTATTATTCTTTTTTGTGGTCACGTCTACCTTCCCTCGACGCTACACCGGTACCGCCGGTTCTTCTTTCTTTTTTTCTTTAAAAAAAAAAAAAAACCTTTCTTCTGGAGTCTTTTCCACTAATTTTCTCTTCAGGTGCTACGCACCATTTGGGCACTAGGCCCAACTTTTTCCTTCAAAATGGAAAAACCCGCTTCGGGTTTTATAAAGTGTTCTAAGTGTGGTGGTACCATCTCCATCACCGACACCCTTGAGTGGTGCCTCAAATGTTTAGGTCCTGACCACTCTATTTTCAGAGTGTGTTGCCTGTGGGATGATGTCGAAAAGGGGCCGGAAAAACCGAGCTGCTAAACTTAGCACCCTTTTTCCCTCCGATGCAGCCTCCGTGGCATCGACGTCTTCCAGGGCTTCGTCTTCCTCCCATGGATCTCAGGTAACTAAATATAAATCTAGCCGGTCCTCAAAGGGTAGATCTCCTTCTAGACATCGAGATGCCTCTGGCGTTGCCCTTGAGGGACTTTCACTGGCAAAATTGCCCCGGCGGGAGGCTTCGGCTCCCAAAGCACTAACGGGGCTCCAGGATGTTCTTGAGGCTTCAACCTCGGCAGAACTACTGGTGCCATGCTCTGGGGTGCCAGTTGAAGCCAAGCATCGGCAGCGTTGATAGACCAGAGATTCTTAACTGTTGAACGCAGTCTGGCGGCTCTTCTCACGGCCTCGATGCCCCTAAAACCGCTTCAGAGAACTCAACCGGTACCGGCACCAACTCCGGTGTCGGCACCGACTGCATCGACATCGGCAGGTATTCTACCGGGACCGAGTCATGCGTCTCTATCCGGCATCGACAGGTCGGTACCGGACTACTCCGATGACGACTTCGATCGGTACCGGTACCGTGCCTTGCACGATTACTCGGATCGGAGATACTTCGAATCCTCGGATGAGTCTGAAGACTCTGAAAGCTCTGCCGATACCAGAGTACTTCTTCCTGAGGATTCTTCTTCTCCTCAACGTAGGATGTCTCCACCAGAGGATATGTCCTTTCAGGACTTTATCCGAGATGTGGCCTGAGGTCTTTCTATCACAGTGGCCCCTGAAAAAGAGCCTAGGACAAAGGAATTAGAAATCCTACAATACCCTAAAGCTCCCAAGGAGGCATCTACCTTACCCATTCATGAGATCTTGCATGATCTCATGTTAAGGATGTGGGAAACACCTCTAACCACATCTCCTCACTCTCGAAGACTCGACACCATGTATCGAGTTCCTCCTTGTCCTGGTTTTCAGAAGACTCAATTACCACACCATTCTATGGTGGTGGAATCAGCTATGAGAAGGATAAAGAGTGCAAAAAGGCATGCATCTAATCCTCCAGGACATGAGTGTAGGACTCTTGACGCCTTTGGACGTCGAACCTTCCAGGTTTCCATGCTTTCTGCTAGGATCAGTTCCTATATCTTGTACATGGGAATGTTCCTTAAAGAGGTCACAGGAGATTCAGAGCTTATGAGCCCTCTCCTTCCTGATGATAAGAGGCAAGATTACCTTGCCCTTGTCAAACATGCTCAGGATGTTTTCAAGTTTGTGAATCGTGCAGCCTTTGACTGCTTTGAATGCATAAGCAGAACCTCTGCCATTGCCATAGGTGCACGTAGGATTGCCTGGCTCCAGGCATCTGACTTGGAAATTTGGGTACAGGACAAACTAGGGAATATTCCTTGCACAGGAGAGAATCTCTTTGGCAAGAATTGGCAGGAAAAAGCTAATGAGATAGATGCTGACAATATCACTCTGGATAGATTGTCTAAATCTACAGCTGATCCTGCGAGGAAAAAAATCCTCTAAGAAACCATTCTTCAGTAAGAAGAAGTTTTATCCCTCCTATACCCAGCAGGGGCATCGTTTAGGTCAGTCTGCCCAAAAGGGACAGCAGCAACATCCTCAGCAAAGAAAGACAAAAGCAGCTAAGCCTCAGCCAGCTCAGCAGACTCAGCCTCCATAGGAGCTTTGACTCCTATCTAGAGAACTTTGCCTTCCTGGCCCTGAACGGCCCAGAATCCTCCACCATCCCAAGAAGGTTGTATCATTTTGCCCCCAGATGGGGTCAGATAACAGCAGAAAATTGGACTCTATCTATTGTAAGAGAGGAGTACAAGCTTCATTTCCTCAGCGTGCCCCCTCCTACAATGGTAAGACAGTTCAATTCTCAGACCTCTCTCAGCAACCGGTTAGCTCAAGAGGTCACTTTGCTCCTTGCTCAGGGGGCAATAGAAGAGGTATTCATTCCTCAACCGGATACAGGGTTTTACTCCCCCTATTTCCTTATTCCAAAGAAAACAGGAGGACACAGACCTATATTAGATCTCAGAGAATTGAACAAATTCCTGTTCAAGGAGAAGTTCAAAATGATCTCTTTAGGGACTCTGCTGCCATACCTTCAGAGTCAGGATTGACTTTGTTCTCTAGATCTCAAGGATGTGTACACTCATGTTCTCATCCATCCAACTCACCAAATGTTCCTGCGCTTTCTGTTTCAAGGGAAGCACTACCAATACAGGGTTCTTCCTTTTGGCCTGGCCTCTGCGCCAAGGATGTTCACAAAATGCATGGCTGTGGTGGCAGCATTTCTCCGCACCCTGGGAATATTTGTCTTCCCTTACTTAAATGACTGTCTCTTTTGAGCCCCTTCAGAGCCAGAAGCCAAGGTTGCTCTCTCTCGCACAATGCGCATCCTTCAGTATTTGGGACTTGTCATAAACTTCCCAAAATCCAACCTTGCTCCCACTCAATCCCTAGAGTTTATAGGAGCTCTGCTGGATAGCAGACAGACAAGGGCCTTCTGCTTCCCAAGCAGTAATAAAACCTCACCTCACTGCTCAGGAAATGTTACAGTTGTTAGGCCACATGGCATACAACGTGCATGTGGTTCCTTATGCTCACCTCCATATGAGGGCAGCCCAGTGGACTTTATCCACTCAGTGGACTCAGGCGTCAGGTTGCCTGTCAGACAAAATAGCAAACTCAGATCGCCTTATTTTGTCCCGCCAAAGGTGGCAGTCACCCCAAAACCTTCTGGTGGGGTCTCCTTTTCAGCAAACCCCACCCCAAGCCTCTCTACCCAGGGTACCTGGACTCCACAGGAGGCCTATCTACACATCAATCTCCTGGAACTCAGAGCAATCTTCCTTGCTCTTCGAGTATTCCACACCCAGTTCAGCGACAAGACAGTCCTAGTTCAAACAGACAATCAAGTAGCCTTGTTCTATGTGAACAAGCAGGGCGGAACAGGCTCTCTGTCGCTCTGCAACGAAGCTTTGCGACTGGGCCCTCGCCAGAGAGCATCAGATTCATCTCCTCGCGGTGTATCTTCCAGGCATTCAAAACTCTTGAGCAGACAGACTCAGTCGAATTCTGCTTCCACACGAATGGTCTCTCCATGCAGACCAGGTGGCCAAAACTTTTCAAATTTGGGGAACCCCGGACATAGACCTCTTTGCAAGTCCGCTGAATGCCAAACTTCCCCAGTTCTGTTCCAGAATTCCGGCTCAGGGTTGTCAGGCCAGGGATGCTTTCCTCCTCCATTGGGGTCAGGACTTTCTGTATGCCTTTCCACCCATTCCCCTAATTCCCAAAACCCTGTTCAAGCTTCAGAGAGACAGAGGTCATATGATTCTCATAGCTCCACGTTGGCCACGGCAAATGTGGTACCCTCTGTTCCTACCTCTCTCTCAAGCTCCGCCTCTGGAGTTAGGATCTGCTCCAGATCTCCTTTCGCAAGAGGACAGGATGCTGTGGCATCCCAATCCCCAGTCTCTGCATCTCAGGGCCTGGTTGCTGAAAGCCTAGAACTTCACGGTCTTAACCTTTCCCAGCAGGTAAAGGATATCCTTTATGCTTCCAGGAAGCCTTCCACAAGACGCTTTCATACATTTAAATGGAAAAGGTTTACCATATGGTGCGCGCAGAAGGGTCTTAACCCTCTTGCGATACCTCTGGAATCATTACTGGAGTATCTCCTTCATTTATCAAATGCAGGGCTTAAGACCAATTCAGTGAGAGTTCATTTGACTGCTATTGCAGCTTCTTTCAAGCCTCTAAATGGACAACCTATTTCCTCTCATCCTCTCATAGCTAGATTTATGAGAAGCCTTCTGTTAACTAAGTCTCCCATTAAGCCACCACCGGTCGTATGGGACTTAAATCTGGTTCTTGGGCAGCTCATGAAACCGCCCTTAGAACCATTAGCCACTACCTCTTTGAAATTCCTTTCCTGGAAGGTCATCTTTCTTATTGCAATCACATCAGCATGTCACATCAGTGAATTGCAAGCCTTGGTGGCTGATCCTCCTTATACAAGGTTCCATCATAAGGTAGTCCTTAGGACTCATCCACACTTTATGCCAAAGGTGGTGTCACCTTTTCATTTAAAGCAAGCGGTTTACCTTCCTGTATTCTTCCCAAGGCCTCACGCCTCAAATGCAGAAAGGAATCTTCATACCTTGGACTGTAAAAGGGCTTTGGCCTTTTACTTGCAAAGGACACAGCAACATAGAAAGTCCTCTCAACTCTTTGTTACTTTTGATCCTAGTCATTTGCGACTTCCAGTCTCCAAAAGGACACTGTCCAGCAGGATTGCACAGTGTATATCTTTTGCCTATGAGAGTAGGAACCTTCCTCTTGAAGGCCATGTCACAGCTCACAATGTGAGAGCCATGGCAGCCTCAATGGCTCATCTTCATTCTGTGTCTATCGACGACATCTGTCGAGCAGCTACTTGGGCTTCGGTTCATACCTTCACAGCCCATTACTGCTTAGACCAGAGCTCCTGCCGGGATGCCTTGTTTGGTCAGGCTGTTCTTCAACACCTGTTCCATACTTAATCAACTCCCACCCACCATCCCTGGTAGGATGCCAGAGATCCATGGGAGGAAGTGGAGCCCTTTAACAAGGACACACAGCTTCTGGGGCCTTCTCCCTGGCATCTGCAACTAGGGAGTCCCCATATGTGAAGACTACATTCCTGCTTGTTCCTGGAGATAGCATAGTTACTCACCTGTAACAGGTGATCTCTAGGAACAGCAGGAATTTAGTCTTCACAACCCACCCACCTCCCCTAGGAGTTGTATCTCTCTATCTCTCTCTCTTTCTCTTTTTCCCTCTCTCTTTGTCTCAGCTATAAACTCAACTGGAGAGGGACAGTTGGGAAAGGCAGGAAGGCAGCACGCAGGCGCTGTGGGATGCTCCCAAAAGCTTTCCTATTGGACGCTGGGGAGCGTTCCCACACAGGCTCCGTCGGTACTGACGATACCCATATGTGAAGACTAAATTCTTGCTGTTCCCGGAGGTCACCTGTTACAGGTGAGTAACTATGCTTTATTCTCAATTCCTGGGGGTTACTGTTTCTCCAGCTGGGTGTGCAAGCGAGGTCGGCAGTGGTTTGTAACAGATTCTCACCACAGATGCAAAGTATAAGGCTCGTCATCACTTTACTTCCTCTTAAAGTGCATTGAACCTAGTTTCTCTACCTTTCCCTTCAAGCAATTTGCAATCAGAAAATTTTCAATGCTTCTCCAAGGTGTTCTTCACTTTTGGTACTATTTTTGCCACCTTTCACCACTGAGGTATAAAGAGAGAAAGCATGAAAAGATAGTAAGAGCAAGGGGGCTGTCCCTGCAGTGCCTGGCACGTTCTTCTACTGAGCCGGTAGGGAGCGACACAGCACACTCAATTGGCAAGCTTGGCTGCTAATACAATAATCCTATTGTGCCTTTGGTAGATATTGGAGAGATGTGTTGCACTGGCCAATTTATTTTGAAATATGGGTATATTTATCAGTGAATGGGGTTAGTGCACCAGGGGGATTTAGCCTGATCTAAAAGCAATTTGGGCAGTGTTTAAAACAATAAAATTGTGGGATAGGCAGCCAAAATGCACTCATCAATGTTGCATGTGAGGCAGAACTTTGACAATGACGTCCAGAGTATTAAACCTGGATTAATGCCCAGGCCTTCTAGACATGTGCCTTAAGATGGTAAAATTCTATGGATGGAAAGTTCCTCCTGCCCACTAACAAGCCTCCAGTGGCATTCTGCAGCCTCCTTCCTAACCTGCTGATCACTTCACCCCAACTCCTCTTCCTTTGACCTCATGCCTCCAGCTTCAACGGTATCAACAGTAATTTGAGTGAGCACAAAGACTAAGCCACAGTGGCCCCACCGCTTCTGGATGTCCATGCAAGAGGTGGAGAGGGCAAAAAACAATAGGTGCACTGATAGGTGTCAAAGACACTTTTATTCAAACAACCCCAAAGCATTTCGGCCGAACAGGCCTGCTTCAGGGGGTACAAACCTCGAAAACAAACAATAAAATTACAATAATAAATATGTATAAATAAATAAATGCTAAATGAAACAAGTAATACATAAATAAATTACTAAAACACATAATACTGTAAAAGCAGTTAAAAAAAAACATATGACATTAGTATAAAAGGACAATAGGAAACCAATAATCAAGTGATATTTTAAAATACAAACAAAGAAAATGTGTGCAAGGCTTGAAACTAAAAAGGATGAAATGTCTATGACTAATTCTCAATCTAATAGGAGTGGAAGGGAGAGGAGAACTACTGAAATGGAGCAATACTATATGTCCTACGTTTTTTGGCTGATCGGTCTTAACATGAAGGACAAGAAACACATAAGACGGGCCATCTTATGGTAATATAGAAAACTTGAGGTACCTGGTTGTCAAAAGTGTCACTACACCAAGTAAATAAGTCTCACGCTTCAGAAACCTCACCCACTGGAGAATGTATTCAGAGTCAATCAAAGATGAGAGCAATGTTGAACAATACAAAAAAGATCAATGTTCTTAGTGCAGTTGAGAGGGAAAAGGGGAGGGAGGGAGTGAGAAGGAGGAGGAGGGAGGGAAAAAAGGGAGGGGGAAGGGAGGGAAAAGGAAACATATCAAAAGGAATGTAAGTAAGATGCTGTGTGCTTTTAACCAAATCGGTACCATGAAATGCCAAAAGCATGTATGTGGTAATATTATCAACCCCTTACAGGGAAAAGGCTCAGAATATGACCAATGTAGGACCTCGTATGACATTCTTGAGGGAACAGTGCAAAAGAGCATAAGATAAATCTTAAAAATAATTATGTTATTCACCTGGTCATGTTAAGCATCTTAAATTAACAGTGCACATATAAATAAACCCCATCAGCATGCTGTGAATAAGCTACTCATGTTGTCCTGAACTATGCTACAACCAGCGAACAGACGGCATCCAATTCTTAACAGCATTGAAGGTGCAGTGCTCTGAATGGCTTTTTTTAAGGACACCAATGCGTGCCAAAACAGAGGTCAAAGTGCATGCCGTCAAAGCTGGCAGGAGTGCTAACCTCACACCGTATACCTGCTAACATGAATCTTAACCCTTTGTAAGTGTCTTTATGTATCATTTTGGCACCCTTGGGCGACCCTTAATGTGTCAAAAAAGGAAATGAAAAAATCATTTTTGAAGTGCAATCATGCTGGTCGTTTCTGACGAGGAATCAAAGCCAGATATGGGACTAACCGCATACTGTAATGGTGCCGCAGCAATTATCCCATATGCGTACTTGATTATTTATCACACACTTGTCTATTTTTGTTTCCTTTAGTTGATTTTAAGCTGTGTATGCCTGCAATTCATCTTCTTGATTGGATCCTTTCAGTTCTTTTGTGAGATTTTCTATTAGTCTACCCTATAGGGTGTTTTTAATTTGTGTTTGTTTTATTTCATTCATTTATGTATTATTTATTTACGATTCCATAGAAGTATTTTATTGTGGTTTATCTTATCCCCAACTTTTTAGAAAAAGGTACCTGCCTTTGTAGCCATCGACTTTTGTTTCCTCGATGAGCCACATTGTATTTTTGAGCCATATCGCACTTTGGCAATCTCCAGGCTGCTTTTTTATTTGCTTTCCTATTGGTTTTATGTGTACCCAATTTTTTTATCATACACTGTTTGTTTGTATCCTCTAATTATTTAAGCTGTACATGTCTATAATTCACCTTTGTGATCGGATCCCTTTAGTTCTGTTCAGAAGGTGGTTGTTGTTACTCAACCCTACGAATTGTTTATAACCAAATTGTGCACATATAAATAAACCCCATCAGCATGCAGTAAATACTGTAAGCTACTCATGTTGTCCTAAAACCAGAGAACAGACAGCATCCAATCCTTAACAGTATCTTGGTTTTCTTTTCAAACTGTGGGTGTCTGCAATTCACCCCGTACCACCGGATCTTGAAGTTCCTTAGAGGTTTATAAGTCTACCCTAGGGGGTGTCTTAAATCTGAATTGTTTTTAATTGGGAGGGTTGGTCTGATAGCAACTGTGATGTGTGCTGACGATGGGACATTTCCCAAATATCAGACCCTTAGCTGGTCTCCATGGCTTTTACATATGTAGTGCAGGATTTGGATTATAAAAAAGTGAAGCACTGTTTATCTAGTATCTTATACATACATCTTCTCAATGTTTGGGATAATTGTTTCAGTACCATAACAGTATGCGGTTAGTCCCATATCCAGCTTTGATTCCTCATCAGAAACGATCAGTATGATTGCACTTCAAAAAGATGATTTTTTTTTCCCCTTTCATTTTCTGACACATTAAGGGTCGCCCAAGTGTGCCAACATAATACATACAGACACTTACAAAAGGTTAATCCTCATGTTAGCAGGTATATGGTGTGAGGTCAGCACTCCTACCAGCTTTGATGGCATGCACTTTGACCTCAGTTTTGGTGCAAATTGGTGTCCTTAAATAAAACCATACAAAGATTTGACTTGTTCAAGCCATGGTATTTTCAATAACATCATATGGATGTGAAAGCTGGACAGTGAAAAAGATAGACAGGAAGAAAATTGATGCCTTTGAATTATGGTGCTGGCGGCGAATACTGTGTATACCATGGACTGCCCGAAGAACAAACCAGTCTGTACTAGAGGAGATCAAACCTAAGCTTTCTTTAGAAGCTCAGATGACAAGACTTCGACTTTCATACTTTGGACACATCATGCGGAGAGAGAGATCATTAGAGAAAGACATCATGCTTGGCAAGATAGAAGTTCAACGCAAAAGAAGAAAGAAGGCCAGCAATGAGATGGATCGATACAATAACAGCAGCTACGGGTACCAGTCTGTCAACAATGAGCCGCCTGACTAAAGACCGAACACAATTTAGGATAGCTATCCAGAGGGTCGCCATGAGTCGACTCCGACTCGACGGCACTTAACAACAACAACAACAAATAAAACCATTCTGAGCATTCACTTTCAATGCTGTTAAGAATTGGATGCTGTCTTGTTCGCTGGTTTTAGGACAACATGAGTAGCTTACAGTATTCACCGCATGCTGATGGGGTTTATTTATATGTGCACTGTTTATTTAAGATGCTTAACATGACAAGGTGAATAACATAATTGTTTTTAAGATTTATCTTATGCTCTTTTGCAATGTTCCCTTAAGAATGTCATATGAGAGCGTACTTTGGTCATATTCTGAGCCTTTTCCCTATAAGGGGTTGATAATATTACCACATACATGCTCTTGGTATTTCATGTTACCGATTTGGTTAAAGCACACAGCATCTTACTTACATTCCTTTTGATATGTTTCCTTTTCCCTCCCTTCCCCCCTCTTTTCCCTCCCTCCCCTCCCCCTCCCCTCCTCCCTCGTCTCCCTCCCCTTTTCCCTCACGACTGCAGTAAGAACATTGATCTTTTTTGTTTTGTTCAACATTGCTCTCATCTTTGATTAACTTTGAATACATTTTTCAGTAGGTGAGGTTTTTGAAGTGTGAGACTTATTTGCTTGGTGTAGTGAGACTTTGGACAACCAGGTACCTCATGTTGTCTATATTACCATAAGATGGCCCGTCTTATGTGTTTCTTGTCCTTCATGTTAAGATTGATCAGCCAAAAAATGTAGGACATATGGTATTGCTCCATTTCAGTAGTTCTCCTCTCCCTTACACTCATATTGAGAATTACTCATAGACATTTCCTTCTGTTTAGTTTTCAGCCTTGCACACATTTTCTTTGTATTTTAAAATATGACTTGATTATTGATGGTTTCCTATTGTCCTTTTATACTAATGTCATATGTTTTTAATTGCTTTTATTATGTGTTTTAGTAATTTATTTATGTATTACTGGTTTCATTTAGCATATATTTATTTATACATACAGTATTTACTATTGTAATTTTATTGGCCAAAACGTGTTTATTGTCTGAATAAAAATGCTTTAGTACACCTGCTGATTTTTGTCCCTTATTCCTGTGTGGGTGGGTTGCTCTCCATTGGACTCCATGCAAGAGGTGGAGCCTTCAGTGCAATATAGCTTTGTCTCCATGCTAACTTAGCCCGCTATTGATACTTCCACCATGCGATCCAGAACTATGAGAGTGAGGTAGGTCAGAGGAAAGTGTTCAGGGCGGATGGGTGTGTTATGGTGGGGTTAAACAAAGTAAATAGTGCCTGGGAGCTACAAAACCTAAATGTGTTACTAATATTAAATCGGTTCTGGCAGCTTGGCCATTGCATGCCACTGGAGCTTATCAAGATTTGTAGGGTGAATGTTGCAAACTCTCCAGCCCCGGTAGTTCCAGCCAGCTCCACTGTGTTGCAAACTTTTCTTCCCTATCATCATAATGGATTGGGATGTCCAAGAGAGGGAAAAGTGGATGAGATCAACAATACTTTTTTCTGTATCTTTCACATCTGTCCAAAATCCTGTGAATGCCTTTGGCTTCATTGCCTTATTAATTTAATTAGATTTAATATGAGTCACTCTTTCTGCTTCTTACGGCTTACGTGCCTGCTGAGCTGCTCTTGCATTATGTTGTTTTCTTAGTAGTATGTGGTGTTTATCAATGACCCATGTGCCAATTATAGCAAGAATTGCAGTTTGCCTGCAGCCAGTCACGAATGATGGTCCTGTCTTCTTTCTTTCACGTTAGTTCTATAGCAATTGCTAACCTTGAACCAGAACTGAGAGACTCCATTGTGGCCAAATACGGAGACAAAGTGCCTTACGTCTATTTTAACAAGGGTCTGTAAAGTGCTGCCTCTAGAAACTGAGCCTGACTTCAAGGAACTGGGAATGGAACCGTTGTACAGTGAAGCCCACGCAAGTTCTTCTACAGACTGCCCATGGAGCTGTACGAACATGTCACGTGCAAACAACGAAGCTGCACAACTGGGTAGCTGCAGCAGCTCCATCTGCCAGATCTACACAGATGTTCATAGCAATTTTCCAATAGTTAGGGAAGCTTTGGTTGTCGGTTGTTTCAGCATTTCGTGAAGGTTCGCTGCATTCTTGCAGCAGGGTTCTTGTTTGTCCTGGATGAGCCTTTGTATACCTATCTTCAGTATTTATACAAAACAGAAAAAATAATTCCCTTTAAGGTAGAAACGTCAATTTGTTTTTCCTTAAATTCTCAAAAACCGAAATGTACTGCTTCTCAGAAATGTGCCTTTTTGGGACCTAAAATTGTAAAAAAAAGGGGGGGGGGGGTCTAGATATCAATAGCTGGTAGACAGTATTTCAAAAGGGTTGTTTCGTTGTACAATTTCTAGCTGGGGAGAAGTTAGAGTAAAATTGCAGGCAGCAGCTAGGTCATAGATTAAGGGGGGGGGGGTAGTATCACCAATCTAAAATGCAGTATAGCATGTTGAGCTTAAGTTAGGGGCCAATACAGTAAACCACTAATGACACTTTTAGAGAGTAATTTCAAAGCAGAGCACCTAGGTGAAATGTCAAGAAAGTTGCCTGCTTAATAAGGGTATAGCATAACTACAATGGGAAAAACATCAGCCCAGTGATTTTGTATCACTTATAAATATCAGTTAGTGAAGTCATGTCGTGTTATGGGGAAAAAGACCTCAGATTACATTCTTTTCTCTCTTTTTTTTTTTAGCCATGGACTGCCCTTTTCCTGGCCGTTAATAGGACTGCTTGCCCTAGGTCAAGAAAAAGACCCCTCATCTTTAAAACATCATCCTATGAAAGATTTTTTCACATTATGGTGTTATAAAGATGAAGGTTTTTTATTTCTTGACCTAAGATAAGTAATCCTATTAACCCATTAAAGGTTCCGAGAAGGGCAAGCCGTGGCTGTAAAAGAGAAAAGGAGGTGACCTGAGGTCTTTTTCCCCATATCAGTTAGTGAAGTTATTTCTTAGTATTTATAAGTGATATAGATACATTGTATATCATGTTTATAGATCACTGAAGTCTACCCTTCACTCATGAACAGCTGTAAATCTATATGGTTGAAGTATGCACATGTGTGTGCATTTTATATCCTCTGTGTGTCCTTCATCACTCCACCCAAATAGCCTTCATGCAGGTCATGGATAAGAACATTCCTGCTTGTTATAGCACACGCTTGTATGCATGTGCAGTTTTATAAGAGGGATTTGGTGTACATATACAGGCAAATATGTGCAAAAGAATCTTTTATAAAAGTGTATTTTGTGTGTACTTGTATATTTTAAGAAAAAAATGCATATCCAACCTTGCTATGCTCCTGGGAGCACCTATATCCAGATCACATAAAAGTGGGTACTGTTTTGAGGTGCGCCTACCTTCTATGCACATATATCCCTGCACCGTTTTATAAGAGCCATCTTCTGCCTGTAAAACTTGCTCTGCATGCGGAAGAAGCTTTATAAAATCCCTATGCATAAACTAGCTTGCGTGAATGCAAAATTGGCAGTAATGGGTAATGTAATAGCTCATTACCTATTAGCCCAGCCTAAAAGTTACATATGTAGTTGCTTAGCAGATGTCTTAATGAATAAAGCCTATTGCAGATGCCATAGTAAAAGCATAACATATGCTTTATTTGCATCTCATTAACATTGACCATTAAGGCACACAATAAGCACCATTGAGCTGATACCTAAAGCCAGTTATGCGTTTGGCATTGGCAGGCAAACACATAATTGGCCTAGCCATGGATTTTTAAAAGTTTAATCCCTTAAATGGCCTGATACTATTTTGTATAAAGGTGGTCAAGATTAGGGAGAGGAGGAAAAATTCTCCAGCAGTGCAAATGGTGACTGAATATTCCTGCTAGGTTCTGCTTCATTTAGGCCTAAACTAAACAGATAGTCCTGGTGTGGTCAACATGCAATACATATATTCAGTGCCACTATTTTTATGGATGGTGGTGCTGAATATAGGAATGAAGTTAAACATTGGGGACTGTGCCAGCTGAATATTAGCCCCCATGCTAACGGCTGTTGTTAATGCACTGCAGTACATCAGTCCCTTAGGGAAAAAAAAAGACAAAGAAAATCGATGCTTTTGAATGATGGTGCTCGCAAAGAATACTGGAGGGGAGCCAAATTCCAAGACATTTACATCGATAACCGGGTAGCGACTCTGCCTGGTTAGTGACACACAGCTAAAGTAAAGCGCAGCAAATGCTGGCCTTACTTTAGCCACAGAAGCTAACCACTGCCCATTTAGCTTCCAGTATCTGCGGCCAAACTGGATATTCAATGCCGGTGGCCAGACATGGCCCCAGCATTGAATATCCAGGGTTAAAGTTCAGCGCCAGTGGCTAGACGCTTTAGCAGCACTAGCTGTCAGTTCTGAATATCGGGCCCACTGTATATACCATGGACTACCCAAAGAACAAATCAGTCAGTTCTAGGGAAGATCAAACTTAAGCTTTCCTTAGAAGACTTTGACATCCATATTTTGGACACATCATATGACAAGAAGGATCATTAGATAAAGACATCATGCTGGGCAAAGTTGAAGATCAATGCAAAAGAGGAAGATCTGCAATGAAATAGGTCAATATAGCAAACAGCTATAGATACCACTCTATCAATAATTATAATTAGTTATATGACTTTAGTATAATGATCCATAAGATCGCCATCAACTTGACAGCACTTAACAAGAACTTTTTCTTTGTTAGGCTTGCCCACTTCATCTGTCCCATGTCTGAAACCTGATGACCCATGTAGCATTAGCACCATCTAGATCAGTGGTTCTCAACCCTGTCCTCGGGACCCCACTAGCCAGTCGGGTTTTCAGGCTATCCACAATGAATATGAATGAGATATATATGCATTAGAAATAGCCTGCCAAACTGACTGGCTTGTGGCCCTCCAATGCTGGATTTGGGGACCCCGGCCTTACACCTCTGTCATTTAAGATTGTGAGTGGGCAAGGTACAGATGTCCAAGACATCAAAAAGATTAGATGGAATATGTCACATACCTCCTCGCCTCTCACCACCACCAAAATATTGTCTATTAGACAACTTTTTGGTGGTGGTGAGAAACTAGGAGGGATGTGACACATTCTATCTACCCTTTTGATGTCGAGGACATCTGTACCTTGCCCACTCACAATCATACTTGACAGAGGTGTACGGCAGGGGTCCCCAAATCCAGCACTGGAGGGCCACAAACCAGTCAGTTTGGCAGGCTATTTCTAATGCATATATATCTCATTCATATTCATTGTGGATAGCCTGAAAACCCGACTGGCTAGTGGGGTCCCGAGGACAGGGTTGAGAACCCCTGATCTAGATGAAGTGTGGGGATATTCTGATCACAACAGCTGTCTTCAGCAACTAAGTTTTGGGGTACTTGGGTCATCCTATTTCACTGCCTACATTGTTTAATACTTTCTCCATGGACAATCACGAAGGAAGTCCTCATATATGGGTGCCGTCTCCAATGGAGCCCTACGTGGGAATGCTCCCCAGCTTCTATTGGAAGCTTATAGGAGGTACATGCGAGCCTGCTGCTGCGGTGCCATCTGTTCCAGTCTTTGTTTTTCCGCAGAGAACCACGGGCATTGTTTTGGTCTTCTGCCGATAAATGTTTCTTTTCCCCTTTGGGGATCTTCCTGAAATATTGTGTTAGTGCCTGCCTTCAGTCGCATTGGTTTCATCGTTCATGGTTCCTTCATTGGTTCTTGCGCATTCAGTAAACTTTTGCTTTCTCGGTTACTTTCCCTGTGGCCCGACCAGGCCCATAGTCGCCATCGAGCCATTTGATTTAACCACAGCCATCTTATTTATTATTTATTTATTTATTTTACATTCTCTTATATACCGCGCTATTCTGCATCAGTGCGGTTTACATTGAACAAATTGAAATTACATTGAACAGGGCATTATAACTTGGAGATAACCCTCCATAGCCCATGTTCCCTGTAAAATAGTTAAGTGGCTTGCCCAAGACCACAAGGAGCACCTGTGGGACTAGAAACCCCAGTCCTTCCGGCCCAAGGTTGCTGTCCTCTAGTGGGATTTTAACTTCCGGCCTGAAGTACCTTGCCCCAACCACTTCCCAGACATGTCCCAAAAACTGGTCAGCAGGTTCAAGAAGTGCATCAAGTGTGCCAGGACTATCTCTGTCACAGACAGGTACAATTGGTGTCTCCAGTGCCTGGGTACCGATCACCAGCCCTCTAATTGCAATTTGTATTTGCAGATGACAAGAAGAGCCCTGATAGGTCGAGAGAAATAGAGAGAATCCCTCTTTAGCCAGAGGTCTGCTTCAGCATCGCCATCAGTCTCAGTGGCTTCCCAGGAATCCGCCAAAGGTGCATAGACATCAAGAAGTTCTTGGGCTCAATCAGAGCTGAGCACCTGCAGTTCCCTGGAGCATCAGCCATTGATCAGTCTCCACTTGGAGTCAAGGAAGGATTCTGCCTTATCTTTGTTTACATCCAAAGGGGATCTATCCAAGCACCGGGCAAAGGCCCCGGGTACATTGGCATCAGAGCCCTTCCAAGCGAGATGTTGAGAGTGATGGGCATGAATAGCCCGCCAAGGTGCCCCGGAGAAAGGATTCAACTTCCAGGGTTTTGGAGAGGCACCGACCATCTCCCGACAACTGAGGCCATGCCGATACCTCCACACGGATACCAGAAACATTGGTCGAAGCTGCACAGGCCTCAAGGCCTTCGAAATCAGCAGCCATGGAGAAGCATGTCCTTCAAGCACTTGAAGTCTGCATCACATCATTGCTGGAGAAGCCGCTGGCTGAAGCCTGCAGTACCATCATCACGTGTTGTGCAGTCTATCCATATCAACTACAATAATCCCCTCAGAGATCCTCTGTGTTTTGTCCCAAGCTTTTTTGAATTCAGATACTGTCCTCGTCTCCACCCCTCCATTGGCAGACTATTCTACGCAACTACCAGTCTTTCCATAAAGAAATATTTCTGCATATTATTCCTGAGTCTATCCCCTTTCACTCTCATGCTATGTCCCCTCGTAGCAGAACTTGCCTTCAATTGAGACACTCCTGTGCATATATGCCACTGAGGTATTTAAATGTCTCTATCACATCTCCCCTATCCCGCCTTTCCTGTAAAGCATACATATTGAGATCTTTCAGTCTTTCCTCATATGCTTCATAACGAAGACCACTAACCATTTTAGTAGCCGCCCTCTGCACCAACTCAACCTTCTTATATCCTTTTGAAGATGTGGTTTCCAGAATTGCATGTAATACTCCAAATGAGGTCACACCAGAGACTTCTACAGAGGCACTATCACCTTCTTTTTTCTACTGGCCATTCCTCTCCCTATAAACCCAAGCATCCTTCTGGCTTTCGCCATCGCCTTTTCTATCTGTTTAGCTACTTTAAGATCAGACACAATCACACCCAGATCCTGCTCTTCTTTCATGGACAGAAGTACCTCACCCCATACACTGTACCGCTCCCTTGGATTTTTGCAGTCCAAATGCATGACCCTGCATTTTTTTGCATTAAATTTTGGCTTCCAAATTCTAGACCATTCTTCAAGCTTAGCTAGATCCCTCCTCATGTTATCTACTCCTTCCTGGGTGTCTACTGTATTGCAGATTTTGGTATCATCCGCAAACAAGCAAACCCTGACCTAACCCAGTTTAGGAAGGCCTTGAAGCACCATCTCTTCCTCCTGTATTATCCAGTAGACAGTGCTATAATAGCCCCATCTACTATCTAGCCAGCGCAGTTTAAGTAAGCCTTACCACACAAAATAACCACGACTATGTCCAGTGAGGTAATACCTATCTTGTTGCATAGATGTAAACAGTTACCCAAAGTTATCCACGTTTTAATACCTGTTCATTGTAAACACGGATCAGCCAATGAAATGTGTAAGTTTCTATGTTCAATGTAAACCGCACTGATGTTGAATAGTGCGGTATAAGAGACTGTAAATAAATAAATAAAACCTTACCTGACAGCCCTTCCACAATATCACTAACAAAGATGTTAAAAAGAATTGGACCAAGGACAGATCCCTGCGGCACACCACTGATAAACACCTTCTCCTCAGAGTGAGCTCCATTTCCTTGTACCCTTTGTCGCCTCCCACTCAACCAATTTCTAACCCAATCAGTAAATTTAGGGTCCATCCCTAGGGTGCTCAGTTTGTTTATACAGTATGTTGCCTGTGCGGAACGGTGTCAAAGGCTTTACTGAAATCTAAATACACCATATCTAGGGCTCTCCCTTGGTCCAATTCCCTGGTCACCCAGTCAAAGAAATAAATCAGATTTGTCTGACAAGACCTGCCTCTGATGAATCCATGCTGCCTTGGATCCTGCAATCCATTGGGCTCCAGAAACCTCACTATTCTCTCTTTTAGTAGCTTTTCCAAAAATTTACTAACCACAGAGGTGAGACTAACCAGCCTGTAGTTCTCAATGTCATTCTTACATCCGCTTTTGTGTAAAGGGACCACATGTGTCTTTCTCCAGTCCTCTGGCATCACTCCCAACTCCAAAGAGGCATTAAAAAGGTCAGACAGTGGAGCCGCTAGAATGTCCCCAAGTTCTCTCAGAATTCTTGGATGTATCACATCCAGATCCATAGCCCTGTCTACTTTTAGTTTAGCTAGTTCCTTACGAACACAGTCTTCTGAAAATCGTTTGAGATCCCCTTCGCTTCTGTTCCTATTTGTGGATAATTTCTGAGGTCCTGCTCCTGTCCCTTCATCTGTGAATACAGAACAGAAATATTTGTTAAGCAACTCTGCTTTATCCTCATCAGTTTCTGCATATTCATCCCCTGCACCCTAACAATACCACTTTGTCCTTCCTCCTCTCACTAACATATCTGAAAAATGTCTTATCCCCTCCATTTTATTGCATTGGCTATTTCTTCTTTTTGTACATTTTGCTTTCCTAACTACTTTTCTAGCTGGATCTCGGTGGGGCCATCTCCCTCTCTCTCTCGAGTGTCTCAGGTTCCGATACCCCAGTGAAACTTCAGAAGCCCTCGATGCATCATCGATCCCATAGAAGCTCACACTCCCCTCGAGGCAGGAGGGAGCTCTAGGCAGAGTCTAAGAGGTAATTCATCTTCCTTTTGGAGTCTGACTCTGATGCTTGGATGACCGATGTAGAATCAGAGATCTTTGTCAGAGGGCAGGTCTCCTGAGTTCCCGTCGGACCCCCTCCCCTCTGTACAAACAGCGGAAGATTCCTCTGGAGGACATGTCCTTCTAGGATTTCTTGAGGATATGGCCAAGGCCATCCCATTTTCACTGGAAATGGAGGATGAGCCCAGGGTGGAGGAGTTGGAGATCCTCCAGTACTCCTCAGCTCCTAAGGAGGCAGTAACTGTGCCAGTGCACCACATCCTACAGCGGCTACAAATAAGAATGTAGGAGAATCCCTCTCTGTGCCACCGGTCAATAAGAGCCTGGACTCTATGTAAGAGTTCAGAAAGCTCTTGAGTTTGAGAAATCTCAGCCTCCACACCTCTCCTTAATGGTAGAGTCCACCCTTAAGAGGATTAAGAGCACCAATACTCATTCCTTGATGCCCCCAGGTAAGGAGGCTCAGACATTGGACTTCTTCGGAAGGAGGTGCTTACAAAGCTCTATGCTCACGGCTCAAGTACACTCTTACCAACTCTACATGAGCATGTTCTTGAAGGACATCATGTGTGTTCTCGCCGACTTGTGCCATTTCCTTCCCATGGAGAACTTAGAGTACTATCGTGACCTGGTGGGCCATGACAAGGACTGCTCGAAATTCCTGGTCTGGGCAACCTATGACACCTTCAAGACCGGTGTCTAGAATGGCGACAGTGGGCATTGGAAAACACAGGCTCATCTGGCTTGACTTCTGTCCTGGAACATTCCGTGCAAAATAAGCTTGAGGATGTGGGAGAGAACCTCTTTGGAAAGCAGGTGGAGGAGAAGGCAGGCATTATAGAGAAGCAGCATGTCACCCTCACCAGGCTTTCAAGACGCATGTCTGAACCAGCTGCCTATTGCAGAAGGTATCAAAGTGGAGGCCAGAAGAAGACTTACTATCCACGTAGGTGAAGGTACTTCCCTGGTCCTCAGACCTCCCAGCAAAAGATGCAGGCTTCTGGTTCGCAGCATTGAGAAAATCCTCAAAAGGCCCAGCCTGCCCCGCAGCCTAAGCCAGGAGTGGGGTTTTGACTGGTTCCTCTGGTGCACAACAAATCTGTCAGTTTCCACAGAGGAGAGCCCTCGGGTGGGGAGGAAAGCTCACTCTTCTTGCCCACAGATGGCCCCTTTAACGTCAGACTGTGCTACAGCTAGTCCAAAGCAACTTCATGTTGCACTTCACTGAGCTGTCACCACATTGCACTCCGAGGATGTATCCTCTCGACCCTGTCCATCTAGACCTACTTTGGGAAGAAATTTCTGCCTTTTTGGCTGATCTTGCCATCAAGCTTGTGCCACAGGAACAGATTGGAAAGGGATTTTACTCCAGGTATCTTCAGGCCCCAAAGAAGACGGGGGCGGGGAGTTCTGGCCCATCCTGGACCTCAGAAAACTCAACACCTTTCTGGTACAAAAAAGTTCAAGATTATATCTCTTGGTACCCTGCTCCCTTGTTTTAAGACAATGGACTATGTTCCCTGGATCTAAAGGAAGCATATACCCACATACCCAATCCATCCCACTCACAGGAGATATCTCAGATTCGTCCTGGCAGAACAGCACTTTCTCCAGGAACAAGCAGGAAGTCAGTCCTCACTTATTGGTGACATTGGTACTGATGGATCCCGCGTGGAGCAATTCCCCAGCTTTCAAAGAAAAAGCCTTTGGGATTGCTGCCATGCATGTGTGGTTCTCTTCCCGCCCAAGGGTGCCATCTTGCTCAGTCTCCCTTTTTCCGCGGAGCCCTTCGGATGCACGTCCTCGTCCCTTGGAAAAAGTCTTCGTTTTTTGGCCTACTGGCCTTCAATTTCGGTTGCGCTGGTCCTCTACCCATCCTTTCCTTGCTCTACCCTATTAGAGCTGTTGGGGATAGTTTTTCTTCATTTCTTGTCAATCAGCTTCGCGTCCTTTTTCTTTCCCTAACCGCTGGCCCCATAGGTCTTCGACCTCGCAGGGGCCATTTTTGCCCCCATGGTCATCGGCTTCAAAAAATGTGATAGATGCTCTAGGAACATGTCGCTTACGGACATTCACGACTGTTGTCTGCGGTGCCTTGGAGCTGACCATGATCCGGAGTTCTGTTTGCAAGACAATGTCCTCTAAAGCCCTGCTCAGTCGTAAGCAGAAGTCCAAAGACATTTTTCGAAAGGAGGTCTCGGAATCTCCGGTGGCACCCGCGGTTGTCTCTCCCCCGGTGCGGTCCCCCTCTTTGGCCCCATGCTCTCGGCGGCACTCCGACCAGGGATTCCCTGAAGTCGAGCAGCCCAAAAAGAAGAAGACCTCGAAGTCGCTGTCGAGGGCTCCCGAAAAGCACAAGCACTCCTGCACTCGGTCGCTCAGCCCCCTTCAATGTTCCCAAGAGTTGGATAAGGAGCAGCCCCACAAGGTACCCCGTATGGATACTGAGGCCTCCGGCAAAGGCGCCCGGTCTCCTGAGGGCCATCCCGGTGAGGGCCCCCCTCTCCTCCTCGACGCCCGACCCGATGACACCGAGGTTGGCATTGCAGGGCCCCACGCCCACGTGGGAGTCCCATATGCAGGTTCTAGAACGCAGTGTTTCTGCATTCATTGCTTCCCAGCAGACGCTCACAGCCAGCTTCGCTGACTCACACCCGAAGACTGTGGGTCCCTTGCGTGGGATACCGAAATCCATCCAGGAAACTCCCGAGAGCTGCGGACCTCGTGAGGGTCCTCGACGACGATGTTGCTCACCCCTCCCGTTCCAGGGAGGCAAGATCCTCCAGGGCCTCCTGTTCCAAATGGACACCAGCTGCTGGACAGGGCGATCTGTCCGGCTTGGACTCCTCAACTGAATTCTCGGACTGGGAGTCTGATGGGGACACCTCCCCAGAGACTCATACTCATCGGGATCTTCCGTCAGACCCCTCCCTGCCCGCTTTTTCAGCAGCGCTCGCCACCCGAGGACACCTCCTTCCTGGTGTTCATCAGAGATATGGCACGGGCTCTTAACCTGGCCACCCAGGCCGAGGAAGACCCTCGTGCTGAAGAACTCGATATTCTTCAGTACGAGTCCCCACCTAGGCAATCTCACACTGTGCCTGCCCTCCTATTCTGTTTCTGCTGCTGTTCCGCATGTAGGTGGCACCTGCCTCGGTCCCCGTTGTGAGCAAGCGCCTTGATACTATGTACAAGGTACAACATGGGCCGGGGTTCAGGAAGGCCCAACTTACCCACATCTCTATGGTGGTGGAGTCGGCCATGAGGAAACAGAAGAGCCCAAAATCCCACTCGGTACTGCCTGGCCAAGAGTCGAGAGCCCTTGATTCCCTGGGCCGCAAGGCCTGCCAAGGCTCCATGCTCTCTTGTCACATTCAAGCATACCAACTATACATGGGTATGTTCTTGCGCTATTTAGCCAAAGAGCTCAGAAGGTTCTTGGGCCTCGAGGGTGAGCCCCTCAATAGGTTCGGTACTCTGTTGAAGTCCGTCGCAGACTGCTCAAAATACCTCTCACGAACCGCCTACGATGGATTTGAGTCATCGGCTCGGGTAACGGCTGCGGGCATCGAGGCCCGCCGCCAGGCATGGCTCCAATCATCAGATTTGGAGCAGTGGGTACAGGAAAAGCTCCTGGACGTCCCCTGCCTCAGCGAACAGCTCTTTGGCAAGCCAATGGAGGATAAAGCCACAGAGATAGAGACAGAGTTCGTCAGCAGAACCCGTCTCTCATGCAAGACCTCCACTCTGCCCCAGAAAAAGCAACAAACCAAAAAGCTTTTCTTTCCGAGGAAGGACCTCCAGTAACGTGTCTACCCGCCATACACAGCTACCCCCACGCTGACTACCCCAATGCAGGGTAAGTCCGGCCAAGGGCATTGCAAGCCGAAAGGGCCAAAAGCCCAAACTCTGACTTCTCCACAACCCACACAGGGGTTTTGACACCATTGACATAGCCCCTCACCCTACGGCGATGCAGAAGCCAGTGGGGGACGCCTGTCTTATTTCGCTCCTTTGCGGGCTTCATCACCTCAGATACCTGGGTTCTCCGGGTCGTCTGAGATGGCTATCGCCTTTGCTTTGACCTCCCTTCTCCCCGGCAGAGCCTCCCCGCATACTAGGTTTTACTGCAGCGGGAACTCTTCTCTCTCCTTGCCCAATGGGCAGTCGAGAAGGTCCCTCCGCAACTTCGAGGTCGGGGCTTTTATTCCCAGTTCTTCCTCGTCCTGAAAAAGATAGGGGGTCTGCAGCACATCCTCGACCTCCAAAGGTTGAACAAGTCCTTGGATCTAAAGGACACTTACGCCCATATCTTAATCCACCCCCAGCACAGGCAGTACCTGCACTTCAGGGTGCAGGGAGAGCACTTCCAGTACAGGGTGCTCCCGTTCGGCCACGCATCCCCCCCCCATGAGTCTTCACAAAATGCCTTGTTGTGGTCGCCACCCGTCTCGGGCATCAGGGCATGCAGGTCTTTTCCTACATTGACGACTGGCTCATCACGGGATCCTCGTTTGAGGAAACCCGGCAAGCAACATCGCACACAATCCTTCTGTTGGAGGGTTTGGGGTTCTTGGTCAACTACTCAGTCTCACCTCGAGCCGGTGCAGGCGCTAAAGTTCATCGGGGCACGCCTCGATACTCAGCGGGTGACTGCATTCTTACCAGTGGATCGCACTGACCGCCTCCGAGCCCTGGAGACCCGGGTCCAAAGCACTCCCTATGTCACAGCTCGGACCATGCTATATGCCTCCTGGGCTACATGGCCTCTACCGTGCATGTTGTCCCCCATGTTCGCCTGCACATGCGGACAGCTCAGTGGTGCTCAGCGCCCAATGGAGCCCTTCCCTCGGTCACCTCAGGGACCCTGTCAGGGTCCTTCCCGACCTCCGCTTGTCCCTAAGCTGGTGGCAAAACCCCCACAACCTCCTGTGGGGGTTGCCCTTCCAGGCCCCTCAGCACGACATGGTGCTGACGACAGACGCTTCCCTGTTAGGGTGGGGAGCCCACTGCGGGCCGCTGCACACACAGGGGTAGTGGTCGCCTGAGGAGTCTCAGCAGCAGATAAACTGCTCGAACTCCGGGTGATTGGGTGGTCCTGAGGGCCTTCGAGGACCACCTCAAGGGGAGGTCGGTTCTCGTGCAGACTGACAACCGCGTGGCGATGTTCTATGTCAACAAGGAGGGAGGCAGAAGATAATGCTCCCTCTGCCGAGAAGCGGTCCTCATCTGCTCCTTTGCTGTCCAACGGACAATGTCCCTCAGGGCGATCTACCTTCCGGGTCAGGAGAATGTCCTGGTGGACAGGCTCAGCAGAATCCTTCGCCCCCACAAATGGTGGCTGAATCCAGGGGTAGCGGGCTGACTGTTTCTTCGCTGGGGGATGCTAGCGATAGACCTCTTCACCAGTCTTCAGAACATGCAGCTTCCCCGCTTTTGTGGCCTAGTACCGCATCCAAGCAGGGAGAGTCGGGATGAATTCATTCTGGACTGGTCAACCAGCCTGCTGTATGCATTCCCTCCCTTCCCTTTAATTGCGAGAACCCTTTTCAAGGCTCAGCGGGATCGGGCATCATTGATCCTCATAGCCCCCTCATGGCCTCGGCAGCCTTGGTTCCCGCTTCTGCTCTGGCTGTTGACAGAGCCTCCTGTCACCCTGGGCTCTGCCCCAGGTCTGTTAACACAGGAGGAGGGGCCGGTGTAGCACCCAAACCTAGCCTCCTTATCCCTCACGGCCTGGTGAATGAATGGGTTTCTCTAGCCTCACTGGCTCTTCCGGAGGAGGTTGAGGATGTCCTCCTCGCCTTGAGAAAGGACTCCACTAGACGAGCCTATGCCTTCAAGTGGAGGCGCTTCTCCGTTTGGTGCTCGGGGCTCCAGATCAACCCATTCTCGTGCCCCATTTCGATGGATCCTCCAGTACCTCCTCCATCTCTCGAAGGAAGAGCTGAAGTCGAAGTCTGTCAGGGTACACTTGAGCGCCGTCTCAGTGAGCCACCTCCCCATCGAGGGAAAGCCCCTCTAGAGGCAGCTGTTAGTCTCCCACTTTATGCAGGGTCTTCTGCTTTCCAAGCCGCCCATCCATCCTCCCCTGGCAGAATGGGACCTGAATGTGGTGCTCATGCAGCTCACCCGTCCACCCTTCGAGCCAATGGTGACGTGCTTGCTCTGGCACCTGTCCTGGAAGGTGTCTTTCCTAGTGGTGCTGACCTCGGCCTGCCGAGTCAGTGAGCTCCAGGCTCTCAAGGCTTATGCCCCTTATACCAGGTTCTATCGGAATAGAGTGGTCCTCTGTACCCACCCTAAATTCCTACCTAAAGTCATCTCAGATTTCCATCTTAATCAGGAGATAGTCATGCCGACTTTCTTCCTGAGGCCCCACATCGACCAGGCGTTGGTGGCTCTCCACACCCTCAACTACAGAAGGGCTCTCGCCTTCTACTTGTGGTGCACCAAGACTCATCGCAAGTCTGGCTGACTCTTTGTGACCTACGATCCCAATAGACCGGGCCAGGCAGTTTTGAAATGCTTCTTCTCAGTTTGGGTAGCGGACTGCATCACTTTTGCTCATACGAAGGCGGGTGCCCCACTAGATCATCGAGTCACCGCACACAGAGTTCAGGCCAAGGTGGCCTCGGTGTCCTCGCTGTGCTCCGTGCCCCTGATGGACATCTGCCAGATGGCGACCTGATCTTCCACGAATACCTTCGCTACTCACTACTTCCTGGAGTGAGTCCCGTTGGGACAGCACCTTCAGCCAGGCTGCACTCCGTAACCTGTTTGGGGTATAAGCAACTCCTGCCCTCTGACCCTTCTTCACAGCTACCGAGGGTTTCAACCCGCGGACTAGGGCTCCTTTGGGTATTGGCTTCTGCTCACGACCTTGCGGCGGCTTTTTTGGTTACAGCTTGGTAGCCTGTAGCTGGGTAGTCCCATAAGTGAGGACTGACTTCCTCCTTGTTCCTGGAGAAAGTGTAGTTACTCACCTATAACAGGTGTTTTCCAGGGACAGCAGAAATCAGTCCTCACTACCCTCCTGCCTCCCCTGATGAGTTGCTGTATTTTTGTCCTTCACTTGCCATCTGCTTGGTAGGGCTCGAGCTAAGAGACCTGACTGAGCAAGATGTCACCCTTGGGCAGGAAGAGGACCATGCATGCGTGCAGCAATCCCAAAGGCTTTCTCTGAAAGCTTGGAATTGCTCCGCACGGGCTCTGTCAGTGCCGATGTCACCCATAAGTGAGGACTGATTCCTGCTGTCCCTGGAGAACACCTGTTACAGGTGAGTAACTACGTGTTCAGTACTTGGTGCTACCTTTTGGGCTGGCCTTGGTCCTGCGAGTATTCACAAAGTGCCTCGCAGTTGTAGCGGCCTATCTCAGAACACTAGAGGTATTTGTCTTACCTTATCTGGATGACTGGCTCTAAAAAGCAGCACTCCAGACAGAGCCCACAAGAAACACAATTGACCATTCAGATGCCAGAGCTGTTGGGGTGTGTAGTCAGTTACCCAAAATCCCTCCTTCAGCCCACCCAACAACTGTAGAGGCTCTCCTCGACACGACTGAAGCAAAGGCCTTCCTTCCACTAGACCGGCTCCAGAGTTTGACATCTTGGTCTGAGATACCCAGCAGCATGGTCAGATAACAGCTTGAGAGATGCTGACCATGCTCAGCTATGTGACCTCTACTGTGTACACATTACACCCATGGTTCATCTTTTGATGAGACAGGCTCAATGGACACTGAGGATTCTGTGGAACCAGGCCACCAGCTACTTTCGGGATTGGGTGGTGATCATCAGCCATCTTATCCAGTCCCTGCACTGGTGGTTGGGTCATCAGATCCTGCTTAAGGGTCAGAAGATGTCACCTCAGAAAACATTGACAGGTGCATCCAGACTGGGTTGGAAAGCGCATCTGGACGGCCTTCACATTCAAGGTATCTGGTCCAAACAGGAGAGCCTGCACCGTATCAATTTCATGGAATTGAAAGCCACAGCAAATGCCCTCAGGGCTTTCCGAGAACGGCTAGCCAACTAGATTGTCAGTCTGAATAAGGACAATCAGGTTGCGATGTACTACATAAACAAGCAGGAAGGCACTGTTTGTATTTCCTGTGCCGGGAAACAGTCCGGTTATGGAGGTTCATCACCTACGAGATGGAGCTAAGAGTCACATATTTGCCAGGGGAGTGGAATACCCTGGTGGACCAGCTGAGTCATGTCCTCCAGCTAGATGAATGCACACTGGATAGGGGCATGATGGCCCACATCTTTCAGAAGTGGGGTACTCCCTCGATAGATCTGTTCACCATCCAGCAAAACACCCAAGTGGATCAGTTCTGCTCCAGAGTCCCTGCTTTCCTCCTGCACTAGGGGAAGCATCTATTATACATGTATCTTCCCATACCTCTCATTACAAAGACCCTGCTGAAACTCCGGACAGACAGCGTTGCAATGATACTCATCACACTGTATTGGCCTAAACAACAGTGGTTTCCCCTTCTGCTTCAATTCTTCCAGTGGGAACATCTACGGCTGGACTCTGCCCCAGCTCATAAATACAGAAAGACTGAAGGATGCTACATACCGGCGTCCAGTCCTTAGCCCTTACTGTGTGGATGTTGAGAGACTAATCCTGTTGGAGCTTAACCTCCCTGACAGAGTAATAGATGTTCTGCTGACTTTTACAAGGGCCTCGACAAGAAAGTCATATGTATTCAAATGGAAGAGATTTCCTTTCTGGTGTGCGGAACAAGTGCTAGATCCTTTTAATTGCCCCACTGACAGACTACTCAAGTACCTCCTACACCTCTTGGAGTCGGGTTTCAAGTCCAACTTTCTCAGGATTCACCTCTGCGCAACTGGGGCATAATATTGCAGAATAAAAGGAAATTCCTTCTCAGATCATCCTTTAGTAGTTTGCTAATCTCAAAGCCCTCCCTTTCATGCGCCCGGCGATGGCTTGGGCGCAGCTCATGTTAACTCCCTTTGAGCTGCTCGATTCCTGCCCTATGGAGTTCTTGACCTGGAAAGTCTAGTTCCTGGTGGCAGTTTCATCAGCATGCTGGGCAAGTGAGCTCCAGGGCCTGATAGCTCATCTGTCATGCACTAGGTTCCATCATAATAGAATGGCCCTGCACACACATCCTTGATTCCTTCCAGAGATGGTATCTGTTTTCTCTCTTAAATCAGTCATTCGTTCTGCTGACTTTCTTCCCAAGGCCTCGAACACGCAGAGGAGAAGCGGCACTGCATATGTTGGAATGCAAATGAGCCTTAGCCTTCTACTTAGAATGGACGAAGGCCCACCGAAAGTCCATCCAGCTGTTTGTTTCTTTTGACCCCAGCAAGCTAAGGGCTGCTGTTTCCAATTGCACTCTTTCATTTTGGCTGGCAGACTGCATCTCTTTCGCTTATGCCCAGGCTGGCCTGAGTCTTAATGGTCATGTCATAGCTCATAGTGTCAGAGCCATGGCTGTGTCGGTGGCCAGCGTGCACCATGGAAGAAATCTGTAGGGCTGAATGCGGTCTTCTGTCTATACATTACCGGAGGATGTAGTAAAGGCTGTTAGTGTAGCTGGGTTTAAAAAAGGGTTGGACAAGTTCCTGGAGGAAAGGTCCATAAACCATTATTAAGAAGGGACCCAGGATATCGATGCTTGACCCAGTACAAGCATTGCGGGACCTGTGTCTTTTGGGGAAACTGCTAGGTACGTATGACCTAGATTGGCCACTGTTGGAAACAGGATACTGGGCTTGATGGACCTTGGTCTGACCCAGTATGGCATATGTTATGTTCTTATCTCACTACTGTCTGGATGGGGATTCCTGACTTGACAGCAACTGGCCAATCAGTACTTTGACATCTGTTTGCGGATTTGAATTCAACTCCATCGCCCCCCAAAGCCCTACTGTCTGTCCAGGCTACCAAAAAAAAAATGTTGAAGAAGCTCAATCAGACGAGTTCCTTTTTGTGAATTACCACTTCCACCTTTGACCTGCATCATGCTGATAACAACTGAAACAGTAAGTACGGTATCGCTCCACCAAAATTCCCATACACAACAGGATCTCTGTTCCCAACTCCACACCGCACTGAAGCTCTAATACTAAGCTACCAACAATTAAGTGCCTCCATCCAGAAGCAAACAAATTACCCCTAGCTACTAACTTCATCTGCTCCACACAGCCCAATAAGACCTAGAAGAATTGACTTGACCAAACTAAGGGGCGGTCTCAAGGTTTATACCTCACCCTAAACAGGCTAATCATCATGTTCTTAACAGGCAGCACCTCCTTCTACTATGCCTTAATCCCAATCCTCTACTATCCTATACACATCAAACAGCCCAAACTTTGGTCTTCCTGGCGCCTGCCAAGACAAGTTAATCACTCTAACTTAATCAAAATTTGACAACAAGGCACATCAACCACAGATTCCAACCATCCCAAGAACACAACAAACAGCACCATTAAATTTTTTATTTTATTTATTTAGTGACTCTTTTATACTGCCCTATTTAAAATCAGTGTGGTTTACATACAACAGTAACTTATACAGTGCGGCCTAGGCTGCACTATATTTACAATGAACAGGTGCTGTAACTTGGACATCATTGAGGTAACTACAGGTTTGAAATCAAATCAAGGTCCGAGCAGGACTATCGTGGGGTAGAGTAGCTTTTTACAATGGTGAGGGCTATATAAAGCTGTTATTTACAAGATATACATGGTCGATAATGGCGCCACTGGGTGTGGTTGCCTCAATGTGTGCTAGTGGGGCAGACCTGGTGGAGGGGGGTGGCGGTTGTGGGCTGTCATCAGAGTAGTGCCCTCATCAACACCAGATCAAACAGAAACAAAGTCCACATAATGAAAAAGCTCATTGAAGACAACAAAATTGACATCCTGTGTCTTACCAAAACCTGGTTCCTCGAAACAGATAATGTGCTCCTAAACCAGCTAAACACATCCATCCACAACTGCCCACAAACTACAGGATGGGGAGGAGGAGTAAGTATCCTCACAAATAAGCTGCTTCATTTCAACAATGTAGAACTTACCTCCACACATAATCTGGAAATGATCACCATTGCAAATAAACAATACACAATTAGCCTGGTCTACAGATTATGCTCCTCAAGCCTAGATGATCTCTCCACTTTCCTCAATGCAATGTGCACACACACTAGCAACCAGAACAGGCACATCCTGCCAGGAGACTTCAAGCTAACCTCTCTAACTAAACAACAAGCCACAGGATTCATAGATGCCATGAAGGACCTTCAATTTGCACAAATAGTCACCAACCCCACCCACATTAAAGATGTAACATTGGACCTCATTTTTGCCCCTATCCTCCCAGCACAACAGCCTCTATCCGTATAACAACAGTTCTCTAGGAATGAGCAGGAAGTCTGTCTTCACATATGGGTGACCGGCACTGACGGAGCCCTCGCAGAAGCATTTCCCCAGCTTTCAAAGAAAGCCTTTGGGAGATGCCACCACACATGCGTGGTCCTCTTCCTACCCAAGGGTGCCATCTTGATTTGTCTCCCTTTTTCCATGGAGCCCTATAGATGTTCATCTTGTCCCCGGAAAAACGTTTTCTTTAACTCATACATTGTTGTACTTTTCCAGCTTGTGCCAGCTCTTTCCTGCCTTGGGACCTGCTGCTGCGGCATCGGGCCTCGAAATTTTAGCTTTTTGTCGTATTTTTGGTTTTCATCACTTTTGTGCTCTTTTCAACCACTGGCTGCGGCAAGGGTCTACGACCTCATGGGGGTTCCTTTTCGCCCCAATGGCCACCGGTTTTAAAAAATGTGATCAGTGCTCAAAAAATATGTCCATCACCGACACGCATGATTGTCACCTCTGGTGTCTGGGCACTAACCACGACCAGGAGGAATGCTCCTTATGCAAGAAAATGTCTGTGAAGGCCATCCAGAGCCATCACCTTAAGCAGGACAACATCTTCCAAAAGGAAGACTCCACCCTGGTATCCCTGGCAGCCTCACACTCAGTCCGCAAGGTTTCTTTGAGCTGTGCAAGTCTCCTGCAGCCCCTCAGGGGACCTGCAGGTGCTCTGAACAAAGTACTCCGGAGCAAGAGCATAATAAGAAGAAGACGACCTCAAGGGCTTCCAGAGATGTGGACAAGTATGGGAAGTCCTGTGCCCAGTCCCTCAGTCCCCGAGGAGATCCTAAGGAGTTGGAACGGAAGCATCCCCAAAAGGTGCCCAGAATGGATGTTGTGGTCTCCAGCAATGGACCTCGGTCTCCCAAGAGCCGTCCCATCGAGGACCCCCTCTCCTCATTGCCTGACCCGATCACTCTGGCGTCTGTGTCAATGGCTGCTACCCCCGAGTAAAAAGCCTGTATGTTAGCCCTGAAATGTAGCATTTCTGTGGTCATTGCCTCCTAGAAGGTACCACCCAGCCCCGCAGACACTGCAGGGACCTCGATCTTGAGGACCCTCTGGGCCCCCAAAGCGATCACCAACAGCCAGATGCCTCAGTCAGATCCTCAGTGAGGGTCTCACTCCTTTTCCTCGGGAGTGAGGTCTTCACAGGTAAGCGCCTCTAGCTCCGGCCATGCCTCAGCCTCGAAGCACTCAAGACCGGAGCTGTCAGTGCTCCTGCATCTGGCAGGCTTCGAGTCCTTCTTGGAGTGCTCTGACTGGGAGTCTGACATTGAGATATCCCAAGAGATTCGAGCCCACTGAGACCTCCCCTCGGACTCATCTCCGCCATCTGCCAAGCGTCGATCCCCACCCAAGGACACCTCCTTCCTTGAGTTCATCAGGGACATGGCTCAGGTGTTCTCCCTCACAACAGAGTCTGAGGAGGAACTTGACATCCTCCAGTACGAGGCACCACCGAAGGAGACCTTGATGGTCCCTGTCCCCTCCATCCTTGCTCAGCTCCTCAGGATGTGGGTGACCCCTGCGTCATTACCCGCTGTCAGCTGGATATGACGTACCAGGTCCAATGTAGCCCAGGCTTCCATAAGGCACAGCTCCTCCACACTTCCATGGTAGTGGAGTCAGCCATGTGCCAGCAAAAAAGCCCGAAGTCACACTCTTCGGTGCCCCTGGGCAGGAAATCCTGTGTGCTCGATGCCCTTGGGTGGAAATACTACCAGGGCTCGATGCTGACATGCCATATCCAGACTTACCAGCTCTATATTGGCATGTTCCTCTGGGAGCTGTCCAAGGAGCTTGGGGGCTTCACGGCTGACCTCAATGGAAACCACCTCCAGTCTGTTTCAGTGTGCTCCAAGTACTTGTCTCGAGCCGCCTATGATGGCTTCGAGTCCAGTGCAAGGGTGGCATCTGCGGGTATAGGCGCTCGATGCCAGGCCTGTCTCCAATCATTGGATCTCAAGCAGTGGGTACAAAAGAAGCTTCTTGACATCCCCTGTCTCGGTAAACAGCTTTTTGTAAAGCCTATGGAGGACGAAGTGGCTGAAATCAAGACCGAGTATGTCACTCATACCCAACTCTCAAAGAAAACATCCACCTTGCCTTGGAAGAAGCCTCAGGGCAAGAAACCCCTTTCCTCTGGAAGGTCCTCCTCTAGTGGGGCTATCCCCCATACACTGCCACCCAGACCCCTCAGTAGGGTCCTCATGGCAAGGGAACAGGCCATGCCCGATGTAAAACCAAGGGCCCCAAATCCAAGCTGCCAGCCTCAGCCCAGCCAGGGTCAGGATTTTTATGCCATCGTCATAGCCTCACTTCCACCAGAGGACCAGCTCCCAACAGGGGGGCGCCTGGTTCCATCGGTGGGCCTCCATCACCACTAACTCCTGGGCTCTTCAGGTAGTCAAGGAGGGCTACCACCTCCACCTTAACTAGGTCCCTCAACACTTTCCCGGGGAGCCCACTCGGTCTCCCCTGCACCAGACTTTGTTAAGAACATAAGATATGCCATACTGGGTCAGACCAAGGTCCATCAAGCCCAGTATCCTGTTTCCAACAGTGGCCAATTTACATCATAAGTACCTAGCACAGGGGTTCTCAACCCTATCCTCAGGACCCACCTAGCCAGTCGGATTTTCAGGATAACTACAATGAATATGTATGAGAGAGATTTGCATACACTGCCTCCATTATATGCAAATCTCTCCCATGCATATTCATTGTGGTTATCCTGAAAACCCGACTGGCTAGGTGGGTCCCGAGGACAGGGTTGAGAACCCCTGACCTAGCAGTTTCCCCAACACAGGTTCTTCAATGTTTGTATTGGGTCAAGCAGTGATATCCCGCGTCCCTTTTAATAATGGTTTATGGACCTTTCCTCCAGGAACTTGTCCAAACCTTTTTTAAACCCAGCTACACTAACAGCTTTTACTACATCCTCCAGTAACAAATTCCAGAGTTTGATTACACGTTGAGTAAAAAAATATTTTCTCTTATTAGTCTTAAATAGGTTACCCTAAGGCTTCATTGCATGTCCCCTAGTCTTTCTATATTCTGATGATGTAAACAATCGATCTACATTTACCCATTCCACTCCATTCGTTAATTTATAGACCTCTATCATATCTCCCCTCAGCTGTCTCTTTTCCAGGTTGAAGAGCCCTAACCTTGTTAGCCTCTCTTCATAGGAGTAGCCTTATTTATTTATTTATTTATTTATTACAGTTGCTTATATACCGCACTATTCGGCATCAGCGCGGTTTACAATATAACAAAACGACCAAGACAACAATCTGTTTGGTTTTACAAGGAACAGGAGTACCAACTTGGCTAACAGGGTTGAACTATATACATGAGATAATAATTACAACAACAGGGTTGAACTATATACATGAAATGATAATTGCAAAGATCTATATGAAATACAGTGATCACTTTAAGACGGTATGCGCCTGATCTGCAGGAAGGAGGCTGGGAATATAAGAACACTAGGGATGGGTGTTTCTTAGGTGGGGTTACTTAGATTCGGTTGCTGGCTGGGTAGTATTGGAGGAAGAGGTGAAATTTGATTGCCTTCCTGAATTGAGATAGGTCTACAATAGCTCGAATGTCTGGTGGTAGTGCATTCCAGCATTTGGGGATGTAAAGACTGAAAGCCCTATTTGCCATTGTGCTGTTGCATTTAGTTAAGGACTTCGGGGTTATTAGTAGATTTAGGGTTGTTGACCTTCTGGATCTGTTGGGGGACACTGTGTGGATGAGCTCAGTAAGTGCCGTAGAGGAGAGGCAATTGATGGCCTTGAATGAGAGGAGTAAATTCTTGAATGTAATCCTTCCGTGTATAGGTAGCCAATGAAGCTGCTTTAGAATAGGAGTCACATGGTCACTTCTGGAGGCTCTGTGGAGGACCCTTGCTGCGGCATTCATGGCCAGTTGTAACGGGTTCAGTGTAGATTGCTAATTCCATTTTACAAGGTCTCCCTCAAAGTCAAAATGAGGCAGGATCAGTGCTTGGAATATTGTCCGGAAATCATCTGGGTCCAGTAGGGAGCGCAGATGTCTGAGTGAACGGATTTTGAAATAAACAGCTTTGACTATGTTGCTTATGTGAGATTTCATGTCCAGATGTTGGTCTAGGGTGACCCCAAGGTATTTTATTGTTTCTTTGGCTTGCAATTCCGCTTCCTTGACTCTTACATGGGATGGTGGAATAAAGTCGGGGTCTCTTGAGATGAACAGTACCTCCGTTTTTTTGTGCTGGATGCGGAGGTTTTGTGATTGTAGCCAATCGGATATCGCATTGAAACACTCTACAAGTGGTGTAAGGTCCATTTGAACTGTCGAGAAAGGCATGTATAAGAGAATGTCATCTGCATATATCAGACAGCTCACGTTAAATGATCTAATGATATTGCAGATAGGTTGCATGTATATATTGAACAGTAGAGATGACAGGGAGGAACCTTGAGGCACGCCTTGTGTTTGATGGAATTGTTTTGATTCTTCTGATCCGGATTTTACATATTGCCATCGACCATCTAGGTAGGACTTGCACCATTTGAGCGCAGTATTACGGATTCCCTTCTCTTTCAGTCGCCCGAGGAGAAGCTCATGATGTACCGAGTCAAAGGCCGCGGCAATATCTAAAAAGATTAGCACAAAACCTTGTCGGATGTTATCGATGCCTGTAATTATATTGTTGAAAAGGAAGGTGAGAAGGGTCTCGACTCCATGATACTCTCTGAACCCGTGTTGGCAGTGATCTAGGGGAGCTGTGGAGTCTATATGATCCTGAATTTGCCTTTGAACCTCTTTCTCAATTATCTTTGCTAGGAGCGGAATACTAGCTATTGGCCTGTAAGAATCGACCCTTTGGGGGTCAAATTTGGGGTTCTTCAATAAGGGCCTAATAGAGGTTTGTTTGAGTGCTGTGGGGAAGGAACCAGTAGTGAAGGAAAGGTTTATCAGTTTTGCGATGAATGGACTGAACTCCCTGCGTAGTTCCTTTACCCAAAACGCTGGGCAAGGGTCAGTTTGCGCTGTGGAGGTATTGATAGAAGCTATTGTATCTTCAATGCTTTTTCTGGATGGTGTGGAGAACTTGAGTAGGGGGGTTAAGCCGGTAGGTTCTTGAAACGAGGCTGTTGAGATTTTGTCGGTCTGTATGATCTTTGATTGTAGGTAATCAGCAAATTTTTGTGGGTGAATATCTACGTGTTGTTCAAGAGATGGTTCCTTTGAAAGGGCTTGAACCAAGTTGGAAGTTGAAAAGCCTTCCATCCCCTTTACCATTTTGGTGGCTTTTCTTTCCACAGCTCATGATCCTTCTCAAGGACCGAGCTGTGGAATCTGTTCCACATCACATAAGGGGCAGAGGGGTTTACTCCAGACAAGAGAACAGGGGGCCTGAGGCCCATCTTGGATCTGAGAAATCTCAACAAGTTCCTGGTGCAGGAGAGGTTCAAGGTGCTCTCCCTTGGAACACTGCTGCCCTACCTCCAGCAGGGAGATTGGCTATGCTCCTTGAATCTGAAGGATACTTATACCCACATCCTGATCCACCCAAGTCACAGGCAGTACCTCTGGTTCGTGGTAGGAAGTTACCATTACCAGTACAGGGTACTCTCCTTTGGCCTCACCTCCGCCCCAAGTGTTTTTACCAAATGCCTGGCAATGGTGGCAGCCTATCTCTGCCTCCATGGGGCCTTCATCTTTCCCTACCTCAACAACTGGCTCGTCAAGGGGGACACAACCGAAAAGGCCACCGGCCACACCATTCAAGTGTTACAGTATCTGGGCTTCATGATAAATCATCCAAAGTCCAACCTCATTCCAACGCAGGATCTGGAGTTCATCTGGTCCCACCTGGACTCCAGACAGGCCAGGTCTTTCCTTTTCCTTGACAGGGCAGACCACCTCATGGCCCTCGCGGCTGAGGTACAGAGGCACTGCACCGTGTCAGCTCGAGCGCTCGTCCGCCTCCTGGGTCACATGGCCTCCATGGTCCATGTAGTCCCCAACGCATTCCTCCACATGCAGGCAGCTCAGTGGTGCCTCTGGTCCCAATGAATTCAGGCCACGGGCGGGCTTCAGGACAGGGTCACTGTCTCTCACTAGCTCGCAGAATCCCTCACCTGATGGCAGGATGTCCGGCACCTGCGTGCAGGCAGCCTTTCCAACTCCCAAACCCTCGCAGGATCCTCACGACGGATGCTTCCCAGATGGGTTGAGGTGCCCACTGCAAGGAGCTGTGCACCCAAAGGGCTTGGTCCTTCGAGGAGAGCCAGCAGCAGATCAATCTGCTCAAGCTCAGAGCCATCTTCCTTCACCCTGAGTGTCTTTAGGGGAGAAGGAAACCTATTTGGTTTTCCAAAGAAGTGGCTGCTCAAATAAAGGCAAAAAAACACAGCTTTCGCAAAATTCAAAAGCTTGCAAACAGAAGAACACAGAAATGAATACAGGATCAAACTCAAAGAGTCAAAAAGAGAAATAAGGATAGCAAAATCAAAGGCAGAGGAAAAGATGGCTAAAGATGTTAAGGGTGGCGACAAAACTTTCTTCAGGTATATTCAGGAAAGGAAGAAGATCAGAGTTGGAATTGCAGGACTCAGAAGTGCTGGGAAAAGACTCATGGAAAATGACATAGAAAAAGCAAAATTGATAAACAAATACTTCTGCTCTGTTTTTACTAAAGAAAATCCTGGAGATGGACCAGCTGGGACTCCCAAATATAAAAATGGGAACGAAGTAGATACCACACCAGTCACAGAAGATGAGGTGTTGGAACAACTTGCTAAACTGAAAATGGGCAAAGCCATGAGACCAGATGGGATACATCCCAGGATACTGAAAGAGCTCAGAGAAGTTCTATCAGGGCCATTAAAGGATGTATTCAACAGATCCTTGGAAACAGGAGAGGTTCCTCAGGACTGGAAAATGGCTGATGTCGTACCTCTACACAAAAGTGGTGACAGGGAAGAAGTGTCAAACTACAGACCTGTGAGCCTTACCTCAGTGGCGGGAAAAGTAATGGAGGCGCTCCTGAAAGAGCGAATAGTGAACTTTCTCAAAACCAACAGGTTGCAAGATCCGAGGCAACATAGTTTTACTGAAGGATGGCCTTGCCAAACTAATCTGATTGAGTTCTTTGACTGGGTGACCAAGGAACTAGATCAGGGGCATGCGATGGATGTCATCTACCTGGATTTCAGCAAAGCTTTTGATACTGTTCCTCATAGGAGGCTTGTCAATAAACTCAGTAGCTTGGGGATGGGTACCAAGATAGTAAACTGGATTAGAAATTGGTTGACTGACAAACGACAAAGGGTGATGGTACATGGAGCTCACTCGGATGAGGGGAAGGTGATTAGCGGGGTGCCCCGGGGTTCGGTCCTGGGCCCGGCACTGTTCAATTTATTTGTGAGTGTTATTGCTGAAGGACTGAATGGAAAAGTCTGTCTTTTTGCAGATGACACAAAAATTTGCAACAGAGTGGACTCCCCCGAGGAAGTGGATAACATGAGGAAAGATCTACAAAAGCTGGAACAATGGTCTAATGCTTGGCAATTACGATTTAATGCAAAAAAAGTGCAGTGTCATGCACTTATGTAGCAGAAATCCAAGGGAAATGTACGTGATAGGGGGCGAGAGGTTTGTTCAGGAAAAATACTTTGGTATGATTATCTCTGATGATCTCAAGGTGGCAAAACAGTGCGACAAGGCGGTGGCAAAAGCCAGGAGGATATTGGGCTGCATACAAAGAGGGATTACCAGCAGAAAGGAAGAGGTACTTATGCCACTGTACAGGTCGCTGGTGAGGCCTCACTTGGAATACTGTGTTCAGTTTTGGAGACCATATCTTGCAAAAGATGTAAAAAGACTGGAAAGTGTTCAGAGGAAGGCGACCAAAATGATTTGGAGCCTGCGTAAGAAACCTTATGAGAAGAGACTTGAAGACCTAAATATATACACTTTGGAGGAGAGGAGGGATAGGGGAGATATGATTCAGACCTTTAAATACTTAGAGAGGAATGATGAACAAACAAACCTCTTCCAAAGACGGGGAAGCTGCAAAACTAGAGGGCATAACATGAAGCTGCAAGGTGGAAAATTGAAAGGCAATGTCAGGAAATATTTTTTCACTGAAAGGGTGGTGGGTGCTTGGAATGCTCTCCCGATGGAAGTGGTGGGGGCAAACATGGTGATGGAATTCAAAACAGCATGGGACAAGCACAGCGGATTCCTTTACAGCAACAAGATAAAAACAAAATAAACTGAACCATCTAACTTCTCAACAAATAAGGGTGTCCTACATGGAGTGGTGGGTCCACCCCTAAACAAAGACATGGGGAGGGGTGACCTGCACAGAGCGTCAGGTGCACCTACTCTTGCCGTCTTGCTGGGCAGACTGGATGGACCATGCTTGTCTTTATCTGCCGTCATTTACTATGTTACCACCTACAGCACCAGTCGGTGCTTGTCCAGAAGGACAATCAGGTCACGATGTTCTACGTGAACAAGCAGGGTGGCAGGGCTCCTATCCCCCTCTGTCAGACAGCCGTGGCCCTCAGCTCCTTTGCAGCTAGCCAAGGGATGCTTCTCAGGGCTGTCTGTCTCCCGAGCCAGGACAAATCCCTGGTGGGCAGGCAGAGCAGGGTCCTCCAGTTGCACAAGTGGCATCTGGACCCCGAGTTAACGCTGTGATGCTGCAGACCCTCTGAGAAGAGAAGAAAATGTTTTAAAACGCAGGAAAAGTCAAGCACAAGCTGCAATATTATGAGGAACCTGAATAGGGGGAGCAAGAGGGACCTCTGAGGAACCACGCCTCCTAGGTCATGAGGTAATGCCAGCCAGCTTCCAATCAAGGAAGAGAGGAGTACCTCTTAAAGAGAGTCTGGAAGACTGGAGGGCAGAACAGGCAGGACGGCCAGGGGAAGGAGGACTGCCAGGAGAACCAGCAGGATGGGCAAGACATCCGAATGAATGGGCAGGATATCCAGAAGAAGCAGTAACCCCTGGACAAGGGTTTCGCAGGAGGCAGCAGCAGCCGCAGTGGCTTGAGGAAGGAAGCAACCCTGGAGAAGGTGGGATAGCTCCATTCAGAGTGGGTGCTTTTCGTACAGAGAGGCAAAGGCGTGGCTGTGACTGCGGTCTAAAGCCAACAGAAGGACGGTTGGAGAACTTAAGGCCTATTGCTCAGGCCAGGCAGGATCCCAGCCGGAGCAGGCCTCAAACCTCACCGGGAGTAGACAAGCCAAGGAGAAAAGGTAACCCATGTTTAACTGAAAGCAGGTTGCAGACTGCTGGTGTATGGGGAGGACAAGGAGCAGATGAATACTATCCATGTGAAACTGCCTATGAGATAAGGTGCAAGAAACACGTACCGAATAAGAGACTTGTTAATGACAAAGCTTTGCAGGAAGCTAAGGTAAAACACTTGCAAAAGGAAGACAGTTCCCAGTATATGAGGGCGCAGGACCGACGCCCTACATTCAACCCTGAGCATTGGGAGGTTGTACAGAGGATATATAAAAAGCCTGATTACAATTTGCCAGCAAGTACTGACTTGGTTTCAGAGGCTTCAGAAGGGGAACCGATGCAGGTGGAATTTGCTTCAGATACCGAGATGGACTTGTAGTTATTGTAAGACCGCAAGCCTGGAGTCCCTGCTTAGCACATAAGCTCTATCTTGGGGAATAGAGACTGTTTGTTTTGATACACCATTTATTGTGAAGATAACAGCTTTACTTTAACGTCATGTTTTACTTTTTCTTTAACCTGAAGTAAGGAACTTGTGTTTGATGTTTTTGTCCAAGCATCTGAACCTTTTTGCAAGAAAGGGAAATAAAATGCCTTTGTTTCCCTCCACTCGGACCTTTGTATTCTTTGGGATTTTGGTAACAAAGGAAGCTACCAGGGCTGCAAGTCCCTGGCCCTGTAAGACATTAGCCAAACCCAACCTCATATATTTTTATGTCCAACCTACCTCAGTCCATTATGCTGCCAAGGTAGGCCTTGTGACATAAAATGGCGTAGTTATTGGATTTCTTTTGTTGCTTGGAACCTATGTCGGCACAAAGAAAAGAAAAGAAAAAGAAAATTCCTGAGTTGAAAAAAAGAAGGAAAGCCCAGATTGAACTGCTGGAAAGACAAGATCCGGAGCCGATCAGCTAGAGAGATCGGATCGGAGGGAGAAAACCCGAAGGGGAGTAAACCTGAAGTCCGGAAGGGAAGGTGAAAATCCTGAAAAGAAATTCCTGTTGCCAGCCCGAAGCAGAAGAGCTGCATAGCGGGACAGCCACTAACGTTCCAGAGCTGACTCAACACTTAAGTCAGGTAAAATGTAATTAGGCCTGACAAGTGTTGGATGCCAGGGAAGTTTTGAAAAAAAAAAAAAAAAGAGAGAGCAAAGAAAGAGAGTTTAGGAGAGCCACACTTGTTTTTTTTTTTCTCTTTGTCTCTTGTTACAGGTTCATCATGGAGCCTAAGGATCTCTGTGCCTGGATGGCACATCAATTTGACAAGCAAGCTGAGGTTGCCCTGAAAAACCAGGCCCAAGCATTGCAGGCCATGCAAGTGCAGCAAGTGCCAGTCTTGCAGACGATGGAGAAATGGTTGGATCAACAGCGAGAGGAGATGGCAAAGGTCAACTCGGAGAGGCTGCAGGCTACCGGACCGGCCAACCCAGGGACTGGACAGTGGTAATGTAATGATTTGGTGGTGGGAAAGCTAAGCCCTAATGATTACGTAGACGACTTTTTAGACTAATTCAGTAGGATTGCTCGGTCAGCTAATTGGCCACTCGAGCAATGGGCCATTCGACTGGCAGCGTCCCTTACAGGGGAGGCGCTAGCTGCGTACAGGTCAATGCCCCCAGCCCTAGCCAACACCTATGAAGAGGTCATCATAGCTATTAGGGACCGCTTAGGCCTTACACCACTAGCCTATACCAAGATGTTTAGAGCCACGTCCTTTAGGGCTGATGAAACACCAAAAGCCCTTGGTCATAGGATAAAGAGCCTAGCACACAAATGGCTACAGCCAGAAAGAAGAAATATAGATACATTAATGGATGCCATAGTATTGGAGCAGTACATGTCCGCTGTGCCTAGTAGAGTACAGAACTTTTTAATTTTACAAAATTGCTGTACTACTAAGGATGCCATAGCTCTCACCGAGCGATACTTGGAGGCAGAAAGAGTCACCCAACCTAGGGTAGGGACTCCCAAATTGGCCATAGGAATGGAGGCACGGAGAGTTGGAAGTCCTTCACGACCATATGGTAATTTGAAAAGTAATACACTGCTAATAAGAGAAAATGTCAAAAGATGCTATGCTTGTGGTAAGAAAGGTCACTTAAAAAGTGAGTGTTATTCTCGCACGGCTCTTGTGGGAGAGGCCCCAAGGACAATGTGGGAAGGTTTTGTACTAAATGTAAAAATTCATGGAGTCAATGTACAAGCACTTCTGGATTCAGGAGCTGACCAGACCATGATTTCCAAAAGGTTATGGTCGGTGATCAAGGATCAGGGATTGTCAGTTCCTGAACATCCAGAAGGAAATGTTAAAATAAAATGCATTCATGGAGCGGCTACCTGCTATCCTGTTTATAAGTTGTGGGTTAAAGGATTGGGCTTAGAAAAAGAAATGCTAGTAGCAGTTGTGTCTAAGTTGCCACAGGAATTGGTATTGGGCCGCGATTGGCCACAATTTCGGAGAAGTCTTAAAGAGGGCTTATCTCCACCCAAGGTGCCAAATTCCACTTGCACTCGGCCTGAGCCTACTGAGAACCCCAAGCCACAACTGAATAACCCTAGGAAGGCCACAAGCCCTATAATTCCTAGCCCTCTTTGGGAAAAAACGAAGAAGTCACCTTTAAAAGAACAAGCAGACTCCCCGAAAATGTTTATCTTAAAGTTTTGCAAAACTTCAGAGAAAGCACATAGCCCTCAACGGGCATCTGCACAGGCCGCGGGGTATGACCTCCATAGCGCTGAGGACCAGGTGATCCCTAAACAGGGGCGTATGTTAATTTCTACAGATCTCCAGATAGAGCTACCCCAGGGGTGCTATGGGAGGATAGCACCGCGATCCAGGCTTGCGGCCAAGCATAGCATTGATGTGGCCGTCGGGGTAGTCGACCCAGACTATAGGGGCATATTAAAAGTTCTTCTATGCAACTGTTCAAGCGAAGACTTCAAGGTCCAAAGAGGAGATAGAATAGCGCAATTGATTTGCGAATGTGTGGGATTTCCTGACCTTGAAGAGGTCGCCATGCTTACGCCAACGAGCCAAGGAACAGGAGGTTTCGGCTCTATGGGGAAGAGAGACCTAGAGGGCTTCATCGCTGTGGAAAGTGAACCCCCAGAGGAGGATCTTGGTCCCCGTATAGAGGAGTGCGGAGAATCCCCTAAGCCAAGGATGGGGGAGGAACTCTCCATAAGGCAGAAGCAGGACTTGACCCAACTCTTGGAAGAGTATAGGGATGTGCTAACTCCTATACCAGGAGAAACGGGATTGGTCGCACACGAGATACACCACCGGGAAAAATTATTCGGCAACAACCATATCGGTTGCCAGAAGCGAAAAAACAGAAGTCATCAATCAAGTACAGGAGATGCTACGATTAAACATCATAGAAGAGTCGCATAGTCCTTGGTGCAGCCCCGTGGTACTAGTACCTAAGCCCGACGGAACTATGCGCTTCTGTATAGACTTCCGACAAGTGAATGCCGTGTCTACTTTCGACGCCTACCCGATGCCTCGGATTGAGGAACTGTTAGACCGGCTTGGGCAGGCAAAGTTCCTTACCACTTTAGACATGACAAAAGGCTATTGGCAGGTCCCTTTAACATGTGATGCTAAACCCAAGACTGCCTTTAGCACACCTCTGGGCCTATTCCAGTTCCGAAGAATGCCCTTCAGCCTGCACGGGGCAGCGGCCACATGCCAGCGTCTAATGGACATCATTCTTCGGCCCTATCAGACTTTCGCAACAGCCTACATGGACGATGTCGTGATCCACAGTACCACGTGGAAGAAACATCTCCAGCAAGTGGGAACAGTATTAGAAGCCATGAGGAAGGCGGGATTAACGTTAAACCCGAAGAAATGCACCTTTGCAGCCAAAGAGGTCAAATATTTGGGTCACCTGGTCGGACGGGGCACGGTGCGACCGCTACTGGACAAAGTGGAGAGTGTCCGGACGTTTCCCGTACCGCAACACAAAAAACAACTGAGAAGTTTCCTTGGCCTTATCGGCTATTACCGCCGCTTCATACCGCAGAGGAAAGTGCTGTTTTTACGGAAATGTTGCGGAAAAATGCCCCGAATACGATACAGTGGTCAGCTGAGGCAGAGACAGCCTTTCAAAATTTAAAGGAAAAATTGTGCCGGGCCCCCATATTGCGTGGTGTGGACTTCCGGCAAACCTTTCTCTTACAGACGGACGCGTCCGAAACAGGTCTGGGTGCTGTTCTCTCGCAAGTACAAGAAGGTGCAGAACACCCCATTATGTTCCTTAGTAGGAAACTATCATTGGCTGAGAGAAAATATGCAACAATTGAGAGGGAATGTCTCGCCATTAAATGGGGCATTGAAGCCCTCAAATTCTATTTGACAGGCAGGAAGTTCATTCTTATTACGGACTATGCCCCTCTGAAATGGTTACACACCATGAAAAATGAGAACAACCGCTTAACTAGCTGGTACATGGCTTTGCAGCCCTATGATTTTAGAGTGGAGCATCGAGCAGGGAAGCTGCATTTTAACGCAGATGCTATGTCACGTATTACGTGCTGCGTGGAAGAGGCTTCACCAGCCCGTAATATTTTAAGAGGGGGGGGATGTGTGATGCTGTAGACCCTCTGAGAAAAGAAAATGTTTTAAACGCAGGAAAAGTCAAGCACAAGCTGCAATATTACGAGGAACCTGATAGGGGGAGCAAGAGGGACCTCCGAGGAACTGAGGAACCACACCTCCTAGGTCATGAGGTAATGCCAGCCAGCTTCCAATCAAGGAAGAGAGGAGTACCTCTTAAAGAGAGTCTGGAAGACTGGAGGGCAGAACAGGCAGGACGGCCAGGGGAAGGAGGACTGCCAGGAGAACCAGCAGAACGGGCAAGACATCCGAATGAATGGGCAGGATATCCAGAAGAAGCAGTAACCCCTGGACAAGGGTTTCGCAGGAGGCAGCAGCAGCCGCAGTGGCTTGAGGAAGGAAGCAACCCTGGAGAAGGTGGGATAGCTCCATTCAGAGTGGGTGCTTTTCGTACAGAGAGGCAAAGGCGTGGCTGTGACTGCGGTCTAAAGCCAACAGAAGGACGGTTGGAGAACTTAAGGCCTATTGCTCAGGCCAGGCAGGATCCCAGCCGGAGCAGGCCTCAAACCTCACCGGGAGTAGACAAGCCAAGGAGAAAAGGTAACCCATGTTTAACTGAAAGCAGGTTGCAGACTGCTGGTGTATGGGGAGGACAGGGAGCAGATGAATACTATCCGTGTGAAACTGCCTATGAGATAAGGTGCAAGAAACATGTACCGAATAAGAGACTTGTTAATGACAAAGCTTTGCAGGAAGCTAAGGTAAAACACTTGCAAAAGGAAGACAGTTCCCAGTATATGAGGGCGCAGGACCGACGCCCTACATTCAACCCTGAGCATTGGGAGGTTGTACAGAGGATATATAAAAAGCCTGATTACAATTTGCCAGCAAGTACTGACTTGGTTTCAGAGGCTTCAGAAGGGGAACCGATGCAGGTGGAATTTGCTTCAGATACCGAGATGGACTGTAGTTATTGTAAGACAGGAAGCCTGGAGTCCCTGCTTAGCACATAAGCTCTATCTTGGGGAATAGAGACTGTTTGTTTTGATACACCATTTATTGTGAAGATAACAGCTTTGCTTTAATGTCATGTTTTACTTTTTCTTTAACCTGAAGTAAGGAACTTGTGTTTGATGTTTTTGTCCAAGCATCTGAACCTTTTTGCAAGAAAGGGAAATAAAATGCCTTTGTTTCCCTCCACTCGGACCTTTGTATTCTTTGGGATTTTGGTAACAAAGGAAGCTACCAGGGCTGCAAGTCCCTGGGCCCTGTAAGACATTAGCCAAACCCAACCTCATATGTTTTTATGTCCAACCTACCTCAGTCCATTACGCTGCCAAGGTAGGCCTTGTGACAGCGCTCAGACTCTTCTGGCTATGGGGAACCCCCAGCATGGAGATCTTCACCAGCCTGGTCAATGGTCAGCTGCCCCAGCTCTGCAGCTCTGAACCCCACCCCACCTGGGTGGCCACCGATGCCTTCCTCCTGTTATGGACAGGGGCCCTCCTTTATGCATTTTCCCCCATGCCACTGATTGCTCGGACCCTCTTCAAGGTCCAGCGTGACAAGGTGTCGATCATCGTGGTGTTCCAGGCAACCATAGTTCCCTCTGCTGCTCCGTCTCTCACTAGAGCCCCTGGTTTCCCTCAGGAGCTCTCTGGGACTCCTGACACAAGAGAAGAGCTCTATCCTCCGTCCTAACCCAGGAACCCTATCCCTTACAGCATGGTGGCTGAGCAGGTCACCCTAGCCTCACTACACCTTCCCAGAGAAGTGGAAGACATCATCCTGGCCTCTCAAGGATTCCACGAGATGGGCTTATGTCTTCAAGTGGCGGCGGTTTGCCGTGTGGTGCACGGCGTATCACCTCGACTCATTCTCTTGCCCGGTGTGCTCAGTCCTTCAGTACCTCCTCCACCTATCACAGTCTGGATTTAAGTCCAACTCCATCAGGGTGCATCTCAGCACTTTCTCGGCTAATCATCACCCCATTGACAGACAGATATGGCCACATCACACCAATACTTAATCAGCTACATTGGCTCCCAATCCATTTGCGTATCAGATACAAATCAACATTAATGATATTCAAGATCATTCACCAACTATCGGCATACATCTTACAAAACATTATAACAAGAGACACAAGTACCCGACCCAGAAGAAATAACAAAAAGAATATGATTATCACACCCCTTGGATACCAAAAGACCACACAAACCACAGCTGGAAGAGCACTATCACTGTATCTCCATCACTTTGGAACTCTCTCCCAGATGACCTACAGGCAACTTCAGACATCAAGGACTTTAGAAAAAAGCTAAAACCTCATCTCTGCACAATTCACTTTGGACATACAGTATAACCTAACCACCCCAACAACAACATGATCCAAGTCACTGATTGTTGACTCACAGCAATGGACTAGTAAACACTAAATATGATGCAAAAATTGTATATAGTTTGGTCATACTCTCATGACCATGTACATAATTTCTCACACTACCTTCTCCCCTACTTAAAGTTCAATTGTTCCTTGTATAATGTTGGATAAAGTTGATCACCATTCATCCGTTCTATGTATAATGTTTAAGTTGTAATGTAAACTGCTCTGAGTGAAAGGCAAAGCGGTATAGAAAAAGGTTTAAATAAATAAATTGAGGGCAAGCCCTTTTCCATGCAGCCCCTCATCACTAGGTTTATGCAGGGCCTTTTGCTCTCCCGACCTCCCTTGCGGCTGTCGCCAGCAGAATGGGATCTCAATGTGGTCCTGACACAGCTCATCAAGCTACCATTTGAGCCCTTGGCTACCCGCTGCCTATGCCACCTGTCCTGGAAGGTTGCCTTCCTCATCGCGCTCACCTCAGCTTGCAGGGTCACTAAACTGTAGGTGCTGGTAGCTGAGCCTCCCTACACTAGGTTCTATAGGAACAGGGTGGTGCCCTCACTCACCCCAAGTTCCTACTGAAGGTAGTCTCTGACTTCTACCTCAATCAGGAGATAGTTCTCCCTACCTTCTTCCCACAGCCTCACACCAATGTGGCATTGGCCGTCCTCCATACCTTGGACTGCAAATGAGCCCTGTCCTTTTACTTACAATGGATCCAGGGCCCCACCACAAAGCCTCACAACATTTTGTCTCCTTTGACCCCAGCTACATAAGGCAGGCGGTCACTAAATGGATCATATTCATCTGGGTGGCGGATTGCATCGCCTCCACTCATAGCCGTGCCAGAGTCCCCCTGGAGTGCTGTGTCACAGCGCACAATGTCAGGGCAATGGCGACCTCAGTTGTGAACCTCTGGTCAGTGCCGATGGCCGACATCTGCTGAGCCGCCACCTGATCCTCTGTCCACACATTTGCAGCCCACTACTGCCTGGAGAGGGAGTCCTGATGGGATAGCACCTTCGGCCAGGCTGTACTCGGTAACCTCTTCAGGGTTTAGGCAAGTTCTGCCCTCTGACCCTTCTTGTTCAGGCTACCAGAGCCATGGTTCTCCCTGGGTACTGGGGTCTGCAGAATCTGCCTTTAGATTTGCTTGCGGCTGCTCATGGCTGGGCCGTGGTTTTTCTACCAGTCCTCAGTAGCCTGGAGCTAAGGAGACCCATATGTGAGAACCAACTTCCTGCTTGTTCCTGGAGAAAGCGTAGTTACTCACCTGTAGCAGATGTACTCCAGGGACAGCATGAATCAGTCCTCACAACCCTCCCTCCTCCCCTTGGAGTTGCTGGTCATTTTTGGCCATCTTCTTGGTTGGGCTCTAGCTATGGCACCTGAATGATCAAGATGGCACCCTTGGGTGGGAAGGGGACCATGCATGCGTGGTAGCATCTCCCAAAGGCTTTCTTTGAAAGCTAGGGAGACACTTCCACGAGTGCTCCATTGGTGCCGACATCACCCATATGTGAGGACTGATTCCTGCTGTCCCTGGAGAACACCTTTTACAGGTGAAGTAACTATGCTTTAGTCTGACCATCATCAAATCACCTTCGAACTTTCCCAACAAAGAGTGCAAAAACAACAAACAATAGTCACCGATGCCTCTCGCAGGTTTCTCCCATTCAACAGCCAGGACTTCATCAGCAAAATTACTCCAATGCTCGATTCTCACTCTTCAGATGACCACATAGACTCTCTGATATCCAAGTGGAACACCACCATCTCAGCCACCACTAAAACATCACCTATGATCCATAAATGTAAATGTCCAAATACATCCCCCTGGTACTCCAAGAACCTTAAAGACCAAAAATCCAAACTATGACGAACTGAGCACAAATGGAGAGCCTCCAAAACCACAAACATACAAACATTATATATACAAGAGCTAAACAAATACTGCGACATCACCTACAAAGCAAAAGAAGAATACTACACAAACCTCATCAAGACTTCTATCAATAAGCCAAGAGAATTATTTGTTCTCCAGGACCAAGCAGGAAGTCAGTCCTCACATATGGGTGTCATCGGCGCCGATGAAGCCCCAGCGGAGCATTTCCCCAGCTTTCTATGAAAGCCTTTGGGAATGCAGGCACGCATGCGCGGTTCCCTTCCCGCCTAAAGGTGCCATCTTACCTCAGTCTCTTTTTTTCCGTGAAGCCCACCGGACGTGTGTCCAGTTTTCTCGGTTAAAATTAGATTTTTCAGCAATTATTTTGCTCTTTTATCTACCAGTTCGACGCCGGTTCCCCTCACGCTGGGTTCGGTACACCAGTATCAAGCCCGATTCCTCTTTTTGGTTTTTGCCCTTTGTGGCTGGCGTTCGTGCCCTTTTTTCTCTTTTTCCCTGGAAGGCCGGTCTTTTGACCTCGCGGGGACTCTTTTTTTTTCCCCGATGGCTTCCAGTGGTTTTAGGAAGTGTGATCGGTGTAAGAAACTAATGTCTGGGACCCGGAGTGATCTTCTGGAGGTGCAGGGGGTCTGTCGAGTGGCCCTGGGACTGTAGCAGCTGGGAGCCTTGTCTGGGGCGCTTTGCCGTTTCCCGAACTTTGGGCAGGCATCGTGGGGACACCTTCAGCCTACGAGGACCCTGACCTGTATAAAATCTGCTCCAGCGTTTACCCTGTGGACCCGGAGTGATCTTCTGGAGGTGCAGGGGGTCTGTCGAGTGGCCCTGGGACTGTAGCAGCTGGGAGCCTTGTCAGGGGCGCTTTGCCGTTTCCCGAACTTCAGGCAGGCATTGTGGGGACACCTTCAGCCTACGAGGACCCTGGTCAGCATAACTTTCTGTGTGTTTCCGACCGCGGAGTGTGTCCGCGGGGTGTGATCCGAAGGGGCGTGTCCAAAGGGGCGCACCACGCCCCTTTGGCGCCCTTTTGGCATCACTGCGGCACACGAGTGTTTTCCTCGGCGGTTTATTTCTCTGAATTTGCTCTTGTTGTTGTTTCTTAATGGGGAAAAGGAAAGCTAAAGCCGGGCGTGGCGCGGGAGGGCCAACTGTTAATGTGTCGGTGGTTGGCCCCTTGGATAAACATCTAGTTCCACGCCCGGTAGCACAGTCCTCTCCCGAAGGTGCCTCCCTCAGTTCTGGAGGGAGGACTCCTCCTCCCTGCCCTGCCGTTATATCGCCCTTATCACCCTTGGGGAAGACCTCTGAAATGGTAAGAGCTGCGGTTAATGTGGTGGTACAGTTGCCTAAACCGGTTTCACTGGTGGTAGCTGGCGGTACATTTTGTCCTCCGGCTCCATCAGTTGATTCGGAGGTTACTTTAAAGGATCTTTGGCAGGTTTTGCAATCAATTGATGTTAAAGTGACCTCGACTCTGAGTTCTTTATGTGAATTTTTTTCCCAGACGGTTGCTTCCCTTCAACAAGTGGATGAAAAAATTTCTTTTGGTAGATGCAGCTTGTGTCAAACTTGAATCGCAGATACCTTCTTTACATTCAGCAACCGTGGCTGGGATGAAAGATGTTTTGATTTTGCACAGCAAGGTGGAGGCACTTGAAAACACCTTGCGTGCTTCTAATCTACGCTTTCTTAATTTTCCATATACCTCGCTTATAGCTCCCAAAATTCTTTTGGATAAATATTTCAGGGAAGTATTGTTTCTTAAGGATCCCATTGAAGTTTCTCAGTTGTTTTATATACCAGTTAGCTCTAAGCGTCTTAACCCTGTAGAAGGTGGTTTAGACGTAATAGAGCCTTCCATCACAAATTTAACTGCTTTTTTAGAGGATTCCTCTGATTTGATTAATTCCCGTGCCACTTTAGTAGTAACCTTAACGTCGATAGAATGTAAGCATCGTATTCTAAAAGCTTTTTTTAAGTTTAAGCTATCTACTTTTTGTGGCCATAAGGTAAATGTGTTTCCGGATGTGTCACGTAGCACCCAGCTTAGGAGGAGGCTTTTTCTAGCGTTGAAGCCTCAGGTCCTAAAGCTGGGTGCTACATTTTTCCTTCGATTTCCTTGTAAATGTATTGTAAATTATGAGGGCGCTACCTTCATTTTTTCAGATGTTGCTCATTTGGAAAAATTTGTTTTAGATCGGCAGGGCTCTGGTGAGGTTAGTCGGGATGAGTAAATAAACATTGCCTCCAGTTTCGTAGGTTTCGTTGAAACCTTGTTTTCCTATGTTTATGATGTTTAATTTTTTCTCACATCCAGGTCCCAGTAACGTGGACTCTATCACTTTTGATTGTATGCTGTAATGGTATTGTTTCCTATTATACTTGTTATGATTGTCTTGATTTTGTTTGGATTATCTTGTAATGCTGGTTAAAATCAATAAAAAAGAAAAAAAAAGAAACTAATGTCTCTCACCGACACACACGACTGCTGCCTTCGGTGCCTGGGCCCCGACCACGATCCTAAGTCGTGCGGGGCCTGTGGGAAAATGTCTTCCAAGGCACTACAAAGTCGCCAGCAGCAAAAAGATAGGCTTTTCTCGGACTCAGCCTCCGGCCGGGCCCGGACCTCGTCTGAGGCCTCGACATCTCGGGATTCCAATCCCGAGCGCCGTCAAAGCTCCTCAGACAGGGGGTCCCCTGACCGGAAATGCAAGAGGAAGAAACGGCTCGCGAGGGCGTCGTCGGAAGAGGTCCCTGGCTCCTCGACGGCCAGGTCTAAGACCCCCCAACCGTCGCCCCGGGCGCCTGTGGAACCGGAGAAGCCTGCCAAAGTTCCTCGTGTGGAGCCGGAGTCTGCTGGACACGTAAGCCCCGTAGTCCTCGTGGACTCTCCTCCCAGGGAACCGATGTCGGGCCTGGCGCTGCTGGGGCCCAAGTCAGTGGCTGCTGCGTCTCCCGAGCTGAGTCTCAGGATGACAGCCTTGGAGAGCAGAATGTCTGCCTTCATGGAGCAGCAGCAGGCACTGATGGCCAGCCTGTCTGGCGCATCTGCCCCGACCACCGGGACATCAATGTCCAAGTCGACCCCGGAGACCGAGTCGATACTCCAGTCCATCATGGCTCGGAGTTGACCTCGGTCGCGGTCCCCCTCGACCTCCCGTTCAGGACCGAGGGTGTCGACGCCGGTGCTTCCGGCGTCGGGGCGGGTGCTCCAGGGCCCCGCGGGGTCGGACCCCGACTCTTCCTCGGACGAGTCGACTTGGGAGACGGAGGACGAGGAGTCTCCTGACACCTTTAAGACTCGGTGTGTCCTTTCGGACTCACCGCAGTCTGAGCCCAGTTCTCGGAGTTCATCCGGGATATGGCCACTGCCTTGGCTATTCCGGCGGATCCCGAGGAAGAGCCTCGAGCTAAAGAGCTCGAGGCGCTGCAGTATGACTCTCCTCCGAAGGAGGCCTTTACTGTCCCGGTTCCTCTGAGGCTGGAACGGCTCCTCCTTCCGTATGTGGGAGGCACCGGCCTCGGTGCCGGTTCTTAGAAAGCAAGTCGATTCGATCTATCGACTCCGTAAGAGCCCTGGTTTTCAAAAGGCACAGCTACCACACCATTCCATGGTTGTGGAATCGGCCATGCATCGTCTGAAGAGTCAGAAGATGCACTCCGCAGTGCCTCCTGGCAGGGAGGCCCGGAACCTAGATGGTGTCAGTAGAAAGTGTTTTCAGGGCTCGATGCTTGCTTGCCGTGTCCAGTCTTACCAGCTGTACATGGGCATGTACTTGCGGGATCTGGCCAAGGAGTTGGCCGGATTCTCTGCTGGTCTCTCCGGGGAACCCTTGCAGAGATTTAAGTCCTTGTCCTCGGGGATTCGGGACTGCTCGAAGTTCATGTCCCGCGCCGCCTATGATGGCTTCGAGGCTTCGGCCCGAGTTGCGGCAGCCGGCATCGCGGCTCGACACCAGGCATGGCTGCAGTCATCGGACCTCGAGCCATGGTTTCAGGACAAGTTGGTCGATGTCCCTTGCCGAGGTGAAAACCTTTTTGGCAAGCCCATGACCGAGAAGGCTGCTCAGCTCGAGACCGAGCACCTCACCCAGACAAGGCTGTCTAGGAAGACCTCTGCCCCTTCTCATAAAAAGAAGGGCTCGGGTAAAAAGCCCTTTTACCCGAAGAAGGGCACTGCCTACAACAGTACCCACAATATCAGGCTGCCCAAGCTGCCCCCCAGGGTCAGCAAGCCAAGGGCCAGGGTAATGGGCCCCGTAGGCAGAGGACCCCCAAGCCTCCGGCCCCTGCTACCGCTCAGCAGGGTGGGGGCTTTTGACTCCTTGGGCATAGCCTCTCCTCCACTGCTCTCCCAACCCTGCACAGGAGGTTGTCTCGCCCTCTTTGCCCACCAGTGGCCCCTTATCACCGGGGACAGTTGGGTGCTGGAGATAATCCACAAGGGATATGCCCTCCATTTCTACCAACTGCCACCCCCATATTTTTCAGGGGAGCCTCCAAGGCCTCCTCTGCACACAGACCTCCGTCAGGAGCTTCAGGGTCTGTTGGTGGACAGGGTGGTGGAGCCTGTGCCTCCCCACTTGCACGGTCACGGATTCTACACCAGGTATTTCCTGGTGCCCAAAAGGACCGGTGGCCTTCGTCCCATTCTGGACCTCAGGAACCTCAACAAGTTCCTAGTGAAAGAAAAGTTCAAGATGCTTACTCTTGGAACCCTTCTGCCCTACCTCCAGCAGGGAGATTGGCTATGCTCCTTAGATCTAAAGAATGCGTACACTTACATCCTCATTCATCCAGACCACAGAAAGTACCTAAGGTTCATCGTGGGAGGAAACCATTATCAGTACAGAGTGCTGCCTTTCGGCCTTACCTCCGCCCCCAGAGTCTTTACAAAGTGCTTAGCAGTGGTGGCGGCCTACCTGAGAAATCAGGGCATCTTTGTCTTCCCCTATCTGGACAACTGGCTCATCAGGGGTCAGACAGGTCAGGAGGCCACTCAAGCCACCCTCAGGACCATTGCTCTTCTACAACGCCTGGGGTTTGTCAAACTTTGCAAAGTCAACTTTGCTCCCTTCCCAGAACTTGGAGTTCATAGGGGCAAGATTGGACTCTCTCCTGGCAAAGGCATTCTTGCCAGAAAACAGAGCCCAGAGGTTAATGGCCTTGGCAAGTCAGTTTCTCAGCAAGTCCCTGGTCTCCGCCAAACTCTGCCTGTGGCTTCTAGGCCACATGGCTTCGACAGTACATGTGACCCCCAATGCCAGGCTCCATATGAGGCCTGCACAGTGGTGCCTTTGGTCTCAGTGGTCACAGGCCACAGGCAACCTCAGAGACAGGATAAGTGTGTCCAGACCATTTCTGCACTCCCTCAACTGGTGGCTACACTAGGGTTGCCAACTGGCTCCAGATGCGCCCGACAGGCTTGATCCAGTCCTGTGTTTACTCCATTGCATGCAGGAACTTGTACTCTTGCTTTTCTTATGGAGTGCAAAGCAGAAATAAGAACTACATGTCCCTGCATGCAATGGAGTAAACCCAGGACTGGATCAAGCCTAGGCTACACCCACCCAATCTGCTGAAAGGGATGCCCTTTCAGATTCCAGGTTACACAGTGATGCTAACAGATGCCTCCCTGCAAGGCTGGGGAGCGCATTGTCTGGGCAAGTGCACCCAGGGCCTCTGGTCTCCCTGGGAAGCTGCTCAGCAGATCAATCTCCTCGAACTCAGAGCTATTCAATTAGTACTCAAAGCTTTCACTCCTACCCTGGCTCAACAGTCTGTCCTGATTCAGACAGACAATCAAGTTGCCATGTTTTATGTGAACAAACAGGGCGGAACTGGGTCCAGGATCCTTTGTCAGGAAGCTCAGGACCTTTGTTCTTTTGCCCTCAAGCACAACATGCTCCTCAAGGCTGTGTACCTTCCGGGCCAGGACAACTACCTGGCAGACAGATTGAGCAGGATACTGCAGCCCCACGAGTGGCAGCTGCATCCTTCAGTAGTTCAGAAGATCTTCCTGAAATGGGGTCTCCCTTTGATGGATCTCTTTGCCAGCCCCATCAACAAGCAACTGCCAAAGTTCTGCTCCAGACAACCACATCCTCTGCGGACAGCAGCAGATGCTTTTCTGATATCTTGGTCTCAGGGCCTCCTCTATGCGTTTCCTCCCACGCCCTTGGTGGCCCGAACCCTATTCAAGATTCTCCAGGACAAGGCCTCGGTCCTGCTGGTAGCTCCCAGGTGGCCTAGACAGCCTTGGTTTCCTCTTCTACTTCAACTGGCGGTGGATCCTCCACTGCCTCTGGGGTTGCAACCCGGCCTTCTCACACAGGACCAGGATTCTCCTCTGCACTCCAATCTCAAGTCTCTCAATTTGATGGCCTGGAGGCTGCAAGGGTAGTTTTGGCTCCCTGGGGCCTACCTCAGGAAGTTGAGGAGGTTGTCCTAGCCTCTAGGAAACAATCCACTAGGAAAACCTATGCCCTCAAATGGAAGAGGTTTTCTGTGTGGTGTCACCTACGTACAGAGGATCCTTTCTCCTGTACTGTGCCAGTAGTTCTTCAGTACTTACTGCACTTATCCAATCAGGGACTTAAGTCCAATTCTGTTCGGGTCCACCTCTCAGCTCTAGCAGCTCACCACTCATTGGTAGAGGGACAATCTCTATTTGGTCACCCCTTGGTGTCCCGCTTTCTCAGGGGCTTGCTTTTGCTCAAGCCTCCCATCCGTCCTCCTGCCCCTGAGTGGGAGCTGAATGTGGTCTTGCAGCAACTGACTCGCCCACCTTTTGAGCTGATGGCTACTTGTCCACTACGCTTCCTCTCCTGGAAGACACTCTTCCTGATAGCCCTTACCTCGGCTAGGCGAGTAAGTGAGCTTCAGGCCCTGGTCTGTGACAGGCCCTACACCAGGATCTATAGGAACAGGGTAGTCCTCAGGACTCACCCAAAGTTCCTCCCAAAAGTTGTCTCCTCTTTCCACCTCAATCAGGAGGTGGTCCTTCCAACATTCTTCCCTAGGCCTCATGCAAGCCAGGCTGAAGCAGTTCTGCATACCCTGGACTGTAGGAGGACCTTATCCTTCTACCTTGACCGTACGCAGGGGCATAGAAGGGCTACTCAGCTCTTCGTATCCTTTGACCCCAATAAGTTGGGGTTGGCTGTGTCCAAGCGTACCTTGTCCATCTGGGTGGCTGACTGTATCACCTGGGCTTACAAGGCAGCTGACCTTCCTTTGCAGGGTAGGGTCACGGCCCATTGTGTCAGGGCAATGGCTGCCTCAGTGGCTCATCTCCGCTCTGTGCCCTTGGTAGACATCTGCAGGGCTGCAACTTGGTCTTCAAGCCAGACTTTTGCGGCCGATTACTGCCTGGAGAGGGAGTCCCGTAGGGACAGTGCTTTTGGCCAGGCAGTACTCCGGAATCTCTTTGAGGTTTAGGCAACTCCTGCCCTCTGTTGGGCTACCGGTGGAGGTTGTGTCCTTGAAAAGCCTTTCTTTGCAGCTGGGACTAGAGGGAGTTCTCTTGTTCAGCCTGGGTTCCTCGGTAGCCCAGAGCTAGGGAGTCATCCATATGTGAGGACTGACTTCCTGCTTGGTCCTGGAGAAAGAGTAGTTACTCACCTGTAACAGGTGTTCTCCAGGAGCAGCAGGAATCAGTCCTCACAACCCTCCCTCCTCCCCTTGGAGTTGCAGTTGTACATAGTTTATTTCTTCATTTTTGTGTGCTGTTCTTAGCTATGTCATTTGACTGAGGTAAGATGGCACCTTTAGGCGGGAAGGGAACCACGCATGCGTGCCTGCATTCCCAAAGGCTTTCATAGAAAGCTGGGGAAATGCTGCGCTGGGGCTTCATCGGCGCCGATGACACCCATATGTGAGGACTGATTCCTGCTGCTCCTGGAGAACACCTGTTACAGGTGAGTAACTACTCTATATAGCCAACTCGCTCCTGAAGAGCCCCACAACAATAAACACAAAAACCCAGTCACTCCTCAGCAGATGGCTCAATATCTTTAACTTAACCACAGGACCCAGATACACACTCAGCTCGAGCTCCCCTCCTCAGCTGGCAACTCAAAACAAGAACACATAAGGAACAAATTCAACCCCATCAGCCACAAGCGTACAGGCAGTATACTTGCAGCAATCAACATAACTACCTCCTTCCTCGACCCCTGCCCTGTCTCCTGGATTAAGATGAAAAAGATCCAACTCATACCCTGAACATTAATGCCACGTAGATGTTTAAATACCTCCGTGGCATAAATGTTCAGGGAGAGAGCCTCTTTCAATTGAAAGCAAGTTCTGCTACGAGGGGACATGGGATGAGGGTGAAGGGAGATAGATTCAGGAGTGATATGCGGAAATATTTCTTTACAGAAAGAGTAGTGGATCCGTGGAATAGTCTCCCAGTGGAGGTGGTAGAGATGAGGACAGTAACTGAATTCAAAAAAGCATGGAACAAACACAGAGGATCTCTAAAGGTAAAAAGGGGACTGTTGTAGTTGTTATGGAAGGACAGACTAGATAGGCCATGTGGTCTTTGTCATCATATTTCTATGTTTCTATGTTCTACCCTACATATGCAACATGATTAATTATTCATTAACACAAGGATTTCTCCCCGTCCCCCACTCAAGCAATCCATCCGTCCAATCCTAAAGAAGCCAAACCTGAACCCTGCCTCCCCATCACCATACAGGCCAATCTCTAACATCCCACTCATCGCTAAAATGGTAGATAAAGTTGTTCAGGAGCAGTTACAAGACCACTTGGACGAATACTATCCTCTAGACATCCACTAACATGGATTCTGCCTCCAACACAGTGTGGAAACCCTCATGATTTCCCTGCTCAACACACTAATAAAAGGAACCAACTCATAACACAAGGCTTCATGCTCATTTTCCTGGACATACCAGCACATTCAAATGTTCAACTGAGAACAGCATTGCACCCTCACACAATCATATTGAAAGACCACCAAACTAGAACAGAGTGTGATACAACCTTTTATTTTATATACTTCACTCCAAGGGGCTGCTAGAGGCCCTCCGACATGGCTATATTTCGGCACTGCCTTTGTCAGGAGATTGGCCTATACAAAAATCATAAAATACATGTATAAATACTGTGACGCTCGCGCCCCTACCAGGCGGTTGCCTAGTAGGGACGGCTGGCCATCTTATATCCCTTCTAGGATTTTTGTGTAGTTGTGTCCGAAAGGAAGAGCCAAGTGGTTATTAAAGCGCACAGGAAATTTTATTCGGTTTCCAGGCTGGTAAGTGGTGAACATAAAATTTCTTCAAGCATAACTTTTTCCAGACAAAAGAAAATACAGGATAACTTCTCCAAAATCAAAATGTCCAAAACATTGTAACCTGGCACAAAACTCACAGCAGTTTCTGTTCCTCACTGCAATTGCTTAACATTATAAAACAAAAGCATTTGTAAAACTCTTCACACGGTGGATGGGTTATCAGCTTCAAGCCTGCTGTTGCCACGCACACACAAACAGTTTCAGCTGTTTGGGCCTTCACTGAGGTTCTGCAGTTTTAGCTTCCTAGGAGAGATTCTTAACCCTTTTATCTTCAGGCTTACACCTCTCTTCCAGCTTCTGAAATTATCTTTAAATTGCAACAGCCTCTTTTATATTGCACTGTTTCTAGCTCACATTACTAGTGTATCTTAGTGCACAGCTCACATTCCATCTCAGAGACCTCAGACTCAACAACACTTTCCTCAGGGCCTACCTCCATGCTCTCAATTGAGCTACAGCTGGGTGCTTCCTGAAAGTGCTCTGGTGTCTTTTCCTTAAGAGTCTTCACAAGATTAAACAGTCTCTCCCACTGCCTGGCCTTGCCTTCTCCAAGCCGGTCTCTTGGGGGTCTCTCCTGTTTAACCTCCCTGGTGAGATATTTCTTGCTGTGCTGAGCCTTCTGGGGTATGCTAGTCTCCTCTGAGTCAGAGCAAGAACTATCCTGCTGGCAATGCTTGTTTCCTGCGTACCTTTCTTGGCTGCCTCTATAATGGTTCCTCCTTTTGCTGCTCTCCTTGGCTGCAAAGGTTCTCCTCAGCTTGGCCCCAGATCTTTCCTGTCTGTGCCTTCTGGGAACTGGACTCGAACCTGGGCTAGGCCTGGAACTGCAGCTGCCACTTGTGCTTGCTCTTGCACTCCTCCTGGACCTTCTTCTCACAGCCCCTTCCAAACTCAAACTGGCTCTCCTTCTTGTGTTTGTTTTTTTCCCTGTTAACTGTTGAGCAGGGCAACTCCCTTCCTAGCTCCTCCCACTTGGACCTCCTACTCCTATGCAGGGTTGTCCTGTGGTCTGTGATTGGTTTACCCTTAGCTCTGCCCCCTAGGTTCCTTTCAGGGCTTCTAGTATGGAGTATGTGGTTTTGTGCGCCCATCCCCCGCAAAGAAGAAAAATCCTTTTTTTCAGTTTTTCCTAGCTGGGCTGCACCCTCCTTACCACAATACATTAAAAACACTTATAAATAATACAAGTGAGCAACATTATAAATATATAAAAGAGATTAAAACATAATAAACAACAAGAAAAAAATGAAATGTAAAGCACAATATAATAATACACATGAGAATCGCACTTCAAAAAGAATAATGGAGGAACATTTGTGGTCTTACCAGAAAGGGCACCTTATGCTTCTTGTGCCTAAAGGAAATTATATTTACAAACTGCAAAACTAAGCAAAATAGAGAAAATGAAATAGAGTGAATTATGTGAAATGTAGATAATATTGCAAGGGGGAGGGGTGTGAGGGGCAAAGTGGTCAATCTTGAACCGGTGACTAATGGAGGAGACACCTTTGTACCTATGGGAAAAACCCCACAGTTTTAGTCCCTTAAACTCTGCATAAGTAATTTTTTTTTTAATTTATTACACAAAAACACCTGAAAGTAGAGGTTCAAGGATGGCAGTCTGCCACAGATTATAGTTCTACATTTAGGATGATGAAAAGCTCCTATTTTTGGAAGATAAAATAATAATCTGGTTTTCACTGAACATCAATCCCAGTTTGTTATAGAGACCTGTTTATTTCATGCAGTTGGAAACAATCATTTCAGCCTCTGCCTCATGGTAGCTATGTGCATTTAATAGTCTTTTTACACAAAGGGGAATTTCAAAGATAATTAAATGTAGGCGAATATGCCTTGTTCCAGATGGCCTTTTGATGCTGATGTTATCTACTCATTCTCTTGATGCCTTTGGAAGCAATAAGATCTGTTTGCTTATCATCAAATTCTCTTCTCTTGAAAACATGCCTGAGTGATTCTGTGGTTAAAAGAGGGGGGTTTCCTCTGAGGAACAGAGTTGGCTATCTTGCCTCACCCCCCATGTCTGTTTACACCATATTTGGCAGTATGCATAGGCTCTACCAGGGGTTGCCAACCTGGGTCTCCTGTCCACAGCACAATGGTCCGAGATATGGGGCCATTCCCTTGCTCTTTAGTCTTATTTAAAGTTATTATTTTTTTGTGCAGACCTCATAATGAACCATTAGTTATCCCACCCCATATACTTATTTGATGATTACTGAAGGAAATGGGATATCATAGGACATGTGCACAAATTCTTACTGACTAGGCCGCAGAAAAGAATGCAATCATGGAATTTTGTAATTGTGTCCATTTAATCATGTTTATATACTTTGCAATTAATGAATTGTGAATTGGCTTCCTTCTCATAAAATTGCACACATTCAATCCTCTCTCTGTAGTAATTGCCACGTTAAAGCAACAGTTTGTATCAAACCAAAAAAGGTGATCACAAGCTTGCCTGTATCGATGTATCGATTTGGTTTTCATGTATCTGTTCCAGTTGCACATTGTTCAATGTAATGTTCCATGTAATGTTTAGTTGATAATTTTTTGAAATGTTCTCTGTAAACCGCTCCTGATCTCTGGAAGGGGCGGTATAAAAAAATGCACAAATAAAATAAAATAAATGCACAGTATTGTGCATTTTTTAACCAGTATTTTTAGGTCAAAGTACTGAATAAAATTTCTTACTATAACTGGAATGCTCCATAGAGCAGCATTCCATGTATTAAAAAGATGAGCAGGAGAAATATTGCAAATTAAAACAAAATCAATTGACCTGGAACACTGAGGTGTCTTAAGGGATCTGCCTTCTTGCCTTCTCGGTACTGCCCCTCTTTTCAGAATCTGCAAAGCAACTTACTGCAGCTTGCATGACTTTTCTCTGGAAAGGGGTTTGCATGGCTTATAGTAGAACGGACCAAAGAATTCATGCAGGATGGGTTGCTAAGATTTCTTGCTTGCCAGTTTGCTATTATAACAAGATGGTCTATAGCTAGCGCTATGTTATTTTATTTTTGACCCAGCACGGAATTCTTCCGCCTTACTGTACTTCTGACTTGGTCAAGATTTTCTCAGCAGTAGTGTCACATGATCAGAAGTCTTTGTGTTGTGCAGGCCTACTATAAAAAAATAATGTGGCCACATGAATACATTGCCTGTAATAGCATGATTTGCGCTTATCAAATTCTGTGAAGCTTCTGAAATGTAAATTTCATATCCACTAAATAGTTTTGCTTCAAAATCATGTGCTAAGTTTTTTTTTTTTTTTTTTTTTTATTTTCTAGCTCAATGGGAACCAGAACTGAGAACAAGCACCGTGAGCCTTATATTTACAGCTACCTGAGGCTTTTCCCTTATGTCGTATTCATAGTTAGCTAGTCTGGTGTAATAAACAACCATCATTTTTTTGTCACAATAGCAGACACTTCAGTGAAACCAAAGTTTTTCTTTTATTTATTTTTCAATCTTGCAAGAAGGGGTATCCAAATATCACAATTTTTTTGATATGTGAGCACACTTTGACATACAAACGGTTCCATATTTATTACATCCATTTCTCCTACAAATTCCTCCCCTATTATTCTATTGGCGCAGGTACTACTAATCTCCTACCTATTAGTGATCTCTATTCAGGTCATGTGAATCTTTGCCTCTGTTTACTTCTCTTAATCCTTGCCCCTTTTACCCCTCTACCCTTATTTACCTTATTCCTTTTATGGTTCTATGACCGGTCACATGATTTCTCAGAAATCCCCTTTTCCTTACAGCCCAGGGCCTTAACTTTCATATTCCTTTAACTTTTCCTTGAGTTTTGTTTCTCAGCTTCCACATCACTATAGGTTTCTAGCAATTTTATCAATATGACTCACACAGTGTTCCTTTTGTCCTTAAATGTCCAGTTCTACTCTTTATGTGCTTTAGCCTAGAAGCTAAGGGGGGGGGGGAGTGGGGCGGGGGGAGGGGAGGAGGTGTGTATGTGTGGGGGGAAAACCTAAAATTTGCAAGGCCAAAAAGAAAATGTTTTTACCAAGTGCAGAAAGTTAGCATGTGAGCCAATGTATTGTGGTAAGCAAATAGCATCCTATAAATTTCTATTTCTACTTTGAGTTCTACATATATTTTGTAAAAACAACAAATTAAACTTTTAAAACATTTCAGACAATTCCCCTCTTTCTCTTCTATACCAATTTTGTGTTTTTACACTTACTATACAATTTAATATGAAGCTTCTAATCTAGACAACATTATTTCTGACTCTCTCTCATCTTCTCTTCGGTTACCTTCCTCCCTCTCATCCATAAGTAGCAGGGTGTCCTCATATGGTGAAGGTTTAATTGTCATTTGTTTAGCTACAGCTGTTTCTATCAGCCTCTGTACCAACCCTCTGACACATGGGAGTATGTTTACTAAACCGTCTTAATGTTACCGGCGTTAGTTGGGGTGGAGTGGGGGGTGTTTGGACCCATAGGCGGATTATGTACCACCACCCAACCTGCCCGCTGTGGCTCAGGGTGGGAAACAGGATCTCACTGCAATGGTGGCAGTAGAGGGGACCATCAACCCCAGTCCTGCTGGGGAACAGACACCCTACAGGGCAGTCACTGCAGATCTGTACACATCCATAAAGCAATGGCAGACAGACAGTAGGCCTGGAAATACTCAGCTGCCCCCCACCACCATCTGACATTCTCCAGCAGCAAGCCTCCAGCCATACACATATAACTGCAGACAGTCTGCTAGCTAGTCCATAGTGCATGTTCCTGGAGGAGATGTGTGCACCCAGAACTGGGATGTAAGCACACCCACCAAGCAGATAAGTCGGTGATTAGGCCCCAGAAAACAGAACCCATAAATATCACTTGAGAGAAATACTATATAGCACTATGGGGGAATCTAGCCATGCCGTGGTCACTGCTCAGTCAGGATGAGAGTGACCTCCCAGCAGGACATGCTGTGGCCACCCTGTCCGTGCAGGTGGTGGCCGGGTACTACAATGTCCCAGCCATTGCCCTATGCCCTGTGCAGATGCATCCTGCCCAGGCCACCCTGTCCAGACTATACCCACAGTACCTTGCTCCTCATTATGCACATTGGCAGGCTAACACTGGAAACAGTGCAAGCAGTGTGGGCTGAGTAAGGTGTTGGCAGCCACAGACAGACACACACTCCCACACCTATGGCAGCATTGTGCAAATATAGAGGCTTTTGGCAGCCCTGGCCACCGCACCAGTCCTGGGCACAGTGCAGGCATGGCTATGGTATGCAATACTGTTGGGGGTCACTCCCCAGGGTGATAAACACTGTCAGAAACCAGAACTGAAACACACTCCACAGACATCAGAAAGGTTGCCATGATGCAGCTCAATCAGCAAATTGTGCTGAACTTAGGAATTGCTTTCTGCCATTAATCATAGCAACCTTTTGATATATGTGTAATGTATTCCCAGGTTTAGGGCGGCATTGCTAAGGTATGCAAGTGCTAGTATTGGGAGATGCTGCTGCGCGCAGGGCCCAACATCCTGCCTCTCCATGAAGCTTTGGATAATGGAGCCTGTGGGTGCAGGTGTTTCTGCCCCTGTTGGCCGCTGCCCTAGGGCAGAGGTTCCCAACTCTGGTCCTGGTGGGCCAAACACTGTTCGGGTTTTCATGCTGTCCCTAATGAATATGCATGAGATATATTTGCATACCATGGGGGCGGGGCATAGAAATGCAGCACAGGCATCTTTATTAGAGAGAGCATGAAACCTGAATGGTTTTTGGCCCTCCAGGACTGCATTTGGGAAACTCTGCTCTAGGTATTGAACATGTTTATGGTGTCTGTGCTCTGTAGGGTAAAATATAGGCATTTCAGGCATGTTTATGTTATCTGCAATAAAGGTTCCGTCTTTTATTACCACGGTTTAGTACTGGGTAAAATATGGGGATGGGGTTGGCAGGAGCCACAGCTGGGACTTGAACCTGTGACCTGCACCACACTGTTGCCACAGGGACAGTTCATTCTCTGGGGATACCATGACTGTTCATCAGACAGAGCCTGTCTGTTGCAGTGCACGGCACCCACCTAAACCGGGCTAGGCCATGGTCTGTTGTGGGCAGATGCCACTGCCCCCTCCACCACCAGTACCCCTCCGCCACCATGCTGACATGCCCTTATGCTGGTGGTGCGCAGTCTCAGGCCATCCAATGTGCCGGTAGGCGGCTGCCTATGGTGCGGGATCTGGGGTAGGGGTGCCTGCATAGACATCCACGCTTCCCCCCCCACCACCGCCTGCCAATGTTCTGTGCCCTTGGAGGTACCTGCTGGGTACTATCCCCTGTGACACTGTGATAAACACACTCGTGCCCATGTTGGGCCCTCATCAGTTGCTGTCTGGCTGCTGTACAGTTTCAGCATTCCTATGTGCCACCTAGGCATCTCCCTAGTCCTCACTGTGCCCCAGCTGCACCACAGCATGTGCCACCTGCAGCCCTCTGTATCCCATTTTCTAGCATCTGTACAGTTGCCCTTTCCGACATGCCCTCCCTGCTGTTGCCACACATGTGCACGCCATAAGAAACCTGTCCAATAAAAAGGGAAAATCCTGATCAGCGCTATTTCAATGTGGGATCATTCACCTTGTAGGGGGACAGAGCATAGACCCTTCCAAAAATGATATCTTTTTTTTGGAGCTTTCTCAGTAGTGTTTTTTTATTTTTCCCATTAATATCACTATTGGCCAGTTTGGTTATGGTGATTTTAAATTTTGTTCAGGTCATTTTCCATGTTTATTTGCCTTTTTGTTCCATGCACATGTATCACAACTATCACGTTTGTTTTGGTTTCCCTGGCTTTGCTGTACATTGTTGACGGAAATGGTTTCTCTTTCCTGCAAATGTGCCTTAATGCAAGGGTTTCACTGGCGTTAGTGATCAGACCCGGATTCCACAGCGTTAGTGTGCCTGGAGCCTCTCCCCTCCCACTCTCCGCCCATTGACCCCTTCTCTCCGCCCTCTGGGAAGCCTTCCTCTGCCCTTAAGCGCCGGATTTCACGGCGTTAGGGTGTCTTAACGCCGCAGGCGCGTTATCGCACGATAAGGTACGCTATCGTACGATAAGGTACGCTATCGTACGATAACGTGCCTTCATTACCCGATAACGTACCTTATCGTGCGCTAATTACGCCGCTGCGACATTAGCGCCCTTTACTAAACATACCCCATGGTATTATGCAACATCCTACCGCTGTTAGAACCCCTGCCACTATTGTCAAAGATGTAAGGATTGATACCACCACTCCTTTCCACTTCCTAAACCAGGAATCTAACCATCCTGTCAAAGAACTATCTATCCCTGAATTTTCAGCCAGCTCTTCTCCTTTGTTATTCTATCATCAGGGCAGTATTATTTGGGATAAACATACATTTTCCCCCTCCCAGCATTATACAGGCTCCTCCTTTTTCAGCCAGATCATATCTAAAACCATATGATTTTCCCAAGCCATCTTACTTGTGGCATCCAACTGTTCTGCTATCCCTTTCACTACATCTCTTGTGTAGTTTATAAATCTTTGCTGCTTATAATATATGTAATTAATCCAATCTACATTTTTATTAATTGTGAACCCCCAAAATAATGCTGATTCAAACCCTGCCGCTATCTGATTTCTGACTTTGAACTCATCTGGGACTCCCCGGGGCACGCCTATAGCATCAATGTAAATTCTATCATCAAATGACATTCCTAACACATCTCTCTTGCTTCTACCCTTATAAGTTATTATTTCTTTCTCAAATGCCAGGGCGAATGTTCCTGACCATAGCTCTGGTAGTGTCTGCCTCAAGGTCTTCCCTCCGCAGTACCACCACAGATCTGCTCTGGATCCTCTTAGGGGTATGTTTACTAAACCGTCTTAATGTGCGCTCTGCGACATTATCGCGCGATAAGGTACCTTATTGTGCAATAATTTTTATTTATTTATATTCTCTTATGTACCGCGCTATTCTGCATCAGTGTGGTTTACAGTGAACAAACTGAAATTACATTGAACAGGGCATTATAACTTGGAGATAACTATTTTACAGGGAACATGGGCTATGGAGGGTTAAGTGGCTTGCCCAAGACCACAAGGAGCACCTGTGGGACTAGAAACCCCAGTCCTTCCGGCCCAAAGTTGCTGTCCTCTAGTGGGATTTGAACCACCGACTTTCCGGCCTGAAGTACCTTGCCCCAACCACTAGGCCACTCCTCCACTCCTTATGGCGCTTTATTGGGCACACAGGTACCTTTAGTGTGTGATAACGCGTGCAGCGGCGCAAATGAGCGCTGAGGGCGGAGGAAGGCTCCCCAGGGGCGGAGAGAGAGGGTCAATGGGTGGAGAGTGGGAGGGGAGAGGCTCCCTGCACACTAACGCTGTGAAATCTGAGGCTGAAAACTAACACCAGTGAAACCCTGGCGTTAGAGCTGATTTAAAGGGAAAAGAAACCATTTACATCAGCAATGTACAGCAAAACCTTGGAAACCGACAAAAAGTGATGTGTGATACATGTACACGGAACAAAAGGGAAATAAACAGTGAAAATGACCTCAAGAAAATGTAAAAACAAAATAACCAAGCTGGGCAATAGTGATACCAATGGGAAACATAAAAAAACACCTCCCAAGAAAGCTCCAAAAAAAAGATATGAATTTTGGAAGGGCCCATGCTCCGTCCCCATACAAGGAGAATGAGCCCACAGTGAAAATGCGCTGAGCAGGGTTTCCCTCTCCATTGGACAGGTTTTCTATGGCATGCACATGTTCCGCAACAGCAGGGTGGGCATGTCGGAACGGGCAACTGGACAGATGCTGGAAAAGGGGACACAGAGGGCTGCAGGCGGCACATGCCGTGGTGCAGCTGGGCCACAGTGCGGACTAGGGTGATGCCTAGCTGGCCCATGGGAATGCTGAAACAGTAGAGCAGCCAGACAGCAACTGCTGAGGGCCCAACATGGGCACAAGTGTGTCTCCCACAGTGTCACAGGGGATAGTACCCAGCAGGTACTCCCAAGGGCACAGAACATTGGCAGGCGGTGCTGGGGGGAAGCATGGACAGCTATGCAGGCACCCCTACCCCAGAACCCGCACCATAGGCAGCCGCCTACCCACACCTGGATGGCCTGAGACTGCGCACCACCAGCAGAAGGACATATTAGCATGGTGGCGGAGGGGTATTGGTGGTGGAGGGGCAAGTCAGTCCGGTTTTCGTCCTGGGCACAGCGTTGACACTGTTCTTCTAGCTTTCACTAATGCACTACATGTGGCACATGATCGTGGTGAGGTTTCGGTGGCGGTTGCTCTGGATCTTTCGGCTTCATTTGATCTTGTCGACCACTCTCTGCTTCTTCACCATCTCCGGGAAGCTGGCACTGTTCATCACTGGTTTCACTCCTTCCTTCACTCCCGCTCATGTGCAGTTCTTTCCTCTTCACCTGCAATTCCCCCGTCTGATTCACAAATTCTTTCCTGTGGGGTTCCTCAGGGTTCTGTCCTTGCTCCTCTTCTTTTTAACCTCTTTCTGGCACCCCTTGCTCTTCTAATCCAGCAGTCCGGTATATCAGCTTTCTTCTACGCCGATGATATTCTTTTGCTTCACCATACCTCTTCCTCTTGTCCTGATCTGGCTCCTTTGAACTCTTGTCTTTCTTCTGTTGCTAACTGGCTTACTCTTAACTGTCTCCACTTGAATCTGACTAAGACTCTTGCTATCTGGTTTTCTGGTGGGGGTCCCTCCCCTTCTCTCGCTCCTTCTTTCTCTGGCACTCCGGTTCCCCTAGTTTCCACGTTTCGTTATCTTGGTGTTCACTTTGACTCTGACCTATCTTTTCGCACTCATATCTCTCACATCGCCAAAACCTCTTTTTTCTTTCTTCGCCAGATCCGCTCTGTACGCCCCTTTCTATCTTCCTCTGCCTTAACTACACTGGTTCTATCTTTAGTAATGTCTCGGGTCGATTTTTCTAATTCTTTATTTCTCGGTCTCCCAAAAAATCAGTTAGCCAGACTCCAAAGGATACAAAACACCGCTGCTCGCCTGATCACCTCTTCCACTACTCGCGATCACGTCACTCCTTTACTTTTTCATCTTCACTGGTTGCCTATTTCTTTTCGTCCACAATACAAAATGTTGATTCTGCTACACAAGGTTTTCCATACTGGCATTCCCTCATATCTAGCTGACTTACTTTCCTCTCACACTCCCAGGTACACCCCATGCTCTTTTCATCTCAATCGTCTCTCTCTTCCCCCTCCCTCTCGCGCTCACCTACAGTCCACCCGCCTCTCTGCCTTTTATTTTGCTGGTCCCGCTCTCTGGAATTCCCTTCCTTCCACCCTCCGTCTTGAACCACTCCACACCACTTTCAAGCACAATCTAAAAACTCACTTGTTCTCCCTAGCCTTTAATGTTCCTTCTCCCTTTGTTTGATGTCCTTCTCTGTCTGTATTTAATACCCCTCTTCCGTTCTGTTGACTCCCAGTTTGTCTTCTCTCTCTTTCTTTCTGTCCTTTATAATTTTATAGCCTATATCTGATGTTTCAGTATACTTTTATTTACCTTTTTTTTTGTAAATTTTATATTTATTATTATTGTATATTTCCTTTTTACCCTCCAGCTTCGTCTGGATTTTATGTGACTTATTTTTATTGTACACCGCCTTGATTATACTTGAAAGGCGGTTTTTATCAAGTTTAATAATAAACATAAATAAATAAATAATAAACATAAGTGGCAGCTGCCCACAGCAGACCATGGCCTAGCCCTGTGTAGGTGGGTGCCATGCACTGCAACAGACAGGCCCTGTCTGACAAACAGTCATGGTATCACCAGGGAATGCACTGTCTCTGTGGCAACACGGTGGTGCAATGCACACAGCCAGTGTGTCCAGAAGCAGAAGGTCACAGGTTTAAGTCCCAGCTGTGGTTCCTGCCAACCCAGTCCCCATATTTTACCCACTACTAAAACGTGTAATACAGACAGAACCTTTATTGCAGATGACGTAAACATGCCCAAAACACCTACATTTTACCCTACAGAGCACAGACACCATAGACATGTGCAATACCTACAGCAGAGTTTCCCAAATGCAGTCCTGGAGGGCCAAGCACCATTCAGGTTCCATGCTGCCTCTAATAAAGATGCCTGTGCTGCATGTCTATGCGCCGCCCCCATGGTATGCAGATGTATCTCATGCATATTCATGAGGGACAGCATGAAAACCCAAATAGTGTTTGGCCCGCCAGGACTGGAGTTGGGAACCTCTCCCCTAAACCAGCGGCCAACTGGGGGAGACACACCCACACCCACAGGCTCCATTATCCAATGCCTCCTGGAGAGACAGGATGTTGGGCCTGCGTGCATCTCCCAATACTAGCACTTGCATACCTTAGCAATGCCACCCTAAACCTGGGAGTACGGTACACATCTATCAAAAGGCTGCTATGATTAGTGGTAGATAGCAATTCTGAAGTTAAGTACAATGTTCTGATTGAGCTGCATCATAGCAACCCTTCTGATGTCTCTGGAGTATGCTACAGGTCTTGTGTCCGACAGTGTCTACCATCCTGGGGAGTGACCCCAACAGTATTGTGTACCATAGCCATGCCTGCACTGTGCCCAGGACTGGTGCGGTGGCCAGGGCTGGCATACACCTCTATAGTTGCACAATGCTGGCATAGGTGTGGGGAGTGTGTGTCTGTCTATCCAGTGTGTGGTGGCTGCCAACACCCTCCACAGCCCACACTGCTAGCACTGTTGCCAGTATTGGCCCACCAATGTGCATAATGAGGAGCAAGGTACCGTGGGAATAGCCTGGATAGGGTGGCCTGGCCTGGTTGCATCTGGACAGGGCATAGGGCAATGGCTCGGATATTGTATTGCAGGTGCACGGACAGGGTGGCCACAGCATGTCGTGCTGGCAGGTCACTCTCACCCTGACTGAGCAGTGACCAAGGCATGGCTAGGGTTCCACCATAGTGCTATATAGTATTTCTCTCATGTGATATGTATGGGTGCTCTTTTGGGGCCCAATCACTGACTTCTCTGCTTGGTGTGTATGCTGACTTCCCAGTTCTGGGTACACGTATCTCCTCCAGGAACATGCAGTATGGACTAGCTAGCAGACTGTCTGCAGCTAGTATGTGTCTTGCTGGAACACCTTGCAGGGTGCAGCGGCTGGAGGATGTCAGATAGTGGTGGGGAGCAGCTGAGCATTTCCAGGCCTAATGTTTGTCTGCTATTGCTTTATGGATGTGTACAGATCTGCTTTGACTGCCCTGTAAGGTGTCTGTTCCCCAGCAGGACTGGGGTTGATGGTCCCCTCTACTGCCACCATTGCAGGGTGGTAGAATGTGGATTTGTTGGTGGGAGATCCTGTTTCCCACCCTCAGCCCCAGAGAGTGGGTTGGGGGGTGGTGGTACATAATCCGCCTATGGGTCCGAACACCCCACCCCCACCCCCCCTCCCACTCCCCCTCCCCCCCTCCCCACCCCCCTCCCCCACCCCCCCCCACCCACCTCCCCCACCCCCCACCCCCCCACCCCCACCCGACCTCCCCCACCCCCCCACCCCCCCCACCCCCACCCCTCCCCCACCCCCACCCCCACCCCTCCCCCACCCCTCCCCTCCCCCACCCCTTCACCTACATTATGTAACCATGGTACCAACACAGGATATGCACTATTCTGGGTGCATCATAGCCCATAAGGACTAGACATGACTGAGAAATACAGATGGACACAGATGTATCCTAGGTGTGTCTGCAGGAACTACCTATCACACACAGTAGCACTGATGGGAACCTGCAGCATGGTGTATGTCAGCCATGAAAGGTGCTGTGGACCTGGTACTGGGCGCTCAACCTCACCCTCAGGGTGAGCACAGTACCTTCACAATGTGATGGTCTTTAACTACTCTGTGCCAGTAACACACACGGTCAGTACCCCCTACCAGGCTGAGGTGCTGTGGGGGTGCACACGGTCAGTTCCCCCTACCTGGCCGAGGAGCTGTGGGGGTGCATACCCCATCCTGTGATCATCTGTAGCCTGCTGATATTCATGTGCAGTGCATCATGGGTACGGGTGCATTAACCCTATCCTGGTAACCACAGCAGACAGTTTGTGTGGTGATGTGCAGTCCTTCTGCAGCCAACCAGGGGTTCGTTAGCAGCTGTAGCTTACTGGTTACTTCACTGCCTGTGGAGCCAGCTGTCATGGGTTCAGACCCATGGTGGGGTTATTTGATAGGGCTGTCTGAGGCATTGTCTGTTTTTAATGTACATTAGTGCTGCCAGCAAAAACACCCTCAGAGTACTGTAGCCATAAGGTGCTTCATAGGGCGCCTTATAAGGTGTCCTATAAAGCGCCTTATAAGGTGTCCTATAAAGTGCCTTATAAGATGCCTTATAAGGCATCCTATGAAGCACTTTATAGGGTGCCCCATAGGGGACATTATAGGGTGCCTTGGCAGATAATGCACTTTATAATGTGCCCTATAGAGTGCTTTATGCGGCACCTTAGGTTATGGCACGTGAGGGTGTTTTTGCTGGCAGCACTAATTGAAATATAAATAACATGCCTCAAAAAACAATACTTACACATAACAGCTAGTGCCTCAGCCAGCCATATGCATTAGGCACACAGGGGGATCGAACTCATGACCCCTGTACTATCAGGTGCTACACCTCTGTTTCTGTATTTGCATGTCTGCGCGCCTACTTAAGATTACCACGCGTTAACGTGCTTAGCAGCATCTCGCATGATAATGTGCGCAGCACACGTTATCGCGTGATAATCCTGTTTTGCTACGTTAAGACCAAAACGCCCACTCCTTTTATGGCAGCCTGCACACTGTCGCCGGGCACATGTTAAGACTGCTTAGTAAACATACCCCTTAGTCTAGAGTGAGGCAGGCAGAGTGATTCCCATATACTGCCGAGAACACCGGTGGTACTTTCATGTCCGTCACTTTCAGAGATGGAAATAGAAGGGCAAGGGACTTAAAGCTGTCATTTCCCCAGGCAGTTGCTTCTTGATATAGAGAGATCATACACTTCATACCATCCAGATCCGTCTTCCAGTTCACAGGAAAAGGTACTACCTGTGCTATTGGTCTTCCTGAGGCACATGCATAGCAATTGCTCTTATTCACATTTTTAACAGTACATTTTACCCATTCAATCCAGGCATTTGTTTCTCCATATCCTGTTTCAATTTCAAAGGTCTGTCTCAGATCCTTAACTTCCACTACTTTCACTACTGTGGCATCAGGGGGTTGGAAAGGCTTAACTGTTAGCCTTACTGCGCTACCAATACTAGCACTCTCCTCTTTTTCCACTAGAATCTGAAAACAACAACCATTTGGGTTTTTTCCTGATACATCCATTCCCATACCATAGACTGTACCATCCATACTCATTTCAAATGTCCCTGACCATAGTGTTTCTACCCATGTTGCTGTTTGATTTAAAGTTAACATTACAGGGTTACATTCATTCTTGCCACAATCTCGCTTCACTGGTCCTTATGGATACAAGTCCCTGCCATTTTCTTACTCCCTTTGCTGTCCATCCCCTAGGGGTGGTAGTCCACCATATATGATTCCATATAGCACAAAACAAATTTGCACACATGTATTTCTCAGCATTAGCTAATTTCCGTTGGTTTCCCAAACCTCCACATTCCATTAATTTACAGTACATGCATCAAACTGAAAAGTCTTGGGTTGGTAGCTTTCTTTTACTGTACCTTAATCACAAACTTTATCGGACCTGCTACTGTAAAACCAGCCTCACTCACTCTCAGTATTATCATCAAGAGCCCCACCCCATACAACCAAAATAGGGTCTTCCCCATCGCGTAAGTTATTCCTCCCCCAGAACCAGGATTTCTTCCAACAACAAATTATTGTCACACCTATCGCAATTAAAAGCACTAGCTCAGCTTCAATGCACTCCTCACTCAGTAGCATAAGATAATACAGTTCTAAAGCTATACTTGTATATAAAAAAAAAGACAAGACAGATAGACAAGCCTGTCTTTTATTCTCTTGAGCAGGACTCTCCAGCAGTCTGTAACAGGATAATCCCTATTCGGATATTTTGGGGTTTTAGTCTTACAACCATGGGGTCTACAGTTGGCTGTGCCTCCCACGCTCCAAGGTCCTGGGAAGGAGAAGGTGCTTCTACTGGTCCCTTGATTCGGGTGTAGTGTGTCCAGCCTCTTTCTGCCGTTCTTACAGCTGTTTCTGTGCTCAGGAGTATCTGGAATGGCCCCTACCAGTCAGGCTGCAGCTTTGACTCCTTCCAGGATTTTATCAGAACCCATTGCCCTGGTTTAAAGCTGTGGACTGCAAAGTCAAGAGGAGGCGTCTATGCCAAGAGTCTTTTATTTCTGAGGAAAGCTAAAGAAGAAGACAGCCCAAGTATATATTCTCTAAGAAACCTGTCTTTGGTTTCAAACTGAGGAGTTTTCTTTAATTGCCCCAGATAGGGTAACCCAAATAGCATCTCATAGGGAGACAACCCCAGATCTTTCTGAGGGGCTGTTTGGACTCTTAGCAATGCTAAGGGTAAACACTTGATCCAGGGCAGTTTTGTTTCTAACATCAATTTAGCTGTTTTTTTATAGTTAGATTCATGTGTTCCACTCTCCCTGAGGAGGGTGGATGCCAGAGAGTGTGAAAATCCCAAACTATTCCAAGAGCTTCCATTATATTCTGCAATACCTTGGCTGTGAAGTGACTTCCCTGGTCAGAGTCAATGTGCCCTATCATTCCATATCTTGGAATGATTTGCTCCAAAACTATCATTGTTACCCCTGTTGCCGTGGCAGTGGCCATGGGATATGCTTCTACCCATCCCGTCAGGTGATCCACTATCACTAAGAGGTACTTCACCCAACCCACCAGGGGTAATTCAGTGAAATCAATCTGTATATTTTGAAATAGGCGGAGACCAGGGTCTCTACCTCCCTGCGGTTGTTTCCTAAGGACTATTTTGTTTATTCTCTTACAGGTTATACACCTCTCACACACCTGCTTGGCTACTGTGTAAATTCCTGTACAACTATAGTGTCTTAAGATTAAATCACACATTGCTTGTACACTCCAGTGACTCCCTTGATGTAGAATGGCCATAATTTCTCTCATTATTTGTTTGTTTACCATCTGCCTCCCATTAGGTAAAACCCACTTTCCCCCTTCTGTTTCTGCTGCCCCTATTTCCTCACGTTGTTTTTCCTTTTCAGTGAATGTGGGATTTACTGTGTGACTCACTACTTCTGGGGTTAAATTGTATATAGGGATTATGTCTTCCCCTAAGGCAGCTTCCTTAGCAGCCTTATCCGCTACCCTATTCCCCATAACCTCAAATGAATTCCCAGCTTGATGTTCTTTCACATGCACTACTGCTATCTCTTGTTGTAACAACAAATTCTTCAACACTTGTTTAATTAATTCCTCATGCACTAACTTCTTTCCCTTGCTGTTTATTAAACCTTTTTCCTCCCAAATCTTCTCAAAGGTGTGTACCACCCCAAAGGTATATTTTGAGTCTGTGAAGATAGGGAGTGGAGATGGGACTAATAGCTTCAAAGCCTGATTCAGGGCATATAATTATTCCGGCCAGCCTTGCCCTGTATTCCTGTCAGCTCAACCTCTCCCTGACCCTCTTCCACGTCCTCTTCCCCTTTGTCCCACACCTCCCCTTGTTTTACTCATCTGTTCTACCATATTTACCATTATCTTTGTCTTTTGTTTCTGTCTCTCATCCTCTCTTTTCACATACACTTTCTGTGACTCTCTCAGCAAATCTTCTATCAGTTTATCATTCCAGCCCTCTATCTTCTTAACTTTTCTCCTAACATGCTGCATAGTCAGACTCCTCCTGGGAGAAACATTTCTGTCCATCATTCACATACAAATTAACTATTTGACATAGCCATTTCTCATCTGCCCCAAACTTTGGCCAGAATACGGCTGGGGGCCTTATGATTTCTTTTGTCCATATAAAGCAGCAATATTTTATCATTTTTGCCTTATTCTTATGTTTAGTTCTGTCATTATCCTTCTAATACCTCAACATCCTCCCTAATGGACTGCCTGGAGGGATGTTCCCGGGGTCTATACCGCCAGCCCCATCCTTAGAGAAGCTAGCAAAGTAGTCAAGAAGGCAAAGATTCAAAAGGAGGAGGAAATAGCCAATGCAATAAAATGGGGGGATAAGACATTTTTCAGATATATTAGTGAGAAGAGGAAGGGCAAAAGTGGTATTGTCAGACTCAAGGGTGCAGGGGGGGAATATGTAGAAGCTGATAAGGATAAAATGGAATTGCTTAACAAATATTTTTGTTCTGTGTTCACAGATGAAGAACCAGGAGCAGGACCTCAGAAAACACCCACAAATACGAACAGAAGCGAAGGACATCTTGAACAATTTTCAGAAGACTGTGTTCGTGAGAAACTAGCTCAACTTAAAGTAGACAAAGCGATGGGACCGGATGGGATACACCCTAGAATACTGAGGGAACTTGGGGACGTTCTAGCAACTCCACTGACTGACCTTTTCAATGCCTCGTTGGAGTCGGGAGTGGTGCCAAAGGACTGGAGAGAGGCTCATGTGGTCCTTTACACAAAAGCGGAAGTAAGGATGTGGTTGAAAACTACAGGCCGGTTAGTTTAACTTCGGTGGTGAGTAAATTATTGGAAATGCTGCTGAAAGAGAAAATAGTGAGGTTTCTGGAGTCCAGCGGATTACAGGATCCGAGGCAGCATGGATTCACCAGAGGCAGGTCTTGTCAGACAAATCTGATTTATTTCTTTGACTGGGTGACCAGGGAGTTGGACCGAGGGAGAGCTCTAGATGTGGTGTATTTAGATTTCAGTAAAGCCTTTGACACTGTTCCTCACAGGCGACTTATAAACAAACTGAGCACCCTAGGGATAGACCCTAAAGTTACTGCTTGGGTGAGAAATTGGTTGGGTGGGAGGCGACAAAGAGTACAAGTAAATGGAGCTCATTCTGAGGAGAAGGATGTTACCAGTGGTGTGCCCCAGGGATCTGTCCTTGGTCTGATTATTTTTAACATCTTTGTTAGTGATATAGCGGAAGGGCTCTCGGGTAAGGTTTGCCTCTTTGCAGATGATACCAAAATCTGCAATAGAGTAGACACCCAGGAAGGTGTAGATAACATGAGGAGGGATCTAGCTAAGCTTGAAGAATGGTCTAGAATTTGGCAGCTGGGATTTAATGTTAAAAAATGTAAGGTCATGCATTTGGGCTGCAGCAATCCAAGGGAGCAATACAGTATAGGAGATGAAGTACTTTTGTCCACTAAAGAGCGGGACCTAGGCGTGGTTGTGTCTGATGATCTTAAAGTAGCTAAACAGGTAGAAAAGGCGACGGCAAAAGCTAGAAGGATGCTTGGGTGCATACGGAGAGGAATGGCTGGCAGAAAAAAGGAGGTGATAATGCCTCTATATAAGTCTTTGGTGTGACCTCATTTGGAGTATAGTGTGCAATTCTGGAGACCGCACCTTCAAAAGGATGTGAACAGGATGGAGTCGGTGCAGAGGGTGGCTACTAAAATGATTAGTGGGCTTCATTATAAAGCATATGAGGACAGACTTAAGGATCTTAATATGTACACCTTAGAGGAAAGGCGGGATAGAGGTGATATGATTGAGATGTTTAAATACCTCCGTGGCATAAATGTTCAGGGAGAGAGCCTCTTTCAATTGAAAGCAAGTTCTGCTATGAGGGGACATGGGATGAGGGTGAAGGGAGATAGATTCAGGAGTGATATGTGGAAATATTTCTTTACGGAAAGAGTAGTGGATCCATGGAATAGTCTCCCAGTGGAGGTGGTAGAGATGAGGACAGTAACTGAATTCAAAAAAGCATGGGACCAACACAGAGGATCTCTAAAGGTAAAAAGTGGACTGTTGTAGTTGTTGATATGGAAGGACAGACTAGATAGGCCATGTGGTCTTTTTCTGTCATCATGTTTCTATGTTTCTTACTTGAGTTTCCCTTAAAACTTTGAATTCCCATCGAGACTTTCTGTCACCAATGTGTCGTTCGCTTTGTCTCTCTCTGGCCGCACTCCTCGCGGATGTGTCAGAACCGCAGATTAAGACTCCGCACTCACTTTGTGTCCAGGACACGTCTCACACACACAACACTCTGTCTCGATACCCAACCACCAAGATAATACTTTACAGTCTTGTTTCTTACCTTGGTCCGTGCATGGAGTTACCTGGTTGGCACGCTTGTGCTCACTTAATACCTAGTCTGGTTCACTGAGTATGTATTGCTTTTACCGGTCTCCAGATTCTGCTGTCAGTGCAATGCTGGAGTCCACTGTCGTCAATACACGAGGATGTTGAACTCAATGGGACGCGTCTCCGCATCCTTGGAGGCAGTGGTCTCCTCCAGCGATGACACGATCCCGGGACGAGCCCCCAATCTGTAATAAACAGCCATAATAATTTTTTTCCACAATAACAGACATCTCAGTGAAACCAAAGGGTTTTTTTTATTTATTTATTTTTCAATCTTGCAAGAAGTGGTGTCCAAATATCACAATTTTTTTGATATGTGAGCACCCTTTACATAAAAACAGTTCCATATTTATTACATCCATTTCTCCTACAAATTCCTCCCCTATTATTCTATTGGTGCAGGTACTACTAATCTCCTACCTATTAGTGATCTTTATTCAGGTCTTGTGAATCTCCACCTCTATATACTTCTCTTAATCCTTGCCCCTTTTACCCCTCTTCCCTTATTTACCTTATTCCTTTTATGGTTCTATGACCGGTCACATGATTTCTCAGAAATCCCCTTTTCCTTACAGCCCAGGGTCTTAACTTTCATATTCCTTTAACTTTTCCTTGAGTTTTGTTTCTCAGCTTCCACATCACTATAGGTTTCTAGCAATTTTATCAATATGACTCACACAGTGTTCCTTTTGTCCTTGAATATCCAGTTCTACTCTTTATGTGCTTTAGCCTAGAAGCTAAGGGGGGGGAGGTGTGTGTGTTTGGGGAAAACCTAAAATTTGCAAGGCCAAAAGGAAAATGTTTTTACCAAGTGCAGAAAGTTAGCATGTGAGCCAATGTATTGTGGTAAGTAAACAGCATCCTATAAATTTCTATTTCTACTTTGAGTTCTACATATATTTTGTAAAAACAACAAATTAAAATTTTAAAACATTTCTGACAATTCTCCGTGAGCCTTATATTTACAGCTGCCTGTGGATTTTCCCTTATTTTGTATCCATAGCTAGCTAGTCTGGTCATGGTAGTGATTCATGAACTCTACAGTTATAGGCTCTGAATCCCCAGCCACTAGGTGGCACCTTTAAGCAGTAGGGCCTATGAGTGCTGTCTTTGCGAAACAACAGAAATGGAGATAGACAATGGTCACTCAAGGATACTCATCCAACACACAAATTTTATTAGGGGACCCGACTCAGCTGAGTTTCAGCAAAATTCACCTGCAACAGGGGCCTACAAAATATATAAAACAAAATAATATGAATACTCCTACATATAAAACCATATAAATGGGACACAATCAAATTTGCCAAAATTAACATAATAGAACATAAACAAATACATTAAAAATGTGGACTTTAAGTCTTTTATATAAAAAGGAAAGAAGGAATGCACATCAGCACATTCATATGCAACATGTTTATCAGATGTGAAGAATTACATATAAAAGGAAACATAACTGCAATAAAATCACCCGTTCCAATGCCTATACAGTATGTCCCAGGATGCAACACAGGGGTCACTGACATATAAGGCATTTTCTGCCTTATATGGCAGTCCGACCCCACCTGGTGCTCCTGGGACACATAGGCATGCACTACACTGGATCAGGCACCGCCATTTTTTCAAGATGAACACACAGGGGCAGGAGCATGTGGGAAATGCTCCTGCCCCATACATAAAGGTACTGGTAGGGAGTGGGGTGTTCAGGGTCCACTGAGCCACCAGGGATGTTTGAGAGAAATTGATTGATTGGGTGAGTGGTGGGAGGGGAGATTTGGGCCACTGAGGATTTTGTTTCTGTCAAAGGGGGTGGCTCCCCCAACAATGTGCTAATGGCACCAGGGGCTTTCCCCAATGCCTAGGTCATCAGATGACCCTGTTTCTCCAGAACAGCATGCCAAACTTGCACCAACTTCTGTGTGCATGTGTTTGGCTTGCTTTCATAGTTTAATGCTGACTTTTCACACAGTGGGTGATTTGCATATTGCATCCCAGTGCAAAGTCAGTGTTAAACTTGCACTATGAGTTTTAAGCACTGGACTCTAGCCCAGGGTTTCTGCATCAGTCTGAAAGTGTGTACATGAGGGAATAGAGGATTAAGTGACTTGCCCAAAGCCAAATGGAGTACTAGCAGGATTTAAACCCTGGCTTCTCTGGTTCCCGGCCTGCTGCTCTAACCACTAGGCTACTCCTCCCCTATGAATTCAAGCCTTATTGGTTGTACCAAATGCAGTACCTCTGCCAGAAATCCCTGATCAGGATGGACACTTGTCATGCACGTATCTGGTATCTGTCAATGTAATTTTAAAAAAAGCATACCACTCATCCTCTTTTCCTGCTGTGGTACTAAATAGGGATGTTAAAGGAACAGGTACTGTATTAATTTAAAAAAATATTTTTTTGCATGTATTTGTAAAAGAAAAAAAGCATTTGGCAATTTCCCTAATAACTGTGTTTATTTTGTCTGTTTATAGCTGCTTTATCTACAGGTCAAAGCAGGTTACAACAAACATTTATGGAAGATTATGTTTTGTGTCAGACAGTACTATGACTGTATTACATGATATAACATTTGTGTTTCGGCACAGTATGAAGAGTCAAAGGTTATAGGGAATTTCATTTTATAGTAGTTGGTGAAATTTACAGTAGTTTGCTTAGTGGATTAGATAGTGAGGAGGAATTCAAGCAACTTCGGTGAGGTAATACAGGGAAATTGGATTACATTTCTTCTCCATAGTATTATTAAATGAACAAGGCTTTAGTTACTTTCAAAGGTCCGAGAGATTGAGGAGAGCCCCTATGGTGTTAGTTGGGGCATTCCAGAGTCTTGGTGCGTAGGGGGAAAAGGGTGCCAGTATAGGCTGTTCGAGTGCTCCGAGAGGCAAGTGTTTTGCACAGAGGCAGGGTCGATGCAAGGAGATGTGACGACCAACGCAAACTTCATCCCTTGACTTAACTGATGCTAGGAAGCCAATGAAGTAGTTTTAGGAGTGAAACATGAGGTCTTCGTGGTGCAGTGCAGAGAATGCGCAAGTTGTGTTTGGTGTAAGCTGTAGGACGTGAGTGGTGTATTTTGGCAGGCCCTGGTAGATTATCTTACAGTTGTAAAAGTGGGGGAATACGAGGGTTTGGAATTTAGTATGGAAGCTATTTTCATTCAGCAATGGGCAAAGGCACCAAATTCTCGTCAACTGCTTTTATTACAATATTAATGTGTGCATGAAATTTAAGTCGCTGATATAGTGTTATGCCTAGATGGTGAACTTCTAGGTCAGCATTATGGACCGTCGGCATCATGGGTGGACTGAAGGAAGTGTCTCTAGTTACAAAGAGCACCTTTTTTTTTAGATTAACTGTTAGTAAATGCATTGAAGCAGGATCTAAGAGTGTCATAGACAGGGTTTGAGGTGAAGAAAGGGGGAGTGGCCTAGTGGTTAGGACAAGGTACTTCAGGCCAGAGGGCCGGGGGTTCAAGTCCCACCTGGGGACAGCAATCTCAGGCCGGAGGGACTGGGATTTCTAGTCCTATAGGCGCTCCTTGTGGTCTTGGGCAAGCCACTTAACCCTCCATTGCCCATGTTCCCTGTAAGTATTAGTGTATGTGTCTCATATCCCCTCGTGTTAAATGTATCTCCCAATTGACCGCTTTGACCCGGTGAAAAGCGGGATATAAATACAGCTAAATAAATAAATAAAATAAAGAAAGAAAGGTGTATATAGCATTAAGTCATCAACACAGATATGATAGCATTGTATAAAATGTTCTATTAATGTACAGAGAAGTTGTAGATAGATGTTAATAAGGATGAGAATGTAGAGCCTTAGAGAACTCCATGCCAAAGGGTATACCAGACTGATGTTTTGGATGTTATTCTCACTTGTTGCCATCTTTCAGATAGATAATATGATGCCCTGAAGCCCTACTGTAGGCAGAATAATAAGTTATAATGGATTGAGTTGAGAACACAGGTGACAAGAAATATCAGCGCAAATCCTATGTGTGGTTTTTCAAGGCCTTGCATGAGATTGTCTAGAAGAGATGTCATGAGGGTGTCAACTTCATGGTGAGATCTGAATCTATGTTGCTGAGGATGAAATGGGGCATGCAGGTCAATGTAGTTTAAAAGTTAGTGGTGTACAACTTTTTCAATTACTTTTGCTAAAAATGGGAAGCAGGAAATGGGCCTGTACGACGAAAGTGCTCTTGAGTCTACTTTTTTTTTTTTCTTTTAAGTACGGGGTTTACACTTATGCTCTTTAGGATGGTTGGCTGGTAACCTTGTGATAGGGACAGATTTGTAATTTTGAGCAGAACAGTTAGAAGGTCAGATCTGATGATTTTGATCCAGCATACAGGAAATAGATCTAGTGGGGATGCTGTGGTTTTGAGACCTAGGATTACTCAGTCCAGGTGTTCTGGGGTTACTAGCTCAAAGGTCCATCATGTGTGCTTGGTGCGTGTATTCTGTGTGTGTGTATGTGTATACACACACAAAATAAAGAATAATATTTAAAAATATGATGTCCAATTGGGTGTTTCTGTAAGAAAATTATGGGAGGAGTAGTATTAGAGAGATCATGATTCTTGAGTTTCCTTATTGAAATGTCCGGTGGGAACGTAGAAACCTGAAAGTGAATTGATGAGGATAGTACATAAGGGTTTCCTGAGATACCTAATATTCTTGCACCAGCCCTGAATGAATCGCATGCAAACATGGCTCCTGTAGACCGTATGTTGTCAAGGTGTTTGGCCAGTATATTAACTAGCTGAAAATGCCCTGAAGATTTTTGAGATAAAGCGCTATATGTTGTTGACATTAAAATATATCAAAGCATTGTTTATGCAGTGATAAGACAGATTGCATAAGCATCAGCTGTGCTCTGGAGATCTGATTGGGAAAAGTTAGTGCTATATTAAGTCCAGATTCTCCTCTTGTAAAAAAGAACAGAAAACAAAGCTAAATGACACAATCCTGAAGTTTATTCATCCACAGATGGTGGCCAGATTTATTTAGCTGTATTTATATCCTGCTTTTCACCAGGTCAAAGCGGTCATTTGGGGGATACATTTAACACAAGGGGATATATGAGACATATGCTAATACTTACAGGGAACATGGTCAATGGAGGGTTAAGTGGCTTGCCCAAGACCACAAGGAGTGCCTATAGGACTAGAAATCCCAGTCCCTCCGGCCTGAGATTGCTGTCCCCAGGTGGGACTTGAACCTCTGGCCCTCCAGCCTGAAGTACCTTGTCCTAACCACTAGACCACTCCTCCCACCAGATAAACTTTTTTCCATGATTTAATGAAAAATGAAGAGTTTCTAGACTTGTATCCACATGAACAGTACACTTATGTAAGCAGGTGACAATCCAAAGAGCAGATATGTTGCACATTTAACTATCCGCATATAAAAAGCTGCCCCAACTGATACATGCACAAAGGTGGGTATTCAAAGAACATGGTGCCTACCTTTATGCAATATAATGCATGGGTATTCTGCAGGGTGGATCATGGAAGGAACAGGCTCAGCCCCTTTGCATTTATTTTATAGAATACATGCCAAAACCTACACCTGCTTTGGAACAGGAGTAATAGTTTCACTCTGGGGCAATTTCTCTAAAGGGGTTAGTTTTGTCAGACCATGACAGTCATGAACCCCACTCCTAAGCCAAAGTACGTGGAGTATGATCTCAGTCTTTCAAATGTACTGCTAATGCTTGCTGTAGTACGTGCATCATGTGCCTTGTTTGGGAAGGGGTAACAGAGAGGGAGGTCAGACTGGCTGGTGGGAGGGAGGGTGAACTTTGTTCCCCATCCCAGACCGGCATGTTTTTGCTTTTTCTTCCCCTGCCAGAAACTCGTTCTTCCACATGCACACTCACCTACCATCGGCCCCAGGCTTGATCCCACCAGGGACCATTTCACAAACATACATCCCAGAACCGTATTTCAGAACCTGGATACCTAGGATAGCCTAATGGTTAGAGTAGTGGCTAGGAATATGTCAATCAGGGTTAAAATCCCAATTCTGCTATCATTAGCATTGTGTCAAGTACAAGGGAACATGGAGTGCCTTCTTCTCTACACCCTTTGGATGTTTTTCAGCCAAAATAAGCACTTTTTAGATACCTGTTTGTGCCTGGAGCAGGTCTAAACTTTGATGTGCCAGACATCTATGATGTTTCTGAAATCAGGCGGGGATGCCCAGGCTCCTGGAAACATCCCAGCTACACCACCATGCCCCATTCAGACTTGGATGTCCTTACACTGGGGATGTCCCCAAAGCTGGCTTCTAAAATGTCCTGGAGACATCTCTATGCTTTGGAGGGTAATGTTGGGAGGACTCATACACCCTAGAATACTGAGGGAACCTGGGGACGTTCTAGCAGCTCCACTGACTGACCTTTTCAATGCCTCGTTAGAGTCGGGAGTGGTGCCAAAGGACTGGAGAGAGGTTCATGTAGTGCCTTTACACAAAAGCGGAAGTAAGGATGTGGTTGAAAACTACAGGCCGGTTAGTTTAACTTTGGTGGTGAGTAAATTATTGGAAACGCTACTGAAAGAGAAAATAGTGAGATTTCTGGAGTCCAGCAGATTACAGGATCCGAGGCAGCATGGATTCACCAGAGGCAGGTCTTGTCAGACAAATCTGATTTATTTCTTTGACTGGGTGACCAGGGAGTTGGACCGAGGGAGAGCCCTAGATGTGGTGTATTTAGATTTCAGTAAAGCCTTTGACACTGTTCCTCACAGGTGACTTATAAACAAACTGAGCACCCTAGGGATGGACCCTAAAGTTACTGCTTGGGTTAGAAATTGGTTGGGTGGGAGGCAACAAAGAGTACAGGTAAATGGAGCTCACTCTGAGGAGAAGGATGTTACCAGTGGTGTGCCCCAGGGATCTCTTCTTGGTCCGATTCTTTTTAACATCTTTGTTAGTGATATAGTGGAAGGGCTATCGGGTAATGTTTGCCTCTTTGCGGATGATACCAAAATCTGCAATAGAGTAGACACCCAGGAAGGTGTAGATAACATGAGGAGGGATCTAGTTAAGCTTGAAGAATGGTCTAGAATTTGGCAGCTGGGATTTAATGTTAAAAAATGTGAGGTCATGCATTTGGGCTGCAGCAATCCAAGGGAGCAATATAGTATAGGGGGTGAAGTACTTTTGTCCACTAAAGAAGAGCGGGACCTAGGTATGGTTGTGTCTGATGATCTTAAAGTAGCTAAACAGGTAGAAAAGGCGATGGCAAAAGCTAGAAGGATGCTTGGGTGCATACGGAGAGGAATGGCTAGCAGAAAAAAGGAGGTGATAATGCCTCTGTATAAGTCTTTGGTGCAACCTCATTTGGAGTATAGTGTGCAATTCTGGAGACCGCACCTTCAAAAGAATGTGAATAGGATGGAGTCTTGCAGAGGGTGGCTACTAAAATGATTAGTGGTCTTCATTATAAAGCATATGAGGACAGACTTAAGGATCTTAATATGTACATCTTAGAGGAAAGGTGGGACAGAGGTGATATGATTGAGATGTTTAAATACCTCCGTGGCATAAATGTTCAGGGAGAGAGCCTCTTTCAATTGAAAGCAAGTTCTGCTATGAGGAGACATGGGATGAGGTGAAGGGAGATAGATTCAGGAGTGATATGCGGAAATATTTCTTTACGGAAAGAGTAGGGGATCCATGGAATAGTCTCCCAGTGGAGGTGGTAGAGATGAGGACAGTAACTGAATTCAAAAAAGCATGGGACAAACATAGAGGATCTCTAAGGGTAAAAAGGGGACTGTTGTATTTGTTGATATGGAAGGACAGACTAGATAGGCCATGTGGTCTTTTTCTGTCGTCATATTTCTATGTTTCATGTTTAATTACAAAGACAACTGAAGGGGGTGTTTGGCTGACTGTTCATCAGGGTGGCCCAAAAAAGTGAGAACATCTTGTAAATTAAAAGCTTAAATAGTTTACTTATTTACCTTATCCTTTTCCCACACTGCTCTTTCAGGAAGGAGGGTAAGCAAACCACCTGGTTCACAAGAAAAAGGGAGAAAGTAGCATAAGCAAGAAGGAAGGCACAGGCTGAATGGAAATGGCCTTCTCAGAAAAGGACAGATAAGGATCTTGGCAAGATAGAGCTTGCAGCTCAGAAATCTGCCTTGCAGAACAAATTGTGACCAAGAAGACAGTCTTGAGCGTCAAATCCTTTAAGGTAGCAGGCTTCAATGGCTCAAAGGATGCCAGCATCAGGGCCCAGACTCAGATACCAGGAAGGGATCACAGACTGAAGGGAAGGACGCAAGCACTAAACCCCTGGAGAAAATGTGAAATGTCTGGGTGCAAGGCCAAAGACTTGTCCACCACCGGACCATGGATGCAGGCCAGAGCTGCCACCTGAACTTTCAGGGCACTAAGAGAGACACCCTTCTCTAGGCCATCCTGCAGAAAAACCAACAGGAAGGACACTTTGGACGTCTCAGAAGCCAACTGCCGTGCACAACACAAATGCTCAAAGAGGCACCATATCTGTACATATGCTAATTTGGTAAACCTTCTGCAGGCACCAAGCAGAATAGAGATCACTGCTGGAGTATAGCCCTTGTGCACTGGCAGTCTCCTTTCAAGAGCCATGCATAAGAGAGAAGGGAGCTGGGTCCTCCAGGATGATTGGTATCTGCCGCAATAGCCCCCAAGATGGAGGCAGCCAAAGAGAAGGCACCTGTAGGAGCCACATTGGGTCTCCGAACCACATTCTCCATGCCCAATCCGGCACCACCAGAACAATCTTGCCTGGGTAGTGCTGTATGTGCTGAATCATGTGCCCCACCGGGGCCATGGAGGAAACGCATATAGCAGCTGCTGACTTGGCCAAGGCTGGGTCAGGACATGGATGCCCTTGGACCCTATCTCTGTGTGGCAACTGAAGAAGCAGCAAACTTTAGCATTGGAGTAAGTTGACATCAGATCCATTTCAGGATGACCCCAGTGGTGCAAAATCAACTGAAATGCCTCCTGACTCAACTCCCACTCTCCAAGATTCAGAGAGTGCCAGCTGAGGAAGTCCGCTTGCACATTGCCCACCCCAGCAATGTGCTGGGCAGACAAGGCTAGGAGGTTCTTCTCTGCCCAGGCAAACAGGAGATCCATCTCCAGAGCAACCCTGGCACTCTTTTTGAGCCTTGCTGATTGACATAATCCACTGCCATGACATTCTCTGAAAACACTCAAACTGTCTGACCCTCAACCAGGGACCAGAAAAGCAGAAGAGCCAACCTGATGGCCCTCACCTTGAGGCGGTTGATGGACCACACTGCTTCCTTGTGGTTCCAATGGCCCTGGGCTGTATGGTCTAGTTTCTCGGGCTGGGGAGTCCAATGCCTGGCATCCTTTGTAAGCCAGTTCAAGGTGAAATTGTCCAGCAGTATGCCCTTCCTCAGGTGACAGGGCTGCCACCACCACCATAGGCTGGCCTTCACTCTCAATGGGAGCAGAAGCCTGCACTTGAACTCCTGAGAACTCAGGGACCATACAATCAACAAGGACCACTGGAGCGGTCACATGTGACATGCGCGCCCATAGTACCATCTCTATGACTGCTGACATTAATCTGAGGAGTTGAAGATAATCCCAGACTTGGGGGGGCCTGCTGCACACAGAACAGCACCAAGCAATTCAACAGTATTCTGACTTTTTTCTCTGGCAGGAAAACTCTGCCCACTTGAGTGTCGAAATGTGTCCCCAGAAACTCCAAGGACTAGGAAGGCAAAAGCTGGCTCTTTCTCTGATTGATCATCCAGCTGAGGCTTTCAAAAAAGGACACTACTCCGGATGCCATCCAAGATGCTTCTGAAAGGAAATGGGCTCAGATGAGCCAGCCGTCCAGATAAGAACGGACACATATCCCTTGGTGCTACAACTGCCACCATAACCTTGGAGATCGTCCTTGGGGCAGCATATAACCTGAAAGGGAGGGCAGTGAATTGATAGTGAGAGCCAAGAACTGCAGAAAATGCAGATACTTCTGCTGATCCGCCCAGATTAGGATATGAAAATATGCCTTGGCCAGATCCAGAAAAGCCAAGAACTCCCCTGAACGTATGCTTGAATCACGGAGTGTAAGGTTTCCATCTGGAAGCACAAGACACGCAAGTGCTCATTGACTCCCCCCCCCCCCCCCCAACTCCTTGAGGTCCAGAATGGGTCGGAAAGGACCGTTCTTCATTAGTACCGCAAAATAGATGGGGTATCTGCCCTTGCCCTATTTATCCAGGGGGACAGGAACCACCGTCTTTAGGTGCAGTAACTTGTCCAAGGTGGTCTGCACAGCAGCACCTTTGATCACAGAACCACAAGGGGAAATGATGAAGGCATTGGGAATCGGCTCTTTGCATTCCAGGACATAGCTGAATTGAATGTGGTTGAGCACCCAGGATCCTTGGCAACTCCTGAAAGAAAAGGTGAAGTCTGCCACTCACCAGAGGAACCAAGGAATGGACAGAGTCACTGGGCCAACGTGCTCTACAAAAGGACTGAGAATGAGCCCTAGGCCCTGAAGCAGAGGGAAAGAGAGGATCTCCAGGAACAAGCAGGAATGTAGTCTTCACATATGATATCGTCGGTACCGATGGAGCCTGTGCGGGAACGCTCCCCAGCGTCCAATAGGAAAGCTTTTGGGAGCATCCCACAATGCCTGCGTGCTGCCTTCCTGCCTTTCCCAACTGTCCCTCTCCAGTTCTTCATTTTCCGTGGAGCCGACAGGTCACACATCCTGTCACCGTAGAAAATTCCCTTCTTATACTTCTTTTTTGTGGTCGCGTCTGCCTTCCCTCGACGCTATACTGGTACCGCTGGTTCTTCTTTTCTTTTTTCTAAAAAAACCCCCCAAAAAAACCCTTTGTTTCTGGTCTTTCTCCAGTAATTTTCTTCTAGGGTGCCACGCACCATTTTGGGCACTAGGCCCAGTTTTTTCCTCAAGATGGAAAAACCCACTTCGGGTTTTAAAAAGTGTTCTAAATGTGGCGGTACCATCTCCATCACCAACACCCATGAGTGGTGCCTCAAATGTTTAGGTCCTGACCACTCTATTTCAGAGTGTGTTGCCTGTGGGATGATGTCAAAAAGGGGCCGGCAAAACTGAGCTGCTAAGCTTAGCACCCTTTTTCCCTCCGATGCAGCCTCCGTGGCATCGATGTCCTCCAGGGCTTCATCTTCCTCCCATGGATCTCAGATAACTAAACATAAATCTAGCCGGTCCTCAAAGGGTAGATCTCCTTCTAAACATAGAGATGCCTCTGGCGTTGCCCTTGAAGAACTTTCACCATCAAAATTGCCCCGGTGGGAGGCTTCGGCTTCCAAAGCACTAACAGGGCTCCAGGATGTTCTCGAGGCTTCAACCTCAGCAGAACTACTGGTGCTGTGCTCTGGGGTTCTGGCTGCTTTATCCGGCACCGATACCCAAGCATCGGCAGCATCGATAGACCAGAGATTCTTGGCTATTGAACGCACTCTGGTGGTTCTTCTCATGGCCTCAATGCCCCTGAAGCCACTTCAGACAATTCAACTGGTACCGGTACCGGCACCGACTGCATCGACATTGGCAGGTATTCTACCGGGACCGAGTCATGCGTCTCTATCTGGCATCAACAAGTCAGTACCGGACCACAGATGCCGACTTCGATTGGTACCGGTGCCGTGCCTTGCACGATCACCTAGATCGGAGTTACTTCGAATCCTCGGATGAGTCTGAAGACTCTGAAAGCTCTGCCAATACCAGAGTACTTCTTCCCGAGGATTCCTCTTCTCCTCAGCGTAGGATGTCTCCACCAGAGGATATGTCCTTTCAGGATTTTATCCGAGATGTGGCCCGAGGTCTTTCCATCACAGTGGCTCCTGAAAAAGAGCCTAGGGCAAAGGAATTAGAAATCCTTCAATACCCTAAAGCTCCCAAGGAGGTAGCTACCTTACCTATTCATGGGATCTTGCATGATCTTATGTTAAGGATGTGGGAAACACCTCTGACCACATCTCCTCATTCTCGAAGACTCGACACCATGTATCGAGTTCCTCCTTGTCCTGGGTTTCAGAAGACTCAATTACCACACCATTCCATGGTGGTGGAATCAGCCATGAGACGGATAAAGAGTGCAAAAAGGCATGCATCTAATCCTCCAGGACGTGAATGCAGGACTCTTGACGCCTTTGGGCGTCGATCCTTCCAGGCTTCTATGCTCTCCGCTAGGATCAGTTCCTATATCTTATATATGGGAATGTTCCTTAAGGAAGTCACAGGAGACTTAGAGCTTATGAGCCCTCTCCTTCCTGATGATAAAAGGCAAGATTATCTTGCTCTTTTTAACATGCTCAGGATGTTTCCAAGTTTGTGAATCGTGCAGCCTTTGATTGCTTTGAATGCATAAGCAGAAGCTCTGCTATTGCCATAGGTGCATGTAGAATTGCCTGGCTCCAGGCATCTGACTTGGAAATCTGGGTACAGGACAAACTGGGGAATATACCTTGCACAGGAGAGAATCTTTTTGGCAAGAATTGGCAGGAAAAAGCTAATGAGATTGATGCTGACAATATCACGTTGGATAGATTGTCCAAATCTACAGCTGATCCTGCGAGGAAAAGATCCTCTAAGAAACCATTCTTCAGCAAAAAGAAAAAGTTTTATCTCTGCTATACCCAGCAGGGACATCGTTCAGGTCAGTCTGCCCTAAAGAGATAGCAGCAACAACCTAGGCAACAAAGGAAGCCAAAAGCAGCTAAGCCTCAACCGGCTCAGCAGACTCAGCCTCCACAGGGGCTATGACTCCTGTCTAGAGAACTTTGCCTTCTTGGCCCAGAACCCTCCACCATCCCAGGAAGGTTATGTCATTTTTCCCCCAGATGGGGTCAGATAACAGCAGAAAATTGGACTCTGTCGATTGTAAGAGATGGGTACAAGCTTCATTTCCTCAGCATGCCCCCTCCTACAGTAGTAAGACAGTTCAATTCTCAGACCTCTCTCAACGACCGGTTAGGTCAAGAAGTCACTATGCTCCTTGCTCAAGGGGCAATAGAAGAGGTGCCCATTCTCCAACGGGGTACAGGGTTTTACTCCCCCTATTTCCTTATTCCAAAGAAAACAGGAGGACACATACCCATTCTAGACCTCAGAGAATTGAACAAATTCCTGTTCAGAGAGAAGTTCAAAGTGATTTCTCTAGGAACTCTGCTACCATACCTTCAGAGTCAGGATTGGCTTTGTTCTCAAGATCTCAAGGATGCGTACACTCATCTTTTCATCCATCCAACTCACCGAATGTTCCTTCGATTCCTGTTTCAAGGGAAGCACTACCAATACAGGGTTCTTCTTTTTGGCCTGGCTTCTGCACCAAGGGTGTTCACAAAATGCATGGCTGTGGTAGCAGCATTTCTCCGCACCCTGGGAATATTCGACTTCCCTTACTTAGTCGACTGGCTCATTTGAGCCCCTTCAGAGCCAGAGGCCAGGATGGCTTTGTCTCGCACAATGCGCATCCTTCAGTATTTGGGACTTGTCATAAACATCCCAAAGTCCAACCTTCCTCCCACTCAATCCCTAGAGCTCTTCTGGATACCAGACAGACAAGGGCCTTCCTTTCACAGCCCCGCTGCCTTTGCATTGTGCAGTTAGCTTCCCAAGCAGTGCTAAAACCTCATCTCACTGCTCGGGAAATGCTACAGTTGCTAGGCCACATGGCATCCACCGTGCATGTGGTTCCTTATGCTCGCCTCCATATAAGGGAAGCCCAGTGGACCTTATCCACTCAGTGGACTCAGGTGTCAGGTTGCCTGTCAGACAAAATAGCAAACTCAAATCACCTTATTTTGTCCCTCCAACGGTGGCAGTCACCCAAAAACCTTCTGGTGGGGTCTCCTTTTCAGCAACCCCCACTCCAAGCCATTCTGACAACAGATGCTTCAAAGGTGGGTTGGGGAGCCCACCTGCATGGCCTCTCTACTCAGGGTACCTGGGCTCCACAGGAGGCCTATCTCCATATCATCCTCCTGGAGCTCAGAGCAATCTTCTTTGCTCTTCGAGTATTTCACACCCAGCTCGGCTACAAGACAGTCCTAGTTCAAGCGGACAATCAGGTAGCCATGTTCTATGTGAACAAGCAGGGCGTAACAGGCTCTCTGTCGCTGTGCAACGAAGCTTTGCGACTATGGGTCCTCGCCAGAGAGCAGCAGATTCATCTCCTTGTGGCGTATCTTCCAGGCATTCAAAACTCTTGGGCAGACAGACTCAGTCGAGTTCTGCTTTCACATGAATGGTCTCTCCATGCAGACCAGGTGGCCAAAACTTTTCAAATTTGGGGAACCCCGGACATAGACCTCTTTGCAAGTCTGCTGAATGCCAAACTTCCCCGGTTCTGTTCCAGAGTTCCGGCTCGAGGTTGTCAGGCCAGGGATGCTTTTCTCCTTCATTGGGGTCAGGACTTCCTGTATGCCTTTCCACCCATTCCTCTAATTCCCAAAACCCTGTTCAAGCTTCAGAGAGACAGAGGTCATATGATCCTCATAGCTCCACGTTGGCCATGACAACCGTGGTACCCTCTGCTCCTACATCTCTCTCAAGCTCCATCTCTGGAGTTAGGATCTGCTCCAGATCTTCTTTCTCAAGAGAATGGGATGCTGTGGCATCCCAATCCTCAGTCTCTGCATCTCAGGGCCTGGTTGCTGAAAGCTTAGAACTTCACGGTCTTAACCTTTCCCAGCAGGTAAAGGATATCCTTCATGCTTCCAGGAAACCTTCCACAAGATGCTCTTATGCATTCAAGTGGAAAAGGTTTGCCATATGGTGCTCGCAGAAGGGTCTTAACCCTCTTGCAATACCTCTGGAATCATTACTGGAGTACCTCCTTCATTTATCAAATGCAGGGCTTATGACCAATTCAATGAGAGTCCATTTGAGTGCTATTGCAGCTTCTTTCAAGCCTCTAAATGGACAACCTATTTCCTCTCATCCTCTCATAGGGAGATTTATGAGAGGCCTTCTTTTAACGAAGCCTCCCATTAAGCCACCACCGGTGGCATGGGACTTGAATCTGGTTCTTGGGCAGCTCATGAAACCGCCCTTTGAACCATTAGCCACTACCTCTTTGAAATTCCTTTCCTGGAAGGTTATCTTTCTCATTGCAATCACATCAGCACGTCGCATCAGTGAATTGCAAGCGTTGGTGGCTGTTCCTCCTATTACAAGGTTCCATCATGATAAGGTAGTCCTTAGGACTCATCCACACTTTATGCCAAAAGTGGTTTCACCCTTTCATTTAAACCAAGCGGTTTACCTTCCTGTATTCTTTCCAAAACCTCATGCCTCAAATGCAGAAATGAACCTTCATACTTTGGACTGTAAAAGAGCTTTGGCCTTTTACTTGCAAAGGACACAGCAATATAGACAATCCTCTCAACTCTTTGTTGCTTTTGATCCTAGTCATTTGGGACTTCCAGTCTCCAAAAGGACACTGTCCAGCTGGATTGCACAGTGTATATCTTTTGCCTATGAGAGTAGGAACCTTCCTCTTGAAGGCCATGTCACAACTCACAATGTGAGAGCCATGGCAGCCTCAATGGCTCATCTTCATTCTGTGTCTATCGACGACATCTGTCGAGCAGCTACTTGGGCTTCGGTACATACCTTCACAGCCCATTACTGCTTAGACAAGAACTCCTGCCGGCAGGGGCGGCCCAAGGGGGGTGCGGAGACTCGGTGCGGGGCCTCATTTGCATAAGGGGCCTCGTTTGCATAAATATTTGCATAATGTTACCATATACTAACTTTTAGTAAACGTGCCTCTTAATGAGTGTATGGATAAAGAAAGACTAAAAGATTTCTACATTACTATAATCCAGTGCCAACTGCCAGACACATTAGGAACTACTACAAACACTGCCCATTTAGAACCCATAGCAAACCCGCCGTATCCTAACAGCACTACCAGGACTCACAAAGCACCATACTCTACCAATCAAAAGGCAACACTGCAAATATTAAACCAATACATTTCAGAGAACAAGAATACATGACCTACTGGGGAAAGAGAACAAGTGGCAATGTCAAATAGGAATTATATAAACAGAACACCTCAGCTCAGTTACACATGCAGAACATAGACCATCACCAAACAAGTAATCACAATTTAGAAACAGGAAGACAATTAAACTGGGAATCCCAAAAGCCAAACTTGGAATGTACAACACTGTAGAAATAAAACTATACATTAATTTGCTCTTGTACTAAACAAAGCGCAGACGTTAATGATGCACATTTACCAGAGCTGACATATTCCAATTAATAAATTCAAAATAAAGAGATATTTTTCTACCTTTTGTGCATTTATTTTCAGCTGCAATTGCTTCAGCCACTTTCTTCTGGTTTCTTTGTGTCTTCTGCTAACTCTCCATCGTCTGCTGTCCATTTGTCCTTTCTTCTCTCTTCTCGTTTTTTTCCATTCTCTCTCTACATCTGCTTTAACATACTAATCTTTCTCCTTTTGCTCTTTCCTCATTCCTATTTCATCCACTCAAATTTTACCCCTCCATCCTCAATCCCCACTTACTCTCCCAATACCCGGCCAATTGTAGATTTTTTATCCCTCCCACACAAAATATTTTTCCCTTCTCCATTTTACTCTTCCAGCCCCATCCCATTCTAATCCTCCCCCAACATCAGCTCCCTTCTAGTTCCAGCCTCACCCAGCATCCATTCCCTTCTAGTCCCTGCATCAGCCCATTTCCAGTCCTAGCCACCCATCAGCTCATTTCCAGTCCTACAAACCCCCCAACCCAATACCAGTCCTAGCCCCCCCATCAACCCACTTCCAGTCCTAACCCCCTATCACCACATTTTCAGTTTAAGCCCCCCATAACCCATTACCAGTCCTAACCCCCCATCAGCCCACTTCCAGTCCTAACCCCATCAACCCATTTCCAGTCAGCCCCCCATAGCCCATTGCCAATCCTAACCCCCCTCCCCCATCAGCCCACAGCCTATTACCAGTCCTAACCCCATCAGCCCACCTCAAGTCCTAACCCCTCCCCATCAGCCCATTTCCTGTCCTAGCCCCCCCATAGCCCATTATCAGTCCTAACCCCCCATAGCCCATTACCCGACAGCCCCCATCAGCCCACAGCCCATTATCAGTCTTAACCCCCCCATAGCCCATTACCAGTTCTAACCCCCCCCCAACAGCCCACAGCCCATTACCAGTCCTAACCCCATCAGCCCACCTCAAGTCCTAACCCCTCCCCATCAGCCCATTTCCTGTCATAGACCCCCCATAGCCCATTATCAGTCCTAACCCCCCCCATAGCCCATTACCAGTCCTAACCCCCCATCAGCCCACAGCCCATTACCAGTCCTAACCCCATCAGCCCACCTGCAGTCTTAAGCCCCCCAGCCCATTTCCAGTCCTAGCCCCCCCATAGCCCATTACCAGACAGCCCCCATCAGCCCACAGCCCATTACCAGTCTTAACCCCCCCATAGCCCATTACCAGTTCTAACCCCCCATCAGCCCACAACCCATTACCAGTCCTAACCCCATCAGCCCACCTGCAGTCTTAAGCCCCCCAGCCCATTTCCAGTCCTAGCCCCCCCATAGCCCATTACCAGACAGCCCCCATCAGCCCACAGCCCATTACCATTCTTAACCCTCCCCCATAGCCCATTACCAGTTCTAACCCCCCCAACAGCCCACAACCCATTACCAGTCCTAACCCCATCAGCACACCTCCAGTCTTAACCCCCCCCCCCAGCCCATTACCAGTCCTAACCCCCCCCATCGGCTCAAGTAAAATTAAATTTAAAAAACAAATGCTGGCTGCTACCGCTGCCGCTGCGGCAGCGGCAGAATGGACTGTCCCGCGGGGCCCCCTCTGCCCAGCTGAATCCCTCCCTCCCTCCGTGACAGCTGAGCCCCTCCGTGCCGGCTTTGAGAGTCCGAGGGACTCTCCCTTCGTAACTCTCAAAGCCGGCACAGAGGGGCTCAGGCGTCACGGAGGGAGGGAGGGATTCAGCCGGGCAGAGAGGGCCCTGCGGGACAGTCCATTCTGCTGCTGCCGCGGCGGCAGCGGCAGTGGTAGCAGCCAGCATTTTTTTTTAAAATTTAATTTTGAAAAAAGCAGAATGTTCTTTGCGCGGGGCCCCCTGAAACGCGGGGCCCTGTGCAAAAAACATTCTTGCTCAATGGACGGGCCGGCCCTGCCCGCCAGGATGCCTTGTTTGGTCAGGCTGTTCTTCAACACCTCTTCCAGACTTAATCAACTCCTACCCACCATCCCTGGTAGGATGCCAGAGATCCATGGGGAGATTCTCTAGTAACAGAGGGACATTTGTGCATGATACTTCATCATTGGGAAAAACTGCTGATAGCGCCCCTTCCTATTAACATAATATCAGTTTACATTAATCCAAAATTTTGGTATGCAAGGTTTAATGAATGTATGGAAAGGTCGTTGATGCAAATAGAGCATACAAGCTTTTTTGAGTAGCTTGCAGCTCATAAGTCTGAGACCTTTACCAGTTAGATAGGAAGAGTAAGCAATTGAAGGCACAGATATGTGAATTATAATAGCTACCTATGGTTAGTGTTTGAGTGTATTAACATACGACTGATTGAATTTCTACACTCTATAGAAAGACCTAATTTTTTAGTGTTTAGAGATCCATGGGGGGAAGTGGAGCCCTTTCTCAAAGGCACACAACTTTCTGGGGCCATCTCCCTGGCATCTGCAGCTAGGGAGTCCCCATATGAGAAGACTACATTCCTGCTTGTTCCTGGAGATAGCATAGTTACTCACCTGTAACAGGTGATCTCCGGGAACAGCAGGAATTTAGTCTTCACAACCCACCCACCTCCCCTAGGAGTTGTATCTTTCTATATCTCTCTCTTTCCCTCTCTCTTTTGTCTCAGCTTTAAACTCAACTGGAGAGGGGCAGTTGGGAAAGGCAAGTAGGCAGCACGCAGGTGCTGTGGGATGCTCCCAAATGCTTTCCTATTGGACGCTGTGGAGCGTTCCCACGCAGGCTCCGTCGGTACCGACGATACCATATGTGAAGACTAAATTCCTGCTGTTCCCGGAGATCACCTGTTACAGGTTAGTAACTATGCTTTTTCCAGACTGGTAATGACAATAATACTGAGACTCCTGGGAATCTGGCCAGCACGCCTTTGGTGGTCGGGCAGAGGCTGACAAAGGGATACCAATCTGTTTCACAGGTCCCTTGGACCTATCTTCTGCTAGGCAGTAAGATTTAGTCTCGGTTAGGTCCTTCACCAGATTCTCCCAATCGATTCCAAACAGAAGCTTCCCCTTAAAGGCCAGATAAGCTGACCAGACTTTGGAGAAGGTGTCCACTGCCCAGTGCCAGAGCCAAATCCAACAACGTGACCCTGTCATCAGGGCACCATTCCTGGCTGCCAGGTCATACATGGCATCAGATAGGATGGCAATAGCAGACTATAAAAGAGGGGTAGTATCATCAGGCAGAAGAGACTGAATCCACTGGAGCAGGGCTCAAGATGTCAGGCTGATACATACTGTCAGCAGAAGAATAGCTGCCACCATGGCGAACTGGCTCCTCAGCCAGAAATCCATCTTACATTCCAGAACATCTGTTAAGGCAAATCAGTCTTCCACAGGAATGGTGGTCCATCTGGTAACTGCCATGAGCTATACATCCATCTTGGGAAAGTCATACCACTCGATGCGCTCCTTCTCCAGGAGAGCGTAGATCTTATATACCCTTAATCCTTTAAGTAGGGAGTCAGGAGTCCCACTCCAACCAGATCATATCCTTGATCACCTCTGGGAACATGAAGACAGCAGTGGATTTTCGCACCCCTTGAAAGAGGAGGTGTACCTTTGGCTCCTGCTCTATGCCAGAAGCATCCATCAAATTCAAGGCAGATGAGACCCTGGTAATCAACATGGCCAGCTCCTTCTTCTGAAATAGGTGGATCATGCCAGCCTCAGCAGAATCTTCTGAAGGTGAGCGCGCTTGCTCATCTACATCAGAGGCCAATACTGAGCCATCTGAATCTGAAGCATAGCCAATATCTCGGATATCATCTAGCTATTTCCCATCTCCAGAGAGTGTCCCTCGCTAGGGACGCTTAGCCAGGGGTAATCGAACATGGTTATGACTTTCAGCCTGCCTGGCATGAGACTGTGCCCAAGAGCCACAGAGTCTGAATAACCACACCAGAAGGACCAGACCTGTTGTAAAAAGGAAAATAATTCCAGGGAAGACAATCCAGAGTCCAGAAGCTCTCCTCTCAGTTAAAGCTCTCCAACATGATCCTCCAGCTAGCTGAATATTCTTACCCATAGCGCCATCTGGTGACACCTGCCCTGAGGCAGATAAGGACAGACTAACCATATCAGCTGGCTGAGAGGGGGAAAGAGGGCCCTCCAGGGGCAACTCTGAAGCTTCCATGCAGGAAGGGCAGAGCCCAGAATCCAAGGATGAGGCTCCTCACTTGCCACAGGTCAAAAAACGTTTCTTGGAAGAAAACATAAAGAGTTAGGGTAAGTATCACAAGAGCATGTGCTAAGACTGCATCAGTCCACAAGCATGCGTTAACTGCGCTTTTAGTTTCTGCATGTTAAAAGGCTCTAGGGAAGGAGTGTGCATTGTAGCCACTTGGGCAGAACTCGTGCTAGGACCTCACAATCACCAGGCACACAGTAGGCAAAAATGTTACTAATGTGTGCAGAAACTGGCGGGAAACCCCCACACAGCATCAATGGTCATTAGCAGTTCACCCCGAATTGCATCCCTCAGACGGAACCAGAAATCCACAACACGGACAATGATGAGGTCAAGCCTTGGTATTTGCCCCCTGAAAGCCCCAGGCAGAGGATCCGTGCCAGGCTCAGCTCTATTCCCTTGAAATAACTTCACTGGCTGGCTTTGCAGCACTGGATATAAGGTGGTTGGCAGGCAGGCAGGCAGATCCCTCTGAGAGCCTTCTGCAATCTTTGGGAGAGAGCAGGGGCACAGGAGGAGGGAAGGGGTGCTGAGGTTGTGTGAAGCTGCTGTACTCTTCCAGATCATTCCACAGGCCCTTATGCTAAGGATGTGGAGCTGAACCAATTTTCCCTCCTCCTAATGCTACCAAAAAGACCACAATTTAGTGGAGCCTCCCACATTGACCTCAAGTGGGAGAGTCATCTTTCTGTAACCAAAGTTATTCACGAGCATTTAATCAATCTTTTTTCCTCTCAATCCTCAGATTTTTCTTTTTTTAAAGAGAAGAGAAAATCCATCTATCTGCTGGAGACAAAAATACTGAAGGAACCTCTGGTGACTGAGGCAAACAGAGACATTGGAGTGATAGTAACATAGTAAATGACGGCAGATAAAGACCAGCATGGTCCATCCAGTCTGCCCAGCCTGGACTTCTCATGGGTGGAGACAAAGAACCAATCTGCTGGTAGGGGAACACAACCCACTTTCTGAACTGGTCTAGCAGAATGATATATTAATCAAGGTTTAATTCCTGAGCCCAACTTATACAATGGGAAAGTTGCAGTCATTGGGCAGCAACGACCTGTCATGAGCAAACTTTAGGTACCTGCATACTGGGTTGAAGAGGGAGCCATGATTTGGGACATTTGGCTGGATTGTTATTAAAATGCTTCAAATAGATAGAAAGGGTAGCAGAAAGTCTCTGGACAACTGTGAACAAGGACAGCGGAATACTGTTTTGGGTGGAGGGAGGGGACAAACCAACTAATTTCTGCCTCCCCAGGTTGCTAGTTACTGATGTCCTATGGGACAAAAAGTTATTTCCTGCCATAGAGCTGAACGCCCAAAAGGAATGTTAGAAAGCTGCTGAGCCTAAAAGAAAAAAGGGTTTTGAAAATATTTTACTACGAAAATTAGGGGACATGTTTCCTTTTTCTTTACTGCAACAGAGTGCAGGACTTTATGAGCCCAATATTCAAAGGCATTTATATGGTTACAGACCTGTAAACCATGTAAATGCCGCTTAGAGGGCTATTCAGTGCCACTAACATGGTTAATGCCGCTTAATATTCCCTATTAACGCTATTACACGCCCCAATGCTAACCGCTGAGCATCGGGGCATGATGGTGGCATTCCAGGGTGGAACTGGGGTCGCTAAACAGGCAGCGGCGAATTTGCACCACTGCCCAGTTGGCAACCCACGGCTAAAGATAGATGCAGCAAAAGCCGGCCTATCTTTAGCCATTGGAGCTAACTGGGCAACAGCGCAATATTGCCTCTGCCCGGTTGGCTTTTGTGGCATTTGCTGTATGGCTACCCTGGATATTCAATGCCGGGGCCGCCTATGGTGCTGACATTGAATATCCAGGATTAAAGTTCAGTGGCGATGGCTATGTACCGTAGAGGCACCTAGCCGTCGCAAAGGAAGATCGGGCACTAGATTTTTAAGCAAAAGCTTTTATGGGAAATGTAATTCTTCTTTATTTAACATGTAGCATGAGAGTCTCTTTCATTCTTTAAACTGTGCCCCTGCACTCTTAGTTGCTCACACATTTGAAAGGAAGGCTGAACGTCTGCAATGCGGCTGAATGAACCAATGTGATTAAGGGATCTCATGGTGTTACGCAATTTAGAACTCTTGCAACATCTCTTCTTGCATATGCTGCATGGGAATTCTAAAGAACAGCATTTTAAAGAAGTTGAAAGATAGGGAAAGGGGAAAACCAGGTAGCATGTGTAGTTAAAATGAAAAGCATGTGCACAGCAATTCTGAAATATTGTAAAGTTTACAGATGGTGCCCGTTTGTATGCTCCATACTTTCATTCTATAAGTGATACAAAGGACAAAGGGTGTGGCCAATCTTGTGATGCTAGAGAGTCGCAAGAGCTAGAGGAATATGACTGGGGGAATAATTACAAAATTTCAGTTCAAGCTTAGTCTTGGCATCACCTGTATGCTTGTCCTTATAATTTAAGGCCGTGACTGGCCTCAAGCTCTGCCAGTAGGTGCAGCTTTAAGCATGTTTATAGGAAAAACAAATGTTGCCGTTTACAAAACATTGGAACTCGGGACAAATTACAGAGAGAGTTTCTAAACATAGATACAAAATGTAGACTGGAGCATAGAAGGATCGAAAGTATTAAGAAAAGTGTACAAACAGGAAAGCTATAGGGCTAGAGTAAATATGGAATTTTGGAAACATGGGCAAATTTATTTTAGATGATGGCGTTTGCTGTTTCTTTGCTGAAAGTTATCTGGAACACCATTGACTAGAGTAATACACTTTTAAACAAGGGAGAATGATCCCTCTTGTTTTCACAACAACACCAGCTTACTAAATACAAGTTAGAAAAGATACATCAAGATCTAGATCAAAAGGCCCACGGCAACCTCAGATGTTCCACTGTTAGAAGAAAACAGTTTTGTACAAGGAAACAGCACCAGCACTTGACAAGGCAGACAGGCTGCAACCAGTTGTGGCAAAGTTTGGGCAAGAGGATACCCTCAATACTTAAATGACATCCCAAGTTCATACCATCCATAAAGCACAAATATTTAATAGAAAAAAGAGTTCCCCCCTGGATATTTTCCACTTTTGAAAGCCAAGGATGCTGCTTACTGGCAACATTGTTTAAGATCTATATTGATGAGCCTAGAGAAGGTATTTACTAGCCCTCTAATTTAATTGAATCACAATACATCTAAAAAAATGTTACCTTTTAGTGTTTAATTTATATGCACAATGAATCAACGGCCTGATTAAAGACCATACACAGTTAGAACAACGCTCCACAGGGTCACGATGTGTCAGCATTGACTCAAATCACTTAACACAGTAACATTTCTCTGTTTTATTAAACTGCATAATTCTAATTAAAACCCAAAAATTAGTGAAAAACACAAAACGGGGCCATAGGGGTCACAGATTTCAAAATGCCTGGCTGCCCCATGCAAAACTGAGCTCAAATATTCAGCACCAGAACCTGGCTTTCCTCTGACACTGAAAGTTTGCTTTCAGTGCTGACTGGTGTGGCTATATTCAGCTTTTTATCTGATCTAACTTTATGCAGCCACTTATTTGGTTAGCGGACTGAAACTATTGCTGTCCGGAGAAGTGCTGTGACCTCTCTCGTCGAGACCACAGACTGTCCTGGCACTCTCCAGACGATGTCGGGTGGCTAAAGGGGATGGTCAGTGGCACGGTCTATTGGTGCTGCTGAATATCCCTCAGTAGGGTTTATCCAATTAGCAGGTCCTACTAACTGGATAAATCCATTAAGTCTTCACACCTTTGAATGATTAGCACATTCTGTCGTCGAAAAATGCAATTCAAAATGCGTTAAATTAGGAACTTGTTTCACTGATCTCTACAAGATGTTCCACATGTTCAAAGTGAAAGGGTTACAGATTCAAAAATATGAAACCAAAGAATCTTGATTGCATAAGTTTTCACACACCTTGACTATTTGGTAGAAGCCCCTTTTTACTGCAAAAATAGCCACGAGTCACTTAGGATAAGTGTCTACCACAGTGGAATGATGCAGACAAAGTAAAGAGCTTGAACCCAGGGCCGTACCAAGATATAACTGCGCTCTGTAGGACTTGCAAACCTGGTGCCCCCCCCCCCCCCCATCCACTAGGCCTCATTTGTATATATTTAATTTTACAATTTATATGCAGCCCATCTAAAATTTTAGGAGGCTTACAAAGGAGCTCTTCACAAACCTCTCTTTTGTCCCAGCATTGAATGACATGTTTACTAAACATTAATATGCATTAAATGTCACTACACCCATAGAAATAAATGGGTGCCGCTGCACTTAGTGTGTGTTAACATTTGTGAATACGTATTAACCTTTAGTAAACATGCCTCTTAATGAGTGTCTTAATACCATTTGCACGGACGATGAGGATAAATAAAGGCTACCATATTTCTACATTACCATCCTCCAGTGCCAGGTACATTAGGAAGCACTACAAAACCCTGCTCATTTAGAACCCATACCAGACCTGCCATGTCATAACAGCACTACCAGGATTCACACAGCACCAAACTCTACATATAAAAAGGCAGCACTGAAAATATAAAACCAATATGCCTCATAAAAAAACAATACATCTACTACTGGGAAAAGAGAACAACTAGGACTCCTACACAGAAACTATACAAACAGAATACCACAGCTCGGTCATATATGCAAAACATAGACAGACCATCATTAAATACAGGATTACAATTTAGAAATATGAAGGCAATGATTGAACTGAGAACCCCAAAAGCCAAACTTAGGGGCTTGTTTACAAAGCCGCGGTAGCGGTTTGCGGTCGTTATCGGAGCCACGGCCCCATTGAAATCAATGGGGTCGCGGCTCCAATAATGATCGCGAACCGCTACCGCAGCTTTGTAAACAAGCCCCTTAGACTGCACCAGAACACTGGAGAAATAAAACTATAAATTCATTTCCACTTGTACTGAACAAACACAAAGACATCAGTGATGTACATTTCCCAGAGCTGACATATTCCAGTTAATAAATTCAAAATAAATAATTTCTCTCTGCCTTTCATTGCTTGAGCATTTTATTTTTCAGTCACAATTGCCCCAGTCTCTCTCTTTTGCTTTCTTCATATATTCTGCTAACTCTCAGTTCTGTGCTGTCCATTTGTCCTTTCTTCTCTCATTCCCCTGTTTCACTTTTAACAGTGCAGGCAATGCGATCCTCTGGGAGCTGCAGTTTAGTACAGCTGCAGCACAGAAGGAAAATGCACCCACGGCTGTGTGGTGAATGCCATAGAGTCCTCCACCGGGAGGCAGGAAGATAAGGAGAAGTAACTGAGGGGGGGGGGGGGAGGCATGGAGGTCTAATGGTGAAATCCGCACCGGAAGTAAGGGTTTAATTTCCGGTCCCTTGTGACTGTGCCCCCAGATTTTTGCACCCTGTGCAGCTGCACCGCTTGCACTGGGCTAGGTATGGTCCTGCTTGAACTATTCTAACAAGAATGGGGGAAGTCTGTGTACTGTGGTTTTCAAGTCTTTCCACGGATGTTTTTAAGTTCAAGTTCTAACTCTCCATTATCAGTCCTCCTCCAGTCCCTCCCAGCATCAGTTCCCTTCCAGTCCCCCAGCATCAGTCCATTTCTAGTCCTAACTCCCCAGTATCAGTTCCCTTCCAGTCCCAGTCCCCCATCCCCAGGCCATTTCCAGTCCTAGCCCCCCAGTATCAGTCCTCCTCCAGTCCCTCCCAGCATCCTCCTCCAGTCCCTCCCAGCATCTTACAGACCCATATCCAGTATCCCGATGCTCTCTAAAATCATTGAAAAAATAGTATACAGGCAGCTACAAGATCATGTGGACACCTATGCACCTCTAGATCCATCACAACACGGGTTCAGAGAGTCACATGGAGTGGAAACACTACTTACCACTCTCTTCAACACCATGATCTCAGGCATTGACAACTCACGTACAGGTTTCGCACTTATCTTTTTAGATATTGCGGCAGCCTTCGACTCTGTCTGCCACGAGATCCTCCTGATTCGGCTAAGAGAGAAAGGCATCACTGAAACAGCGCTGGAGTGGTGCAGGTCTTACCTGTCTGGAAGATGGCAACACGTACGAGCAAATGGAACCACATCTGAGCCATTCCTACAAAGTCAAGGAGTCCCTCAAGGATCCTCCCTATCGTCTCTTATGTTTAACATTTATATCCAACCCATATGTAACATCATTAGACACTTTAATGTGAGTTGCATGATTTACGCCGACGATGTCCTACTTTACCTGCCAATATCCCTGGATTGCCCAGACCTCACCCCACTAACTAAGTGTTTCAATGCAGTATCCGAATGGCTCCTCTCTCAAAATCTGCGCATCCAACATAAGAAAACAGAGGTCCTATTTATCTCTAGAAATCTTGAGTTTATTCCACCTAACCACTTGGAAGTAGACAACGCCAAGCTGCAAGTAAAATCAGCCATACGATACCTCGGAGTCACATTGGATCAGAACCTCAACATGAAGCAGCACATAGCAAAAACAGTAAGAGCGATCTACTTCAAGATCAGATCCCTCAGACACATACGCCCTCTACTCGAGCTGAGTGACTTCCGTACCATCTACCAAGCCCTCATCATCCCTCATTTTGATTATGCAAACACCATCCTACAAGGTCTCCCTAAAGCAACCTTACATCCCTTACAACTCGCCATGAACAGCGCTGCGCGAATCCTTTTAGGAGCACCAAGGAAAGAGCACATCACACCCCTCCTGATGCAGCTGCACTGGCTCCCCATCCAAGCCAGGATTAACTTCAAGATCTTAGTGATGACATTCAAGGCCATCAATGGGTTATTCTCTTCTTCAATATGTGACCTCATACAACAACCCATGCCCAACAGGATAAGAAGAACTGCTGCAACCAACATGCTAGCAATACCAAAAGCTATGACAAGATGCGCCATATCAACTTCAAATAGAGCCTACAGCCTGAGCGCCCCAAGCCTCTGGAACTCCTTACCACCACACATCAGAGCTATCCCCAATTTGAGCCAGTTCAGGAAGGCCTTAAAACACCTCCTCTTTATTAAATACCTCACAGCCTCCCTCGAACCCCAGCCACCAGGTACGAACAACACACAATGACCCCATCTCACATATAGACAGTTACCAATTTCAGTATCCCATTTGTGTACATAGTTTACCAATTTCAGTATTCCATTTATGTACATAGTTTCCCCCGTTATCCAAGTTGATTGCTCCTGTTCATTGTAATGACCTGACTCTTGTTCATTGTCGGATTCTGTTTTGTTTTATGTAAACCGCGCTGATCGTAAATAGTGCGGTATATAAGAAATGTAAAATAAATAAATAAATAAATAAATCAGCTTCCTTCTAGTCCCAGTCTCCCATCCCCAGCCCAATTCCAGTACTAACACCCCAGTATCAGTTCTAGTCCCTCTCAGCATCTGCTCCCTTCCAGTCCCAGTCCCCCACCCAACAACATCAACCCATTTCCAGTCCTGGCCCCCCATTCCTGTTCTAGCCCCTAGTGTCCTCCCCATTCCATTCTTGGCCCCCGTTCCCATTGTAGTCTCCAATCCTCCCATTCCTGTTCCCATTCTAGCCTTCAGTCCCCCTCCCTAGCCACACACCAAAAGGGGCCCCCTGCCTGACCAACTTCAGAGGGAGCCGGGGAGGCCCGAAGCCACGGTTCACCTCTGAACAGCTGTGGGAGTAAAGAGTGGCGTTTTCCTTCTCTCCCACGGCTGTGATAAAAAGGATCCCATCAGTGCACTGAGTGCCGGGAGGTCAAACGAGTGTACATCCGATGTGCCCCCATTTAACCTCCCCACACTCAATGTACCGGTAGGTTCCTTTTAATCACAGTCATGGGAGAGAAGGCAAATGCTGCTCTTTACTCCCACAGCTGTACAGAGGTCAGCAGGGGCTTTGGGCCTCCCCTGCTAGTAACCTTTCAAACTTTGGGTAGTGACTGCAGCCACCTCTTAATTAACAAAACTGCCCTGAAAAGAAAATTTATAAAAATAAAATGAAATGAAAACCTGCAAATGACACAGGAAACTAAACAAAACAATATATTTTTTTAAAGCTGCATATCCCTATCCCCTAAGTATTTGCAAACCTTGTTTGCCAGATGACATGGCCTTCTTTTTACCAGTACTCCACAAACAAGGCCCATATGGAAGAACCTTGAAATTGTTCAGCCTAATTTTTCCCCAACCTCAGCAAAGACTGCTGAAGTTCTTTAAAATAATCTTAGTCCTTACAGTGGCCTTCTCAGTTTCCTTAACTCATTGCAGACTTGGAGGGATGGCATGATCAAGGTAGTGTGTTGGTAGTAAACAATACAAACACTGGTCTCTACCAAAGCCAGACAATGATATTTCATATACTAATAGCTGCCTTTACTACATTAACCATGCTGTGATAATTGTTACTCAGCAAGCACAGGGTGGAAGGCAAACCTCAGAAACATAAGATATGTGGGCATTGTATGTTTTGTTCTGTGATGTGGGAAACTGATCAATTCGTGTATAACAGCAAACAATATTTTTTAAGATCACAAACTTCCTGTGCCTCTTATTACTTAGTATATGGTATTTTTTGCCCATGTAAATTCTTATATATAGGAAAAACTATCCGTCCCTTTCGTATCCACTTGAGTGAGCACAAGAGTAAGTTACACTGTAAACGTAGGGAAGCACCAATAGTGGAACATTGTTTAACATTTAAACACACTTTTATGGAGTTACAATGTTTTTGTATTGAGAGAGTACTGTCAGACGGCTGCCTGGGTGAGAATCTTCACAGTCTTGGCAAGTGCATATATCTATATGATTTGCAAGGGATTGTGGGCAATGCAGTTCATTCACACCAGACACAGCTGCTCACAATAATTTAGTTGTGCTCAAGGGTAAAGCCAATAAGATATTTATTTATGGGGTTATTTCTCCCAACACAGATATGCTTGGTAGCACATAAATCAGATTACTTGCTTTCCCCACTTCAGCTCCTCTAATGGCTGCTGGAAACCTGGTGCATTCTGGGACTGGTAGTCTTTTATGGGAAAATTCTGTTTTCTTATTTCTACCAGAACTGACAGGTTGCTTGTTCAGAGTCACTTCACCTTTTCTATAGCTCCTTCCTGAGCTATGATAAGCTTCCTTATCACAGTACTTGCTTTATCTGGGCAGAAAACGCGGGATCAGTATTTGTTATATAAAGAACAATGGTGGATTTTCCATTTGGGAACAGTTTCACCTAATGGTTTAAATTCTGGAATAGACTGGGGCGCTTGTGTGTAGTAATCCTTAATAATTGTGATCATAATGAGTGATTGTTTTATTGCCATTGAGTTAAGTGGCTGTAGATTAAAGTTTATTGTTAGTATTGTTTGTAGTTCTTCAGGTGTGTTGATTTTGGAGCGATTTGATGACGTATATTATGGGGAGCACTCAGTGAATTTCTAATATGCCTTTATGGCGCTGACCGATCAACAACGTGGAAGATGTAGCTGAGCCAGTTATCGGCTATAAGTCTTTGAGTTTGATTTGATGTAGTTCTGATCGTGTCAGACAAGTATGTTAGTGTTTTCCTGTTTCAGTTTGGATAAAAGGTTTGTTTTATGGTTTGCGGTATGTATAATAAGCAATCTTTTCTGTCTTTTAGTTGGATCCCCTTGAAACAGCTGACGTGAAATGCTAGAAAAAGATGTCTAAGTGAGCGTCAGGGGTTGTTTTAGCTTACTGTCTTTAGACGGAGTTCACTGGCCTTCTATGAAGATCATTTTATATATATTTTGAACAATGTTATAATTATGACTTGATAGAGTATAGGTTCTAGTCAGTGAACTCTGTTTATGGTGGGTGGTTCAGGCAGTAGCGAACCATTGATGTATTTGACTCATGGCTAGACCTTATTTTCACCAGGAGGTGATAATTGGGGATCTGGTGAGCCTTTCTGAGGTTTGTCTTCCACCCTGTGGTTGCTGAGTAACAATTATCGCAATATGGTTAATGTAGTAAAGCCAATTATTAGTGTGTTGGTAGTGCCAAATTGTTTCTGCTTTACAGGGAAGGACCTGACAGTGCCCCAAGAGATATTCAAATACAATGACATTTTCTTAGTATTCCCTCAATATAGGCCTTTGAGTAACTTTATCCTGGAGTTATTAGCAGTATGTTCGGCATGTTTAGACCTTTGCTTCATATTCACTACATACAGAGAGCTTGATTCTTCATCCAGAAGTATTTAATCAGCTCGGCTATTGTGGTTGGACACACATGGGCTCCTTTTTTTAATTTCATGTTTTTATTAATGAATTATTTTACAGTTAAATATACCCATTTTCATAGCTACAACTATGAGGGAGGAGTGGCCTAGTGGTTGGGGCAAGTTACCTCAGGCTGGAAGGTCAGGGGTTCAAATCCCACTAGAGAACAGCAACCTTGGGCCAGAAGGACTGGGGTTTCTAGTCCCACAGGTGCTCCTTGTGGTCTTGGGCAAGCCACTTAACTATTTTGCAGGGAACATGGGCAACATGGGGTTATCACCAAGTTATAATGCCCTGTTCAATGTAATTTCAGTTTGTTCAATGTAAACCACCTTGATATCATGAAAGGCAGTATATAAGAAATGTTAAATAAATAAACTACATATTCAGATACATTCCTGAATTCATTTATATTAACAGGATCTCATAACAGTGCAATTTCCAACCCATACATTTCCCCCTCAACTATATATAGTATGCCTAGATCAGTGGTTCCCAAAATGTGGATCAGGCCTCCAAATGGGGACGCATCATTAGTCGAGGAGGAGTCATAGAAACAGGGCTGTTCCCTCTCCCTCTAGACCACCAGTGTGACCTATGCTAGTAGTGACAGGCAGCATGGAGCCTATGAATCGATAACATTCAAAAGCCCCGCCCTCTCCTCATGTGTGAGCTTCCTCTTAGACTGGAAACCCATGCAGATCACCGGGGTCTGTGAGTGCATGCTAACAAACAGGTCCCTATGCTAACTACTGCTGTTACTGCCATCTTGCTTTGGATAAATGGAGGAAGTAGATGGGGGGAGTAGGGGGTCTGCTATTTTGAATTCTTCATTATATGGGGGTCACATGAATTTTATGTGTTAAATTGGGATCATATTGGATAAACATTTGGGAAGCACTGGCCTAAATCATTAAATGGAGCCTGATTATAAGCCAACATCATCTACTACAAACCTCCCCCCATGAAAATTCCCCACTCACTAACCACAAAGTCTACTGCTACCACCGTGAAGGGAACAGGAAAAGCGGTGGCGGGGTAAGGGCAGGTAGCGTAGGGGGGAGCTGAGACCAGCGATCAACAGCCCTAAATGCACCCCTATTTTTTTGCACCCTGTGCAGCTGCACCACTTGCACAGGCCTAGGCATGGCGCTACATCCTGTGTATCCTGAATGGTGTAATATACCAGAACATTAATACCTCATAGCCATTTTCAACTATACTGGCAGAGATTGAGATGCAACAGATAGCGGTTCATTCTGAGTCACGAACAGCGGGGATGGATGTCCCGCTATTCATGCCCTTTCCCGTCCCCGTCCTCCTTCCCCCTCGTTATACAGGGAACTTAAGACAGAGGTGAAGAAGGGGCAGATCAGGGGTGGCATTAGGGTGGGCAGTGTGCGGTTGTTGGCCCCGGATATACAGGGCTGATTCCAATGTCAGCCCTGTACGTCCGGGGCCGATGGCTTAGACCGGGAACTTGTTCCACCTCTGAGGTGGAATAAGTTCCCCAATTGGGCAGAGGACAGTGGCCCAGGGCATGGCAACGGTGGGAGGGGGCAGAGAGCATTCTCCACAGCCTTGGGAGGTCGGCTCATGGGTCAGGCCGTGGGGAAAGCACTGTAGGAGCAGGCGGCCGGAGATCACAGCTTTACAATGGACCATGGTGCCATGGCTCCATTGTAAAGCCCAGACTGAGTTAGTTGGGCACGGCCTACTCGTGCAGGCCAGGCTGAATTGCGGTCCCGGCCTGCATGTTCAGGCCTGTTCACGATTATGATCCCGTGGGGCTAGACGTACCCCGCGGGATTGGAATCGCAACTCCCTCTGTATGTCCGGATCTGGCCGGACATACAGAGGGCCTGTATATCCGGATTAGAATCGGGCCCATAATGTATGTGTATATACGTACATATATACTGTATATACACTATCTTGTGCCATTCCTTTAGAATATATACATATGTCCCAGAGTAACTACTTAATGGTACCCATTCTGCCCTGTCAGGATAATTTCAAAAAGAATGGGGTCCCCCTTCAGGAGTTCCACTACCCCATGCCCCCGTACCCAGTGATATAATTGCAGGAACACAAAGAAATCCTTCTATTCCAGGCCATACAGATCTTTGGGTCCCTTAAATGAAGCAATCTTTTTTTCTACAAAAAGTTGGTATAAATGGGATAAGCCCTTTAGTTGCCATTTTCTAAATATTTGCTGTATGTACCCAGTTCCTATCCGGGGGAGATGACAAAACTGTGCATTGTTAGAGATTATGTCCTCCCCCCCCCAATAAACAAGCTTTTCCAGTATCCTAAATTTGGAATAAGTTCAGATGGGTCTCCCCATTTTGGCCTTAGTTTCCCCAACCACATGCAAAATGCAATGTGTGCCTTTGAGTCAGTCCTGACTCCTGGTGACCCAGAAGCTCCTGGGTTTTCTTGGCAGTGTCACTGGAAGTAGATTGCCAGGCCTTTCTTCTGAGGCAATGGAGGGTTAAGTGACTTGCCCAAGGCCACAAGGAGTACTAGTGGGAATTGAACCCTGGTTGCTTGGTTACCAAGCCAGTGTTCTAACCACTAGGCTATTCCTCCACTCCACTCCCCAACCACATAGCCTTTAATAAATCCACCCCCTCCAAAACTTCCCTGGAGAATCCCCACCCATTGTTTACCACACCAGTCAGTGGGCTGTTTTATAATATTCCCACACCTTATTACTTCCTGGGTAGAAACAGAATCTGCTTCATTAATGGACTCTAATTATGGGCCTCATTAAAGTGATTTTGGAACCAGTGCCAATTTGGGTTTGGTATAACTAATATTATAAAAACTTGTAGAAGAAGACTTTGGTTTCTTTGTGTTAATTATGTTGACTATTTCTATAATTTTTCTTTCATGTTAAAAGGGTAAGGTATGCCATGGAGATGAGTGGGACACCTACTTGAATGCATTTTAAATTGTATGCAAGGTTAAAAAAATACTGACAACTTTAGACATAACAAACTGAACAATCGTATCTTAAAAACAGGATAAGGGAACTAAGATTTTGCTTTAAATTGCAGCCACAGGCACTTAAGAGGAGTGCCAGCACTAGTTCTGAAATAGTACAGTACCTTAAATCAGCCGACTGTGCATTCCAAACTCCCCTGTCCTGAGATATTTCAGATCCTGCCAGTGTGTGCTAAGGCCATTGTCCCTCCCACTGATGTCATTACTGGCCAACCTGAAAAAAACATTCAGCTTATGTTGTCTTTTTCAAGAGGGTAGGGTAGGTTGTTGGGTTGGTTGTGTTTTTGATTACTTCTCCTCTGCTTGTTTTTCACGGTCTTGGCTGTCTTCAGTCCTCCCAGTCAGAGGTGTTCATAGCACTTGCTTGGAGTGTCTCATCATCTTTCCCCGTCCCTCCCGCATCTTTATGGCCGTCTTCTATTGTATCATAGATATGTTCACGCTTTCATGTTAAATGCATCTAAATCTGAGGTTCACTTTCCTTACTAACCCACATTCTGTGTCCACCAATGGAATTTTTTTTTAAATGATATCACCTCCCCCCTCTTTATTTCATCAGAACTTAGTGTCATCTTTGATCCCAGCTTTTCTTTTTCCAGTAATTTCTCATTTTTATTGTTTTAGTTCTCAACTTTATAAATAGTTGGAAAATTCACTTGTTTTACTTTCAAAAACTTGGCACCCTCTTTCATGCTTTTTTCACTTTGGTTTATTTCAACAGCATGCTCGAGACTCTGCCCTTTCCTCTCGAGATCTTAAATTCTGCAATTTCTATCCAGTATCCTGCTAGTCTCCCATAGTTTTTCTGCTCTGGCTTCCTGCGAAGAACTGCTGTCACTTTTCCTTGCTTTCATGCATGGTCTTGCCTGCCGCCATTCGCCTGTTCTTTGTACTCTCCTGTACGTTCACTCTGCTTTAACCATACACTACTTGCTGCCCTGCACACTTAAGCCTCTTCTTGGTTATGTTTTCCAATACTTTGTTCTTTTCTTTGCAACAGGATCCCATTGGCTATCCAGAAAACACTATAACTGCTTGTCTTCAGAACTAAACCTGAAAAACTTTTCAGGTTCTCAGTTTTCTGTGAAACTCTTTTTGTTAGTTTATTTCCATATATTTGTACCATAGCATCTATCTATTCATAATCTTGAAAAGTGCTCTGGGTAAGGTCCCTAGATTAATGCCTATAATCAAATATACGGAAATAGCATCCAAGGGAATTCTGTTACCTACAGTTCAACTTCATGGATGCAATTCAATTGCTTGGTGAAGAGGCTCTGAGACCAGTGGTATTCCTGTGTGTACCTGGGGTGGATGGGCCACTGTCTATGACACCTCCAAGTGATGTGACCAATTTGGAGATCTAGAGCATTATGATTAATATGGAAGACACGCTTTCAAAATACCTCAGCTATGTAAATTCTCAGAGGAGGGATGGTAAATAAGTGATCATCTGTTAAAGAGTTGAAGGTACTTAATAATGTGCTAGGGGAACAAGCCAAAAAATTGAAACCCTTGAGGCAGTCAATGCTTTGTTGAAGAGGAAAATTAAAAAGGATAGAGAACTCAGAGCTTGTAATTTGTGTTGTTTTTCTAATTTTGATTTTGGTTCAATAATTTCACTAAAAAAGATTTTGAAGCAATATAGTGTTCAAATTCTGCATTTTGAGCCAAATTCCTTACCAACAGTTAAAGCATATGTTCCAAGTTCTGTTATGGGTAAACCCCAGCACATTGTCAAGGTATGGGACCAGAGGAAGGCAGAAGGCTGGTCCAATCAATACAGTAGCATGTTGTCCGGCTTTGGAGAATGTAGCAACATGGAGGAATCTTCGGTTAATACATTTTCCAAGGAGTAAGATTACTCCACAAGAAATTTTATGTACTTATTGGAAATTTTAAAGATTCCAGAATTTGCATGTCCTCTGATATTAAAAGCTTATTTCCCTTTACCTAAAGACTTAAAATACAGTTATGGAAGTAGATGGAATGCCGAGGACCTTAATACCTCTAATCCTCCTGGTTTGACTACTTTTCTTGAAACCTCTACTGCTACTATGATTATGACTTCATTGCTTGATTCTGACTGGAACTCTCTTTTGTAAGTTTATTTCCATCATATAAAATGAAAGAATGTATCAAGATGTCTCTGAAGTAGCCCAACAGAAGAGATTCAGATTGTTGATACATCTTGGGGTCCTCCATTTGGGAGCCTTGTTTTGGTTAAATTTTCCATGCAAATATGTTGTGAAATATCAGAATGTTAAATACATTTGGGGGGAGGGAGAGATATTCAGCGGCAGCAGCTAACATGGTTTCAGCTGCTTGGTATTGCTGTTGATGAAACTGTAGCCTAGTGGTTAGCACACTGGCTTGATAACCAAGAGACTAGGGTTCAGTTCCCACTGGCACTCCTTGTGGCCTTGGGCAAGTCACTTAACTCTCCACTGCCTTAGGAGAAAGGCCTGGCAATCTACTTCTGGTCACACTAGCAGAAACCCAGGAGCTTCTGGGCCACTAGGAGTCAGCAATTGACTAGAAGATACACACTGCATTGCATTCAAAGTTGGGGTCCTATCCAGCCATTGGCATTGACTATCCAGGTCAGCTGGAAAGGAAGGAAGCTAACTGAGCATTGGTGATATTTAGCCACTGCCTGGTTAGCCTCTGTGCCAAAAGTTAGGCTAGCCTTTAATGTGCCTAATTTTTACCACTTTGTGGTAACTGGGCAGTGGCTCGATATTGTCACTGCCTGGTTATCATTGGGTGGTGGGTCCACTCTGCCCCGATGCCAGCTGGCTAACGGGGCATGCAGTGGGGGCATCTGTGGCTCTTGCTGCTGAATATCCCTATCAGAGCGATTAACATGGTTGGCGGATTTGCTGACCGCGTTAATCACTTTCAATATCCGCCCCTATCCATGTTTACAATTCTCCTCGGTTGACTCAGTTCCTCTCGGGGGTGGGATCTCTCTATGCCTCTCAAAAATGGTGTGCTAGACTGACCTCCATGAGTTTGACAGATGGCTAGCTATGCTCTTTTACTGGGAAGCAATTTTCTTTGCTTCTTTACCTCTGGAATTGAGACGCCTCTCCTTAACTTGAGGACTATGTAGATGCCATTAACTATTAGAAAATAGAGAATAAACATATTACCTAGTGGTATTTTCATTTCTGTGCAAAATTATTTATTTTTTCAATTTATACACCAAGAATAAAGAACAAGTAAAAAAAAATTGATTGGAGATATTGAGGTACCTAATGATTTCGGTTTGACAGCTCGTTTGGAGACTTCTAAGCAGGAGATCACTAATAGGGGTACTATGATGTTACCTTTCAGAATGTTTCAAAGGATATGATAGTCTCTTTAGTAATAATTTTTAAAAAGTGTATGTGTGTGTGTATATATATATATATATATATATATATATAGTTACACACAAACACACCCTTTAATGGTTATGCTATAAATACATTTCAAACGACTCAGCAGATCTGGAGAAGCTTTCAGCTGAAGCCTAGGCCTTTAGTCCTTGGTATGACTTTTGTGACATTTCACACAAAATCTTTGGTTATGTTTCTGGGAAAGAGTATATTTTTCTTGACTCTGTTCAGCGAGAAGATTTGATGTGATCTCAACAAGCATTAAAGAAGAATCATCTGCTTTTCCAGGAACATCTGGTAACCAAGTTTGGAGGAGGTTTTTTTGTGAAAGAGCCCATATTTTGCAGTTTTATTTTTCCAGCTATGTTTTCCCATCATTATTCTCTCTATATCTCCCTGATTCTATTATTTGTAGTATTACTGAATGGGAATGGGTTGGGGGGGTTACTATTCTCCTTTTCCTTTGTACTCTTGGGGGCACGTTTACTAAAACCCCGGTAAAGTGCGGGCCACGGTAGTGAGCGGATGCCATATAAGGAGTGGGCGTTCCATCCTGAAAAAGAAAAGCCGTGATTGACATATGCGCTAAGGTGCGCGCCACCCTTGTGCGCCCTGCACATTAGTGCATTAGATAGCTGCGCGGGAGGCATAAGTGGCGCACTGATGTGTACACAGAAGAGCAGAGCCACAGCACAATGGTTAAGGCACTTGCCAATGGTGCAGAGATCAGGGGTTCCATCCCCCACAGTGCTCAATGAACAAGGCTGCCTGAGGTGTCATTTTAGGAGGCAATTAAATAATGGGCGGCACAAGGCGGCACGCTGATGGGCATAAGGCGGCGAGCTAACCTTTTAGGAGGCATTTCAATATGGAGCGCCATAAGGCGGCACGCTGATGAGCAAGCCAAAGAGCAGAGCCACAGCACAATGGTTAAGACACTGACCAATGGTGCAGGGATCAGGGGTTCAATCCCCCACAGTGCCCAATGAAGCTGGCTGAGGCATTAATTTATGAGGCACATAAATACTGGGCTGCATAAGGTGGCACGCTAATGTTCTTGGCGGCACATTAATACTGGGTGGCATAAGGCGGCATGCTGATATTTATGGAGGCATTATAATACTGGGTGGTATAAGTGGCGCGCTGATGTGCACACAGAAGAGCAGAGCCACAGCACAATGGTTAAAGCACCTACCAATGGTGCAGGGATCAGGGGTTCAGTTCCCCACAGTGCCCAATAAAGACAGATGGCTGAGGCAATACTTTAGGAGCCAGGTTACTATTGGGCAGCATAAGGCGGTGTGCTATTGTTTTAGGAGGATGATCAATATTGGGCGGCATAAGGCGGCGCTCTGATGTACAATCACAGGAGCAGAGCCACAGCACAATGGTTAAGACACTGACCAATGATGCAGGGAACAGGGGTTCAATTCCCCAAAGTGCCCACTGGACAAGGCTGGCTGAAGCATTACATATTATGGGGATGAGTGGTTTAGGAGGCATTTTATTTTGTTTTTAATTATCACTACTAGCAAACGCACTCTCAAAGCGTGTTAACATAAGGCGCCCTATAAGGCACATTTTAAGGTGCACTGTCAGCCAAGGCACCCTAGAATGTTGCTTATAGGGTGCTTTAGAGGGTGCCGTATGAGGTACCGCAAGGTCAGAGTACTGTTTGTTATGGCAGCACTGTGCAGTTTAAGGAATGAAAAGCATAAGTAGGTGTGCTGACAGGCAAGGAGAAGCAGCAGTGGAGCACAATGGTTAAGGCACTGACTGCTGATACAGGGGTCATGAGTTTGCTCCCCAGTGTACCTGATACGTAAGGCTGGCTGTGGCATCAGCTTTGCATTGTACATGTTTGTTCCTGCAGCACTTATTTTTATTTTATTAATTGCTGCCAGCAAACACCCCCTCACGTGCCGTAAATGAGGGTGCCATATAAGGCACCCTAAAAGGCACTCCATAGGGCACAATATAAATTGCACTGTCCGCCACAGCACCCTAAAATGTCCCCTATAGGGCACCCTATAAGTTGTGCCACAGGATAATGTATAGTGCACCTTATATGGACGGGAACCATAAGGTGCCCTATAGGTCACCCTATAAAGCTCCCTCAGAGGCACCTTATGGGTACAGTACGCTGAGGGTGTTTTTGCTGGCATCAAAATATGTACATTAAAAAAAAGATAATGTGTTGGACAACCCTATCAAACAACCCCACTGTGAGTTTGAACCCATGACCTCTGGCTTTACAGGCAGTGAAGTAACCATTGGGCTACAGCTGCCAGCAAACCCCTGGCTGGCTACAGAGAGCCTGCACGTCACCACACAGACAGTCTGCTGTGGTCACCAGGATAGGGTTAGCCCACCCATACCTATGATGCACTGCACATGCAAATCAGCTGTCCACAGATAAACACAAGATGGGCAATGCACCCCCACAGCACCTCGGCCTGGTAGGGGGAAGTGACCATGTGCACCCACACAGCACCTCGGCCTGGTAGGGGGTACTGACCGTGTGTTTTACTGGCACAGAGTAGCTACACACCGTCACATTGTGTGGGTACTGTGCTCACCCTGAGGGTGCAATGAGGCGCCCAGGACCAGGTCCACAACACCTTCCATGGCTGAAAGAGGCCATGCTGGAGGTCCAAATCAGTGTTAATGTGTGAAATAGGTAGTTTCTGCACAAACACTTTGGATGTCTCTGTCTGTTTCATTCAGGTGTAGCCCCCATGGACCCCCTAGGTGGGCCATGCACCACCACCACCACCACCACCCCCCCCCCCCCCCCCCCCCAGGCTGAGGGTGGCAAACAGGGTCTCCCATCAATAGATCCACATTCTACCACCCTGCAAAGGTGGCAGTAGAGGGGACCATCAACCCCAGTCCTGCTGAGGAACAGACACCCTACAGGGCAGTCAGTGAAGCTCTATACACATTCATAACACAATAGCAGACAGACATTAGGCCTGGATATGGTAAGCTGCACCCCACCACTATCTGATAATGTCCTGCAGCAAGTCATCAGCCGCTGTACCCTGCAAGCCACTCCATCAAGACACATACCAGCTGCAAACAGTGTGCTAGTTAGTCCATAGTGCATGTTCCCAGTGGAGATACATGCACCCAGAACTGGGATGCCAGTATACAGAGCAAGCAGATAAAGCAGTGACTGAGCCCCAAAAGAAAACCCATATCTATCACATGAGAGAAATGCTATATAACACTATGGGGGTGCCTAGCCATGCTGTGGTCACTGCACAGTCAGGGTGAGAGTGATATCTCAGCAGGACATACTGAGGTCACCCTGTCTGTTTAGGTGGTGGCCGGGCACTAAAATGTCCCAGTCAGTGCCCTATGCCCTGTGCATATGCACCCTGGCCAGGCCACCCTGTCCGGCCTATACCCATGGTACCTTGCTCCTCATTATGCACATTGGCAGCCCAATACTGGCAACATTGCTGGCAGTGTGGGCTGTGGAAGGTGTTTGCAGCCACCACACACTGGATAGACAGACAGCCACCCCACACCTATGCCAGCATTGTGCTACTATAGAGGAGTCCAGCAGCTATACCCACCACACCAGTCCTGGGCACAGTACAGGCATGGATATGGTACGCAATACTGTTGGGGGTCACTCCCCAGGGTGGTAAACACTGTCAGAGACCAGACCTGCAGCGCACATCGCAGACATCACAATGATTGTTATGGTGGAGATCAATGAGCAAAATGTGCTTAACGTAGGAATTGATATCTGCCAGTTATCATGGGCAACGTTTGATAGCTGTGTACCATATACCCAGGTGTAGGGTGGCATTGCTAAGGTATGCAACTGCTAGTATTGGGAGATACAGGCAGGGCCCAATGTCCTGCCTCTCCAGGAGGCATTGGCCAATGGGGCCTGTGGGTAGGGTTGCCAACTGGCTCCAGATGCGCCCGACAGTGTCAATCCAGTCCTGGGTTTACCCCATTGCATGCAGGGATATGTAGTTCTGATTTCTCCATTGCACTCCATAAGAAATGAAAAACTACAAGTCACTGCATGCAATGGGGTAAACCCAGGACTGGATCAAGTCTGTCGAGCGCATCTGGAGCCAGTTGGCAACCCTACCTGTGGGGGTGTGTGTGTGGGTGTGTCTGGCCCTGTTGGCTGCTGTTTTACAGCAGAGTGTCCCAACTCCAGTCCTGGTGTTCAAACCACTGTTCGGGTTTTCATGCTGTCCCTCATAAATATGCATGAGCTACATCAGCATACCATGGGGGTGGTGCATAGATATGCAGCACAGGCATCTTTATTAGAGGCAGCATGGATCCTGAATGGTGTGGGGCCCTCCAGGACTGCATTTTGGAGACTCTGCTCTAGGTAATGCGGCTGTTTATGGTGTCTGTGTTTGGTGTGGTAAAATATAGGCGTATGAACCATGCGTATGTTCTCAGCAATAAAGGTTTGTCCTTACTATCACGGTTTAGTTGTAGGAAAAATATGTGGACTGGATTGGCAGTAGCCCCAGCTAGGGCTTGAACCTGTGACCTTCTGTTTTTGCACACACTGTCTATGTGCACTGCACCACAGTGTTGCCACAGATATGCTGTGTTCCCTGGGGAGTCCATGACTGTACATCCGACAGAGCCTGTCTGTTGCGGTGGACAGTGCCAGCCTGCGCAGGCCTAGGCCACTGTCTGCTGTGGTTTGCAGCCACTGCCCCCTCCACCACCTGTACCCTTCCGCCAACATGCAGACATGTCCCTATCTGGGAAAAAGCATATTACCTGATTGAGTTGTGGCACTCCAGGACTGAATTTGGGGGACTCGGCTGTAGGTAATGCCCATTGTTATGGTTTGTGTGCGGTGTAGGGTAAAATATAGGTGTTGGAACCATGCTTATGTTCTCTGCAATAAAGGAGTGTCTGTACTATCCCTGTTTAGTGGTGGGTAAAACTATGGGGACTGGGTTGGCAGGAGCCCCAGCTGGGATTCTGAACCTGTGACCCTCTGGTCTTACAGGCACTGGCTGTGTCTGCTGCACCACACTGTGGCCACAGAGACAGTGCAGTCTCTGGAGATAGGAAACCTGGCCGCACGAGTCAGACACCCTGCTCTGCACAGTTTTACTGTGGGCTCGTTTACCTTGTATGGGGACAAAGGTGCAAGTAAACCTCAAAAATGACCTCCAAAAAAGGGGAAAAAACCAAAACCAAGCTGGGCAACAGTGATATCAATGGGCAACATAAAAAACACTCCCAGGAAAGCTCCAATAAAATGCAGTGATTTTTGAAAGAGTCTACGGAGCGTAGACCCTTCCAAAAATCATTTCTTTTTTTGGAGCTTTCCTGGGAGTGTTTTTTAATGTTGCCCATTGATATCACTATTGGCCAGCTGGATTATAATTTTTTAGACGTTTGTTGTTGTCATTTTCATGTTTTATTTGCTATTTTGTTCTGTGCACATGTATCACACTGCTCACGTTTTGCAGGTTTCCCCGGTTTTGCTGTACATTGCTGACGGAAATGGTTTCTCTTCCCTTTAAATCGGCTCTAACGCGAGGTTTTCACTCGCGGTAGTTTTTGGACTGAAATTCAGCCCTGCTCCTGTGCGGGGAGCCTCTCCCCTCCCACTCTCCACCCATTGACCCCGTCCCCCCGCCCCTCGGGAGCCTTCCTCCGCCCTCAAAATGCCTTTCCACGCCTCTATCGCACATCAGCGCGCTGCGCACATTTGCGGGCGGCGTGCACGTGTGCGGGCGGCGCGCACTTGTGCGGAGGCACCAAAATTCACTATTAGCGTGCGTTAAGGTACCTTAGCGCATGCTCAAGTGCGCCCCTGCACAGTTGCGCGGTTTAGTAAACATACCCCTTGGAGTTATTGTTTTAATCTTCCTCCTGAAATTGTATTCTTAAGGACATGGCTTCTTATTTTTTTAAGGGGGTAAGTAGTGGTACAAGGTACTGGCACCCCTCATTGCCTGCTAAATTTGGCCCTGGTTTATGTTTATTCAAACCTTGACATACTGTCTTTTGCATGACCAGCAGCAAAGCAGTTTAGAATTAAAGATTTCAATAAAAGTAAGAGCAGAAAGAAATTCTATGTATTAATGAAAGCTCCCTGCATATAAGTACCAGTGCATTTTTTGCTAAGAAAATCCACTGCGTAAAAACCAAATGTTAAATGGAAAGAAACATTAAAAAAATTAAAACCGGAAATGACTGCTCAGATTGGAAGCTTCTTTTGTGCAATGTCCCTCAGGGATTTGCCCTTTCACTAGCGTTTATAATTATCTCCGTTCTCTTGGAAAGCTTCTTCCTGGTTTTGGTGTTCATTGTCACTATGTAGATGATCTACAATTGCCATTTATTTTTCAAATGCGGTAACTGCTTTGGTTTTGAGGATTCACCTAGATGTGAGCTGCTGGCTGGCATCTATTAAATTAGCCCTTAATTTAGCTAAGTGAGAATTTGCTCAGTCTCTGAGTTCCAATTTTCTATTGCAATGCAATGTGTGCTTTTGAGTCAGTCCTGACTCCTGGCGACCCAGCTCTATTACTTTGACGTAAAATCATTTAGGTTATTTATAGATTCAGCATACTTTATGGGCCCCTTTTACTAACACTTAGCACGTGCCGTCTGCCACAGAACCAATAGGAATAAAATGGGCCATGCAGCAGATAGCACGGGCTAAGTGTTTAGTAAAAAGGGACTCTGTGGGTTCTCAGATCAAAGTACAGTGAGTCTATTTAAGCCTTTATTACATTCGGATTTCAGAATTGTTCCGCAGTCATTAGTTTTGACCCAACTCAATTATTGCTTTTTACTCCAATAAAATTCCATACTCTTCACACAGCCCTATCTTGTAATACCAGTCCCTTGATCTGATCATTACCTTATCACTTCTCAGAGCAGCATGCCGATGAGCCTTGGGCCCAGAAAAGCTACAAATTCTCAGAAATATTGCTATGATACAACCAGATCTTTCTACCATCCCCTCCTATTTTCCTCTCAGGCTTAACCAAGACCTCAATTCACAATTACAATCTTTGAATGAAAGTCTTTCCCAAATCAAAGCTTTCACTATGAGGTCATATTAGAGACTCAAACCAAAACTAAAATGGCACCATCTAGGTCTTCACCTTCTAAACAAACAGACTGAGCATGCAGAAAGATAATGGAGAAAAAGTAAAAACTCGGGAAAGGTTTCATATAAAGACAAAGCACAAATCAATAAAATACAGAAAGCTAAGACTAGTATTCAAAATTTACTGCCTCTTGCAGCTCTCAACCAAGAAAACGTTTCTTCTATTTATTCTCTCATATAAAGATCCAATCCCTGAGAAATCCTATCCTTCTCCAAATTCTCAGGTAACCCCAAGCAAGCTAGTTTAGGCCTAATCATTGCACAGAATCTCCCCTTCTGTGGCCTCAAATAAAATCAAATGCAAACCTGAAGTTAACCAAATAGCTCTTGTTTCATTAGATCTTAGCGCTGCCTTCAACTAAGATTCAACACATTTCCTAAATAGATTCTCAGATATTGGGATTAAAGACGGTATACTCCTGGTTTTCATCCTATCAAGTTACATCTACATATTTAAGACAAACACTGCGGTGTCCAAAACAGACACTACAGGACTTCTAAGGAACTATTCTGGCTCCTGTCTTATTCAATCTCTCTCACCATCTGCTACACGTGCACAATCTCTGCGCCTTAGCAGAGTTTTTACTTGGCTATTGATATTCAGACTATAATAAACCAAATCTTACCTACATGAATGCTTTTCTTACCATGGCCTCATGACGGCTTCTTAATCATTCCATCAAATGAAATCCCTCTAAACACAAAGGCAATATAAATTGCTCATCACCTTCCTCCCATCATAGATAACTACACAGTTCCTGTAACTAGATGCAAAAAACTCTCTCCCTCACATTCCAACCACAGATTTCTGCTATTAAATCTTCCTTCTTTGCTCTATGGCAGATTTATTCAGTTAAATCAATTTGACCAGTAATTTTATCATGCTTAGGTTATTGTAATTCAATATGGGGGTCATTTTGTCCCGCGAATAGCGGGGATGGATATCCCTGCTATTCACCCCCTGACGACCCCGACAAAAGCCTCACTGTATGAACAATGCATTTGTACGGGGAAGCTTAGACAGGGGCCAGAGGGTGCGTCCCAGAGGCGAGGCATGGGCGGTCTGCAACCCCGGAGTACAGGGCTGATTCTGAGGTCAGCCCTGTACGTCTGGGGCCATGAACTTAGACAGAGGACTTATTCCATTGCAGAGGTAGGGGGTACAGGAAGTTCCCCACAGCCTGACCCTGGCCATGGGAGGCCGGATCGAGAGTTCGGCTATGGGAAAAGAAGTGAATTGGCAGTGGCCGATATTTGCGGCTCCTGAATAGAGCCACAGTGCCATAGCAATGGGACACCATGGCAATGCAGCTCCATTCAGGAGCCTGACTGAGGTAGCTGGACAAGTGGCTGTGCATGCAGGCCGATTAGAATCGGGGCCCAGCCTGCACGTTCAGGCCCTAGACCCGATGCTGATCCTATGGGCACATCTAGCCCCCACGGGATCAGAATCAGGTCTACCTCTGGGTCTCCCGATTCTGATCGGATGCACAGAGGCCTGGACGGACACATTGGAATGTGCCGCCACATATTTATTTATTTTTATATACTGCATTTCCAAGGATCAATGCGGTTTACAGAGAACATAAGATATGCCATACTGGGTCAGACCAAGGTCCATCAAGTCCAGTATTCTGTTTCCAACAGTGGCCAATCTAGGTCATATGTACCTAGCAGTTTCCCCAAGAGACACAAGTTCCACAATGCTTGTACTGGGTCAAGCATTGATATCTTCGGTCACTTCTTAATAATGGTTTATGGACCTTTCCTTCAGGAACTTGTCCAAACCTTTTTTAAACCCAGCTACACTAACAGCCTTTACTACATCCTCCGTTAACAAATTCCAGAGTTTGATTACACGTTGAGTGAAAAAATATTTTCTTTTATTAGTCTTAAATAGTTTACCCTGTAGCTTCATTGCATGTCCCCTAGTCTTTCTATATTCTGATAACGTAAACAATCGATCTACGTTTACCCGTTCCACTCCGTTCATGAATTTATAGACTTCTATCATATCTCCCCTCAGCCGTCTCTTTTCCAGGTTAAAGAGCCCTAACCTTTTTAGCCTTTCTTTATAGGAGTATCCTTCCATCCCCTTTACCATTTTGGTAGCTCTTCTCTGAACCTTTTCTAAAATCGCTATATCCTTTTTAAGATATGGCGACCAGAATTGCACACAATATTCAAGGTGCGGTCTCACCATGGAACGATATAGAGGCATTATAATATCTTTTGTTTTATTTTCCATTCCTTTCCTTATCATACCTAGCATTCTATTTGCTCTCTTGGCCGCCGCTGCACACTGGGCCGAGGGTTTTAACATGGTATCCACAATGACGCCTAAATCTTTTTCCTGGGTGGTGGTTCCTAATGTGGAACCTTGCATCGTGTAACCATAGTTTGGGTTATTCTTCCCTAGGTGCATAACCTTGCACTTGTCCACATTAAATTTCATCTGCCATTTTGATGCCCAGTCTTCCAATTTATCAAGATCCTCTTGAAAATTTTCACAATCCTCTTGGGTTTTAACAACTTTAAATAGTTTTGTGTCATCTGCAAATTTGATAACCTCACTCGTTATTCCACTTTCTAGGTCATTTATGAATATGTCAAAAAGCAGCGGACCCAGCACAGATCCCTGGGGTACACCACTATTCACCTTTCTCCATTGGGAAAATTGGCCATTTAGCCCTACCCTCTGCTTTCTATCTTTTAACCAGTTCCTGATCCACAATAATACACTGCCTCCTATCCCATGACTCTTTAGTTTTGCCAAAAGTCTCTGATGAGGGACTTTGTCAAAGGCTTTCAATATCAACCGACTCACCTTTGTCCACCTGTTTATTCACTCCTTCAAAAAAACATAACAGATTAGTAAGACAAGATCTTCCTTGTCTAAAGCCATGTTGGCTGTCTCCCATTAGGTTGTGACTATCTACATGCTGAGTAATTGTATTCTTTATGATGGTTTCTACCATTTTTCCTGGTACTGACGTCAGGCCGTAGTTTCCCGGATCAACCCTGGAACCCTTTTTAAAAATTGGTGTTACATTGGCGATCCTCCAATCTTCAGGTATTAGAGATGATTTTAATGATAGTTCACAGATTACTGATAGGTCTGCAATCTCATATTTCAGTTCTTTCAACACCCTTGGATGTATACCATCCGGCCCAGGTGATTTGCTACTCTTCAGTTTATCTAATAGTTGTAAGACATCTTCCCGATGTATCGATATTTCCTTCAATTCTTCCGCACCTTTAAATACCACTTCAGTCATGGGTAACATCCCTACATCTTCCTCAGTAAAGACCGAAGCAAAGAATTCATTCAGTCTCTCCGCTATCGCCTTGTCGCCTCTTAGTGCTCCTTTAAGCCCTTTATCATCTAATGGACCAACTGACTCTCTCACAGGTTTTTTGCTACGAATGTACTTGAAAAGGTCTTTATTTTGCGTTTTTGCTTCCGCAGCAAGCTTCTTCTCAAATTCTCTCTTTGCCTGCCTTATCAATGCCTTGCATTTGACTTGCCAGTGCTTGTGCTGTTTCCAGGTTTCATCGTTTGGCTCTTTTTTCCATTTCCTGAAAGATGCTTTTTTGGCAACAACAGCCTCTCTGACCTCACCTTTAAACCATGCTGGCAGTTTTTTGGGCTTCCTTCCACTTTTCTTAAAGCATGGAATACAGCTGGTCTGGGCTTCCAAGATAGTATTTTTCAACAATACCCAAGCTTGATGTACGTCTTTAACCTTTGCAACTGCTCCTTTTAGTTTTTTCTTAACTGTTTTCCTCATTTTATCATAGTCTCCCTTTCGAAAGTTAAAAGGTAGTACTGTGGATTTCCTTACTATCCCTCCTCCACTAATTAAATCAAAGGCGATCATGCTATGATCACTTTTGCCAAGTGGCCCCAACACCCTTATCTCTTGCACTAGATCTGGTGTTCCACTAAGGACTAGGTCTAATATGGCTTCCCCTCTGGTCGGTTCATGAACCAGCTGCTCCAAGAAGCAGTCATTTATTTCATCTAGGAACTTTATCTCCCTAGCATGTCCTGACGTGACACTGACCCAGTCGATACCGGGGTAATTGAAATCACCCATTATTATTACATGGAACAGATTTACATTATAGCATGAATGGAACTAGGGATAACATAGAACAGTGTAAACTATATACAAAATAATGAAGTTGTTTGTAGCCCACTCTGGACCAGAGTTTATCTTAAGCTAGGGGTGGAAGTAGGGGATGGAGGGAAGGGGCGGAGTAAGGGGTTGAAAAGAAGAGGGCCGTGTCATGTAATCCCATCGAAGTGTTCCATGATCAGGTGGGTCTTTAGCAGCTTCCTGAACGTTGCGAGGTCGTGAGTGTCCCTGATGTGGTATGATAGGGCAATCCAGAGGCGGGTGACATGAAGGGAGAATGCCCTAGCGCAGGTCGACCAATTACTCTTGGTCAGTGCTGGAGGTAGGACTAGAAGGTTTGATGTATTACTCTTTTGGCGGTTTTCTGGGGTCTTTGTTATGATGGATTGCAAATACTGAGCGGATAACTGGCACAATCCATGGTCCACAGACTGTAGTTACTGCAAAATGCCATCACCAGACTCACTGGACGAGGGCTGGCGCAAGGACTGGAGGCACCCTAGGCAGGCCCTTCCTTCCTGCCACCACCTTCCATGGCCGGCAGCGGCAGTAATGGCAAAGGAACCATGACATGGCACTTACCAAAGGATCTGCCGCTGCATCTTGGTTCCTGGCTGCTATTACTGGGCTGCTTCAGCCCCCCTCCGACACAGACGTCTGCAGCCTGAGTCTTTGCTAAGCCCTGCAATATGGTTCTTTTGCCATCGCTGCCGCTGCTGGTCCAGTGGGCAGCAGAGGTGGCAACTGGTGCTCCCAGAAGGCCAATGCTCTAGACAACTGCCTAGTTCACCTAATGGTAGCACCACCCTGCATTGGACTAAAAACATTACACTGGCTTCCAGTTGCCTTTAGGATTTGCGATGAGTTATCGTAGTGCACAATGTAATTCACACTGGATTGCCACTCTCTCCAATCTTATCATGCCATGTCCTCCCTGCGCCCAATACGCCAATACTTACATCAGCTTGCCCTCCTCCCACCTTTCACAGATCCATCTGAAAACAGCTATTCTAGTCCTTCCCAATAGTATGCCTTACCCTCAGATGTAAGGTGCCAATCAAATAGAAACACATTTAAGGCTAAACTCAAAACATACCTTTTCACTGAAGCTTTTGGAGACTAAAAAAATCCCATGGCAGCAGGGCTTTGCAAAGATATGAGGTATCCTCGGCAAGCCCTCAATCCTGCGACCCTTTCCCCCCTCCCCATCTTCAACAAGAAGTTCGTATCAGAGGTGGTGGGATACGGAAGGCCCCATGCGAGTACGGAAGGCCTCATGCACTGGTCTTTAGGAGCAGGAGGAGGCAGATGGGGGTACTGGCAGGGCTGGTGCTTCCATTAGATTAATTAGGTGGTTGCCTACTGCCACCACTGCCTTCTCCAGTGCTTGCAGTAGAGGCAATAGTTCAGAAACTGCAAGGCAATAGTGCAGAAACTGCAAGTGTTGCCTTGTAATTTCTGAACTATTGCCATAGTTGCAAGCCCTGGAAAGAGGCGGTAGCAGTGGCAATAGAGCTGGAGGGGGGGGGGAGTGGCAGGATGGAGGGGGCTTGCCTAGGGCACCTCCAATCCTTGCACCAGCCCTGGGCACTAGCTCCCAGGGATAGATAGTGATGGGGAAGGGAAGATGCTGTACTATGGGAGTGTGGGGAAGAGAAGAGAAGGGGTAATTCTGGATATGGAGCAGGGAGAAGAGAAGAGGATGTGCTGGATATGGAGCAGGAAGAAGAGAAGAGGATGTGCTGGAGATGGAGCAGGAAGAAGAGAAGAGGATGTGCTGGATATGGAGCAGGAAGAAGAGAAGAGGATGTGCTGGATATGGAGCAGGAAGAAGAGAAGAGGATGTGCTGGAGATGGGGCAGGTAGAAGGAAGATGGGGAATGGCAGAGCTGGGGTGAGGGAGATGCAAAGCTGTAGGTAGATGCAGTACAATAAACAGGGAGACTGAGGACTGAATGATAAAGAAGAGCAAAATAAGAGTGGATAGAGAAGCAGAAAAATAAAAAGGAAGAAAGCTGAAAGATCAATGTCAGAGATGGATGTAGGGGAGGAAGTAAAGACAGGAGGAGAGAAAAGAAATGACTAATGGACAGGAGACCCTGCAAACAGCATTAAGAGAAGACAGACGAAAGCAAAAAACAAACACGAAGTGAAGATTAGGAAAAAAATGGCCAAAACAGAAAAAGGAAGAAAACAACATTTTATTTCCAGTTGAATGATTGGAACGGGTCAGGTTTTGGAATTTACAATAGAATTTTTTTATATTTTGCACAGAACAGGAAGGAAATGCATCACTTTCTATTTTTTATTGATTTGTCTACTTGTAAGTGATATTGTTGCCGTCATAGGATGGATGGGGAGGGGAGACTAATTGCTATTCCCTCTCTCATTCCCTGTTGTGCAATCCTGGAACTAAGAGGAACCCCTCCCTCCCACCTTCAGCTTTGGATATGTTTCCCAGATTTGCCTGAAAAAAATCTGTAATGAATTCGTTTAGTTTATATTCTAAGTGGTCAAATCTTTGATTCATTTCTTACAGATTAGTTTATAATTATAATATACCAGCTCTGTGTCATCTTTGCTGGCTTTCTTTATAATGGTAGATCAAATTTTAGGTTTTGACATTGATCTTTAAATTTTTGAAGGGATTGGCCCCAGCCTTTTTAAAAGATGCTAAATAATATATCCCCTCCTGTTTATTATGATCATCTAATTTCATTTCAAATTTTATATGCTATTATATCCAATAAATTTTTATATAGATTAGAATTAACATGCAAAAAATTATAAACACATCTGCTCAGGACCAGTTTATTATTGCTTGCATAACTACACTTCAGCTGTCAAACTCTCACGCCACACATCAGATAGCTAAACCTTGTCATTTCTCTATAACATCAGCAAAATTTGCCCCTTTTTTTCTGAGCACCCTACTAAGACCCTTATCCACTCTCTAGTAATCTCCCGTCTAGTCTGCTCTTCACTGGTCTCCCCATGAATCATCTCTCTCCCCTTCAATCTGTTCAAAACTTAGAAGCACAGCTAATCTTCCACCAGTGTACGCTCCTCCTCTCAAATCACTTCTAAGAACATAAAACATGCCATACTGGGTCAGATCAAAAGGTCCATCAAGTCTAGTATCCTGCTTCTAATCATGGCCAATCCAGGACACAAGTACCTGTCAGGTTCCCAAAACATATACATAAAACCATTGCATCATCACACAAGACCACCTGCCCCTCCGACCCCATTCCCTCCAGTTGGCTCCTGGAACCCTCTCTTGTCCTGCTGCCGTTGATACTAAACATGTTCAACTGTAGCCTTTCCTCTGGCACTTTCCCCTCCCGCTGGAAGCACGCTATCTTCAGACCCATACTGAAGAAGCCTAACCTGGATCCCACTACTCTCTCTAACTGGTGCCTGTTATCCAACCTGCCCCTTCTCTCTAAAGTTTTAGAGAAACTGGTTTTCTCTCAGCTACCATCTCATTTAAATGCTGTCCATGCACTCCATCCTAGACAATCCGGTTTTAGACCTGGTCATAGCACAGAAACTGTCCTTCTTGCACTACTTAACAAGATTCACGTAGCACATGATTGGGGTGATATTTCACTCACTGTCTCATTGGATCTTTCTGTGGTCTTTAATCTAGTTGACCACACTCTCCTGCTCACTCTTCTTCACAGTTACAGGTTCCGTGGCAATGTCCTTCGTTGGTTTGAGTCGTTTCTCTCCCTCCATTCCTTTGACATTACTTGTGGGTCATCCACCTCTTCCACTGTCCCTCTCATTTTTGGTGACCCCCAGGGCTCAGTACTGGCTCCCCTCTTTTTCAATGTTTTCCTAGCACTACTTGCCCTGCTCATCCAGCAGTCCAGTATTTCTTCCTACTTCTTTGCTGATTACATCATTTTCCTCCATCATACTAGTTCCCAGTCTCCTGATCTCTGTCCTATGAACTTGTGCTTAGCCTCAATCTCTACATGTTATCCACAAACCTCAACGCCCCTTCCTTAGGGTCCCTTCCACGTGCAGCTGTCTCCCTCACAGGTACCGTCTGGAGATTCCTAGCTCTGCAGCACCATTCCTCTGGCTTTCCCCAGTCCAATGGTGTATGCTGGCCCTTGGAATGCCTCCCAGTATACGTACTGCTCTGGACTCTTCTAGACCTCTCAAAGGCTTTTCTCCTCTTTCTTCCAAAGGGTTTCTTTCCCTCTCTGTCCGTCCGGTTTGGCTTCTGCTTCTGATGATCCTCCTGATGATGAAGATGATCAAGCTCAAGCTGATTCTCTGTAGAATAAACTCTACCTTTATTCTGCTTAGATGAGTGCTCCTCCCTAACACAGCGCAGCTGTGCTGAATCAGGCCCTGCCCTTTGAGATGAGTGCTTAGGGATTACCTCATAGCCCTCCTGATTGAACACACGTTTCCCCCCCTTCAGCTCCTCTAATGGCTGTTGGAAACCTGGTGCATTCTGGGACTGGTAGTCTTTTATGGGAAAATTCTGTTTTCTTATTTCTACCAGAACTGACAGGTTGCTTGTTCAGAGTCACTTCACCTTTTCTATAGCTCCTTCCTGAGCTATGATAAGCTTCCTTATCACATACCCCCCTGCTTAAGTTATTACGGACTGGTGTCACTGGTGAAACTTCTTCTCTACAGTCCGTAATACGGGAAAGGGCATCCGCATCCTTGTGTAACTTCCCAGCACGATGTTCAACTTGAAAATCAAATGCCTGTAAGGCCATGTACCAGCGTGTCAACCTGGCATTGTGGTTCTTCATTTGCTGCAACCACTTAAGTGGGGCATGGTCTGTGACCAACTGGAACTTTCTCCCTGTAAGGTAAAACCTTAACGCCTCCACTGACCACTTTATAGCTAAACATTCTTTTTCTATTGTGGAATACTTTTGTTCAGCCGGTGACAACTTCCTGCTCAGGTACATCACAGGATGCTCCTCCCCTTAATGACACTGGGATAGAACTGCTCCTAGCCCTACGTCCGATGCATCTGTTTGAACCAGAAAGGGTTTCTTGAAGTCCACCCCTTTCAGTACCGGTCCTGTACACAATTTTCCTTTTAGGAATGAAAAAGCTTTTTCAGTTTCAGGTGTCCACTTTAGCTGGTTTGGACAATTCTTCCGCAGCATATCCGTGAAAATTGCACTTTTCTCTGCAAATTGCGGTATAAATCTGCGGTAGTATCCAATAAGTCCCAAGAAACTTCTTAGTTGTTTCTTTGTTGTTGGAGGAGGAAAATTCCTGATGCTATCTACTTTACTCATTAGAGGTTTAATTTTTCCTCTTCCCACTAGGTGGCCCAGGTATTTTACCTCCCTATTTGCAAAGGCACACTTCTTCGGGTTTAAAGTGATTCCCGCTTGCTTCATGGAGCACAAGACCGCCCAGGTGTTACTATGGATTATGACATCATCCATATATGCAAAAGCATAATTTTGGTGGGGTCAAAGTACCTGATCCACTAACCTTTGGCAGGTAGCCGCTGCTCCATGCAGTCCGAAAGGCATCCTCTTGAACTGGAAAAGGCCAACGGGGGTGCTGAACGCAGTCTTCGGCTTCGACTCCCTGGTGAGAGGGATTTGCCAATATCCTTTTGTCATATCAAGGGTGGTTAAGTATTGAGCCTGTCCCAGCTGGTCCAACAGCTCTTCAATTCTTGACATTGGATATGCATCAAAAACTGATATGGCGTTTACCTGCCGGAAGTCAATACAAAATCTTAAAGATCCATCAGGCTTCGGCACCAGGACTATGGGGCTATTCCAGGGACTCTTTGACTCCTCTATTACTCCCATGTCCAACATCTCCTGGACTTGTGCCACTACTTCCTGTCTCTTGGCTTCAGGCAAGCGGTATGGCCTTTGACGAACTAATTTCCCAGGTGGAGTTATTATTTCATGGGCAACCAAATGTGTCTCCCCAGGTATGGGTGTCAACACATCTGGGAATTCTTTAAGCAATTTCCTAATTTCTTCCTGTTGTACCACTGTCAGGTCCTCCCCTATTTGGGGCTCTGATTTTTCTTTACAATCAGATACCTGGGATCCCAAATCTTCCTCTTCATTCACCTCCCTCTCTCGGGCACAGGTGGCAGCTAGGCTTTTAACCCCTTTGATGTCAGTAGAACCAAAGCCTTTGGTTCCACGCTCAGAATGTTCCAGGGATGTGACCTCCTCCACAGGTGGAAAACCCAGCCTCTCACAGATCAATTGGGCAATTCTGTCTCCTGTCTTCACGTGATAATCATTCTGTCCAAAGTTAAATAACAGAACTTTAATATTGCCCCTGTAATCGGGATCAATTACTCCCGCACCCACATTGATGAAATATTTAAGGGCTAATCCGGACCTTGGGGCTACTCTCCCATAGCATCCAATAGGTATTTCCACTTGGAGACCGGTGTCAACCAGGGCTCTCCCTTGGCTAGGTACAGTCACATTTTCTATGCTGCACAGGTCAAACCCAGCAGCTTGAGGGGTTGCCCGCTTAGGAGCTTGGGCCTTCTCTGTGACCCTATGGTACTTTAGGACGAATGTCTGCTTTGGAGTAGCTTGGTCTTCTGGACGCTTAACCATCTTTTTAGCTGGGGTCTGAGGACTTCCAAATAAAGGCCCGGGAGCTATTACCATTAAACCTTCTCCCTCCTTCTTTCCTAGTCCTTCCACTAGACCCTGCTTAAATCTTGGCCAGTCTCTTCCTAGAACCAAATCAAAGGGTTGTTAGGGAAATCTTTTAATTTAAATGTGAAAAGTACATTTTGGTTATTAACTGTAAAGATGTTCTGTCTGAGAGCAGTAATTAGTACCGACAAAATAAAAACATTGACAGTTGTCAGAACTACTCAGTAAGGGTTTATTAGTGCCATGCTAGAGAGAGGCAGATAAAAGGAAGAGAATACCTGATTGCTTATACACTAACAAAACTGCTTCATTGAAGTCACTTGAATCGATGTTGTTTAATGTATTTTGGCTCATTCTTTTAAAATATTTAGTGTTTTCTGCTCAAATGTTTTCTGTTTTGCAAACAAATCTTTTTCTGAACTTGCAAATACAAGTAATACTTCTGCATGATATGCCATCTTTTACATTTTAATCTGTAAATAAATAATTTGAGGACTGATCTTATAATCGCAGTGCCCACAAGGATCTGTGGAGGTTACTCACTAATCATGGTGTTTAAGAGATCTTTTTGAGATGAGAGGCCTAAGAAGGGTAGCCTAGGCACCACTGCTAACAGGACTTCCTCTTCTTCCCCCAGGCACTTAACCTTTAGCCTATAGGTGGGATATGATGTTGCAGCACCATGAATGCATCTGATGTGAACTTGGCTTTCAGGGGTTCTAGGCACAAATCCTTCTTGGGCCTCTATCCTCTTCCAAAGCCTTTTTGACATCATACTTTGGTCTGCCCCAGAGTCTAACAAAGCATTTGTGGTAATTCCTTGCACATCAACCATCAAAAGAAATCCTTCTTTGGGCTGTTTTAAATCCACCCCCATTAAGCTAGTGTGTGTCTGGCATCTCTTTTCTAAATGTCCCCATTTTCCACACTTGAAACATTTCTTTCTATTCCACTGTGTCATCTGGTTTGATACAGTACATTCATTTTCAGAAACATTTTTAATTATTTTCTTTTCTGATACAGCACATCTTGCCTCAGCACCAATCTTCAGAGGGCCACCCATTCTATGGCAAGCCTGCGTGGCTTCCAAGAATCTTTCTGCTAGCATGGTTGCCTCTCCAAGATTTTGGCAATTTTGCTGTATAAGGAAAGTGTGCAAATCTTTAGGGACCACAGACATAAATTGTTCAAGCATTATAATATCTAATAACATTTCTACCGTCTTTTGCTCAGGCTCCAACCATTTTACAGCTAAACCTCTGATTCTCTGACTCAGAGCCCTGGGTGTTTCACCCACTCTCAATGTAGTAGCTCTAAACATTCGCCTATACTCTGAAATAGACAACCCTAGGCGATCTCTAATAGCAGCCTTTACATCCTTATAATTCAAAGCCTGGGCTGCTGGCATTGCTCTGTAAGCTGCAAGCGCCTCTTCAGTTAATGAGGCTGCCAGCCTTACTGCCCACTGGGTCTCTGGCAATGCTAATGCTTGTGCCACTCTTTCAAAAGACTCTAGAAAATCATCAACATTATCATCTGGAGTTAGCTTCCCAAAACTAAATGCCCCAATCCCCTGATTGAGTCCCACACTGTCCACATGTGGTGTACCAGTATTTACTGCTGGTCTGGCATCTGGTCCACTTTGGTTCTGCAGTTTAACTAGGGCTTGCACTAGATCAAGCACTGGCCTCTGCTGTTCCATTAAGGCTTTCATAGCAGTGTCCTGAGCTTGCTGCGATAGCTCCTGTTGCCTGCTAAACTGGGCTGCCATCCATTCAGCTAGTTCCCTTGGATCCATCTTGATCCCTGCAAGAAACAAAGAAAAAAAACAAAGTGCACCACCTTCCAAACAGGTGTGTTTTTTTCTACTTTTTCTTTTTCAATTACCCCTGTGCCTTACTCCCATCCACCACTAGACATGCCCAGGTACTTATTACCTTGTGTCAGTGATGAATCCAGCTCTGCACAGGGTCTTTTCCTCCTGGGACAGCTACCTGGAACATCCAATTCTCCTCCAAAGTGCAGTTGAGGGAAAATCTTTTTTTCCAGCTTTAAACTTGAACTTTAGTTGTAATCCTCAGCAACTAAATCCCTTCGTGCAAAAGCAATCCGAAAAACTACGCCATTTGTCAGACGGTTGCCTGGGTGAGAATCTTCACAGTCTTGGCAAGTGCATATATCTATATGATTTGCAAGGGATTGTGGGCAATGCAGTTCATTCACACCAGACACAGCTGCTCACAATAATTAGTTGTGCTTTTGGGTAAAGCCAATAAGATATTTATTTATGGGGTTATTTCTCCCAACACAGATATGCTTGGTAGCACATAAATCAGGTTACTTGCTTTCAGTGTTAAACTTGGAAAAACAAAATCAGGAAAACAACATTTTAACTTATCAGGCAATCAAAGCAAAAGAAATAAGACCTGGTTGATAACAAACTGGTCTTTTCTGTAGGCTTAGCTAATATTTTCTTAGCATGTATCAAACAACAAACCAAAAGCCACAAAGAAGGAAAAAAAACTTCTTTTCAGGTCAACTTCTTATATCTTCCCACATAGATTCAGAAGTGATTCTCTTAGAGCTCACAAGCAATTAGGTAAGGCTCAATTGCTAGCAGTTATCCAGCTGAAACCCCTTAGCTGGCTTGCTTTCTACTGCGTGGCTAAAAATCCTACTCATGAGCTTTTCTGAGTAGATTAAAGAACAAGTTTGTATTTCTTTGTGATGGTTGCTGTACTTTATAACAGAAAATCACCAAAGGAGTTTAGACAGAGAGCAGTCCATGTAAACAGATTCTTCATCTGCTATCACCCCCTCTTCTTCAACAAGCATGGGTTCAATATCATGGATTGGCACAGATGAATCTCCCAATGGAGCACTTTCAGGAGAATACTTGTTTCCCTGCTGTCTTTCAAGGTTATAGCTAGGGCATAGATCAGTGTTCATACCTGAGCTTCCATTGCTGTTAGAGTTCCTCTCTATATAGCCTGGCCAGTATGTAGTCCAGTTCTTATGTCCAGCCTTCCAATCCAGATCCCAGGACACCGGATCTCTCTTCACATACCTTCTGGCACGGGTCTTAGGGTCCCTTCCACGTGCAGCCGTCTCCCTCACAGGTACCGTCTGGAGATTCCTAGCTCTGCAGCACCATTCCTCTGGCTTTCCCCAGTCCAATGGTGTATGCTGGCCCTTGGAATGCCTCCCAGTATACGTACTGCTCTGGACTCTTCTAGACCTCTCAAAGGCTTTTCTCCTCTTTCTTCCAAAGGGTTTCTTTCCCTCTCTGTCCGTCCGGTTTGGCTTCTGCTTCTGATGATCCTCCTGATGATGAAGATGATCAAGCTCAAGCTGATTCTCTGTAGAATAAACTCTACCTTTATTCTGCTTAGATGAGTGCTCCTCCCTAACACAGCGCAGCTGTGCTTAATCAGGCCCTGCCCTTTGAGATGAGTGCTTAGGGATTACCTCATAGCCCTCCTGATTGAACACACGTTTCCCCCCTTCAGCTCCTCTAATGGCTGTTGGAAACCTGGTGCATTCTGGGACTGGTAGTCTTTTATGGGAAAATTCTGTTTTCTTATTTCTACCAGAACTGACAGGTTGCTTGTTCAGAGTCACTTCACCTTTTCTATAGCTCCTTCCTGAGCTATGATAAGCTTCCTTATCACAAAGCTCAGGTATGAACACTGATCTATGCCCTAGCTATAACCTTGAAAGACAGCAGGGAAACAAATATTCTTCTCAGAGCGCTACATTGAGAAATTCCTCTGTGCCAATCCATGATATTGAACCCATGATTGTTGAAGAAGGGGGAGCGGTCTTAGATACAGGCTGTGAATATATGGATTGCTCTCTGTCTAAACACCTTTGGTAATTTTCTGTTACAAAGTACAGCAACCATCACAAAGAAATACAAACTTGTTCTTTAATCTACTCAGAAAAGCTCCTGAAGTAGGATTTGAGCCACGCAGTAGAAAGCAAGCCAGCTAAGGGGTTTCAGCTGGGTAACTGCTAGCAATTGAGCCTTACCTAATTGCTTGTGAGCTCTGAGGGAATCACTTCTGAATCTATGTGTGAAGATATAAGAAGTTAACCTGAAAAGAACAGTTTTTCCCTTCTTTGTGGGTTTTGCTTGTTGTTTGATACACTGCTAAGAAAATATTAGCTAAAGCCTACAGAAAAGACCAGTTTGTTACCAACCAGGTCTTTATTCTTTTGCTTTGATTGCCTGACAAAGTTCAACTGTTGTTTTCCTGATTTTGTTTTTCCAAGTTTAACACTGCAAGCAAGTATCCTGTTTTATGTGCTACCAAGCATATCTGTGTTGGGAGAAATAACCCCATAAATAAATATCTTATTTGCTTTACACTCAAGCAAACTAATTATTGTGAGCAGCTGTGTCTGGTGTGAATGGACTGCATTTCCCACAATCCCTTGTAAATCATATTGATATATGCACTTGCCAAGACTGTGAACATTCTCACCCAGGCAGCCGTCTGACAAATGGCGTAGTTTTTCAGATTGCTTTTGCGCAAAGGGATTTACTTGCTAAGGATTACAACTCAAGTCTGAAGGAAAAGACAGTTCAAGCTTAAAAGCTGAAAGAAAAGATTTTCCCTCAACTGCACTTTGGAGGAGAGGTGGTTGATCCAAGTAGCTGTTCCAGGAAGAAAAGACCCTGTGCACAGCTGGATTCATCACTGGCATAAGGTAACAAGTACCTAGGCATGTCTAGTGGTGGATGGGAGTAAGGCACAGGGGTAATTCGAAAAAAAAAAAAAGAGTAGAAAAAAACCACCTGTTTGGAAGGTGGTGCACTGTGTTTTTTTTTTTTTTGTGTCTTCTTGCAGGGATCAAGATGGATCCAAGGGAACTAGCTGAATGGATGGCAGCCCAGTTTAGCAGGCAACAGGAGCTATCGCAGCAAGCTCAGGACACTGCTATGAAAGCCTTAATGGACCAGCAGAGGCCAGTGCTTGATCTGGTGCAAGCCCTAGTTAAACTGCAGAACCAAAGTGGACCAGATGCAAGACCAGCAGTAAATACTGGTACACCACATGTGGACAGTGTGGGACTCAATCAAGGAATTGGGGCATTTAGTTTTGGGAAGCTAACTCCAGATGATAATGTTGATGATTTTCTAGAGTCTTTTGAAAGAGTGGCACAAGCATTAGCATGGCCAGAGACCCAGTGGGCAGTAAGGCTGGCAGCCTCATTAACTGGAGAGACGCTTGCAGCTTATAGAGCAATGCCAGCAGCCCAGGCTTTGAATTATAAGGATGTAAAGGCTGCTATTAGAGATCGCCTAGGGTTGTCTATTTCAGAGTATAGGCGAATGTTTAGAGCTACTACATTGAGAGTGGGTGAAACACCCAGGGCTCTGAGTCAGAGAATCAGAGGATTAGCTGTAAAATGGTTGGAGCCTGAGCAAAAGACGGTAGAAATGTTATTAGACATTATTATGCTTGAACAATTTATGTCTGCGGTGCCTAAAGATTTGCACACTTTCCTTATACAGCAAAATTGCCAAAATCTTGGAGAGGCAACCATGCTAGCAGAGAGATTCTTGGAAGCCACGCAGGCTTGCCATAGAATGGGTGGCCCTCTGAAGATGGGTGCTGAGGCAAGCTGTGCTGTATCAGAAAGAAAATAATAATTAAAAATGCTTCTGAAAATAAATGTACTGTGCCAAACCAGATCACACAGTGGAGTGAAAAGAAATGTTTCAAGTGTGGAAAATGGGGACATTTAGAAAAGGGATGCCAGACACACACTAGCTTAATGGGTGTGGATTTAAAACAGCCCAAAGAAGGATTTCTTTTGATGGTTGATGTGCAAGGAATTACCACAAATGCTTTATTAGACTCTGGGGCAGACCAGAGTATGATGTCAAAAAGGCTTTGGAAGAGGATAGAGGCCCAAGAAGGTTTTGTGCCTAGAACCCCTGAAAGCCAAGTTCACATCAGATGCATTAATGGTGCTGCAACATCATATCCCACCTATAGGCTAAAGGTTAAGTGCCTGGGGGAACAAGAGGAAGTCCTGTAAGCAGTGGTGCCTAGGCTACCCTTTGATTTGGTTCTAGGAAAGGACTGGCCAAGATTTGAGCAGGGTCTAGTGGAAGGGCTAGGAAAGAAGGAGGGAGAAGGAATAATGGAAATAGCTCCCGGGCCTTTCTTTGGATATCCTCAGTCCCTAGCTAAAAAAATGGTTAAGCTTCCAGAAGGCCAAACTATAGGTAATAAGAGGAGCCTTTTATTTATTTATTTATTTATTTAAAGGTATTTCTAAACCGTCTTATCATAAAATCAAGGCGGTATCACAACAAAACAATCAATGTATGTGGGGGAATTTCATGCAGTGCAGGAGGGGTATAATGTGCGTGTAGGGGGAAGATCATGCAGTGGCTGTATTGTTTAAAATGTGCGTGGGTGTGGGGGGTATGGATTGGGGTGGGCTATGTACAGTGTGCGCTATGATACAGCATGTTCTATATTACAAGGTACAGTCCAGATAGGGCTTGAGTTAAATCCTGGGCCGTTATGCAATCTCTCGTCAGGGTTGGGGGGGCCTTTGTTGGTTGGTCCTTGTTGATTAAGTGACGTGTCCGTAATGTTCTATGAACAGCGTTGTCTTCAGCTGTTTGCGGAAGTCTTTGAGGTCCGTTGTCGATCTCAGTTCGTCTGGGAGGGAGTTCCAGATAGTTGGGGCTGCCAGGGAGAGGGCTCTTGCTGTAGTGTCCTTTCGTGTTTTTCTGTAGTCTCTCGGGGTGTTGACTCTGTTGGAGGTTCCTTTTCTTCTTGGGCGGGTGCTGGTGTCTGGGTGAATGAGGGTGTGCAGGCTGTTGGCTGAAATGTGGTGCTTGATTTTGAATATGTTTATTATTGTTTTGTATTTGATGCGTGAGCTGATCGGGAGCCAGTGGAGTTCTTTGAGAGCTGGGGTAATGTGTTCGTGTCTTGCTGAGCCTGAGATTATGCGTGCTGCGGTGTTTTGGGCTAGCTGAAGAGGTTTGAGGGTTTGTTTTGGTAGGCCAAGGAAGATGGGGTTGCAGAAGTCCATTAATGGTGTGATGAGTGCCTGGCATACAGTGCGGAAGTGTTCTGTGTCGAGGAGGGGTTTAAGCCGTCTGATGATTCTCATTCTATGATATGCATTCTTGACTGTTCTGTTGACGTGTGACTTGAGATTTAGTTCGTTGTCCAGGGTTACTCCAAGGTACTTTACTTCGGATTTTATTGGAATGGTTGTGTCTGTTATCCTGATGTCCGGTGGTTGGATGAAGTCAGGGTTGCGAGTGATTATTAGTGCCTCAGTCTTGTTGTAGTTGATTGAGAGGTTGTTGTTCGTACACCAGTTTGTATCCACCCGCTCGCAGGCTAAGGTAGAGAGCCAGCAAAAGGAGGAGGGGGAGCAGGCAGAGTTATTAGGAGACTTACCCTCTCATGATGATTTAATAACCCCATCATCTGGTAAAGTAAGAAAGTTGAAAGCACAAAAGCGGCGTGAGAGACTTTGCAGAGCACAGGGTAGGGCTGAGATGTTAGCTGGTCAAAGTTTACCCTGGGTGCCAGCTGAGTTAGTGGCAAAGTTTCCTAACTTTCCACAAGAGCAGCGAGCTGATCAAGCTCTCACCCGAGCTTTTAAGTATGCTCATGAGGTCAGGGAGGAGTTGCCCAGATTCAAACTAGATAATGAAATATTATATAGAGAGAGTCAGGACCCCAGGAATGGGACCATACGTAAACAATTGGTGGTACCCACAACTTTCAAAGGGCTAGTACTTAGATTAGCACATGATCATCCAGTTGGAGGTCATAAAGGTATGCAAGGAACGCTGGATCAAATACTTATGCGTTTTTACTGGCCAGGTATTTTCAAAGAAACTGCCCAGTTTTGTGCTGCATGTCCAGCGTGTCAGCGAGTTACAGCGGCTCACACACCGGTGGTGCCTTTGATTCCCATGCCAATTATCACAGACCCAATTGGTCGCATTGCCATGGATATTGTAGGCCCATTAGTCAAAACACCCCGAGGTTTCCAATACATCCTAGTTATGGTAGATCAGGCAACAAGGTTTCCCTGGGCCATACCATTGAGAAATGTTTCTGCAAAAACAATAGCTTTAGAGCTAGTAAAATTGTTTTGTGAAGTGGGATTCCCAAGAGAGGTGTTGACTGACTGAGGGTCCAATTTTGTATCCAAATATTTGGCCCAGGTCTGGGATGCCTTTGGCATTCATCACGTGAAAACCTCAGCCTACCATCCACAATCAAACGGTTTGGTGGAGTGATTCAACCAAACTCTCAAACAAATGTTGAGAAGGGGGTTAGCAGGAGAGGTAAAAGAATGGGATATGTTATTGCCCTTTGCCTTATATGCCTGCAGGGAAAGAATTCAGGTATCCCTAGGTGTAACTCCATATGAATTGATGTATGGTAGGGCTCCACGGGGTTTGTTAGATATTTTGAGGGAACAATGGATTGATCCTGAACCGGGAAGTCAGGAAGTGCCACAGTTTCTACGTGACTTGAGAGCACGTTTGAAAAGGACCTCGCAGGTTGCTGAGAAGAACCTGCAGGACAGTCAAGTGCGCCAGAAAGGGTGGTATGATAGGAAGGCCAAAATCCGCCAATTAAGCATTGGTGAAAAGGTTTTGGTTCAAGTAGCAGGTACAGCCCCAAAATTTGAAGTACAGTGGAAAGGGCCATGGAAGGTTGTTAAACAAGTGAGCCCAGTGTCTTATATGGTAGAAAATGCAAGAGGGCGTAGGCAGACCTACCATATTAATGTACTTAAGTCTTGGAAGGAGAGGCCTGTAAATAATAATGACCCTGAAGCCAGTCAGGAAGTAAGTGAGCTTCAAAAAGAAAACACTCTCGTAGGTATTACGGACTGTAGAGAAGAAGTTTCATCAGTTAAACCAGTCTGTAATAACTTAAGCAGGGGGGTATGTGATAAAGAAGCTTATCATAGCTCAGGAAGGAGCTATAGTAAAGGTGAAGTGACTCTGAACAAGCAACCTGTCAGTTCTGGTAGAAATAAGAAAACAGAATTTTCCCATAAAAGACTACTAGTCCCAGAATGCACCAGGTTTCCAACAGCCATTAGAGGAGCTGAAGTGGGGAAACGTGTGTTCAATCAGGAGGGCTATGAGGTAATCCCTAAGCACTCATCTCAAAGGGCAGGGCCTGATTCAGCACAGCTGCGCTGTGCTAAGGTGGAGCACTCATCAAAGCAGAATAAAGGTAGAGTTTATTCTACAGAGAATTATCCTCATCCTCAGTTTCATCTAGGAGATCCTCAAAATCAGCTTGGATATCCTCAGCTTTGACATCTTCATCATCTGGAGGATCATCAGAAGCAGAAGCCAGAGCGGACAGACAGAGAGGGCAAGAAACCCTTTGGAAGAAAGAAGAGAAAAGCATTTGGGAGGTCTAAAGGAGTCCATAGCAGTACGTATACTGGAAGGCATTCAAAAGGCAAGCATACACCATTGGACTGGGGGAAGCCAGAGGAGTGGTGCTGCAGGGCCAGGAATCTCCAGACGGTACCTGTGAGGGAGACGGCTGCACTTGGAAGGGACCCTAGGACCCGTGCCAGAAGGTATGTGAAGAGAGATCCAGTGTCCAGGGATCTGGATTGGAAGGCTGGACATAAGAACTGGACTACATACTGGCCAGGCTATTTAGAGAGGAACTCTAACAGCAATGGAAGCTCAGGTATGAACACTGATCTATGCCCTAGCTATAACCTTGAAAGACAGCAGGGAAACAAGTATTCTCCTGAGAGCGCTACCTTGAGAAATTCCTCTGTGCCAATCCATGATATTGAACCCATGATTGTTGAAGAAGGGGGAGCGGTCTTAGATACAGGCTGTGAATATATGGATTGCTCTCTGTCTAAACTCCTTTGGTAATTTTCTGTTACAAAGTACAGCAACCATCACAAAGAAATACAAACTTGTTCTTTAATCTACTCAGAAAAGTTCCTGAAGTAGGATTTGAGCCACGCAGTAGAAAGCAAGCCAGCTAAGGGGTTTCAGCTGGGTAACTGCTAGCAATTGAGCCTTACCTAATTGCTTGTGAGCTCTGAGGGAATCACTTCTGAATCTATGTGTGAAGATATAAGAAGTTAACCTGAAAAGAACAGTTTTTCCCTTCTTTGTGGGTTTTGCTTGTTGTTTGATACACTGCTAAGAAAATATTAGCTAAAGCCTACAGAAAAGACCAGTTTGTTACCAACCAGGTCTTTATTCTTTTGCTTTGATTGCCTGACAAAGTTCAACTGTTGTTTTCCTGATTTTGTTTTTCCAAGTTTAACACTGCAAGCAAGTATCCTGTTTTATGTGCTACCAAGCATATCTGTGTTGGGAGAAATAACCCCATAAATAAATATCTTATTGGCTTTACACTCAAGCACAACTAATTATTGTGAGCAGCTGTGTCTGGTGTGAATGGACTGCATTTCCCACAATCCCTTGCAAATCATATTGATATATGCACTTGCCAAGACTGTGAACATTCTCACCCAGGCAGCCGTCTGACAGGGTAGATTTTTATTTTTCCAAACTTTATAAACTACTAGTGACCAAATTATGCAGTTTTGCATACTGATTCTAAAGCTATCTTCAGAAACTGCTTAAAGTAAGTCTTTCCTACATCAAATTACAGTTGATATATGTGGAAATTAAGTAATATTTATTTGAACGTACAAACAGTCTGAACAACACCTGTAGCTACATTATTGTCTTTAAAATGTCATTTATGCAGTTAATTTAATGTTATTTAACAAAATCTAGCAAAGAAGCCATATCTTGTTTGCTTCTGTTTTGGCTCATGAGGTCCCTGCTGACTATCTGATCCCTAATATAATGTTCCCTCCTCTCCTGATGGTACACATGACTAGCAGCCTCAGTTTTCATTTTTACGTACCTTTCTATGGACTGGGTGTGTGATGGCCAGTCTGGAACCACCATGGGCTTGCTCAGAAATGCCTTGATCTCTGCTGTTGTCATGGTGCAGGTAAGAGAAGGCTCATAGACTCTGGAGCTCCAGTCAAATAACTGGGTGAGTGTTAGTTGCCTTAGTGTTGATGGACAGTGTTTTCCTGGGTCTCACACTGCTGAGTCTTCTCATCTCTTTCACCTCTGATCTTTAATATCTTCTCCACTGCATCTTCTCTCTCCTGTTCCTCTTCACTGCACAACATAGCTTGCAGAACAGACTTGCTATAACCGTATCAAGCTGACCTTCTCACTATAGGCATGACTATCTTCCTTACCTCTTCACACTGCTCTTTCAACAGTTGCAGCTCAAAAAGGAGATGCCTGGGATCTTGTGTTCAATTGCTATTTATTTTTATATTGAACCAGTTCACCATGTAAACCACAACACAGAAATAAATAAGATAAATTAATAACCTAGGCACAAAAGGCATTAATATGCAATGCAAACACATAAAAGCTATTATCAGAGCACTTAAACATATTTCAGTAATTTGTGTATTTTTGCGTAATTTCCTAGAAATTACAGGTAGGTAAATAGCATTTTACACAAAACTTAAAGCTAGTTGTTGATTTGCCACATGAAATTGTACCGTTTTTTCACTAGTGCTTTTTAAAATTCTGACATCTCCAAAATTGACACACCCTACTGCAGATGGAACTGGGACTGGAAGGGTGCAGAGGGATTATCAGAGATTTGAGGTAGCAAAATCAGGGACTTGGGAAAGGGGTGTGGAGGCAAAGTGAGAGCAGAGAAAGGATGGGATATGAGGGACAAAACTGCAGGACTCGGGCAGTAAGCAATGTGGAGGAAAGCAAGGGAAGAATGAAGATTAGGGACTTGGGAGGGGGAATGCAGAGGAGTAGGAGGCAGAGTCAGGAACCTGAAATATGTAGACAATGGGGATAAGAGACTGAGTAAGAATTTGAAGACAACCCACCAAGTAATTGCTAGATATGAAGGAGTGTGTTGTGAAGGTAAGAGAATAGGAAAGAGGTTAAGGAGCTTGAGACCTGATGTGAATGATCTAGAGGACTAGAGAGAGGGTGAAAGATGTGAAAAGGGATGGATCTCTGAAGAAGGAGAGAGGGTAGAAATGTGGCTGGGGAGATGGTGAAAGAATAATAGGGGGTGAGAGACTAAAGAATGGGCTGGGGGCCAGGGAGGGATGAACGACAGAGAAAGAGCTAGGACTGGTGATAGGATCAAAGGCAGAGGATGACAGATGAAGGCTGAGGGAGTTAGAATAGAGGGTAGAAATGGGAGCTAGGGAATGGGTAATGGTAGCGAGGATATAGAAAGCAGGGGAAGGAGGGAGACAGCTACAGCAATGAGAGCGCTAAAGGGGGGGATGGAAAGCTGGTAGATAGGTGAGAGGTAAGAAGTGTGAGACTTAGGAGTGGAGAGTGAAGAGTAAAATCTGGATATGAGTGGAAATGGAGGCAGAGGAGAACAAAGGAAAAAAAAGAGATAAAAAGGAAGGATAAACATCAAAGACATGTAGAGAAGGAAAAAAAGATGAGGAGAGAGAAGAAATGGGCACAAGGAATGTGGAAAAGAAATTGGAATCAACTTAGTCAAAAAATAAAATGGTCAGACAAAGGTAGAAAAAATAATTTTACTTTCAATTTAGTGTGTGGCAGTTTTTAATTAACATGCTGTCTTTATATGCATCTCTTTCTGTTTCTTTGCTGTTGCACTGCATGCAGCACCTGGTTTCTTGGGGGCTTCAGTTGATTTTTGTCTACATATTTCTATTTTTGTTGAGAGTCTATGTTCTAAATTTGAGACTGAGGCAAGATAATGTTAGCAACAAGTTTCTACATAAGGCTCTGTAGTAATCTGGCTTGTTCAGTTGTCTTGGTAGATGTAGGATTTTCTAGGGCTCACAGCAATATTTATAGTATTGCATAAGCTCCTTGTTGTGGAAATTTTAGAAGTTAGTGCTTTTATGGAATGGTAGACTTGGGGCAATTTCTCCAAATGGGTTAGTTTTGCAAATGTCCAAAAAAAGAAAAACACCAATCGTGCAGGCTACAGTACACAGATAAAGGAGCAGAGCGATGACACACCGTGGACTGTATTTTGGTTGATGCGAGCCTTCGTCAAGGGTAATGGGACCTTAAAAAAATAAAAACATAAACATATGTAAAATACAATATCAAAATACATAAATCAAGTAAATATATAAAATATAAAATCAATAAATATCATGAAGGCTAATCAAATAAATGATATAATGGACATTCTAAATCATGTAACATATAAAAAAAATGTTAAAACACCATTATGGCTAACAAAAACATTTCAAAAGGAATGTGAATGCATGAGGAAAGAAACTAAGGTGGAGATCACCATCAAAAAGCAAGAGGGTAGAGAAATATCTATAAAGGGATGGAAAGTGAATACTCACTTTGATTAATCAAATAACTCTCAGGACAGACAAAGTATAAGTTGATCCAATTACAAGCAATTATACAGAAAACGTTTATTCTGAGAAAAAGAAGAAAAGGAAAGAGGGTGGAGAGGGGAGGCAGGACCTTAGTATAATGCTTGGAAGGCACTATATACAGAATGGGAGTAGTCATATTGAGGACTCTTAGGGGCTTGTTTACAAAGCCGCGGTAGCAGTTTCCGATCATTATCGGAGCCGCGGCTCCATTGATCGGAAACTGCTACCGCAGCTTTGTAAACAAGCCCTTAAGTTGTATTCTACCTCTTTTTTTGAGACATATTGACGCTAATAGAACAAATGGGGTGCTGTGTTTTAACAACAGTCCCTCTGATACATCACCTTTGAATATCATTTTTGGCGTGGGTAAGTTTCCTACACCTTTTTCAGTAAAGACTGAAGCAAAAAATTCCTTCAGTCTCTCCACTATGGCCTTGAACTCTAAGTGCCGTTTTGACCCCTCTATCATCTAATGGTCCAACTGGCTCTCTCACAGATGTTTTGCTACAAACGTACTTGAAAATTTTTATCATGCACTTTTGCTTCCACGGCAAGCTTCTTTTCAAATTCTATTTGCCTGCCTTATCAATGCCTTGCATTCAATTTGCCAGCATTATATTGTTTCCCATTCATCATTTGGCTCTTTTTTTTTCCATTTTCCTCAAGGATTTTCTCTTAGTTATAAACAGCCTCTTTGACCTCACATTTAAGCCATGCTAGCTGTCGTTTGGCCTGCTATCTACCTTTCTTAAAGCATGGAAAATTCTGTTCTGGGCTTCCAATACAGTATATTTAAATAGTACCCTGATGTAGACTCTTAGGGGTAGAGTCTGTGACCCGAATAGCGGGGTTGTACGTTCGGGCTGGACGTATAATCTGCGTTCAGCTGCTGCTCCCAATTCCGTCCTTTTTGCTCTCCGCACGTACAAGGCTTTTGTGCAGGGAGTGCTGGATGGGGACCGGAGTGGGTGGCATGGAGGCAGAACGGGGGCGGGCCAAAGCCCCCAGATGTACAGAGGCCATTCAGGTCGGGCCTCTGTACGTTTGGTGGCATCTACTTGGACGCCAGAGTTATTTCTCCTCGAAGGTGGAATAACTGCCGGGCGTCCCGATGATCGCAGCCTGCAGTCCCACAGCACTATCACGCCGCCATGGGAGAGCGTCAACCACCTGATCCCAGCCATAGGGACCCATGATGGCGGTTGGGTGGTGGGGTAATGAGATAATGGGGCACTTCGGGTTCTGCTATTCTGTGCCTCCGGCTGGACATGCAGGTTCCATGGCGACGGGATGCCATGGTATCAGCATACCAGCCAGAGTGTTGGGTAGGCTGGCCGGGCAATTCCTCGGATGTCTCCACCGTCAGAATAGGCTGCATGCTAGGCCATCCAAGTACCCTGATTCTGCAAACACGGAAACATATAGTTCCCGCGGTTGCACAATGGGGTACAAATGTGCCCCATCCATTTTCTGGACGTCCAGACTGCCCGGAAGTGCATAATTCTGAATCGGCCTCCACACCATTGCAATTGGTCCTTTTTTATTTTTATTTTTTAACCATTTTCCTCATTTTATCATAGTCTCCTTTATGAAAGTTAAATGCTAGTGTAGTGGACTTGTTATCCTCCCGCCATTTATTAAATCAAAGGTGATCATGTTATGATCGCTATTGCCAAGTGGCCCCCAACACTGTTACCTCTTGCATTAGATCCTCTGTGCCACTAAGAACTAGATCTAAAATAGCTTACCCTTGATGAAGCAGTCATTTATTTCATCTAGACACTTTATCTTCCTAGCATTGCCTGATGTAACATTGACCCAGTCAACAATACTGGGGTAATTGAAATCTCCAATTATTACTGTGTTATAAACTGCAAGCTTCCCTAATTTCTTTTTGCATTTCATCATATGTCTGTTAATTCTGGCCAGGTGGGTGGTAGTACAATCCCACTGCCATTCCCTTCCCTTTTTTACATGGAATTTCTATCCATAAAGATTCTACAGTGTATTTTGTTTCCTGTAAAACCTATTTCTCCAGGAACAAGCAGGAAGTCAGTCCTCACATATGGGTGACATTGAAGCTGACGGAGCCCTCGTGTGCAGCAATTCCCCAGCTTTCAAAGAAAGCCTTTGGGATTGCATCGCGCATGCGTGGTCCCCTTCCCGCCCAAGGATGCCATCTTGCTCAGTCTCCCTTTTTCCGCAGAGCCCAACGGACATGGTCCAAATTCCCTCGTAGAAATAATGCGTCAAATCTCCTGAAGATTCTTTTCTTCAGCCGGGTTCGACGCCCCTCCCCGCCTCGATTCGGTACACCGGCATCAAGTCCGGTCAGTATTTTTTGGGTTTTGTCCTTAGTGACTAGCGTTTGCGACTTTTTCTTTTTCACAGGCAGCCTGGTCATTTGACCTCACAGGGGCCCTTTTTCCCCCGATGGCAGCCAGCGGGTTTAAAAAGTGTGATCGGTGTAAAAGGTTAAGGTCCCTCACCGACACACATGACTGCTGTCTCCACTGCCTCGGGGCTGACCATGACCCGATGGCCTTTAGCCCGTGTGGCAAGATGTCTTCTAAGGCACTCAGAAGTAGGCAGCAGCAGCGTTAAAGGATTTTCTCCGAGTCCGCATCCACCCGGGTCCGGACTTCGTCAGAACCCTCGACGTCTTGGGAGCTGTCTGAATCTGAGCATTGTCAGGGGTCTTCTGAAAGGGGGTCTCCCTCAAGGGAACACCGGAGGAAGAAGAAACTCACGAGGGCGTCGTTGTTGGATGCCTCTGATAGGCCTGGGTCCTCGCGGGCCAGGTCTCGGAGTCCTGACCACCGCCCCGGGTCCTCGGAGTCAGAGCGGCCGGCAAAGGTACCTCGCACAGAGCTGGAGATGCTGAGGAAGGTAACTGCTATTGTCCTCATTGACTCTCCTCTGGGAGAACAGGCATCAGGCCCGACGGCGTCGGGACCCAAGCCAGAGGCTGCAGAGCCTTCTGAGCTCAGTCTCAGAATGGCGGCCTTGGAGCGCAGCATGTCTGCCTTCATGGAGCAGGAGCGGGCGCTGATGGCCGATCTCACCGGTCCATCCGCCCCGACTACTGGGACATCGACGTCCAAGTCGACCCCGGAGGCCGAGCCGATCCTCAAGACTCTTCGGACTCGAGTCGATTCTCGGCCAAGGTCTCCCTCGACCTCCCATTCGGGACCGAGGTCATCGACGCCGGTGCCATCGGCATCGGGGTAGTTGAGACCAAAGCCCTCATGGCCGGAGCCCATCAATTCCTTCTTGTAGGACTCAGCATGGGAAACAGAGAATGAAGAGTCCCCGGACACCCACCGGACCCGATGTGTCCCATAGGACTCGCCGGGGTCCAAGCCTCAGAGAAGGGCCCCCCCCCCCCCGGAGGATACCCGGTTCTCGGAGTTCGTCAGGGACATGGCCAAGGCTTTGGCATTCCCAGCGGACACTGAGGAGGAGCCCCGAGCTGAGGAGCTCGAGGCCCTCCAGTATGATTTTCCTCCTCGGGAAGCCCTTAGGGTACCGGTTCCTCCGATGTTGGAATGGCTGATGTTCCATATGTGGGAGTCACCGGCCTTGATGCCGGTTCTCAGCAGGCAGGTCGATTCCATCTATCAAATATGCAAGAGCCCTGGGTTCCATGGTTGTGGAATTGGCCATGTATGGGCTCAAGAGCCAAAAAATGCACTCCTCGGTGCCTCCTGGCAGGGAAGCCCGGAACCTGGATGCCCTCGGCAGAAAGTGCTACCAGGGCTCGGTGCTGTCCTGCCGTGTCCAAACATACCAGCTGTACTTGGGCATGTACTTGCGGGACCTGGCAAAGGAGATTGCCTGGTTCTCAACTGGCCTCTCCAAGGAACCCTTACAGCGATTCAAGGCCTTATCCATGGGGATTCTAGAGTGCTTGAAGTTTGTCTCGAGCAGCCTATGATGGCTTAGAGGCTTTGGCCCAAGTAGCCACAGCCGGCATCGGTGCCCGACGCCAGGCATGGCTAATGTCGTCGGACCTAGAGTTATGGGTACAGGACAAGTTGGTCGATGTCCCATGCTGAGGTGACAACCTTTCTGGCAAACCCATGTCTGAAAAGGCTGCCGAAATCGAGTCTGAGTATTTGACCCGGACAAGAAGACTTCTGCCCCTTCTAAAAAGAAGGACTCGGGTAAAAAGCCCTTTTTCCCGAGGAAGGGTGCTGCTTACCACAACTACCCCACTCACCAGGCCTCCCCGGCTCCCCACCAGGGCAGCAGGCCAAGGGACAGGGGCATGGCCCGCGTATGCAGAAGACCCCCAAGCCCCAGGCACCAGCTCCTTCCCAGCCGGTAGGGGGGTTTTGACAGCCACAACATAGTCTCTCTCCAACCAGGGGTGAGACTTGGCACGGGAGGAAGGCTGGCCCTGTACGCCCACGGGTGGCCAGCAATCACTACAGAAACCTGGGTCCTACAAATAGTCCAGAATGGTTATTTGCTCCACTTCAACCTGATACCTCCCTCCTACTTCCCAGGAGAGCCTCTCAGACCTCCTGAACACAGGAACCTCCTCTTGCAGGAGTTGGCCGGTCTTCTAGAGGATCAGGCAGTGGAGCCGGTGCCACACAGCCTACAAGGACAAGGCCTCTACGCCAGGTATTTTCTGATACCAAAGAGAACAGGAGGCCTCAGGCCCATCCTCGACCTGCAAAACGTAAACAAGTTCCTGGTGAGGGAAAAGTTCAAGATGCTTTCCCTTGGAATATTGCTGCCTTACCTCCACCAGGGAGATTGGCTATGCTCCTTAGACCTGAAGGATGCCTACACTCACATCCTTATACATCCAGACCACAGACACTATCTCAGATTTGTAGTGGGAGAAAGCCATTTTCAGTACAGAGTACTTCCATTTGGCCTAGCCTCCACCACCAGAGTGTTTACCAAGTGTCTCGCCGTGGTGGCGGCCTTTCTCAGAAGCCAGGGAATCTTCATCTTCCCATACCTGGATGACTGGCTCATCAGGACCCTGTCGCTTCAGGAGGCCCAACAGGCCACAGCTCGCACTGTCAACATACTACAGCATCTAGGCTTTGTCATAAATCAGGCAAAGTCCACCTTGCTCCCCACACAGAACTTAGAGTTCATAGGGGCGAGGCTGGACACCAATCAAGCAAGAGCTTACCTGCCAGAGGACAGGGCACAGAGGCTTCTGGAGCTAGTACACCAAATCAGCCACAAGTCTCAGATATCAGCAAGGCATTTTCTGCATACCCTTGATTGTAAGAGGGCATTAGCCTTCTACTTGGAGCGTACGTGGGGACATCGAAGGGCTCCTCAGCTCTTTGTCTCTTTTGACCCCAGTAAGCTGGGGCTACCTGTCTCCAATTGCACGTTGTCGACCTGGGTGGCAGACTGCATTGCCTGGGCGTACAGGGCGGCTGACCTCCCATTGCAGGGTTGAGCCATGGCCCACCGTGTCAGGGCTAAGGCCGCATCAGTGACTCACTTCCGCTCTGTTTCACTGGCAGACATCTGCCGGGCCGCCACCTGGTCTTCAAGCCAGACTTTTGCAGCCCATTACTGCTTGGATGGAGAGTCCCGCCGAGACAGTGCTTTCGGCCAGGCAGTACTCCATAACTTATTTGAGGTTTAGGCAACTACTACCCTCCGGCCCTCTGGTGTCAGGCCGGGGGTGTTGTGTCTCTGCTGGATTCCTATCACAGCTGCTGCGGCTCTTCTAGAGGGAGCCATTTTTCAGCTATGGGTTCTCGGTAGCCTATAGCTAGGGAGTCTGAGGACTGATTTCCTGCTTGTTCCTGGAGAAAGCGTAGTTACTCACCTGTAACAGGTGTTCTCCAGGGACAGCAGGAATCAGTCCTCACAACCCTCCCCTGGAGTTGCAGTCCTATTATTGATTTTATTCTGTTTGCCGTCTTTTTAGCTATGTCATTAGACTGAGCAAGATGGCACCCTTGGGTGGGAAGGGGACCGCGCATGCGCGATGCAATCCCAAAGGCTTTCTTTGAAAGCTGGGGAATTGCTTCGCATGAGGGCTCCGTCGGCGCCGACGTCACCCATATGTGAGGACTGATTCCTGTGAATCCCATGTCTCTGATGGGCCGGCTGCTCGCTAATTTTGAGATGTTTCTAATTGCATTTCTAACTCTGTCACTAACTAGCAAAGGAGAAAAATACTTCAATAAGCAAAGCACTTTCTGTATGTGTAGCAAGTGACTATTCTATGACTGCACTGGCAGATAACCATCAAGTCCTAAAGAAAGCAGTCAGACTGGAGAATGTGGCAAAAAAAAAAAAAAAAAAAGGAAAAAATGTATCAATGGCCTTAGGTGCCACTGGTAACTTGAGGGTTACTTCAGAAAAAAACATGCTAAGAACAGCAAAAAAAATGAGATAATATAGTCAAATACTCGTATAACCTAGTACCATGTAACATAGGAATCTGGGTCAGAGCCTTACTTATGAGCATCATGGGACATGATGCTCCATTGTTAACCTATGCTTACACTATACTAAAGGCCTATAACATATGAGTGGCTAGCATGATGTAACATTGCAGGGATAACATGGAGGCGAACCCACAAATGTCATGGTGCATGCAGATGTTGGCTGTGGCTTAGGCACATTAAGGGAGCAAAATAACACATGTCCACAAATGAATCGGCATCCTCCAGGCAATCGCAGTTGGTCAAGATTGATGCTAGAGATAGGACAAGAGCTTACTCCTTTTGGAAATGCCGCTTTAACACTTGCCTGGCCATGCGCCATTAGCCATCGAATACCGAAATGCAACAAGAAAAATGAGAGCAACAACTCCCAACCCAAATGAGCTACTGGACATGCAAGTGGCCAGCTCAACTGTATGGAGAGGTAGGATGGAAATTTGGATCAAATAGTATCTGAAGTCTCAAGCAGCCTAAGAGCTAAAAAAAAAGGTTTACAGATGACTTCATTGCTCCATATGGTCCAGGAATGTAATATTGTCAAAAGCAATCCAATCCTAAAATAATATTGACAAGGAAGTAAGATTGAGATGCCTATTAGCTAAAAAGATTACAGCTTATCCAATCCGCTACAGTAAAAATGTTTTATGAACACCAAAAGATTTGACCACATATCTGTTTATCAACATTGGTTCCTGATCCGTTACCATATCAAATTTTAAGATTTACTGCTAACTCATCAAACCTATCAACACTCCTTATTGCCCGTCCCATAGCCTTCTGTCCTCAGGCTAATTTACTGTCATGCCATCTGTACTTTCACTAAGACTTGAGACCTTACACAGCTCTGCTTTAGGTTGGGTAGCACTATCTTTTGGAATGCTCTACCTTTAGACGTCTGTATGGAGACTTCATATAAAACAAATGTAGAGGCTTTAAATCTTCATTTAAAAAGTTAAGTATTTGCTACATTTATTGTAGAAATGTTGAATATTGTGCATTCCTTTACTGTTCAACATGGCATGGATCTGCATTAACTTTGTGCCAGTTATATGTAAGTTTGCCATGTGGACTTTATTCTTGTTTTAGAAAATGGCTTATACAAACAAGAGGGGTGTCTGTGTGTTTTGTTACTGAATGCAATAACCTGGCTTAATTGTATAGTTATGATGTACCTAGTCGAATAGTAGTATACCAAATTTCATTAGACAAACAAATGCAGATCTGTTTGAGAAGTCCCCATTTGACCTCGTATTTGTGCCTAAGAAAGAACACACCAAGTTTTACCTTATTCGTAACATGTCATATTCAATTGGTACCTCAGTCAGTGAGCACATTTCAGAAAATGATTGCTCAGAGCAATGTTCTTCCCTTCACACTGTAGATACATTGCCATGGGAATGTGGTTGTAGGGGGCCTAATGGCCAAAGTGCACTTTGAATCAGCATTCTGACTTTTACCAAGGCCTCACTGTAGCCATTTACATTCCATAATGAGTTCTACTTTGACAGATGCATGCCCAAGAGTTGTTTAATTTCCCCTACACAATCCAAACTGTAATGTTCTATTGTTAACTGTATGGCAGATCATGGAATCCAACAATATAGTGCATTGCTACTACTACTGAATATTTGTATAGTGATACAAGATGTATGGAGCGCTGCACAGGCACATGTAAAACACAGAGCTCACAGAGTTACAATCTAGGCAAGACAGTCAACACAGTAGCTGTAGACATGGGATACAGCTAGGGGGAATGGTAAGGAAACACAAAGGAGATTAGGTGAATCAAGATCCGAAAGAGGCAGCAAAGAGGTGGTTTTTCAGACTGGATTTGAAAAGGGCCAGAGATGAAGTCTGACATACAGACTTAGGTAGTTTGTTCCAGGCATAAGGAGCAGCAAGGTGAAAGGAGCAAAGTCTAGAGCTAGCAATAGAAGGGCACAGATAGAAGCGATTTGCCAGAAGAGTGGAGTTCCCTAGCAAGGGTGTAGGGGGAGATAAGAGAGGAAAGGTAATGAGGAGCTGCAGAGTGAATGCACTTATAGGTCAGCAGGAGAAGTTTGTATTGGATGTGGAAAGGATAGGGAGCCAATGAAGTGACTTGAGAAGAGAGGTAATAAGAGCATGACGAGGATGGTCCATTACCTAGATGATTTCCTGCTGATCGCCCTGGAGTCATGTTACTATTTCTTGGACTTGTGCTACATTCTTTAAGTGATTCAGGCTGCCTACCCAAGGCCAAGCTAGAAGCGATGGTTCTCAACCCAGTCCTCTGGGACCCCCAGGGCAGTCAGGTTTCAAGATATCCACAATGAATATGCATGAGATAGATCTGCATGCACTGCTTCTATTGTTCTCAGATCTATTTCATGCATATTCATTGTGGAGACCCAGAAAACCCAGCTGGACTAGGGGTTCCCAGAGGACTGGGTTGAGAATCACTGAGCTAGATTCATGGCAAATCATCATAACTAATGCAGTTGTATAGAAGTGACCTGGGCACACTGCAGTTCCTGATTAGAATTCTCAGTTTCACTTATAAACTAATGTCCATGGAGCAAATATTTGCCTTGGACACAAGAGGTAAATCCAGACCCCACAATAAAATATGCATTTCCAGAGCAATCCGTAACACGTTCTTACAGAATGGTACATATATATAATTTCTAATGTTATTTTTGCATGACACATTCCAGTCTCCAGCAAAGGCCTAAGCCTATTTTTAGATGTGCTTCTCCCTGACCCAGATCGATGATTGGGGGGGGGGGGGAAGGGGGGGAGAGGAGGGGGAAATAATCAAGGACACCGCAAACAACAAACTTGACCAATCAGAACCAAGCTCCTACAGACCCATTGCCAGCCTACCATTCATCACAAAAATAATTGAAAAAACAGTACAACAACAGCTTCAAGATCATCTGGACCAACATGCACTGCTTGATCAACACCAGCATGGCTTCAACCCCAAACACAGTGTGGAAACACTCCTCATACCGTTCCTAAACACATTATTCACAGGCATAGACAATCCCAAATTGGGATGCATACTTATCTTCATTGATATCAGAGCAGCATTTGATACAGTCAACCACACAAGCATGTTAACAAGACTACAAGAAATAGGACTTGGCGGCACCATCATTAACTGGTTTGCCTCCTACCTGGAAAACAACAAATCAAATATGGAACAAGCGATCTAAGTTCATCATCCAAACACAGGGAATACCACAAGGATCAGCCTTATCAACAACATTATTCAATATATACCTACAACCTCTAACAGAGATAATAAAAACACACAGCATACAATACAAAATATACGCAGATGATATTATGATTTACACAACCTTCAACACTGCAAAGCCTGAATACGCAATGATAACAAACTGCATGGAGGCAATGACACATTGGCTACAAGAGCAAAACTTAACTATAAACTACAAAGAAACAGAGGTCCTACATGTCACCAGGAATGCAATATTTACACCACCAGCTACAATAAAACTGGAAAGCAATGAACTCAAAGTCAAAAAAGAGGTCAAATACATGGGAGTCATATTAGATCAAGCACTAAATTTCCAAGCCCACATAAACAAGTTAACCACAACAGCATACTACAAAATAAGGACATTAGCCAAACTCAAATTACTTCTCAGCAACAGTGACTTCAGAACAGTTTGTTAGGCAATAATTACACCCACCCTAGACTACTGTAATATAATTTACCAAGGACTCCCAAAGCATGTAACAACACCACTCCAAACAACTCAGAACATGGCAGCAAAAATGATCACAGAAACGAACACATAATACCAACTCTGATACAAGCACGCACCAAATTCAAAACTATAATCAACATATTCAAAATCATTAATAAAATATTCCCAGATGCACTACAACCGTTAATATTCAAGGACCCTGAAAACAGAGCAAAGCAAACCACACAAAGAAATCTTCTCCTCATACCAAAAACAAAAAACCCCCCATAAAACCAATCTACATGCAACAGAGCATTCACCATCTATGCACCAACATTATAGAATGCACTTCCAGAAAACATAAGGGGCATAAAGGACTTATCGGACTTTAGAAAAGCATTAAAATCCATCTTTTCAAGGACCACTATGGACTAACATAATGCCAACCAAACTAACTGAAAAGCAATCAAACCTATGTAACTGTAAACCCTTACACCACACACCATTACCCCAAGTAATAACAGATTATTCTTATCAACCCCTAAAATTAAACATCTAAGGACTCCTTCCATCCCGGATGTCCAGCCCCTCTATGGTTTGGACATACAGAGGGGCTCGCAATTCTGATCCGGTGGGGCACATGTAGTCCCACAGGATCAGAATCGAGATCAGTCATGTACATGCAGGCCAGGACTGTGCTTCAGTCTGGGCTGCACATACACAACAAGTCCAACTAACTCAGTCAGGGCTTTTAAATGTAGCCGCGGTGCCATGACCTTAGGTTGCCATGGCACTGCGGCTCCATTTAAAAGCTGTGATGCCAGCTGCTGGATAAAAGTGCTTATTCCCTGCAGCCCGAACCCAGATCTGGCCTCCTAAGGCCAGGGTCGGGCTGCGGAGAATGTCCTCTGGCCCCTCTGCCCCATCCACGCCCTGGCATAAAAAAAAAAAAAAAGACGTCCAGGGAAGTTATTCCGCCTCAGAGGTGGAATAACTTCCCCGCACATGTCGCCAGCCCTGGACATACAGAGCCGACATTAGAATTGGCCCTATACGTCCAGGGCCAGCGACCGCCCACTGCCAACCCAGACTCCACCTCCGAGCTGTCCCTTCCCTGCCCTCTGTCTAACTTCCCCACACAACCAAGTTAAACTCTGTTATAATATATGTAAGTTGAAACACAAACTGTTACAATGTATGTTATATTTGAATTGAAATGAAAACCACTTTGAAACTATGGGGTATGTTTACTAAACCGTCTTAACATAGCAGTGCCGTGTTTATCGCGCAATATGTAACGTTATCGCATGATAACATCACGTATTGCGCAATAACATCGGCAGCAGCATTAAGGCACACTAACTCTGTGAAAGCCGGGTCTGAAGGGTGGAGTAAGGCTCCCCAGAGGGGTGAGATAGGTGTCAATGGGCGGAGAGTGGGTGGGGAGATGCTCCAGGCACACTAACGCCGTGAAATCAGGGTCTGAAAATTAGCGCCAGTGAAAACCTTGCGCTAGAGGCACATTTGCAGGACAGAGAAACCATTCCAGTCAGCAATGTACAGCAGAGGCAGGGAAACCTAGAAAAGTGATAGTAGTGATACATGTGCAGGAACCAAAAAGGCAAATAAACATAGAAAATGACCAAAACCACATTTGAAATCCCAATAACCAAGCTGGCCAATAGTGATATTAGTGATAAACATAAAGGAACACCACTGACAAAGCACAAAAAAGAAGATATCATGTTTGGAAGGGTCTATTCTCTGTCCCCCTAAAAAGTGAATGATCCCACATTGAAATAGCGCTGATAAGGGTTTTTTCTTATTTATATTGGGCAGGTTTGTTACGGCGTGCACATGTGCAGCAACAGCAGAGTGGGCATGTAGGAAAGGGCAACTGTACTGATGCTGTAAATGGGATACAGAGGGCTGCAGGCGGCACATGCTGTGGTCCCCTTGGGCACAGTGCGGGCTAGGCAGATGCCTAGATGGCACATAGGAATGCCGAAAATGTAAAGCAGCAAGACAGCAACTGACAAGGGTCCAACATGGGTACGAGTGTGTGTCCCACAGTGTCACAGGGGATATTACCCAACAGGTACCCCCAAAGGCACATAACATTGTCAGGCGGTGCCAGGGGAAAGCGTGCATATCCATGGAGGCACCCCTACCCGAGAACGCACACCATAGGCAGCTGCCTACCGGCACACTGGATGGCCTGGGACTGTGCACCACAAGCACCACCAGCATAAGGGCATGTCAGCATGGTGGCAGAGGGGGCAGTGGCATCTGCCCACAGCAGACCACGGCCAAGCCCCATTTAGGCGGGTGCCGTGCACTGCGACAGACAAGGTCTGTCTGACGAACAGTCATGGTATCCCCAGAGAATGATCTACCCCTGTGGCAACAGTTTGGTGCAGTACACACAGCCAGTGTGTTCAGGAACAGAAGGTCACAAGTTCAAGTCCCAGCTGTGGCTCCTGCCAACCCTTTCCCCATATTTTACCCAGTACTAAACCGTGGTAATAAAGATGGAACCTTTATTGCAGATAAAATAAAAATGCCTGAAATGCCTATATTTTACCCTACACAGCACACACCATAAACATGTGCAATCCCTAGAGCAGAGTTTCCCAACTGCAGTCCTGGAGGGCCAAACACAATTCAGGTTTCATGCTGTTCCTAATAAATATGCCTGTGCTGCATTTGTATGTGCCGCCCCCATTGTATGCAAATGTATCTCATGCATATTCATTAGGGACAGCATGAAAACCTGAACAGTGTTTGGCCCACCAGGACTGGAGTTGGGAAAACTCAGAGCTAGAGCAGAGGCCAACAGGGGTACAAACACCCACAGGCTCCACAATCCAACGCCTCATGGAGAGTCAGGCTGTTGGGCCCTGCGCAGAGCAGCATCTCCCAATACTAGCACCTGTATACCTTAGCAATGCCGTCCTAAACTTGGGAACACATTCCACATATATCAAAAGGTTGCTGTGATTAATGTCAGATAACAAATCCTAAGTTAAACACGATTTGTTGATAGAGATTCATCATAGCAACCTTTCTGATATCTGTGGAGTGTGTTACAGTTATTGATTCTGACAGTGTTTACCACCCCGGGGAGTGACCCCCAACAGTTTTGCATACCATAGCAATGCCTGCACTGTGCCCAGGACTGATGTGGCGGCCAGGGCTGCCACAAACCTCTATATTTGCACAATGCTGGCATAGGTGTGGGAGTGTGTATCTGTCTATCCAGTGTGTTGTGGCTGCCTACACCTTACTGAGCCCACACTGTTTGCACTGTTTCCAGTGTTAGCCTGCCAATGTGCATAATGAGGAGCAAGGTACTGTGGGTATAGCCTGGACAGGTTGGCCTGGGCAGGATGCATCTGCACGGGGTATAGGGCAATGGCTGGGACATTGTAGTGCCCGACCACCACCTGCATGGACAGGGTGGCCACAGCATGTCATGCTGGGAAGTCACTCTCACCCTGACTGAGCAGTGACCATGGCATGGCTAGGTTCGACCATTGTGCCATACAGTATTTCTCTCAAGTGATATTTATGGGTTCCCTTTTTTGGGGCCCAATCACTGACATACCTGGTGTGTGTGTGTGTGTGTGTTAGAGATCCTGGTGTCAGGGTAACTGCATCAGTTGGGGTTTCACAGCTCTGCCCTAACTCCAGGAGGCCCTGGTCCTCATTACAGAGGTCTATAGTCCAGCTAGGTGTGTTGGTGCATGTTCCTTGTGCAATCGGCCACAAATGCCCTATTCATAGGAGGCCCTAGTTGTGTCCACACAGGTAGAATACACATCCTGGTGTTCTGGTAGTGGTTCCTGGTGATGTGCTCAGGGCCACCCAATCCCCACACGACGCCAGAACACATCACCCATGTTCCAATACAGATATCATGGTGGCATGGCATGTGTGTCTGCGGATGTCTGTAGGTGGTGCAAACACACAGGTGTGTGCCAGACCCCACAGGGGTCAAGAAACACTTCCCTTGTAGACCAGCATACCTACCCCACACATGGCATGGTGCTGCCATTTAATGCAAGGAGAGCATAGGATCTGGGTAAGGCTGGTCTGTGGGGTTGCCCAAATGGCACTTAGGTGGCACCCCACACATGCCCAGAACCACAGTCACACATGCAGGCGGCACTGGCAACAGGTAGTATAGGACCCACTGGCATGAGCAGCAGCAGCACCCTGCTGTACGCAGTGATGTGTGATATGCGTTGGGCACCCACCAGAGATATCTAGCCCTTAATATTCCCACCCATTGCATTTCCACCCAGGTGGAGAACCTACGGAAAAAGGGACGTGAGTTGTGGCTGCACTGCCTGGATGTCCTTGAGCGGCTACAAAGGAGGGTGCTGCAGCAATGTGGCAGTCAGTGTTGCGGCCCCTGCAGTGCATTACAGCATGTCACAGTAAGCCAACAGCCTATGGGAGGCCACACTATGTTTATATGGCATTGTAATTGCATGATTGTGTGCTAATGACTGTCTTCCCCCACAGAAGCTGCTGCTGCTGGTGAGGGGACATCAGCCTCAGGGCCACCCACAACATGCCCCACGGCTGCAGTCCAGCCGGTGGAGGAGGAGGAGGCAGCAGAAGAGGAGGAGGAGGTGGCAGAGGCGGCGTAGGCGGAAGAGAATGATGGGGATGATGGGGACATGGAGGGGGTTGAGGGTGGGGTGCGGCAGGGCTGGTCTGGAGGGAGGGGAGGTGAGAGTGTGTGTGATGTTTTGGGGGGTGAGGAGGAGGAGGAGAGTGTGGAGGGTGGCGAGGGTGGGTGGGAGGTGCCAGGGGGGGAGGAGGGGGTGGGAGGGGACACAGGACAGCACAGGGCATTGTGGGTCCCTGCCAGCTGCTGCATGTGTGTGGCGATGGTGCCCATCTGGGTGTAGCTACACCACCCATTGCCACAGACAGGGCCCACGCACATGCCACCAAACAGACACCTGGCACCTTGTGTGTATGTGGTGGCAGGTGCATCCAGGACCTGTATGTGGCAATGGAAGACATGCTGCAACACCAACGGGCCCAGGACTGCACCATCCTGTGGCTGGCAGGCTCCATTCAGTGGATGGCTGCCGAGATGCAGCGTGTGGCTGGTATGGGCGGTGCATCTCGACAGCCATCCCCTGATGGGCGTCCCAAGAGCATGTGATGGTCCCTGTGGCACCCACACATGTGCCTTGTGCTGTCCTGTCTCCCGGGACCCATCATGTGGGCTTTGGTATATAATACCTGTTGTACATATGTTTTAAAATACAGTTGTGTTACTACATCACAATGGTCATGTGTCTCCCTTACAGACAGACTGTGGATGTGAGCATGGGACATATGTGTAGATCCCTATGTGTATGCGTGGTAGACATAAGTAACATACATGGACCGTCTCCACATGTAGTTGTGGGGGCTACCCATGTGCATAGGCATCTGTGTCCCATGATGCCCCTGTGATGTGCCAATGTGCAGTGTGTCCCAACAGCTATGGTCACATGCATGCTGCCTGTGATGTGTGGGCACCATATCTGATGCACCATGCCTGTGGGGCAATACGGGGAAAAGGCTAGCAGCAAGTATGTGGCAGGAAGGGTAAGAGGGGATGCTGTACCCAAGGGCTTTACAGGGGGATAGCTGGTGAGGGAAAGACAGGTCGATGCAGGTCCCGAGGATGAGCGGTGGGGGACTACAAGTGCTGGTGAACAGTGATCAGCTGACTGAAGCAAGCTACCTTTGTCTGCCTGTGCCACATGCAAGCCTATGTGGGTAGACAGCCACGTAGGCCCTGGTGTGGGCAGGGAGGATGGTCACACATGTGTGTCTAATGATGGAGAGTATATGGGGTTGGAGAGGGTGACATATCCTCACAACAGACATGTACCACTGTGAACATCTTGCTGGGCGACGGGTGAGGTTGGGTATAGCCCCACACATAGGTAGGAGGGTGACCACCTGCCAAAGTCCATGGCACACAGGGCATGGTATAACCTATGTGCGATGATTGGTGACAGTACAGACACCCCACCCCTGAGGGATATGGGTAGGCATATGTGGGCAGGGTGACAACATGGGGTGCAGGGTACGTAGGGGATCACAGTGCCACACATTGGAAACAAACACATAGGTTGTGATATCCTTATTTTTAATGTTCACATCCTCCGTGGCCAGCCACGGTGACCATGGCCCAACCCACCCCTCTGTCCCGGGACTGCTGGTCCCACCTCTGGTGCCGGTGCTGGCTGCTGGGTATGGGCAGCTATGGCTTCCTGGGCAACCGCAATACGGAGGAGCACCCCTGCCATTGTGTCTGCTGTGGCACACAGCTGGTGGATCTCCTGGTGAATGGCCAACAGAGCCTGACGAGTGCCTGAGGGTGGGACACAAGGTGATGTTTGAGATACCTGTTACAACCCCCACTGTGACACATGCACATGTCAGGCATATCCCACCCGATCAGTCTGCAGAAGAATCATGCACGCAACAACTAGCATCGCATGACCATGTTTACATCTGTGTGTCCCATGAGCCATTCTCAATCGCAGTTCAATGTGTCAATGCTTGATCTGCACACTGGTCATATGAGATAATCCAGATGATGTGAGGAGTCATGGCACACACATACATATATCTGGGGGGCCCTATTTTCTATAAGGCTGGCCCACAGTACAGATTACGGTGACAAACTATGCTAGGTAACAATACCCATGGGGGAGGGGGGGTCAGTCATGTAGGCTGTCTAGGTGACCTGGGATAGGTGTTTTCCACTGTGCGCTTCCTTGGGGCATATGGCCATGAACAGTGTGTGTGTGTCTGAGCTCCTCACACATGCTGACACCTGACAAGCCATGCTACAAGAGGGGGGGAATGCACATGGCACAGACCCCCCCCACACATAAGAAACGATCTGCTATGTTGCCAACATATTGTGGTGCACATGCAATCTCATTGTGGATACTATGTCCACCCCCATGGGGATTGTTGTGTATGCTGTTATCCACCTTCAGCATCATGCCTTGCTGAGGCACTGTGGGCCCGCAGCTCTAACAAGATCATAGCCATGCTTGTGGGAGGGGTGGCTGATGTCTCTGGCGCCTGCACGGTGTGGTGACTCCCCTCCATCTCCGCACCCTCTAGAGCCTGTGAGCTGCTGCTAGTGACCCCCACTGGAGCGTTGACATCCGGTGGCGTGTCCTCTGCTTCGGCCAGCACATTTTTTCCTTTTGTGCCACCGTCATCTGGCGGTGTCCCCGTACATTGCAGGCTCTGGCCCCTCACCATCCTGAGGCCCTGCCACATCTTCCTCCTCATGTGCCTCCATGGTCCTGTAGTCACCTGGGGGTTGGAAAAGGGTACACAGCACAGATGAATTTGCACAGTGCACCTGTGTACACCTGTGTAGTACATCCCCGCCATAATCAATGTGTTGTGTGCCTGTGCCTGCTGTTGGTACACCTACAATAGGGACAGTACAGGTGCCTACAGTGTGCTGTGCCTGGCAGGGGGTGGGGGTAGCAGCCTCATTCCCTGGTGTAGCTGTACCACATGGGATGCAGTGTGTGGGGGATGGTGTTTTGTGTGCTGCGCCCTCTATCTGCAGTATCAGGTATGGACTGGCCACCTGACCTTGGATGGTGGCCTCAGCAATACATGTGGCTGAGGCGCATGTGGGAGCCCTGAGTGGGCTTGTGTGCCATCATTGTGTGTGTAAGCGATGTGCTTGCATTGCTCTGAGTGGTATGCACGTTAGGTGTTGCAGGATGTGTCCGTGTCAGCCAGATGTGTGTGTGGGCCCTCCACTTTGCAAGACACTGTGCAGTGTGGCTGGACAGCTATCCCATACTCCATGGGTGTGGTGGGGTGTCTGGGGGGATGGGTGGAACACTGCTGTGTATGGGGTTGCACCGTGTGTGGGGGTATGGGAATGTGTGTGTGGCACTGTGGGATGTGTATAAGGGCTGATCCCAGGTGTTGTAGGGGTTGTGCTATGTGCATTTGGTATGGGTGTGGCAATATGCCTTCCAATGTCTGATGAGGGTGGGTGCGGTATCCCCACTGTATGTGGGCCCCAACAGAGTGTTAAGTGTGTGATATGTGTGTGATTTTTTTTATGGTGTTTGTTTGCATCTATGTCATCATCCCTATGTGTTAGTCCTTTCCCTGTCAGAGGTCTGTGATATGTCTCTGGATAGGTAGGTGCATACTGACGTTAAATGTGTTTTGTTGGTGTGTGTGTGTATCCCCAGGCCAATGTTTTCTGGGCTAGTTGTATGTCCCTCTTGTATGTCTCCCCCTGTCACAATGTGCTTGGTGACCGGCTGCAGAGGTATGATGACTGGCTGTGACCTATATGCCAGCTACTATTTTTAACAAGTAAACCTCAGGGTGACAGAGAACGCAGGCTGGTACTGCTGAACACACCCCAAAAGGTGTAGGCACAAAACAATAACTCAATGTAAGCCCTCATAAGCCATATGTGATGAAGGAACGCAAGACCAATCTGGGTAGGACAACTCCAGTAGTAGAGGAATCTGACCTCAGTTAGTCCCCCCAACCACATATCCTTAGGAGGAGGAGTACTTTGAAGGACAGACAGGCCCTGTACTTGCATGAACTCTGCATACATCAGTGGCCAAACTCACCTATATGTACAGCCCAGAGGGTCTAGCAGAATAGCCAAACTTCACAGCACTAGAGAGCAACAATGTAGAAATGATACAAGGAGGTTATCAGAATACTGTCAAATGATATCCCAGTGTGGCTCTTTACTGTTACATTGCTGCTCAAGTATGCTGTGATGCTCTTTGATTACAGTGGGATATTTATTTATTTATTTACATTCTCTTATATACCGCGCTATTCTGCATCAGTGCGGTTTACATTGAACAAACTGAAGGGAGGCGCCATTAGTAGATCACTGTCTTGAATTCCAGCACGCCTTTGAGGAGGATCTCACCTGTTTTTGCATTGAGCAAGTTTTGACATCTCGCTTTGGGAGGACACGGGAACGAGCATTATTGTATGCGGAACAACGCTGGATTCACCAATTACAAACTTTAATTCCGGGAGGTCTTAATGCACGCATAGAATGGGAGGCGTGCTTCAGGTGATTCCTGTTCTTTAATGATTGACGCACTAGCTGGTCTTTAAATTTTTCTCGCATGCGCGGCTTCCCGAGTCACCAACATTAACAGCTGAAATTTGCAAGCTTCTAAGTCTTCTCAGCTCATTATTTAAAGGTATGCCTGAATTGTCTTTAGTGTGACAATGATTCTTCCTACTTTTTGAAGCTGTTTGGATGTAATGAAAGAAAGTTATGGTTTAGAAGATTTATTTTGTTTTTAGTGCGTCTATGAACGAGTTTCCCCTGAAGAAACCTTTAGGTGAAACGCATATGAACAGCGCGCTAGATGGTGTCGGGATTATGCCAGTTTTCAACATTCAAGGATTTGGCGGGCCCCTGTATGATCGACTTATGAGCCGTTTCAGAAAAGCTAAGTAAGTGTTGTTACCTTTTTTCAAAAGTCGCCAGCTTTGTTTGTTTCTTATGTACTGCACAAGATATTCACATTTGTTTTGATAAAATTTTATAAAAAAATCAATGGTGGAAAGGACGGTTGGAGGTCGGTGATGTATGCAAGGGGTTCTGTTCAGTGAGCATTAAAATTAGCCGCTGAGAGCCCGTAAGTTCTGAGACCTCACGTTGCCAAAAACACTGTTACACCACTTGATATATCATGTGATAATACATGGTTTAAGACAAAATAAGCAATTTCTCATTTTCACTTTCTGCAGCAAATTGAGAGTATATTTTTGACTGTATTTGGAAATATAGCTGATGACATCTAGACAGAAACCACAAGCCTCATCTACAAGCTGGGTATGTGTGTAGAGGTGGAGAGTGCAGTCCAAGACAACACCTACATTGCTGACCCTGGAGAAAGGAAGGTAGGACCACACACACAAAGACACTCTGATGAGAGGGGAGGGTTTAGGTGCACATATAGGATATTGATGCTTTGCCATTATTAATTTTACACAGTGGGATGACATGCAGCCATCAATGTTAGGTGGCAGTAAGACATAGGGGTGTGGTTTGGCAGACATAACTCATGCGTGGAGAGATATATTTGCAAATCATCAGCACACAGCTGGTAATGTAGGTCAAGGGATGAGATAGCCACACCAAGGAAATGTATATCGACAGAGGATAAGGAAGAGGCCCCTGGATATTTCCCTGTGGTACAGGAACTGACAGCAGGGTAGCAGAGGACATTGAGATACCAGAACACACACTGAAGGGGCAGTGGGCGCGATATGGGGGACACAGGATAGTACTACGGCCTTAGAGCCGAGCAGGGACATGATAGCAAGGAGACGGTTCTGTTCAATAGATTTTATGTCAGCAGAGAGATGAGGAAGGAGACAGACAGAGTACGGGCCCTTGTAGTTTGCCACACACACTTCAGTGATAACTTCAGCATGAAGCCAATCTGTACAGTGTGATGGGGAACAGTCAGTCTGCAAAGGATCTTGGGGGGTCTGCGAGCTGAGGATGTGAAGGTGCAGTGTGTGTTGCACAGCTCCAACATGACATACATATGTTTCTCTTGTGTTCCTCAATCCACAGGACATACTTGGTGACCCTCCTGGTGCTGTGGTGCATTGGCAGGGGACTGTATGTCATCCAACATGCAGTAGTTTGTGGTAGGTGGACCTACAGCTACTTTGTCTGTGACGACAGTCAGGGGGAGCACATGTCTGCAGTGATCTGTCATATTGTACATATGTTGTTGTTCACCTCTTTGCCCTGCACCTCCATACCCCATATGTTGCTGTTGGCACACATATCCACATGTGTTCCTGGCCAGTTCGTCTTCTCCAACACTGTCTCTGGGACACGTCCAACAGAGCTGCGAGTGTGTGCAGGTCCTAAGTGTTTGGGTAGTGGGCTGCACATACATTCTTCCCTGACATTGTAGCATCAGCCAACAGCAGTGTATCATTGCATTTGACAATCCTTTATCTTCACTAATCTCCAATTGTGCACATACAGGCCATATGCTACTGCTGGCACGCTCACCTTAGCATATTGTGTGGGTGTGTGTTTTTGGGTTGGCTGTGTGATGATACAGCATGCAGGCATTTTGCATTATCATGTGGTGTGAGGGGTCTGTACACCTGGGGAGCGGTGGTGACTGTGCTATCTCAACCTTACTGCTGTTTACCTTGTGAATATTGTGGACATGTGTTGTGTGTTGTGAGCTGACCTATCTCTTGTGTGCTGACAGACCACTGCACAACAGCATTTTTGTATCACAGATATTGCCATAATGTGGACATGCATCAACAGTGGCTGGACATGGGGACATGGTGATTCTACACATTTCGATGACATCTTCTCCCTTCACTGTGACGTGTTGTGGCCTTTGAGAGCCTCAGGGGATCCCAACAGACACTTGATGCAAACACATGGTAGGTTGCACCTTTGGTCTTTTGGCAGTGACATTAGCCTTTTAATGATTTACCGTTTGTTTCATGGACATTTCATGTTGGGTCTCTGTACACGAACGCTGATGCACATGGGGTGGAGCTGTGAAATGCCTGTGTAACATGGGCATGGACATGACCATATCCATGTGACACCCTCGTCTGTGGTTCCAATTCCAAATGTCCACAACATGCACTGTGTTCTGTGTTGTGATCATGTTATGTTTGCCTGTGTGACGTTTCATTACATACATATTGATATTTGACTCACTGCAAGCAGCATACCAATACATTGTTTATCCTCTTCTGACACAGGGCAGAGGACACACAAAGCACATCTACTACAGTGCATCCGGCGTCACCATCACCCACCTGTTGAAGGACACAACAACACCATGGAACTATTCTTGGGAAATGGTGCCATAGGATGTTTGACCTCTGCAAGTGGGACACATGCCTAGGATGGACAGTATTATTGTTGGACTGCTACTTTGGACATGACAGGCCTGTCCAACACACCGTTGCTGCCGTGCTCTGGCTGGGTGTCGTGTTCATCGCAGGAGACACACATGACCTTTCCAGTACTGTGGCATATTGGGATGTCACACTTGACTATGCATGCCCAGGTTTTCAAGAACAGTCTTAACAGGACTTGTTGGGTTGCAGACACCCTTTGCACTGTGGACACTGTGTATTGGTCCCCACGTGTGCATCAGGGACTGACATTGTCACTGTATGTTGTACATCCTTCTGACATTGTGGTGTTGTGTTTTGCCCATGTGTGTGACATGGAACGCAGGATATGCACATATTTTTGGTTCAACACAAGCATACAGCCATGTGTGTGGCACAGGGGGAATAATGGAGGGGTCCTCTTGTCCATGTCCGCCTACCCTCCCCTTGGACATGACACAGTATTTGCCACCACACCACTTTACTGCACACCAACATCTTGGATTGATGTTTGCACTCACCAAGGGTGTCACCGTGCATGTGTGGCATCACTGTATCATGTTTCAATGTACCCGGTGCATATGCATGTGACTGACTATGTTGGTGCAACACAGCATGTGTCACTATGGCTTCTCTGTGGGTTACTGTGACATGTTTGACCTTTCTTTCCATCTCTATATACAGGTTATTGTGTTTGTTTACTGTACAGACGTGACGCTCTGCATTGATTTACAAACCTAGCATTGCATGTCTGCACAGTCCTATTTATCCCCTGAGGTTCCGGCACTCACATTGCCTCATTATATTTGGTGTGTGGCAGTGTGGCTGTCCATTTACTTCCTTCATTTGTGCATTCCATGTACCGTGATATATGTGTACAGACACTGTATCCACACCAACCAGTGCAGGGGACCTTCTGCATAGTGTTATCGCTGCATGTTTCTGCGGTTTGTTTCATTTGAATGTGTTCATGTGCCTCTGCTACCTGTTAGCATATCCTCATTTTGCATTTGACCATTGTTTTGAGTTAAATTGTTGCTGCTTTGATTCCTATATCAGGCATTATGTGACAGCTGTAACATATATTTCGATATCTGTGTTTACACTTTCTTACTCTTAACAACATATTCTGTTTCATTTTTGTGCCTCCTGTGTTGGCAGACAGATATATTGCTATGAACAGATCATGACTGATTGACGGTGCATGTTGGGCCCTCATCATGCACCGCCTACTGTCTACATGCACACATATGTAACTGATGCATTTGGGGCGTGCAGCAGCATGTGGGGGGTGGGGGGCTAATGCATACTGCACACCATGCACCTAATGCACATTATCTCTCCTGTCCATCATCTGTAGATGGGCCAGTGACTTTTCTGTAACATGTGGGTTGCTGCCCTGCAAAATGTGTTTTTGATTTTTGCCCTGTTATCCAATCACCTTGATATTATGATAGGCGGTATCTACACTATCTCTGATGATTAACCAAAATAAATATATGTGTTGGGCATACATTTGTCTGTGCTGCTGCTTGACCACACTGACACACGTATTTAGTGATTTCATGGTCATGTACATGGCCCACCTGTGCTCACATCCTTGTATGGTGCCAGCTGTCTTGTGCTCTGTGCAGTGTTAGGGTTACATCTGTGTTTGGCCCATGCCTTTCTTTCTTTTCAACTTGGGTGACCTTAGTGCCCTTGGCCAACATTTCTTGAGTCACCTATACATCCTTGGGGCATCTTTAACCACACCTTAGATTCAGCCAGCTTGTGGGACACCTAATATGGTGCCTTGGGGGTTGACAACCTTTCAACACGCCCTCTGGGACACATTATAACCCGCCTTGGCTGACGTGGTGGTTTAGGATGTGCCTTCTGGTGCGCCCTAAAAGGTGCATTAGGTTATGGCACTGGGGTGTGGGTATTTTAACTAGCAGCACAGATTGTTGGACTGTTTCAAGCAGGAAAAGGAATTGCCTTGACCACCCTTATTCATTAGGCCCACTGGGGGATCAAACTCATGACCCCTGTCTCAGCAGTCATTGTATCAACCAGTGTGCTACACCTCTTTTGCTGTGATTGCAGATCGGCACACGAAGTTAAGGTTAACACGTGGTAACGTGCACGGCTCCCTCTATAGCGCGATAACAGGCACGGCGCACTTTATCGCGTAATAACCCGCGATTGCTATCTTAAGACCAGAACGCCCACTCCTTATATGGCATTCTTCACATTATCGCTGCAACTAGCGCCGGTAACATTAAGACGGTTTAGTAAACATATCCCTATGATAAGGTGGTATAGAAAACACATTAAGTAGATAAATAAATAAATACAATTTATCAAGTTGGTCCTAGTAGTAGGATCTTTGTACATCTGGGGCTTTGCATGAGAGATCAGAGCATAATATTCTCATGTAACAACCCTAGTGGTAGTCAAAGTGATCAGCTTTCAGTCCGCTGCCTGCCGCAGAGGATCAGGAGTAAAAGAGTCCTAGGGGTATGTTTACTAAACTGTCTTAACGTGCGCCTGGCGTTAGTGTGCAGGATGCCATAAAAAGAGTGGGAGTTTCAGTCTTAAAGTAGCAAAATGGGATTATCACACGATAACGTGCGCTGCGCACATTATCGGGCGAGACGCCGCTAAGCACGTTAACGCGCGGTAATCTTACGTAGGCGCGCAGACATGCAAACACAGAAACAGAGATGTAGTACAATGGTTAATACACTGACTGATGGTATGGGGTCATGCGTTTGATCCCCCAGTGTGCCTAATCCATAAGGCTGGCTGAGGCATTAGCTTTTACGTGTAAGTATTGATTTTTGAGACATTTTATTTGTAGTTTAATTAGTGCTGCCAGCAAACACACCCTCACGTGCCGTAACCTAAGGTGCCACATAAGGCACCCTATAAAGCACTCCATAGGGCACATTATAAAGTGCACTGTCCGCCAAGGCACCCTATAATGTCCCCTATAGGGCACCCTATAAGGCGCTTTAGAAGACACCTGATATGGCACCTTATAAGGCGCTTTCTAGGGCACCTTATAAGGTGCCTTATGGGGCGCCTTATGGTTACAGTACACTGAGGGTGTTTGTGCTGGCAGCACTATTGTACATTAAAAATAGACAATGCCTTGGACAGCCTTATCAAAGAACCCCACCATGGGTTTGAACCCATGCCCTCTGGCTCCATAGGCAGTGGGCTACAGCTCTACAGCTGCTAACAAACCCCTGGCTGGCTGCAGAAGGACTGCACGGCACCACACAAACTGTCTGCTGTGGTTACCAGGATAGGGTTAACCCACCCGTACCCATGATGCACTGCACATGCAAATCAGCAGTCTACAGATGGGCACAAGATGGGGTATGCACCCCCACAGCACCTCGGCCTGGTAGGGGGAACTGACCGTGTGTGGTACTGGCACAGAGTAGCTACAGACCGTCACATTGTGCAGGTACTGTGCTCACCCTGAGGGTGAGGTGGGGCGCCCAGCACCAGGTCCACAGCAACTTTCATGGCTGAAATATGCCATGCTGCAGGTCCCCATTAGTGCCACTGTGCGTGATAGGTAGTCCCTGCAGACACACCTAGGATACATCTGTGTTCTTCTGTATTTCTCAGTCATGTCAGAGTGGAGTGGCCTAGTGGTTGGGGCAAGGTATTTCAGGCTGGAAGGTCAGGGGTTCAAATCCCACTAGAGGACAGCAACCTTGGGCCAGAAAGACTGGGGTTTCTAGTCCCACAGGTGCTCCTTGTGGTCTTGGGCAAGCCATTTAACCCTCCATAGCCCATGTTCCCTGTAAAATAGTTATCTCCAAGTTATAATGCCCTGTTCAATGTAAACCACCTTGATATCATGAAAGGCGGTATATAAGAAATGTTAAATAAATAAATAAAATAAATAAATGTCTAGCCTTATGGGCTATGATGCACCCAGAATAGTGCATATCCTGTGTTGGTGCCATGGTTACATGATGTAGGTGAAGGGGGGGGGGGGTGTTTGGACCCATAGGCAGATTATGTACCACCACACAACCCACCCTCTGGGGCTCAGGGTAGGAAACAGTATCGCCCACCAACAGATCCACATTCTACCTCCCTGCAATGGTGGCAGTAGAGGGGACCAGCAACCCCAGTCCTGCTGGGGAACAGACACCCTATAGGGCAGGCAATGCAGAGCTGTACACATCCATAAAGCAATAGCAGACAGACAGTAGGCCTGGAAATGCTCAGCTGCCCCCCACCACTATCTGACATTCTCCAGCAGCAAGCCTCCAGCCGTTGCACCCTGCAAGGTGTGCCAGCAAGACACATACTAGCTGCAGACAGTTGGTGAATTGCTGTGCATCTCTTAGGGGAGAGAATAAAGTTTCCTCTTCAAGTCTGACCGAGTACCTTCATGTGGTGACCCACTGTATAAAATCTATACTAAATCTCAGCAAGGTGACACTACAATTGAAAAATGGTAGGAAAGAAAGAAGAATACATCACCCATGATAAAAAAGGTGTCCACCTGTAACTTAAGCACTAGGGCTAACGATGATGGCAGAGGTAGTGTTAGACACTGCAGATACAGATAATGTCCCTGCCACAGATAAAGGCCATGGTGAGTATGTTTATGAACCCACTGTAGCAGGAGATAAACCATAGAAAGGTTAAGAGGATTAAACTATAATAAAATGGACTGCTGAAGAGAAACAGAAAATAATATCCTGCTACCTTTATGCTGCAAGCCCTATATTTAAATCTAGAGGGTATCAGAGGAAGTGCATCTTGTGAAGATGTCTAGACCATATTCCAAATATGGATGCACCTGCACGCACGAAAGAGATGTACGGGTATCTCTGGACATGGGCGGGAGGAGTGGCACGAGGGCATGGCTGGTGGCATAAACATCTAAAGTGTATTCCGTCGAGATCCATTTATGTCTGCCAGATTATCTGTGCATCTCTACCTTATACCTCTTAAACTTGGAATAGGGGCAGGACATACTGCTCCAAGCCCCACTGCATCCCAACGAGATGTATGGCAGTGACACTGCGGTACCGTACCTGTGTGTCTGCAGTCTTGGAATGCACAGGATGCAGATGTACACACTGGAATGCAGAGAGGAGGAAGATGTACAAGATACAGGATAACGAATAGGCAGTGCCAGAGAAACAGGGGCAACTGATACATATGTCCACAGTGACTGAGGCAGAGGGAAACACAGAGCCCAGCAGGTGCATGAAAAAATGTTTAATGTATACATTACACAAGTTAACACCTTTACAATCAACACCAGTGCCCAACCAAGCCCACCACACACACCCAAGTTCCCCCAACAGCAAACCACAGACCGCCCCACCCCCACCCCACCATCCCCAACCCCCCACCACCACTATCCCCAACCCCCCACTCCAACAACAGGCAAGCAACCTCACCCAGGCCTACCTCTGACCCCCACATATCCTAACCTGCCTCTGACCTCTCCCTCACCCAGAGGTGACACCACTGGACCCCAGTGTTTGGCCATTGTGTGGTGCAGGCAATGGCACCCCCCTGAGACTGGGCTGCTGCTGCTCTCCCCACTGGTCTCTCCACGTGCCTCATGGAATGGGGGGAAGACAAGCAGAGGCCCCATACCTGAAGCATAGGGCCCAGGACACCCCATACTGGTGGACTCCAACACAGAAGCTGTCTGTGTGGACACCCTGCTGGTGGTTGGCAGCACAGATGGTAAAGGCAGACCAGCAGTGGAAGAAGGCACAGTAGTAGCAGCTGGTGTTGGAGGCGTGGACACAGAGGGCAGCACAGGTGCATCATTGGGGATAGGTGCACCCTGTGGCCTGTCCAACTGGGGGACCAGCAGGTCAATGTGTGCCCCAAGGTGGCACACTGAGGCATTAAGGCATTCAGTTGCTGCCAACTGCCATTCATGGAGGGCCAGCGGCTGTTCTTGCAGTGTCACAGTGCACCTGAGGAGTTGTAGCTTTTCACGCGCATGCGCCTTGTTCCCCTCCAGCTGAGTGAGCAAGCGCTCGGCACAGTGCATCAGCTATACATAGGTGTGAGGGTGGCGCTGCGCATGGCGACCATTGCTACCAGGTTGGATTGGGGGCTTAGGTGATGTTACGAGCTGGTATTCTGTGTCACCTGAACTAGTGCCCTCAGGCTCTGCACCACTGGCAGGCTCTGCACCCCCATACACAGGGGCTGCAGGCTGGGAGGCACCCCCCTCTGGTAGCACCACAGCCCTGTCCACTGACTGTAGCAGTGTAGGAGTGGCCAGTGGCAAGGCATGCGTGGGGCCAGCACTGGGTCCAGCATCCGTGGCAACACCTGTTGAAAGAAGCAGGAATGAACAACTCAGTGCTGACCTCTGCACGCAGCAAACCCCCCCCCACGCGCACACATGGGCTGAAGTGTTGCACAAAGGCCCCAGGGACACCACACCACACCACAAAGGTGGAGGGGCAGCTGGGAGAATGCAGCGCAGACCAGGGAAGTGCTGTCACCACAGAGCCACTCAGTGAGTCAGCAGAGGGAAATGTGACAGTACAGCATGCCCATGTGTACCCCACCCCATATCAGAGGGGACATATGTGAAAGGTGCAGTGGATGGTTCAATGGGTCCTCACACCATGGGTGCAGGTCTGGGGTGGGGGACATGCAGCAGGTGAATGTCAGCACAGACACGTACCTTTAACCGGTGGGTGCTATGAGGTGTCCATGACCCCGACACCCTCCAATGTGGTTGCATCAACAGTGGCCAGGACCTGCTGTTCAAGTTCGGTAAGGTGCATCCCCTGACCATCTGGGCCCACAGCATGTGCCTTCCTGCATGTGTCATGTCGCACTTGCCGCTACTTGCGCTTCATGTCCTCAGTGTCCTGATTGTTGTGGTAAATGGTGTTCACCTTACGGCATATGGCAAGCCACCTGTGCTGCCTTTCATATGTACCTACACAGACCTCATCGGTGCCCATAAGGACCCCGAGGTTGGCCAGTACCTTCTCAATGAGGAGGTTCTGCTCCTCGTCACTAAAATTATGCTTCCTGGAGGACACTTTGGGAGCCATGGCAGATCACACAGCAGCTCTGAAACAATAGTACCTTCAAGGAAAGCAGCATAGGAATAATGGCATTTCAAGGAGGTGTGGCTATACTGGTGTTACACGTTTTATAGCAGATGGATGTCCAGCACCGTACATGCCCAGATGTGTAGAATATGGAACACGTGTGTATGTGTAGATGCACGTCTACGTCTTTCTTTTCACATGAGCAACATGTCTACGACATCATGAAAGCTAACCTACATCAACATATCAGAGTCTACAACCACACTGCCACTGACACGGTAGGTACAAAGGGGGGATGATGTGACTGATGGTATGTGTGCTGGAGCCTATGCCCCTGATGCATGTTTGCAGTGCCAGTGGCCCTGTGGGAGACAGTGGCATGTAAGGACCATAGTGCAGAGGCCAGGTTCCCTGCACAGGCACATACCACAGAGTAGGCTGGTGTGGGCATGGGGCTGTCTGGGGCAGGGAGCAACTGGCTTGCAGTGAGACATGGCAGGACCTGACCACATGTCACCCCTATGCACTAGACTATCCCCACATCTGTGGCCCCATGCCCACACAACTGCACCGCGGGCACTGTATAGGGGGTGCACATGTTCTGACCCCACAGGCACATGCCTGTAGGTGTGTTGTCTCCAGCACCTGAACACCTAGATGCAATGGCATGTGTGGAGTGAAAGACACCCTAGCAGTGCATAGATGGGGGTGCACCTAATCCTAATGGGCATGTCCACAGGCACATATGTGACCATGTAGCAGTGCATGGTAGACAAGACACTGTATATAAGACTGTATAATAGCTCATGATGTATAATAGCGCACTATGTAGTGTAAACGGGGGCGCTGGTCATGAATGGCCACAGTCTTAGCAAAGGCAAAATATTATTATGACTTGCAAAGGATTGTGGGGAATGTAGTTCACTTATACCAGAATCAGCCGTTCACAAAATAATGAGTTGTGATGCTCGAGTGTAAGCAAAGAAAAACAGATTTTATTCATGGGGTTAATTCTCCCACACAGAATTAAAAGTAAACACAAAAGGACACTTGCTTCAAGTATTGTACTCAGGAAAAACAAAACATGATATAAGGTAACTGAACTTCTTAAGCAATAAATCAATAAAGACCTTGATGGGAAACAGGAAAGGTCTTTTTGATGGCTCCTGCTAATGACCTTCTTAGCAGTGCTCCAAAAGGCAAAAACAAAACCCAAAAGTAACAAAAAAACTGTTCTTTATCAAGGATAACTTTCTTCTATTTACACACACAAAAAAGAAGTTTCCTTCCAGAGCTCACGTGCACTTGTGCCTGGCTCAATTACCAATAATTAGCCAGCTGCAAACCCCTTTGCTGGTTCACTCTCTCTACGTGGCTCAATCCTACCCTAAAGCTTTCTTGCAGAGACTTTTCTGGGTAGATAAAAGAACAAGTTACAGTTCCTTTTGGTGGTTGTTGTATTAGTGAGAAACTACTTTAAAACAGCAGCCTAGACAGAGAGCAGTCCATGTATTCTAACTGATCATTTGAAATATCTCCTTCTTCCTCAAATATCATGGAATCAATATCATGGTCTGGCTCAGAGGAATTCCTTAATTGATCACTCTCAGGATAATATTTGTTTCCCTGCTGTCTTCCTGGAGAAGAGCTAGGGCATAGATCAAAGTTCATACCTGAGCTTCCTTTGCTGTTAGGTTTCCTCTCCAGGTATCCTAGCCAGTAGGTAATCCAGCTTTTATGTCCAGCCTTCCAATCAAGATCCCTGGACACTGGGTCTCTCTTCACATACCTTCTTGCACCGGTCTTAGGGCCCCTTCCAAATGCAGCCGTCTCCTTCAAAGGTGCCGTAAGGGAATTCCTGGCTTTATAACCCCACTCCTCTGGCTTCCTCCAGTCCAATGGAGTATGCTTGCCTCTGGAATCACTCCTAACACACGTACTGCTGTGGGCTCCTTCTTTAGACCTCCAAGATGTCTTTCTCTTCTTCCTTCCACGTTGCTTCTGCTGTTGTAGTCCTCTCTCTTCTTTCTCCTGTGGCTTCTGCTTCTGTCTCTCCTTGTTCTCCTGGTTCTGTCTGCTCTCCCTCTTTGTAGAATATCCTTTACTTTTAACTTGCTTAGAGGGACACTCCACCCTAGCACAGCCCAGGTGTGCTGAATCAAGCCCTGCCCTTGGAGATGAGTGATTGGGGATTACCTCATAGCTGTTTGAAACCTGGTGCATTCTGGGACTGGTAGTCTTTTATGAAAACATTCTGTTTTAGTATTTCTACCAGCAAAGACAGGTTGCTTGTTCAGAGCCAATTCACCTCTTTTATATCTCCCTCCTGAACTATGATAAGCTTCCTTATCACAGTAGATAAACCAAATCTAATCACATCCCCGCCAACACATACACACCACTCTGTACACTGTGTGACATGGTGGATTCCTCCAGCCCTGTAGAAAGAGCCAAAGAGGAGGAATCAGGGGCAGTGCTGGAGTATAAACAAAAGCACATGGCTGGTAGTTACCAGGGAAACCGAGCACAGGAGAAAGAAACACGCCCTTGCTACCGTTTAGCTCAGGACTCAAGAGCTAATTCAGAGCACCTGCTAGGGGGAGGAGTCAGGCACTACCCTAAAGGGCAGATACAAAAAAAGGCCTCAGTGGGAAAAAGGGAGAGTCCGTTAGAAGCTGGAAGGAGAAGTTCATTGGAAGCTGGAAGGAGAGATACATTAGAAGCTGGAAGGGAGTGTCCAGTGGAAGTTTCAGTACTTACAAGGCCAGCCGAGGGTTCCGGTGAGAAGCCAGCTAACAACCCAGGAGGAGGACCAGGGAAGAGTCCAGGTTCCAAGCCCAGGGCCAGAGCTGAGTTCAAAGGTAAAAGGAGAACCTTTTAATTTAATTTTTAATTTAATTAGCAGGTTTTTATATACCGCAACTTCCATAGATCAGTTGCGGTTTACAATGAACAACAATGAACAAGCAAGGCTGTTTTACAAGGAACGGCAGTAAACATCATGCTGTTTTTACTTATAACAGTGTCAACAATAATAACAATTTCGGTAATAACAATAATGGGTTCAATCTATCAGAACAGATTGATAGTTGAGAACTATATACATTGAACATGTTTAGAACTAAAATACAGTTTTAAATAGAATCTCTTTTACAAAGCTTTATTCAAGAAAAGGATACGGCAGAAGCAAGCCAGGCTGTCTGCAATATCCTGGGGATTACCAAGAGGAGAGAAAGCCAGGAAGGCAGTTTCAACACTCATTGCATAAAGTAGGGGGAGATTCCACTACCGGGTGCAAAGCCCAGAGAAAACCCTTTGCAGCCACGCACAGAGGTAAGCCCAAAGGCTGGGATTTTTATAATCAAGGTGATTCTACTTACCCAGAAGGTTGGGGCATTGATTATAATGACTGTAATGAAAAGGACTGTTTTAAGCAGTACATGATTCAAGAATATAATACCAAGCTTAAAGCAGAGAGGAAGGGCGGAGCCCAAGAAACCACGATACAAACATTTCCTATCTCTCAGGAGGACTTAATGGAAATAGAGCCAGGTTTTGAATGTGTCTCTGAAGATATGATGGACTGTACGTTTACAATATCTGATGAAGTATTATCCCTGCGCTGAATGTATGCCTTGCAGAGAAGTACAGAGGTATTGAGATAAAAAGTACAGAGCCGGGAAAACAGAGCTGTTTCATTCTGTTTGCTGAGAAGCAATTGTTTTGTGCTGAAGAAAGCTGTTTATGTTGGAAACTTTACTTTGTCCTTTTGCCAGAGGTGTCTGGTTTTGTTACCTTTATTTCCTTGTTGAAAATCCGCCCCGGGAGGGGAAATAAATCCTTGTTGCTTTAACCACTTTTTGAAGTCACACTACTCTTCCTTGGACAGTAACCGAAACTACATATCCCAAGAGGCTTTGCTTTAGGAACTTGTAGAGTAGCTGTTCAGGAAGAAAAACAACCCGCTTAAACCCTACCTGCTCTTGCTAGAGGGCACTAAAGAAGCGGGGTCACAACTGCATGAAAACATTTGCCCCCTTGATTGTTTGCCATGGAAAATGCTTTGATTGAATGATAAGGCGGTATATAAATACCATTAAATAAATAAATAAGTAAGTCACCCACTGGGTGCCCTGGTAGCATGTGCAAGGGGAGAGGGTGCAGGGCCAGTGGTTTAGTGCATCACCTGCCCCCTGCCACCCACAGGGGGCATTGGGGAAGACTTGGTGGCACACCCTCAGGGCCTGGACTGACCAACGACCTGTCTCATCCTCCCACAGGTTCCAGGGACAGCTGCCAGGTGTTGATGATGGCACATGAGAGGACCAGCACCATGTTTGCCACTGCCCTTCTGGTGATTGCTGACTGTGAGTGCTGGCATGCTGTATGCCACCACCCTTATGCCAGGGTCCCCAGAAAACACAGGGTCTATTACATGCCGCAGCACCCTCACAATGTTCTCTTTAATCTGTGCCAGGTCCGCCGCCATCATTCCTGCCGGTGGGGGGAGGGGGCAGAGCGTCAATCGCTCTGTACCCCTCCCCCCCCCCCCCACCGGCAGGAATGTTGGTGGCAGACCCAGTGCAGGTTAGAGGGAACATTGGTTCCCAGGCTTCACGCCCAGTACCAGGGCATCAACGATGAGCTGTGCTGAACTCGGCACAGATTTGACCGCACAGCAATCCATGACCTGTATCAGGAGCTGGGACCACTAGATGGACCATACTAGTCCTTATCTGCCATCATTTATTATGCTACGCAGGCACACAAACAGGACACAGTGCCTGTCCATGTGAAGGTGCTCACAGCTCTAGTCTTCCTGGGGACAGGCAAGTTCCAGTCTGTTGTGGCAACATCAGCTGGGCTGAGCCAGACAGCGGTGTCATGCAGCATCAGCCAGTTCCTGGATGCCTTTGCGGGATATCCTGCACAGTACATCATCTTCCCATGCACCCCACAGCAGCAGCAGCAGATCATGCTGGCATTCAGTGAGATCTCAGGGTTCCCATCCATCCTCGGGGCTATTGACTGCACGTGTGGCCCTCTGCCCACCGTGCCTGCAAAAGACAGCATATAGGAACCGGAAGGCCTACCACTCACTGAACATGCAGGTTGTCTGCAACACCCAGATGGAGATCCTAGATGTCGTGGCACACTTCCCTGGCTTGTGCCACGATGCTTACATTCTGGCTCAGTCAGGGATATATGCAGACTTTGAGGATGGTACCATCACCAGTGGCTGGCTACTTGGTGTGTGGACACAGGATGACGTCTCACGCACATGCATGCATACCTCAGAGGCACAGGGGCATGGTCAGCCGGGTGCATGCAGGCAGGCCATGCCCACAGGGGGGCCACACCATGGCTGTGGGTTGGCCATATATGGCAGGGAGCACCACTGGTGCACTTGCCATTTCATGGCCATGGGGGGACTGGCCACAATCACCACATAGACGTTTTGGGGGCTGGGGCATTGCCATAGCTGGGGATGCACAGTGCTCAGGGCTGGCTGGCCCCAGGCATGGGGTGGGGTACCACATGGCACAGTTGCAGCGTACATGCATGTTGGACAGTGGGGTGGCATGTGGTGCATGGGTATGCCAACACTTGCGTAGCTGGCCATGGCGCAACATGTTGGCATTCCTGCTACTGTTATTCTCTGCAGGTGACAGGGGATACCCACTGAGGGACTGGCTCATGACCCCCGTTGTCAACCCACGCACACCTGAGGAGCTGAGATACAACTGGTGACACCAGCTGACTCACTCCACCATTGAGCATACATTTGGTCTGCTGAAGAGCCTCCTCCGTTACCTTGACCAGTCTGATAGTGAGCTGCTGTACACCCCAGCCAAGGTGTGCAGGATATTCCTGGTGTGCTGCATGCTGCACAACTACGCCCTGTGCCAGAGGCAGCCTATGCCTGATGCAGCAGTCAGTGAGCCTAAGGGCAAGGTGGATGACATTGTGGCCCCCCAGCCTTCTTATGGTCCTACCTACCAATGTACTGTGGCGACAAGGAGGACCATGGAGACGCACTTTGTTTGAGGTAGGATGCCCATGCTGGCAGAACAGGGGGGAGGGTGGCAGGGCTGGGCATCAGCAGGCAGACCCCATGTGCACATACCTAGATCCACTGTCCCATGAGTCATTCTGGCTACTGCAGGTGGTCACCACCCCCCACATATCCCAGTGCGTGCTTTCTGGTCCCAGGTGTATAGCCCTCCCCACCTGCACCCAGCCAACCATGTGCCCCCATGAGGGGCACACCTCTACCTCCCATGCAGGTACCCTGACACAGCCAGGCACGTGTTCCACCACACACCTACACTGGTGGTGTGTTCCCCCAGCTCCTGTGCACTACCAGTCTACACACCCTGTCCAGTCCTGGACATCTGTGGCTGCATCCAGCTGCAGCCCAGCTCATCCAGTGCATGGGTACATCCATTGCGCTGCCGCTGCATCCCCTGTACCCCTGCCCCAGCCGGCCAGGCAACTGCAGACACCTGCCCCTCCACTGTGGCCAGTGCAGACAGACAGGCCCTGTGTGTGCAGGGGAGGCACCCACCTTTACACCCCATCTCCTCCTGCCATATTCAGTTCAGTGGCATGCCTGCTGCCCACTGCACTTATTCAGCCGTCTAGCACCTGTTGGTACTCCGCATGCTCGGTTGTAGGGAAACATGACTGTACATGCTCTTCCCAGCCACACATTTGGGCTCTGTGTGCTGCCGTGCCCCCTGTGGCCCCCAATCAGGATGTCCATGCCCTTCTGCACCCGATCAAAATGGGATGCACAGGGGCAGACGTGATTCAGATCCCATGGATTTGCCCTGTTTGATTTCCAAGCACATACCTAGGAGTGTTTTATTCTGCACTCTCAAGTACCATTGAGTGTATGTTCATTTCAACTCATCTGTTGATAAGTGGTCACAGTCCCCTGAAGAAGGCCGGTGTGGCCGAAACATGTGTAGGGCTGACCCCCTCAATAAACGTTGTTCCTTCCAAGGGTTCCTCGTTGCCTGCTTTCTTTTTTGTATACCATTACCTGCGTACACTGGACCCAGTCACATCATGCTGCCACATCTCCGGTGCTACCTCACCCCAGTCCGTAGCTTGCCCTGGTTCCCCAGGCCTCCTCTGGCCTGTGTGCCTGCATTGCTGACTGGCCAGGTCATGGTCCGAGGGGGCCACAGGGACATTGCTGCCTGCAACATTCCTCTGGGATCCTGCTGCATTTGCTGCCTGCCCTGTGATGCACATCGTGGGCCTTGCATGATGGTTTCAGACCTGGCAGCTGACCTGTCCCATTATATGATTGTGGATTGTGCATTTGGGCTGCAGCAAGCCAGAGGGGCACTAACTTGTGTGAGGTGTGGTACCTCTGTACACATTTCAGGGGTGGGACCTGGCCATGAGTGTATCTGATGATCTTACCGGGGCTGGTCAGATGGGCTAGGCAACAGCAGATGGTACTGGGATGCCTGGGTGCATTGGGAAAGGTATGGACAACAGAGAACAGGTGGTGATAACACCTCTGTACACAGTGCATTGCAAAGGTATTTATCCCCTCTGTGTTTGTCCTGTTTTGTCACATTACAACCTGTGGACAGATACTCCCATCTCCGCTGTGGATCTTTGCAGCTCCTTCAGTGTTCTCCTTGGTATCCTTGTGGCATCTCTGCTTTATGCCCTCCTTGCCTAGTCTGCGAGTTTTGGTGGATGGCCTTCTCTTGTCAGGTTTGCCATGGTGCCATAGTCTTTATATTTTGTTTTAGTGGAGTTCATGGTGCTCCATGCTATATTTGGAATTTGGGATATTGTTTTATGCCACAACCCTGATCTCTATGTCTCAGCAACGTTGTCTCTGGCCTGTCTGGAGTGCCCCTTGGTCTTCATGTTGCTTGCTTAGTGGTGTTGCAGAGTCCAGGCCTTTTAGAACAGGTATATTTGTACAAGCATCATGTGACAGATCATGTGACACTGCTTGCACACAGGTGGACCCTGCTGCCCTACTTATGTGACATCTGTAGTTAATTGGTTGGACCTGATCTTATTTAGGGATTTCATAGACAAAGTGTTGGAAACATATGCACTCACATCTTTTTAGGTTTTACTTGTTTTTTATGTATACAAGGTATTTTATTATCATTTCACTTCACCGATTTTAGCTATACTGTTAGGTCCCTTACCTAACATCCAAATGACCCTCCATTTTCATTCCAGGTTGTACATCATGCAACAAAAAGAACTGAAACTGAAACTTCTGCAGGCCACTGTGGGTCTTCAGTGCATCCACATTTGTGGTTTTGTATGCAATTCCGGTGCCCCCCCCCCCCCTTCCAAAGGATGTTCACAGGTTGAGGTCAATACAGAGGGTGGCTACTAATATGGTTGGTGGTCCACAATTTGGCCATCTGAAGACAGACATATAGATCTTTTAGGTATATGTTGGCGGGTCAGCAGGATGGCAGTGATATGATTGCAACATTTGTATACCTCCATGGCATATATGCACAGGTTGGGCGCCTCCTTTGATTGTCAACAAGGTGACATTGAATGGGAGTGGTAGGGGATAGACCCAAGTGTAGTATTCAGGGATATTTCTTTGCAGACACAGTGGTGGCTGCATGGGATAGTCTCCCATTGGAGGTGGTGGTGCTGTGGACAGTATTTGACTTCATATGGCATGGGGTAGACACAGGGATCTCACACTAATGAGTGAATCATTTGTATGGTATGTGATTACATATAGTTAAGATATGAGTATATTTATTGTATTAATTCAAGTGGTCTTTTTGCATTGTGGGTTTTAGACATATGTTAACTGTTTGCAAATTAGTGGTGATATTATCAAGACAGTGTATGTGGGCACGTTTTCAAGCTTACACGTCTGCGGCATAGTCACGGACATGTACATGCGAGTTCCATGGGTAGAGCGGTCTGCCTTGAGTGCACGCTGCACGTGTAATGACATATATGTCTGGTGCCATAGTCTGTGTGCGTCAGCATGTCATTGCGGCCGGGCACGGAATCCTGTCTTCGGTAGGGACGTGCATGTGTTGTGTGTTTACCTCCATACTGTCCAGCTTGCAATTAGTTCTCTCTCTTACACATTCCAAGTTCATATCCCCATTTAACATTTAATGTTTTAGCTGCCTGTCTTAGTACCTGTTTAATACCTGCTCCGTGGTTCTCAGTTCTATGTAAACTACCTGTTCCAATTAAATTGTTTCAACTGTTTCATGTTATATGTAAACCGCACTGATTTTAAAGAGTGCGGTACATACAAGCAAATAAATAAATAAATAAAATATACAAATAGAATGTGCCAATAAGAAATGTAATAAATGTATGATTACTTGAAAGTAATTACTTGTCCCCAGACTGGAGACCATAGCAGGGTCTAGGCACTGGGTCTAGTTGGTCACGGGTTGGGTCAAAAAGCAGCAAGAAATGTTAGGCAATCTTAACTTGGAAAAGGCTACATGGCTTGGGGCTCTTGTTTAATTTAATAAGCTGCACCTTGTTTATTCAAATTTGACTATCTCTTACTTACTAGAGGGTCAGGGAAGGGTACAGTCCAATGCTATACCAACATGGATCTCCGCAGTTAATTCTCTGCTGCTCCTGCTTTCATGGAACTCAAGCACATCATTTCCACAACGTGCCTGAACTCCACCATCCCAGAAAAAATAAGAGACTGCAGCACAAGGATCGTGTGCTACAGTTGAGCCATGGAGTCACAGCCATAGTTAATACTAATAACAGTGTTAATGGAGCAGGGGTTCTCAACCCAGTCCTCAGAGATAGGAAGCTCATACAAATCGATGTCAATCTCATGTCTATTCATTAACAATATTCTGAAAACCGGAGTGGCTGGGTGTGCCTGAGAACTGAGCTGAGATCAACTGCATTAGTCTAATGAAATAAAGCTTAGAAGTTTCTAGTCAACCACTTTGTTTTCTTTAACATTATTTCTATCTGTGGTTTAACATACACCTGAGCAGTCTTGAAGGACTACCAAAAGGGACTGCTATAGTTGGAAATAGATCTGCACTTGTAAGTATTTATCTTCAGGAATATGCTCTAAATCTTGAGGAAAAAGGGAATTCTTTGGGTTAAAGCTGATAAATCTGTGTATTATAGAATTCAGTGTTTTTGCTGTCAGTCAGGTCTTAGTACTATCAGAGAGCTTTTCATTTAAATCAAATCAGAGTCTAGCTTAGCATACGAGGAGAATAGTCTCTGAGTAGAAAAAAATAAACTTGTTTCCAGTGACCTTTACAAAGAAGCTTTCCAGTTAGGAGGCAAAAGATCTCTGAAGTTCTCTTAAATAGGTGTTAAAGGCAAGTTACAGATCAAAGGGGCAATTTGAAAGGCTCCATCTATCAAACCGTCTTCTTTCCCTCCCACCCACCCCCAGGATATTCTTAGCTTTATAGGCTCTTAAACCTATTAAAGGGAAGGAGGTGCCCATATTCACTTTCAGGTGCGGCTGGTTATCCTCATCGGGAATACATTAATTAGGGACTTGAGATTAATTAATCTTGAGGTGAACAAAGTCCATTAAACGTACTAGGTATAGTTGTATTCGTATAAGCATCCCCAGCAAACCTAAGTAAGTAAACAACTTAAATACCTAAACAAAATCTTAAAACTAAGATGCAGAGAGCAGTCCAGCAGTGAGATGGGAGCTTTCCAATCTTTTCATTGAGTATCACATGGATGATTTTCTCCCAGTTGGTGAAGGGTCTTACTTGTGCACTAGGTACAAGGAACTCTTTGCTCTCAGAGAACAAGTCCGATCTCTGGAGGCTCGAGTAGCAGATTTGGAGGAAATAAGGAAGACAAAGAGGTATGTAGATAAGACTTACAGGGACATAGTACTGAAGTCCCACCTCCAATCTGGCAGCCTCCCTATTGCCATGGAGGAAAGAGGTCAGGTGACAAGAGAACATCTCCCTGGTGTGGCAGAAAGTGATTCTGTAACTAGGATCTGTCATCTAGGTGATGTAAAACCCTCTTGAACTGGGGAGGTTTCCCCAGGGCCATGTGCCCATGAGGGAAGGGTTTGAACAGCCGTTATAGTTGGTAATTTGATCATGTAGATAGCTGGGTGACTGGTGGACATGAGGATCGCCTGGTAACATGCCTACCTGGTGCGAAGGTAGCAGACCTCATGCTCCATCTAGACAAGGTTTTATATAGCGCTGGGGAGGAGTCTGCTTTCTTGGTACATGTCGGTACCAATGACATAGGAAAGTGTGGAAGGGAGGTTCTGGAGGCCAAATGTAAGCTTTTAGGTAGGACATTAAAATCCGGAACTTTCAGGGTAGCATTCTCTGAAATGCTTCCCATTCCACTCACAGGACCCGAGAGGCAGGCAGAGCTTTGGAGTCTCAATGCGCGAATAAGACAATAGTGCAAGAAGAGGGTTTTGGATTTGTTAGGAACTGGGCACCATTCTGGGGAAAGGAAGGGCTTTTCTGAAGGAATGGGCTCCACCTTATCTGGGATGGAACCAGGCTGCTGGCATTAACCTTTAAAAAGAAGATAGAGCAGCTTTTAAACTAGATAATAGGGGAAAGCCGACAGTCACCCATGAGCACATGGTTTGGAACGATGTATCCTTGAAGGATACTAGCAAAAGACTGAAGTTAGGGCATATCAAAAAAGAGGTTCCAATAAAGACAAAAGTAACCCAAATGCCCTTAAGTATCGAGCAGACAGATTCCAAATTACCCCTGCCTACCGATAACCAAATTAATATGAATAAAATATAACCTCTAAAATGCTTGTATGCAAATGCTAGAAATCAAAAAAATAAGATGGGAGAGTTAGAATATATAGCACTAAATGAGAGGTTAGATATGATTGGTATCTCAGAGACATGGTGGAAGGAGGACAACCAGTGGGACACTGTGATACCGGGGTACAAACTATATTGTAATGATAGAGAAGATCAAATAGGTGGAGGGGTTGTGCTCTATGTTAGAGAGGATTAAAGTTATGCAGAAAACAAAATTCACTGTAGAATCTCTATGGATTAAAAAGGGGAATGGGAAGGCGATGGCAGTGGTGGTGTACTTTCGACCACCTGACCAGAATGAACAAATGGATGATGAAATGCTCAAAGAAATCAGGGAAGCAAACAAACGTTACAACACAGTAATAATAATGGGTGATTTCATTTAACCCAGTATCGACAGGGTCAGTGTCAGAGCAGGACATGCTAGGGAGATAAAGTTTCTAGATGAAATAAATTACCACTTCTTGGAGCAGCTGGTTCATTAACAGACAAGAGGGGAAGCCATTTTGGACCTAGTCTTAGTGGAACACAAGATCTGGTGCAAGAGATAAGGGTGTTGGGGCCACTTGGCAACAGTGATCATAGCATGATCGCGTTTAATTTAATAAATGAAGGAAGAATGCTAAGGAAATCCACAGTACTACCTTTTAACTTTCAAAAGGGAGACGATGATAAAATGAAGAAAATAGTTAAGAAAAAAACTAAAAGGAGAAGCTGCAAAGGTTAAAGATTTATATCAAGCATGGGCATTGTTTGAAAATATTATCTTGGAAGCCCAAACCAGCTGTATTCCATACTTTAAGAAAAGTAGAAAGAAATCCAAAAAACTGCCAGCATGAGAATTTGAAAAAAAGCTTGCTGTGGAAGCAAAAATGCATAATAAAAACTGTTTCAAGTACATTTGTAGCAAAAAAACCTGTGAAAGAGTCAATTGGATCATTAGATAATAGAGGTGTAAAAGGGGCACTAAAAAGGGACAAGGCTAGAGCGGAAAGACTGAATTAATGTTTTGTTTCAGTCTTTACTGAAGAAAACGTAGTGAAATTACCCATGACTGAAATGGTATTTAAAGGTGATGCATCGGAAGATTTAAAAGAAATATTGATAAACCGGGAAGATATATTACAACTATTTGATAAACTAAAGAGTAGCAAATAACCTGGACCAGATGGTATACATCCGAGAATGTTGAAAGAATTGAAATATGAGATTGCAGACCTACTATTAGTAATCTGTGAACTATCATTAAAATCATCTGTAATGCCTGAAGATTGGCGAATGGCCAATGTAACGCCAACTTTTTAAAAGAGTTCCAGGGGTGATTCGGGAAACTACAGACCAGTGAGCCTAACGTCAGTACCGGGCAAAATGGTAGAAACCATTAAAAAGAACAAACTTACTGAGCATGCAGATAGATAGTCATGGTTTAATGGAAGAAAGTCAACATGGATTTAGCCAAGAAAGATCTTGTTTTACTAATCTGTTATATTTTTTTGAAGGTGTGAATAAACAGGTAGACAATTGATACAGTCGATACAGTGTATCTGAATTTTCAGAAAGCCTTTGAGAATGTCCCTCATGAAAGACTCTTGGGGGTATGTTTACTAAACCTTCTTAACGTGCGCGCCGCGTTAGTCTGCAGGATGCCATAAAAGGAGTGGGCGGTCCGGTCAAAAATAGCAAAATGGGATTAGTGCGCGCTGCGCTGCGCGCTCTTGTGCGCCGCGCACATTAGCGCACGAGTAACGCGCGCAGGAAGCATAAGCAGGCGCGCTGATGTGCAAACAGAGGAACAGGGCTGCAGTACAATGGTAAAGACACTAACAGACAGTGTAGGGGTCATGGGTTCAATCCCCCACTGTGCCCAATGAATAAGGCTGGCTGAGGCACTACCATTTATGTGTAATATTGCATTATGAGGCTTTTTAATTTTATTTTAATTACTGCTGCTAGCAAACACACTCTCAAAGCGCTGTAACATAAGGTGCTGCATAAGGCACCCCATAAGGTACCCCAGAGGGCCCATTTTAAAGTGCACTGTCCACCACGGCACCCTACAATGTTGCATAAAGGGTGGCCTATAGGGCGCCATATAGGGTGCCCTATGAGGCACGGCAAGGTCATAGCACTGTTTTTGATGGCAGACTGTGCAATGTAACGCATGGAAATCTTAAGTAGGTGCGCTGACATGCAAGGAAGAACAGCAGTGTAGCACAATGGTTAAGGCAATGACTGATGATACAGGGGTCATGAGTTCAATCCCCAGGGTGCCTAATACGTAAGGCTGGCTGAGGCATCAGCTTTGGCATGTAAGTATTGTTTCCTGCGGCACTTTATTTGTATTTTATTAATTGCTGCCAGCAAACATACCCTCATGTGCCGTAACCTAAGGTGCTGCATAAGGCACCCTATAAGGCAGGGGTCTCAAACACGCGGCCCGAGAGAGAACGTTGTGCGGCCCGCGACGGCTTCTGCTGCTGCTGCCGTTGCCGCCGTGGCAACGGCAGAATCGACGGTCAATTTAAAAAAAAAAAAAACTGGCTTCTGCTGCTCAAGCAGCAAAATCAGCTGTCCTGCGGCCCCTTCCTCTCTGCCCGGAGATCCCCGAGAGTGCTCCATCAGCGGGTGCTTTTCAAGCCGCGAAGAGAGTATTTCCCTCTCGCGAGGCTTGAAAAGTGACTAGGTTTAAGCCGCGCGAGAGGGAAATACTCTCTTCGCGGCTTAAAAAGCACGCCGCAGATGAAGCACACTCAGGGCTCTCCGCACAGAGGGGAAGGGGCCGCGGGACAGCTGATTTTCTGCTGCAGCAGCAGAAGCCAGGTTTTTTTTTAATTTACCTGGGGGGGGGTGTAGGACTGGAAATGGGCTATTGGCGCGGGGGGGGGGGGGGTATGACTGGAAATGGGCTATTGGCAGGGGGGGGGGGTATGACGGGAAATGGGCTATTGGCAGGGGGGGGGTTATGACTGGAGATGGGCTATTGGCAGGGGGGGGTATGACTGGAAATGGGCTATGGTGGGGGCAAGGACTGGAAATGGGCAGGGGGGGGTTAGGAAGGACTGGAGGTGGGCTGATGGTGGGAGTTAGGACTGGTAATGAGCTATGGAGGGGCTGACTGAAATGGGGTAATGGGGGTTAGGGCTGGAAGTGGGCTATTGGCAGGGGGGGTTATGACTGGTAATGGGCTATGGGGGGGTAAGACTGAAAATGGGGTGATGGGGGGTAAAACTGGAAGTGCGCTATGGGGAGGTTAGGACTGGTAATGGGCTATGGGGGGTCTAGGACTGGTAATGGGCTGGGGGGGGTTGCTAGGACTGGAAATGGGCTGAGTGGAAGGGGGGCTTGAACTGCAAATGGCTGATGGGGAGGGGGGCTTGGAATGGAAATGGGCTGTGAGGGGAGGGAGCTAGGATTGGAAATGGGCTGATGGGGGGCTAGGATTGGAAATGGGCTGATGGTGAGGCTAGGATAGGACTGGAAATGGACTAATGGGGGGACTAGAAGGGAGCGGATGCTGGGTGGGGCTGGAACTAGAAGGGAGCTGATGTTGGGGGAGGATTAGAATGGGATGGAGCTGGGAAAGTGAAATGGAGAGGGGAAAAATATTTTGTCTGGGAGAGAAGACAAATCTACAATTGGCCAGGTATTGGGAGAGTAAGTGGGGATTGAGGATGGAGGGGTAAAATTTGAGTGGATGAAATAGGAATGAGGAAAGAGAAAAAGGAGAAAGATTAGTATGTTAAAGCAGATGTAGAGAGAGAATGGAAAAAAAACTAGGAGAGAAGAAAGGGCAAATGGACAGCAGACGATGGAGAGTTAGCAGAAGACATGAAGAAACCAGAAGAAAGTGGCTGGAACAATTGCAACTGAAAAAAATGCACAAAAGGTAGAAAAATATCTCTTTATTTTGAATTTATTAACTGGAATATGTCAGCTCTGGGAAATGTGCATCATTAATGTTTGCGCTTTGTTTAGTACAAGAGGAAATTAATTTATAGTTTTATTTCTACAGTGTTGTTGTACATTCCAAGTTTGGCTTTTGGGGTTCCCAGTTTAATTATTGTCTTCTTGTTTCTAAATCTTTTAGTCTTTCTTTATCCATACTCATTAAAGAGGCATGTTTACTAAAAGTTAGTGTATGGTAACATTATGCAAATATTTATGCAAATGAGGCCCCTTATGCAAATGAGGCCCCGCGTCTTATGCGGCCCCCGGGTTACTTTACAAGTCCTCATTTGGCCCTCAAAGCAATTTGAGTTTGAGACCCCTGCTATAAGGCATTCCATAGGGCACATTATAAAGTGCACTATCCACCACGGCACCCTATAATGTCCCCTATAGGGCACCCTATCAGTCGCTCCATAGGATACTGTATAGTGCACCTTATATGGACGGTAACCATAAGGTGCCCTATAGGGCGCCCTATAAAGCGCCTTCTGAGGCACCTTATGGGTACAGTACGCTGAGGGTGTTTTTGCTGGCAGCACTACTGTACATTAAAAATAGATAATGCTTTGGACAACCCTATCAAATAACCCCACTGTGGGTTTGAACCCATGACCTCTGGCTCCACTGGCAGTGAAGTAACCAGTGGGCTACAGCTCAATAGCTGCTAACAAACCCCTGGCTGGCTGCAGAAGGACTGCAAGTCACCACACAAACAGTCTGCTGTGGTCACCAGGATAGGGTTAACCCACACATACCCATGATGCACTGCACATGCAAATCAGCAGTCTACAGATGATCACAAGATGGGGTATGCACCCCCACAGCACCTTGGCCTGGTAGGGGGAACTGACCGTGTGTGGTACTGCATTCACCCTGAGGGTGAGGTGGGGCGCTCAGCACCAGGTCCACAGCAGAGAAAGGCCATGCTGCAGGTCCCCAGCAGTGCTAATGTGTGAGATAGGTAGTTTCTGCAGACACACCTTGGATATATCTGTTTGTCTCAGTCAGGTGTCACCCCTATGGACCCCTAGGAGGATTATGTACCACAACCTCCTCCTCCTCCAGGGCTGAGGGTGGTAAACAGGGTCTCCCACCAACAGATCCACATTCTACCTCCCTGCAATGGTGGCAGTAGAGGGGACCATCAACCCCAGTCCTGCTGGGAAACAGACACCCTACAGGGCAGTCAATGCAGCTCTGTACACATCCATACCGCAATAGCAGACAGACATTAGGCCAGGATACTGCACCCCACCACTATCTGATATTCTCCTGCAGCAAGACTTCTGCCACTGCACCCTGCAAGGCACTCCATCAAAACACATACAAGCTGCAGACAGTCTGCTAGCTAGTCCATAGTGCATGTTCCTGGTGGAAATGCATGCACCCAGAACTGGGATGTCAGCATACACACCAAGCAGATAAGTCAGTGACTGGGCCCCAAAAGGAAACCCACAAATATCACAAGAGAAAAATACTATATAGCACTATGGGGGTGCCTAGCCATGCTGTGGTCACTGCACAGTCAGGGTGAGAGTGATCTCCCAGCAGGACATGCTGTGGCCACCCTGTCTGTGCAGGTGGTGGCCGGGCACTACAGTGTCCCAGCCAGTTCCCTATGCCCCGTGCAGATGCATCCTGGCCAGGCCACCCTGTCCGGGCTATACCCATGGTACCTTGCTCCTCATTATGCACATTGGCAGGCCAATACTGGCAACAATGCTGGCAGTGTGGGCTGTGGAGGGTGTTTGCAGCCACCACACACTGGATAGACAGACACACACACCCACACCTATGCCAGCATTGTGCTACTATAGAGGAGTTTAGCAGCCCTGGCCACCACACCAGTCCTGGGCACAGTGCAGGCATGGATATGGTACGCAATACTGTTGGGGGTCACTCCCCAGGGTGGTAAACACTATCAGAGACCAGACCTGAAGCACACTCCACAGACATCAGAAAGGTTGCTATGATGGAGCTCAATCAGCAAACTGTGCTTAACGTAGGAATTGCTATCTGCCAGTAATCATAGCAAACTTTTGATAGCTGTTGTGATGGCGAAGACAGCCAAGTCCCTATGGAGGTAGAAAAAGTACAGGCAATTTCCCCTAGTCAGAGGGAAAGGAAAAAAAATGCTCAGTTTAAAAGTGCAGCTAAGGCTGAAAAAAGAACCTGTCAAAAGTTGTTGTCCAAAAGCCACGCCCCAGCTCCATAGCAACTGAGGGTGGTAATGCAGCACAGCTGGGGGCGGGGTGGAAAGATACCGGCCAGTCACATGTTTATAAGCCCCAGAGAACAGAGAGAGATAGATTGGCAAGATTAGAGAAAGTCTCGAGCTTCCCAGGGGAGGAAGGGAGATTGCAAAGACAGGCAAGGAGGTTGCCAGGTCTGGAAAGATTGCCAGGACACAAGAGGAAGAGAGCTGACTCTGTTTCAGAGGGGGAGTCTGAAAGGGAGCCTCATTCAGTGCAAGAGTTTCATGCTTGCAGGAGGAAGGGAGACGAGAAGGCTGCTTTAACCAGGAAACAGCATGGCCAGGGAAGGAGCAGGGAAGCACTGCTAAAGAAACTTCCAAAAGGTACTGCTGCTAAAGGTATTAGCCAAAGGTCTCAGGAAGAGTTCCCAGACAGCCAGCTCCAGGAGTTTAACCAGAAGCAGGGTTACAGGAAGCCTCTCAGTAAAGAAGGTTTAAATGTTTTAAAACTGCTTCAACGTATTCTGAAAGACCAGGAAGTAATTAGTGGAGAGAGTAGTTCTCTGCACCGAGGGAAAGAACAGCTGTTTGCTGATGACATCACAGAACAGTCCTGTTCAGAATGTGAGTCAATGGACATCGGGGAAAATATTCTTTTAAGTGAGCCAGAGGAGGCTATGGAATGTGAGTTATCCCTGATAGTGAAATAAGAGTGTGTGGAAATATATGTTTGAAGAAAATTCCATTTCTCTGATATGCATGGTGGTTTTACAGAGCTAAGAAGTTTTAATTAGTGTGCTTGCTGCCCTAAATGAGACGTGCACCGGAGTGCTGCTGGAAGTCTCTGGACTACTGATTAAAACCCTTAAAGCTCTGAAACCAAAGAAGAAAAGTTTATTTGCTGGAAGTTGTTTGCATTGAAGTTTCAATGAACATTTTGAGTTTGTTTAAAGCACTGAGAAGTGAAGCATTATTTTGGAATGAGTAACCTTTGTATGCTGAAGTAAGCAAGAGCATTTTTCTTACCTGAGTTTCTTGTGGATATTTTGTACACGTGATTTACCAAGCTTCATTTTGAAGTTCCCGCTATTAAGGGAGGCTAATAAAAATATTCCTGCGTTTGCTTTCAACTCTCGGCTCAGCCGTTGATTACAACTACATTTGCTCTAAATACTACAACTCCCAGAAGCCTTTGCTCTGGAGTTGCTCGAAAGTGACATTCGCTCCCCCTTCACCTCGTCAGGCAGCCGCCTAGGCGGGGGAAGGGTGCGACACTGTGTACCGTATTCCCAGGTGTAGGGTGGCATTGCTAAGGTATGCAAGTGCTAGTATTGGGAGATGCACGCAGGGCCCAATGTCCTGCCTCTCCAGGAGGCATTGGCTAATGGAGCCTGTGGGTGTGGGTGTGTCTGCCCCTGTTGGCTGCTGCTTTACGGCAGAGGTTCCCAACTCCAGTCCTGGTGTGCCAAACACTGTTCGGGTTTTCATGCTGTCCCTCATGAATATGCATGAGATACATCTGCATACCATGGGGGTGGTGCATAGATATGCAGCACAGGCATCTTTATTAGAGGAAGCATGGAACCTGAATGGTGTTTGGCCCTCCAGGACTGCATTTGGGAGACTCTGCTCTAGGTAATGTGCCTGTTTATGGTGTCTTTGCTCTGTAGGGTAAAATGTAGGTGTTTTGGGCATGTTTACGTCATCTGCAATAAACGTTCTGTCTGTATTAGCACGTTGTAGTATTGGGTAAAATATGGGGACAGGGTTGGCAGGCACCATAGCTGGGACTTGAACCTGTGACCTTCTGCCTCCAAACACACTGGTTGTGTGCACTGCACCACTGTGTTGCCACAGAGACAGTGCATTCCCTGGTGATACCATGACTGTTTGTCCAGCAGGGCCTGTCTGTTGCAGTGCATGGCACCCACCTACACAGGGATAGGCCATGGTCTGCTCTGGGCAGCTGCCACTGCCCCCCTCCACCACCAGTACCCCTCTGCCACCATTCTGACATGCCCTTCTGCTGGTGGTGCTGGTGGTGTGCAGTCTCAAGCCATCTAGTGTGCAGGTAGGCGGCTGCCTATGGTGCGTGTTCTGTGGTAGGGGTGCCTGCATAGGCATCCACGCTTCCCCCCAACACCGCCTGCCAATGTTCTGTGCCCTTGGGGGTACCTGCTGGGTACTATCCCCTGTGACACTGTGATAAACACTCTCGTGCCCATGTTGGGCCCTCATCAGTTGCTGTCTGGCTGCTGTTCAGTTTCAGCATTCCTAAGTGCCACCTAGGCATCTGCCTAGTCCGCACTGTGCCCCAGCTGCACCACAGCATGTGCCGCCTGCAGCCCTCTGTATCCCCTTTCCCAGCATCTGTCCAGTTGCCCATTCCAACATGCCCGCCCTGCTGTTGTGGAACATGTGCATGCCATAGGTAACCTGTCCAATGGAGAGGGAAACCCTGATCAGTGCTATTTCACTGTGGGATCATTCACCTTGTATGGTGACAGAGCGTAGACCCTTCTAAAATTCATATTTATTTTTTGGGGCTTTCTTGGGAGTGTTTTTTGATGTTTCCCAATACTATCACTATTGCCCAGCTTGATTATGCCTTTTTTTTATTTTGTTGGGGTCATTTTCAATGTTTATTTGCACTTTTGTTCCGTGCACATGTATCACACTTATCACTTTTTTGTAGGTTTCCCTGGTTTTGCTGTACATTGCTGATAGAAATGGTTTCTTTTCCCTTTAAATCAGCTCTAACGCGAGGTTTTCACTTGCGTTATTTTTGGCCTTGAATTTCACATCGTTAGTGTGCGGGGAGCCTCTCCCCTCCCACTCTCCACCCATTGACCCCTTCTCTCCGCCCCTAGGGAGCCTTCCTCCGCCCTCCAGGAGCCTTTCCACGCTTCAGCGCTCTTTTGCGCCGCTGCGCGTGTGAGCGCGCACTAAAGCACATTTTTGCCCCGTAAAGCGTCATTAGCGCACGCTAAGGTACCTTAGTGCGCACTAATTGCACAGCGCGCACGTTAAGAAGGTTTAGTAAACATACCCCTTGGTGAAATTAAAAAGTCATGGGATAGGAGGCAGTGTACTATTGTGGATCAGGAACTGGTTAAAAGATAGTAAACAGAGGGTAGGGCAAAATGGTCAATTTTTCCAAAGGAGAAAGGCGAGTAGTGGAGTACCACAGGGATCTGGGTTGGGTCCACTGCTTTTTAACATATTAGTAAATGACCTGGAAATGTGAACAACAAGTGAGGTAATCAAATTTGCAGATGACACAACATTATTTAAAACTGTTAAAATCCAAAAGGACCTTATTTATTTATTTAACTTCTATACTGCCACTTCCAAAGATCAGTGGCGGTTTACAAAGAACAAAACGGGAAGTTTACATTATAACATCAGGAAACATCAGGAACCAGCACCCAGGAAAAAGATTTAGACGTCATTGTGGATAACATGTTAAAACCCTCCGCCCAGTGTGCAGCGGCGGCCAAGACAGCAAATAGAATGCTAGGTATCATAAGGAAAGGAATGGAAAATAAAACAAAGGATATTATAAAGCCTCTGTATCATTCCATGGTGGAACCACACCTTGAATATTGTGTGCAATTCTAGTCGCCGTATCTTAAAAAGGATATAGCATTATTAAAAAGGGTTCAGAGAAGAGCCACCAAAATGGTAAAGGGGATGGAAGGATACCCCTATGAAGAAAGGCTAAAAAGGTTAGGGCTCTTTAACCTGGAAAAGAGACGGCTGAGGGGAGATATGATAGAAGTCTATAAATTAATGAATGGAGTGGAACGGGTAAACGTAGATCGATTGTTTACGTTATCAGAATATAGAAAGACTAGGGGACATGCAATGAAGCTACAGGGTAAACTATTTAAGACAAATAAGAGAAAATATTTTTTCACTCAACGTGTAATCAAACTCTGGAATTTGTTACCGGAGGATGTAGTAAAGGCTGTTAGTGTAGCTGGGTTTAAAAAAGGTTTGGACAAGTTCCTGGAGGAAAGATCCATAAACCATTATTAAAAAGGGACCAGGATATCAATGCTAGGTACGTATGACCTAGATTGGCCACTGTTGGAAACAGGATACTGGGCTTGATGGACCTTGGTCTGACCCAGTATGGGATATCTTATGTTCTTATGTAAGCTTATTTACAAGGCAAAACGTGATTATACAAATTAACAATTGACAAAACTATGTACAAGAAGCAGGTACTGTAGTGAATATGTGTTGGTGCATGAGAGGTAGAGATGGAGGGAGTAGAGGCTGTCAAGGGGAGTGTGATGTTTGGGACTGATTGTTGTTGGTGAAGGAGCCATAGTATTCAACAAATAGGTGAGTTCTGAGCTCTTTCCGGAAAGTTTGAAGGTCTTTGATGGCTCTTAAGTGGTCTGGTAATGCATTCCAAATGGAAGGGGCAACGTAAGTAAAGGCTCTATTATTGATAGTTTTATTGGCGTTGCAGATGTGGATTGGAATTGCTAGTATGTTTTGGGAGCAGATCCTCCTGGTTCTTGAGCTGTTGGGTAGGCTAAGGAGGGAGTTGAGGAATGAGGGGGCAATTTTCTTGTACAGTTTGAAGGTAATTACAAGGTATTTAAATTTAGCCCTTGTAGCAATGGGCAGCCAGCGGAGGGAGTGGAGGAGTGGTGTGATGTGGTCCGAGTAGTGAGTCTTGTGTATAATGCAGGCAGCTAGGCTTTGAGCTAGTTGGAGTTGATGGACAGTGTTTTTGCGTAGGCCATACAGAATTCTGTTGTAGTAGTCAAGGTGGGGTGTTATCAATGTTTGAAGGACTGATCTGAAATCTTGGCTTTTCAGTAAGGGTCAGAGATGCTGTAGCATTTTTAGTTTAAGGTATATGCTCTTTGCAGTAGCTTTAATGTGGGAGACCATGGGAAGGGATTGATATAGGATGATTCCTAAATATTTGATTTCTTTTTTAGCTTCCAGCTCTGAGTTGCATAGGTAGAGTTTTGAAGTGGGGTTTAAGTTCTGAGTCTGGGTGATGAATAACACATCTGGTTTTTTTTTTTCATGTTAATTTTTAAGTTGTGTGTGTTGAGCCAGTCGGATACGTCAGTGAGGCAGCCTTGGATTTGTGGGCAGATGGGGATGTTGATGTCTACTGGATGATACAACATAATATCATCCACATAGAGGGTGATAGCGTACGTTGTGTTTTTTTGAAAATATGGCATATTGGTTTCATGTAAAGACTGAATAGAAGTGAGGATAGGGAGGAGCCTTGAGAAACACCTTGATCCTGTTTGAAAGTTGAGGAGGATGCTGTGCCTATTTGGACCTGTAGGGTACGGTCGGTAAGATATGATTTAAACCATTCTAGGACTGTGCGTTGAAGCCCGAGTTCTTGTAGTCTTGTGATCACTATGTTGTGACTGATGCTGTCGAAGGAGGCCGCTATGTCGAGAAAGACGAGTAAGAATGCTTGTTTGGTGTTATTTAGTCCACGGTGGAGTTTGTCCATAAAGGTGAGTATTAAAGTTTCTACACTGTGAAAAGGCCTAAAGCCGTGCTGTTGATCGTCAAGTGGAGCATTCAAATCAATGAAGTCTTGTAATTGGATTTGCAGTGTTTTTTCAATAATTTTTGCCAGAAATGGTAGGCTGGAGATGGGCCGGTATGAGTTTGGGAGGGTTTTGCCAGTTATGTTGGATTTTAGGATGGGGTGTATGATTGCTCATTTTAGGGCGGAAGGCATTTGCCCTGTATAAAGTGACCGATTGAGTATTTTGAGGATAATAGGTGAGAACACTTCTTTTGTAGCCTTGAGCCAGCTGACTGGGCAGGGATCTGGTAGGGAAGTGGTTGTGTTGATGTTCGAGATGGTATGTTTTAGTTTTTTGAGGTGAAATGATGATCAGGTGTTTTGGCTGTGAGATTTAGTCAAGCTGGGATTGTTTGAGAAGGAGTTAGGATGAGTATTAGTGTGAGTGTTACTGTTGCTTGGGGGTCGAGTTTTTCCATAATGAAGTTTGCCAGGGTTTGGAGTTTTATTGGGGGAAGTTCAATGATATAATTGGGAGATTTAGTTAAGGATTTGACAATCGAGAACAGCTCTCTTGGTCTCTTAAGGGATTTTGTAAGGAGTTTGGTGTGGTATTCTTTCTTTAGTTAATGGCTTCTTTATATGCTCTGAGAGTGGACATGTAGAGCAGATTGTCAGTGTCTGCCCTTGTGATTCTCCATTTGGTTTCCAGTTTTATGAGCTGATAAATTGGAAGCCTGGATGTCCAAATGGCAGATGAAATTTAATGTGGACAAGTGCAAAGTTATGCACCTAGGAAAGAACAACCCAAACTCTAGTTACACGATGCAAGGTTCCACATTAGGAAGCAATACCCAGGAAAAAGATTTAGGTGTCATCCTGGATAACACGGTGAAATCCTCTCCTAGTGTGCAGTGGCAGCCAAGAAGGCAAATAGAATGTAGGAAACATAAGGAAAGGAATGGAGAATAAAACCAAGGATATTATAATGCCTCTGTATTATTCCATGGTGCAACTGTACCTTGAATATTGTGTGCAATTCTGGTTGCCGTATCTTAAAAAGGATAAAGCGGAATTAGAAAAGGTACCGAGACGAGACACCAAAATGGTTAAGGGGATGGAAGGATACATCTATGAGGAGAGGCTTAAAAGGTTAGGGCTCTTCAACCTGGAAAAGAGATGGCCGACGGGAGATATGATAGAGATCTATAAATTAATGAAAGGAGTGGAATGGATAAAAGTAGATTGATTGTTTACGCCATCAAAAAGTAGAAAGATTAGGGGACACGCAATGAAGCTACAGTGTAACCTGTTTAAGACTAATAAAAAAATATATGTTTTCCACTCAACAGGTAATCAAACTCTGGAATTCATAACCGGAGGATGTAGTAAAAGCTGTTAGTGTAGCTGGGTTTAAAAAAGGTTTGGACAAGTTCCTGGAAGAAAGGTCCATAAATCATTATTAAAGAGGACCCGGGAAATCCACTGCTTGCTCCAGTACAAGCACTATGGAACCAGTGTATGTTTTTGTTAAACTGCTAGGTACTTGTGTCCTGAATTGGCCACTTGCAAACAATGGAACCTGTGTATGTTTTTGTTAAACTGCTAGGTACTTGTGTCCTGAATTGGCCACTTGCAAACAAGATACTGGGCTTGATGGACCTGGTTTGACCTAGTATGGGATATTTGATGTTCTTATGTAACTCTTCGCCCTGACAGTCCAGAACGGAAATAAGAGTGGGGAGACAAATCTTTAAACTTCTACATCCTGTCTCTTTAAACACAATCAGCTGATATCCTGAAACTATGCCAGACTTCCGCGATTTCTTCGTGACGGACGTCATCGCGATTGACAACAGAAGCCGGAAGATATCCAGCTGGTGGGCGTATTGTTTGTGGAAGATTGGCGAAGTTTCTATGGCTAGTCCCGACCGTACAGTTAGGATGCAGGCAGACACGATGCAGGCCTCTTCCCTAAAGCGGACGCAAGGCGGACGCTTTTTCCTTCTCAAAACGTTCGCTCAATCTAAAATCCAAGACGGCTCGATCCATGCTGGTTTCAAAGCGGCTCTCACTGCCATACATAATATGGCTGCCTTCCATTCCGCGTCCAACCAATAGGCGAGGACCATGTTGTTGGCTTTTTAAACGAAACCCCGTCCGGCGTGCCCAATCAGAGGCGTAGGCGGAGCTTACGTCGTCGGCCGGGCTGTCTGGTTACAGCAGGCAGGAAGAGAGAGAGAGAGAGAGAGAGAGAGGTTACGTAGGTCCGCAGAGGAGCGCGGTCTGCTCGGTGACGGGATCGGCTTCTGGGCGCGCTGGTTCCGGGGGGGCCCCACGACGGAAATGAGGGGGACGCAGGCCGTCAGCATGGCTCTGCTGCTGGCCCAGGCTGCCCCCAGCAGCCCCTTTGTCGAGGCTCAGGTCAGTAAGAGTGGCCAGAATCGCTTCGTGCTCGCGTTTTCACTTTCGCTTGTTTTTGCGTGTCCGAGTTTCGGGCAGTCCGGGGCGGTGTTCTGAGGGATTCTGGTGCTGAGAACATGGGGATCAAATTACTGCTTGCCTGCTCTGGAGATCAGAAGAAACTCCTGCATGTACTGGACTTACCAAAAGCTTTCTATCTCCGTATCTATAGAGAATAAAAATAGGAGTAACTAAGTTCATTAAAGCAGAAAAAGTCGCTGTGTGTGCGTATACGTATAAGCAGTGTGTGTGCTTTGCAGATCATACATGTACTTTTGTTTTTCCCATAACTTCAGCTAGGAGACGAATTAACACTTGTGGATTTCCTCTTTCTACACCTCAGTAGCTTCTTTGTGTAATTTGCGTGATTGTGCTGTGACATATTAGGGCTGGCCTTGTATTGTTTTTCTTTGGTGGTATAGCAAGGAGTTTGAGGGCGGTTTTGACCTGGGAGTAAACTGTTAGTATAGTTACCATTGATTGCAACATGCTGTTAGTTCTAAAGTAACTGGAGAATGAGAGGGCTGCACTTGGATGGTGTGGGAAGTATGCACTTGCCAGGAAGGATGATTTTTGGTGGCCCTCCCTTTTGGACAAGGAGCTCCTAATAATGAAACTGCCAAAATATTTTTTATCTTTTATTAAAAGTGTATAATATTTTAATTCACCTGTTAAATCGTATTTATGACGTTAGCTTTTTTTATGTGGTTTTACTAAATCTAATCTTTCATATACCAGTTAAACATAATGTTAGTGACTCTGGAGAATGCATAATATGAAAGTAGTAACATAATTTGGCTATATAGCAGCATTTTATAGCTTCCTTCACCAGAATCACTGAGAGACAAATTACAACACAGAACACAACATCACTCCTGGATCCCTGTCCCACAACGTTGAGTAAAGCCACCAAGAAAGAACTTATTGCTGTAATTGCCAAAATTACACAATCAATACTTCAAAACAGCATCATGCCCTCAAACCTGAAATCCTCCTCCATTCGACTAAAGAAACCCACCCTTGATCCCTCAGTTCCCGCATCATATTGACCAATCGCAAGCCTTCCATTCCTGGCAAAGATCATTGAGAAAACAGTACAGCACCAACTGCAAGACCATATCGAAAAACAAAACTAACTTGACCCACAGCAATATGGTTTCTGCCCACACCATGGGATGGAAACTCTACTAACCACACTGATTGCATCCCTTGTGTAAGGGTATCTATGTTCTCATCAAGGCTTTCTACTTATCTTTCTGAACATATCATCAGCGTTCAACACTGTGAACCACCATCTCCTACAGCGTCTCTGCGCAGATGGAATTCAGGGCACTGTACTCAAATGATTCACATCATACCACACAGACAAGTGCCAACAGATAAAGACAGAAAACACCTCCATCCCATACAAGCAAACACAGGGAATCCTCCAAGGATCCACCCTCTCCGCCATTCTCTTCAACCTCTACCTCGACCACTCTGCAGTCATAAGACCGCCCAGTCTACATGCCCACGTTTACGTAGACAATATTATGATTTATGGACAAATCGACTCATCCCCTCTGCTTACCAAGACTGTTCCATGGAAGTTGCTGACTGGCTACAAGACAATAACCTGCAAATTAACTTCAGTAAGACAGAAGCCCTCTACATAATGAGACACTGCATTTGTACCCCCACCCATGATAACACTGAATGATACCACGATCAAAACTAAGACATAAGTCAAATACCTCTGTCATCCTAGACCAGCATCTAACGTTCAAAGCCCACATAAACAAAACCACCAAAACGATTTACTACAAAACAAAAACACTATAATGACTTCGACCACTCCTTGAGCCAGAAGACTTCTGGACAGTACTACAAGCAACAGTAATACCCCACCTAGACTACTGCAATACCCTTTACCAAGGACTACTGCAATCTACACTTCTTCAGCTCCAAACAGCTCTCCATTCAGTAGCAAAAACCCTTCAGGAAGCGACAAAGCAAGCCCATATAACTCCAGTACTTAAACAGCTACACTGGCTCCCTCTGCTGAACCGCATAAAGTACAAAACAATATTGTTAACCTACAAAACCATCCACGTGGACCCCCCACGCACCTCAGCTCTCTTCTACAACCATCCCAACCACAAAGAACCAGACAAACATCCACATTAAATACTCACTCTGACCATCCCTCACACCAGGACCAAATCAAACCAGAAAGCATGTAAAAGGGCATTCAAGTTATATGCACCATCCATATGGAACAGACTATCGGACAATGTCAGACTCGTTGCCAACCTCAAGACTTTCCAAAAACCTCTAAAGACTCGCCTATTCCTGGAACATTTCAACACAACAGCATAACCCCCACCCTTACAAGATTCAAACATGATAGACAGCATTAACCTGTACATAACCTGAAATGTAGATAGTTAAAATCCCTCACCCCAGGGATCTTGGCTGCTTATTGCATATAGTTCTATATCAATGTTACAATCAGTAGATAAGACCCCCACCCCCGGGGTCTTGTTTGCATGCTGTATATAGCTTTCATACCTCTGTTACAATGTATCTACAATTCTTGGTTATTGTAAACCGCCTTGACCAGAGAAAGCTGGTATATAAATAAATGTTAGTAATTTCAACTAATACACCAAACCGTATGTACTTCTTGTAGATGAATCTGGGGAAGGGATGAGTACACAGGCTAAAAGTGAGGTGCCAGAAACCTGGGATCTGGGGAAGGAATGAGAAAGAAGTGGGGAATGGGAGAACTAAGGAAGTGAGAGGAGGAAATTTAAAGATAAAAATCACAAATCACAAAACAAAAAACTGGTATGTAGATGAAAGGTGAAAAAGGGAAATTGAAGACTGGGGAGGAGGAGGAATGAAAGTAGCTGTAGGTAGATAAAATAGCAAACGAGCAATAGAAGAACAGATGTTAAACAGTAGATGCAGAGGAAGGGAAGAAAACGGGGAGAATGAAGAAACGGGAAATGGAAATTTAAATCCTAAAGTTGGACTTGGAGAGAACCAGCAAAGGAAGTGGTAGAGACTGGGTCAGCTTGACTGGAAAAATAACTTTATGCCTTTTTGTTGTCTGATTGTTCTTTGCAAACTGAAAATAAAATGAAGTGTCAGCTTTGAAAATGTGCATTGTCTTTTGTGTTTTTTGTTCAATACAGGAAATGCGCGTCTGTTTCTTTCTTCAAAGTTCCATGAGTCTTTGATTTTTTTTTCCATTTCATTTCTTGTGTTCATATTTGTTTCTAATTTGTATTTAAGTCTGGTCCTGTATGCTTGTGTGGGCTCCAGAGTTGCTCATAGTATTTCAAATGGTGTCTCGTCAGACGCTTAAAAATCAACAAAACCTGCTGTTACAAGCAAGAGTGAATTTCAAAAGCTTATATTCAAAATAGAATTGGAAGATAAAGACCTCGGAGCAATCCTAGCCATAAATCATGGATTGACAAAGGGTTTAATAAAATAATAGCCTCCAATTTTATGTGCAAAATCAGAATATGCCAGTCATTGACCATGAAATGCTTATCTTTATAAAATTCTTCGAAAAGCTGCATTATGCTCATTTTTTCTAACATGGTCAAGCTGCTTAACTGGAGGGAGGGGGCATAATATCTGAAATTGTCACTCATGCACTGAATAAAAGCTTCTAGCAGCCCCCTTCCATTGGCATGCTGCAGCCAAATACATGTCCCTGCACATCACTAGTAACACCCCTTTCTGTGCAAGGAACTCCATTTACTGTATCGCGACCCTTGATCACTTCTTCTGACCATTTTTATAACCCAATCCATTACTTCTGTGCCCATACCAAGGATGCTCAGTTTTAGTCACCTATGCAGAACCATGTCAAAGATCTTGCTGAAAATCAGTATACACCACATATAGCGCTCTCCCTAAATCCAACTCTTGTCATCCAAAGAAATTATTCAGATTTATCTGACAAGATTTACCTCTAGTAAAATCATACCAGTTAGAGTTGGTGCCTGTTATCCCCTGGGTTTTGACAGTGTCTCAATTAATTTACTCACAATTGAGGTCAGCCGAACTGGCCTATAGTTCTCAGTCTGCTCCTGCTTTTGTGACGAGAACCCACATCTGCCTGTTTCCTGTCCTCCAGAACCACGCCCAGCTCTCCTTGTTGTTCCATGCTTTACATTCTCTCATGCTGTCTTATCAATTTTTTATGGTGTTTTCTTCTTCCAAATTATTTTTATTGTACACTGCTTTGATGTGACTGAAAGACGGTAAATCGAATGTTTTAATAAGCCATAAACTCAAACGTAGCATTGAAAAGGTCATACAACAGAGCTACCATGACTCTCCAAAGTTTCTTCAGAACCCTTAGATATATCTCCTCATATAGCTCTATTTACTGACTTTTAGTTTAGCTAGTTTCTTCATGAATACTGTCTTCATGAAGCCCCTCATGGGACTACCTTCTTTTATTATTGCTATCTCGTTTTGGATTTCTTTAAGTTTATTTCTGTAAAGAAAAACTTCTTACCAAACGTTTAAGAAACCATTTAAAAACCTTTTCCCTAGACCAGTTCAGACAAGTGGGTTGTGCTCCCCTCCAAGCAGATATGAAGGCAGAGAAACATTCCAGGGGCTTCTTATGACATCATCGTGCCATCAACAGCCTGTGCCCCTAGGGGCAAAATACAGTATTTCTTTGTCTCCATATGGATGTAAGTTTTTTAGCTCTGAGAACATCTGGAAAAAAACAAAGTTTAAAGAAGGAAAGATTGATTTTGCTCATGAGTGATCACCCAGGTGGTGACTTTCTCACTTGAGCACAATGTGGGAGGGTCCATTAGAGTTGCCCTTTAAATCTGGTGCTCTTTTAGATGCCAAAAGGAGGAGGGGGTTTAGCTCTGTGTCCTTATCCTGTTAAGGACCTATTGAACAGCCTGAAGATTGGAAAATGGTTCTTGGATGACCCAGTTCTCTCCATTTACAGCTTGGCTCTTGAGAGGCATTGTTTAGCACACAGTTTCCACGCTCCTTAAGGCAAATGAAGGATCTACAAGCCTGGCCTACATGCGTGTCTGGTGTTTTTTCGAGCATTGGTGCTGTGAGCATCAGGTTAAACCTAACATGGCAAAGTTGCTGTCTTTGCTTGCCTTTCTTCAGGATGGCTAGACAAGTCTTTCCCTTAGTTCCCTGAAAGTTCAGGTTGCTGCCTTTTATCCTACTTTAGAGGATCGGTGATGGGGCAGTCCATTGCATCACACCCAGATGTGCCCTATTTTCTTCAGGAGGGTACAATACCTGCATCCTCCCTTGCATTCAGTCACTTTTGTGAGATCTCTGCCTGGTGCTTCGGGTCTTGATGTCAGGGTCTTTTGAGCCTTGAAGTGGGCTACACTTAAAGAACTGACCCTTAAGATTGTTGTCCTGATTGCAGTCTGTTTGGCGAGACATATCTCTGAGCTACAGGCATCTATTATGCAGGGACCCTTACTTATCATTCTTGGAGGGGGCAGTGTGCATTCGCTCCATCCCTTCTTTCTTACTGAAGGTGGCGTCTTCCTTTCATGTGCCCTCATTTTCCAAGGAGCAGTGCCAAGGGGAAGGATCTTTGCCTGGTGGATGTCCGGATAGTGCTGCTCTGGTGCTTGAAGGTTACTAACTCCCTTTCACAAGTCAGACAATTTGTTTGTGCTATTTGCAGGACCCTGTAAAGGTGATGCAGCTGTCAAGTCTACTCTAGGATGCTGGATCAAGGAGGCTATTGCCTCAGAGGGTCTGTTGCAAAACTGGCCGGTTCTGGAGTGTTTGCGTGCACATTCCACTTGTGGGCAAGCATCGTCGTAAGGGGATATGTAGCTCGTTCACCCTCAAGCTTGTCAGGTGACAACATGGGCATCACTTTCCTCTTTAGTTAAGCACTACACTCATGTGGACATAACCTTTAGCTCAGAAGTCTTTAAAAGCTGCTTTCTCTTCTGTCCAGTGGTGTCATAGATTTGGTATGTCCCACTTGTCTGGACTCGTCTAGCAGGACTTGAGGAAAGGACATTGGGTAAGTAAAATTTCACCTTGCTTAACCTTGTGTATAGTGAGGAATTGGATGAGGACGCAGTTACATAGTCTTCTCCTTCCTTATCCATTTTTTTCCTAAGGTAAGTCTATGGTTTGAATTTTTTTAGTTTGTTCAATAATGCCTTATCTGCTAGGCCAATCCAGACAAGTTTATGCTCCCTTGCTGGCAGGTGAAGGCAGAATTGAGTATTTTTCAATGTCGTCACTTGGTATATCCTCTAGTACAAAAGCCACTATTTTCTGCCTCCAGCAAATGACAAGATTTGTGAACTGGTGCAGCAGTGCAGATAAGTCTGGCCCTCACTGGTGGTGTCGCTGTGAGTCCGGTAGGGCTCATTGTTGCTTCTGATATAGAGAAAGAAATGACAGGTTTTAGTTATCAGTTGGATGTGGTTGGAAAAGGAGAGAGAGTAGTCGGACAACCCCAAGGTTGTGGGCTGAGAAAATGAAGTAGAAGTGTGTTATCAACAGAAATTGAAAAGGGAGGATGGGGGAGGGGGACAGTGGGTTCAGGGGGGAAAAATAAGAAGCTTGGTTTTGGGCACCTTCAATTTCAAATGATGGTGGGACATCCAGGCAGTGATATCAGAAAGGCAGGCAGAGATCGGGTCTGGGTTGCTGGAGAGATCAGAGAGTCATTCATGTAAAAGTGATACTGAAAGCCATGGGAGGAGATGAGTGCCTCAAGGGACTGAGCTAATGGCCACCCTGTGCTCAAAGCTGTTTCCCACAGGTTCCAGCATTGGTGGGCTGAAGATCTCATGGGGCCTCTGAGGAGGGGCTGCTAAGTTGGGCCCAGGCCTCCCTTCCCTCTTGCTGTCCCTCAATCTGTATGCTAGTCTCTTCTGATTTTTTTTTCTTTCAGTTATTTAAGCCGTTCATTTAAATTGGTATGTATTTGACTCTTGTTCTGCTTGAATAAAGCAAAGCAAATTTTAGGAAAAAAAAGGCAGCACAAGCCTTGTTTCCTTGGCAGCAGGGCCTCCCAGGACTATGTAGATGTTTAGGGAAGCCCCGATTGGGTTTTGCTGATCAATCTTTCAAGTGTTGGGATTCCCTTTTTGCTCCAGCAATCCAAATTTTTTTCGTTGGTGTCTTTAGCAGTTTATTTCACAATTTTGTTTTCTTTGTGTGCTTGTTTAGTGTGAGATTTTTTTTTCTTTGTTGCATGAAGCCTGGCAAGCATGCCACATACCCGGTGTTGCCTCATATGGTACATGTAGGTTCAGTTCCATAATGAGCTCATTTTGCCCTTTGTGATGGAATAACAGGATCCTGAATATTTTAGCAGCATTGGAGATCCCTGCAGGAGGCCCAGGGCCCATTATCAGTTCTGGGGCCTCCTCTCTGCTGCCTGTTTCATTTGCAGGGCAAGTGGCTTTCATGGAAGGGAGGATAAGGGCTGCATAAGGGATGGAGGAAACTTTGGGCTTAGGCCAGAGATTTCCTTGGGGCCACAGGGGTCCCTGTCAGTTCTGAACTGCAGCTCACGGGTTGTTTTCAGTCTCCCTTTTTTTTTTTTTTTTAAATCTGCCCTCTCTGCAGTGGCCCATGGCCCAAGCTTCCCCTGTTTGGAATTCTGGGCCCTTGGATGTGGCTGCCATGGATGTTCAGGGGACTAAATGCCCCTGCCTCACCCTTTTGCCCAGGTGCTCCTATGGGATCAGTTGGGGCCCTGAAAAACTTGTTTTCTCCAAAAGGTGCATCCAAGGAGGAAGGGGGAACTTCCCCTTGTTGAGAGTGAGGCTCCTTCTGTGATTCAACGTTTTTCATCGAGAGGACCTTGTTGGTTTTGATTCAGGACACCATGGTGGCCTTACGCATTAAGGAGCCAGCATTTGCTTTGTTCTCACATGCCCTCCTTCAGATGTGGCCCCAAGAGAGGCTTCTGTATGTCTGTCCTTCCCCCATAGGTCTTGATGAGCTGCCTTCTACATAGAATTCAGTCTCATCGGTGCCTGTTGATTCTGGTGGCCACTGCAGGATCTAAGGAGTCTGTTGGCAGAGAGGGGCCTTCTTTGTCAGGGACTCTTGGTGATGGAAGATCTCTTCCTTCTTGCTTACAGTCTGGCCCTTGAGAAATGTAAGCCATCTTGAGAGGCTAGTCTGAGAAGAGTATCTACTACCACTCCAAGGCACACAGATCCTTGACCTCTATAGCTTATGTGCGAGTGTAGAAGGTATTTGAAAGATAGTGCTCATCTGAAGCCATGGTGGCTGGGAAGACAGACGCAAGTCATTTTTTTCCTTTTTTTTCAGGCAGGTTTGGCCCTGAACTCTCAAGGTTCAGGTAGCAGCTCTGTTTGTTCTCTGTGGCACACCCAGATGTAGCCTGCTCCCTTGGGAGGGGGGAGGGGGTAAAGCAGATTCACTCACCAGTGCGTCCAGTGGTTCTTCCACAGAGCCTTTGTCTGATGTTTGAAAGTGTTGAAAAGCCTCCTTTTGAGCCCATTTGTGAGGGAGGCCTTAGGTGGTTTTCCTGGTGGTTATTGCATCTGCCAGGCATGTGTTGGAACTTCTACTGTCCTGTTTGGAGCCCTTTTTGGCCATTTTAACAGCTTCTGCCTCCTTATAAGATAAGAATATCCAAAAGAAAGCACTAATACTTGCAGGAAATCACAATACATTACCAGGAGTGAGGTGAATTAATGGAACTTTTCTGTTCAACCTTACATAGCTGTGTTTCAGCATGTGCCTTCGTCGGGAGTATGAACCTCAAACATAAAATCACAAATATATCAACATAAATGTAGATGTATACAATCAAACAATTAAAACATCAAATTAAAATAACAAAGAATAGGAAGCATAAGAACATAAAAAGAAAAGGATACAAAAAGATGTATAAAAAAGTTGTGCTGACAGAACAAGTAAAGGAGGACTATGTGTAAGAACATAGACATGTTTGGAGAAGGGAACCAGTTTAACATCTTATTACAGTGACAATGGTCAACATCAATAATCCATTACATTCTTATTTTTATGTTCTAATTGTTTGTATACGTTTATCTACATTTATATTGATACTTTTTGTTTTTGTATGTAAGGTTCATACCCTTGATGAAGGCACATGCTGAAACACGGTTGTGTAGGGTTAGGGTTGAACAGATAGTTCTATTATCTCAATCTGTACAAGACGGGGGCCTTACTTTCTTCCAAAGGCACTGTCCCTTTTTCTCCTCAGTCAGGTGGTCATCCCACCTTACTCAGAGGAGGAGGATCTTCTTTTTTTCCCCATTTACTTTTTACTGAGAGAAATTTCCACTCAAAAATCAATCAACAAGCAGATAAGCTCCCTCCCCCCACTGTCTCCCCTTACCCAGAAATCATGTGGGTAGCATTCACTAGACAGCAATCTCTCCTTCCTCTTTGCAGGTCTTACCATATATAACACTAAATGGGATATATATTAATGCTGTCCTCACTATTTACAGCAGTCTACATGCTACTTATGGTAAACATCAACACATCTTCCCACCGTGACACCAGATGGGCCTCCATTCATACTATGTAATAACAGAAACACAAAGAGCAAAGCTTTTCATTGTGAACTCTTATTCCGTTCCTGCCATTCTAGGTAGGGGGACCATGTCTTTTGGAACAGTCAGCTTCCTTTGTCGCAGGGGATGTAAGGCGATACATTAGATAGAGGTGCTCCATCCGAGAATAGATGTCTGTGATCGATGGTACCTCCACACATGTCCATTGGCATGCTATCACTTGCCTGGTTGCTGTACACACAATTTTACACAACTTATTTACCCCAGCCGTAACTGTGGTGTCACCAATATTCAGTAATGCCATACATGGACCAATATTGTCCCCCCAGCAAGATCACACATCCACTCATCCCTCATCCTATCCCATAAGGGCCGCAGCTTCTCACACTCCCACCACATATGCATGAATGACCCCAGCCGCACCACACTCTCTCCAACATAACCCCGGTCCTCCCTTCCACTTCTGTATCCTCTGGGGTATCAGTGCCAACAGTACAGCATTTTATAATTATGCTCTGGAATACTGCTTGCCAACACTCCCTTAAGCAGTCCCTTACATATTGACTCCCATTGGGGCCCATCCCAGGATTTACCCAAATCCTCCTCCCAGTTCTTGGGCGCCCACCCCAACAATCAGCCCTTTCCATTTTCCTATACAATTTAGAGATCGCACCTTTTAATTCCCGGACCCTTGAAGAGACCATCAATCTCCTCCCTCCTAAGGCCAGGTTCTCCCTCCCTCACTCCAGCCTTCCTACCATAGTGAATAGCCTGCAAGTACTTATATCTGTCTTGTGGATCACTCTCTGTGCCTGGTGGATATGAGGAGAGTTTTACTCAGACATTTGAAGGTTCCCTCTGTCAGTCTGACAATCTTTGTTCTCTTCAGTGGTCCGAGGAAAGAACAAGCAGTAGCTAAGTCTTGGATGTCTCGCTGCCATCTGAAATTGAACAAGGCTAAAACCGAGCTCCTTATCTATCCCCCTAAACCCACCTCCCCCCTTCCTCCCTTCTCTATTTCTGTGTATGACACTACACTTCCCCCCCCCCCCATTTCCTCAGCTCAAACCTTGGGGTCATCTTTGACTCTATTTTCTCTGGGCACATCCAACAGATGACTAAAACTTGTTGCAACTTTCTCTATAACATCAGCAAAATTCACCCCTTCCTTTCTACTCACATTACTAAGACCCTTATCCACTCGCTAGTCACCTCCCACCTTGACTATTGTAACCTGCTCCTTGCTGGCCTCCCTCATCTCTCTCCCCTTCAGTCTTTCCAAACTCGGCTGCACAGACTTATCTTCCACCAGTGTCGCTGTGCTTATGTAACCCCTCTTCTCAAGTCACCTCACTATCTGTTTCCGCATCCAGCTCAAACATTTCCTACTGACCTACAAGCTCATTCATTCTGCAGGTCCTCTTATCTCTCTACACCCCTCTGGAACTCTGCTACTCTAGCAGATCCCTTTTATCTCTGCCCTTCTCTGCCACTGCCTTTTGTTTATGCCATCTTGCTGCTCCATATGCCTGGAACCAAACTACCTGAGTTTGTGCATTGGCTCCTTCTCTAGCCCTATTCAAATCCTGGCCTAAAACCCACCTCTTGAAGCCACTTTTGGATCCTGATGCTCCTTTCTCTCGCCCACTACTTATGTGTATCTTACCATACTCTAGTTCCCAGTTTCACTTTGGTTTTTAATTAGATGTAGCTCTGATGAGCAGGGACAGTGTCTTGCATCTAAATGTACAGTGCTGCATATGCCTTGTAGCGCTGTACAAATGATTATTAGTAGTAGTAGATTACATGTTGGATCAGAGAGGCCATTGCCTCAGCATACTTCTTGGCTGGTAAGCGGGTGCCAGAGGGAGTTCAAAGTCGTTCCTCTAGGGCACAAGCTGCTTCCTGTGTGTAGTCTGCCTTGGTGTCTCCAGAGGACATCTGCAGGGTCGCTACTTAGTCCTCCATAAAAACCTTCATAAAGCACCACGGATTTCATGTGGGAGCTGGGGCATATGGCACCTTCTTAGCAATGCTGTTCTGGCCGGAGTAGTCCTTTGTCCCACCCTAAATCCTGACTGCTAGGCAAGTTCCACTTTAATCTAGACTGGTCTAGCAGGATAAGGAAGTGAAAATTTTACATACTGAATTTTCTGTCCTTGAATCCTACTAGACCAGTCCAGGACACTCCCTGAACACTTTCCTACAGGCTGGGAAGGGCTGTTGCCTTTGAATCTCCTTGAATGGCTTTGTTGGTTTTCAGTGCCTGACACAGAATTAACTATGGTAAGAGAGCTAAATACTTGTTCCAGTTGTTCAGATTAACTGGTGGTTAATGCTAGCTGTTGAGTTTACTTTGTTTCTCAGTCTTGTTTACTGCTCAGGAAGTTTCGAGCTGGCTTCTCTTGGAGTTGCACCAGTGGTTATGCCAAGTGATGACATAATTTAAAGATACTCAAGTCTGCCTCCACCTGCTGGCAAGGGAGCATGAACACTCATCTGGACTTGGTCTAGCAAGATTCAAGGAAATAAAAATTTTTACATTATTTTTCTTTAACTCCTTACCCCTTTTAATACTTTTTGTAATGTAAACTGCTTTGATGCAATAACCTGTGGAAGGTGGTATATCAAGGAAACTGAGGGGGCCATATTCAAAAAAACTTACACGGTTTGCAGACCTGCAGACCACGTAAATGCCGCAAAGTGCGATATTTGGTGGCACATACCCAGTTTGTACCACTGAATATCCCCTTAGTCCGTATAAATGGCTCGACGCGATCAGCTTAGCTTTGTGGTGCTCCAGGGTGGAGCTGGGATGGCATCAAAGGTGAGCTGGTCAGCAGTGATATTGAGCTGCTAAACTAAAACAACTAAAGTTAGGCCAATCTTTCTTTCTGCTTAACTTTGGTAGGATAGTTAAAGCAGCTGGTAGCTGAATATTGTTGCTGACCAGATAGCTAAAACACTATTCAGCGAGACCAAAATATTCAGTATTGCTTGTCAGATAGGGCCCTGGCACTGATTTATCTGGGTGTCATTTAAAGTGATGCCAACCAGCCAGCTGGTGTCTCTCTTGAATATTCCCCTGCCTCCCCCCCCCAACCCTGAAACCTCTGAAAATTGCTTGGCTGTTTTCTGCAATCTTTCTGTTGGCCCTCTCTCGGTGAATATTGAACAGAAATATTTGTTAAGCAATTCTGTGTTTTCCTCATCAACTTCAACTTCTACATGTTTTTTCCCTTTACTTTGTCTAGCAATGCCACTTTTATGCTTCCTTTTTCTGACGCATCTAAAAAGTCTTGTCCCACTGTGTCACTGGTTTTAGCTGTGTGTGTGATGTGTGGGGTTCCCCCCCTTCTATTTGCATATTCACTCTCCTAACTACTTTCCCAGCTTTTCTTTATTTTTTTTCCCAGATACGCTTGCTTGTCTTCCAATAAACCTCAAGCCAGCCACAGTGTGTTAGTGCTCATTGTGATTGCTGCAGTTAACAGCAATTCTTTGGAATTCTTCATTAGTTGCAGATAAATAGTTGAAGGGTCTAATTAGTAAGGAACGCATGTTAGAACTAGGTCACATTAAATAACATGAGATCTGAGTTAAAATAACATGTTTTTATTTATTTTTATTTACTTATTTCTTTTTTATACCACGCTCTTTAGAATCAGTGCGGTTTATTCCCTTGTCCCCTTAGGGCTCACAATCTAAGTGTACCTGAGGCAATGGAGGGTTAAGTGGCTTGCCCAAGGCCACAAGGAGTGGCCATGGGACTAGAGACCCCAGTCCCTCTGGCCTGAAGTTGCTTGTCCCCCATGCGGGAATTGAACCTTCCGGCCTGAGGTAACCTGTCCCAACCACTGAGCCACTCCTCCCTCCCAGGGGTCTAGTTACTAAGGTGCGCTAACATTAACATGTTAGCGCACCTTAGTAACTAGACCCCTGAGTCTTTTCCTTGTTTCATAGTTAAACTCATGTAGATGATAGGTCTTCTCATTGCCCAAAACAGAAATTTTCTATTTAAATCCATGGATTGTCAGCAAAATTTGCTAGTTCGCATGTAAAGTCAAATGGTGTATCTGCACATATATCTGTAAGATTTCTGTATAGACATGAATGGAAAATATTTAGAAAATGTGGGAGGTGGAGGATTCCCTTTTTTTTTTTTTTTTACTTAATTTTTGCTTCATTGATCCTTTTTTATCATATTTTTGACTCCTTACTCTCACCTTCAGCTTTTCCACTTCATCCTTCTCCTTCACTCCTGTACTGTCTCTGTTGCACAAATCTCACACTCACTCACTCAAACCTTTCTGCCCAGCATAACCACCTGCAGTATTTGTCTCAACTTGGGGCCCTGTAGGTTGTGGTAGCGTTGGCTCTTCAGCCTTGACTTATGAACCATTGCTGTTGCAACAGGACCTGAGTCCAGGTAGGCACATGGCTGCAGGCCTGATGGAAGAAGAGGGAGGTGGGTGTCTGACCCCAGGGCCTGGAGGGATCTGGGCTCAGCGTCCACCTATCTTGGAAGGGAACTGGATTTCATTCATGCCTTTTCTCAGAACTTCAAGGCAAATTACCTACTGTGCCTGAATATATTGGCAGCATCCATCCTGTTTTGAAACCTGGGCCCAGCGGGAGGCTGTGTCTGTAAGGGGGTCCTGTTTCTGAGGTTCCTCCAATCTATTTATGGCTCTGTCTTGGTGGTGGTAAAGTGCCATTGAGTCTGACTCATGGCAACCCTGTGGATAGTTTTTTTTTTTCCTAATTGATAGTATGGCATCCATAGCTGCTGCTATTTTATTGATTCATCACATTGCTGGCCTCATCTTTTACCTTGACCTTCAACCTTGCCAAGCATGATGTCTTTTTCTTTAATGTTATCTTGTCTCATGATGTGTCCAAAGCATGGAAGTCTGTGTTGTCATTTGAGCTTCTAAAGAAAGCTTAGGTTTGATCTCCTTTAATACGTCTTAGGGAAGTCCATGGTATGGTTCAGTCGAACAATACTGTGCATAATTCTAAAATATCTATTTTCTTCTTGTCTGTCGTCTTCACTGTCCAATGTCCACATCCATATGAGCATCCATTTGATATTATTGAAAATACCATGGCTTGGGCAGGTTGAATCTTTGTATGCAGAGATGCATCTCTGCACTTGAGAATCTTGTCTTGGTTCTTTGTAGGGATTATTAGTAGCAAACAGAAATAAATTATGCTGTTATGTCCAGGGGAAATTAGCTACTAATTCCTGGCCTGAGATTCGGTGAGAATGCTGGCAGTGAGCCACGAAAAGAGCCTGTGTGTGTGTGTGTGTGTGTGTGTGTGTGTGTGTGTGTGTGTACGTACATATGTATGTACGTGTGTGCAGTCTAGTGATGATTCGGTAATAGATATGGCCCCTCTAAACAAGTGTTCAAATAACTGCGAGGATATTGTTAAACACTCTCTTAAACTGAATCCTACTAAGCCGACAGCTATCTGGTTTATTGGTTTGGATTTTCAGCCTACACTTGCCCCTACAATAGATGGTCGGCCTTTAGTATTACATACCCCCCCCTTCAATATCTTGGAATTGTTAGATTTGGCCCTTACTTTTTCCCCTCGCTTTCTCCCCTCAACTGGCCCAGGTAACTAAATCAGCTTTCCTGGCCTTACAGCATTTTCGTAGCCTTCGTTCATTTTTGGATCACCCAACCCAGATAACTGCTTTTTCCACTTTGATACCGAGACTTGGCTATTGCAATATTGTTTATCTAGGCCTTCTACAGGTCCCCTCTCCATCGCCTCCAGACCTCCAAAATACGGCTCTTCATGTACTAGCTCACACATGCAAATTCAATCATATTACACCACTATTTGTCAAATATCATTGGTTACCTGTAACTTCTCGGATCATTTTCAAGCTTCTTACCTTGATACACAATTTATTCATAACACCGTTCCGGATTACTTGTCTGCTATTGTCTCCCTACATGCCCCAGCTAAGATTTCTTCGCTTGCTCCATGATTTTCAGTTACACCTCCTCTCCTTATGGGAAATAAAGGATGACTCTACAAGAATTTGCTTTATCTGCTGTGGCTCCAGCACACTGGAATGGCTTGCCAGGCCACCTCCACACAATTCAATTTCAAGTGCTTCAAAAAATCTCTAAAAAACCTTCCTTTTTTAGGACTGCTTTTAACTTACCTGAGTAGCTATTAATGGTACGATGGCACCCTTTGCGCATAGTAAGGACAGCCCTATAGTCTAAGGTAATTGTGTGTGTTTATCTTTGTCTTATTCTGTTTGCCTATCATTTCCATCCTGTTCCCAACTCTCCTATCCTGTCCTGTCTACACTAGTGAGTTCCTTTTACTACTTTTCTTTTTACTTATTGTACATCGTGTAGACTGCTATGTAATGTTACGGGATATCAAATAAAATATAACTGTGTGTCAGTATGTACACATATACATACGAGGTGTGACAAAAAAGAAACAAGACGGTGTCCCATAAATGGTTTTTATTACAAAATCTAGAGAGAAATTACGCATTGTTCCCTTCAAAGTAATTCCCCCCCCCCCCCCCCCCCAGCGTTAATGCACTTCTGCATTTGCATCTGCCGTGTATGGAAGCACTCGGTAAAGTCCTCCTTGAGGGGGTCCCTCAGCTCGCTCGTCACAGTGGCCTTGATCCCTTCTACAGAGGCGAAATGAGTTCCTTTGAGCACAGTCTTCATCCTGGGGAAGAGCCAGAAGTCACACGGTGCGAGATCTGGAGAATAAGGAGGGTGGTCGAGAGCTGTGATCAGCTTGTTGGCCAAGAACTGCCTCACACTGAGCACGGTGTGTGTGGGCGCGTTATTGTGGTGGAGCAGCCATGACTTGTCTTTTCACAGAGTCCGTCTGCTGTGCTGAACCCTGTCATGGAGGCGATTGAGGACCTGCTGGTAGAAGTGCTGGTTGACTGTCTGACCCTCGGGCACAAACTCAAGATGGACCACTCCCTTCTGGTCAAAGAATGCGTGCTTTCTTGGGTCTGGGTGACAGTTGAGTCTTCCACTGCAGGCTCTGTCTCGTTTTCAGGGTCATACTGGAAGACCCAAGTCTCGTCTCCTGTGATGACTCGACTCGACCAACGAACTCTGGATCTTCTCCGATCTTCTCTAGCAAGTCTCGACAAACATTGACCCGATGCTCCTTCTGGTCGTCCAATAAAAGCTTGGGCATCTTGGCACACACCTTCCGCATCCCCAACTCCTGCACCAAGATGGTCTGCACTAACTCCCTGTTCAGGCTGAGCTCCTCTGCTATCAGCTGCACCGTCAATCTGCAATCACTCCGCACCAGCTGGTTCACTCTGTCAATGTTCTCAGCCATCTTTTGTCGTGGAAGGCTGTCTTGACTTGGGGCCATCCTCCACCTCCTTGTGGCCAGTCTTGAAGTGTTTGTGCCACTTGAAGACTCGTAGCCTTGACATTGCATCTTCTCCATAAGCCTTTTGGAGAAGTTGGAGACACTCGGTTGGGCCCTTCTCCAACTTAACCAGAAATTTCAAGTTGATTCTTTGCTCCATATTTCTGCCACCTCCAGCTCCTTGACAAAGCAACTGAGCAGTGTGCTACAAAAAAACCTGAAAAAGAAAAACAGAGTGAGAGACGAAAAATATTATAGCAGAATAGTGGTGAGATGTTGCACAACACAGTGACATAAGCAGTTAGCCAATTGGCATTGAGTCATGGGTGTGGCTGCCACAGTCTTGTTTCTTTTTTTTCACATCTTGTTTACATAATCTAATGTGTGTGTGTGTTCACTCTGCACTTAGAAGAATTTATGGAAACTAGGTTCTGGTTAACGACCACCCTCCCAGAGGGGAAGAGAAATAAGGTGGTATTTTAGCTTGGCCAGGTGGACAGACTTGATTCCAAGGCAGTCTCTGAAGCAGCACAGGAGTCTAAGGAGGTGGCTAGGCAAACTAACACAGGCTACAGCCCTTTCAGAGGTAAGCCGCATGAGAACATAGAACTAGGGGTATCTGTGAAAGTCTTATCTCTGTCTTTAGGAAAACGGCCTTGCACACATGCAGTGTGGATCTGTCTTGCAGACAGGCAAGATAGCAAACACAAAGGCGCACAGAGCACAAAAGACGCCAAAGTTCTTCCGTGTATACTGTATAATTCTTATCACATTTTGGCAATTGGTTGGCATGAGACAATCAGAAGTGTTCTCAGCGAATCAGAAGGTAGTCTACAGATGTCCTTCCTGCAGACAAAGGGTACATAATGAGATGTAATGTGAAGGAAATGGTATGTAGTTTCTGGACATAGTTACATAGAAATATGATGACAGAAAAAGAACACATGGCCTATCTAGTCTGTCCTTCCATATCAACAACTACAACAGTCCCCTTTTTGCCTTTAGAGATCCTTTGTGTTTGTCCCATGCTTTTTGAATTCAGTTACTGTCCTCATCTCTACCACGTCCACTGGGAGACTATTCCACGGATCCACTACTCTTTCCGTAAAGAAATATTTCTGCATATCACTCCTGAATCTATCTCCCTTCACCCTCATCCCATGTCCCCTCGTAGCAGAACTTGCTTTCAATTGAAAGAGGCTCTCTCCCTGAACATTTATGCCACAGAGGTATTTAAACATCTCAATCATATCACTTCTATCTCGCCTTTCCTCTAAGGTGAACATATTAAGATCCTTCAGTCTGTCCTCATATGCTTTATAATGAAGACCACTAATCATTTTAGTAGCCACCCTCTGCACTGACTCCATCCTGTTCACATCCTTTTGAAGGTGCGGTCTCCAGAATTGCACACTATACTCCAAATGAGGTCGCACCAAATACTTATACAGAGGCACTATCGCCTCCTTTTTTCTGCTAGCCATTCCTCTCTGTATGCACCCAAGTATCCTTCTAGCTTTTGCCGTCACCTTTTCTACCTGTTTAGCTACTTTAAGATCATCAGACAAAACCACGCCTAGGTCCCGCTCTTTAGTGGACAAAAGTACTTCACCCCCTATACTATATTGCTCCCTTGGATTGCTGCAGCCCAAATGCATGACCTTACATTTTTTAACATTAAATCCCAGCTGCCAAATTCTAGACCATTCTTCAAGCTTAGCTAGATCCCTCCTCATGTTATCTACACCTTCCTGGGTGTCTATTGCAGATTTTGGTATCATCTGCAAAGAGGCAAACCTTACCCGACAGCCCTTCCGCTATATCACTAACAAAGATGTTAAAAAGAATTGGACCAAGGACAGATCCCTGGGGCACACCACTGGTAACATCCATCCTCCTCAGAGTGAGCTCCATTTACTTGTACTCTGTCGCCTCCCACCCAACCACTTTCTAACCCTAGTTACAGGTACCCAAGGCCAATAGAACAGTCTGTAGATAAGGGCTGGAGAAGAAGGTGTCTTGCATGTAGGCAGTGAATTAGCCAGGATCAATGGTCTTCAGTATGCACACGGATAAACACTTGGCAAGCAGTTGCTTGAAGGTCAGGTCTGAGACTGGAAAGACAGCCAAAGTTTCATGTGGCAGGAAACCATCTTGTCTGGTCACTTTGGTTCAGGCTTTATCATCTGAGCAGGCCAGAGATCTGCAGGGGTACCAGCCCTACATCTTCATAGCCATTATGCAAGCACAGTGTGTCAGATTTCTTGATTGCTTGTCATTTCTTTATTGATTATTGATCCAGGGAGGTTAACGTTGTCTGCTATTTCTATTCTCCAAGGATGAAATTGACTTTCCAGTTGTCAGGCTGTTTGCCTTCATGTTAAGGTGCAGGTCCATTTTAAGACTTCTGTTTCTTGATCTCGATAAGCAGATGTTTCAGCTAGTAATGTGAGATCTTCATAGTCAATGTTGTTGATGATAGACTCATCAATCTTCACACCTCGACTGTCTTCATATAACCTTGCTTCTAATCGGGTATGGAGAAAGTATGCAGCCTTATTGTATACCTTTGTTAATGTGTCCCAGAGGTTCTTATGGTTTACATGACGCTGTCTTCCAAATTTCTGGCAGAGCTTTGTAAGTATTGTAACAGCTGTTCCTTATCATTCCTCCAGTTTAGTCCTCCACCTCTGGGTTGTGCACCTCCTCCTGCAGCTTGGAGACTGGGCATGTCAAAGTCGTGACATCACTGGATATAGCCTGCTGGTATCTCCCATCAGCCTCCAGTGTGTCCAGTCTCCATGCAGCAGGAGGACATAGTGAGCCTAGCTTCTGGGCTCACTTGGGGGGAACAGATAAGGAGCATTTAGTGTGGCAAAAATTAACCTGGCTGCAGAATGTGGATTAAAAATTTAAAGTAGGTCTTCAAAGGGTTAATTAAAGCTCTTAACTTCTGTATAATTTGGGTTCTGGTGCCCTAAAGGCCACTGGATGGCAGCGCTGCTCATGAATCACATATAGTATTCAGTGCCCCCATCCCTCGGGGGGGGGGGGGGGTAAAATACAAAATCGTATTACTCTTCAGGTTCACACAGGCAGCAACCTCTAAGACCTCCATTTGCAAGGTTGTCTCTGTATCCCACTGCTATTTCTCTGACTGCGGGGGGGGGGGGGGGGGCGTGTGTGTGTGTGTGTGTGTGTGTGTGTGTGTGTTTCATAGCTCCACTTAGCATGCCCTTCCCAGGAAATTCTCATCTATTTCTAGAGCAGGAGTTCAAAAAGAAACTCTCTTTAGTGAGAGCCTTGTTCATTTTTAGCTAACACTTGATTTATTCGGTGGCCTTTTGCGTCCTGAACCCCAAGGTTGGGACACTGTTTGCTTCCAGGGGTTCTACTCTCTATTTCGCTCTTCAGCTCCCTGGCAGACGCAGCAGGCTGGCAGGGGGTGCGCAACGCGTCCTGCAACGCTGAATCCCTCAGGATAAAGGGGGAAGGAAAGCTGGGTGCAGCGGGGGCTGCTAGCTTCTTGCAAAGCTATAGGAGCAGTTCGGGTAATTTTAGCTGATCTGCTTTGATTTCATTGGAGTTGGCAGAAACTTGGTTTTTGGAGTCCTATACTATTTTTTTTTTAAAGGGCATAGCTATGTTGATTTACAAGAATCTCCTTCTGCTATCCATACAAGGTCCTATAAAGCGTTTAAAGTCTGTTTATATGGCAGGGTAGTATTTTGGCTTAGTTGCTGTGATATAGCGCTATGATCCGCTGTAAACATATTCAAGTCAAAAGGAATTATGGTGATAACTCTCTTGGACAGTTGTAACAGGTGCTTGGGTGAGAGCCATGGCCAGTCCACAGATGTGGCATGCTCTGCCATAAGCATTATGTCATGAGGGGTTTTATAGTTGTGTGGTTTCTTAATGGAAAATATTCCCTTTTAGTTTGACTTTGCCCAAATTATAAGATTTTACGGTAGATTTGTAATGTCTTAATTTTGGCTATACAGTCAAACCTCGGTTTTAATGATTAATCCATTCTAAGCAGTCTGACTAAAACCGAAACGTACGAAAACCGAAGCAATATTTCCCATAGGAAATAATGTAAATTCAATGTAATCCGTTCCAGACACCCAGCTCCTGTCACTTCTCTCACCTGCCCGATCGTCCACAGGACAGCAAACACACAGATATTGTACTGTACGGCACTGTAATCTGATCGCTGCCTCCCACATCCATGCAACATCTCCTGCTTACATTGACAGCTACCCTGCTACCTCCGAGCCTGAGGGGGCGCTCCAGAGAACAGGCAGGCGGTGGAGAGATCGGGGCCTTCCTCTCTGTGCAATCCTTGCATCTCTGGCTCGAGGATGTTGCTCAGCTGACATTGGCTTCTCAACACGCGATCGGGTGAGTCCGGGGGGGGGTAGTGCTGCCGGGACTGGGCGGGCAGACCAGCGCGAGGGTGTAGATTTTCAGATCTGGCAGCACTGGTTCCTGACGAAAACCGAGGCGAAAACCGATAACCGAGACAAGATCTCAGTTAGAAAAGACGTCGAAAACCGAAACCAACGAAAACCGGGGCACACGAAAACCGAGGTTTGACTGTATGTGTTTTAATTTTACATATGGAAAAGGCAGCTCAGTGGAGAGAGGTTGCAAAATAGAACTCTGGCCTTTGAAGCTATCTATGCTCCCATTCCATTTATCAGAGATTCTCCAGTACGGAGAGTATCTGCTAGTGTTCAGCAAATGTCTTAATGGGGGCCAGAAGCACGCAGTCAGGCTAGTTCTCTAGCAGCAATATCAGCAGCTCAGATTCTAGTAGGCATACATCATATGCTGGGCTTACAAGATGGCTTCCATGCTGATCGGCATCAGCCAAGATGGCTACCGGTTTAGACTGTGAATGTGGAGGCAGCCTGGATGAGGGACCTTGCATTCTCTAGAAAATGCCCTGCATACACTGAATCATTTAAATTTGATCAGCTACTGGCAGGACACAATGCACTCTTGTATGCTTTTTTGCTTCAGTGGTCTAAAAGTGGAGTCTTTACCAGGTGGTATAATGGGAACTTGTCTGCAGTTTCTCGGCTTCTTCATTGCTGACTCAATTGCCACTGCGGAATGAGAGAGCTGTATTTCCTAACACCAGGTGCTAGTTGAACTTAAAATATAATGTCCATCTTTGTGCAGTCAGACGGAATGGGGCGTTACTCTAGCAGGAAGGCCGTGGGTTAGTATGCCTGTGATTGGGAGTTCTTTCTACTTCATATTGTTGGCACGGAAAGAGCTTCTCTTAACATATGCTGCAGGAATTTTTGGTTAAGAGATGTCTTTGTGAAAAAAAAAGTATTCAGCTGTCCTGAATTCGCCTCTTCTTGATTGACATTTTGAGGCTAAGCAGGGGCAGGCCTGGGTACTGCGTGGGTGGGTGCACACCTTGCACTACCAGGGGGTGTGGACTCACTGTATGGAAGAGAGCTCTAGCAATCTTCTTTAGCGCAAGATAGAAAGTAGATGGTTCACTGAAGCGATCGTTGGGGGCAATGCTCTGTCCTCTGTCTTGAAAGACTAGAAAGGGGGACTGTTACTTCTGGAGAGAAATCTGCAACTGTGAGTATATACTTCTGGTAATTTTCTAAAAAGAATTCTTTGTATTAAAGCTACTTAATCTGTGAACCCACTGTTTTTTGTTGGATCAGTTAGGGCCTAGTAGCAGCAATTAAAGTTTGAATTTAAAACACAGAGGAGAACTTTCTGGTTACATTTCATACCCAGCAGAGAGCTTGTAGTTTAAATTTAATAGTCACTCAGGGCCAAGTAACAGCAAAGTACTTTTAGTTTTAAAACACAGAGAGCTTTCTGGTTAAATTTAGAACCCAGCAGAGAGCTTGTAGTTTAAATTTCATAAGAAGTTAGAGCCTAGCAGCAGCTAAGAGCTATAATTTAAATCAAATCAGAATTTAGCTTACCTCAGCAGCACAAGACAGGGTACTGTGTAGCAGCCCTCTTTTAATAAGTGTTATTTCCCTCCCTCCCCACACCCACCCACCCCTGGGATAATCATAGCTTTATAGGTACTTACACATCTTAAAAGACAGGAGGTGCTTTCAGGTGAAGCTCATTACCCAAATCAGTCATACACTAAGGACCTGAGATTAATTAAGCTTCAGGTGAACAAGGTATATTAAACGTATTAGGTACAGTTTTATTGGTATAAATACCCATAGCAACCCCTAGTAAGTAAGAACTTAAAGATCTAGACACAAACTTAAAACTAAGATGCAGACAGCAGTCCAGCAGCGGGATGGGGGCTTTCCAGTCTTTTGCATTGAGTGTCACATGTATGATTTTCTCCCAGTTGGTGAAAGGTCTTACGTGTGCACTAGGTGCAAGGAGCTCTTTTCTCTCAGGGAACAAGTCCGTTCTCTAGAGGCTAAAGTAGCAGACTTGGAAAACATAAGACAGACAGAGAGGTACATAGACGAGACCTACAGGGATATAGTCCTGAAGTCCCACCTCCAGTCTGGCAGCACCCCTATTGCCATGGAGGAGAGAGGTCACGTGACAGGAGAGCATCACCCTGGTGTGGCAGGAAGTGATCCTGTAACTAGGACCTGTCCTCCAGGTGATGTAAAACCCTCTCGCACCGAGGAAGTTTCTCCAGGGCCATGTGCCCATGAGTGAAGGGTTAGGACAGCCGTTATAGTTGGTGATTCGATCATTAGGCATGTAGATAGCTGGGTGGCTGGTGGACGTGAGGATCGCCTGGTAACATGCCTGCCTGGTGTGAAGGTAGCGGACCTCACGCGCCACCTAGATAAGGTCTTAGATAGTGCTGGGGAGGAGTCTGCTGTCTTGGTACATGTCGGTACCAATGACATAGGAAAATGTGGTAGGGAGGTTCTGGAGGCAAATTTTAGGCTTTTAGGTAGGAAGTTGAAATCCAGAACTTCCATGGTAGCATTCTCCGATATGCTTCCTGTTCCACGCGCAGGACCCAAAAGGCAGGCAGAGCTCCGGAGTCTCAATGCGTGGATGAGACAATGTGCAGAGATGAGGGTTTGGGATTTGTTAGGAACTGGGGAACATTCTGGGGAAAGGAGGGGCTCTTCCGAAGGGATGGGCTTCACCTTAACCGGGATGGAACCTGGCTGCTGGCATTAACCTTTAAAAAGGAGATAGAGCAGCTTTTAAACTAGATATTAGGGGAAAGCCGACAGTCGCCCAAGAGCGGATGGTTCGGAAGAATGTATCCTTGAAGGATACTACCAAAATCAGAGAGGTTCCACAAAAGAGTAAAGTAGCCCAAATGCCCTCAAGTATGGAGCAGACGGAGCTTAAAGATCCCAATTTACCCATGTCTAACAATAGCCAAATTAACATGAATAAAATACATTCTCTAAAATGCTTGCATGCAAATGCTAGAAGTCTAAAGAATAAGATGGGAGAGTTAGAATATATAGCACTAATGAAAGGTTAGATATGATTGGAATATCAGAGACATGGTGGAAGGAGGACAACCAGTGGGACACTGATACCTGGGTACAAACTATATCGTAATGATAGAGCTGATCAAATTGGTGGAGGGGTTGCGCTCTGTTAGAGGGCATTGACTAAGAAAGGATTAAAGTTTTTTGCAGGAAACAAAATCTGCTGTAGAATCTATATGGATTGAAATTCCGTATAAAAGGGGGAAGGCAATGGCAGTGGGGGTGTACTATCGAGCACCTGGCCAGAATGACCAAATGGATGAAGAAATGCTCAAAGAAATCAAGGAAGCTAACAAAAGTTACAGCGCAGTAATAATAATGGGTGATTTCAATTACCCCGGTATCGACTGGGTCAGTGTCACGTCAGGACATGCTAGGGAGATAAAGTTCCTAGATGAAATAAATGACTGCTTTTTGGAGCAGCTGGTTCATGAACCGACCAGAGGGGAAGCCATATTAGACCTAGTCCTTAGTGGAACACCAGATCTAGTGCAAGAGATAAGGGTGATGGGGCCACCTGGCAATAGTGATCATAGCATGATCGCCTTTGATTTAATTAGTGGAGGAGGGATAGTAAGGAAATCCACAGTACTACTTTTAACTTTCGAAAGGGAGACTATGATAAAATGAGGAAAACAGTTAAGAAAAAACTAAAAGGAGCAGTTGCAAAGGTTAAAGACGTACATCAGGCTTGGCTGTTGTTTAAAAATACTATCTTGGAAGCCCAGACAAGCTGTATTCCACGCTTTAGGAAAAGTGGAAGGAAGTCCAAAAAACTGCCAGCATGGTTTAAAGGTGAGGTCAGAGAGGCTGTTGCCAAAAAAGCATCTTTCAGGAAATGGAAAAAGAGCCAAACGACGAAACCTGGAAACAGCACAAACACTGGCAAGTCAAATGCAAGGCATTGATAAGGCAGGCAAAGAGAGAGAATTTGAGAAGAAGCTTGCTGCGGAAGCAAAAACACGAAATAAAGACCTTTTCAAGTACATTCGTAGCAAAAAACCTGTGAGAGAGTCAGTTGGTCCATTAGATGATAAAGGGGTTAAAGGAGCACTAAGAGGCGACAAGGCGATGGCGGAGAGACTGAATGAATTCTTTGCTTCGGTCTTTACTGAGGAAGATGTAAGGATGTTACCCATGACTGAAGTGATATTTAAAGGTGCGGAAGAATTGAAGGAAATATCGATACATCGGGAAGATGTCTTACAACTATTAGATAAACTGAAGAGTAACAAATCACCTGGGCCGGATGGTATACATCCAAGGGTGTTGAAAGAACTGAAATATGAGATTGCAGACCTGCTATCAGTAATCTGTGAACTATCATTAAAATCATCTCTAATACCTGAAGATTGGAGGATCGCCAATGTAACACCAATTTTTAAAAAGGGTTCCAGGGGTGATCCGGGAAACTACAGACCGGTGAGCCTGAGGTCAGTACCAGGAAAAATGGTAGAAACCATCATAAAGAATAAAATTACTCAGCATGTAGATAGTCACAACCTAATGGGAGACAGCCAACATGGCTTTAGACAAGGAAGATCTTGTCTTACTAATCTGTTTTTTTTTTTTTTTTTGAAGGAGTGAATAAACAGGTGGACAAAGGTGAGTCAGTTGACATTGTATATCTGGACTTTCAGAAAGCCTTTAACCAAGGTCCCTCATCAGAGACTTTTGGCAAAACTAAAGAGTCATGGGATAGGAGGCAGTGTACTATTGTGGATCAGGAACTGGTTAAAAGATAGAAAGCAGAGGGTAGGGCTAAATGGCCAATTTTCCCAATGGAGAAAGGTGAATAGTGGTGTACCCCAGGGATCTGTGCTGGGTCCGCTGCTTTTTGACATATTCATAAATGACCTGGAAAGTGGAATAACGAGTGAGGTTATCAAATTTGCAGATGACACAAAACTATATAAAGTTGTTAAAACCCAAGAGAATTGTGGAAAATTGCAAGAGGATCTTGATAAATTGGAAGACTGGGCATCAAAATGGCAGATGAAATTTAATGTGGACAAGTGCAAGGTTATGCACCTAGGGAAGAACAACCCAAACTATGTTTACACGATGCAAGGTTCCACATTAGGAACCACCACCCAGGAAAAAGATTTAGGCGTCATTGTGGATACCATGTTAAAACCCTCGGCCCAGTGTGTAGCGGCAGCCAAGAGAGCAAATAGAATGCTAGGTATGATAAGGAAAGGAATGGAAAATAAAACAGAAGATATTATAATGCCTCTATATCGTTCCATGGTGAGACCGCACCTTGAATATTGTGTGCAATTCTGGTCGCCGTATCTTAAAAAGGATATAGCGATTTTAGAAAAGGTTCAGAGAAGAGCCACCAAAATGGTAAAGGGGATGGAAGGATACTCCTATGAAGAAAGGCTAAAAAGGTTAGGGCTCTTTAACCTGGAAAAGAGACGGCTGAGGGGAGATATGATAGAAGTCTATAAATTAATGAACGGAGTGGAACGGGTAAACGTAGATCAATTGTTTACGTTATCAGAATATAGAAAGACTAGGGGACATGCAATGAAGCTACAGGGTAAACTATTTAAGACTAATAAAAGAAAATATTTTTTCACTCAACGTGTAATCAAACTCTGGAATTTGTTACCGGAGGATGTAGTAAAGCTGTTAGTGTAGCTGGGTTTAAAAAAGGTTTGGACAAGTTCCTGGAGGAAAGGTCCATAAACCATTATTAAGAAGTGACCGAAGATATCAATGCTTGACCCAGTACAAGCATTGTGGAACTTGTGTCTCTTGGGGAAACTGCTAGGTACATATGACCTAGATTGGCCACTGTTGGAAACAGAATACTGGGCTTGATGGACCTTGGTCTGACCCAGGATGGTATATCTCAGGGGTCCCAAACTCCGGTCCTGGAGGGCCGCAAACCAGTCAGGTTTTCAGGATATCCCTAATGAATATGCATGAGATATATTTGCATACAATGGGGGCAGTGCATGCAAATATATCTCATGCATATTCATTAGGGATACCCTGAAAACCTGACTGGTTTGCGGCCCTCCAGGACTGGAGTTTGAGACCCCTGGCATATCTTATGTTCTTATGTTCTTACAAGCTCCCATTTGTAGAGCCTGGGGGGGCAAGAGCATGCTTCAGGTGGTCGCAGTGTTTACGACAGTCTACTCGCGTTGAACAGGAAAGGATCAGGGAGTTGAATCGACTAGAGCCTGATTTGCTTTATGTGGCAAATGTGCATTATGGTTTAATTTGAGCGCTTGCTAATATTATTGGCTTCCTTGGGGTTCACCCGGAGGTCTCTCTGGTGGAGGAATGGGGCGGCTGATGGTTCGTCCAAGTCGAGGCTCAGTAAGCTCCCAGTTAAGTCTTTGTCTTGTCCTTTCCCCGTGGGCTCTCATAGGGCAAGTAGTTAGCGTATCAAGGCTTTCGGGGAAAGGTACTCCTGGTAGCGCCTGGTTGGACGAGACGGCCGTACTAGGCTGATCTCATTCGCCTACTCGACGGGCATTTCCTAGAAGTTGCTGGTAGCAGACGTTCTGCTGCGGCTAGGTCCGCAGCGAATGTCTCAGGTGGATTGGTGCCCGCCTACGGTTTGGCCTTTGAATGGGCGGAAGTCTTCGCCACCTTGTTGAGAGCAAGGAGGCAGGCTGTGTCTGGTACATAGGTCCATGCTTAGTGCCTTTTTGAAGGCTGCTGTTCACGGCGGCAAGTCCGGGCGACAAAGGTGTCTGTATCCTTGGTCTGAGTTCTCTGCAGGACAGTGTCTGAAGGAACTTATGGCCAGTTCCTTAGAGGGTCCAGCTGGCGACTGTTTCCGGCTGTAGAGGTTCTGTGGAGGGAATAGCGCTAGGTGTTCGGATCGATGTGTGGTGTTTTCTTAAGTTGGGACCCGACTACGCTCCTCAAGGAGAGTTCGGGTGCTGTCGTGGGATCCCGATTGGGCCTTAGAGGCGTTAACTAAAGAGTCCTTTGATTCTTTACTCCAGGTGTCGGTAAAGGATTTGCTGTTACAGACAGTGGCTTTGATAGCTCTTTGTTCGGCGCGACAAGTTTCGGAGTTTCAGGCGTTGTCATGTAATGAGCCATTTTCACCCTTTTCTGGATAGAGGGTGGTGTTTGCGACCAGTCCTGTTGTCCTTCCAAAAGGTGGTATCTGATTTTTCTCCTGAGTCTATTGGTTTCTCTTCCAGTTCTCGTTTTTTCTGGGAGGGGAGGTTGTTATTCGTAGCTTACGCCAATAGGAAACATAAAATGCAGGGTGCGGTGTTCGTTTCTTTGTTTTTGTGTGTTGGTTGGAGGTCCCCGCGAAGGGGAGGCAGCCATTTTGCACTGGGTTAAGGAGGTGGTTGCCTCAGCATTCTGGTGGCGAGGTTGTACGATTCCGGGGGGCTTTCTGACTCTTGCTACCAGGGTGCAAGCAGCTTCATGGATGGATCACTGTGTCATTCCACCAGGGCGGATTGTTAGAGCAGCTTCCAGGTCGTCTCTTCATTCCCTCAGTAACCACTACTGCGCTAAATGTTCTGGCAGTAAAGGATGCCTGTTCCGGGTTGACTGTGTGGTGAGTTGGCTGGATAGGTCCCTCCCAATGATTACTGCTCTGTTACATCCCAGAGGTGGAGGACTAAACTGGAGGAACGATAAGGAAATAGAAATTACACTTACCTGGTAATTGTCGTTCCTTGAGTGACGACAGTTTAGTCCTCATTCCCACCCAGGGGTGTGATTTTCTTCAGAGTTAATTTCAGGCAGAGTGGAGCATCAATCTCAAGGAGTAGACAGATCCTTTCAGATTCTAGATTGCAGTGAGTATCCCTCTCTGTTATTTCTTCCCTCTCTCTTATTTAAACGAGGGGATGGTATAGGAAACGTGTTTGCATAGGTGGGACGTGAATGTAAAGTAAAACATAAACCCCCCCCCCACATATATATATATGTGTGTGTATATGTATGTGTGTGTTTTTTTTATGTTTTACTTTACATTCACATTTACATTATTTATATAATTATATATAAATAATTATTTATATATAATTTAAAAAGGTTCCTCAACTTGAACGGAGAGGTATTTAAAGCTATGGTATAGTTACTTATTTGTTGTTCCTTTGAGTTTGCTTTGTCAATAGTACACTGGAGGCTGATGGGAGATACCAGCAGGCTATATCCAGTGACGTCACGATTTTGACATGCCCAGTCTCCAAGCTGCAGGAGGAGGTGCACAACGCAGAGGTGGAGGACTAAACTGTTGTCACTCAAGGAACGACAATTACCAAGTAAATGTAATTTCTATTTTGTGATTGCAGTAATATTTCAATGGAAATGCTATCAATGCCTGGTGTTTTGTTCTTTGATAATTATTTCAGTGCTGCTTTGACTTCTTTCATCACCAGTGATTCCTGATCATAAGAATTGGGTTGAAATGGCTGTTGATCCACTTGATCTTTATAGTAGAAGGACACTCTATTCTTTCCACTGTGTGTTTTGATGATTTGGCACCAATTCAACATGGATCCTTGAGCATCTTTTAGCATTCCAATTTGAGGCTGGAATTTTCTGTTTAATTCTGCTGTCTACAGCAGACATTGACACATTTTGTGCCAATTTTTAGGAACCAGCGCTTGTGATCTCCTTGTGCCCCCCTCCCCGTTCTGTCACGCTGGTCTCATGTTCTCAAGTCTTGTGAGGCCAGTGCCACAGTTATACTGTGTTATCTTTAGATATCAGCTATAGCCTCAGATAGCAAGTGACACTGTGGGGGTGTGATGCAATGGTGGTATGCTAGTCTGTGCATGGGATGTAGTGGTGGATGCCTTTGTGTGGTGATGTGCAGGGCTGCAGATGTGAAGCTCCTGTGTATGCACATGTCTATCTCCTAGGAAGGTAGGGTGCCTGTGCTGTGCTGCAGAGGTTCCTGTGTGTGTACGTAGTGTGGAGCTGGGGTACATGTCTCTCCTATGGAGGTGGGGTGCCTGCATGTGTGTATACTTGGGGGAGGGGACTGCACTTTTTAGGTAGATAAGGCATTATGCCCTTTTTTGTCTCCATGTATTCATTCCTCTAACTTTTCACTCTTCTTCCCCTTTAACTTTTTTCTTTTTCTGGCCCTTTTAAGATTTAAGCTCACTCCCCTGTCTGTCGTTTTTTATTGCAGGCTCCAACTGGTTTGGATCCCTAAGGGCAGCCTGCTTCCCCTCCTGTTGTGCCTGTGGTGATCCCATCTCCCGCGGACAGATAGCTTGCATCTGTGCTGCGATTGTGGCTGTCCTTTTCTGCCCATGGGAGATTGGATCCCTGTGGACAGCCTGAGCTGTTCCCTGCCAAGATCATGGCCTTAGTCAGCTCTTCTGCCTGTGAGGAATGGGATCCCTGCGGGCAGCCGGGGCCAGTCATGCTGCTACACAGGTGTTCCAAGTGCTAGGCCTGATTTTTAGTTGTCATGAAAACCTCACGCCTGGCGTTTGAGCCCTGCTGTACTGGGATTTAAACAGCGAATCAATGGACAGATGCTCAATTTAAAATAAAAAAGCACATTTTGCATAAGTGACATGTTTTTTGCTAGTTTGGTTACCACTCTGGAATATTTTATGGTATTACCTTAAATCCATGATCTTCAACAGATCTCTTCTTGACATTTCTGGATGGCTATCAAAAATGGACTCGACAGCTCTGATCATAGCATATTTCAAAATGTGCCTATACACCGGTTTATAGATCTAGAGTTGCCAAGTTACCCAGTTCCAGGAGTGAGATTTTAATTTTGTTTTTTATCCCTTAACTGTGTGTGTGTGTGTGTGTGTGTGTGTGTGTGTGCCGACTTTAAGAAAATTGCATGTCTGTTTCACTCTAGCTCTACTCTTGAGGGGAACGGAAAAGGTGATGGGGGTGGGGGACCTATGATGAAACATGCAGGAAAATAAGTTAAGCTTACATCAGCCAGCATATAATATTTTACGGATTACTAAGGCCTAAAGGTTGTAGAGCACTAATAAAGGACACCAGTTGGGACGGCTCAAAGAAAACGTAATGAACAGCTTGGAGTTTGACTAAGCATTTGCAGGGGAACTTCAAAAAAAATAAAAAGCCCCCCAACTGCAAGACCCCAGGTTTGATGAGGAAAAAGTCCCTCCTCTGTATCTGTGTTTCCTTAGATAAATCGGGGAATGTATGCACTTGAAAACTTTAGAGGAAACACTACGCTTTTTTTAAATATTTCAGCAGCCAGTCAAGTTCAGAAGGCAGCACAAACATAAACAAATGCAGAAGGCACTGTTGACTCCGTGTCTGAAGTCTCCAAGATCTGAGAAATATTCAAAATAGCCATATGTTGCACATCTGCTTGTGATTGTTGTTTACCACCCAAATCTCTTTTTCTACCAACAGGAGCATAATAAACCTTGGTTAATGGTGGGTGTGATTCAGCAGGAATACCCAACATTTCTTCAAAATTTTGTTTCTTCTTTTTAAACGTGTCTCTAGTGGACACCAAAGACAGCCATGGAAAGGTGGCTCTTTTTTTTTTTTTTTAAATCAAATGTAAATTGGAGGACCTAACTTGGTTCTCCAAAGCCTCTATTTTAAACTTGATAGCTGAGACATCTTTAATAACTGCAGCATTGCAACCTTCCAAACATTGAGTTTTTATATTTATTTTTTCTGTTGAGGTTTTTAAGGCCACTGTCTCTTCAGAATTCTTTATAATGCAAGAATTACCTTCAACTTGCAACAACAGGTTCTGTAGCTGGGAGACCAAAGCCTCACCCAGCTTAGAGATTGCATTCCAAATAGACTCCAAAGTGAAACTCTCCTGACAAACAGACAAACGAAAAAGGTGAAAATGAGACTAGCTGCTGAAGATATGACGTGAACCGAAGTTCCACCTGTACTCCCAAACAGAGTGGTAGTCGATGACAGACACCATTGCTCTGGCCTACTCTACACGTCCCACAGCAGATTTGCTGTAACTCTCGTGGCATCTGACGCGCTGTCATGGCTGACCCGGGCATCTAAGCCGGGAGAGCACCGGAGTTCAAAGTGGGCTGACGCTCCGATGGCAAGAGAGGAATCAAGATTTCCCGCCATCGATGTAGGTAAAGGGGAAGAGGTCCCAGCGGCAAGGGAATTTCTTGCCGCTTTCCCCTTCCTCTTAGGTACAATGAGACAAAGTGGTCGGCAGCAGAGCAAGACTAGAATGCCATATTGGTTCAGACAAGCTCATTCTGATGCATTATGGGACCTGCAACACTGATTCCAATGGGTAAAATCAGGGACTACAAATACCATACTGCACTGTAATGCAAATTTACAATTGGAACTGGCAAAGAATCTCACTCCTGGAACTGGATAATCTGAAAACTCTGTAGATCATGGAATGCAACCTTTTGTAGAGCTGTATAGTTGATTGCTGTAGAAAGAGGGCCATTTCACCTCTGATACAGGGTTCTCTTGGCTCAAAAGTAAAGGTGAGGCAGGAAAAGGAAGATGAAGGAAATAGTAGATATATCTAAGATACAGTATAAGTATACAGAAATCAGATCTTTTTCAATAGGGAGGCGCTAGAACAAGGGCTGATAGGAGGCAGACGCAGGATGAAATATTCCTTTACAGAAAGAGTAGCGTGTGTGTGGAACAGGTGGAGGCAAAAACTGTATTAGAATCCAAGAAAGCATGGGACAAGCAAAGAGCATCTCTGAAGGAAAGTGGTTGTAAAGATTGGGGTGTTGGCTTGGATGGGCAGTCTTTGTTTGTTTCTGTGTTGTGTCTAAACATCAAAGTAGATATCTTGAGAAGGTCTGCTGTCCTTTTATGGAAAGCGGAAGATAAACAAATTTATAAGAATCATCTTGGGGCCTCTAAGTTGTCCTCCACAGAAAATCAACCAAAAGCACTATTTGAGATTTGTGAAGAAGTTGAAGATCCACTAATTCTACACCTTGCATGTAGGCAGACAGCCCAATTAAAGCACATTACATGTTAATTAAAATTAATAATTGCCTTGATTCAGAAGGCATTAGGTCATTTAAAAGTAGAGTTTCTGAATCAAGACAATTGGTATTGGTCTGGCATATGTTCTCAGGTGCATTTTACATTGTGACATTTTCATTGATAGGCTTGGAGGCTGTTTATCCATTTTGTGTGTTTGAAAAGGAAAACAAATCAAATTGGTCTACAGCTAAAAACTAGTAATATATAAATCTCCAGTTTACCCTTAGGCAAACTGGTGACAACTCTGCTTGAGAACTTTATGGAAAAGCAAAATCCTCCTGGATTATTGCTAGTCAGTTCTGCTGAGAGCTTTAATAGATGATTTTAGATAATGGTGTGGATGTGATAGCTGTATCATAGGATTTGCCTGTAGCCTTTTACTATGACCCCTTGGAGTTTGACAAGCATGCTTGACTAGTTTGTTCTTTTGTTTAAGATTACAGTGGTTTTAAACTGACCAGGACATTTTCTGTATGCTGGGCTCTGAAATGTGGTACTTTCTCAAGAAACCATTCTCTTCAGGGCTGGCCCAACCATCAGGCAAACCAGGTTGCTGCCTAGGACAGCAGCGTCTGGCAGCAGCAAAGATCAAGAATTTCAAAGCTGAACAATAGATTGACAGCTTGGGGGGGCGGCAGAAAGCTTCAGGTTTGCTTAGATTCTATCCCCACTGTTTAGCCAGTAGTGGGAGTAATTATAAGTTCTAGTCATATGCTGATGAAATTAAGATCTGTGCAGAGCTGAACACAGATCAGCTGATGAGATTTATCTGATCTCTCCAAATGTTTTAGAAGCAGTTACATTATGTATGAACCTTAATAGGCTATTACTCAACAGAAAACTGAGGTGTTGGAGCTGTGCCTAGCTCAATATAAATTAAGTTGAAATATTTAAAAAAATATCAATGAAACATTTTATTGCATAAACATTTTTCTCATTTCATGTGGAAATGAATTTAGAAAAGAACTAAAAACAGAAGAAAGGAAGTGGAAAAACATGCTTATGCCTGCACTTTTTAATGCTTTAAAACTTCAATTGAAAATGATCTCGCCTTTATCAGATCCATTATTTTACTGAGTAGGTGCCAGACTCGACTATCCTCTTCCCTTCCCCAAGGTTTGGACGTGATCAGTAATTTGTTATAGAAATTGTCTTATAATGGATTGAATTACTGCTATAGTGCTTCCAGCCCTGATTTAAGAGCTAAAAAAAAGTCTTTCCTTATCGTTCCTCCAGTTCAGTCCTCTACCTCTTGGTTGTCAACCTCCTCCTGCAGCTTGGAGACTGGCACATCAGAATTCTGACATCACTGGATATAGCCTGCTGTACACTCCCATCAGCCCCAGTGTGACCAGTTTCCATGCAGCAGAAGGATGTCATGAGCCTGGGCTGAGGCTCACTAGAGGAACAGATAAGGAATCTGTAGGCTAGATTAGATGAATTGGGGCTTTAATTTGGCTAATTGGATCAAAGGGTTAGAAAGGCGGTGGTGATGTGCCTTTAAAAAAAAAAAAAAAAGGCAGAAAAAACTTGAAATAAATCTTTTACCTGATTCCTGCCATCTCTTACAGCGCTTGCTGGAACCGTGGTGATCTCTTTCCCCCCCCCCCCCCCCCAGACATTCTGGGGGAGAGTCTCTGGTTAGCGATCCCATCTCCGGCTCATCCCTGCTAGAGGGAATTGCAGCTGCGGTGAGCCGGTGAGTGACCGGCATGCCGTGTTTAAGGCGCTAGGAACGCCGGTGGCTCTGCTTCTTTGTGAATGCCGGATCGCTGGGGGACAATCATCAAGCGAGGCGGTCCTGACCAGTAGGCAGTGCACCGGGTTCAGGCCGTCAGAGCTGCAGAGCCTCATTCTTTCTGCAGGGCTGGGGAGCGTTAACAGAGGGAAAGCTATTTTGGCGCCCTCTTCTTCCTTTCCTCTCTGCGGAGGGCGGCGGCCGTTTTAAGCGGGATCGCGTGGCTGCCGTACAGGAGGGGAACGAGGGCAGCCGTGCTTAGTGGTTTTTATTTTCACCAGCCCGGTAGCTTCTTTCGGTTGGGGAAGGAGGCTTTTCCCTTTTTAGTTTGCCTTTTCATTTGTTTTTTTTTTTACTTTTCTTATAGTTTGATCATTTTTTTGGGGCGGGAAATTCCCTAGAGGGGGAGGGGAGTTTCGTGCTGGGTCGGCAGGTAGTTCAGGGTCCCTTGTCCTTCAGATGAGCAGCGGTAGGGGTTGTTAGGGACAAGTCTGCAGGGTCCGTTCATTCATGTTTAAAAATAAATAAGTAAATAGGAGAGCTTTCCTTAGCGTTCCTCCAGTTCAGTCCTCTACCTCTGGGTTGTCAATCTCCTCCTGCAGCTAGGAGACTGGTATGTCAGAATGATGACATCACTGGATATAACCTGCTGCACGCCCACTTGTATCCCAGTGTAACCAGTCTCCTTGCAGCAGGAGGTGTTGACGAGCCTTAGGGAGAGGCTCTATGGAGGAGTGGATAAGGAGCATGTACTTTTTCTGTCAGGATAGTTAAGTGGGTTGATATTTATTTGGACGGTATCTCTTTAAAAAAAAAAAAAAAAAAACAGAGAAGAAAACAGTGAAGAGGAAGATACCCTTCTTGATCCCTGCCTGTGTCAGTCCTGGGGGTTTCTTCCTGGAGGGGGGTTTTTTGGCTCAGGCTCGAGTTTCCCTACCTCCCCCCGCTTGGCCCAGAGGTCTCACCTCCCGGATCTTACGGAGGTGAGCCCTTCTTAACCGCCGGTAGCTCCGCACAGCTATGCCTCTGTGAGAGGCTGGTCGGGTGTTGGCTGACCTCGCTTGTCTCAGGGCCCGGGGTTGGAGACGCTCTCCGCAGCGATCGAGGGGTGGCAGACAGGACCGGTAAGTGTTCCGCCGGCATCCGCCTGCTTTTTTCATCCCTGCCGCGCTGTTTCGGGGGTCAAAGAACGCCCGCAGTGTTTTGGCGCCTTTTTCCTGCACGGCTTGCAGTCGCGGCGGCCATTTTGTGTGCCGCGCTGCAGCCGCGTGTACGAGCATCGGTTGCCGTTTTTTTCCAACGGGACACTGCTGCGTTTTTGATTTAATTAGTTAGCTTTCTTTATATTTCTTTTGTTGATTGCTTTGTTTCTTTTCTTTTGGGAGGCCTATTTTGTTTGGTTATTTCTTCAGCCTCTTCTGTCGGCCCTGTGCGTTCCCGGGGTGGAAGGGGGGCTGCGGGGTTTTTCTTTTCTTGGGGGGCTAGCTACCCTTCTGCCCCAGCTCAATAAACTATCTGAAAAAAAAAAGAAAAAAAGAAAAAAAAAAAGAAAACAAACTCAAGGCCCAAGGAAGGAGACAAACCTGTACAGAAAAGCCCACTGTACTATACCACCTGGGCATCAGTCCTTACGGGTGCTGGGTGTCTCCTGATGGCTTCCCGGCCTCGGTGCCTGGTGTGTGGTTCCAGAAGGGGCACGATCACGGACACCGGGGTGTGTAAGGGCTGTACGGCTCTCTCTTCAGAGGTGGAGCTGCAGATGGCCGCCCAAGAGTCTCCGGAGGTGCAGGCGGCGCCCGCAGGGGCGGGCGCTACCTCACCGCGGCTCGCTGAGCAAGAGCCTGATTTAGGATCGCTGCCAGGGCCCTCCGGGGAACCCTTGCAACCTCAGCCGCCAGGTCTCAGTGGTTTCAGTCCGGAGTTTGTCCTTCTTCTGCATCAAGCTTTTTGTCTGCGTCAGCAGGGCGAGAGACAGGCTTCGCCGGCGTCTCAACCTCCGCAGTTGGTAGCGGAAGGGGCGGCGGTCACGGAACAGCCAGCGTCAAAACGGGCACGGCTGGCTGATACGCTGGAGAGTTCCTGGCTGGAGACCCCGGATCCGGAATGGGATCCTGAGGAGAGCTCACAGGATCTGGAAGAAGGAGAGATCCCGGAGCCCGAAGAGCAAGCCAAGCTTATTCGCCTGTTCCGCAGAGAGGAGTTGGCTGCCTTAATATCGGAAACCTTGCAGATGTTACACTTGGCTCCGCCGGCAGCGGTGGAGGACGATTTAGAGGACCCAGTCATTCAAGCGGTTCGTCAGACTCAGGTGGTCTTTCCGCTGCACCGAGTAGTCGAGCGGATGATTCAGGACGAATGGGATAAACCGGAGGCGGGGCTCCGGGGCATTCGTGCTATGGGCCGGTTATATCCTTTGGCGGAAACCGCTAAAGACCGATTCCGAGCACCGCGTCTAGACGCCGTGGTTTCGGCTGTTACTAAAAAGACCACCATTCCCGTAGAGGGAAGTGCGGCCTTAAAGGATCCTCAGGACCGTAAGATTGACGGTCTGCTCAAGCAGGTGTTTGAGGCGGATTCCCTATCGCTTCAAGCCTCCATCTGCGGGGCCTGGGTTGCCCGGGCGTGCTTGCGCTGGGCCCAACGGCTACGCCAATCCCCGCACATGGACCTCGAGGAGGTGAAGGAGCTCGACCGGATGGAGTCAGGTGCAGCCTACCTGGCGGATGTGCATTATGACTTAATTCGAGCGTTGGCCAACAGCACGGCTTCTGTGATAGCGGCCCGTCGCTCCTTGTGGCTGCGGAATTGGGCCGCGGACGGTCCTTCGAAATCCCGCCTCAGTAAGCTTCCCTTTAAGGGGGGGTTACTGTTTGGGGAGGATTTGGAGAAGTTGGTGAAGGACCTAGGTGAATCTAAAGTGGGCCGTTTGCCCGAGGACAAACCCAAACAGGCCAAGTCTGCCCAGGGGCCTCGGGGTCCGTTTCGGGACTTCAGAAGATTTCGTTCTACCCGGCCTGGGGGTTTCCAGAGAGGGAGGTTTCCCTCTCGGGGTCAGGGCTTTCGGGGGTTTCGGGGAGCTAGTAGAGGTTTCTCCTCCCTCCCGGCGGCTTCTGCCCGTAAGACCCAATGAAGCGAGGCGGGTCCCGGCGGTGGAGCCTCCCATTGGCGGTCGGCTTCGGGAGTTTCTGTCCGCCTGGACCCTCATCACCTCAGATCAGTGGGTGCTAGAAATCATTCAGCACGGGTACGCGCTGGAGTTGGCCCGGCCCGTACGAGACGCCTTTGTCATGTCGCCTTGTCGGGGTCCTGCGAAGGCGGCGGCCGTTCGCGAAACCCTGGAAAGGCTCCTTCGTTTGGGAGCCGTCGTGGAGGTTCCCGAGGCCGAGTACGGCTTGGGTCGCTATTCCATTTATTTCGTGGTGCCCAAAAAGGGCGGACAATTGCGTCCCATTCTCGACCTGAAGGGGGTAAACCGCTGTTTGCGGGTCCCGCACTTTCGGATGGAAACGTTGCGGTCGGTCATCGTAGCGGTGCGACGCGGGGAGTTCTTGACGTCCCTAGACCTTTCGGAGGCGTACTTGCACATTCCCATTCGCGATGTGCACCAGCGTTTTCTGCGGTTTGCCCTCCCCTGGGGTCACTACCAGTTTCAGGCCTTACCATTCGGCCTGGCGACGGCGCCTCGGACCTTCACCAAAATAATGGTGGTGGTGGCAGCGGCGTTGCGCAAAGAAGGTATTCTGGTGCACCCTTACCTCGACGATTGGTTGATTCGCGCCAAGTCCGCGGAGGAAAGTCTCCGGGTGACGGACAGGGTGGTGCGGTTCTTGCAGGAACTGGGTTGGGTGATCAACCCGGACAAGAGCCGTTTGCAGCCCACCCAGGTTCTCGAATACCTGGGAGTTCGGTTCGATACGTACAAGGGACAAGTGTTCCTGCCGTCCAAGCGAGCCGAGGGGTTGCGGATTCTGGTGCGGCGCTTCCTGTCGGTAGCGGCTCCCTCGGCTTGGGATTATCTCCGAGTGTTGGGCACCATGGCGGCGATGCTAGAGGCGGTGCCCTGGGCCAGGTTTCACATGCGACCTCTCCAGAGGGCTCTGCTCCGTCGTTGGTCGCATCAAAGGCACTCGCTGAGCAAGCGTCTCCCTTGCCCGGGCCCGGTTCGGCGGTCCCTTCAGTGGTGGCTGCGCCCCTCGTCTCTGGCGGAGGGCTTGCCGTTGGATCAGCCAGAGTGGTTGCCATTGCTGACGGATGCCAGCCTGGTGGGCTGGGGGGCCCACTGCGAGAGTCAGTTTGCGCAAGGACTTTGGACCCCTCTGGAGTCCTCGTGGGCGATCAATCGCTTGGAACTTCGAGCGGTGTTTCGGGCCCTGCAGGCGTTCGAGGCCTTGGTGCGCGGCCAGGCCGTGCGAGTGCTCTCCGACAACTCGGCAACGGTGGCCTACATCAATCGCCAGGGGGGCACCGGGAGTGCCGCAATGGAGACAGAGGCCGCCCTGCTCTTCGCGTGGGTAGAGTTTCGTCTCTCGGCGATTTCGGCAGCTCACATTGCCGGGAAGGACAATATCACCGCGGACTTCCTCAGCAGAGTGCACGTGGATGCCGGGGAGTGGGAACTGCATCCCGCGGTTTTCCGTCAGATCGTCAGGCGCTGGGGAACTCCGATTATGGATCTCATGGCGACCTTTCAGTCGGCGAAAGTCGGCCGATTCTTCAGCAGACGTCGAGAAAGAATGTCCGAGGGCATCGACGCCTTGCTGCGTCGGTGGCCGGAGACCGGCCTTCTGTATGTCTTCCCGCCCTGGGCTCTGATAGGCCGGGTGGTCCAGAAGATCGGGGCGCATGCGGGACCGGTCCTGTTGGTGGCTAGCGATTGGCCGAGGCGTCCATGGTACGCGGACATGGTCCGTCTGTTGGACGGGGAACCTTGGCGTCTCCCGGACAGGTCCGATCTGTTGCTCCAAGGGCCCCTCTTCATGCCTCAGGTGGATCGGTTCTCGCTTACGGTTTGGCCATTGAGAGGGCTAAACTCTTGAAAAAGGGCTACTCATCTGCGGTGGTGGCGACCTTACTGAGGGCGCGTAAGCAGTCCACGTCCTTGGCGTATGTGCGGGTCTGGCGTATTTTTGAGGATTGGTGTTCCCAGCGTCAGGTTCGGCCAGGGTCGGCTTCAATTCCTTCAATCTTGGAATTCCTACAGGACGGTTTTGACAAAGGGCTTGCGGCCGGCTCCTTACGAGTACAACTGGCAGCTTTGTCCTGTTTTCGCGGCAAAGTCCATGGCCGCTCGTTGGGAACTCATCCCGACATGCGTCGTTTTCTGAAAGCGGTCGTTCGGGTACGGCCGGCACGCAGAGTGTTCGTTCCCCCGTGGGATCTGAATCTTGTGCTCACGGCTCTGGCCGAGTCCCCCTTTGAGCCTTTGCGTCGAGCGTCTGTGAAAGATTTGACGCTCAAAACGGTGTTTTTGGTGGCGATTTGTTCCGCACGGAGGGTTTCCGAACTGCAGGCGTTGTCGTGCCGTGAACCCTTCCTTTCCTTTTCCAGGGAGAAGGTGGTCTTGCGCCCGGTTCCATCCTTTCTGCCGAAGGTGGTGTCTCCTTTTCATCTAAATCAGGTTGTTTCATTGCCAGTCTTAGGATCTTTGGGGGGCAATGCCGCGGATCGCGGTCTTCGGCGGCTGGATGTGAAGAGGGCTTTGCGTCAGTATTTGCAGGTTACGGAGTCGTTCAGGAAGTCAGAACGTTTGTTTGTGCTTTTCGGCGGTACTCGTCGGGGCGAAGCGGCGGCTAAAGCTTCTATTGCCCGCTGGCTTAAGGAAGCGATTGCATCCGCTTATGTGCTCCGGGGGCGTGTGGTGCCTACAGGTCTGCGGGCACATTCCACCCGTGCGCAGGCGTCCTCTTGGGCAGAACATGGTTTGGTCCCCCCGGGGGACATTTGTAGGGCGGCGACTTGGTCGTCCCTGCATACCTTCAGTAAACACTACAGGTTGGATCTGGCTGCGGCTTCGGATGCTCGTTTCGGCTCGGCTGTTTTGTCTGCCGGCTGGAAGGGTCCCTCCCATTGATTACTGCTCTGGTACTTCCCAGAGGTAGAGGACTGAACTGGAGGAACGCTAAGGAAATGATAATTACACTTACCTGGTAATTGTAGTTCCTTTAGTGACGACAGTTCAGTCCTCCTTCCCGCCCGGATGTTTCTCGCAGGTTTTACACTTTGTACCGAACAGAAGAGGGTTACAGGTGAGCCTAGCTTTCTTCATTTCTTCTATTTGTGTCCTTTTCCTTGGCAGGGCAGGAGGTAAGAAGGATTGTTGTCAGGGGGGACTTACTGATAATACAGTTGTCTTCATGTTTTGCTACTTATTTGTTGCTCCTTTGAGTCTGCTTTGTTATAGTTTACACTGGGATACAAGTGGGCGTGCAGCAGGTTATATCCAGTGATGTCATCATTCTGACATACCAGTCTCCTAGCTGCAGGAGGAGATTGACAACCCAGAGGTAGAGGACTGAACTGTCGTCACTAAAGGAACTACAATTACCAGGTAAGTGTAATTATCATTTATTTCTGGGCAGGCACGTGCAGCCTTATGGCTTCAAGGCTGCAGTGCGTGGTCTGCGGCACCCGGAGAGGCACGGTGGCTGAGTCTGGCATCTGCCGTGGCTGTGCTTCCCTATCCTCTGCAGTGGAATCTCAGATGGAGATCAAAGAGTCTCTGGAAGCGCAGGGGACACCGGCTGGGCCAGAGTCAGATTCAGTGCTGTCTGCGGTGCAGGGATATGCTCTGGAAGGGGCCACAGGATCGTCTGGAGCTATCTCAACTTCAGGGTTGGCAGAGATTGGGGACTTTTGTCCGGATTTTATATTGATGATGCATCAGGCCTTTTGCTTGCAGCAGCAGGGCAAGTTGCCGGCGACGTGGCCGCTTGGGGGCACGTCTCAGCAATCAGACGTGGAAGGTAAGGGCTGCGGACTGTCGGCTCCTAAGAAAGCGAGGACCCGAGCTCTATCTTCCACGGAGAGCGATTGGCCGGAGGTGGAGGACTCCGAATGGGAGCGTGAGGATGGGTTGGAGGATCTGGAAGAGGGAGAGATCCAAGAACCTGAGGATCAGGCAAAGATCATAAGAGTCTTCTGTAGGGAAGAGCTTGCAGCTCTCATCATGGAGTCTATGCAGATGTTGAATCTCGCGGCACAGTCAACTAGTGAGGAAGAGGTTGAGGATCCGGTTATTCAAGCGGTGTGGCAAACGCAGGTGGTTTGTGTGGTTGACAAGATGATCCAGGAGGAATGGGACCATCCGGAAGCGGGGCTCAGGGGTATACGCATGATGAATAGACTTTACCCCTTAGCCGATAAGGAGAGATTCTGCTCGCCTAGGGTGGATGTGGCAGTGGCAGTGGTAACTAAGACGACCACTATACCGGTGGAAGGCAGTGCAGCCTTAAAGGATGCGCAAGACTGTAAGGTTGATAGTCTGCTGAAACTGGTTTTCAATGCGGACGCGCTATCCTTGCAGGCCTCAATCTGTGGGGCTTGGGTTGCACGGACCTGTCTGTGCTGGGTCCAAAAGCTACGTCTTTCTCCTCACCTAGACCTGGAAGAGCTTAAGGAGCTGGGCCGTTTGGAGTCCGGAGTGGCATATCTAGCGGATGTTCATTACGACCTCATTAGGGCTCTCGCAAATAGCACGGCTTCGGTGGTGGCCCCACGCAGGTCTATGTGGTTGTGAAATTGGTCGGCTGATGGCTCATCCAAATCCCGTCTCGGCAAGTTCCCCTTTAAGGGTAGGTTGCTGTTCGGGGAGGATTTGGATAAGTTGGTAAAGGACCTCGGGGAGTCTAAGACTGGTAGGCTGCCGGAGGATAAGCCGAAGCAAGGAAAGTCCGGTCAGAGCTTTCGGGGTCAGTTTCGAGATTTCCAGAGATTTCAGTCTCCGCGTTTTTGGGAGCTCGCAGAGGGGTTGCTTTTCATCGCGAGGTCAGGGATTCCGAGGATTTTGAGGGGCACATAGGGGCTTCTCCTCGAATTCCGCCTCGGTAGCTCGGAAGCCGCAATGAAGTGAGGCGGGTCCCAGGGGAAGGGCCTCCGTTAGGCGGGCGGCTGCGAGAGTTTCTTTCTGCTTGGACCCACATCACATCTGATCAGTGGGTGTTGGAAGTCATTCGTCAGGGTTACGCACTGGAATTCGCGTGTCCGGTGCGGGACTCCTTTTGTCATGTCTCCCTGCAGAGGTCAGAAGAAAACCTTGGCAATTCAAAGTACTTTATGGCGGCTTCTGCAATTGGGGGCCGTTGTGGAGGTGCCGAAAGCAGAGGACGGCGTGGGTCGGTACTCCATTTATTTCGTGGTGCCAAAAGTGTGGGACGTTGCAGCCTATTTTGGATCTGAAAGGCGTAAACCATTGTTTTACGGGTTCCACATTTTCAGATGGAGAATCTCAAGTCGGTCATTGTGGCAGTGTGGCCAGGGGAGTATTTGACGTCTTTAGACCTCAAGGAAGCGTACTTACACATCCCCATTCGGTCGACTCATCAAAAGTTTCTGCGCTTTGCCTTTCCTTGGACGCTATCAGTTCCAGGCGTTGCCCTTCGGTCTGGCAACGGCGCTGCGCACTTTCACCAAGATAATGGTGGTGGCGGCGGCGTTGCGCAAGGAAGGAATCCTAGTGCATCCTTACCTCGACGATTGGTTGATCCGGGCCAAGTCCGGGGCAGAGTAGTGGAATTTCTACAAAGTCTCGGTTGGGTGGTCAATCCGGGCAAGAGTCGGTTGGAGCCCTCACAGGACCTGGAGTATCTGGGGGTGTGGTTCGACATGAAGAAAGGGCTCGTCTTCCTGCCAGAACGCAGGGCCCAAGGTCTCAGGGGTTTGGTTCACAAGTTCAGAACATCTCCGGCCCCTTCGGTGTGGTCTTACCTCAGAGTGCTGGGGACCATGGCAGCGACTCTAGAAGCGGTGCCTTGGGCCAAGGTACATATGCGCCCTCTACAGAGATCGCTCCTTCGCTGGTGGTCGCATCAAGTGGATTCGTTGAGCAAGCGCCACCCTTGTCCGTTCAAGGTCGGGCAGTCGCTACGGTGGTGGTTTGCTTCCAGCTTCTCTGGCGACCGGAATGCCCCTGAAGCAGCCGGACTGGCTGCCAGTATTGACGGATGCCAGCCTCGCAGGTTGTGGAGCCCATTGCGAAGGCAGGTTCGCACAGGGGTTTTGGTCGCCTCTGGAGAAGTCGTGGTTGATCAGTCGCCTGGAGCTTCGAGCAGTGTGGCAGGCACTTCAGGCATTCGAGGCAGCTGTGGTAGGTCAGGCGGTCAGAGTTCTGTCCGACAATTCGGCTGCAGTCGCCTACATCAATCGGCAGGGCGGCACGGGGAGTGCGGCCATGGAAGAGGAAGCAGATCTCTTGTTCGCTTGGGTAGAAAGTCAGTTGATAGCAATTTCGGCAGCACACATTGCCGGAAAGGACAATGTGATGACTGACTTTCTAAGCAGAGTCAGAGGGGATGCGGGAGAGTGGGAACTGCACCCGGACGTGTTTGCTCAGATAGTGGATCGCTGGGGGAGCCCAGTAATGGATCTAATGGCGACCTTCCAGTCAACAAAGGCCACCTGTTTCTTCAGCAGAAGGAGAGAAAGGATGTCGGAAGGAATAGACGCGTTGTTGCAGCGGTGGCCGACCACAGGTCTTCTGTATGTTTTTCCTCCGTGGGCCTTGATCGGCAGAGTAGTTCAGAGGATCGGAGCTCATCTGGGACAGGTTCTCCTGATGGCACCAGACTGGCCACGGAGACCGTGGTACACAGATCTGGTGCGTCTGTTGAACGGAGATCTTTGGCGGTTACCCGTAAGGGCGGATCTTTTGCGCCAAGGGCCTCTTCATGCCGCAAGTGGATCGGTTCTTGCTTACGGTATGGCCATTGAAAGGTCCAGGTTGAGGAAGAAGGGTTATTTCCCCGCTGTCATTGAAATGATGCTTAGAGCTAGGAAACAGTCTACGTCGCTTGCGTATATTCATATCTGGCGGATATTTGAGGATTGGTGTTCGAGGAGGCAGATCCGGGCGGCTACGGTCTCTGTTCCCTCAATCTTACGTTTTCTGCAGGATGGTTTTGATAAGGGTCTGGCGGCCAGTTCTCTGCGGGTACAATTGGCGGCCCTCTCTTGTTATCGTGGGAAGGTGCAGGGCGTGGTGCTTGGGGGCCATGCGGACGTCTTGCGTTTTGTCAAAGCAATTTTGAGGTTGTCCATTGCGTAGGGTGATGGTTCCACCTTGGGATCTTAATTTAGTATTAATAGCTTTGTCCAAGCCGCCCTTTGAGCCGTTGTGTCGGGCGTCGGTGGAGGATGTGACCTTGAAGATGTTTTTTCTAGTGGCCATCTGTTCAGCGAGGCGTATTTCGGAACTTCAGGCGTTGTCTTGTAGAGAACCGTTTGTGTTTTTTTTTTTTCTAGAGAAAAGGTGGTGCTGCGTCCCGTTCCGTCTTTTTTGCCAAAGGTGATTTCTCCCTTTCACCTCAGCCAGGCGGTTTCCCTGCCGGTCCTTGGTTCTTTAAACAACAGCGATCAGGAGCGCGGTTTGCGACTTTTGGATGTAAAGAGAGCGTTGCGGCAGTACTTGAAGGTTTCTCAGCCTATTCGCAAATCTGATCGGTTGTTCGTATTTGGAGGAGTTCGCAAGGGAGAGGCGGCGGCAAAGGTGTCAATTGCCAGATGGATTCGAGAAGCGATTGCTTCCGCCTATCTACTTCACGGTCGGGTGGTATCGACTGTTGCAGGCGCATTCCACCAGAGCGCAGGCGTCGTCATGGGCGGAACACAGCTTGGTTCCGCCAGGGGACATTTGCAGGGCGGCTACTTGGTCATCGCTTCATACCTTCAGCAAGCATTACCGGTTTGACGTGGCGGCTGCGAGTGATGCCGGTTTTGGGTCGGCGGTGTTGCGTGCCGTCTGGAAAGGCCCATCCCATTGATTACTGCTCTGGTACATCCCAGAGGTAGAGGACTGAACTGGAGGAACGATAAGGAAATAATTACACTTACCTGGTAATTGTAGTTCCTTGAGTGACGACAGTTCAGTTCTCATTCCCACCCGGAATGTTTGGTTTCATGAATACCGTCTGTTGGGCAGCGGGAAAATAAGGATCACAGGTAGGTTGGTTTTAAAGGAAAAAAAAAAAGTTGTTCATTTTCACTCTCCCTTCTATCTTCTGGTGGGTTTCGCAGGGAAGAGTGTAAGTAAAGATTATTGTAATGGTTCCAGGGAAGTGTGTGTTAAGTATCATAACGAGAATATAAACTCTAATTTGTTGCTCCTTTGAGTCTGCTTTGTTAATAGTTCACACTGGGGCTGATGGGAGTGTACAGCAGGCTATATCCAGTGATGTCAGAATTCTGATGTGTCAGTCTCCAAGCTGCATGAGGAGGTTGACAACCCAGAGGTAGAGGACTGAACTGTCGTCACTCAAGGAACTACAATTACCAGGTAAGTGTAATTATCATATAGAGCCCAAGGGGTATGTTTAGTAAATGGTGGTAGCGGACTTCTTGTGAAATCAATGGGGCAACGGCTCCGATATCGCACGGAGTCTGCTACCGCCGTTTAGTAAACATACCCCTTAGAGTTGGATACTCCATAAAAAGTATCTGATGATTCCTGAGTTTTGTTTCACAGCAAATAATAAACAAAAAAATGATGAAATACATAAGTCAGGCTCAAGAAAAAATAGTATCTAGTAGAAGGGAGGGGACTTATTTTATTTATTTATTTATTACAGTCTTTTATATACCGCGCTATTTGGTATGAATTACCAACTGATAGCACTTGGGGGTGGGGGCGGCACAGAGCTTGATGATAACATGTTAAGCTGTGTCTTGGTTCTGTCTGCTATTTCACCTAGGATCCCTTTGTCAGCAAACTGATTCATTGGTCTCGCTGCCATATGTGGTGTTCCTCCAATGGCATGCCATCAAGATTGGCAGCAGAGGAAAGAGTAGTTGCCTTCTCCAGCATTGGAGCCATCACTTTGATCTAGAAGAGTGGAGAGTCCTAGAGACCGGGCTGAAGAGAATGAGCAGTAATTGCAGGCTGATGACTTCAGCAAGCCAGAGGAGGGGAACAGGAGTCACTTAACAGTGACATCTTTAGTTACTCTGAATTCACCGTGCCGCTCTCCTGATTCCAGATCTGGAGGAATTTCAGAGAGCCACTGTGCCTAGAAGAGATGTTGCAGTCTCTGGACAAAAATGTATTTGTCCTCGAGATGCATTTCAGTATGGTTTGCTATTGAGAATCTTGGTAGTTCTCCGGCTGGCCAATGGGTCAAGCAAGGGCCTAAAGGAGCAAGTCTGTGAGCATGAATATAACAGCAGCAGTCCGAAGTCAGAGACAAAGGCTAAGAGTCTGAAGTTGAAACTAATGTGGACTTGATGGTGAAAGACAGCAAGAAATATACACACTAAATTGGAGAACTCGAGCTGCACATATCTAGAGCTTACTATGCAGCATCCCCAAAAAGAGAAGAATTGAAAGATTTATTTCAGTAACCATGAATTGACAGCATTTTGAGATCTCTGGAGAGGGGAAAATTGCTACTGCATCCTTAATAGCTAATATAGTATTGGACCCTGATAGAGACTAAATTCTCCGTTTTTCAAAGCATAAGGACGAGTTGGTTGTTGGGCTTAGAGGTTTTCCAGATGTAGCTAGGATAATACAATGAAGACAGACAAGCTTTTGCTTCTCTATCCCAGGGCATTACGAATAGGCACTTTGAAGTACCTTGCAAGTGCACTTAGCCTTTTAGATATTTAACGGTTTGCATTTTGTGACCCTGTCCAATTAACATTCTTCTTGATAGACATACCAGCTTTTCCTGCAGATGGAGGAACTTTATCTTCTGTAGCAAGTGATCTAAAGGATAATTCAGTCTCGCCCTTGTAAGAAATGTCAGTAGCTTTCACAAAATTCAAAAGCTTGCAAACAGAGAAACACAGAAATGAATACAGGATCAAACTCGGAGACTAAGAAATAAGGATAGCAAAATCAAAGGCAGAGGAAAAGATGGCTAAAGATGTGAAATGTGGCGACAAAACTTTCTTCAGGTATATTCGGGAAAGGAAGATGATCAAAGGTGGAATTGCAGGACTCGGAAGTGCTGGGAACGGACTCGTTGAAAGTGACATTGAAAAGGCAAAATTGCTAGACAAATACGTCTGCTCTGTTTTCACTAAAGAAAATCCTGGAGAAGGACCATCTGTGACTCCCAAATATAAAAATGGAAATGAATTAGATACCACACCATTCACAGAAGATGAGGTGTTAGAACAACTTGCAAAACTGAAGGTGGACAAGGCCATAGGACCGAATGGATACATCCCAGGATTCTGAAAGAGCTCAGAGGTTCTTGCAGGGCCGTTAAAAGATGTTATCAACAGATCCTTGGAAACAGGAGAAGTTCCTCAAGTCTGGAGAATGGCTGATGTCGTACCTCTACACAAAAGTGGTGACAGGGAAGAAGTGTCAAACTACAGGCCCATGAGCCTTACCTCGGCGGAAAAAGTAATGGAGGTGCTCCTGAAAGAGCGAATAGTGAACTTTCTCAAAACCAACAGGTTGCAAGATCCGAGGCAACATGGTTTTACCGAAGGACAATCTTGCCAAACAAATCTGGAGTTCTTTGACTGGGTGACCAGAGAACTAGATCAGGGGCATGTGATGGATGTCATCTACCTGGATTTCAGCAAAGCCTTTGATACTGTCCCTCATAGGAGGCTCATCAATAAACTCTGTAGCTTGGGGATGGGTCCCAAGATGCTAAACTGGATCAGAAATTGGTTGACTGACAGATGACAGAAGGTGATGGTAAATGGAGCTCACTCGGATGAAAGGAAGGTGATTAGCGGGGTGCCCCAGGGTTCGGTCCTGGGCCTGGCACCGTTCAATGTATTTGTGAGTGATTATGGCTGAAAGACTGAATGGAAAGGTCTGTCTTTTTGCAGATGACATGGAAATTTGTAACCAGAGTGGACTCCCCCGAGGGAGTGATGAACATGAGGAAAGATCTACAAAAGCTGGAAGAATGGTCTAATGCTTGGCAATTAAGATTTAATGCAAAGAAATGCAGGATTATGCACTTGGGTAGCAGAAATCCAAGGGAAATGTGCGCGATAGGAAGCGAGAGGTTGGAGTGCACAGATCAGGAGAAAGACCTTGGTGTGACTGTTTCTGTAGATCTCAAGGTGGCAAAAAGTGCAACAAGGCGGTGGCAAAAGCCAGGAGGATGTTAGGATGCATACGAAGAGGAATTACCAGCAGAAAGGAAGAGGTACTAATGCCACTGTATAAGTCGCTGGTGAGGCCTCACTTGGAATACTGTGTTCAGTTTTGGAGACCGTATCTTGCAAAGGATGTAAAAAGAATGGAAACTGTTCAAAGGAAGGTGACCAAAATAATTTGGAGCCTGCGTCAGAAGCCTTATGAGAATAGAATTGAAGACCTAAATATGTACACTTTGGAGGAGAGGAGGGATAGGGGAGATATGATTCAGACCTTTAAATACTTAGAGAAATAAGGAACAAACAAACCTCTTCCAAAGACAGGGAAGCTGCAAAACTAGAAGGCATAACATGAAGCTGCAAGGGGGTAAATTGAAAGGCAATGTCAGGAAATACTACTTCACTGAAAGGGTGGTGGATGCTTGGAATGCCCTCCCGATGGAAGTGGTGGGGGCAAGCACAGTGACTGAATTCAAAATGGCATGGGACAGACACAGTGGATCCCTTTACAACAACAGGATAAAAGCAAAATAAACTGGGCAGACTAGATGGACCATACTGGTCTTTATCTGCCGTCATTTACTATGTTACTATGACTTGACTATCATTGGTTTCCCTTCATTTTTAACAAAATGTCTTAAGTTTCGGGCTATTTCTGGCCTTTAATTAGACTTTGTAATGGACTGGGTTAGGATTTTGATCTTCTTTATGGAACTGAATGTTGTAATGTCAGTTTTCTGTTCAGAGATTTATTGTATATGTGTGTGTGTGTGTTACTTTTTATTAAATAAAATTACCAGCTGTTAGAACTCATTGGTTTAGATGACAGAGTGATTGATTGTCAACACTTCTGCTCAATAGTATCCTTCTTTTTTTTCCCCCTTTCCTTTCCTTTCCTTTCCTTCTTCCTGAACCAGGACTGGGAAACTGACTGCATTAATCCTTCATTTACAACTGCCTCCACTGTTTGCCCCTATATTATATCCTCCCTTGTAGTTTGCTGTTGTAGCACAGTTGATGGCCAGGGGTCATGCAATCGCACTCCTTGCTATATGTAGTTGTGGTTTCTGAGCCTCACTCTATATAGTAGTGGCTAAGAGTGCTTTTCTCCTCCCCTTCTTCCGAGTGTGAACATGGTCTGTCTCTCTACAGCATCTCCTGGCTGAAGAGCAGAGTCCTAGCCTAGCCCAGTAATCAAATTTGAAATTTGCCATGGCACCATGTAGCTTTTCTGTTGAGCCATTGTGCTAGCCCACTCCCCATTTTTATAAGCCAAAACATTCTCTAGTTTTTGAGTGCCAAAAGGTGTGATAGTGGTGCTTGTGTATGTGTGTAAAAAGTCCTTAAGTATCCCAATATGATATTTTATCTGGAACAGTCCAGAAAATTATTCCCCATATGTTGCTGTGCTCTTGAATTTTACACTTGTTTAGTGTGAGACTGTACTTTACTTAGTGGGCTTTTCCTTATCATCCTGCTACACCATTCCAGACAAGTGAGTTATGCTCCCTCATGAGCAGGTGGAAGCAGACTTGAACAACTTTCAGTGATGTCATCACTTGGTGTATCATCTGGTGCAGCACTGAGAAAAGCTAGTATTTGTCTGCCTCCAGCAGATAGCAAGGTTTGGGAACCAGTGTAGATAGGCCTCTCTGTCCTGGTCCTGTCTGTGATCCTGTGGCCTGAGACCTGTAGGCCCAATGTTTGCTCTAAGCTTAGGTATGCCCCTGCCTCTTGTAACTGATAACTTGACTGGTCTCCAACGCTGCTGTCCATAGGTTCCCAAATCCAAAAACTCCCCTTCGTTTGGCAAAAATAATCATCAAATAAAAAAAAAATCACCAAACCCCGTATCACCCGCTCTACTCAAACCTTTTTTTTGTCAGAGCAAACCGCAGGAGGCAGGGATATTCACTCAACCACACCAGACGGTTTATTATTATAAAGACAAACTTATCTGCTAAATTATTTTGTTGCTCTTAAATCCATCCATTGCAGTATCGTCAGCAGACACACAGACACGACATGCATGTTTCAGACCAATCGCCCTGTTTCAAGTACTACTTTCGTTCCTCACATTCCTTCTTCAGACAAAACCGCGTGAACAACCTGGCTAAGTCCAACTGCCGTTTGTAATGAGTGCCATATGCTGATTGGCTAAGTAAATCAGCATATGGCGCTTTCTGTTTTGTTACAAGGCCAGAGATTTATCAGCCCTACCTCATAGTTGTCTCTGCTTGCAATAAAGAGCTCTAAAGCTTTTTTAAAAAAGCTCCTTTTTTGTTTCTGAGCAACTGGGATTCCCAGGCCTGCATGTGCATCTGGGGTTTCCCTGCTTGAGTCTCCCTGGCTAGCCCAACAGGTGCAGGGAGTTGTCCCCCCTTCCCCCTTGAGATGGTTGCTTGTTCCCCACAAAGGAGGAGTCAGACAAAGATGGTCATAAACCCAAGCCCATGAGATCCCCTTTTTCAGATGACGAGATGCAGCTCCTGAAAACGCTCATGGTTTGTTTTCAGTCTCTTCTAACAGAGTGACAGCCACTGAGGCTCAAGTTTCACCTATGGGGGACCCAGGGCCCTAAAGCACCTCGGTCGCCGGAGGTAAGGGGATTAAACGCCTCTGTTTCACCCTTTTTGCTCATCTGCTCCTCTGAGCTTCCCCACCTATCTCCTAAGAGAGTTAGTTGAGATGCAGTATAGGGGTGTGGTGTTTTTGTGTTTTTTCCTCCAGAAATTTAGTCTGAGGATGGACGGAGTGATTCCATTAGTGAAAGGCTAGGATCACCACAATCCACCTATTTTTGCAGAAGGGAAACTCCTATGCACTTTCAGGATGCTATAGCAGCTCTGTATGAGCTGTTCTCGGATGAGGTTAATAGATGGTCTCTTTCTAGACCTGCATTCATTCCTCTGTCTAATCCTTTCTTAGTTGTACCCTCTGCCCCAGGGCAAGCTGGATCAGCCTTTTGGGTGGATGCCATCATCACTGCAGTGGCAAAGCGCACAGCTATTCTGGTGGAAGGGGGCGGTGTGCTAAAGGAGCCTCATGATAGGTGGGCAAAGGCCTTCCTTCAGAATGCTTCTATGGTTTCTGCCTTGGGCTCTCAGGCAGCTTTGTATGCAGGCCTGATGGCCTGAGCCCCCTCATGCTGGGTTCAGCAGCTGCCAGAGGAAATCATACAGGGCAGCCGCCATAAAATTTGGCTCCAGACTCACTGTCTTTACACTAAGCCCAGGGCAGTGGTGGTAGTGGCTAGGTAATGGTCTTAGCTCAGCTGTAGCTTAGAGGCAACATCATTCAACCAAATGCTGGGCCATCTCCCTTTTAGGGGCCAGTTGCTCTTCAGGGAGGATCTAGAAAAGTCTGTGAAACGCCTGGGTGAGGCTTGCCATAAGAGGGCTTGAAGGGTCTTGGGCATGGCACTGCCCTTGGAATAGTAAAACTCCCAGTAGGGCCTAAGCCAGTTCAATTCTTTTGGGGCTTTTGATGTCTTTGAGATTCGGTCGCCCCTGCTGGGAGTCAGGGGCCCCTTCAGTGAGATTGGAAAGTCCCTTCCAAGGCCCAGCCAGTTGGAGGGGAGGTGTATCAGTCTGTTGGTGATTCTTGAAATGGCCCCACATCATGAGACCACAAGAGCTTTAAGATCCTTAAGGGTTGTGTGCTGGTGTTTGCGCAGAGGCTACGGGGATGCCTTTGTGGAGTCTCCCTGCAGGCCCCTACTCAAATTGGTGGCAGTAGAGGAAAAACCACAGCATCTCCAGCAGTTGCAGTTTATTCTACCAGTGCCCTCCTTAGTGCAGGGCCAGAGGTCCTATTCTGTCTATTTTTTGTGTTCAAGAAGGAAGTTTCCTTCTGGTTTATCCTGGGTATGAAGATGAATAGTGCCAAGCTCAGAGGTTCCATAATTCCACATGGAGGCTGTCAGGTTGGTCATTACATCAGTCTAGCTGGGGAAATTGCTTACGTCCCTATTCCCATCCAGGCACGACACCAGAAATTCCTTTGCTTCCATATCTGGGCTGCTTTTTCCAGTTTTGGACTTTGACCTTTGCGCTTGGCCATGACTCCTCACACCTTCTCAAAGGTCTTCATTAGTAGTGGTTGCATTTCTGCACAGGCAGGGATGGTGGCTGATTTCAGTTGGACTGAAAGACCAGGGACAAGAAGACCAGGGACAAGTCAGCTGTGATTATTAGCTGGAAGGACTGGGGTTAGTGATCCACTATTCCAGAAGCAGTCTGCTTCCCTCAAGACTTAAGAGTATGTCTGTGCTCTGTTCAACACTCTCTCCTGGGTAATTTTCCTCTTACTAGAGTGCTTTCTCAAGCTGCAGAGCCAATTTGGAGAGTTTTGTGCTCAGAAAGGGTCCACGATGTCAACTCTAGAACTGGTCTCTTGGGCTAGGGCATACACGCACACACTTCAGTCATCTGCAGTCATTGTAGTCTCCCTTTTCCTGCATTGTGACCATATCCTTCCTCTCTCCCAGGAGATCCAGGATCAGTCAATGTGGTGTTTGCAGCCTTTCCATCTGTTTGATGTACCTCTGGATGCACCAGTTTGGTTGATTTGATCTTCACACAAATGCCAGCCTGAAAAGCCTGGGAGCCCACTTGCTGGGTCATCTTTAAGGGGCTGTAATAACTTCAGGAGGCCGCCTGGTTGAAGAGCTTCCAGCCTGTCCTGGTGGGTGAAGCATTTGTGTCTTCTTATCATGGCATACGTTATCAAGCAGGGCAAAATTCATAGAGTTGGGTTGACCCTTGAGGTAGCAAAACTGTGTCATTGGGCAGAGGAGCCTCTTAATGACACTGACAGCAGCCCATATAGCAGGAGTTGACCATGTGCAGGTTGATTTCTTGAATTTGAAAAATTTGGTTCCTGGCAAGTTGGAGTGAAGGCCATATATATTCAGTCTGAGGAGGTATAGCCTTCCAGTATTCTTCTTGAGGGCCACTCGCATGAATGCCAAAGTGGAAGATTTTTTTTTGCAGCCACAGAAGGGATTCCCTGCTTCAGTAGTGTTCTAAAGGATCTTCTGTATGTCTTCCTCCCTTACACCTCCCTTGGCAAGCTATCTTTTGTGTAGGATTCAGTCTCACCCAAACCAGCTGATTCCAGTGGCCACACAGACTATAGTGTGTGGATCCTTTGGGTCCCCTCTCATGTTTCCTCAGGGAAGAAGCCTTTAGAGTTCTCTGCTGCAGATGATGGAAGATCTGTTCTCTTTTACGGTTGGCTCTTGAGAGGCATAGGCTTTTCCAGATGTTACTCTGGGGCTATAGTGGGCACTCTTTTCAGGCCCAGTGGGCCTTTACTTTCTTGGCTTATGTGAGTTTCAAGTGTTTTTGATTGAAGGTGGTTGGGTCAAGCCATAGAGACCCATAAGACAAACATAGGGCTGCAAGGACAAAATGGCTACTATCTTGACCAGGAGTTAGCCTTGAAATCTGTCAAGGTTTAGATTGTACCCACAGAAACATGCCAGGGCCACTTTCAAAGGATGTCCTTGGCTGCCTGCCCTCATGCCTCCCATTTCCTTAACTATCAAAACAACCCTCAATTCAGTGATCAATATCAAAAATTGGAAAAAATCACCAAAATAACCCCCGTGAAAATTCATATAGCAATAATTGTTTTTGTTGGATGTTGCAGGAAAGGAACATATATTAAGATATTATGTCCACCGCACAGTCACATCCATTTTAATCAAATTTTATAAAACAAAAAACTCCGCTACTTAGCTGGATTCCAGCTAAGTAGCGGAGTTTTTTGTTTTATAAAATTTGATTAAAATGGATGTGACTGCGGTGGACATAATATCTTAATATATGTTCCTTTCCTGCAACATCCGACAAAAACAATTATTATTGCTATATGAATTTTCACGGGGGTTATTTTGGTGATTTTTTTCCCATTTCCTTAAGGCAATTAAGCAGATCCATCTGCTACTGCATCTGATGGTCCCTTAGTGGAGTCTCTCTCCCTGTTGCTTAAGGTGCTGAAAGAGCCTCCCCTTTGAGTCAGTCTATTTTGTCTTGCCCCTCTCTCATATTGGACCCTCCAAGCAGGACTGGGCCATCCACTAAGTGGCTGCCTAGGGCAGCAGATCTCTGTAGTAGGCAGGCCATAAGCTTTGGCACAAATAGTCTGCTGCCCCTCCATGCTCTGAGCCGTGCCCCCCCCCCCCCTGCTGGTTCTGGCAGCTGGATGGCTAAGATTGGCGGCAGCGGCTCTGTGGCAGGCCATGTGCTTTGGCACACATGGCCTGCTGCTTCTGACCTCTGGAAGTTGTGTGTGGGGGTGGGGTCAGAAGTGGCAGGCCATGTGTGCCGAAGCACATGGTCTGCCACAAATCTCAGCCCTCTCCTCCCCGACCCCACCATCTGAATCAGCGGTAGCGTGGCTCAGCGTGAGGGGGGTTGGCTCCTCTGCACAGCCAGAGCTTCTGCCTAGGGTGGCAGAAACCCTTGGGCTGGCCCTGCCTCCAAGTCATTTCCTGGTGGCTCTTGTGTCCATTAGGTGGTCATTGGAGCTGCAGGCCAGAACCTTAAGGACACTGCCACCTTTCCTCCCAAGGTGCTGTCTGTTTTCACCTTAAACAGATCAGTTTTCCCCCCATTTCTAAGGTGAATCTTCGGATGGAACAATCTAAGTTTGGTAGAAATGAGGAGGGTGTTAATCAAATATCCGGAGGTCACTCAAATCCATATCTTTGCCCTCCTTCAGCGATCTGAGAAAAGGACAAGCAGTGGCCAGGTCCTCTATCGCCCATTAATTAAGGAGGCTATAGGTTCGACATACCTCTTTGTCTGGAAAATGTGTGTTGGAGGTCATTGGCGCTCCCTCCACTAGGGCTTCTGAGAGGAGACTGCCTTGGTGTCTCTGGAGAATAGGCTTAGGAGCCCTGGTACCTCTTGACAGCGTCAGACACAGAGACTGACAAGGCAAAGTTATTTACAGTTAGAGAGCCAAATGTTTTGTTGCATTTTATGGTTGGTTATTAACGCTGGTAGTTTTTTCTGAATCTTTTCCTGTTTTTTGGTCTTGTGAAGTTTCATATTGGCTTCTCTCAGGTGTTGTACCAGTAGACACATCAAGTGATGGCATCAGTGAAAGATGCTCAAGTCTGCCTCCACCTGCTGGCAAGGGAGCATAACCTGCTCATCTGGACTGGTCTAGTAGGATTCAAGGAAAGAGAAAATTATCAGCTATGTAAAACTTTTTCTCCATCATTTGGTTGCTGTCTGTTACCACTACTGATTAGTCCAGTAGCGCAGCTGCTTCCCATGTCCTCTTTAAAGATTTCTATCCAAGGCAACCACATCTCTCCCAATCAGATTCCCTCCCACTCCTGCTAGGGGGTTGTGACCACCATTTTTAACCTCAGTAGCTCTGGGTCATAAATGGAGGGATGTGATCCTGGCCCACTCCACTAGAAACCAAGGAGAATTGTTTAATTTTTTTTTTGGGGGGGGGGGGGGAATTGCACTGCTGTGGCTGCTATATACATTTTTATTTTGTGCTGGGCCCACACCCACATTACCTGCTGAGGCAGAGAACTTGTGCCCATCTGGTGTCTGCCTTCTAAAGTAACTACAGAACAGATGCTGGGCACACCCCCTGCATTACACCACTCAGACTTTGCACAGATCCTTAATTTTTTATTGAAGGTGCAGTAATACCCTTCACTCTTTCTGTTTTTAGTCTTTTTTTTTTGAGTTCTTGGTTCTCCCATCCTCTCCTTTAATTTTTGATTGGTGGAGGGTAAGGAATCTTTTTTTTTTTTTTTCTCCCACCTCCCTTTTCTTTCCCCCTCTCCCTCCCTGTTTCTGCACCCTCTGAACTTTTGCCGGGGTGTTAGATGTCCCAGCTGAATTTTTAGCATTGTGTGCTGCCTCACAATTTAACTGTTGGGGGGACCCTCCTCCACTCCTTCCTCCCTTACAATTTTGATAATTATGCTCTGGAGTCATCACTCCAACACCACACCTTCCTCCTGTTAAGTGCAATGAGAACATGGGGATTAGAAAATGAAATCCCTATGCTAGATTTTCTGGGCTCTGCCACCCTCTGAAAATGCATATTTGGACATCATACTTCTTGAAATTAAATTTGTGTTCAGGTATATATTAGATAACGAGGGCAATTTCCAAAAGCCAGTTGTCTAGATAAATGGTCTGTTTGAAAACTTCCCACCCTCACTGTGGGTAAGAGTAAGCTGATGATTCCTTGAGTTTTTGTGGCTGTCGGGACCTTTTATTGTCTATTAGAGCAGCTCTTCACTGTCCGAAGAAGCTGCCACCATAAGGGACCGACCACCTGCTCTGCCTAATGCTTGAGCAGATCCTGTCGTCCTGACCTGCACCTGCAGAGTCTTTTGGCCAGGCTTCTGCTAATTATATACAAAGTCAGCTTGCCATTAGATAAAGCTAAACGATAGATGAAATCAGCCTGCCAGCCCAAGATTTGGCAGGTTGGCACTTGCAAATTGGGGGAAGCAGCAATATTTGTGTTTTGCTTCTATGTGGTAGGTGTGGCTTTTTGAGCACTGTGCAGAGAATTGCAGTTTGTGAATTTTAGGATTTATATAGCTTATAGTTATAAGTTTTTTGATATACTGCCTTTCCTTGTTATAGCAAAGTAGTTTACAGTAGAATTAAATAAGAAATGACAAATATGAAAAGTTAAAATCTAGTACAAGAATAAAAGGTAGAAAGGTTACTTACATAGATTGGTTAGAAGAAACAATATAATGGTATCTATTGGTTGTTGCTCTTTCTTTAATTTGGTTCCTACTAAAAGCCACTACAAAGTAATGTTTTCAGATTTTTCTTGTACATTTATTTATTTAGCTGCATTTATATCCCGCTTTTCACCGGGTCAAAGCGGTTGGGGGATACATTTAACACGAAGGGATATGAGACACATACACTAATACTTACAGGGAACATGGGCAATGGAGGGTTAAGTGGCTTGCCCAAGACCACAAGGAGCACCTGCGGGACTAGAACATTTGTCTTAAACTTATTCTGGTCCATATAATAGCCATGCTTTCAATAACTCTTGTCAGGGTTATGCTCTTTTACTTAATTTATGGAATATAGATCATTCTCTGCAATAACATTTTCTACCTATCTAGTTATTCTTGGTAAGTAACAGACAAATATTAGAAAGCAGTAATGCAAATTACACAACCTGCACCTAAAGCAGTGGTCTCAAACTCCAGGCCTGGAGGGCCGCAAACCAGTCAGGTTTTCAGGGTATCCCTAATGAATATGCATGTGATATATTTGCATACAATGGGGGCAGTGCATGCAAAAATATCTTGTGCATATTCATTAGGGATACCCTGAAAACCTGCCTGGTTTGCGACCCTCCAGGACTGGAGTTTGAGACCCCTGACCTAAAGCATACAAGACATAATGCAGATCAAGCCAAAATATTTTAAGTTATAACATTAAATGCTTCAGTAAAGAAGAAGAAAAAAATGTTTTCAGATTGATACACATCTGTAGATTGTTTCCAGGGCGTCCGTCCAGTCCAGACAAATGGGGCATATGATCTCCAGACAGCAGGCAGAGACTGAGGGAAAACTACTCAGCTCAGTATAAATAGCCTTGCCCCCTGGACTGAGCCAGCATTCCTCAGTCTCCAAGGAGGTGGTGTGCATAGCCTGAAAGATGGAGCCTTGGTGTGGGTCTTGGCCTACAATTGATTTAGGGGGCAGAACCTGGGGGTCCCAGGTCCCTCCCTCCGCTTCCCCCACTTAGCACCTCTTTTGCCTCCCCCCAACATTTGGGAGAGTGTTGGAGGTAGTAGCAGTATTGCTTGTCCTGCTTGTATGCACCATGGAGAGCCTCTTGTTGATAAAATTTACTTAAAAAAAAAAAAAAAAAAAAAAAAAACAGGCAGGATGGAAGAACACCACACAGCACTAATTTGGGGATCTCACTGGTCTCTAGTGGAGGGGAGCAGCCCGGGTAAGTCTTCTCAGGCCCTGGGCATTCTTGTCATGGTAAACTCATCTTTTTACCACAGCTTACAACCTCCCAGTCTGTCTTGACCTGGTTTATCGATGTTTGTCTAAGTTCATCTCCTGTGTATTCTCTCTTTACGCTTTATAATTTTCCACTTCCCTATCTAAGATTGTAGTTCTTTTTCTTTTCCTGGCCTTGTGCCTCTTTATGACTGTTTGGCTTATTGTAAACCGCCCTGATGTCATATAGAGCGGTATATCAAATCTGAATAAACTAAACTAAGGGACTTCTGTGCACATGCAGCCGCATGGACAGGGCCTGGTGTGCACTGTACGACAGCCTCAGACCCCATTTGTCTGAACTCTGGACTTTGCCGCGGCTGCCGCAAGACAGATGGAATCACTGCGGTGGAGTTAGAAGGGACCCAGGGGAGGGGTCCAAGGAATGAGCAGGACTTTCCTCCGATATCGGGGAAGCTGCGGGAGTGTCCTGTGCATCCATGCTTTTGGTGGGAAACTCTGCCATACTAGACTTCTCAGCACCGGAGACAGTCACCTTGGGGCCTCCGGACTTTCATGAGTCCTGCTCCTTTCATAGGGGAAAGCCCTTAGATAGATATGCCAGCAACTGTGGGAGATACAGGGCCAGCCCTCTTTTCATCCGAATTCGTTCTCCTCCATCAGGCCTTTCTGATGAAGCAGCAAGGAGTGGGTGGGAGTGATTTGCAGCGACCCACCCCCCCACATGGCCATGGTCAGGAGTAGTTCTTTGAGGAAATGCCCGAGGAAGGAATATCTGTATGAGGGGCAGGAATATCTGTATGAGGAGCCGGAAGTGTGCTCGTTGACGTTGCTGGGGGCACTGGAAGGTCCTCAAATTTGCTGGACCAGGCTCTGGAGGAGCTCGAGGTGGGGGGAGGGAGAAATGAGCTTCTGGCCTTGATTAAAGAAGCCTTAGCCACCCTCTGCATTGCAGAGCCTGGGACTGTGGCCCGGACCTGGAGGGTGACCCTCTACATAAGATAAGAACATAAGATATGCCATACTGGGTCAGACCAAGGTCCATCAAGCCCAGTATTCTGTTTCCAACAGTGGCCAATCTAGGTCATATGTACCTAGCAGTTTTCCCAAGAGACACAAGTTCCACAATGCTCTAATGGAGGGTACCTGCAGGCCTTCAATATCTTTCCCATGGACTGCCCGAAGAACAAACCAGTCGATACTGGAGGAGATCAAACCTAAGCTTTCTTTAGAAGCTCAGATGAGAAGACTTCGACTTTCATACTTTGGACACATCATGCGAAGAGAGAGATCATTAGAGAAAGACATCATGCTTGGCAAGATAGGTCAACGCAAAAGAGGAAGGCCAACAATGGGATGGATCGATAACAGCAGCTACGGGTACCAGTCTGTCAACAATGAGCCGCTTGACTGAAGACCGAACACAATTTAGGATAGCTATCCAGAGGGTCGCCATGAGTCGACTCCGACTCAACGGCACTTAACAACAACAACAACAGAGCCCTGAGGGCTGTAATAGAGGAAGAGTAGAAGACTCCAGATGCAGTACTGTGGGTGAGACAGAGCATGGCTCGAATTTATCCTATCCCGCCGGACAAGGAGTGACTATGCCTCCCTAAGGTGGATGCCCTAGTGGCAGCCGTCATCCGGAAGACCACCATCCTAGTGGAAGGAGGTGTGGCCTTAAAGGATCTTCTAGACCGGCGTCTGGAGTGATGCTTACACAGGCTTTTGATTCTCCACCTTAAGTCTATAAGGGGGCTTATGTAGCCTGGGCCTGCCTTCGCTGGGCTCAGGACTCTTCGGATCTGACAGTTACAGAGGGATCAGGGCCCACCTTCCTGGTTGATCTCCTGTATGATCTCTTATGGGTATCCGCCAAGGGCATGGCCTCCGTAATGGCAGCCCGTTGGCTCCACACTGGTTAGCAAATGTGGCATCCAAGACAAAGCTTTCTCAGTTACCCTTTGGTGGTACCTTGCTATTTGGGGAGGACCTGGATAAGTTGGTAAGGTCTCTGGGAGAGACCAAGATTCCTTGCTTGCCAGAGGATAATCCCAAGTCAGTGAGAGGAAGCCAGAGCCGTGAGCGGGGCAGTGGTACACAAGGATTTTGCCCCGCCCATGCTGGCAGCTCCCAAAGGACCAACTTCCTCCAACAGGGGGGTGTCCTTTCAAAGAGGTTCCCGAGGTGTCTAGGGCTTCGGCTCCATGACCCCAGTCCCAGCTAAACCTGCCCAATGAGGTTGTGGGGGCCCCGGTGGGGGTACAGCCGGTGGGCGGCCGCCTACGGTGCTTCCACCCCACCTGGGCCCAGATTACATCAGACAATTGGGTACTGAAGGTTATTCACGAGGGATACTCTCTCGAATTTGCCCAGCCTCTAGTGGTCCTCTTCATATTTCCTCCCTGCAGCTCTGTCCACAAATTCATGGCTCTACAGGAGACACTCAAGTGACTGTTGCAACTCGAGGCGGTTGCCCTGGTCCCACGGGCAGAGTGGAGCCTAGGCCACTACTCTATCTACTTTATGGTGCCAAAGAAGGAAGGGCATTGGTGCACGATTCTGGGCCTGAAGGGAGTCAACAAGGCCCTCGGGGTTCCTCGATTCTGCATGTAAACCTTGCAGACAATGATAGGGGCAGTATGTGAGGGTGAATTTCTTACCTTCCTCAATCTCACCGAAGCTTACCTGCATATCCCAGTGCGGCCTCAAACATTGTTTCCTCCACTTCGCTGTGCCCATAGGGCATTTTCAATTTCAGACCCTTCCCTTCGGGTTGGCCATGGCACCACAGGTCTTCACCAAAGTAATTGTGATGGTGGCAGGCCATCTCCACAGACAAGGTGTGTTGGATCACCCCCATCTCAACGGCTGGCTGATCCGCAGAAAGTCCCTCGGAGAACCAGATGGCTACGGACACCGTGGTGCGGTGACTTCAACAGCTCTGCTGGGTGTTCAATCTTCAAAAGAGCCCCCTCCAGCCCTTGCAGTCATTAAAGTATCTAGGGGCCTGCTTAGACACCCTCACAGTAGAAATCAAGTAGATGGTGGGAATTAGTTGGGTTGGTTTCATTGGGTGTATTGATATTTAATTTAGACACCCTCACAGGCAGAGTCTTCCTCCCAGAGGGGAGAATAGTAAAATTGCAGACTCTGATTAAGGGACTATGCCAGACCCTGAGGCCTCTGGCCTGGGATTACTTCCAAGTCCTGGGATCTACAGCCATCTTATTAGAGCTGGTGCCATGGGCTCGCCTGCATATGTGACCTTTACAGGCCCGCTTTCTGGTTGCCACTGTGTCACTCCATGGAGGTGCGCTTCTCCCTCTTGCAAGTGGGTTGTTCCAGTCTCTGATGATGGCTGGACCCCATTAGTCTGAGGACAGGGATGCTCCTGGAGACCCCTCAATGAGTGGTGGTCACAACAGATGCGAGCCTCCTGGTTGTGGAGGGCACTGCCAGGCCCAAGTAGCTCAGGGATTCTGGTTATCCCCTCCCCCCCCCCCCCCCCCCGAGGAGAGCAGTGGTCGATCGATCAACTGGAAACAAGGGCAGTTCAGTTGGCGCTGGAGGTGTTTTTGCCCATTAGTGTACCACAGGATGTCCTCTCCGACAATGCCACAACAGTGGCCTACTTCAATTTCCAAGGTGGCACTCTGAGCTCACAGATAGAAGCAGAGGCCCTCCCGTTGCTCCCGTGGGCCGAAATGCACCTACTCGTGCTTTCGGCAGCACAAGTGGCAGGGGTGGCAAATGTCCAGGCGGATTACCTGAGTCTTCACATCCTGGATCTGGGGGAGTGGTCACTCTCGGAGGAAGTCTTCCAGTCACGGGTAGTGTGTTGGGCCATGCTGGTGATGGATTTGATGGCTCAAGCGCACAATGCCGAAGTACCCTGCTGTTTTAGTCATAGGCGCTCTCTGATGGCAGAAGGTCTTGACGCTCTCGTACAGCCATGGCCCTTCTTGGGACTGCTGTACGTCTTTCCACCTTGAGTGCTGATAGGGAGGATTCTCCACTGCATCGAGGCCCATCGGGGGTGGGTGCTGCTGATAGCTCTGGACTGGCTGAATCAGCCCTGGTATAAAGATCTACTGTCTCTTGGTGGCTGAACCCCTGAAGTTGCCACAGGTTCTGGATCTCTTGTCGCAAGGTCTGGTGTACATGCCGAATGTGGATAGATTCTCGCTTATGACTTGGGTCTTGCAAGGGCACGGCTGACATGCCAAGGTTATTCGTATCCTGTAATAGCCACCTTGTTGCAGGCGCAAGGGTGTTCTACTACCTTGGCCTATATCTGGTTTTTGTGCCTTTTTGAGGCCTAGTGCAAAGATAAGGATGTGTGGCCCTTAAAGGCCACGGTGCCAGTCCTCCTAGGGTTGTTTCTCCAGGTGGGCCTGGACAAGGGCCTGGCACTGGGCTCCTTGTGAGTTCAGGTGGCATCCCTGGCTTGCTATCAGGACAAGGTCCAGGGAGTTCCCCCAGCGGTGCCTGCGGGGCATGAAACATCTGCGACCGCCTACACAGCCACTGGTTCCAGCAATGGGATCTTAATCTTGTCTTAGCAGCTCTGGGGGGTCTGCCCCTTTGAACTGCTGAGGACAGCCTCAATCAGAGATCTCACTCTGAAGGTCATCTTTCTAATAGCCATCTGTTCGGCAAGGTGCATTTCAGAATTGCAAGCCCTGTCCTGTAAGGAGCCCTATTTGGTCATCTCCAAGGAAAAAGTGGTTCTATGACCCGTTCTGTCATTTTTGCCCAAAATAGTGTCAGAATTTCACCTCAGTCTGTATGCTACCTGCCTTTGTCAGCCAGCAGGACTTGGTGGATTTTGCTCAGCTGCATAAACTGGATGTGCACAGGGCTTTGCAGTGCTGTTTGAAGGTCATGCAGCCTTTTTGCCATTCAGAGTGGCTCTTCATTTTTTTCGGGGGGCCCCAGAAAGGGAAGCTGCCTCAAAGGTGTCCATTGCCTGTTGGATTCGGGAGGTGATGGCCTACGTCCTGAAGGGATGGCAGGTGCTGCTGGGCTTATGAGCCCATTCCACTAGGGCACAGGTTTCTTCTTGGACTGAGAAGGGGAGGGTTCCTCCTCCGGACATTTGTAGGGTGGCCACTTGGTCATCTCTTCATTCCTTCACTCAGCAGCATTGTCTGGATCTATAGTCCAGACAAGACACTCATTTTGGGGTGACAATGCTGTGCGCAGGGATCTTTGGTCCCACCTGTCATTTGAACTGTTCTATGTCCCATTTGTCTGGACTGGACTGGAGGGACACCCTGGAAGGTGAAATTAGACCTTACCTGATAATTTTCTTTACTGTAGTTCCTCCAGTCCAGGACCCACCCATTCTGTATCTGTTTTCTGCACATGGTGTCATATTCACTTAGGAGTGTGTGTCTTTTTCGAGGTTCCTAGCCTCTGGTGATAATCTGATGAATAAAATAAAAATTATAAAAATAATAGACGAACCATTGGCGCCTGTGGCTCCGGTTCTGGTCATTTGTCCGTTACTGATGTGGTACAGCGGTGCAAACAAGGCTCCCATTTACTGCCAGCAGCAATTGCTGTTTTTTGGCCCTTTGGTGCAGTTGGAGATGGGATGCATCCCTTGTCTCTTTGATGCTTCCTGCTTGAAGTGTCAATACTGACTGAGTCCAATGAGCACATGCTATTTCTACTGATCTGAGAAGTTTTCCTCAGTCTCCACTTGCTGGTTGGTGAGCATATACCCCATTTCCTTATCGTTCCTACAGTTCAGTCCTCCACCTCTGGGTTGTGCACCACCTCCTGCAACCTGGAGACTGGACTTGTCAAAATCCTGACGTCACTGGATATGATCTGGTGCACACTCCCCTATTCTCCAGTGTGTCCAGTCTCCATGCAGCAGGAGGATCTAGTGAGCCTAGGTGCTGGGCTCACTTGAGGAACACATAAGGAACCTTAGAATAGCTAGTATAGGTATAGTTTAATTGGGGTTTCAAAGTTTCTTTTCACTTTACCTTTGTCTTATTTTTGGAGGTACTACCTCCCTTTTTTTTTTTTTTAAAGTCTTTGAACAAGCAGTCCCTCAAGTACCGGTTCCTGCCTGCTTCTGATCGCCGGGGCTGAGGACTCACATTTAGGTCTCTCTCCCTGGACTGGACGGGGGAGAGCCCTAGAGCAGGACTGGGGCGGCATTCTAGGCTGCAGCGGGGAGCCGCGTTGCCCTTGAGAGCAGGAGCATTCGGACGGGAGGCTCGCCAGCGGTAGACTGCTCAGCTAACAAGCAGTCCCGCGGGCTGGAGCCCCGTTGAAGACACGTGAGTCTAGCAGGCAGAATACCCTGTCTTGGGTTTTGGGATCTTTGCCTTGCCCCGACGGCCGAGCAGGACGCCTTTTTTCTTGGCTCGGCTCATGCGGTGATTTTTGGCGCCCTTTTCGGCCGCGCGCCGGTGGCGGGGGACATTTTACAGCACAGCTCCAGGCAGTGTTTTTGGAGCGGGAGCTCGATGGCAGTGAGGCTTTGCGCGTAATATATATAATACTGGTCAGTTCTTCAATCCGCCCTTGTTTGGAAAAGCCTGCAAAGGACGCACAGTCTCCTTCTAGAGGTGGGGTTTCTGCGATGGCGTCCCAGCCCCAGTGCGTTCTCTGCGGTTCGCGCAGAGGTACGATTGCAGAGTCAGGGGTCTGCAGGGCTTGCGCCTCAGGGTCTGCCAGCATGGAACGGCAGATGGAGGCAAAACCTTCCCAAGATACCCAGTTGGCGGCAGCAGTCCCAGAGGAGGATCTAGCGCTGGGTTCTACGCCAGGGGCTTCCCAGGGGTCCGTAGCTGGTCTACCGTCCACGGTGCCGGCCCTGGAGTCCTCTTCCCAGTTTGGGGATTTCTCCCCCGACTTTGTCTTGCTTATGCATCACTACTAAATGCGGTCTGTCTCTGAACATGTATTGTCACTATAAAAATGGATACGTTCAATATAAACAAGCTAAGGGAAACTTGGATTTCAAAATTCCACTTTAAAACCAACAATTAACCAGCGAAAAACAGGTCTCAGAACCGCGCGGCGTCTGAAACAACTGACAAGACGTTGAGTTGAGTTTGGCGAAGCTAGTAGCCGAAACCTCTAAGATTTAAAGACGTGGGCAGCATTGATAAACTTAATGGGTGAGGTCTGATGAAATTGTGGCCGTGAAACGCCTCAGTGATGCCCAGGTAGAGCGTTGAGATCCTCACGGAGATGAGCTTCAATTGAAAACCAGCCCTCAATCACAAGAAAGCTAAGTTGCATACCATTCTAAATATGGACATATTGAGAAGCAAAGTTTCAGTAGCATAGTATGGAGAGACGTGTTGAAGTATTTTTTTTTTTTAAAGTTACAACTCTACTATGCAAAGTGTGGAATTTCGTAGATGCACGGAGTAATTGAGTACTTATTAGCTCTTGTGATGAGTGCGGTAGTTTAATTAAATAACACAACAAAAAACGGCGAAAAGTTTAAAAGAAAGGTCATTGATGTTCTAAGACACCATATCAGCAGATGGAAGTCTCTTGGTGGCTAAAGTTCTGAGACCTGTTTTTTGCTGGTTAATTGTGGGTTTCAAAATTCCACTTCAAAACCAAAGTTTCCCGTAGCTTGTTTATATTGCTTATGCATCAGGCATTCTGCAGACAACGCCAAGGGCTGTTACCGGAGGCCGTGCTTAGGCCTATGGCTGCTCCGCAGGCAAGAGTAGTTGGCAGTAGCGCTATGTCTCCCAGGCCTTCGAAGAGAGCTCGGCCTCGCGAGCTATCTCCTTCTCTCAGAGAGGGGATCGACTCGGATGAGGCAGATATGGCAGATTTAGAGGAGGGGGAGATTCCAGAGCCGGAGGATCAGGCTAAGGTCTTCCGAAAAGAGAAGCTCTCAGCTCTTATTACCGAGTCACTCCAGATGTTGAACTTGGCCACTGTCTCTCCGGCTGAGGAAGTGGGGGTGGAGGACCCCATCATCCAGGCGGATAGGCAGGCTCAAGTGGTTTTTCCAGTCCACCGGGTGGTGGATAAGATGATACAGGACAAGTGGGATCAGCCAGAGGCTGGGCTCAGAGGCGTCCAGACGATGAACAGGCTCTATCCTCTGGCGGATAAGGACAAGGAACGTTTTAAGTCCCCTCGGATTGATGCGGCGGTCTCGGCAGTTACCAAGAAGACCACGATCCCGGTAGAAGGTAGTGCCGCGTTAAAGGATGCGCAGGATAGAAAGGTGGTTTGTGGAGCTTGGGTGGCCAGAGCATGCCTTCGGTGGTCTCAGCGGCTCCGGCAGTCCTCGGGGTTAGAGCAGGAGGGGACTGCGGAGCTGGATCGCTTGGAGTCCGGTACCGCGTATTTGGCAGATGTTCATTATGATTTGATCAGGGCGCTCGCTAACAGCATGGCTTCTTTAGTGGCGGCACACCTCTCCCTGTGGTTGCGGAGCTGGGCGGCGGATGGTTCCTCTAAGTCCCGCCTCAGTCGGCTACCGTTTAAGGGCCGGCTGCTTTTTGGAGAGGATCTAGAAAAGTTAGTTAAGGATTTGGGAGAGTCCAAGGGCGGCCGGCTTCCGGAGGACAAACCCAAGCCGGGCAGGTCGGCGACTGCCTCACGGGGCCAGTCCCGGGATTTTTGACGGTTTCGAACGTCTCGGCTGGGCGGTCCCCAGAGAGGTAGATTTCCCTACAAAGGCCAGGGCTTTTGGGGCTTTAGAGGAGCAAGTAGAGGGTTCTCCAGTTCTACCCCCTCGGCCGGCCGAAAACCCCAATGAAGGTTTGCAGGTCCCGGTGGAAAGCGCTCCGGTGGGAGGAAGGCTGCGGGAGTTTTTCTGCCTGGACCCAGATCACTACGGATCAGTGGGTGTTAGAAATCATCCACGAGGGGTATGCCCTGGAGTTCGCGAAACCAGTCCGGGAGGCCTTTGTGATGTCTCCCTGCAGAAATCCGCAAAAAGCCCTAGCGATTCGCAAGACACTCGATTGCCTGTTGCTGTTGAGGGCCATTCGGCCAGTGTCGTTGGAAGATTATGGGTTGGATCGGTACTCAATCTATTTCGTGGTGCCCAAGAAGGATGGCTCTCTTCGCCCCATTTTAGATCTCAAGGGTGTAAATCGCTGTCTGCGGGTCCCGCACTTCAGGATGGAAACTTTGCGCTCCGTTATCGTGGCAGTGCGCAAAGGGGAGTACTTGACCTCCCTAGACCTCACGGAGGCGTATCTTCATATACCAATCAGAGAGACCCACCAAAGGTTCCTTCGGTTCGCCCTCCCCTGGGGGAACTTTCAGTTTCAGGCATTGCCCTTCGGGCTGGCTACGGCACCGTGTACCTTCACCAAGATTATGGTGGTGGTGGCGGCGGCGTTGCGAAGGGAGGGCATTTTGGTGCATCCCTATCTCGACGACTGGTTGATTCGGGCAAAGTCCGAGGCCGAGAGCGTTCAGGTGACGAACAGAGTGGTACAGTTCTTGCAGCATCTTGGCTGGGTGGTTAACCCTGTCAAGAGCCGGCTTGTGCCAACCCAGGAGCTCGAGTATCTGGGGGTGCGGTTCGACACCCAGTCGGGGATGGTGTTTCTGCCGAATCATCGAGTCCTGGGCCTGCGGCGCCTTGTCAGCAGGTTCCGTGCGGCTCCGGTGCCCTTGGCATGGGAGTACCTGTGCGTGCTCGGTACAATGGCGGCGACTCTGGAGGTGGTGCCCTGGGCCAGGGGACACATGCGGCCCTTGCAGCGGGCACTCCTTCGCCGCTGGTCCCATCAGACAGACGCGTTGAGCCAGCGTCTTCCCTGTCCTCCTCGTGTCAAGAAGGTGCTGCGGTGGTGGCTCGTGCCCAGTTCTCTGCTGGCGGGCATGCCGCTGGAACAGCCGGTCTGGATTCCGCTGATGACGGATGCGAGTCTCGCGGGTTGGGGTGCCCACTGCGGGGATCGGTATGCGCAGGGCCTGTGGTCCGTCCAGCAGAGCAGTTGGTCCATCAATCGGCTGGAGCTGAGGGCAGTATTGCTGGCGCTCCAGGCCTTCGAGTCAACAGTGTCCGGTCGGGCGGTCAGAGTACTGTCGGACAACTCGGCAACGGTAGCCTACATCATCCGTCAGGGAGGCACCGGCAGCGTGGCTATGGAAGAGGAGGCGGAGTTGCTGTTCGCTTGGGTGGAAAAGCATCTTCCAGCATTCTCGGCAGCGCACATTGCGGGGAAGGACAATGTGACGGCGGATTATCTCAGCAGGTTCCAGGTGGATGCTGGGGAATGGGAGCTAAATCCTCAGGTGTTCGCTCAGATAGTCCAGCGATGGGGGCCGCCGCTCATGGATCTCATGGCAACCTTCCAGTCCGCAAAGACGAGCCGCTTCTTCAGCAGACGGCGGGAAAGGATGTCGGAAGGTATCGACGCCTTGATGCAGCCGTGGCCGAGGTACGGCCTCCTCTACGTCTTTCCGCCATGGGCATTGATAGGTCGCGTGGTGCAAAGGATTGAGGCTCATCCCGGAAGGGTGGTGTTGGTGGCTCCGGACTGGCCGAGGCGTCCGTGGTACACGGACCTGGTTCATCTGCTCAACGGGGAGCCTTGGAGGTTGCCGGATTCAGAGGTGGTGCTCCTCCAAGGGCCTCTTCGAATGACTCAAGTGAATCGATTCTCGCTTACGGTTTGGCCATTGAAAGGGCAAGGTTGAAGAGGAAAGGATACTCGGGATCGGTGGTGGCGACGCTGTTGCGTGCCAGGAAGAGGTCGACGTCCTTGGCATATGTTAGAGTATGGCGCATATTTGAGGATTGGTATTCGAGGCGGCAGGTACGCGCAGCTACGGCTTCTGTGCCGGTGATGAGTTTCCTACAGGACGGTTTCGACAAGGGCTTAGCAGCCAGTTCGTTGAGAGTGCAGGTGGCAGCCTTGGCCTGCTATAGGGGCAAGGTGCAGGATGTGTCGTTGGGAGCTCACGTGGATGTTTTGCGTTTTCTAAAAGCGGTGTCGAAGCTGCGGTCCTGCCGCCAGGTCGTCGTGCCCCCGTGGGAGCTCAATCTGGTGTTTGGGGCATTGGTTAAGGAGCCTTTTGAGCCTTTGAGTAAGGCTACGGTGAAAGATTTGACTTTGAAAACGGTGTTCTGGGTGTCCATCTGTTTAGCTCGGCGTATCTCGGAATTGCAGGCGCTGTCTTGCAGGGAGCCATTTCTGGTTTTCTCGAAGGAAAAGGTAGTGCTGCGCCCGGTGCCCTCCTTTTTGCCTAAAGTCGTCTCTCCGTTTCACCTGAATCAGACGGTTTCCCTCCCGGTGCTGCCATCGGGGGGGGGGGGGCTCCTCAGAGGACAATTTACGTCGGTTAGATCTTAAGAGGGTGTTGCAGCGTTATTTACGGGTCTCGGAGCCTTTTCGTAAATCGGATCGTCTGTTCGTGTTCGGCAGACCTCGCAAGGGAGATGCGGCAGCGGTCTTCCATTTCTAGATGGATTAGGGAAACGATTGCGTCAGCGTATTTGCTTCAGGGTTGCCCGGTGCCGTCGGGATTGCGGGTGCATTCCACTAGCACGCAGGCGGCCTCTTGGACGGAGCACGGCTTGGTTCCGCCAGGGGACATCTGCAGGGCAGCGACGTGGTCTTCTCTTCACATGTTCAGTAGGCATTATCGGCTGGACGTGCTGGCGGCGGGGGACGCCTCCTTTGGTTCTGCGGTTTTGCGAGCTGCGGTGGAAGTTCCCGCCCATTGAACACTGCTCTTTTACATCCCAGAGGTGGAGGACTGAACTGTAGGAACGATAAGGAAATGATAATTACACTTGGTAATTGTAGTTCCTTGAGTGACGACAGTTCAGTCCTCAATCCCGCCCACAGCTGACCAGTTACATAGGGATCCCTTTGAAGGGGCCAACTCAGTCACAGGTAGGTTCTACTTTTCGACATCCTGTTTCTTGCTGTCTATTTTGTCTTTTCTGGTCTCTCTTTCTGAAGAGGTCTGGAGGGACCGGTACTGAGTACAGTTTGTTTTCTGGGTTCGGTAGGTTCAGTACTTAGTTAGTTGTAGTTTCTAAAGTTGCATTGTTTCTTTATTGGCTACTTATTGGTTGCTCCTTTGAGTGTGCTTTGTCAATAGTTCACTGGAGAATAGGGGAGTGTGCACCAGATCATATCCAGTGACATCAGGATTTTGACAAGTCCAGTCTCCAGACTGCAGGAGGAGGTGCACAACCCAGAGGTGGAGGACTGAACTGTCGTCACTCAAGGAACTATAATTACCAGGTAAGTGTAATTATCATTTTTCTGGCCTGGACTGGAGGAGCTAGCAGTTAAGGTCTAATGTCACCATAGTCTGGTTTTGAATGAATAGAGGTGGGTTTTCTTCGTGAATGATTTATATAAAATAGAGGAAAACTTCATTCAACTCTGAAACAGTGCTATCAGAATCAATAATCCTAAAAATTAATCTCAGCACAGCCTCAGAAACAACCTTAGACACTTGGTTTATTCTGGGTTAAGTGTAATCCCAGACTTGTGCCGGTGTTTACATCAGTGGCTGAATGTCCTTATTAGTAGAGCATGTCATCAATTCTTATGTTTGAGCTATGATATCGAAAATAGTAAAAGAATTAGAATACTTAGCTCTTCTGAAGCCGTAAGACTGTGCTGGTTTTTCTTCTCATTATTTGTAAAACTTTATCTTCTTTTTATTTCATTTATCGTTTTTTACTTTTTATGTAACTTTCTTCCACAAATAATTGCTGTTGTAAGCCGTGTCCCAACGCCAATTAATAAAGGCGCCCATGCGTTTCGCCAAATGGGTTTTTCAAGGGACTTATTTCATGACGTGGAATATTTCTTATAAAGGTAAGCGGCTCTGTAACACAAAAATTCTAGCGGCGTCTATTGAGTTTTCCAGGTTTATCGGGAGGAGACCGAATTTTTGTGTTACAGAGCCGCTTACCTTTATAAGAAATATTCCACGTCATGAAATAAGTCCCTTGAAAAACCCATTTGGCGAAACGCATGGGCGCCTTTATTAATTGGCGTTGGGACACGGCTTACAACAGCAATTATTTGTGGAAGAAAGTTACATAAAAAGTAAAAAACGATAAATGAAATAAAAAGAAGATAAAGTTTTACAAATAATGAGAAGAAAAACCAGCACAGTCTTACGGCTTCAGAAGAGCTAAGTATTCTAATTCTTTTACTATTTTCGATATCATAGCTCAAACATAAGAATTGATGACATGCTCTACTAATAAGGACATTCAGCCATTGATGTAAACACCGGCACAAGTCTGGGATTACACTTAACCCAGAATAAACCAAGTGTCTAAGGTTGTTTCTGAGGCTGTGCTGAGATTAATTTTTAGGATTATTGGTTTTGAATGAAACCTATATGGGTGCTTTGTAACCAAGAATTCTGTTCACTGTGAACACACAATAGGAAAAAATATTTGGATTCAAATCTCTAATTTTTGGTGTATATTTGAGGGTCGGTAGAATATGAGCTGTAGTGTACTGTAGCTTTTGAGGTAGGATATAACTTTTTATTTTTGTAGCTAGCAAAGTTGATTGGGATATATTTGAAAATATTGTCTTGTTTAGCCTTTTGTGCTTCCTGCTCTGGGATGGCAGTGTATTTTGTTTGGGGTTGTTTGTTGTTGTTTTTTTTTTTTTTTTGCAGTAATCTGGAACTTTATAGAATCTGAAACTTTTGGCAAGTGTGTGTGTATGTGGTTTTGGGTTTTTGCTTCTTGCTTTTAATTTTTTCACTGCAGCAGTTGGTATTTTATTTTGGGCTAAAATTGTTCAGAGGTGCTTGGCTGTTGGTATTATGGCCACTCTTTATCCTGCTAGATCAGCCCAGACAAAAGTGGGTTATGCTCCCTTCCCAGCTAGTGGAGGCAGGTTTGAGCAGTTGATGTCATCACTTGTTGTAGCCACTGGTGCAGCACTGAGAGAAGCCAGTATTTGTCTGCTTCCAGTAGGTGACAAGGTGCTTGGACTGGTGCTGTAGGGCAGATAGGCTTGTCTCCCTCAACCCATATCACAATGATGTGGCCTGTGTGACTGATTTTTAGGGCCAATGCTACTCAGAGTTTGAGTAGCCTGTCTCCTGGAGCAAACAGTTTGCCCTGTGTCAAGCACTGCTACACATGGGTTCCTAGCACTTCATAGGCCAGAGAGGAGGAGGACCCCATGGGGGGCCCCTGAGAGAGGGCCAGGGCCTAGGCCCCCCCTTTCCTTTTGCTGTTCTGTTATGCATACTTTTTGGGGTAGGTTGTTCCCCCCCCCCCCACTATATTGTTTACTCTTCCATTGTTTCCAATAGAAGATATTAGGTTCTCTGCTTTCAATAAAGCAGTCCCAGATTTAAAATAAACTTCCTCCTCCCCCCAAAAAAGCAAAAACAAAGACCTTGTTCAGTAGCTGGTCTTCCCAGGCCTGCATTGGCATCTGAGGCTTCCAGACATGGGTTTCCTTGGTCAGCCTGACAGATGCTGGAACCCCCTTTTTACTGTGGCCCTGCTTCTTTTTTTCGACATGACTTTTTCACTCCTTAAAACTTTGCTGCTGCAGTGTTCAGCTGCATGGCCGGATGCAGCAGTGGCACCCCTGCCTCCCTCCAATCATTTTTTTCCCACAGCTGCTTATTTTTGCCCATTATGGCTGCAAAGCCTGGGGTACCCTTTTTCAGCATTTCAGGACTCCCATGGGGGGGGCCCAGGACCTGATGCTTTTTTCTGTGGGCCCCTTCCAGTCTTATTCTATATTTACTGCCTGTGGGCACCATGGCTATTTCAGATGGTGGCTTAGGCTTGGCAGAGGTGGAACTTCGCTGGGTGGCCTTGGCTGCAAGCCCGTTGACTCTCCAGGTTCCCAGAGCTCACTTTCTCAATTGGCTTGCACTGCAGCTCCTGCAACAGCTCATGGGCTATTTTCAGTCTTGGCTAGTTGCTTGGCAGCCTCCTTCGTGGGGGCCCCAAAGCCCAGGTTTCCCCTCCTGGGGACCGGCGCTTATGAGTGCTTCTCCCACAGGCAGTTGGAGGGTGATCATGGTTCCTGATTCACCCTTGCTCTCCTCCATTCCTCCAGATGCCCAAACTTATCCTCTACTGTGCTTGTTTGAAGGACAAGTGAAATTCCTATTGCCAAAAGGTAAATTTGAGGAGGGACGGGTTGGTGGCTCTCCTAGGGGAAGGCTAGGATCTCCATGATGGGCTCTGTTTATGCCCTTTCAGGACACACTGGTAGCTCTGCATTTTACAGAGCCTGCTTTCTAATGAGGTTTGCAGATAAGTCTCCTTTAAACCACCAGAAACCCTCTAGGGTACCTTTCCCTGACTTGTAGGGTTTTGGGGAGGGGTGGGTCCTAAGGTTTTCTCTCAGGTGTTCCCTCTGCTCCAGGGCATGCGGTTCAGCCTTTTGGGTTCACTGGGATGGGAGTGCTGTTCATGACCATTACTAAGCATACAGCAATCCTGATGGAGGGAGGTGCTGCATGTGACAAATCTCTATTTTTGGAGGGTTGATGTCCTTCTTTTTAAGAGTGCCTTTTGTAGTCTCTGCCAGCGCGGCATGCATGACTGGAGACTAGCCCTTTGAAGGATCCATCCTCTACAGCAGCCATATGCCTATGGCCTTTGGTTCCTGTGTTTGTAGGTTTGATCCTTTGGTACAGTACCATGTTGGGTTAGGCCAAATGATCATCAAACTTTGTCCCCTTTCTGGAAACAAGGAGGTTTGCAGTGGACCGGCTAGGTGGCTGCTGCTTGTTAAGAATGGTTGTTTTCCAAGTTCATGGCAGCAGTGGTATTAGTTTCTTAGTAGTGCTGGCACTACACGCAGTCGACACAGGCTGGCTCCAAATTGCAGCTAAGCAGATGCTGTTAAGAACCGCTTGCTGTTCGGGAGGGGAAGCTTGCCCTCAGATTTCAGAAGATAGGCCTAGATGTGCCAATGGTTCCTCTTATAGGCGCTACACACACGGCCTTAGATGCCCTTGGACTACTTGGAGTCTTTTGGGGCCTCAGTTGCAGTAGGGGCAGTCCTTTCAGAGTTTTTGGGGGGTGTGGATCCCCATCATGGCTCCATTGGGAGCTTGTAATCCCCCCCCCCCCCTTAATGTGTTCCAGCAGTCTCTCCTGAAGTGTACCTGCTAGGAGTGTAACTTGAGCGGTTTCTCTATTGAGTGGACCTTATCATAAGAAATACCATACTGGGTCAGACCAAGGTCCATCAAGCCCAGTATCCTGTTTCCAGCAGTGGTTTATCAGGTCACAAGTACCTGGCACATCCCAAAAAGGCACACAGGTTCCACAGTGCTCATTCCGGGGTAAGCAGTGAATTTCCTGAGTTCTCTTTAATAATGGTTTTGGACCTCTCCTTCAGGAACTTGTCCAAACCTTTTTTTAAACCCAGCTATGCTAACGGTTTTTACTACATCCTTTGGTAATGAATTCTAGAGTTTGATTATGCGTTGAGTGAAAAAATTATTTTCTCTTATTAGTCTCAAATGGCTTCATTGTGTGTCCTTTGGTCTTTCTGCTTTTTGATGGTGTAAACAACCAATCTACATTTACCAGTTCACTCCATTCATTAATTCTATAGACCTCTAGCATATTCCCTCTCAGCCATCTCTTTTCCAAGCTGAAGAGCTCCAACCTTTTAAGCCTTTCCTCATAGGGGTATCCCTCCATTCCCTTTACCATTTTTATTGCTCTTCTCTGTACCTTTTCTAATTCTGCTGTTCCTTTTTAAGATATGGTGACCAGAATTGCACACAATATTCAAGGTGCATCGCACTATGGAACGATAGAGGCATTATAATATCCTTGGTTTTATTCTCCATTCCTTTCTTATTCCAAGTTAGACCAGTAGGTCTTATGGGCTTTCAAGTAAGATTTAAGGTGTATTAGCTCCTTCTGCAATCTGCCTTCCTACCTTTTTATTCCTAAGTATCTGGCTCAGGCCAGCCTGGGGATTATGTTGCTCAATATTTAAATTATGGCAGTGCTTATAAGGGACTCCCTTGGCTGATGCATCCTTCTTATTTACAGAGAAAGTTGCATACCTGTAGGAGATGTTTGTAGACAGGATAAATCAACTCGGGGAGGGTGGACAAGTTTGCATGGCTCATGGCAAACTAGGGGACTAACTGAAGTGCTACTTCAAGGGCACGATGCATGAGATGCTATGTGTACATGATGACAGTATTTTTAGTTGTGTTTGAGCTCCAGGAGAACTACTCCATCTACTGCTGTCTTTTGCCTGACTGCACTGGATGGCTGATTTGTGTGGCTTTTTTTTTTCTGTCAGTAGAGAACACAAGTTCTCTGCTGACAGCAGTATAAGCCACTTATACTTTCTCAGTCTCAGCTGAAGGATCTCTATTAGCTTGTCGGTCATGTTCTATGCTTGACTCTTAACCAAAAGGGAGGCCAAGAATCATTATTGACTATTGCACCGCAAAAGCAAAGATTTCAGCTTTTACTCTGTGCTGCTGTTCCTGTTTTTTTGTCTGGAGGGACCAGAACAGAGAGCATAGGATAACGTGACCTGCTGAAAATGACTATGCGGATTACTTGACTGAGCAGTGGTAGGAAATGGCGCACCTTGGTCAGATCCTTCAGGGCCAAATACCAGGCTAAAAAACCAACCGAGCTAAATATGCAAACCGAAGCACATGCAGAGGTATCAGATAGTAGGTTATTTTTAATTTTTATAGAAACTAAGCCTGTTTGTAGTCGAGGACCAGATTTGAGAAGTTCTGGTCAAGATTTATTTAGCTGGGTTTATATACCGCTTTTCACCAGGTCACATCTACAATAAGATTTCCTCCCTGATGGGTGTACAATATTTTAATTTTTTTGCTCGTATGCTGAGAGTTATTAGCACTGGACTAAGTTTGGGCTTGCTGCTTAAAAAATGTTCCATTAGTTGGATTTGCAGGGGGGGGTGTTTTAGTTTTATTACTTTTGAGTGGTTCTGTTTCATTTGTTTTTCTTGCAGACTTTGCTAGATATTTACCCTTTTCCTCATTGTCCCTCCAGTCCAGTCCAGACATATGGGTGATGCACTCCTACCAGCAGATGGAGACTGAGATCAAAAACTGGCTTGATGTCACCTCATAAGGGTCCTGTGCCGATGTCCTCTGGCCAGTATCTCTGTCTCTAGCATATGAAGGTTGTCTAACTCTGTGCAGTCTGGATTGGTTTGGAGAGATGTGATGAGGATTTGGAACATAGGGGTGTAGGACAGCAGAAGCCTCCTAAAAGGCCCTGGGGTGCAGAACACAGTGGCACGGGTCCCTCCTCCACCCCCATCCATGTACTCTCTCTCTCTCTCTGTCACAAACAAAGGGCAGAACACAATTCACTGAGAGGACCACTTTATTCTACCAAGCGAGAGGTCAGCCCAACACATGTTTCAGCTGGGGGCCTTCCTCAGGGGACTCTGACCTTTATAAATACACAATAAAAGTAAAATTAAAAATTAAAAACATAAGAACCAAATGTAAAACCGAAAACATCACATAGAGGAGCGTGCTGAACACAAATAAAACCTATTTTATTTATCTGATATTGACACTGACTTTTGTTATCAGCTGAAACTAAAACATAAAACATATGCAGGGTTAAGTTAGACAGAAACATAGTAGTCAGTATGAATACACTGCTGTCAGAGTTGGTAAATGCCTAAAAATAGGTGCAGCAAGGATTAAAAACATGGAACATATACACAATAGTCCAGAAGTAACTTATGAGCGGACATGATTAGAAATACTCACCAGAGAGAGCATCACATAGAGAACAAATCAGATGAGAACACCTAAGTGCAAAACAAATTGTCAAAATCTAGCTATTATAACAAGACACATCCTCTGTATCTTGCGTAACATCATTGAAGCCATCCTGAGGACGCAACTTGAAGTGTGCCATGAATGGTGTAAATAGGGCTATAGAATGTAGTATCAAGAATGAATGCATTGGAAATCACCATATCATCAGCAGTAAAGCTAGTGTAAGCCCCTATTGATTCCATTCCATATAATCCTCCATTCCATATAATCCTCCATTCCTTATCGTCCTTCCAGTCCAGTCCCGCACCTCTGGGGTTGTGTACCTCTTCCAGCAGCTTGGAGACTGAGCATGCCATCTTTTGACACCAGTATTAATACCAGAGGGACTGTCCACAAGCTCCCAGTATACTCGGGCTCCAAGCAGCTGGAGGAGGTAGTGAGCCAAGATGCTGGACTCGCTAGAGGGACAGCTAAGGCGTTTTTAGTTAGTTTCACCGGTTATTTTATTTATTTCTCCCTAAAAATAAAAAAACAAAAACAAAAAAACCCACAAGATGGTCATGGTGGAGATTTCCCCCCCCCCCCCCTCCCCGGCTGAGAGGTTTGTGTGGAGGCTCTCCACGAGTCCGGGGATTTAGCGGCTCCTGAACCCAGTTTTGGGTAGGAGCCGCCTAATTGCTGCAGATAGCTGCTGAAGAGGGCAGACTTCCCTAGAGGTCCCCCCCCCCGGCACCAAAGCCGTGATTCCAGCTGAGCGTAGGAGGAGAAAAAGGCCGCGGGAGCAGTGCAGAAGCGACAGTGCCGGTTGTAGCAGTAAGAGCACTTAGCCTCGGAGATAATTAGGATAATTCTTCGTGCGGGTGGAGCAGTAGGAGTGTTTTGGCAGCAGAGGTTCCTTTGGGACCATGCAGGCTGAGTTGCAAGGACAGGCCCAGCTGCATTAGAGAATAGCTGTGCGCAGGAAGAAGAGAAAAGCAGTTTACTGTGTTTTCCTTTCCTTTGTTGGTGTGAATGGGAGCTTCAATCCTTTTGGGTTTTGTGGTTGTTATAGCTCAGTAGGGTGTAGTTTACAAAAAATAAATAAATAAAAGATAAATCCAAAAGATTTAGTCATTGCTCATAATATGCCTGGCAGTGCACATTTTCACTGTGGAGCAGTTTTGAGATTTTTTTTGTGTGTGCTGTTGTCCAGAGGGTGACATCTTTGGGAGAGAGGCACCTTAAGAATGGCTCCTCCACCTGACTGCCGATATGCCTTCCAGACCCCAGTGTGGAACACGGCAAGGTGCTGTTTCAGAGGATGGCATTTGTAGATGGTGTGCGCAGGAGGCCACCTCTATGGAACAGACTGTAGTGGACAGTTTGGAGCAGCAGAAGGCGTCCCCCCTCTGGCTAGAGAACTGCAGGACTCTATGACCTTACTTCCATCGCAGGAGACAGCTTCCTGCTCCTCAGCTATTCCTGGTCCCTTGCCCCTTCAAAGTCTGGGTCAGGCAGGGGTCCCGGCTGTTCCCTCCCCCCCCACCTGTTTGTACTACTTCTTCACTAAACGTTGTGCTTGTGCCAGCAGGAACCAGGGGGAGGTCCCTTGGAGGCGGAAAGCAGAACCAAAAGACTGGGGGCTCCTGCGGGGGTTGAGCCAGGGACAGTACCCGCAAAGAGGACCCAGGCCTTTGGAAGCAGGGCTGGGGCAATCTCCTGTATCCGAAGGTCTGAGGGGGGAGGACTGAGACACACAACTTAATATCAAGGAGGATTTGGAAGACTGAGATCCCGGAGCAGGAAGAGCAAGCGTGGCTTGTTAGGGTGTTGCGCCAGGAGGAGTTTCCGGGGCTCATTGCGGAATCCCTTAAAGCTCTTAATATGCCCACCAATCTTCCAATGGAAGACGACTCTTTGGAGAACCCCTTATTGCAAGCCATAAAGAAAACAGAGGGTTTTTCTAATACATAGAGTAGTCTGCCAGATGGTCCAGGACAAGCGGAATCTGACAGAGACAGGCCTTAAGGGGTCAAGGTCTATGGCAGGACTCTATCCACTATCAGATCGGGACCGGAAACTCTTTCAACCACCAAAGGTGGATGCAGCGGTTTCCGCAGTCACCAAGAAGACGAGGATTCCGGTGGAAGGTAGTGCCGCCCTCAAGGATGTCCAAGATAGAAAATTGGACACCGTGTTGAAGTAGGTTTTTGACATTGATGCCCTTTCGCTACAAGCCTCCATTTGTGGGACCTGGGTGCTAGGACCTGCCTCTGGCCGCAGCAGGTGCAACAAGAAGAACCAGCGGTTGAACAAGCTGGAGAGGTGGCCAAACTAGAGTCAGGGGCAGCATATTTGGCAGATATCCTCTATGACCTCATTCAAGGTCTCTTGAAGGGTATGGCTTCAGTAGCTGCTCGCCGCTTTCTCTGGTTATGTAACTGGGTGGTGGACAGTTCGTCAAAGGCCCGATTAAGCAAACTTCCCTTTCAAGGGAAACTGTTCTTCGGTAAGGACCTGGGGGAGTCTAAGGACAGTCATCTGCCTGAGGATAAACAAAAGCAGAGCCACACCCTCCCACACCCAAAGGGCAGCCGAGGGAATTTAGGAGTTTTCGATCAACACAATTTAACCCCTTTCAGAGAGGAGAATTCCCCCTTCGGGGGTGCAAGGTTTTCAAGGGATGGGCAGAGGTTTTGCTGCCGCTTTATCTTCGGGACTCAAGAAGTCACAATGAAGAAGCAAGGGGGGCCCAGGTGGTGGTGCAACCTGTAGGAGGTCTGCTGCAGGAGTTCTACCCTGCCTGGGTCCAGATCACTTCCGACCAATGGGTACTAGAGGTCATTCAGGAAGGGTATGCGCTCAAACTCGAGCACCCACTGGCCATTTTCTTCATTCAGTCTTTCTGCAAGGTGTGGGCCAAAGCAGCAGCAGTAAGAGACACTTTGACGTGGCTGTTGCAGCTCAGGGCCGTGGTGCCCGGTCCCTTGGGACCAATACAGCTGCGGTCGGTACTCCATTTACTTCATGGTACCAAAAAGGAAGGCTCCTTCCACCTGATCCTTGATCTCAAGTGGGTGAACTGCTGTCTGCGGGTGTTGCATTTTCACATGGAAACATTGCAGTCCATCATAGTGGCAGTCCGAAAAGTGGAATTCCTAATAACTTCTGATCTGTCGGAGGCATACATGCACATTCCCATATGACCAGAACATTAGCAGTTCCTTTATTTTGCGGTCCCTATGGGGCATTCCCCATTTCGGGTGTTACCATTTGGCCTGGCGACGGCACTGCGTACCTTTACCAAGGTCATTTGTGGTGGTGGCGGCAGTCCGTAAGGAAAGCATTCTGGTACATCTAGCTGATTCAGGCAAAGTTGAGGGGCGAAAGCGAGCAAGCCACGGCCTGAGTAGTTCACTTTCTGCAAAGTCTAGGCTGGGTGGTCAAGTACCTGGGTGGGTGATTCGATACGCGTGCGGGGAAAGTCTTCCTACTGGAACAGCGAGCACAAGGACTGTGCAGTCTAGTACGACAGTTTCTGGACAGGACAAGACCAAACCTACAGCCTGGCATTTTCTGCAGGTCCCTAGGGACCATGGCAGCCACTCTCAAACTTGTACTGTGGGCAAGGACCCACATGAGGCCACTGCAGAGGGCTTTGCTCCAGCGGTGGTCACACCAGATTCATCCCTTGTCCCAGAGACTCTCCTGCCCACCAGTGAGCAAATGAACTCTCAAATGGTGGCTTCGCCTGGGGAGTCTAGAGAGTGGTATGCCTCTCAAGTCGCCATCGTGGGTTCTTCTAACGACTGACACCAGTCTGTCCAGCTGGGGAGCCATTTGTGAAGGATACATTGCCCAGGGGCTGTGGATCACACAGGAGATGGACTGGTTTATCAGCAGACTCCAGAGTTTCCAGCCCTGGGTGCAGGGAAAGGTGGTACAAGTCCTTTCAAACAGTGCAACCACGGTAGCCTACATAAATTGCCAGGGTGGCACGAGTAGTGTAGCCTTGGAGGAGGAGTCAGACAGGCTGTTGAGCTGGGCCGAGGATCACCTTCAGGCACTGTCGGCGGCATACGTGGCGGGGGTCGACAATGTGACAGCCAACTATCTGAGTCAGGTGCTATGGATCTCAGAGTGTGGGTGCTCAATCAGGAAGGGTTTACCCAGGTAGTGTGCCCTAGTCGTGGACCTAATGGCAACCTTCGAGACCACAAAAGCAGGTCGTTTCTTCAGCCAACGACAAGAATGAATGTCTGAAGGCCTGGATGCCCTAATACAGAAGAGGCCCACAGAAGGGCTTCTTTGTGTTCCTGCCGTGGGTTCTCATAGGCCAGGTTGTGCAGAGGATCGAATCTCATTGGGGCCTGGTAATGCCAATCGCTTCAGATTGGCCAAGACTACCGTGGTATGCAGATCTCATATGGCTTCTGGAGGATTGTCCTTGGCATCTCCCAACTTGAGGGGATCTGCTAATGCAGGGGCCAGTGCACATGCTGCAGGTAAATCAATTCTTGCTTTACGGCCTGGCTCTTGAGAGGGCGCAGCTAAGGAAGAAGGGCTACTCGGCCGCGGTAATCTCAACCTTTCTGAAGACCAGGAAAAGATCAACTTCTCTCGCCTATATTCGGGTCTGGTGCATCTTCAAGGCATGGTGTGCGAACAAACTGACAAGACCATCCAAGGCTTCAGTTTGGCATCTTAATGCTTTTGCAGGCCTGCTTTGATAAAGGTATGGCAGCTAGTTCCTTGAGGGTACAGCTGGCTGCTATTTCCTGTTATCGAGGTAAGGTCTAAGGGGTGGCATTGGGGACACACCCAGACATTGGGAGGTTCCTGAGGGCTGTGGCACTTCTGCGTCCACTGAGGAGGGCGATAGTACCACCGTGGGATCTCAATTTGGTATTAGAGGGATTGGTGAGAGAGCCTTTTGAGCCACTAAACAGAGCTTCGCTCAGAGACCTAACCCTCAAGACTATTTCTTTTGGTAATATGTTCTGCATGCAGGATTTCAGAGCTGCAGGCCTTGTCTTGCCGGCGGCCTTGTCTATCTCTTTCCAATGAGAAGGTGGTCCTGAGGCCAGTACCATCCTTTTTTGGCCAAGGTGGTTTCGGCTTTTCATGTGAACCAGGCCATCTCCCTGCCGATCCTCGGGAGCGGGGAGAATGTCTCCGCCAGTCCACAGTTTTGCCTCCTGGACATTCGGCATGTTCTGCAACGATATTTGAAGAGGACTGCAGGTTTCCACAAGTTGGATCGTCTATTCGTATTTGGAAGTCCGCGTGGGGTGGGGGGGGGGGGGAGGCAGCGGCGGCGACTAAGGCCTCTATTTCCAGATGGATCAGGGAAGCAATCACATCAGTGTACATCTTGAAGAGTAAGCCGGTGCCAGCAAGTTTGCATGCTCATTCCACGAGATCTTAGGTGGCCTCATAGGTGGAGTATAGCTTGGTGCTGGCAGTTGAAATTTGTAGCGCAGCAACCTGGTCTTCACTGCATTCTTTTGCTAAGCATTACCACTTGGACGTCCAGGCAGCGCGGGATGTCTGTTTTGGATCGGCGGTGCTTCAGGCTGGTTTGGCAGGTCACTCCCGTTAATTTAACTGCTCTGTTACATCCCCAGAGGTGCGGGACTGGACTGGAGGGGCGATAAGGTGAAATTAGACTTGTCTGCTAATTGTTGTTCCTTGAGGAACTCCAGTCCAGTCCCGGATCCCTCCCTGCATGCCGGATGTCTGTACTGGGGCCTGAAGCAGGATTTCAGGGTCTAAGGAAGGATCCCAGGGTTCATAAGTGCAGGGCAGTCGGGGTTGAGGACGGACCGATGGATTGTCTGTTCCTTGCTCAGTAGTAAAGGTATGCCATCCGGATGGGCTACAGGTAAGCTTCCACACTCTGAGAAGGGGGAATCTCTCTTCCACTGAGGAGTGACTTAGATTGTTTTAAGTTAGATTGATTAGGATATAGAATGGTTTGGTTCAAGTTTAACCACTTATTTGTTGCTCCTGTGAGTCTACTTTAATAGGTTACCGGAGATTGTGGCGCTCCCTCCGGTATTAATACTGGTGTCATCAAAAGATGACATGCTCAATCTCCAAGCTACTGGAAGAGGTACACTACCCCAGAGGTGCAGGACTGGACTGGAGTTCCTCAAGGAGCAACATTTAGCAGGTAAGTTTAATTTCACATTACTAATATACAATAAAATACAACTTACCCAAGAGTGCTCAATATGTCTAAATCTCAAGAAACAAATCATTTGTTATGGTGCCACTTTAAAATAAGGTGAGGATGACGTCAAGGTGCTCACATTGAGTATAGTCATCAAAGGTTGTAGTGTTGCTGTTCACTCTCTGAAAACACCAGACAGTAAATAAAAATTCTATAAATAGGGAGAAGTACTGATAAGAAACCAAATGAACTGTGCCAAGTAAAATATGTCCCCACTGCTAAATTCACTTGTCCCCATGGAGAAGAGTCTGATGTGCTTAATCAACTGTGTGCAGTTTTGTGATGTCTTTGGTGGGCCTGCGTTTAGCTTACAGAACATCAGGCAACATGGGGATAGTATCCGTTGAAGCCCCATGATGTCCCACAGCTGGGTCAAACTTCACCACTGAAGTTAATTTCGTAATGCTGCAACCCCAAAAGTAATCGCACATGTGTGAGTTATAATCTGGGGGAGGGAGAGCAAGCATGGCTGATCTGGGTATGAGCCAGAAACAATACCAATAACTGCTGCTGTGAGTGCTGCAGTGCTTTGCATTACTTTCTTGTTTCAGGAAAGAAATTCTGTGTGCTAGGTTGCAATTTTTAGGCACTATGGTGATCTGGTGCCCGTAATTTGTCAAGCCCTGCCTTGGCTTTTTTTTTTTTTTTTTTAAACTGGCTGCTGCTGCTCTTTACCCTTGTCATGGTTGCATAGCATGGGGTACCTTTTGTCAGCATTGTGCTGCAGGAAGCCTGGGGCCCAGTGTTGTGCCTGGGGCCCAGTGTTGTGCCTGGGGCCCCTGCCACGCCTTTCTTTTTTAAATTTTTTTGCTGGCTATTACTGCAGCCACTTCAGAAGATGGCTTGGACCCAGCAGAGACAGGGAATGGCAGGATGGCCCTAGCTGCATGCTCAGTAGCCCCTGTGGGCCCTTCTTGTTGACCAGCTTTGCACTGTGGCTTCTGAAACAGTTCTTTGGTTATGTTCAGTTGGCTAGCTGCTTAGTGGGGCGTAAGGCATGGGTGTCCTTTCCAGGAGCCTAGGGGACCCATAAGCACTCTTCTTATGGAGCGCTAAATAGGTTACGGCACCTGATTTGCCATTGGGCTCCTCTGTTCCTTTGGGAGCCCAGCCTTCCCCCACAGAGGTAGTTTTAAAGATTCAAATGAAGGGGAGTCTGAGGAGGGTGGAGTGGTGGTTCCCCCTGGGACCGATTAGGATCTCTGTTATCTGTTTTTCTCTACTGGACACTGATGCCCTTTCAGGTTGCTGTAGTGCTTTGCAGATTGCAGAGCCGCCTGTCAGGTGGCCCTGAGATCTGGTGTTCTGCTGCATTCATGCTTCGCCCAGACCCTATGTAGCAGTGCATAGGATTTGTAGGAAGAATCCCCCCTATCTGGGCCTTCGGGTCATAGGTTTGTCTTGACAGTTCCCTTTGCCCCAAGGCAAGCAGTATCAGCCCTTCAGGCCCTCTGGGGTGGTGGTGATCATGGTTGTGGCTAAGTGCATGGTCGTTCCCCTGGAGGGGAGGTGCTGTGTGTGAAGAGTCTCGGTTCTGGAGAGTTGAGGTCCTTGAAGGCCTTGGCAGTAACTGCCATAGACCCTCGGATGGTGCAGTGTGCATGCCTGGTGGCTAGCCCTCTTGTGACAGATCATCTTCTGCCAGTAGCCTTGTGGCTCCATCCATGTGGCTCTGGCCCCTTGTTCCTAAGGTTGCCAGTTTGTTCCTTTTGGAACACCTAGCATTGATTATACTGAATGGTCATTGATCCCTGTCACTTTCCATATACTTGGAGGCTTACAGTGAACCTTCTAAGAGGGTGTTGCAGTTAAGGCTGCTGCTACCTATTACTATTACTATTACTACCACTACTACTGCTACTGCTACTCATCATTTGTATAGCGCTACAAGATGTATGCAGTACTGTACATAGAGATGTAAGACAGTCCCTGATCATCAGAACTTACAATCAAGATGAAGAAATATTGCAAAACTGGGGACTAGAATATGGCAAGATACGCATAAGTAGTGGACAAGACAATAAAGAGCATCAGAATCCAAAAGCAGCCTTAAAGAGGTGGGTCTTCTACCTAGACTTGAAAAGGGCCAGAAAAAGGTGTCTGATGCACCAACTCAGCTAGTTTGTTTCAGGCATATGGAGCAGCAAAGTGGAATGAACAAAGTCTGGAGTTGGCAAATGGCAGAGAAAGGGCCCAGATAAATAGGGATCTGTCAGATGAGTAGAGTTCCTGAGGAGGAGTGTAGAGTGAGATAAGAGATGAAAGAAGCTGCAGAATGAATGCACTTGCAGGTAAGTAGGAAAAGTTTGAATTGGATGTGGAAATGGACAGGGAGTCAGAGAAGTGACTTTAGAAGAGGGATTACATGAACATAGCAACACTGGCAGAAGATAAGCTGTGCAGCTGAGTTTATATGATTGAGGAAGACCAGTGAGGAACAGGTTACAATAGTAAAGATGGGAGGTGACTAGTGAGTGGATGAGGGACTTAGTAGTGTATGTAGAAAGGAAGGGACAAATCTTGCCAATGTTAGAGAAAAAAGTAACATGTTTTAGCTATTTGCTGGATGTGTGCAGAGAGAGTGTAGTCAAAGAATGACCCCAAGGTTGCGAGTTGAGAAAACGGGGAGGAGTATAGTGTTATCCACAGAAATAAGGAAGGGGGGGGGGGGGTGAGTTTGGCAGGAAAGATAGCTCAGTTTTGGCCATGTTCAGTTTCAGATGGCGGTGAGACATCCAGGCGGCAATGTTGGATAAGCAGGCAGAGATCTGGGCTTGGATTCTTGGAGAGATTTCAGGCGCAGGGCTAATGTGAGTCCTTCAGGCCTCAGTTGCAGTAGGGGCAGTCCTGCCAGAGCTTTTGGCATGCTCGTGTTTTTTCCATGGTTGCTTTAAGAGTCCATAATCCCTCTCTCAATGATTCTGGCAGTCCCCCCTGAGGTGCAGCTGGTTGGGGTATAACTCGGGCTTTTCTTTTTGGGAAGACCCATACAATGTTAGACTTGTGGGTTTATTTTGCTTTTATAAAAGACAGAGATGTCTTTAGCTCCTTCAAAAAGCCATCTGCCTTCTGTCCCTGAAGTCCCTGGTTCAGGCCAGTCTTGAGAATTCTGATGCACAATATTTGACTTACAGCAATGTTTCTAAGGGACTCCTGGTAGGGTATCCCCTTTGGCTCTCCACTCTTATGCATGGTGTCTCCTGTAACGGCAGTTTTTCCTGTGCCCTCTGCTACAAGGCCAAGGACGTTATCCCTGATACATAACTACCCAGGAAAGGAGGTTACTTCTGGCATACCCTAGACTCATAGCCAGCTGTTTTTCATACAAGGTTCTTCAGAGTTGTCGTATAAGTCAGGTAAGAGTTGCTCCTCACCTCTAAGACTTTGTCATTGTTTCTCTACTTCTCTTTTCTTGGTCCAGCTGGACCTTGTTTTTTATTCCAGGCGTGGCTTCTGGTACCTTTTTCTAATGTAGTAGTGGTGGTAGCAGTGCTTTCATACAAGAAGTGAGCCTCAGGCTGGTCCTGGTCCATGCAGGCCTGGGGTGGGGGGGGGGGGGGGGGGAGAAGAGAAAGCCTTTATCTTATTTTTTTAATTTATAATTTATTTTTCTCTTCTCCCCCCCCCCCCAGGCCTGCATGGACCAGGACCAGCCTGAGGCTCACTTCTTGTATGAAAGCACTACTACATTAGCTTGATTCTCTCCTGTCATGTCGAATACCTAGGGCTGGTTCCATACTCTCCTGAGCTGAGGTTCCTCATGGCAGTCCACTCAAGCCTCAGCTGATTCAGTGCATGTGATTCAAAGTAAGGTCTATGGGCCTGGCACTGCTCAGTCTCTCGATCCTGTGACTTCAAAGCCAGGGTGCATATGCACTTGTTGCAGAAGCCCCTATGGTCTCCACGTTCCCTGTTTCACCAAGTCCTTCCTCTGCCCTGGGAGATCAAGGAGCTGTATGTAGTGGTGGTGGTTCCACCACCAAATGGCCAAGGTATGTTTAGAAGCACCAGATTGAGTGCTTGTCATATCAGATGCCAGTCTGAAGGGCTGGGGGTGTGGGGCCTCTTTGGGAAGTTGCCTGGAGGCTCTTCCACTTGAAAGCCAGAGTGGAGAGGTTCAGAATGACTTCTAGTGGATGAAGCGTGCTGAGTGTTCTTAGACACTGCCCTGGCAGTGATATAGTGATGTGTGTCAACTACTGAAACAGAACCCGTGGGGCTGAAATGGTTCTCAAGGTCTGGGAGCTGTGTGGATGGGTGAAGGAGCCTCTAGTTGCCCTATCTGCTGCATACATCACAAGATTTGACAGCAGGCAGACAGACCTACCTTCTGTCAGAATTCTGAGTTTTGGTGAAGTGAGAGCATCCTCATGGTGAAAAGAGGGGGCATTTCACTGCTTCACAGCCACTCAGGGATATACTAATGTGAAGAGACATTTCAGACACGGGAAAGGTTCAGCAGATGGAGGTCTGGGTGGCCCTGCTTTCAGGAATGGCTTCAGGAAGGGATGATGTATATGTCTCTCTGTCCCTAACCCTGGATGAGATGTCATGTTTTTAACATTTTGGGCCCATCTGGACCTGGTGATCCTAGGGGCCCAGATTGTCTTTGTAGACTGTGGTTCATGGGCTCTTGATCCAAGAGGTGTAGCCTCTCTTGAACTAGCAAGGGATTGGCCTACAATAAGAGACAAAGTTGGGGGCTCCTGGTAATGGAGGTCCCTTCTCTTTTAATGGCCTGGTCCTTGTGGGCATACACCTTCCATTCTGGGCAGCTTGGGGGCAGTTGAGGCTCCACTGGGCCTTAGGCAAGGGAGGGTACTATATCCTTAGTTTAGTTTATAGCCCTTAAACAGCCCATCCTTTACGGAGGCTTCATGCTGAATTCTTAGTTCAGGCAGCGGTCCTGTTATGCTACAGGAGTTTCCTCCCAAAGAATTCCTTGGCAGTTTTCCTCAGCATTGACTGCTTCTTCAGGGGTGAATGTTCTGTCCACCTGTGTGTTCTGTGGCCCCTGTGGGGTCTCTGAAAATGAGGTTACTGAAAGGGCCTTTCTTTGGACCAATGCATAAGGCCTCCTTTGGAGGAGGTTCCTTTATGATGCCTTCCTGGGGGCTCTAGTATCTGCCAGGTGATGTTCATATTGCAGTCTTTGCCTTGCAAAGAACCATTCTGGTCTTTTTGACTGTTTCTTTCACCTTAGGTTCTATGGTATCTGGCTTTCAAGGGTGTGACTCCCCCTTTTTTCTTCTGTCTGGACTATTTTTCTATCTGCCTTCACTAAGAAGGAACTTCGATAGGGTCCTTCACTGTGTCTAGTGGATGTGCAGAAAAGGTTGTTCATATTCATGGCAATTGCTCTTTCTTCCTGCTGGTCGGACTACTTTCTGTCCTCTCCGGCAGTTTGAGGAAAGTACTACCAGAGGTCAAACCCTCTATTGCCTGCTGGCTTATGGAGACTATCGAACAGTGGACAGTTTGCCTGATAAGTATATGCAGAAGTGTGTCAGAACTCACTCCACAGAGTGCAAGCCGCATGGATGGAGTCCTCTGGTGCCCCAAGAAGACACTTGTAAGGCTTCCTGCCTTCATTGATTGCCTTTGTGAAGTTCTACAGGGTGCTCGTAGGGATTCATTCAGATGACACCTTTGGCAGGTTTAGTGTGTCTTGAGTGTAGTTATCTCCCAACCTGAGTCCTGCCTGCTAGTGTATTTCCCACTCATCTGAACTGGTCTAGCAGAATAAGGAAGGAAACGTTTTACATATCTGATTGATCTAATTTCCTTGAATCCTGCTAGACCAGTCCAAGACACACTCTGGAAAACTGCTATTGCAAGTTGGGAAGTCTGCTGCTTTTTGGTCTTATTGCTGATTATTCGTGCCTGGAAGACTTTTTCTGCAGATCTTGGGGTCTAGCTGCCATTGAAGGCCTGGTCAGTCCTGTAGTCTGACACCAACGTCATCATAGTGAGAGAGCCAAATACTTGCTTATGCTAGTTGTGCCAAAGTTGTTTGTTTTTTGTATTTAATAACATTTTAGTTCTGAGTTTTTCAGTCTTGCTTATTGCCTGGGAAGTATCATTGGGTTCTCTCGGTACTGCACCAGAGGCTATACCTCTTGATGACAACCCTGAAAATTGTTAGTTTGCCACTATCTGCTGGCAAGGGAGTGCAACCCCTCTCATCTGGACTAGTCTAGCAGGCTTCAAGGAGAGTAAGTATCAGGTATGTAAAGTCTTTCTGAAATGAAACATGCAGTGAAGGCAATGCATGCAGATCTTTTATTCATGTGCATTAAGGTTAAGGATATCCTGAAAACCTGGCTGTTCTCCCAGGACAGGTTTGCAAGCTACTCGTTTAAGTGATACTGCCTCTGTATATGTCTCCAGTGAGACTTTATTTGGCGTATTATATGCAGTTCTGGAGATCACAGTTCAAAAGGACACAAATTGGATGGTATCAATCGAAAGGGTGTATTTAATCATATAGCTTCTAGAGACAGATTTGAATATCTAAATATGCATCCTTGGGAAGAAAGGTGAGGGGGGGGAGGATATATGAGACATTTAAATACCTCCTAGGTATAAATGCACAGGAGGTGGACCTCTTTCAGTGGAAAAGAGGCTCTAGAGCAAGGGGTCTTAGGATGAGGGTGAAAGGGGTTAGGATCTGGAGTAATCTAAGGAACTAATCCTTTACAGAAAGGGGTGCTAGATGTGTGGAACAGACTTCAGACTTCAGTGGAGATGAGGAGTAGCCTAATGGTTAGAGCAGTGGGCTAGAACCAGGGAAGTCGGGGTTCAGCTCTCACTGCTGTTCCTCGTGATCTTGAGCAACTCGTTTAACCTTCCATTGCCTCAGATACATTCAGGTACAGTACGTCTTTTCCTTTCCCCAGAAGGCTTACAATCTGTAACTTGCCTTGAACGTCTGAGAAAAAGCATAAGCTAAATCCAATCTCCAGGAACAAGCAGGAATGAGTCTTCACATATGGGTACGTCGGTACCGACGGAGCCTGCGCGGGAATGCTCCCCAGCTTCCCAAAAAGGAAAGCTTTTGGGAGCATCCCACAGCGCCTGCGCGCTGCCTTCCCGCCTTTCCTAACCATCTCTCCTCAGTTCTTCTTTGCCGCGGAGCCAGCAGGTCGAGCCCTGTCACCGCTGAAGAAGTTCTTTATTTTATTTTATTTCTTTGGTCGCGTGTCTGCCTTCCCCGACTCCGGACCGGTACCGCCGGTCTTTTTCTCTTTCTTTCTTTAAAAAAAAAAATATCTATATTTTCTTCACTTAGTGTATTTTTCCTCTTGGGCCTCAGGGCCTACAAGAAAATTTTCCTCATGGAAAAACCAGCCTCCAGGTTCAAGAAATGCACTAAGTGTAGCGGTACTATTTCTGTTACAGATACCTATGAATGGTGCCTTAAATGTTTGGGTCCTGAACACTCCATTCCGGATTGTCCCTCCTGCTCTCTAATGTCTAAACGGGGTTTACAGAACCGAGCAGCTAAGTTCCATGTGCTGTTTCCCACTGATGCAGCGTCAGTAGCATCGACATCTTCCAGGTCTTCTTCTCCTGATGGATCTCAGGTAACCAAACATAAATCTAGCAGGTCCTCGAAGGGTAGATCTCCCTCTAAGCATCGAGATGCCTCCGGGCTTGCCCTCGAGGATCCTGCACCAGCAAAACAACCCCAGCGGGAAGCTCCGGCTTCCAAAGCTCCTCCTATGGGGTTACAGGTTGACATCGATGGCACGGCCTCGACCAGTCACCTGTTGGAATGCTCTGGGGTACCGGCACAATCTCCCAGTACTGAATTCCAGGCATTCATGGCGTCGATGGATCAGAATGTTCTGTCCATGCAGCGGGCTATTACGGCCTTCATTCAAGCTGCGACGCCGCTGGTACCGAAACAAACTCCGTTGTCTGTATCGGCTCCGGTACTGGCACCAGTGCCGATACCGGTACCGACTACATCGACATTGACCAGGATACCGGCTGCTGCGGTTCCTTGTCCAGGGCTGCTTATCGGTACCGATCCGGTACCGGGGACGCCCGATGTCGATACTGCTCGATACGCGTATCGAGTGTTGGAAGAGCACCCTGACAGGCGATACTTTGATTCCTCTGATGATTCTGATTCATCAGACGAGTCTCCTGAAGTATCCATAGCCCTTCCTGAAGAGCCTTCTTTTCCAAAAAGAAGAATGTCTCCTCCAGAGGACTTGTCCTTTCAAGACTTCATAAGAGAAGTAGCTAAAGGACTTTCTATTTCAGTAACCTCTGAATCAGAGCCTAGAGCAAAAAAATTGGATATTTTAGGCTATTCTAAGGCTCCTAAAGAGGCAGTCACCTTACCAATTCATGAGATTCTTTATGAACACATGATTGATCTATGGGAGACTCCTCTCACTCTCTCTCCTCATTCTCGCAGATTGGACACTATGTATCGTGTTCCTCCCTGTCCTGGATTTCATAAAACTCAGCTTCCTCACCATTCCATTGTGGTGCAGTCAGCTATGAAAAGGATAAAGAGTACAAAGAAGACACTCTTCTGCTCCTCCAGGAAGAGAATGCAGGACCTTGGATGCTTTTGGTAGGAAAATCTTCCAAGCCAGTATGCTTATTGCCAGAATCAACTCATATAGTCTTTACATGGGTATGTTTCTAAAAGAAGTTGCAGAAAAGCTGCACACTTTCCTCCCTTTTCTTCCAGAGGATAAAAGGGGGGAATTCCTCATTTGGCTTAAGCATACCCAAGACATCTCAAAGTTTTTCCAACAGGGCAGCCTTTGACTCCTTTGAAGGTGCCAGCAGAGCTCCGGGCATTCCCATAGCTGCTCGCAGAATTGCTTGGCTCCAGGCTTCTGATTTAGAACCCTGGGTTCAAGATGGCTTAGGAAATCTTCCCTGTACAGGTGAAAACCTATTTGGCAAAGAATGGCAAAAAAAAGCCACTCAAATGGATGCAGAAAACTCTGCTCTGGATAGACTTTCAAAGTCAACCTCCATTCCTGCCAAGAAAAAGCTTTTTAAAAAGTCTTTCTTTAAAAAGGGCAGATTTCCTTCTACTTGTGGCCAACAATCTTCTACAGGTCGCTTTACCACTAAGCGTCAGCAACCTAAACAGGCCAGGCCTAAGCCTACAGGGGCTGCTGCAACTCAGCAGGCCCAACCTCCTCAGGGTTTTTGACTTGATGCTAGAGAACTTAGCCTTTCTGGCTCTAAAGCAGCCAGAGCCTCTCGCCATTCCAGGAAGGTTGGCTCATTTTGCTCCCAGATGGGAGCAAATAACATCAGAGCAGTGAACCCTCTCCATCATAAGAGAGGGCTACAAGCTTCATTTCTCAGACCTTCCTCCCCACACCATGGTGAGACACTTCAATTCTCCCACATCTCTTCTTGACCTTCTAGGTCAAGAGGTAGCTACCCTTCTTGCCCAAGGGGCAATAGAAGAAGTTCCCCTTCTTCATCAAGGGTCAGGGTTCTACTCCCCCTATTTTCTCATTCCAAAGAAGACAGGGGGATACAGGCCCATCTTAGATCTCAGAGAATTGAACAAATTTCTATGCAAGGAGAAATTCAAGATGCTTTCTCTGGGCACTCCTTCCATACCTTCAAAGTCAGGATTGGCTTTGTTCTCTAGATCTCAAGGATGCGTACACACATGTCCTCATCCATCCCTCTCACAGAAGATTCCTACGGTTTCTTTTCCAAGGAAAACACTACCAATACAGAGTCCTTCCTTTCGGTCTGGCCTCTGCTCCAAGAGTGTTCACCAAATGCATGGCAATAGTTGCTGCATTTCTACGCACTCTGGGAATATTTGTCTTCCCATACCTGGACGACTAGCTCATCCGAGCTCCATCTCAGTCAGAGGCCCAGATTTCCCTGGACTGCACAAGGCACATTCTGCAGTATCTGGGACTTGTGGTAAACCTCCCAAAGTCTCAGCTCACCCCTACTCAGTCCCTAGAATTCATAGGGGCCTGGTTGGATACCGCTACTACTTCCTCAGGCCCGTTGCCAATGTCTAGTGCAGTTAGCCTCCCAGATTCAGTCAAAGAGCCACTTAACTGCCCGGGAGATGCTACAACTGCTAGGCCACATGGCTTCCACAGTGCATGTGGTACCCTATGCTCGCCTACACATGAGAGCAGCTCAATGGACTTTGTCCACCCAGTGGACTCAAGCTTCAGGAGTTCTCTCAAACCAAATAGCAACCACCAAACGTCTCTTTTGGTCTCTCCAATGGTGGATGTCCACTCAGAATTTGTTGCTGGGGTCCCCCTTCCAACAGTTGTTGCCCCAAGCAACCCTCACAACAGACGCCTCCCAAACAGGTTGGGGAGCCCATCTACAGGACCTCTCCACTCAAGGCACTTGGTCCCCACAGGAGACCTCTCTTCATATCAACCACTTGGAGCTTCGAGCAGTTTTTCTAGCTCTCAAGGTCTTTCATACCCTCCTCAGCTACAAGACAGTCCTCATTCATACGGACAATCAAGTAGCCATGTTTTACATAAACAAACAAGGAAGAACTGGCTCTCTGTCGCTTTGCAACGAAGCTTTAAGATTGTGGGCCTTCGCCAGAGAGCATCAAATCCATCTCCTGGCAGTATACCTCCCAGGAGTCCAAAACTCTTGGGCAGACAGACTCAGTCGAGTTCTGCTTCCACACAAATGGTCCCTGCACATGGATCAGGTACTCAGAATCTTCCAAGAATGGGGAACCCCGGACATAGACCTCTTTGCAAGTCCGTGGAATGCCAAACTTCCCAGGTTCTGTTCCAGAATTCCGTGTCAGGGAGTTCAGGCCAAGGATGCCTTCCTCCTCCATTGGGGTCAGGGCTTCCTGTATGCATTTCCACCCATTCCCTTGATTCCCAAGACTGTTCAAACTCCAGAGGGATCAAGGATCTATGATTCTCATAGCTCCACGCTGGCCACGCCAAGTGTGGTACCCTCTACTTCTACATCTCTCCCAAGCCCCCTCCCTGGACTTGGGAGCTGCTCCAGACCTTCTGTCCCAGGAGGAGGGGTTTGGGTGCCACAAAGTCCCTAAGTCCCTACACCTCAGAGCTTGGTTACTGAAGGCCTAGACCTTCAAGACTGGAATCTTTCTCAACAAGTGAAGGATATCCTCCATGCTTCCAGAAAACCTTCCACCAGGCGTTCTTATGCTTTTAAATGGAAGAGGTTTTCCATTTGGTGTGCTGAAAAGGGTCTTGACCCTCTAGCACTACCTTTAAATTCTCTGTTAGACTATCTCCTGCATCTTTCCAATGCAGGCCTTAAAATGAATTCAGTAAGAGTCCATTTGAGTGCTATTGCAGCATCCCTTAAGCCCATCAATGGACAACCTATTTCCTCTCATCCTCTCATTGCAAGATTCATGAGAGGCTTAACTTTAACTAAACCTCCCATTAGGCCTCCTCCGGTGGCATGGGACTTAAATTTGGTTCTTGGTCAGCTTATGAAGCCACCTTTTGAACCCTTAGCCACTACCTCCTTGAAGTTTCTTTCCTGGAAGTTTATTTTCCTCATTGCAGTCACTTCAGCTCGCCGCATCAGTGAACTGCAGGCATTAGTGGCTAATCCACCTTATACAAGGTTCTATCATGATAAGGTAGTCCTTAGGACAAATCCACACTTTATGCCTAAAGTGGTCTCACCTTTTCATCTTAATCAAGAGGTATATTTACCTGTCTTTTTTCCAGCTCCTCATGCATCCAGTGCAGAGAAGAATCTTCATACTCTGGATTGTAAAAGAGCTCTTGCTTTTTACTTACAAAGGACACAGCAACATAGAAAGTCTTCCCAGCTTTTTGTTGCTTTTGATCCTTCTCATTTGGGACTTCCAGTCTCTAAGAGAACACTGTCCAGTTGGATTGCTCAGTGTATTTCTTTCACCTACCAGAGTAAGAACCTTTCTCTGGAGAGCCATGTCACAGCTCATAATGTGAGGGCCATGGCCACCTCTATGGCTCATCTAAATTCTGTGTCCATCGACCAGATCTGTCGAGCAGCCACCTGGGCCTCGGTTCATACCTTCACAGCCCATTACTGCTTGGACAAGGACTCCCGCCGGGATGCCTTGTTTGGTCAGGCTGTCCTCAAACACCTGTTCCATTCTTAAACAACTCCTACCCTCCTTTTCTGGATGGATGCCTGAGATCCATAGGAGGAAGTAGACCCCTTCCCAGGGTCTCATATCCTTGGGTATCTCCCAGGCATCTTAGCTAGGGAGTCCCCATATGTGAAGACTCATTCCTGCTTGTTCCTGGAGATAGCACAGTTACTTACCTGTAACAGGTGATCTCTGGGAACAGCAGGAATAAGTCTTCACAACCCTCCCACCTCCCCTACGAGTTGTATCTCTTTTTCTATCTTTCCTTTTCTCTCTCTCTCTATTGTCTCAGCTTTAAACTCGAACTGAGGAGAGCTGGTTAGGAAAGGCGGGAAGGCAGCGCGCAGGCGCTGTGGGATGCTCCCAAAAGCTTTCCTTTTTGGGAAGCTGGGGAGCGTTCCTGCGCAGGCTCCGTCGGTACCGACATACCCATATGTGAAGACTTATTCCTGCTGTTCCCAGAGATCACCTGTTACAGGTAAGTAACTGTGCTTTATGTGAGCAAGAAAGTTTGGGACAAGTACAGAGGATCTTGGCGAGGGAGGGATTGTGGAACTGGACAGTTGGTGTAGATGGACAGACAGTATAGGATGTAGGGATTTTTAAAAAAAAATCTACCATTTTCTATGTTGCTGTATTTCCCAATGCCATTGCAATGCAATATGTGCCTTCAAGTCAATGAAGGCACTCCTGGCGACTCAGCAGCTCCTGGGTTTTCTTGGTAGTGTAACCGAAATTAGATTGCTAGGCCTTTCTTCCGAGGCAGCGGAGAGTTAAGTGATTTTACCCAAGGCCACACACAATGCTAATGATATGAACCCTTGGTCTCTTGGTTACCATGCCAGTGCTCTAACCACTAGGCTGCCACTCCACTCCAAATGCCATTTAGGATGCTATAATCTTTTTAGCTTAAAAAGCTGAATGTGAACGTAATCCAATTTTGTAGTAAGTAAATTCCAAATGCCCTTTTTGAGGAGAGTCCATCCTTGTGAAGCAATGATGGTAAATGTTTAACGAGGTAGTTCTCATGCAGAAAGTGCAGTAGGAATTTTTTTTTTGTTTTTTTGTTCACCCCTTCTGAAACTGGTTCATCTGCAGCTGGAGTTCACATGTCACTTCCCAGCAAGTGAGGCATGTTTGTTACCAGTTTAAATTACTTTAGTTCTCATCAACAGCAATGACAAACAAATCTGTCAGAAGAGCTTTTTGCAACTTGAATGGCCTCTATTGGGGAAAAATCCAGGAAATGCCAGTGAAAGATTGGAAATGACCTAATGGCTCGGTATTAATTGTGGGCATCCAAGTTGATATCCCATACGCTGCTTCTGCATTGATGGTCATCCATGGCTGAGGACAGTGTGTTGCAGAACTATAGCTGAAGGATATTTGATGTATAAAAATGAATGTTTTTTTTGTTTTCATAACCTGTGAAGTTCTACAAAAAGGCTCATAATGTGAGGGTAAAAGGGGAAAACTTTGAAATTAATAGAAGGAAACATCTGTTCATGGCTGTGTGTAATAAGTCATCCAGTGGAAGAGGTGAGAATTACAACAGGATTGTCTTGCCTTGTAACTGAATTCCAGAAGGCATGCAGTGCACACAACTGTTCTTTCCCATTGGGAAAGTGAAGGGTAGAGCCAAGGGTTGAGGTAGTATTTGCAGGGCCGGCCCAAGGTTTTCAGCCATGCCACCATACACCCCCCTCCCCCCCCCCCCCCCGGGTGCCGAGCTGCACTGCTACCCCTGCTTCCACTGGTTCTATCGGTGGGTGGGGCCAGGGCCATCCCGTCCACTAGGCAGTTGCCAAGGGTAGCAGACCTTGGCATGCAGTTCAGCCCTAGACAATCCTGATGTGCTGCCCCTACCGCACCGCATACTGTAACCCGCACCGCCCCAGCATCCACCCTCTCACTGGGAGCTGAAAGGTGGCACAGCGATCACCTCTTTGAAGCCACAGCTGTCTTTAAAACATAAGCGCGTACTTGCATCCTGCCTAGTGGAGGGCCAACCCTGAGTATCTGTGGTATTGTACTAGGTAGGGAAATTAGGAAAGCTAAATGGGGCCCTGTGATCATATTCTACTCTCATCTCTGATTTGTTTATTCTCCATTTTATATCAGGCTTGATGTGGAAATGCTGTGTCTGGCATAACATTAAACGAGTCAGGCAGGCACTGAAGCAGTTGTTTGTGCTTGTCAAAGCTAGGGACAGTACTGAAGTAATATCCATCTGCTCTCCCTAGGTGGCAACAGCTGTGCTTGCTAAGACTGGCATGCACATTTAGAAATACTTGAAAATATGTTGTTATAATGTTATAACAGAGCATCTGCATGAAAAAATCAAAAAACGAATTACTGTTTTATAAAGGCAACATAAGCACCTGTATACCTCTAAAATAGGCTCACACTGTGCTCTCACAAATGCATGTACTCTGCGTTCATGCATAGTACAACTCTGTTGCAGCTCTGCTCAAGCTTGTCTTTCTGAACCTCTGTATACAAATTGCATAAAAGTAGATGCAGTGAGTCCATACCTGCATGCAATTTTGCAATGGTAATTTTCTACGTGTAAAACATACTTTGAGGAAAAATCTTTAATGTTCCCCAGAGTAGGTGCAAACATTCTGTATTAGTAAATAGGTACCAAATTAACTCTTTTTTATATAGTCTTAATGTTTTCCACTATTTAAACTTTTTCCAAATTTATGAAGAATATATGCGGACATTGATGTGCCAGATTCCCCCTCACACCCCATGAGTGTTGTTTTTTTCTTCTTTGAAACAGGAAACTTAAGGGAAAAGGATGCTCCAAGGAACGCTTGCTAACTCGGACCTTAGTGTTTTCCTAAAACATAGGGCTATGCAGTACGGTGGTGCTGGGGCACTGACAGGGCCAATGGAAGTACCGTGTGACTAGACAGCCACCTAAAGCATTACTGTTATAGAGTGGCAGGATCTACTGCAGTGCTTCCACAAGTCCTGCCTCGACATGAACAGGAGTGATAGTAGTAAATGATGAGGATGTTGGGGACCCATCTCTGCTGCCTGTACCACTCCCTCACCTGGTCACGCTGTGCTTTGTCCAGAAGCAGTAGTCTGTCACAGCGATGGAGCTAAGGGCATACGCCAGCACAGACTTTCAGGACAAAGGCACATGTATGCTATGCAACTTGCACCATGGCTGCTGTTAAGTAGGGCAGGCAGGTGGAAAAACTCCAAATTGCAGAATTAGATCCAGCAGCTATTGGGATCAATTGGATCCTGCAATGTTAGAGCTTCAGGCAATTGGTTCAAAGTGTTGGTACCCTAGGTAGATCTTTAAGCATTATGCTTCCACCCCCCCCCCCCCCAGCTGTCAGAATCTATGGTTTCCTGCTCTTTGCTGCCACCCCATGCCCCCAAGAAGCTGCCACTCTAGACGACTGCCTGATTGCCTAGTCTGGCTGATGGTTGTGCGGCCTTGGACTTTGCTGAGATGGGAGGTTTGTGCAACCTTCAAGTGCATGCACCCTAATAAGAGAAGAAAGATCCAGGATCTAATTCTGCTGGTACTGAGAATGGGTTTGGTGGAGAACAGAGGAGGATGCTGTGAGATATATATTGATGCTGTTGAGGTTAGTGTGGAAAGGTGAATCAAAATGGGGAACAATCAGGCCTGAATAGCATCTGTTCATGAAGATGGGAGGGGGCTCATGGCTGAATGTTTACATAGGGTGTCCAATACTATGCACAGGTCCTAGGCACAGATTTAGCCATGTTGCAGGAAGACGATGGAATAAAAACAGCAGTAGTGATGTTAGGCTAGGGATGGTATCAGTACAAGGGTGGAATAATAGAAGAAGTTGGGATCACCTGTTGTGGTGAGCTCAGGCAGACGCACATGCCTGGGGCTTCTGGCCCCTCCTTGCAACCCTCTTTAAACCTGAGGCAGCGGCAACTTATCGCAAGCTTTTTGGAATGGTACTTGTGACATCTTTACCCAGGTGGTTGTTCCCTGAGCCGGATCACCGCAAATGGCAGTCAGACCGCAAAGAGACGATCAGAGACTAAGACCCCAGGGGCCAAAATGATGACGGTGGATCTGGGAACGAGCCCGGACTGCACTTTGGCCTCACTTGTGGAGGAGGTTTCCTCAGCGGTCATACAAGCCTTAGATTCTAAATTTAAGCATTTCTATACCAAAATGAGGTGATGGCCTTGGTGGAGGCCTTCCGGGGTGCATGGCCGCATTGGAACAGCAAGTGGGGGAGATGGAGGACTCGGCTTCCCAGACTACTGGAGACATCATGGCCCTGAAGGCAAAACAGCAGCAGAAACTCAAGGACCCTAAGAATTGTTCCTACGGTACCTATGGCTACGGTTCCTACGGTACCTATGGCTGAATCAGTAGCCGATTCAGAACTACAGGGCTTTTTGGAAGCCTTGGTTGCCTGTGAGCAGGAGAAGTGGCCTCAGGCGGTCATTGCACACTTCCTTAACTTTATCCAGAAGGGAGGCTGTGCTTTGGGCCGTGAGAATGGAGAAGTCAACCATGCATGAGGGTCATAGAATTCTAGTCTTCCATGACTACTCATCCCATGATGCACAGCAGAAGAAGGCCTTTTCAGTGTGCTGCTGGTTGTTCCAGCACTAGGTGCGCTTCGTTCTCTAGTACCTGACCATGCTGAGACTTCATCATAATGGCGTGGTGCATTCTTTCACTTCATCTGTGCTGACTAAAATTCTGTGAAGAACATGCAATGGGTTGACTGTAAAGGGAGGAGGACTCACTGAGGTGCCTGGAATATTGAGGACTTAGCACATGGCTCATGGGAGACTCAGAGGACTGGTGGAAATGGAGCCCTGTCTTGGTGGATTTTGTTGTTGGACTGTTGCGATGGATTTTGTTGATGGGACCTTTGGCCCGCCTAGGACTGTGTGGTGTTGAGGTTGAAAGGTGGGCCTCTGTTGCCTGTGGCTGCCGGGGGAAGAGAGATGGTCCATTCGGGGCTTCCCCCCCCAACTACTTTTCTGCACCACTATGCGGACCCCCCCTTTCGATGGAGGATGCTGTCCTGTTGAAGGCCACACTAGGGAATAGACTTGCTGATGGGACAATACTGTGTTTTGTAGGAAGTGGCCCTCTGAGCCAGACATGTCTATGGGGGCTTCCTGGGGCCCCTTGTTGGGGTAGGGAACTATGCCTGGTTGATTGTGATGTGTGTGTGGTGATTGGAGTGGTGCATTGTGGGTGATCCTTGTGGGTTGGTATGATTGGTAGGGGGGAAGTTATGGTGATGGTTATGGTGGTCGCTGTGTGGCTACGAGGGTGGCAGGGATGGGGGGTCAGCAATCTCTACAGGGGAGAGTGTTTGGGTTAGGAGAAGTCATGGCTGGGAGGCATGACTGGGGGTTCAGCAGTGCTCCTGGACCACTCACAAAACATGACTGATGGGGCACTCTGTTACTGCTACAGGTGTCTTAAAGGTGAGAGGATGGATCTTGTTGCTGTTCCTCTTAAGAACATAAGATATGCCATACTAGGTCAGACCAAGGTCCATCAAGCCCAGTATCCTGTTTCCAGCAGTGGCCAATCTAGGTCATATGTACCTGGCAGTTTCCCCAAAAGACACAGGTTCCACAATGCTTGCATTTGGTCAAGCATTGATATTATGGGTCCCTTTTTAATAATGGTTTATGAACCTTTCCTCCAGGAACTTGTCCAAACCTTTTTTAAACCCAGCTACACTAACAGCCTTTACTACATCCTCCGGTAACAAATTCCAGAGTTTGATTACATGTTGAGTGAAAAAATATTTTCTCTTATTTGTCTTAAATAGTTTACCCTGTAGCTTCATTGCATGTCCCCTAGTCTTTCTATATTCTGATAACGTAAACAATTGATGTACGTTTACCCATTCCACTCCGTTCATTAATTTATAGACTTCTATCATATCTCCCCTCAGCCGTCTCTTTTCCAGGTTAAAGAGCCCTAACCTTTTTTGCCTTTCTTCATAGGGGTATTCCTTGCCCCCCTGCTCTGGGACAACTTGGGGGGGGGCCCTGTGGGTGCTTGATAAACGGGGGAGACCTTGGGTGATCTGGGGGGTGTCTTGGTGACTTATAGCCATGAGGTGAGTAATGGCCTTGTGGGCATCTCTAGGTAGGGAGCTGGGAGGGGTGTGGTGCCTGGGCTGGCTGCTTGGGTGGAGGGGCTAGGGGATGGCAGAACCAGTGGGGGGGGGGTTGATATGTTGCCAGTAGATCTGGTTCGGCTGGGAATGTAGGGAGTTGTGGGGAGGGCCTGGACACATTTTTTGTAATCTGTGCTGATCGTAGGTGTGCGGCAGATAGGAAGAGAAATGGGAGAATTGGGAGAGGGGGTGGGGGGATTTATGACTGACTCAAGTAAAATGCCCTAGGTAAGAGAAGAGGAGGATAGGTTGGTTTGGATGGTGGGCATTAGTGGGCATGTGCGGGTTGGGGAAGTTGGTCCTGTGATTGCCTACTGGAGATCCTGCTGGGGGAGGGGGGGTCTAAGCTGGGAGGGCTCCTCTTTAGGGATATACAGTGATTCTGCAGTGCAAGGTCCTGGAATTATTGTGACATGGGCTACACATTGCCTCGTGGAATGTATGCTGTATGGGTTGCCCCATAAAACGACATAAGGTATTGAAGACCTTATGAGATGGGCGGGTTGATGTAGCCCTCTTACAGGAGACACATATGTCTGATAGCGAGCATGCTAAGCTGAAGCAATGGTGGTTGAGGGTGATGATTCTTGTCCATAAGGCTTTAGGGTCCCAAGTAGAAAACAACCTTCTGGGACCCTGGGGGATGATATATTCTGCTTCTGAGATGGCTACATGAACTCTGGTTTTGCTGGGAAATATATATGGGCCTGATGTTTACAAGCGGAGCTTTTTTGATGTGCTGGTGCAGCGCATGACTGAGGTAGGGGACTACAAGGTGATATTAGGAGGTGACTACAACTGTGTTCTTGAGCTGATGTAGACCACTTCTTGGGGGCGTTGGGAGGTGATGCTAAACAGCACAGGTAGGTGTAGAGCATGTGTGACAGCTGTGACTGACTTGACGTTTGGCATATTATTTGCATCCAGGGGAGTGATATTACACTCACCTTTCATAGGCCCACGGTACATGGTCTCATATTGATGATTTTTTGATGTCTCAGGAGCTTATGGGGAGTGTCTAGGATGTGCGGATTGGCAGTATACAGATATCCAAACATACTATGATTTGGGTGGGCATGCTTCTGTAATGGGTGCTGTGGTCTGAGTATTACTGGTGTTTTCCCCTCCATCTTAAAGGAGATGTGGAATTCATCCGATTTCTACAGGACCAGTGGGCTCTGTTTGAGGAGACCAATGTGGACCATAAAGAAAGTCCGTCCTTATGTTGGGAAACTGCTAAAGTTGATCTCTGTGGGGTTCTCATTGGTTATATTAGTTGCAAAAAGAAAGAAGCGAATTGGCAGTTGGTGTAATGGGGCCACCAGCTTCAAGTCTTGCGAAGGAGGCTAATTCAACAAGATATGAAAGTAAATCGGGCTGCCCTCATTATGCTCAGGTGAAGAGAGAAATGTTACGCTATCATTAGGCGCTTTACCAATTAGGTAACCACTTGGGGTGGTGGTGGTTGTCCCCGATTGAAAATGGAGGAGGCCCTTGACAGGCCTAGCAGAGGTGTAAGAAGTGGTGGGGTGACCTTTACCTCTGAGACCTGTAGACATCTGGTGTGTTTCGGGTTGGATACCTTTAAGTTTGTTTTATTTTTTGTATAATTGATTTTAAATTTTATTTTTTAAGACTGTAGCCCTTTCTAGTGGTCAGGTTTAAGGGTTTTCACCCCCTTTTTTTTGTAGGTGAGTGGCAACATCTTGTGTTCTACTTTGAGTGCCATATTGCCTCCAGAAGATACATGTAAATTGTACCCCTTGTAGGTTTTGTCTGATTATGCGGTTTTTATTTGTTTTTTGTATGATTATATGATGTATTTATTTATTATTGTTTTGTATTCTGGTTTAATATGGTTTGGAATTGATGTTAATTTTTTTTATGTTGTAGGTTGTACCTCATACTTATGCACATATTGTAAAATTATGCCCCTGATGCAGGCATTAAGCTGAAACCTGTTGGGCACTTTTTTAATCATTTTTTTTTTTTTTAATTTTTGTATTCGAACAATTTTTATATACATTTATGTATTGTATTTTAAACAGTGGAATTTGGCCGCCAAGAGATAACAGAAGATTCTGCCATTTCCGCAGAGTCTATAACATTTGTTCAAGCAAGGGGGGACCATATTACACCCATAAATATCCTCCAGGATGGCAGGCAGCGTAATACCCAAGTAGCAAAAAGTATTCTCTCCCAGGCAGATTGAACTAAGGGTTGAGTTATCAACACTTCAGACTTATCCAGATTAACTTGTAGCTTAAACTCCCCAAGCATTTAAAATTCCTTAAGCAATGTCTCAAGAGACTGGTGTGGGTCAGTTAAAGTGAACCAAAAAGGTGATCAGCAAAGGCCAAGACCTTAAGTTCATAAGACCCCATCTATACCCCACGGACAGCTCTGTTTGCATGAATGTGCTGTAGCAATGGTTCTAAGATTAGAAGAAACAAAGGTGAGAGGGGGCAGCCCTGCCGCATCTCCCTTCGCAGGGGAATACGCGAACCATTCAATAAGGTCTGTGCCCAGGGATCAGCGTATAACGCCCAGATAGCCTGCCTAAAAAGGGCCTCGACAGTCTAAACTTTCCAGGGTCAGAAACATGTGCCAACTGACCCTATCAAAGGCCTTCTCCGCGTCAAAACTAATAAGAAGTGAAGGTTTCTCTTCTACAATAGTGCAGAGGCCAAAATCTGACAAATGTTTACCACAGGCTTTTAACAATTACACAAAGGCATACAGAGGTTTTAATACACCACAAAAACAAAACAGAAAAACAAAAAGTGGTGTTAAAAACCAAACAGCAAGGGTACAAAACCAAATACAATTTTAACAACTCGTATACATGGAGACCATAAACAAATGGTTCTCTTCCCACGAATGCTCTGTGTTGCAGTTACTGCCCTTATGGCTACTGGTTGAAGGACTTGGCTAAGCTGGATGGGCTACTCACCATGTTTCTTTGGAGCAATCAGAGGACACACATCGCTATAAAAGCACTCGAGGGATTTTGGCGCAGAGGGGGAATGTAGTTCCTGGACATCTGGGCTTATAGCGTGGCATGTCTGCTTCAACACTTGAAATACTGGTTCAATACAGAGGTGTGTACCCACCTAGGATGTGATAGGGCCCTAGTGGCACTGTTAGTATTGGACTATGTACTTCAGGCCCGCCCTGGGGGATTGCCACCTTCTCTCCATGGTTGTGTCCTCATTTAATCAATCCGTCACATTTGGTGCTAGATTTGTGGTAAATTGGGGCATTCTTCCACCCAATCGGTATGCTTACCAATTCAGAGTAATGTTGATTTCACTCCCGATTTGTCTACTCCCCGTTTTAGCATTTGGCAGTGGAAGAGCTTGCAACAATCAGACCTGATCTTAACTGAGGATGGGGAGATGCTTTTGTTTGAGGAATTGTGTACCCAGTATGACCTAGTACCCAGTATGACCTAGCAGCTGCAGATCTGTTTTCCTATTACCAAATCCACAACTATGTTCAGAAGTTGGAAAAGGAAAATTTAACAAGTGACTTCTGTATGGACCTAGAGGACTTTTTTTCTTATCAGAAGAACTGGTGATGATGACAGTATCTAGTGTCCAAAGCTCTTTTGCAGATACCTCCTCATGGACTACATGCCACTATCTGGCCAATGCTCAGAACACTGATTTGGGCATGGGAATGACAGGAGAAGCATTTTGGAAACTTACTGTGATGATTCCCAAACTGACGACTATAGTGTCCCTGTGAGACATGCAGTACAGAGTGCAGTGTTGGGCATATCTGTCGCCATGGCACATACGAAGGCTGGGTTACTTGGGTTGGATCCGGTGCCCTAAATGTGACGTGGAAGGGGTCTCTTTGGGCCATCTGTTTTGGTCTTGTTCATTCGTGCGGGGTGCACTGGCAGGAGATACATTCATTTGTGGAGAGGATGATGCAGGAACGTTGGACTTTGATTCATCAATCCGCTTTATTCCATGTCTTGGAGGGGGTGGGGGTAACTGGGCAGGGACAGCGGAGATGATTTGGCCTGGACAATGGCCCAGAAAGGTTATTTTGTTGGGCTGGATGAGTGAGGGGCCACCCAGTTATTGGTATTGGAATACGCAACACTAGCATATGCAACTTGATAAAGAATGGGCGACGGACTCCTGACAGAGTCCCCAAACCTCTAGTTATTTGGGAAGACTGTATTCAGATGTTGTCACTATGGGGCTGCAGTATGGTATTGAATGATCTGTATGAGATAGGTGGTCTGGGTGGAGGTGCCTGCAGTGGTAAGGGGAGGGTAGGTTGGCAATCGCAGGACGTTGGAGTGCATGGAGGGGAGAGGGGTGAGGTGGAGCCTTAGAGTAAACAATGGCAGAGCAGACCCTTCTGAGATAGTGGAGTCGGGGGTAAGGCGATCCTACTGGGAGATGGGCACTAGACCCTATGATTTGGGGGCCCTGGGGGCCTGATTATTAGGGAGAGGCCCATAGGGGCCTGAGAGTCATGAGGTAGCTGTGGGGTGTGGAAGGACGACAGAAGCCAAAAGATGATACAAAGTTACTATTAATGTTTCTGATGATTTTGTACATAATTATCCTGGGATTGTGTAGATGTACCCACACCCTGGGCAGCTTGTTGATCCTAATACACAGATGAAACATCTAACATTTATAGAAAGGGGGAGGAGGGACTGGGTGAAGGGTGAAAATGTAAAAATTGTAATAGATCGTTCTTTGTTTTGTTTGTATACTCCTGGGGATGTCAGTGTCTACATGCTGGGAGTGTGTACATTAATAAACAGATTAGAACTAGAAGAAGTTGTGGTAGTAGTGGAAGCGTGTGGGGCTTGCAAATTAAAGCTTTTTCAAGTTTTGTGCCAATTGAGTGTTAGGTGCCAGATCATCATGCATTTCCTCGCATTACAGTAGAAGCTCAAGAAATGGCTGTTGAATAGCTTCCCTTACATTTGTTCTAAATTAAAGTGTCCCTTCAGAAAGTAATAAAACTTTGATTTCTGGCTTATATACAGCATATTTCAAAAAGAATGACTCGATTATATACAGGCAGTGTTGTGATTTTCAGCTCTTCTGTGCTCAATTTACAGGTTAAAATTAACTTATTTATCGTGCTAGACCAGCCCGGATGAGTGGGGTTATGTTCCCCAGCCAGCTGGCAGAGGCAGATTAGAACCTCTTTGAGTGATGTCATTACTAGTATATACTATGGTGTAGCACTGAAAGAAGCCAGTATTTGTCTCCAGTGGAGGTGGCAAGGTGTGTGGACTGGTGCAGCAGTGCAGATTAGACTGGCCCTCGCTGGATTGCATTTGAGCTCTGCAGCCATGTCTGGTGCACAGAGGTGTGCTGCTTGCATTTCCCATTGAGTGCCTGGCTCCTTTTGCCCAGAGTGCTGTGGAGAAGTCTTGAGGCACATTTTTGTGGCAGTATTTGGACCCCATGATTTGCTACCTCTGCTGTGTCTCCTGCAGTTTTCTTGTCGATGGGAATGACTGCCATCTTGGATGCTTGTGTTGTCCTAGCTGAAGGGGAGCATATTGAGGTGGCTGCAGTCTCAAACCAGCAGGCTCCTGAGGTTTTCAGGGCCCCAGAGCCTAATTGTCAGCTGGCTTTGAGCAGCAGCTCCTGAAACAGCCCACATGGTGGTCTTGCCAGAGGGCAGGATAGTCAAGTTGCAGGCCCAGATTCATGCCTTGCTAAGGATCCTGTGACCAAGGGTCTGGGAGTATCAGCAGGTACTGAGCTCAATAGTAGCAATGCTGGACTGGTGCCTTGGTTGCTCCTGCACATGTGTCCCTTGCAGGCAGCGCTCCCCTCCCATTGGTCCCTGCAGACTCTGTCCATGGATGTGTGGCTGGCATTGTTGGGGATGGCCTGGGACAGTCTCAGGTGGTGGTTGAACCTAGCCCAACTGTTGGCAAGAATGTCACTCAAATTACCAGACTGGGTGGTGGTGGTGGTTACCATGGATGACATTCTCTTGGGCTGGAGGGTGCTGCCATCAGTCATTGGGGTGGTGGTCCCCAGCGGAGAGCCAATGGTCCAACTAGTTGGAGACCCAGGTGGTGCTCCTGTCCTTACAGGTGTGTTTTCCCCTAGTGCGGGGCAGGGCGGTGAAGGTCCTATCAGACAATGGTCCACCGAAACAACCTGGCCCCTGCAACTGGCCCAAAATACTGCCGACCGGATCATCGCTGGTGCAACAAAATTTGACCACAATGCCTATCTTGTACCAACTCCACTGGCTCCCGATCACCTCAAGGGCCAAATATAAAACGACACTAGCCATCTTCAAAATAAGACACGTCAGCCAACATACTCCAGGATCTAATATGCATAAAGCCAAGCAACAGACCATGAAGACAAAGCAACATAGACTGCATCCAAACACCCAGCTCATTCACCAAACCCAACTACTCTACGGCCAAGAGCTCTATCGCTTGCAGCACCTGCCATTTGGCACTCTCTCTGCCAGAGGCAATAAGGGCAACTACAGACTTAAAAGATTTTAGAAAAGCTGAAAACCTTCCTATTCATGGAACACTTCAATGATCTCTCCGAACACACCACTTTACCGGACTACCCTCATAATATAATCTCCCCCCCCCCCCCCAGATCCATGTCATATGCTGCCCTGTAAATATATATATATGTTACAATGTAAATAAGTTATCCTTGCAAGTACTTCCCACATGTCACCCTTACGTAGGCCTCAAGTTCTCTGTAAAGTTTTTGTTATATTGTAAACCACTTTGATGTTAGGATAAGGCAGTATAAAAAAAGAATACGATTAAATAAATAAATGGGACGGCAGTCACATATATCAGTCGCCAAGGGGGTAACCCAAAGCTTGCTGGTTGTGGCAGAGGGGCTTCTGCTGTTACAGTGGGTAGATCATCTCACCCTCTCAGCGGCCCATGTTGCAGGTGTGGAAAATGTTTAGATGGATTTTCTGAGCCGGCAGATGTTTGATCTGAGAGAGTGATCTGTCTTGGAGTCTGCGTTTGAGTGGATTGTGCAGTGGTGTGGCCTTCCCATCATAGATCTGATGCCTATGGCATCCAATGCCAAAGCTCTGTGGTTTTTCAGCCATCAATGGGCGCACATGTCAGAAGGGTTGGATGCTCTGGTTCAGCCCTGGCCCATGACCAGGCTTATGCACATGTTTCCACCTTGGCTTCTGGTTAGCAGAGTGTTTAAGCAGATCCAGGTGCATATGGGGTTGGTGATTCTGGTGTCCTCGAACTGGCCTCGGTGGACTTGGGATGTGGACCTCACCAGGGGCCGGTCTGGATGCTGGAGGTGGCTAGATTCTCGCTTACAGCATGGCTCTTGAGAGCATGCATCTGACCTGCAGAGGGTACTCCCTGCAGATAGTGAATACCCTATGGCAAGCATGTCGGTGTTCTACGTCTCTAGCCTGTGTGCGTGTCTGATTTTTGAGGCCTGGTGTATAGAGCGTGGGATATGGTCATTGGCAGCCTCCCTCCCAGACATTCTGGCTTTCCTCCAGATGGGCCTGGAAATAGGGCTGGCTTTGAGCTCCTTGCAGGTTCAGGTGGCAGCTTTTGGCCTGTTTTCAGGCTATGTGCAGGGACCATCTCTGGTGGTTCACGTAGATGTCTGGCATTTTCTCAAGGAGATTAAGCACCTTTGGTTCCCCTTGCCATTCAGTGGTCCCACCCTGGGACCTGAATTTTATCTTCTTGATATTGACTGAGGCTCCCTTTTGAACTATGTGCAGTTTCTCTTAAGGACTTGATGTTTAAAGTAATGGGTTTTGGTCACTATTTCTCGGCATGCTGGATTTCGGAGCTGAAGGTCATGTCCCATAAGGGAGCCTTATCTGGCGATGTTTAAGGAGAAGGTAGTATTGCATCCAGTTCCTTCTTTTCTCCCCAAGGTGGTTTCAAACTTCCACATTAATTGGGCGGTTATGTTACTGATCTTTTCCGGTGACTGCAGGTCCACCAATTTGCAGATCTTGCACCTGTTGGAAGTGTGTCAGGCCCTCAGGCAATACTTGAGGGTCATGCAGGATTTCTGGAAGTCCGACCGTCTTTGTGATTGAGCCCAGGAAGGGAGAGGCAGTGTCTAAGACCTTCATGTCCCAGTGAATTCGGGAAGCGCTTGCTTTGGCTTGGTGAGGGGGCCGTCGTTCTCGGGAGGGGGGGGGAGTCTGCAGGCCCATTCAACTTGTGCTCAAGCCTCTTCCTGGGTGGAGTTTGGTCTGGTTCTGCCATAAGACATTTGTAAGGTGGAGACTTGGTCTTCTCTTCATTCTTTTGCGCGGCACTACCATTTGGATATGCAGGCCATACAGGAGGCAGCGTATGGAGCTTGGGTGTTGCTGGTCACGCCTGTCGTTAGTAATGCTTTGTTATATCTCACATGTCTGGACGGGACTGAAGGAATGATTAGGAAGGTGAAATTAGCTTACCTGTTAATTTTCTTTCCTAGAGTCCCTCCAGTCTAGAACCCATTCGGGATTCATCTGTTGTGGCGTAGGCCTGCACTAATGTAAAGTGTTAACGAGTTGGCACGTCTGTGGCTACTCATCTCGGTCCTGGCCTGCAGACAGGTAAGGACTCAGTCATATGGTATAGTTGTGAGCTTCTTGATTGCTGGAAGAAAAAACAACCCAAAAAGGGAATCAGCAGAAGATGTATAGGGGAAAAAAGTCCTTTTGTAACCAAGAGCCAACGAAGAACATGGGGTGAGCCCAGTGTTGGCCTGTGAGCTCTTGTTTCTTTCTGCATTTCTTTTCCTGTGTTAAGTTGGCGGAGTAATAAGGGTTGTGACTCCTGCTTTGCTACGAACATACTGGCTGAGTGAGGGTGTACAGGCTCCTTATGGGCTGCTTCAGCTCAGTGATGTTTCTCAGTCTCCATCTGCTGGTAGGTGAACCTAACCCACGCGTCTGAAATGGACTGAAGGGACTCCAGGAAAGAAAATTAGCAGGTGAGGTCTAATTTCACCTTAATCAGCACAACTAAGCTTCATCATATGTATGCTACTGCTGCTACCATAGCATTCAGTCTGCTTTGCAGCAACTTGGTCCTCACTCCACACTTTCACTTCACACCACTGTCTGGCTCAGTCTTCAGCCAGACACTACTTTTAGTCAAGTAATACTAGTTATTTTATTTAAAAATTTAGTATACCACTATTACAAAAAATTGTTTCAGGATGGCTTACAATTCCATGTCATCAATGTCATTTGTGGTGTATTTGCTGTTCTGCCCTTGTGGCCTCAAATATGTGGGCCGTACTATTCGCCCTTTTCGGGTACATTTGATGGAGCATGCCTCACGGATCTATAAAAAGGTCTTATCGGCCCTCTTGGTTTAACATGCAATCACATTTGATCATTCCTTCGAACATTTTTCTTGGAGGGTTATAGATCGGATTCCCCCTTCCATCCCGGGGGGCAATAGAATTTTTAAATTTACAATACGCTGAGCAACGATGGATTTACAGGCTGGATACAGTTGCCCCAAAAGGCCTTAATCTAGAATTGGACTGGCACAGCTTGCTGTGACTTTCATTTTGGAGGCGTTAGCAATTTATGCTTCTAGCCCTTATTGGATGAGCAGTGAGCAGGTGATTGGTCTCCTACGTCAGATGCCGGTCTTTAAAGTAGCTTCCTGGAAAGTTTTGTTTGAGGCGTTCCTTGGGTTAGCAGGGACAAGTGCTATGCCTGAAGCAGGGTCTTTAAATTGTTGACCCAAAACACAGGATTGTGTCGACTACCCTTGCTGGATGTTCTTTTGCCGTTTTTGCAGTTAATTACTGGACAGTTAATCCTTTAAATACTTTTGAAGGTTGAGATTTAAAGTTTGGCGTTTAAAGTTTTGGGCCACCATGCTTAACAGCTCTTTTTCTGAATAAAATGGACAGGTCTGGTTCCCGCCAGAGCTTATGCTTGGCTCTTGTTTAGGTGGGAGGACATTTGTCCAACAAAAAATATTTATATTTTTCATTGGTAATTTGGGAAGTTTTCTGTTGAGTTCCGCTATTTTTCATGGTTTATCAATGCCATAATGGCAGGGAATAATATGAACAATGAAACAGAACAATATTTGTGAAACATTTAAAGAAAAACATAATACAGCAACATAGTAGGTGATGGCAGACAAAGACCAGCTTACCCATCTAGTCTGCCCAGTAAGGTGCCAGAATTGTAAAGCTGTACGTGCTGCTCCAGGCAGGATACCCTTCTCCATAAACCCCCCACCCCCAGCAACAATTAGGTGAGGAGAGGAGTAGCGCAACAGTGTTACCGTAAAACACCATAGTCTCTAGCTATATTAGAGAGGGATTCTAAAAATTAAGTCGAAGCATTTTTTTAAATAAAATAATTCAGAAAGATTCAGCATGTACATTTTTAAATAGCTAGGTCTTGACAGCTTTCTTTGGGTTTTTTATAAGCACACTCCAAGTGTATATCTGTCTCTTTTTTGTGTTTGTGATCTGTTGAAGTCTTGCATAATAATCTGAAAAGGCTGTTTTTCAGCAATGGACGAGTTTTATATGCTAGAGCAGCCCTAAGCTTGCGATTTTAAGTTGGATTAATTGGCCACACAATCTCTATCACTCCAAGAGTTTAGATAGAATTCTGAGAGAGAATGATATGGTAATACAGTAATGCCGAGAATTTAAAATACCACTTTACCATTAAAGGAAAAAGTATAGCGTATGTCTATCAGGTATGCTTCTAAAGGTATCCTTTTATTTTGGCAGCTTTTCCGGTATGAATAGGGCATATTGGGTGAATAAAATGTGTTCCATGCTCATGTCAGATGTATTCAATGTCTACATACGGAGTATAAGATTATAAGATCACATTGAAGATTTGCTGATACTCTTCTAAACCACTTACTAGTTCGCTACACCAGTTTGCAGCATGTCTTCTGAGATGGGTTAGGTTTACCACATGACAAATGATTAGACGAGGACATGTCCCAGATAAAAACTGGGGCATGCATATGAAGTCAAACCGATCTTTAGTACTATATATATTTATGTGCCACCTTTTCCTTCTAGCCCTTTCTACCTGCCTCCTTTATCCTGTAGTACTACGAAGGGCTACATGCCTGCACCTTGAGTCCTCCAGCTGGCACTGCACACTGAAGGTGAGCATGCCAAGTTAAGGAGTCTGGCATGACACTTAAGAACCCAACCTCTGATTTAAATTAGCACGCAAAAACATAAAGAAGCAAACCGTCCTTATCTTGTTATCGCTCTAAATTATGGTGTGAGATTTATAGTGTGAATGTGAGTAGTATTGGGTGGATCTAAGATTTAATGTGACTTGTTTCAAATTTTAAATTATTTAATTTGATTTTATTGAAACACTTGAAAAGGGTGCTTTGTAATAGTAAAGGAGACTCATTTTCTCCAGGACCAAGCAGGAAGTCAGTCCTCACATATATGGGTGACGTCGGCGCCGACGGAGCCCTCGCGGAGCAATTTCCCCAGCTTTCAGAGAAAGCCTTTGGGAATTGCAGCGCGCATGCGCGGTCCCCTTCCCGCCCAAGGGTGCCATCTTGCTCAGTCTTCTTTTTTCCGCGGAGCCCTACAGACGCTGTTTGTGATCGCCGCTGAAAAAGTTGATTTTTATTCTTTTTTTTCTTGTCTCGGTTCGACGCCGGATCCTTTTCCCATCTGGACTCGATACACCGGTATCGAGTCCTTTCGTGATTTTTTCAGTTTTTGTCCTTTGTGACTGGCGTTCGCCATTTTTTCCTTTTTCCTGGCAGCCCTGTCTTTTGATCTCGCAGGGGCCCTTTTTCCCCCGATGGCTGTCAGCGGGTTTAAAAAGTGTGTTCGGTGTAAGAAACTTATGTCTCTTACCGACACACACGACTGCTGCCTCCGCTGCCTTGGACGCGATCACGACCCGATGATCTGTGGTCCATATAGCAAAATGTCCTCTAAAGCGTTGAGGAGTCGGCAGCAACAAAGGGAAAAAATCTTCTCTGACTCCGCGTCCGGCCGGGCCCGGACCTCGTCAGAGGCTTTGACGTCCCGGGACTCCGGTCCTGAGCATCGTCGGAGTTCCTCTGAGCGGGGGTCTCCTGCCCGGGATCATCATCGGAAGAAGAAACCCGCGAGGGCGTCGTCGGTGGACGCCCCTGGTTCCTCAAGGGCTAGGTCGCATAGCCCCGATAGCCGTCCCGGGTCCTCGGAGTCGGAGAGGCCTTCAAAACATCCTCGTCTCGAGTTGGAGTCTCCTGGACACGTGAGTACTGTAGTCCTTGTGGACTCACCTCCGAAGGAGCCGCCGTCGGGGCCCGAGTCGTGGGCTGCTGGGTCTCCTGAGCTCGGACTCAGGTTGACGGCCTTGGAGAGCAGTTTGGCTGCCTTCATGGACCAGCAGCGGGCATTGATCGCTGGCACCGCCGGGACGTCGACGTCCAAGTCGACCCCGGAGACCGAGCCGATCCTCGAGTCCATGCGGGCTCGAGTCGATCCTCGGTCGCGGTCTCCCTCGGCCTCCCGTTCGGGACCGAAGTTGTCTCGGGGCGGAAGGCAACGATGCCCGCCTGACCGGAGCCGCTCGATTCCTCCTCCGAGGAATCGGCCTGGGAAACTGAGGACGAAGAGTCCCCTGGTACTTTTCGGTCTCGGTGTGTCCCATCGGACTCGCCCGAGTCCGAACCTCAGAGAAGATCCCCCCCCCGGAGGACACACGGTTCTCGTACTTCGTGCGGGATATGGCCAAAGCCTTGGCATTCCCCGCGGATCCCGAGGAGGAGCCTCGAGCCGAAGAGCTCGATGCCCTCCAGTATGACTCTCCCCCAAAGGAGGCCTTTACTGTACCGGTTCCTCCGATGCTGGAGCGACTTCTCTTCCGCATGTGGGAGAGCCCGGCGTCGTCGCCGGTGTTAAGCAAGCGGGTCGATTTCCATTTATCGAGTCCGCAAGAGCCCCGGGTTCCAGAAGGCACAACTACCGCACTATTCCATGGTGGTGGAATCGGCCATGCATCGACTCAAGTGTCAGAAGATGCACTCCTCGGTGCCTCCCGGCCGGGAGGCCCGGAACCTGGATGCCCTCGGTAGGAAGTGCTTCCAGGGCTCTATGCTTGCTTGTCGTGTCCAGACTTACCAGCTCTATATGGACATGTATCTCCGAGACCTGGCAAAAGAAATTGCCGGGTTCTCTGCTGGTCTCTCCGAGGAACCTTTGCAGAGGTTCCAGGCCCTATCCACAGGTATTCGTGAGTGCTCGAAATTTATCTCTCAAGCAGCCTACGATGGCTTCGAAGCATCGGCTCGAGTAGCCGGAGCTGGCATCGGTGCCCGCCGACAGGCTTGGCTTCAGTCATCCGACCTCGAGCCATGGGTGCAGGACAAGTTGGTCGATGTCCCCTGCAAAGGTGAAAACCTTTTTGGCAAGCCCATGGCTGAAAAGGCTGCAGAACTCAAGACCGAGACTCTGACCCAGGACTAGGCTGTCCAAGAAAACCTCCGCCCCTTCTCATAAAAAGAAGGGCTCGGGGGGAAAAAGCCCTTTTACCCGAGGAAGGCAGCTGCCTATAAACACTACCCTCACTATCAGGCCCCAGTAGCTCCCCCACAGGGTCAGCAGGCCAAGGGACGGGGTAATGGGTCCCGTAGGCAGCAAGCCCCCAAGCCTACAACACTGGCCCCTGCTCAGCAGGGTGGGGGTTTTTGACTCCATCAGCATAGCCTCTTCCCCTCCACTGGTTTCTCTCAGCACAGGAGGCCGGCTGGTCCACTTTGCCCAAAGATGGTCAGCAATCACTTCAGATACCTGGGTGCTTCATATAGTTCAAAAAGGCTATCTTCTTCACTTTCACCAGGTACCTCCCTCCTACTTTCCAGGGGAGCCTCCCAGACTACCTCTGCACAGGGACTTACTCCTTCAGGAGTTAGCAGGTCTTCTTCAGGAACAGGCTGTGGAACCGGTGCCCCACCACCTGAGAGGTCAAGGCTTTTATTCCAGGTATTTCCTGATACCAAAACGTACAGGAGGCCTCAGACCCATCCTGGACTTGCGAAACCTCAACAAGTTCCTGACAAGGGAAAAGTTCAAGATGCTCACCCTTGGAATCCTGCTGCCCTACCTCCAGCAGGGAGACTGGCTATGCTCCTTAGATCTAAAGGATGCCTATACTCACATCCTTATTCATCCAGACCACCGACAATATCTCCGGTTTGTTGTGGGAGGAAATCATTACCAGTACAGAGTCCTGCCGTTTGGCCTATCCTCTGCCCCCAGGGTGTTCACCAGATGCCTAGCAGTGGTGGCGGCCTATCTAAGGCTTCAAGGCCTCTTTGTATTTCCATACCTGGACGACTGGCTCATAAGGGGCCAGTCTTCCCAGGAGGCCAATCAAGCCACTCTTCACACTGTATCTCTACTCCAGCACTTGGGATTTGTCATAAATTTCGCAAAGTCCGCTTTGCTCCCCTCTCAGGATCTCGAATTCATCGATGCAAGGTTGAACACACTTCAGGCAAAGGCCTTCCTGCCTCTGGACAGGGCACACAGGCTCACAAATCTAGCCAGCCGCTTTCGCAGCGATTCTCTGGTCTCTGCCAGGCAATTTCTGAGACTGCTTGGCCATATGACTTCCACGGTCCATGTATCCCCCAATGCCCGTCTGAACATGCGCCCTGCTCAGTGGTGCCTTCGCACTCAATGGCATCAAGCCACGGGGAACCTGGCGGACTCAGTACAGGTCTCCAACCTGCTGGTCTCTTCTCTTCAGTGGTGGATTCATCTGCCAAACCTGGTGCTGGGAGTGGATTTTCAATCTCCTCCGCCTTCGTAGGTGCTGACAACCGATGCTTCTCTCCTGGGTTGGGGAGCACATTGCCAAGGGACATGTACTCAAGGCCTCTGGACTCCTTGGGAGTCTGCTCAGCAGATAAACTTCCTGGAGCTCAGAGCCATCCGCCTGGCTCTGAGAGCCTTCTCCCACCTCACTTCTCACCAGTCTGTGCTGGTCCAGACGGACAATCAAGTTGCAATGTTCTACGTGAACAAGCAAGGAGGCACAGGCTCCTTCCTTCTCTGTCAGGAGGCACGAAGACTCTGCTCTTGGGCTGTCCTTCACGGCATCCTCCTCAAAGCGGTCTATCTCCCAGGTCAAGAAAATTACCTGGCAGACAGGCTGAGCAGGATCCTCCAACCTCACGAGTGGAGATTGGATCCGTTGGTGGTTCAGCAGATCTTTCTCAAGTGGGGCCTCCCCACCATAGATCTCTTTGCCAGTCCCCTGAACCGGCAGCTTCCCAGATTTTGCTCTCAACAACCGCATCCTCTCAGAGTAGCGGCGGATGCTTTTCTGATTCCATGGTCCACAGGCCTCTTGTATGCCTTTCCTCCCATGCCACTGGTGTCTCGGACACTCTTCAAGGTTCTCAGAGACAAAGCCTCGATGATCCTAGTGGCTCCCCGATGGCCAAGACAACCTTGGTTCCCGCTTCTAATGCAGCTGGCGGTGGACACTCCTCTTCCTCTGGGGTTTCAACCCGATCTCCTAACACAGGATCAGGGTTCTCTCCTACACCCCAACCTCCGGTCCCTTCATCTGATGGCCTGTCTGCTGAAAGGGTAGTCCTTGCTCCCCTCCTGCTGCCTCGGGAGGTGGAAGAAGTCGTCTTGGCCTCGAGGCGGCCTTCCACCCGGAAGTCCTACGCTCTTAAGTGGCGTCGGTTCTCCGTTTGGTGTGCTCAGCAGTCTGAGAATCCCTTCTCCTGCTTGGTGGCAGTGGTCTTGCAATATTTGCTTTACCTCTCCAATCTGGGCCTTAAGTCCAACTCTGTTCGAGTCCACCTCAGTGCTCTCTCTGCACATCACGCACAAGTGGATGGCAGGCCTCTTTCCAACCACCCTTTGGTGGCTCGCTTTCTCCGAGGCCTCCTTCTCTTTAAGCCTCCTTTGCGGCCTCCAGCCCCTGAATGGGATCTGAATGTGGTCTTGCAGCAGATTACCTGTCCGCCTTTTGAGCCTATGGCTACCTGCCCTCTTCGTTTTCTTTCCTGGAAAACTTTGTTTTTGGTAGCCCTTACTTCTGCTAGGCGCGTTAGTGAACTGCAGGCCCTAGTGTCTGATCCCCCTTACACTAGGTTCTACAGGAATAGGGTAGTCTTGCAGACTCACCCTAAGTTTCTTCCAAAGGTGGTTTCTCCATTTCATATCAACCAGGAAATAGTTCTCCCCACCTTCTTTCCCAGGCCCCACTCCAGCCGAGCTGAGATGGTCCTGCATACCCTGGACTGTAGGAGGGCCTTATCCTTCTACCTTGACCGTACGCGGGAGCATAGAAGGGCTGTTCAGCTCTTCGTTTCTTTTGACCCCAATAAGTTGGGGCTACCTGTCTCCAAGCGTACTTTGTCCATTTGGGTTGCTGACTGTATCGCTTGGGCTTATGGGGCAGCTGGCCTCTCGTTGGAGGGTCGAGTCACGGCTCATCGTGTTAGGGCGAAGGCTGCGTCAGTGGCTCATCTCCGCTCTGTTCCGTTGGCAGACATCTGCTGGGCCGCTACTTGGTCTTCAAGCCAGACTTTTGCGGCCCATTACTGCCTGGAGAGGGAGTCCCGCAGGGACAGTGCTTTCGGTCAGGCAGTTCTCCATAATCTCTTTGAGGTTTAGGCAACTCCTACCCTCCGACCCAGGTGTTGGGCTACCGGTCGGGGCGTATTTCAGAGAAGATTCCTTCCTTCTGTGCTACTGAGCTAGAGGGAGCTCATTTTTCCGCTTGGGGTCTCCGGTAGCCTTAAGCTGGGGAGTCCCATATGTGAGGACTGACTTCCTGCTTGGTCCTGGAGAAAGAGTAGTTACTCACCTGTAACAGGTGTTCTCCAGGAGCAGCAGGAATCAGTCCTCACAACCCTCCCTCCTCCCCTTGGAGTTGCAGTCATATGATTTATTTTTGCTAATTTTTTTTGCTGTCTTTTAGCTATGTCATCAGACTGAGCAAGATGGCACCCTTGGGCGGGAAGTGGACCGTGCATGCGTGCTGCAATTCCCAAAGGCTTTCTTTGAAAGCTGGGGAAATTGCTCCGCGAGGGCTCCGTCGGCGCCGACATCACCCATATGTGAGGACTGATTCCTGCTGCTCCTGGAGAACACCTGTTACAGGTGAGTAACTACTCTTTATCTTGTTTCATGCCTATGACTCTATTCATAGGAGCATTCACATAAGCCTCTTCCCCTTTTAGTAAATCTCACAAGCGACACACTGAGAAGTCCCTTTCTACTCTGGATTGCAAACGGGCTCTCACTTGATTATCTTAAAAACAGCAGCCGTCTTTCTATGCAACTATTCATCTTATTCAGCCAGCTGGACTTGGAATTCCAGTGGCAAAGTGCACATTAGCTAAGGAGTCCATTCCATTCCGCGAATAGTGGGACATCCATTCCCGCTATTCATCCCCCTTGCCATCCCAACTAACCTCCCCATACGAACAAGGTGTTTGTACAGGGAGGCTTAGATGGGAAGGGAAAGGGTCATGTGGAGGCGGAGTTAGGGCAAGCAATGGGTGGTACAGGGCCGATTCTGATGTTGCCCCTGTACGTCGGGCTGGCAGACTGGATGGGGAACTTATTCCACCTTGGAGGTGGAATAAGACCCTCTAGATGTTGGGGGATGGGAGGCCTGGCCTGGAAAAAAAAGGTAAAGCGGGTGCAGGAGATTCCCTGCAGCCCAACCCTGGCCATGGGAGGCCAGATCAGGGGTCGGGCTGCGGGGAAAGGCTAAAGAGGTCAGCGGCAGGGGATCATGGCTTCTGTATGGAGCCATGGTGCTGTGGCTCCATTCAGGAGCTTTTACTGAGTTAGGCAGGGGCCTCTACATGCAGACCGATGGGAATCAGGTCCTGGCCTGCATGTACAGGCCTAGACGCGATTCTAATCCCATGGGGGTTAGACGTGCCCTGTGGGATCAGAATCGCATCTACCTCTGCATCCAGTTCCAACCAGATGCACAGAGGCTGGGATGTACAGAACGGAATGACACCCCCCACCCCCCCGCCCCCAACTGTCTAGCATCCTGTGCTCAGTTCTGTAATGCACAGACCAGTATCCTGTTCAGTACAGTTGAGTCTCTTCAAGATTTCTGTTGCTACCATAGCTCTCTTAAAATCTTCTGCTTTGGGTCTGCACCTCATACATTCACTTTACAAAGACAGATTGCTCAGTACTACTTAATGAAAAGCATAGTCTCTAAAGGCAGGTTCAGGCAGTAGTGAAATCTGTTCAAAATTTGCATCATCTGATCAGATTGCTCCTGTACAATGAAGTTGCTTTGGAGTCACTCGTTTGTGTGTCTGATACAATCCTGCTTGTCAAGGGAAAAAGCAAGGTAGCTTGCCTGTAGTAAGTGTTCCCTGTAGAAGACGGGATTAATCGAGCACACAGTTCCTCTCCTGAGAGTTATACTTCTAGATCTGTGGAACTAATTGACGTGTATGGGAAGGACCGCACATGCTCAATCAGAACTTTATGCTAGTTCTGAGCCCTGGGAGTACTGTTCTGTCACAGTGCCACCTGATGTTGCCCCACTTAAGTGCCTGTTAATCCTGCTGTCTATCAAGAACACAGTCTAGTCAAAATAGACAATACATCAGAGTAAGGTGACCAAGATGTTTCGAGGCCTGTGCCAGAAGGAATATGGAAAAAAACTTGGCGACCTGAAGATCTATTCCTTACCCGACCTCATTGTTTCCCTCCTGCATTACCCCACCTTCTTTTGTCCCTAACCTTGTTTTTCCATAAGTATGAACCCAGAATTCTTTGTCATTCATTAGAGTTCTTTTCGATTTTCTTTTAATTGGATTTTATTGTAAAAAAACCCTGCTGCTAACGTGGTATATCAGATTTTTTTTTAAATAAACATAAACATGTTACAGGTAAGCAGCCTTGCTTTCTTTTTTTGAAGTTGAAAAGGTTTCCTTCTATTTCATTCTGAATCATAGCTGATATATGAAAGATCTTTCTATTAAGAAAAGCAGACGTTCTCTTTTCCTTAATTAAAATTGGGGTGAATCTTGTATTTGAATTCCTTTTTAGTGCTGAAGGGTTTTTTTATATGCTCGATGTAACTGCTTGCACTTTTTTTAAATTTTATTTTGTCATTTTATATTTACTATGTTTAAATACTGGCACAGCTTAAAGTAGATCAGAATGTACTGCAATACTTCTACTGTAACTTCCTTGGAGACCTGTCGGCTCTGTATATCGGGGTGGGCAGTTTCAAGCACCGCTTGTCCTGATTCTGCACTTGTCGCCATGCTCTCCTGCAACAGTGGCCAGCACATTTCCAGGATGGGGGCCGGATGCTGTCATGGAAGAAACGCTGTGGGCTGGATCCAAATGGTGATGGGGGTGGCTTAGGCTGCAGGGTATTCTTGGCTCATGGTCCATAGCTTGGATATCCCTGTTGTTCATAACTCATAGGCTAAAATGAGGATTTTGATTTTTCTCACAAACAAGATCTAACTTTTTAAAAAATGCTCCTGGATATTTTTGGTCACCATGAAGGTGCATGATTTTAGCTTGACAGTTAATTCTGAAGTTTAAACTCATGTGCCCCTCTAAAGAGAAGAAGGAAAGAGCTACATACAAAAAATATTTGTGGTACAGAGGTTTCTTTAATTTCACTACTTTGTTGTTGCCGATGGAGAAAGGAATGTGTATATTAGGCTTTTGTTTCAAGTTTTCAGTGACCAGGCTTTTAAGGGTGAATCTTTTTAGGTATGAAACTAGCAACCTCTGACTGCTCTTCTAGATGGGTTGCTATTAGAATTTTGCTACCCCTAAACTTTAACCCCTACTATATCTCCCACAAATATACTTCTACAAACAAGGGAAGCATACACGCAAACAAATTTTTTGTCGGAACTTACACCATGAAGGAGAACAAATCCTTCTTGTAGTGTGATGTTCCTTTTTATTCTTTTTTAGGGATGCAACCCTAACATAAGTTTTAACGGGACATTAACCCCTCAACACCAACCTGTAAAACCACAGAAAGTACCCACATTTAAACTTCCTGGTATGATCACTTGTCCGGTTGATAACCAATAGTTGCTGACAGTTAAGAGCCCTCACCGCCCTATCACAGGATATTCCACCAATCCAATGTTGAATTCAAACCTTGTGGGGTATTAAGGATTCCAGGGTGTAGATCCAAAATTGTTCCCGATAGCGCAAACGAAAATCTCGATCTCCACCTCTATCATCAGGTGGTATATGATCTAACACTCTCCAACGTGTAGATCTGAGAATTTGTGATTATGTTCTTGGCAATGTGCAACTACCGGAGCTGTTAATACGATGTTTATGTGGGAACGATGTTCCTGAAGACATTTGTTCATCGTTCTTGATGTCTTTCCAACATACATCTATTTACATGGGTAAATCAATATATAAACGACAAATGATGTTTGAAAATTTACTAAATACCTTCCAATGCTGTAAGGGATGTTCCCATACCGCACCTTCCAATTTTAAGTCACAAAAATCACAGGTGGTGCATTTAAAGTGCCCTGAAGTCCCCATTTCCAGAGGTTGACTATAATTATGCACTACCCAATCTGCAACATTTTTCCCTCTTTGAAAGGCTACCATCAGTGGTTTCTCAAAACATGGATGTAATGATAATACTGGCTAATAGGTTTTCATAATATTCATCACTTCTGTCGCTCGTGGCATATACGGTAACACTCCAACATAAGGGGGGATCCCTTCTATAGTTGTAGAAGAATTTTGTGATACCGAGTTCCACCATTCACCATGGTTAAATCAGGCCCTTCGATATGCACGATTAATTGGAGTGGAGGAGTGGCCTAGTGGTTGGGGCAAGGTACTTCAGGCCGGAAGGTCGGGGGTTCAAATCCCACTAGAGGACAGCAACCTTGGGCCGGAAGGACTGGGGTTTCTAGTCCCACAGGTGCTCCTTGTGGTCTTGGGCAAGCCACTTAACCCTCCATAGCCCATGTTCCCTGTAAATAGTTATTTCCAAGTTATAATGCACTGTTCAATGTAAGTTCAGTTTGTTCAATGTAAACCGCACTGATGTCCTCCACTGAAAAGCATACTCGACATAATCTAATAAACTGCCCTACAGGTAAGCCCCGCCGCAGGGGGCCCGGTTGGTAACTTCGATGGTGTGGTAGAGTATTTCGTTGGACTGCTTTTCGATATAAAGTTGAGCTAACTTCTGAATGATCCTTAAATAACCGTAAATCTAAAAAATCAATAGTATCCTTATAAAATTTAGGTATAAACTGCAAACCCGTTGATGTATTAATCCAAATGAAGAATTCTTGCAATTTTGTTTTTGTCAACCCAAAAGAAAAAATATCGTCCAAAAGTCTTGTCCACATCCTAATATGGTGAAACCAGTCTGAGGGATAAATAAAAGTGGATTCAAATTCTGCCATATAATACGTTGCTATCGACGGGGCTACTGTAGCCCCCATCGCAATGCCATGTATTTGCTGAAAATATTTTCTGTGAAATTGAAAAATTTTTTTGTTAACACAATTCTCAATGTTAACACAAATTCTTTGGGCAATCTATCTGGTAATACAAAAGGGATATTTATCGCCATCCTCAAAGCTGCTTCCTGATCTATATATGTATATAGAGCTTGCACATCCCTAGTGTTGATATACAGCTGACAAAGGTGGAGCGATAGTTGTGCAAGACCAAGATCAATATCAGAGAGTAGTTAATTCACATCTTTTGGATATGAAATACTATAAGCTTTTAAGTGATCCAACTACTGATATTCAGCGAGAAATTAATGAATATACATTAGCTCTAAAACGCAATTGGATTACGGCTAAGGAACATCAGTTCCTGAATAAGAAATTCCCTATGCTTACCATCCTTTATATGGTACCTAAGGTTCATAAAGATCTTAAAAATCCGCCAGGCCGTCCGATTGTGTCCTGTCGAGGATCCCTTCTAGAGCCATTGTCACAATTTTGTGAGCTATTTTTTCGCCCATTGTTGTCAACAATATCATCTTATATAAAGGATTCTTTACATTTTTTGTCGATATTAAAAGAAATGATGGGGGACAAGACTGATTTGGTTTATGGTGACTATGGATGTGCAAGCTCTATATACCAATATAGATCAGGAAGCAGCTTTGAGGATGGCGATGAATGTCCCTTTTGTATTACCAGATTGCCCAAAGAATTTGTGTTAACATTATTGAGAATTCTGTTAACAAAATTTGTTTTTCAATTTGACAGAAAATATTTTCAGCAAATACATGGCATTGCAATGGGGGCTACAGTAGCCCCATCGATAGCAACGTTTTATATGGCAGAATTTGAATCCACTTTTATTTATCCCTCAGATTGGTTTCACCATATTAGGATGTGGACAAGATTTTTGGACGATATTTTTTTCTTTTGGGTTGACACTGAAACAAAATTGCAAGAATTCTTCATTTGGATTAATACATTATCAACGGATTTGCAGTTTATACCTAAATTTCATAAGGATACTATTGATTTTTTAGATTTACGGTTATTTAAGGATCATTCCGAAGTTAGCTCAACTTTATATTGAAAAGCAATCCAACGAAATACTCTACTACATTATCAAAGTTACCACCCGGGTCCCCTGCGGCGGGGCTTACCTGTAGGGCAGTTTATTAGATTACGTCGAGTATACTCTTCAGTGGAGGACTTTAAGGTGCAAGCGTCACAATTGAAGACTCTGTTATTAGAATGGGGTTAGAGACAAAAACAGGAAGCGGCAGATTCAACACCCAATGAATTTATTATAACCAAATAAGTGGCCTAAGCCCAACACAGGCCGTGTTTCGTATATAACTTCCTCAGGGGCTATCAGGACACACTGTGGGTGTGATGTGCATAGACTTCGTCAGGCTCAAAAGAGACAATGGAAGTCGCTACTATCAGAAAAACTTCTTCACAAAATCCGATGGACACCTCGTACCACGTGATCCACTACAGGATTCTGACACAATGTTCATAGAACAAAAAGCCGTTTCAAGTTTCTCAAAGAAGTTTAAATGTGGGTACTTTCTGTGGTTTTACCGGTTGGTGTTGAGGGGTTAATGTCCCATTAAAACTTATGTTTTAATGGGACATTTAGAGTATTGTATATAGTTTAAAGTATATAGTATAAAGTTAACCTGTACATAGTTCTCCCGGTTATCCCATGTGTTATTTTTCCCTGTTCTTTGTAAACTCAATGTTGCCTGTATGCATTGCAGTATGTTTTGTTCATTGTACACCGCGCTGATTTTAATAGCGCGGTATAAAAGAAATGTTTAAATAAATAAATAAATATGTTAGGGTTGCGTCCCTAAAAAAAAAAAGAATAAAAAGGAACATCACACTACAAGAAGGATTTGTTCTCCTTCATGGTGTAAGTTCCGACAAAAAATTTGTTTGCGTGTATGTTTCCCTTGTTTGTAGAAGAATTAGATTTTTGCTAGCATATCAGAGTATGGGTAAATCGAGGGAGAGGACTGCTTGCCTGATGGGTGGCACCAACTGAATCTTTAACCACTTGAGGGTGAACTGGGGGAGATGGTAGAAGAGCTTTCTATGTATTTTGTGATTTTTGTGGTAGTTGTAGGATTTGATCTGGTTTTAGCGCAGTGCATGCATGAGTGCATGCATAACAGCTGTTTGAAGCTTGCTGTGTCAGTGCTGATATCCTTTGCCTGCCCTAGATAAAACCCTGGGATTGGAATAGAGGAGGAGGCAGGGAGTGAGCATGGTGTGTCCCAGGACAGGGTCTGCTTTACATTCCCTGCCCAGGAAGTCCTGTTTTTAAACTGAGCTGCAGACTGACTGCCTTTAATGTTGAAGGACTTGCCTTTTTATTTTAAACTTTTTATGTGGAGGATGATAATGCAGGATGCCTTTCCTCTTGGGCCTCAGACAGGTAATCAGTAGCATTGTGGGTTTTTGCTGTGTGTTGCCTTTTTTCCAGAGTTCAGTGGAGGAGAGAGAGAAAACTGCATAGTTTGCAGACATTTAGCATGTGTACAAACATTTTTTTCAAATGTAGCTTCTTGGTGGTTTGTTTTTTTGGCACGTCAGAGTCTGCAGTAATTCTGCAGTTTAAAAGCGATGATAAACTGGTGTATAGTTTTTCTTTTTTACAAGGTAAATTATTTTCCTTGATTCTTGCACGTTTGTTTTTACATAACTGCTTGGGTTAGAGGAAGAAACTGGTTGGTTGTCTAAAACCAGATGGTTTTCATAGTGTTTTTCTTTATACTGTTCCTAATAATGAGATAATTAATGTTGCACAAAACAATACATCAACATGCAGTTATCTGAAACCTGATTTTGTATTGTTCATGAACTTTGTTGTAAAACACATTTCTTGTAAATACACGCACAACAAAAAAAGTAGGCAGGGAAGAGGCGAGGGCAAATTGATATACTTTAGAAAGCATTTGGTCTTGTACAGATGGTTCATTTTGGTGACTGACTTATTGATTACTTCAGCTGCTGATGTTTAAACAAGAGTAAATGAGTCCGTGGAGAACCTCGGCGGCATGACCTGACTGCTTTCCCACTGGGCAGTCAGCTGTTTGTCTCATAGCTTCTGTAAGTTACTCGCTTAAAAAATAAAAAAAAAGAAATTTGTGTGTGTGAATTTTCAGAATAGCAAGGTCATCACTGCTCAACAATCGGTAGAGTAGTTTGGTGAGGTGGAGGTTGTTTTCTTCTTGAATCTGTTAGAATCATTAATCTGTATTGGAGAGAGGACCATGATTAGCATTTATTTCAATTCAGAGTAACCTTTGCCTCTTCCCCCCCCCCCCCCACCCCTCATGCCTCAAAGGGTCACAATCCAGGTTTAAACAAGGACTGACCTAACCATGTCCTTCATGCTTTTCCAGTTAACATGGCTCTTATAGTATGTTTTATTTAATTGAATTCTTCTGGCACTGGTTAGACGTCTAAGCAGATTATCCATGAATACGATTTGTTTTTTTTATTGTAAGCATGAAACATGCATGTAACATCCAAGAAAGTTTAAAATGGGGATATCAAACTGCAGTCCTGGAGGGCCACACAGCAGTCAGGTTTTCTGGAACTCCCTAATGAATATACATAAGAGTTGTGTGCGTTGCCTGCATTATATGCAGATTTCTCAGTAATATTCATTAGGAGCTCCTGGCAAGCCAGGCTGGTTTGTGGCCCTTCAGTATTGTTGTCCGACACCCCTTGTTTAAAATCATTCCTAGAATCCATTCCACCACTTCTATGTTGGCAATTAACGATGTAAAGGTAGAAAATTCATTTTCCATTTCTTTTATCTTGTTTGGCTTAGTTTGTAGTGCATATATAATTATGAAATAAAAGGAAAATGCACATCCCTCTGAGTTTACCATAAAAATGGAAATTACACTTCCTTATCGTCACTCCAGTCCAGTCCCTTTACTTCTGGGTTACGCAACCCTTCCAGCAGCTTGGAGGCTGAGCCCAACCTTTTTGGGGATGGAGCGGTATAAATACCACTGGGACCACCCACCAACTCCAGTATTCTCAGCCTCCAAGCAGCTGGAGGGTTCTGTAAGCCTGGGGCTTACTGGAGTCCTACCTTCATCTATTCATTTTAAATTAGCCATAATTTTACTTTAATTTATCTTTAAATTTACTTTTTCTTTAATTTACCTGATTTCCTTTGTTGCTCGTTCTGGGGCTCTGCTCCTTTAAGGTTTGCCTGCTCTCTCCTTTCCTCCCCTCCCCTCGTCTCCGGCACGGATCTTGGAGCTGTTTCTTTGCCTGCAGCTGCGGGGAGGTGCTCTGCCCTGCCCGGCTGCCGTGCCTTCAGATCCTGCTCCCTTTGGGGGAAATAGCCTCGCGCCGAAGCCCTTCAGGTGGCTGAGCGCTAGAGGCGGCACCGCTGACTCGAAAGGACGTGGAGGCGAGCCACGCGGTGCCCGGTTTCCTGCACGGTACGATCAGACAGCGATTGCACAAGTGTTCAGTGGGACTCAGCTCCGGAGCTCAGGTCGGCGCCAGGAACACGCCCGCGGTCCCCCCATTCAGGCTCCACGTGTTGAGGCCTACCACGTGTAGAGCCTACGGGCGGTGATCGCGGAGTCGGCCTCATCCAGTCCTGAAAACCGCAAGTACCTCCCTTAGAGGAAAAAGGAGTGTTAAGATATTTAATTTAGTTTTACCTTAGTTTAATTTCAATTTTTAATTTCAACTTTAAATTTATTTAAAGTTACTTTATCCCAATGTTTATTTCTTGCTTAATTCAAGTTTGACTTCTGTTAGGGCATCTGCTTCAGTTAATCCGGTAGATCTAGTACGGTTTTAAAAACGAAGACAAACTAAGGGTCTCTTACTTTCCTAGGGAGAAATATTGCCTTGGTTTCGGGTGCTCTCAAGAGGAAGCTCCAGCTTTAACCCATGGCATCCAAGCCGCGCTGCCCTTCCTGTGGAACTCGCAGGGGCACCTCCACAGAGGCAGGAATCTGCAGGAGCTGTGCCGCCGTGGCCGCCTCAGTGGAACAGGAAATTAACTTGACCATGTTACAGCCCTCCCAGGGATCAGGAGACCCTCTAGAAGGGGAAGGGGGGTCCCAGTTCCCTATCTCTACTCCTTCGGATCTGCCCACGCCTCCCCTGCTTCTCCCACCCCCCCCCCTCGAGTACAGGGGGGGCCGGAGAGTTTTTCTCCCCTGACTTCATCCTCTTGCTTCACAAGGCCTACTGCCTGGTAAGCAGGGCCTAGGGGCAGAAGAGGTTGCCCCACCAGTGGAGGACAAATCAGCTAGATCCCTCGGGGCTACCAATCCGGAATCCGGCATCCCTTCTAAGCGCCCATGTCTGGGTGGGGAAGAGCTCCTAGCGTCCCTTTCTCAGGGTACTCCGGAGGAGGATAGCTCGGTTAAGGACTTGGATGAGGAGGAGCTGGAAGAAGGAGAGATCCCGGAAGAAGATCAATCACGGATAGTTAGAGTTTTTCGTCGAGAGGAGCTCCCGGCATTAATTAATGAGTCCCTAAAAGTTCTCAATGTGGCCTCAGACATGCCATCACAGGAAGAGGCGTTGGTGGACCCCTTAATCCAGGCCATTAGGAGATCCCAGAAGGTTTTCCCTGTCCACAGGGTTGTGCACCAGATGATCCAGGAAGAATGGGACCAACCTGAATCAAGCTTAAGGGGAGTCAGAACCATGTCTCGCCTATACCCTCTTCCAGAGGCAGAGAAAGAGCTGCTGAAATCGTCCAGGGTGGATGCAGCGGTATCAGCAGTTACTAAGAAGACGACTATCCCAGTTGAGGGCAGTTCGGCCTTAAAAGACGCACAAGACAGGAAGTTAGATACGCTCCTGAAACAAGCCTTTGATGTAAGCGCTCTCGCCTTGCAGGCCTCCGTGTCAGGAGCTTGGGTGGCTCGGGCCTGTTTAAGGTGGGCCCAACAGCTCCAGGCAGAGGGCTCTTCGGGCGAGATACAGGCCAACTCGGCTAGGGTGGAATCCGGCGCAGCCTACTTGGCGGACAGTCAGTATGACCTCATCAGAAGCCTAGCCAAGAACATGGCCTCGGTGGTGGCGGCTAGATGTTATCTGTGGCTACGAAATTGGGCAGCTGATGCTTCCTCGAAGACTCGCCTGAGTCGGCTCCCCTTTAAAGGAAAACTCTTATTTGGGGAGGATTTAGAAAAGCTAGTTAAGGACCTGGGTGAGTCTAAGGGAGGCAGACTCCCAGAAGATAGACCAAAACAAGGGCGCCCCCTAGCCCCAGTGCGTACCCAGCCTAGGGACTCGCGGAGATTTCGCCCAGCCAGGTCAAATTCCTTTCCCAGGGGCCGTTTTCCCTCGAAGGGACAAGGTTTCAGAACTTTTCGAGGGGCAGGTCGGGGTTTTGGGGCATCCTCCTCCTCCTCCTTCTCGGGACCTAGAAAACAACAATGAGATGACGGGGGTCCAGGAGGAAGGGCGGCCGGTAGGCGGTCGCCTGAGGCTGTTTCTTCCTGCCTGGTCCCCTGTCACGTCCGATCAATGGGTCCTAGAGGTGATCAGAGAAGGTTATGCTCTCGAATTTGCAAAACAAATACTTCCAGCATTTGTTCAGTCTCCCTGCGGTTCTTCGGCAAAGAGGGCGGCAATAGAGGCAACTCTTGTCCGTCTTACAGCTCTAGGGGCGGTGGTCCCAGTACCACCAGACCAGTGCGGCTCTGGTCGGTACTCGATTTACTTCGTAGTACCAAAAAAGGAAGGATCCTTTCGACCAATCCTGGATCTAAAACAGGTCAACCGCTGCCTCAGGGTGCCACACTTCCGGATGGAGACCCTACGTTCAGTCATAGCGGCCGTGAGGGGAGGAGAGTTCCTAACGTCCCTCGATTTGACAGAAGCCTACTTGCATATCCCGGTCAGGAAGTCCCACCAACAATTCCTGAGATTCGCAGTACCAAGAGGCCACTTTCAGTTCCAGGCCCTACCCTTCGGCCTAGCTACGGCTCCCAGAACGTTCACCAAGGTAATGGTGGTAGTGGCGGCCTTCCTCCGGAAGGAGGGAATATTAGTGCACCCCTACTTGGACGATTGGCTGATCCGAGCGAAGTCGGAAGAGGAAAGTCATTCGGCGACGACCAGAGTGATCCAGGTTCTAGAGGAATTGGGGTGGGTCATCAACCGGGCAAAGAGCAGGATGACTCCCTCTCAGGAACTCGAGTACCTCGGAGCAAGATTCGACACCCACAGGGGCAGAGTATTCCTGTCTCGGTCAAGATCAAGGGAGCTAAGGCTTCTAATCACGCAGTTTCTATGCAGACAAAATCCCTCGGCGTGGCATTATCTTCAGGTCCTGGGAACTATGGCGGCGGCGATAGAGGTAGTGCCATGGGCCAGGGCCCACATGCGACCGTTGCAGCGGGCGCTATTACGTCGATGGTCTCCGCAGCATCAGCCTCTCTCAATGCAGTTACCTTGCGCTCCGCGGACCAAACAGACCCTCCACTGGTGGCGATGCCCGAGGAATCTGGACCGCGGAATGCCCCTCGAACCTCATCAGTGGTTACTATTGACGACGGATGACAGCCTGACAGGCTGGGGAGCGCACTGCGAGGACAAGTTCGTCCAGGGCCGCTGGACACAGTTGGAATCACAATGGCCCATCAACAGACTGGAATTGCGGGCCGTCACCCTGGCACTCAAGGCGTTCAAGGCCTTAGTGCAAGGAAAAGCAATTCGCGTTCTCTCCGACAATGTCACCGCGGTGGCCTACATCAACCACCAGGGAGGCACCAGCAGTCCCGCCTTGGAGAAGGAGGCAGACACTCTTTTCCAGTGGGCGGAGACCCGGCTGCTGGCACTTTCAGCTCAGCATGTGGCGGGCGAGGACAACGTCACAGCAGACTTCCTCAGCAGGTGCAAGATAGACCACGGAGAGTGGGAACTAGAACAGGAGACCTTCGACCAGATAGTGGCCCGTTGGGGTCGCCCTGTCATGGACCTCATGGCACGGTTCGCTACAGCCAAGGTAGACAGATTCTTCAGTCGAAGGAAGGAACGAATGTCCGAGGGCTTAGATGCCCTGTCACAAAAGTGGCCTTCGGAAGGTCTTTTCTCTATGTATTCCCTCCTTGGGCCCTGATCGGAAAGGTTCTCCAGCGGGTGGAGTCTCACCAGGGCTTGGTAATCCTCATAGCTCCGGATTGGCCTCGCCGCCCCTGGTATGCGGATCTGGTGAGGATGGTCGCCGACCTACCTTGGCGGCTCCCTTACAAAAGGGACCTGCTGAGGCAAGGCCTGGTTCGGATGCCTCACGTGGATCGATTCTCGCTTACGGCCTGGCTATTGAAAGGGCGCGGCTCCTAAAACGAGGCTATTCAGGAGCAGTAATCTCGACGCTGTTGAAGGCTAAGAAGCGCTCGACCTGTCTATCTTATGTAAGGGTTTGGCGCATCTTCGAAGCATGGTGTGCAGAGCACCGTCGGAAACCCCTTTCAGCCTCTGTCCCGGAGGTTCTGGAATTCTTGCAAGCAGGATTTGATAAAGGTCTGGCGCACAGCTCCTTGCGGGTCCAGCTGGCGGCAATCGCTTGCTATAGAGGCAAGGTCCGTGGCAAACCCTTAGGGGCACACCCGGACGTCTCCAGGTTCCTAAGAGCGGTTAGTCGGCTGCGTCCTCAACGGAGGTCGGTCATCCCCCCTTGGAACCTTAACTTAGTGCTAAATGCCTTGATCGGGGAACCCTTTGAGCCAGTAAAGAGAGCCTCCTTAAAGGATTTAACCCTAAAGACAGTGTTTCTAGTCGCCATCTGCTCAGCCAGGAGGGTTTCGGAATTACAGGCGCTGTCTTCTCAGCCCCCCTTCCTGACCTTCCTCAAGGACAAAGTGGTTCTGCGCACAGTCCCTTCTTTTTTGCCCAAAGTTATCGCTCCCTTTCATGTGAACCAGAGTGTTACCCTGCCGGTCTTCTCGGCCAAGGGACAGGAAGGTAGGGATAGCAAACTGCGTCTCCTAGACGTCCAGAGGGTCTTGAAACGTTACCTCTCTTGCACAGCGCCATTCCAAAAGTCCGACTGACTGTTCATTCAGTTCGGGGGTCCGCACAAAGGTGAGGCGGCGGCCAAGGCCTCGATCTCCAGGTGGATCAGAGAGGCGATTGCCTTCGCCTACATCCTGAAGGGGAAGCAGGTGCCAGTGGGGCTGCGGGCCCACTCCACTCGGGCTCAGGCTACCTCTTGGGCGGAATTCAGCCTTGTTCCTCCGCTGGATATTTGTAGAGCAGCGACTTGGTCATTGCTGCATACCTTCACCAAGCACTATAGACTGGACGTGCAGAGTTCAGCGGACACTTGGTTCGGTCTAGCGGTTCTTCAGTCCGGTATGCCGGATCCCACCCAGGGTTGAACTGCTCTGGTACATCCCAGAAGTAAAGGGACTGGACTGGAGCGACGATAAGGAAATAGTAATTAGATCTTACCTGCTAATTAGTGTTCCTGAAGGAACGACAGTCCAGTCCCTGATCCCACCCGGTTCGGCAACCGTTAAGACCTCGGTTTCATTGAAGAGCATCGGACCGAGCGTAGGGCCGGTTCGGCAGGAAGGAGAGCAGGAGAAAGCCGGCTCGGGTAGAAGCAGTCATCTCCTCCGTCCGTTGCCATGCCTCCTCTCCTTCCCCTATATTTTCAAAAAAAAAAAAATGCCTGTTGAATAGGTTTTTTGAGGTTTTATATTATGTTACGTTATGTAGGTTTTGAATGGAAGTTCGTTAGGTCTGCTTTTTCAATCGAATACTGGAGTTGGTGGGTGGTCCCAGTGGTATTTATACCGCTCCATCCCCAAAAAGGTTGGGCTCAGCCTCCAAGCTGCTGGAAGGGTTGCGTAACCCAGAAGTAAAGGGACTGGACTGTTGTTCCTTCAGGAACACTAATTAGCAGGTAAGATCTAATTACTATTTACCTGGCAATTGTTGTCCTTGAGGAACTCCAGTTCAGTCCTCCATCTCTGGGTTGTGTACCTCCTCCTGCAGCATGGAGACTGGACAAGTCAAATTTGTGACATCACTGGATACATGCTGGTGGTCTTCTCCCATCATCCTCCAGTGAACTATTGACAAAGCAGACTCAATGGAGCAACAGATAAGTAGCTAAAGCATTAATTATCATTCTAAACTTAATCTTTATTTACATTCTTTTATATACTGCGCTATTCTGCATCAGTGCGGTTTACATTGAACAAACTAAAATTACATTGAACAGGGCATTATAATTTGGAGATAACTATTTTACAGGGAACATGGGCTATGGAGGGTTAAGTGGCTTGCCCAAGACCACAAGGAGCACCTGTGGGACTAGAAACCCCAGTCCTTCCGGCCCAAGGTTGCTGTCCTCTAGTGGGATTTGAACCCCCGACCTTCTGGCCTGAGGTACCTTGCCCCAACCACTAGGCCACTCCTCCACTCCAACTTTTAACACCAAAATCCCCTAAAATAAAGAGGAAAGCAACCACCTCCTTGATCCGGTCCACTCCCCCCCCCCCCCCCCCCCAGATCGGAGTAAGAGAGCCAGAAGGAGGGAAGACCAAAGAAGGTCAGAGAAAGAAAAGATACCACCACGATCTCTGGCATATCAAACCTATTATCCTCGTAGTGACCGAAGGCCCTCTCCAAACTGAGGAACCACCTCTGCATAACTCATCCCCGGGTGGGATTGAGGACTGAACTGGAGTTCCTCAAGGAACAACAATTACCAGGTAAGTGTAATTTCCATTTTCCTTATCGTTCCTCCAGTTCAATCCTCCACCTCTGGGATGTAACAGAGCAGTAATCATTGGGAGGGACCTTTCCAGCCGAAATGCAGCACCGCTGACTCTCGAAACAGGTATCACTCGCCACCTGAACATCCAGACGATGGTGCTGACTGAAAGTATGGAGGAACAACCATGTCGCCACTCTGCCAATCTCCACCGGCGGAATCAAACTATGCACTGCCCAGGAAGTAGCTTGCCCTCTAGAAGAGGAAGCCTGAAGTCCCCAGGACGCCTGGTGTCAAAAAAAAAATAAAAAAAAAAAATTCTGATGCTGTTGCCTCTCGGATCCAACTATATATTGAAGCTTTGGCTGCCACTTCACCTTTTCATGGACCCCCGAAAGAACGAACAAACCGACTATCGGAAGGCCTCCGATACTTATAAGAGTGGACGCAGAGCCCTCTTACCAACCAACGCAGACTGAAGTGGCACATTCTCCTCTGAGGATCCCAGAACTGGGAATGAGACTGACTGATTCATGAGAAAGGAGAGCTACTTTGGGCAAAAAGAATGGAACTGTTCGCAAAACCACCTTTTCCCTAAAAGGGACAAGAGCAGTTCTAGACAAGACCAGGCCTGCCAGCTCGACACTCGGCGAGCCGAACAAATAGACACTAAGAGTACTGCTTCTAAAATCAAATCCTAGGCTGAAGCCTGACGCAAGGGCTCCGAAGGTTCTCTAATCAAAGCCCCCATGCCCAACATTGAGATCCCGCGGAGGGGCCACCATTGTGCGAGAAGACCGTAGCCTGCAACAAAAAAACACGAGCATCGACCTGCCTGAGACATACGGAGAGGACCCCGGGCCAACAGACTTGCCGTTGCAGGTAATTGCTAAGGCTTCCTGTCCAGCAGCTTGACAGGTCAGCACCCCACGAACGCCTCGGCCCATCTGGTGAAAGTCATGGTTGCATCCGAGCCTTGACGCTCTCCGACATTCTCTCTCGTTTTCCATTGTAAAAACTATTCGCCTTGGCCAAAGAACGGTCGCCATGATAACCATGGAACCCCACCAGATGACTATCTGTGCGAACACTTTTGGATGAAGCTGCCGCTCTCCAGCATCCACCCGGACTCTTCTGAGAAAATCCGCCATCACCGTATCTGATCCTGTAAAGCGTTCTGCCAAAGACACCTGCAGTCGAGGCTACACCAAGAGGAACAGTGCCTCAGATTCCTTTTGCATGGCTGCACTACCTGTGCCCCCCTGCCGGTCTAGGGCAGCCCCTGTTACGAAAATGTCGAACAGCACTCGTCCTGCCCGATCCTTCACTTCGGATTCGAACGCTTGAGGCGCCAGGGCTACTGCCTTCAGTTTCAACAATCAGTCGACCAATGGACCTCTTGTTCGCTCCAAACGTTATATGCGAAAAAATCCTTGCATTCCTCTTCGTCTCTCCAGGCCACTCCAGGAAATGTAGGGTTGTCAGCCCCCTCCAGCAGCTGAGGACTGAAAAGTTGGAGTCTTGCTGACATGCTATCTATCTCCCCCTAGTGCCAGAGACTCTGTTTCCAGTCCTCAACAGCTGGATAGGACAGGGTTTTTTTTCACTAGCTCCCTTTAAGAAAGCACAGTGAGGAGAGATTAACAAAAAAAAAAAAGGGGGGGATCTGATGTCCAGGAGGATCTGGTGTGCCCTAGCAGGGCAATAAGTCCAGGGGTGTAAAAATATATCTGCTTGAGGATCAGAAATGGAAGGACAGCAGAGGCAGAGCCTGCCTCGTGGAAAACGGAGACGCCGGGTCTGCCCACATAGAGAAGTGTCTGGGAGCCCCAGATCACTCTTTGGCCTCCTCCTCCTCCTCCATTAATTGTTTTTAGACCTCGCTAGTAGCGAGGGAGGGAGCGTTATAGGGCTCAACGGTGGAACGGCAGGTAAGCGGGGAATCAGTTGTTCGGCGGCGGTGTTCCCATCGGTCAGGCTTCTCTGGCAGTTGTGTTTTTCAGTTTTGTAGCGCATGCTGCTGATCGTGGTGGGCCGCGCTCAGTGTGGAAGTGGCCGGGGAGTAGCTGGACCGGGGCTTTGTCACTCCTGTTTTCATCAGGGGAGTTCGCTCCAGCGGGACTCAATGGAGGAAAAAGCATTAGTGGCAGCGGCAGGAGTGGTCCAGACGTGGCGAAGAAGGCGGGAACGGCAGCCATGTTGCAGGTGGCTGCTGTTTCTCCTGCTCTGACTAAAAAATCAGGCAAAAGTAAAACTAAGTCAAAAAAGACTTTGCCGGCAACATTAGCACTGCAGGTCTCTTTGTCTGGGCTAAAGGAAATATCTGAGCCATTGTTTTCAGCAGATTTTATTTTGGAATTGCACAAGGCTTATTGTCTAAAGAGGTCACTCTCAGAGCAGGGGATCTGCACCTAGATCATCAGGGCTCCAAAGAACGGAGTTTCCTGCGGGGGAGGATCCTGGTGAGGGTCCCTCTCAGTTAAATCTAGAGTTAGAGCATGGTCCAGACTGGTTTAGCCAGTCAGCAGAGCTCTCGGCAGGAGAGGACGGAGAAATCCTCTCAGATTCAGGACAAGATCCCTGGGCTGGGGACTTAGAAGAAGGGAAGATCATTCCAGGGGAAGATCCCAATATGTTCAGGGTGTTTCGCAAGGAGGAGCTGGGAGCTCTCATTGCGCACACTTTGGAACCACTAGAAGATCCTCTGCTTCAGGGGTTTAAGGTGGAGCAGAGGTGTTTTCCAGTTCATACAGTGATCAAGCAGATGGTGGAATCGGAATGGGAGTGTCCCGAGGCTTCCGGGGAAGTAGGGCTATGAGTCGGCTGTACCCGGTACCACAGGAGGAGAAAGACTTGCTGCGCATGCCAAAGTGGATGCCTTAGTTTCCGCTGTGACACAAAAGCCCACTATTCCGGTGGAAGGGAGCACAGCTCTTAAGGATATTCAGGACCGCAAATTGGAATCCATCCTCAAGCAGGTCTTTGAGACTAGTGCTCTTTCCCTGCAGGCCTTGATTTGTGGGGCTAATGTAGCTAGAGCTTCCATTCAGTGGCTCCAGGGCGAAAGGTCGCCAGGAGAGGAGATGGTCTTCCATGAAGGTGCTAAATTAGAGTCAGCGTCCGCTTACTTGGCTGACACGTTTTATGACATTGTGAGGATTGCAGCTAAGTCTATGGCCTCTGTGATTGCTGCTCGTCGATTCCTCTGGCTGAAGAATTGGGCAGCGGACACATCCTTGAAGGCGCAGCTTAGCAAGCTCCCATATAAGGGCAAGCTGCTCTTTGGGGAGGCCTTGGAGAAGATCGTTAAGGATCTAGCGGACTCCAAGGGAGGACGGCTCCCGGAGGACAAGAACGCGATTTCTGCAGATTTTGGGCATCCAGGTATACTCCATATCAGAGAGGGTGTTTTATGGCCAGAGGACAGCCCTTTCGAGGAGTGCGGGGTTTTGGCAGTGGGTATTTCTCCTCTCAGCCAAAGCAGTAAAAAAAAAACCACATTGAAGTCAGGGAGGCCCAGTCGGAAGTCCCAATAGGAGGACGTTTGCAGGAGTTCTATTCCATCTGGGTGAACATAACAGATCAGTGGGTGCTCGAGATAATCCGCGACGGCTATGCTCTAGAATTCTATCAGTCACTAAGAGAAGCGTTTGTGACGTCGCCCTGGAAGGCGTCGAACAAACAAAAGGCTGTACAAGAAACGCTACAGTGTTTGCTGCAGCTGTGTGCGGTGGTTCCTGTGCCGCAAGAGCAGTATGGGTTCGGCCGATACTAGCGGAGTCTCCCTTTGAGCCTATGGCGTCAGTAAGTTTGAGGGAACTGTCCTGGAAAACGGCTTTCCTAGTGGCATTGTGTTCGGCAAGGAGGATTTTGGATCTGCAAGCGCTTTCGTGCAGAGAACCGTTTATACAATTTTTGGCTGAAAATGTGGTGCTCCGTCTGGTGCCTTCCTTTCTACCGAAGGTGGTTTCCCGGTTTCATTTGAATCAGTCTATTTCGCTTCCGACTTTTCAGAGTCTTGGGAAAGCTGGAACAGATCGTTCCCTTCGGAGATTGGATCTTAGAGTGCTCCACCGATACCTTGCAAGGACGGTGTCGTTTTGTAAGACGGATTGCTTGTTTGAGATCTTTGGGGTGTCACGTAAGGGACAAGCGGCCTCTAAGGCCTTGATTGCCCGATGGGTGAAACAGGCTATAGGGGCAGCATATTTAGCGAGAGGTAAGGTACCTCCTCGAGGGCTCAGAGCTCATTCGACTCGTAGCCAAGCGACGACTTGGGTGGAGCACGCGCTGGTGCCGCCGGTGGATATTTTGTCGAGCGGCGACATGGTCTTCTCTACATATCTTTGCAAGGCACTATCGATTGGATGTTCAGGCTAGGGAAGACGCAAGGATTGGGGCCTCAGCTATCTTAGTGGGGTTGGCGGGTCCCTCCCAAGTTTAGGTACTGCTCTGGGCCAGTCCAGGAAATGTAGGGATGTACTGGAGAGATGACGAGGAAGGAGAAAGTAGACCTTACCTGCTAATTGTCTTTCCTTGAGTTCTCTCCAGGCCAGTCCAGGGCCCACCCTATTGATTCGTGCAAGTTCTTTTTGCTATGATTGTTTCTTCTGAGAGTTTCTGTCAGGCAGTCATATGCTGGTTCTGGAGGACTCATGGAGGAGCGACCTGGCACTCGGTTTTCCTCAAGGTGGGCGTGGGCCGGCTTTGCCTTTGGAGTGCTCTTCTGTGGACAGGGGGAAGAGTAGCAGGCGTTCTCTGGAAGAATTAAGGGGACTACTTCAGTTGGTCCATATTAGGAGTTTATGGTTCCAGTTTATTTTTCAAGTTTGTTTTGGAAGTTTGTTTTTTTTTTTCCCCACGGTTTAGTCAGGGCAGAGTTGAAGTTAGTATTGTGCTGCTTTGTCAATAGAAGACTGAGTCTCTGGCACTAGGGGGAGATAGTGTCAGCAAGACTCAAGCTTTTCAGTCCTGAGCTGCTGGAGGGGGCTGACAACCTACATTTCCTGGACTGGCCTGGAGAGAACTCAAGGAAAGACAATTAGCAGGTAAGGTCTAATTTCTCCATGGTCTCCCCAGCCTGCAATACTCGCATCCGACAACATTGGGAGCTACTGCGGAAGTTCCAGCGCCGTGCCCGCCGCAAGATCTCCTGGGACTAGCTCCCCTGGGAAGGGATTGCCTGACCTGCGCTGTACAGGGGAGACGTTTGTTCAGAGAATCGTTCTGGAGCGAACATCGTGGTAATGAGGAGCTTTGTGGGGAGTGCATGCGGGCTGGCCCACGGAATTACCTCCAGAGTTGCTGCCACTGTCGCGAGTAGCTGAAGATAGCTCCAAGCCGGTGGCCCCGGATCTGCTAGAAACTTGCCTACTAGCTGCTGAAGTGCCTGACCTATCTGCTCCCGGCGAAACACTGTTCTCCCTTAGAAGTCGAACCGTACCCCCACGCACTCCAGGACTTGAAACTGACTACATGACTATTGAGCGCTTAGACTACCCAGCTGAGAGCCAGAAGAATTCTCTTTTTTTTTTTTTTACTATGCTGCTCATAACCCGGATGCTCTCGGTCCTAGACTTTGTTCGACTCAGCTAATCGTCGAGGCAAGGGCGGTAGTACAAACAAATCCAGAACTAGGATGCCTTCTTTCTGCGGAGCAGTCGCCACCATCCCCAAAACCTTGGAGAAGATACTCGGGGCTATTGCCGAACCGAAGGGTAACACTTGAAACTGAAAATGTCCCCATGGGAAGACAAACCTTAAACTTCTGATGTGCTGCCCTTATCAAAATGTGTAAGTATGCTTCCGTAAATTCCAGGGATGTTAAGAACTCCCCCTACGGGACTGCCAGCACTACCGATCACTACGGTTCCATTCAAAAAAGAGATGCTCAGGTACAGCTATTTACTTCCCTGGGATCTAGAAGTGACAGAAGACCATCTTTCTTAGGAACCATGAAATAAGTAGAGTAGTGCCCGATGCCGAAAAATCCCTACGGGTCTGGCACAACCACTCCTAACTGCAAGATACGATCCCAAGCTTGCCGCATTGCGGACGTTCTCCATAACACTTTGCAAGGGGACAGAAGAAACAAATCCAGCACTGGGTGAGTAAATTCTAGGGAATACCCTCGCGTATTACCTCTAACACCCATTGCTCTTCCGTTATCTGGGCCCCGGCAGACAAACTCCCGAAGACTTTGTCCTATCGAGTGACCTGCCACTTGTGCCTGCCTTGCTTCAGTGTGGTTTTCGGGCAGTTGCAGAAGAGGTAGGCAAGGCTCCCCTTCCTGCTCCTTGAGAGCTCTGTAACCCCTGAGCTCTGGAAGCAAATGTACCTCATTGGGGCACTCCCAACCGAGTGGTTACTCGCTGACCCATAGACAAATGGGAGGAACCACTTGCTTTCTAACTGCGTACATGCCTTGCATGCAGGCACCTTCTGTGTTCCCAAGAACTGTAGGTGCTACAAATCCTATATGCAGGTTTTTGTTTTGTGTGTTTTTTTAAACACATCCCATTGTAGTAGTCGATCCAACACTTACTTGGTGTACTGCCACCATTTATTGCCACCCTCTGCCAGGCGGAAACACGAGTATCAGACTGGCTGTGCCAACTCCAGTGCATAACCTTCTCGGATCATTTCTAGCACCCATTCATCTGGCGTCATGTGGCCCAGGCAGATAAACTTTCGAAGCCGTCCCTCCAACCGGTTGGCTTCCCATCGGAGGAAACTGCACAAGGAAATACGCACGATCAAGCATATGTCCAAGGCTCACAACTAGACCTCAAAGCCCCCATGGACTTCACTCCGAGAGGGGTATAAAACAGATGGTAATAGGTCTTTTCCCCCTTAGGGGAGCCGCCTAGAAGAGAAGTGGTCCATTGATGAACTGTCTTTCATTCCAAAAGAGTCCTACCTGACCCAATATACTCAACTACTGCTCCCAAGAAAAAGCAAGAACCAAAGTCCAAAGACCTGTATGCCATAAACATTTCGGTATCCAGGAGATGGCCGAATGTGGTATGGAACTGCTAGAAGCAATCTAACAGCAGTAATGAAATTCAAAACAGACAAGTGTCAGACGACACATTCGTCCCTAAACTATTCTTTCATGCAGCCATCAGACCCGTCATGAACTGAATGAAAAGGAGGAACTTCATCAAGACCTGTCAGCGGATCTAATGCAATATCTGTCTGCAGTTTCAACAAGCCAGGCAGCAGATGCAATCAATAATAACTGGGTGCTGGTCATCAAGCAACCCCCTATTACCATTGCTTGAATCTCGCCTACTTAAAGAAGTTACTAGAGGTCTCCTCCTGCCCCTATCTGATGTTACTCATCAAGGGCTGCATCACCTATTGAACCAGTTAACCCGATTGCTTTCTACTCCGCAGCAAGCTGTGCAACATCAGATCATCATGATGGATGCTGCGTTCCTGTCAATAAAGGTAGCCACCCCGTCTGTGTGTTAAAAATTCTGCTTACATTTTCCATGATCTTGCCAACTATCAATGTAAAAAGTCTCCCTTCTCAGTCATGGGCAGAAGAGTTCCCGGGTTGCCCGGACTATCCTACCCTGAATTAACCCCTCTGTTCTCCAAATTAAAAAGGGTTTGAACTAACAGTGCCAAATAAATGATTCACTGCTGTAAGGATGAACCAGTGATCACACTGTCAGCGAAGCAAGGTGACCACTCTTCACATGAAGGAATAATTAATGGCAAGCAGGCTCTTAATGCCAAAATGTTTTCATACAGGGGACCAAGATCCAAAAGTGTCACTTGATTGGGGCTTTGTGCTTTCAGGTTTAACTCCTGCAGAGAACTCATCTGCTCTGGTTTTCCACATTCTAGTTTGCAAGTATGCAAAAGGTGCACATGTGCTTGTCCTAACTAGCCTTACCTTAGGCCATGCCTATGTAATTGCTAATGTGTACCATTTTTTTTTTCTTTTCTAAACTATAGGCATGTGTCGGCCTACAGCTCCCAAACCTATACTAGCAAGGTTGAACTAATTAATAAGGAAAACACTAGCAAATAACACTAAAGAAACAAAGGAACAAATAAAAGCAACCTTAACTGTGCCTGCCAGTGAGTGCTAAGCTACGCTAAGCCCTGATGTGAGTCGAGCAGTGGCGGGCTGCCATGTGGCAATGCCTGCGGTTACAAAATGGCCATTGCTGTTAGAAGCCCTGAATTGGTGCCAAATACAGTTGCTTCACCACAAAAATATTCTCATCTGGCTCGCTGTCCGCTGATGGCGCAGACCCCCTGCATTAAATCCCCGCTCAACGACTCAAAAAAAACAAACAAAAAAAAAAAAATTCTTACGGAGAGGAAATGTCATCGAACGGAGCAGCCGCATGAGAGCGGAGCTCCGTGGAAGCGAGAGAAAATTGCCTGCAAAAATACATAAAGGAGGACATAAAATGAGCAAAATTAATCCTTGTGAAGGTTGAAGAGGCTGCGGTAGTGTGGGGAGATGAAGAAGGGTGCAGCGGACTTAAAAGGATTCGTGTATAAAAATGCCGTGGGGAGCACCAGAGGGAAGAACAAAATGGCCACGGTGAGCGCTATAAATGCGGAGGAGAGCAAAACGAAGAATGGAGATAACAACCAGAGTGGCGATATGGAGGTTCTGAGAGGGGAGATAAGCTGGTTCAGCACTCTCAGGCAAGACTTAGCTCACTTTAAAACAGAGGCTCAGTCATGGATGGACGAGCTGAGAGCGGATGTGAGAGAGGGGACAGCGTGAGAGTAAAATGGAGGTGCAGGACATTACAATGCAGAGAGCGCAGGAATGAATGGACAATATGGAAATGGAAGCGGAAGATTTGTGGTCCAAAGTTGAGGATCTGGAAAACAGAACAAGAAGAGCAAATATTCGGGTGAGAGGGGTCTCTGAGATTATGGAGAACTTGGATTGTGGAAACTTGGTAGAATGCATATGCAAACACTTAATGGAGGAAGCGGGTCAGGAATGGTTCTCAACTATGTTGGAAGGTAGACCATGCTCATAGAGCACTGGGTCCCAAAAGAGATGGATATACCAGGGACATAATCTCTCGGTTCCATGAGTATTTCACTAAATGTGCTGTAGTAGAGGCGGTGAAGAAGCTTAAGGACTTTAGGTGGAACAACCAGCGAATTGAATTATATACAGACTTGTCAGCTATTACAATGTGGAAACGAAGGGAAATGGCAGCAGTAACTAGAATGTTGAGAGAGAAATCCATCAAATATAAATGGCTATTTCTGTTTGGATTACAATTTTGTATTGAGGGGAGAACGTCGTATGTTAAGACAACAGCAGAAGCAGTCACGGCGATGAAAGAGGCAGGATGGACTGAGATACCGGAAGCGGTGCTACCAAAGCACAATAAAGGGCCGAGACGCCAGATGAGGGAGAGTGAATGGAGAAGAGCAGCACAAGGAGATTGCAGACTGTGCAGGCAAAGACAAAGCAATGGGCCTGTGGTAGAAGGTGATGGATGAAGAGCTGGACAATGTAGCAATAGGGTTATAGTATAAGTTAAATGCGAATGTTATTTATATGTTGGTTGTATGTTGTGGGTATTGTTAAGGAAGGAAAGAGGAGGGGGGAAGAAGGGGAAGAGAAAAAGGGAAAAGGGAATTTGTTCTTTTTTTTTGCTTAAACATACTAAGCGGGCAAAGGCGAAAAAGAGGAGGAAAAGGATAGAGCTTCCTGGAGCGGTGATGAATCATGCCTCAAGGAAGTAGAAGGGAAGGGGTGCTGGAGGATAGAGAGAGGATTTGAGGGAGGGGGGATGAAGGGGGGGAGGGGGGATGAAGGGGGGGAGGGGGCAGAAGGATTTCCAACTGCATAGTAAGGGGAAGGCAGGAGAGGGGGGAACTGTCCAATGGAGAGCTTTAGAATAATGATGATGAATGTAAGGGGGCTAAACTCCCCGATTAAAAAGGCCGAGAATATTCAAGGAGATTAATAGGCTTAAAGGTAACATTATATTTGTACAGGAACCACACCTGAAAAAATGTGATGAATGGAGGGTGACACATAAAAAATTTCAAGAGAAATGATTTGCATCTAATAGGTTGGAATTGAAAAAAGGGGGTGTGGGAATCCTGATGAATGGGTGGATATCATACTCGGAGTGCGTGGTGCACCAAGATAGAGGGAAGGTATATCATAGTTAAACTAAGGATTAAAGAACACATGTACACCCTGGTAAATGTGTATGGGCCAAATTTGAGCCAAGGGATATTTTATGATAAATTGAATGGTCTGATGGAAAAAGTTGCAGAAGGACAAATAATTATGGGGGGGGACACTTTAATTTAACAGTTAACCCGGATATAGATAACTCCATGGAAAAATGGATGGGGAATGCTAAAAGTAGGAGGTGTTTGAAGGAGTTGAGTAAATATTTGGGAGTGGTAGACGTTTGGAGGGAGTTGAAGGGGAGGGAAAAAATATTTACATTCTTCTCACCAGTTCATCACTCATTTTCTAGAATAGATATGATATGGGTGTCCAAATCTTTAGTGGCAAAGGTGGAAGAGTGTGAGACTGGGGAGAGGACGTGGTCCGATCATGCGCCAGTGTGGATGGAAATTAAGCTGGGAGGTGCGGGAAGGAAGAGTAGGGGGTGGACACTGAATGAGTCCCTTCTGGAGAATTTGGAAACAACGCAACAGATAAGGGGGAAAATAAAACACTATTTGGAGGAGAATGACAGGGACGGATGCCGGATTGGAACCTTATAGGAATGCTTGAAAGTGGTGATAAGAGGGGATTTAATATCCATAGGTGCATATGTGAAAAAAGTCAAAAGGAGGCCTTAAGGGTGAAGATCAGGGAGTTAGAGAGTTTGCAAATACAAGGAAAAACTGAGAAGGCACTAAATCAGGAATTAAATAGGGTAAAGAGGGAATTAATTGAATTAGAATTAATGGAGATAAAACATGCACAGGATATTTTAAAGCAACAATTTTTTGAATTGGGTAATAAGCCGAGTCGTCTGTTGGCGCATACTCTGAAACAGCATCAGAATAGGAATTATATAACTAAAATAAGGGATGCAAAAGGGAAGGAAGTGAGGCAGATGGAATTAATTCAGCAGAGCTTTGTGGAATTTTATAAACAATTTGTATACGGATGAGACTAATAAGGTAGGGGAAACAATTGATCAATATTTACAAATGAATCTAACAAGACTAAAAAGGGAAGAAAGAGAACAGCTTTCCAATCCCATAGAAGAAAAAGAGGTGGTGGAGGTGATTAGGGGACTCCCATCGAATAAGGCACCGGGGATGGATGGGTTTTCGAATAAGTTTTTTATAAAACCTTGTGGTATGTGGGTCTCTGACAAGACTTTTTAATGCCTTTTAAGGAAGGTGAGCCCATCCCAGAAACAATGCGGACGGCAGGGGTTACCATCCTGCCTAAAGAGGGGAAAGATCCCAGTCTATGTGGATCCTATAGACCCATATCCCTTTTAGAAACGTATTTTAAAATATTTACTAAAGTTTTGGCAAATAGGCTACTCCAGTTTATGCCTAAATTGGTGCATGAAAATCAATCTGGCTTTGTTCCTGGGCGTCATACAGTGGATAATATGCGGAAAGTGCTATATGGAAAGGGAGGAATGGGGGAGAGCAGATGATATTATTGGCGATCAATGCTGAAAAAGTGTTCGATCGAGTATCCTGGCCCTTTTTATTTAAAGTGCTAGAACGAATGGGGATTGAGGGAAATTATTTGAAATGGATTAAAGCTATCTATGCCCAACCAATGGCAAGGATACGGGTCAATGGGGAATACTCAGAGCTGTTTGCATTGTATAGAGGGACCAGGCAGGGGTGCCCTCTATCCCCGATGCTATTTGTGCTCTCGATGGAGCCGCTAGCTCAGAAGGTGAGAGAATGTATGGAAATCCATGGGGTAAAATGGAAAAACCTGGAAAGCAAGATATCTCTTTTTGCAGATGATCTGCTCTTTATATTGACTAAACCACGGGAATCCCTAGTGGAGTTAAACAAGCTGCTAAGGGAGTTTGGAGATTATTCGGGTTTCAAAATCAATGCCACAAAATCGGAAATATTGAATATTTCGGCAGGGGGGTAGACCTGCAGGCAAAGATAAAAGCTGAATTCCCCTTCCGATGGGCTAAGCGTAGTATTAGATAGTTGGGAATATATTTAACATCTCGAGAGTCCAAGCTGCTTAAAGAAAACTATGTGAGGATGGAAAAAAATCATAAAAAAAGAACTAGAAGAGTGGAAGAATAAAACATCATGGATGGGGAGGATCTCGGCTATAAAAATGATGGCTTTGCCTAAATGGTTATCTCTTTATGAACCTCCCGATAAGGGTATCAAAGGTGTATATTGGAAAAATGCAGAGGATTATTATGCAGTTTGTGGGAGGGGGAAAGAAAAATAGGGTGGCAGCAAGGATATTGATGAAACAGAGGGAGCATGGGGAGATGGCTGTGCCGAACATATTAAAATATTGGGAAGCAGCACAAATGTGTGCTATTGTGGAATGGGGGGCGGAGGAACCAAAGGAATGGGTGCAGATGGAATCAGAAGACATAGGAGGAAGGATAAGTAATTATGTGTGACTACCGAGGAAGGCAAAAAAAGGATACTCAGGTACAAAGCTCCCTACGAGTGTGGAATAAGTGGAGAAGCATATGGTTGGGGGAAAATGGAATCTCAAGGTTAGTACCTATTCTGGGGAACCCGGACTTTCCGCCTGCACTGGGGAAGAATATCTTTGAGAAATGGGAAAAGAAGGGGTTACGAAGGGTAGGTCAAATGTTGGAGAGTAAGAAAATAAAGGAGTTTGAACTGGTGGAGTTGTATCAGCTGGATGAGAAAGATGTATATTGCTATATGCAGATTAGCCATTACATTCGACATAGGATTGTACCGGAAATTAAGGGAGAACTTACTGGAGTGGAGAAGTTTTTTTTGATGGATCAAAAGAAGGCGGCCCTGGCTATCTTTTACCGGCTGATGGCTCGGGAGACAGGAAGGGAAATCTATCAAACCTGGGAGGCAGAATTGGGAGTACAGTGGGGGGAGGACTCAATATGGGAACACATACATTTGAATAGATACAAGGGGGGGGGGTTATAATGTCTCAAATTAATGAAAAAACGGACAACATGACATGAGGGAATGTTATAACAAATGTGTTTATATAGTGGAAGGGAAACTGGGTGAGATGTAAGTTGTATTGTTTATGAATATTTGTTGTGGTGTTTAAAAATATAAATTAAAAAAAAAAATTCTTACTGTGCCTCGCACCGCTCCAGCTCGCGTGGCACCGCTCCACACAGAAGCGAGTGGCCAGCCGCAAAGCGAGCTCATCTTTCTCCTGCCCCTCGCCCCGACGCAGCGCGGCAGCTCGGGACCAGCAGAGAAGCACATTGTGTGCTGCAGGGCTCCCCTCCATACAGTCAAGGAGGGGAGAGCTGCCCGGGGAATCTGGACCACTGCACCAATAACTAAAGAAAGAAAGTAGACAGACAGCGGTCAGATCAAACCCTGCTACAGGTTTCCTGTGTATCTTTGTTTGTTTGTTTTTTTTTTTAGTCACCAGAAAAATAAATTAAATTAAATCATGGAGATCAAACCAAATTTAAGCCTTAAACCAAAGAGCTATCCTAACTGCTCCTTATCTTTCCTTTTAGTGAGCCCAGTACCTAGGCTCACTATGTCGTCCTGCTGCATGGAGACTGGACACACTGGAGGATGATGGGAGAAGACCAGCAGTATGTATCCAGTGATGTCACGAATTTGACTTGTCCAGTCTCCATGCTGCAGGAGGAGGTACACAACCCAGAGGTGGAGGACTGAACTGGAGGAACGATAAGCAACACATTTTTCCCAAGCTACTCGGGGATGTATTTACTGAGTAAATATAACATAAAATATTGCATACTGGGTCAGACCAAGGGTCCTTCAATCCCAGTATCCTGTTTCCAACAGCAGTCAATCCAGGTCAAAAGTACATGTCAAGTTCCCAAAAAAGTACAGATTCCATGCTGCTTTTCCCAGGGGTAAGCAGTGGATTTCTTTGGTCATCTTTAATAAAGTTTTATAAACTTTTTTTTCCAGGAACTTGTCCAAACATTTTAAACCCATTTACACTAACAGTTCTTGTTACATCCTCCAGTTACAATTCCAGAGTTTGTGTCAAATGAAAAGTCTCCAATTAGTTTTAATGCGCGCTACATTATAACTTCATTGCATGTCCTCTAGTCTTTCTACCTTTTTGAAGAAGTAAACAACTGATCTGTTTACCCATTCCAGTCCATTCATTGTTTTATAAGCCTCTATAATATTTCCCCTCAGCTGTCTTTTTTCCAAGTTGAAGAGCCCTAACCTTTTCAGCCTTTCCTCGTAGTGGGGGGTAGCCTTCCATCCCCTTTATCATTTTGGTGGCTCTTCTCTGTACCTTTTCTAATTCTGCTCTATCCTTTTTAAGATACGGTGACCTGAATTGCACACAATATTCAAGGTGCGGTCGCACCATGGAACAATACAGAGGGTTTATACTAACATTGGTTTTATTCTCCATTCCTTTCCTTATGATTTCTAGCATTCTATTTACTTTCTTGGCTGTTGCTGCTTGTGCACACTGTTGCAAGGGTTTATTTCTTTTCCTAAAGTTAAGGTTAGAAAAGAAAAGAATATCAAGTAAAGCAGAGAGAAATCAGGAAGACAAAAGCAAGGGCAGAAGAGACCATGGTAGATGTTAAGCAAGACGACAAGACTTTTTCTTCAGGTGTGTCCAAAAAGAGAGAGAGGCTAGGGTGCAATTCTAAAACTGCGAAGGATGCTGAAGACCGATATGGGGAAAATGACAAGGAAAAAGCAGAAATGCTAAACACATACTTTTGTGAATGCCAAACTGAAGCGAGACCACAGAACTTGCAAAAGTGAAGAATGTTTTAACAGATCCCTGGAGACAGGTGATGTTCCACATGATTGGAAAAAGGCAGGTTTGGTTCCTCGTCACAAAAATGGCAACAAAGTATTACTGGGCAACTACAGGCCAGTAAGGTTCATCTCACTGGTGAAAAAAAGTAATGGAGATGCTGCTGAAGGATGGGATTAGAAAGCTTTTTACAGCCCAATGGGTTACAAAATACAAAACATAGTTTTACCAGAGGCAATGTGCCAAATGAATCAACTTGATTTCTTCAATTGGGTGGCTAGAGAACTAGGCAGAGAGTGCATGCTGTATGAGATGTATTTTGGATTTTGGCAAAGCCTTTGATTATGGTTCCCCCTAGAGTGAGGGGCCTGGGGGATGGGTTTCAGGGTAGTCAACTGGATTAGAAATTAGTTGGCTGATTAGACTAAAGAGGGTTGTGGATGAGGGTGAAAGGGGATAAATGTAAGTGTAATATGCAGAAATATATTTCTTTACGGAAAGAGTGGTAGATGTGTGGACCCAGTGGAGGTAGTAGAGACGAGGACAGTATCTGAATTCAAGAAAGCATAGGAAAAACACAGAAGAAACATAGGCCATGTGGTCTTTTTCTGCTGTAATGTTTCTATCTAGTCTGCCCTTCCATATCAACTATTGCAATATTCCCCTCTTTTTCCTTTAGAGATCCTCTGTTTGTCCCATGCTTTTTTGAATTCAGATACTGTCCTAGTCTCCACCACCTCCACTGGGAGACTATTGCACACATCTACCAATCTTTTTCCCTAAAGAAATATTTCTGCATATTACTCCTGAGTCTATCCCCTTTCACCCTCATCCTGTGTCTCCTTGTAGCAGAGCTTGCTTTGTCAAAAGAGGTTCTATTGTGCATTTACGCCTTGGAGATATTTTAAGAGTCTGTCATATCACCTCTATCCTGCTTTTCGTCTGAAGTATATATATATTAAGATTCTTAAGTCTCTCCTCCTATGCCTTATAATGAAGACTGCTAACCATTTTAATAGCCACCCTCTGCACTGACTCCAACCTGTTTATATCCTTTTGAAGGTGTGGTTTCCAGAATTGCACACAGTACTCCAAATGAGGTTGCACCAAAGACTTATACAGAGGCACCATTGCCTTCTTTCTTCTGCTGGCCATTCCTCTCCCTATGCACCCAAATATCCTTCTAGCTTTTGCCATCGCTTTTTCTACCTGTTTAGCTACTTTAAGATCATCAGACACAATCACGCCCAAGTCTTGCTGTTTTGTGGACAGAAGTACTTCACCCCCTACACTGTATCGCTCCCTAGGATTTTTGTAGCCCAAATGCATGACCCTGCATTTTTTTAGCATTAAATTTCAACTGCCAAATTCTAGACTGTTCGTCAAGCTTAGCTAGATCCCCCCGCAGGTTATCTACTTCTTCCTGGGTGTCTACTCTATTGCAGATTTTGGTATCATCCGCAAAGAGACGAACCCTACCCAACAGCCGTTCTGCAATATCACTAACAAAGATGTTAAAAAGAATTGGACCAAGGACAGATCCCTGTGGCACCCCACTGGTAACCTCCCTCTTAGAGTGAACATTTACCTGTACCCTTTGTCTCCTCCACTCAACCAATTTCTAATCCAATCACTAATTTTAGGATCTTTCTAAAGGAAAAAAGGGACTATAGTAGTTGATATGGAAGGGCAGACTAGATAGGCCATATGGTCTTTCTGCTGTAATGTTTCTATGCAAATGGCACCCATTTGGAAGAAAGATAGGTGACTAGTGCAGTGTCTTAGGTGTCAGTCCTGGGGCCATTTCTATTCAGTATCTTTGTAAGTGATGTCAGAAGGGAAAATGTTTTGCCTTTTTGAGGATGAGACACAGATCTGCAAAAAAGTGGACATCCCCAAAGGAGTAGGCAAAATGAGAAGTGATCTACAAAAAGCTAAGGCTGGTCAAATCCTTGACAATTACTCTTTAATCTTAAGTGTAGAGTAATGCATTTAGGGTGCAGAGGCCCAAGGGAGCTGTATGCGGTAGGAGAGGAAAGCCTGATATGTATGGAGAAGTAGAGAGACCGGGTGGGATGATGTTTCAGGATCTCAAAGTGCTGAAACAATATAAGGCAGTGGCCGAAGCCAGAAGGATACTAGACTGCGTAGAAAGGGGCATTATCAGTGGGAGAAGGACGTAATAATGCCCCTGGACAGGTCACTGTTAATGCCTCACTTAGAGTACTGCATTCAGTTTTGGAGGCTGTATCTCGCTAAGGACATAGAGGCTGTAGTGTGTATGGAGGAACGTGACCAAAATAGTAAGAGGTCCTCTGACAGAAGATATGAGAGAGGCTGGAGGCCCAGGGAGGGGGGGACGGGACAGAGGAGATAGGTGTTCAAGAACAAACAAGACACTTTCACATGAGGAGACGCTCTAGTGCTAAGAGGACATGAAGCAGCATCACAAAATGTATCTTCATGGAAAGAGTGGTGTAAACCTGGAATGCCCTCCCCAAAGAGGTGAAAGCAAAAACTGTGCTGGAATTTAGAAGCATGGCATAAACACAGTGGATCTCTATAGGGCAAGAAGATGATGACCAGGAATAGAGTACTTTAACTCAATTGCTTCTGCTAGAAAACTATAAGGAAAGTCACCTGCACTGCCCGGCAGTTAGAACCCTCCAAAAAACACAAGCATGGACAAAGGTAGCATGTATTACATGACTGGTTCCCCTCCTGCCCACCCAAACAAAAGGCATGGGAGAAGGTAGTCTACACTATGTGGCAGATACTGCCCTGGCAACCCCACTGGGCAGATTGGATGGATGACCTCTATCTTTATCTGCCATCATGTTATGATGCTATATGACATTCAAATTTGTTCCCCTGATAGAACTATTATGTTCACTAGTAGTAGAGTGACATGCAATAGGGTATCAACTACAGCATTTGAAAATGAACTAATTTTGTGTTTGAATCTGGTTACTGTACAGATATGCAGTATTTCTTCCATTTTGTTGCAGACCAATTAATCGATTTAATCATTAATATGATGATCTGTAAAATTGATTAGAGCTTTGTTTCCAAGGAGGAAGCATTCCTAACTCCAGCAAAAAATAAAATAACAGAACGCCTTCATTATAATTTGAAATTTAATAAGAAGGGTAGTAGTTGGAATAGCAGGCTGAGAACTAGGAAAGCCAGCTTTCAAATCTCACTACTTCCACTGACACGCCTAGTGACCTTGAGCAAGACACACATAGAAATGTAGGAAAAATGATAGCAGCTAAAGATCATATGGCCTATCCAGTCTGCCCTTCCATTCCAACTACTAAGCTTTATAGACCCTTTTTTCCTTTGGACTTGACAAATACTGGGTGCCATTTTGCCTAGAAATTACATTCTGGCACTTAAACTTTCAGGGACATGAAATCCTCAATTGTCCTTGCCGCATTCCTCTCTGTAGCATCAGCCACACAGTGGGGTGAAGTTTGAGCTGATTTTGCTGTTTCAACCGCAAGATCAAACTCTTTAAATATAATTTTTATTGAAGTCAAGATCAGCAAACTTTATCCTGTATCTAAACCCACATGCAAAAAGCTGATTGGAGAGGAGTGCAGGAATGGTGAGAGACATTGAATGATGTCTCGGTGAGAGTGGGCAATGAGAGATTTGTTGGGTAGTTGCCTTTTTTTTTTGTGTTTGTTTGTTTTGTTTTTTTTGCTTCATGTATTACCAGGCCAGTGTGATATGTGAAGATGAAAAGAAAACAGACACAGAGGAGGAGGTGTCCTCTTCACTGCAAAGAGCGAACTCAACTTCTTTGTCACAACTACAGTCTGTACAGATGGCATTGACTTAATCCTCATAGAAAACAAATACCTAGCAATATGCCTTGCTTACAGATCACCCAAACTAACATACAGCCTTATCCAACATCCTGGAAATGGCCTGCTTCTACTTGGCACAAAACAAAGAACTCATGTTAGGTGACTTCAACCACTCTACACTACAGACAATCCACAGCCTTCTCGGAAGCCAGGCAATTTCTGGAATTCATACAGATTGTCAACAGCCCTATGCACACTGGAGGAAGCACACTAGCTCTGATTTTCACTCCTAAACAACTCCTCAACCATGCTACTAATGCCATGACACAGGTCCATGCAAGTTCCATGGTCAGACTATCACCTGATATCCTCCCAACTTCCAGGAAACCTCACAAAGCAACACAACATTAACACAAATACAGGATAACGATTCAAACAATTTGATAAATCATCATTTCTGGATACATTATCTCCAATACTTAACAATGGCTCAAATAATTTGGATGACCATGTCTTGAACTGGAGCAAGGTCATCACTGAATATGCCATAATACCTCATACTAAACAAAATAAGGCTGCAGTTAATACTACATGGTAGAACCCTGAGCTAAAACAACTAAAAAGAGATCTCAGAAGACTGGAGCACAGATAGTGCCACTCACAAAATAACCATGCCAAACACATCTATCTACTCAACCTCAATACTTATTGGTACAGAGTCAATCAACATAAAAAAAGAATATCGCTCAAAGCTAATCGCTAACTCCTTAAAATAAACAAAGGGAATTATTTGAGATTGTAAAATCCCTACTAAAACATGACGACAATAACAAAACAAGTTAACACTCCTGACCCACAAACCCTGGCAAACTTCTTCCAATCCAAATTCCAAACAAAAGACACTAGTACAGCTTCAACACAGCTTCTCCAAGCACACAATAGCTGTCTGAAAGAGCTCTTAACACCCTCTTTAGAAAACCTAGATACCATAATAAAGACAATTAACACAACAACCTCACCAATGGATTCATGCCCAGTAAGCTGGATAAAGTCTACCCAATCAGACATAGTTTCATTCCTGGGTAACTCAATACTCCTTTGAGCAAGCCTACCTACCAGCCTGTGTCAAGAACAGCTCGATCAGACCTATTCTAAAGATACAAAACTAGACGCAAACAATCCAGCTTCCTACAGACCCATCACCAGTCTACCATTTCTAGCTACAATAATTGAAAATGTAGTCCAATTACAACTGCAAGAGAACATAACACAAAGAATCCATTAGACTCGCAACAGCACAGCTTCAGACTGTACCATGGCGTACGAGCACTTATTATGTCTGTTTTTGACAACATCACAAAAGGCATTCAGAACCCGCAACAAGGATTTATCTTAATATTCCTGCATATTAGAGCTGTATTCGATTCAGTATCACACAATCTACTACCCATATATCTACAAGAAGTTGAAATTCAGGGTTCTGCAGTAGAATGGTTTCACTCCTATCTAACACAACGTCAACACACTACCCTCATTACAATCGAGCTCCCCTGCGTAACAAACGCACTCAACCTCAATCATGACATTAGCTACATACCTATTTTACATTCGTTTGGAAGGAGATGGTACGAATTCCCTCATAACACTTCAGCAAAACACAACCACACATCTTACTCACACCTAATCAGCATTCCCCTTCAAATCATCAATAAAACACAAGCTGAGAAGTCTCACCGCCAACGCCTCCTAAAATGTGCATTAATAAATGCCAGATCCATACGATCAAAGTGGCCTGCAACGATGGACTTGATTCCTCAATACAATCTCGACATCCTAATGGTCACGGAATCATGGTTATCAGATTGTGACAACATCCTCCTGAATCAGATGCTGCCTACAGGATTCGACCTTTACACATGCCACAGGTCTACTCAAAAAGGAGGCGGAACATTAATCCTCGCCAAAACTGACCTCAATTTCAAGCTATGCAATTCCTCCAGCTCAACTCATCTTGACTCCCTCTCTATATCTAATGAACTATGCTCAATCAACCTGCTTTATAGAGCACCATCCCCATCACCTGACGATCTTCCAACAATAATTGAACTTGCATGTTCAACTTCCTCTTCACGATCTCCAAATTGGCTAGTTGGAGACTTTAACCTCCCATCTCTCCATGATAGCCAATCAGAAGCATTCCTAGAAGCACTAAAGGATCTAGGTTACAACCAATACGTTGACTCTCCTACCCACATTAAAGGAGGTAAACTAGACCTAATATTCGCACCTTATCTCGACACCTTATCACAACAAGCTCTGGATCTGTCAGTTATACCAGTGCCATGGTCCGATCACAACCTTATTCAATTTAATATACCCACCTATACCTCGCATATGAGCCAAAGACCATCTAAATCACCTGAAACTCACTCAGCCCGTTATCAACCCCTCAACCGTGAAAAGGTCCTAGAGAACCTTCGACCTCTCATGACTAACACTTCCCTCAACTTAGATGACCTAATAGCCAAATGGAACGAGAACCTCAGAGCCGCCTCATGTCCTCTGCATAAAGATAAGAAAAGAAGAAAACGAGAACATGCACCATGGTTCTCAACTGACTTGCGTTCATCTCTCATTCATCTACGCAAACTTGAAAGACAGTGGCGTCGAACCCACTCTCCAGAGGCACTTGAAACATATAACTCACACTTAACTACACACCGTGAGAAAATAACATTGAGTAAGAAGATCTACCACACAAACCTGTTGAAACGTGCCATCAATAAACCTCATGCATTATTCAAGTTAGTAAAATCCATAACAAGAGAACCAGTCTCAGATCAACCTGCAATGCCGCAGCCTCAGGACTACGCAAATTACCTGCAATCAAAAATGATTACAGCTAACACAAGCATAAATACCAACAACCCTTCTGCATCACCTAAGAAATCCCATATAACACCTTTTTGCAACTTCAACACTATATCTACTAGTGAAATTGTAAAAATTATCGCCTCCATCAATCCTAGCACAGCTCCCAATGACCCATGCCCAGCCAGCTGGATCAAAGAGTTACGTCATGAGCTAAGTCAAATTCTGTGCCTGTTACTGAACCAGTCCTTCCTAACAGGCTCATTCCCAAAAAGTCTGAAACACACCTCCATCAAGCCTTTACTAAAAAACAGTAAGCTTGACTCATCCAAAGTTGAATCGTTCAGGCCAATCTCGAGCATTCCACAACTTGCAAAAATTATCGAGAAAGCTGCCCAACAACAGCTCCAGCAGCATATTGACATTGAAGCGCCTCTAGACAAATCACAACATGGTTTCAGAGAAGCACATGGAGTTGACACAATCCTTACAACCTTATTCAATGATCTTATCACGGGAATAAACGACATTAAACAGGGATTTGTGCTCATATTTTTGGACATCTCCGCTGCCTTTGATTCTGTAAACCACAACATACTGCTGCAACGTCTGAGTGAGAAGGGAATTCAAAACACAGCACTTGAATGGTGTAGATCCTACCTTTCCAATAGGTGGCAACAAGTTAAAACAGGTCAGGAATCATCAGAGCCATTCCTACAGTCTCAAGGTGTACCTCAAGGATCTTCATTATCAGCATTAATGTTCAACATTTATATGCAGCCGATATGTGAGTTGATCCGATCCTTCAACGTGCAATGCCTGGCATACGCAGATGACATCCTCATTTACATGCCGTTTAATACTGACCAACCAGTGTTCACACCAATAATTAATTGTTTTGGTGCAATAGCCGAATGGCTGTTGACACAAAACTTAAGAATAAATCACAACAAAACTGATGTATTATTTGTCACAAGAAATCGCAAGTTCATACCCCCTCCGTCACTGCTAATCAATAACATAGAACTGACGTCAAAACCCACTATCCGATACCTCGGCATCACATTGGATCAACACCTAGATATGACAACGCATGTGAAGAATGTGACAAAGAGGATATATCATAAGATCAGATCGCTACGCCACCTCCGACCACTACTTGACTATACTGATTATCGCTCAATATTCCAGGCTCTAGTCATCCCTCACCTAGATTTTGCGAATATTATCCTCCATGGCCTCTCTCAATCAACCTTAAATCCACTTCGTCTGGCTATGAACGCAGCTGCAAGAGTCCTCTCTGGGTCACCAAGAGCTGCTCACATAACGCCGATCATGAAGGACCTACACTGGTTACCATTACAAGCCAGACTTACATATAAGTCTCTAGTTCTGACCTTCAAGGCCAGGAATAACTACCCTCCGACACCAATTAGCAAACTAATACATAACACCCTCGAAAATAGAAACAGAAGGACCACTGCTATGAATACCTTAGTAGTTCCCAAGATGATGACATCTTGTACTAAAGCTACATCGAACAGAGCTTTCTCTTTATTTGCACCCCTGAACTGGAATTTACTTCCTCATGAAATTCGTTGTATCAAAAACCTTTTACAATTCAGGAAAGCCGTGAAGCATCACTTATTCACAAAATTCTACCCAGAAGTGACCCCGCATGTCCACTCAAACAACAGACCTCCAACGTGCACTAAACACCATATTACCTTAATTCAACCAGAAAATGGTTAAGCTCCACGATAGCTCCACATCCTCTGTTGATTCCCACCTCCTACATAAATTACGCAGATAATATCCACTTGAGCTAACATATTTATTTATTTAGTAAAAACATATACATATATGATGTTGACTGTACATAGTTTTACCTGTTAATCCATGTTATATATTCCCATGTTCTATGTAAACTCAATGTTACTTGCATACATTGTTGTATATTTTGTTCAATGTACACCGCACTGATCTTAATAGCGCGGTATATAAGAAATGTTAAATAAATAAATAAATAATAAATAAAAACAACATGTCAAAATAGCAAACATTAAATCTTCCCCATTCACGCTAACCCAGGGCATCCCACAAGGATCAGCACTATCATCCTTATTGTTCAACATTTACCTACAACCAGTCTGCAGCATTATGCAAATCCACAACATCTTATATCACATCTGTGCTGATGATATAATTGAAATGCTATTCTCCACCACAGAAACCTGATGCACTCCCTTAATAGATTTTCAGTGCAGTCTCCAACTGGTTACTACAGCATAGCCTCAACATAAATTACAAAAAGCCCTTGAAGTACTCTTCATAACAAGAGATGAAAATTTCTCACCACCATGGGTCCTAAAGGTCAGTGATGCAGAGATTGAGGTTAAAGAAATCAAAGACCTAGGGATAACAATCGACCAACACTTCACACTACAAAATCACATCAACAGTACCACCAGAATGATTTACCGGAAGATAAAAACAACCCAGACCTACGACCTCTGCTCAAAGCCAATGACTTCCAAACAGTCTTTCAAGCTATCATATTCCTGCACATAGACTACTGCAATATCATTTTTACAGGGCCTTCCAAAGATGTGCTACAGCCCTTGATCGCTGGAAGGGGCGGTATAGAAATATATACATAAATAAATAAAATAAATAAATTACTAATGGCTCAGCACATAGCAGCCAGACTTCTGGAAAGAGAATCAAGAACAGAACATATAAACCCCATCCTAAAATAAAATTACACTGGCTCCCCCTTCCATGCCGTATAAGATACAAGGTAAACGTGACTGTTTGTTTTCAAAACATGCACAACATGACCGCCACACCTGCAAAACGTGCTAAAAAGACCTCCACAGAATAGAAGCAGGAGACTAGGTGTGCAAAACACAATAAGGCAATGCTCGCCTTTACAATAATACATTAAAAAAAGAAAAAGTGGCTTGAAATCATTAAAAGAAAACTCTAAAATAGTATTAAACCAGCGGACAAAGGGGGAGCCTTAGTTTTGATGAATACTGTAGATTACGTTGCAGAGGTTAATAGACAACTTCAGGACCATTCGTTTTATGTATGTCTAGATCAGAGGTTCCCAACTCCAGTTCTGGAGGGCCAAACACCATTCAGGTTTTCAGGCTGTCCCTAATAAATATGCATGAGATGCATTTGCATGCACTGCCCCCATTGTATTCAAATTATCTCATGCATATTCATTAGGGACAGCCTGAAAACCTGAATGGTGTTTGGCCCTCCAGGACGAGTTGGGAACCTCTGGTCTAGATGATGATCCCACAAAGGCACTTAAAAGAAGTTTGGATAGTTTTTACCAGACAGGACTAGAGATTGGCTTTCTCACAAAAAAAAATTTGAATTTTTGAAGGTAGAGCACCCGGTTATGCCCACTATTTATGTGCTCCCGAAAGTACATAAATCTTTAGAGAGGCCACTGGGCAGGCTGATTATTTCTGCAATCGGTTCATTGTTTGAGCTGGCCTCCAAGTTCCTTGATGTATTCCTATGCCCTTTTGTCAGCCAAGTACCCTCATATATAAAAGATATGTCACACATAATCAATATTTTGGAGAGTGTTTCAGATTACCATACAGACCTAGTGTTGGTCACCTTAGATGTGGTCTCACTATACACCAATGTTCTGCAACAAGCTGCCTTGGACATCATTGAAGATGTCTTATTAGAAAAAACGGCACCATGGCATATTCCTACGTGGTTCTTGACTCAAATTGCTTGTCTAGCTTAGACAGAAAATTAAGAAAATCCTCAAACAAAAATAAACGCATAAAGCACCACATCTTCCTCAAACACTACCTGGACGATAGCACACCATTAACCGCTCCCCCTTCTAGTTCCAATGCACTATGAATGCTCTTTGATTCGACTTGATGTGATGCCTATATGTAAATAGTTTCCCCGGTTTTACCCAAGTTTAAGCACCTGTTATTTGTAAATGCGGAGCAGATTCCGGCACCATATAAGCTTTCTGTTGTCATGTAAACCGCACTGATGTTGAATAGCGTGGTATAAAAGAGACTAAATAAATAAAGGGAGTTGCCATGAGGTCCTCTATATGGCTCCTGTCTTGGCAAATTTAGATGTGGCTTATTTTGAAAAAAGCTTTTGATGCGTCACCCGTTCAGTTCTAACATCAAACTCTGGAAGAGATACATAGACACCCATTTAATATGGGAAGGGGACCTAGATTTGTTACATGAGTTTTTACTATGGTTGAACCAGTTGGATCATAACCTACAATTTGAAGCCACTATCCGTAGTCAAGAAGTGGCCTATTTGGACATTTTAATTAAGAAAGACAGTGAAGAGTTTATTACAGATCTCTACTGTAAGCCCATGGCTAGGAATCAACTCATTTTGAATCAACTCCTACACTTCAGTAGCTTTCACAACTGTTCTTTGAAATGTAACATCACAATTTCTTAGGGTTAAGAGAATTTGCTCAAAGGCCACAGACTTGAAAAACATGTCCTATATATGAAAAGTAGGTTCAAGAAAAGGGGCTATCCTGATTCATGTATACATAAGGAATATCAGAGGGCCAAGAATTCGGACAGATCACAATTACTACTGGAATCTAAGGTACATCAGATGAACAAGATGGTGTGCCCCCTTACTTTTTCCAACTTCTCTCAGGCTTTTACAACGATATTAAAGGAAGAATGGTACATTCCTATTTTTAACAAAACTGCAGTCAGTTAGTCATAAATGCAACACAAATTTGACCAACATTCTGGTACCATTGGCTCTTTCAGTGCCAAAAATAAGAGGACACTATAGATGTGGACGTTGTACTATATGTGCTCAGTTTGGTGACCAAGGACTTTTTTATCCATCTCTGTACTAACAAGAAATTTTATTTAACAGATTATTCTAACTGTGAAACCCAGTATGTAATATACATGATGATTTGTCCTTGTAACCTAATGTATATAGGGAAGACAAAATGAGCTATACAGACCACCGAACATAAGAGCTGCAACAGGAGAGACTCTGCGGACAAACCTCTGGTATCACACCAGAAGGATGCACATCATTCAGTCTCGGATCTCATGTTCCAACTTCTCAGGGTTGTCCATCCCCACTGGAGAGGGGGGAACATAGATCATATTCTTCTAAAACTCAACAGATACATTTTTGAACTCGGAACCCTTACACCTCAAGGCCTCAATGCAGATATACAATGGTCCATTTTTCTTTAATATGGTGTATGCCTTGGTTTTCATAGATTGTAAAATCACTGGTCATTCCTTCTACAGCTGCCCCCCCCCCCCACACACACACACACTTTTCCCCTCCCTCTTCCTTTCCTCCCTTTCTCTTCCCCTCTCTCCTTCACCCTCCCCTCCTCTCCTTCTTTTCTTTCCCTTCCCCCCTCCCCTCTTCCCTTCTTTCATTAGAGCTCCACAGTCTGTTTGTTTTATTACCTTTTTTGTGTTTTTGTGGTCATTTTTAATAAAAATTTTAAGTTCTTAACCCTTGGTGTTTGTTTGACATTTTATTTAACTGTTGTCTTAGTATTTAATTGATCCCTGGGATATACATTTTTTTTAAATTTTGAAGTTTTTAAATTTGTGTATCGGTCCTTCTGTATTCCTTCTTGCAATTACAATATTTTTAATGTGGCCTATGGTGTCGCCTCTCTATTTTTAACCTCTACTATTTTTAACCACGTTTGGTATCCTGGGAATAATGTTTTTTAAGCATTGGAGTTTTTAAGTTTGTGTATCATTCCTCTTGAGCTCATTCCTGCAATTACAACGTTTTTAATGTGGTTTGTCACCTCCCTACTTTTAACCCTTATTTTTAAGAATGTTTGGTCTTCTCTTTCTTCATATCGGGGTCCCCTCCCCCCCCCCCCATCCCTCTCTTCTTATTACAGTTTCTTTACCTGCTTGAAATGATAATATTCCTGTTGATTTATTTCTTCCGTTGATATACCATGTCAGACAATTTTACTTCTGGAGGTTTTTTTTTAATGCTAGACTTGTTTTTAGGGTAGCTGCTTTTATTGAATCACGGTCTCTTTGGTGGTCGTAAGATTTTTCTTATGCCATGGCAATATATGCTTCAACATTAACTTCTCTTGCTCTCCATAAAGGTTGGATTTATATACTTATAAAGATAAATAACCCAATACTTAAAACTTGGCTGACCTTGAAAATATGAGCATTTCGATATATGAAATTGAATCCTATACGTTTGAATGTTCATAATATTCTTTTGTTATAATACTCCTTATGAAGACAATCCAACTCGTGGTGTAGCAGCGAAGTGCACGCAATGAATAAAACCAGGAGTCAGTGGCAGGCTCCAAGGCAATTTATTGTGCACAAGGCTCAGACAGGAAAGCATCCAAAAGTGACTGAGCAATGGAGAACAGAAACAAATTCCTTATATACAATTTTCACAGTTTGATACAGGCAAACTTTCTATTGCTCCCAACGCCCCTTGCACCTATCCAATCGGGGACCCTCTCTGGGCCTAGCACTCTGTTCCCCCTTCTCAGGCTATTCTAACAAAGGCTCAGTTTCTAGACATAGATACATTTCTACTGCAAGGTCATTTTGAGCTTAGAGAATGTGAGAATGCAGAACACTGGAACATATCTATCATCAGCATAAAAGGATTTAATAAAGGATTCATACAAACTTATCAAAAAGCAGTTTCCCAGACTTTCACTGACTTTTGGTCTTTCTCAGCACTATTAATCTCAGGTGGGGGTAGGGACTCGGGCCTAGCTTACAGGCCTCTCATACGTTTACAGGCTATTGTAGGCCCTAGCCTGCCACATTCCCCCCTTTGATTATTCTCACCCGCAAGTAAGAAAGGGTGAGAATTAAATCACATATTATACTCGTGTAAAAGCATTATTCTGGGGTATAGGATGATATTGCCACATAGCTAATACTTTTGTAGCTGTCTTCCGTTCTACAGTGCTATCAATGACTGAGGTTATCATGCGTAAGCAAAGGGGTAGGAGACATGGGAGAAACAAGCATGTAGCCAATATTAATAACACAATGAATACAAGTGTTTCTCCAGGACCAAGCAGGAAGTCAGTCCTCACTTATGGGTGACGTCGGCGCCGACGGAGCCCTCGCGGAGCAATTTTCCCCAGCTTTCAAAGAAAGCCTTTGGGAATTGCAGCGCGCATGCGCGGTCGTCTTCCCGCCCGAAGGTGCCATCTTAGCCAGTCTTCTTTTTTCCGCGGAGCCCTGCAGACGTCCCCGTCTTGTCCCCGCGAAAAAGTTGATTTTCCTCTTTATTTTATACTTTTTTCTTTCGGTTCGACGCCGATCGTTTTCCCCGCCCGGACTCGCGACGCCGGTCTCGAGTCCTCTAGCGTTTTTTTCGGTTTTTCTGACTTAGTCAGCTTTCATTTTCGTTTTCCCTGGCAGCCCGGTCCTTTGACCTCGCAGGGGCCCTTTTTCCCCCGATGGCTGCCAGTGGCTTTAAGCGGTGTGGTCGGTGTGACCGAAATATGTCACTAACCGACACACACGACTTTTGCCTCCGCTGCTTGGGCCCGGATCATGAGGAACTGATCTGTGGGCCCTGCAGCAAACTGTCCTCGAAGGCGTTGAGAAGTCGGCGGCATCAGCGTGAGAGAATCTTCGCTGACCCCAGCCGTACCCGGACCTCGTCGGAGGCCTCCGTGTCAAAGGGCTCCAGCTCGGACCGTCGCCGGAGCTCCTCCGACCGGGGTTCTCCCTCCGGGGACCATCGTCGGAAGGAAAAACCCGCGAGGGCGGCGTCGGTGGACGCTCCTGGCTCCGCGAGGGCCAGGTCGCATAGCCCCGACAGCCGCCCCGGGTCCTTGGAGAAGGAACATCTCCCGAAGCGACCTCTCCTGGAGTCGGAGATGCCTGCCCGGGTAAGTCCTGTAGTCCTTCTGGACTCGCCTCCGCGACAGCCGACGTCGGGCCCGACGCCGTCGGGGCCCGAGTCGGGGGCTGCTGGGTCACCTGAGCTCGGACTCAGGTTGACGGCCTTGGAGAGCAGACTGTCTGCCTTCATGGACCAGCAGCGGGCACTGCTCGCTGGCCTCGCTGGCGCCGCTGCCCCGACCGCCGGGACGTCGACGTCCAAGTCGACCCCGGAGACCGAGCCGATCCTCGAGTCAATGAGAACTCGAGTCGATCCTCGGTCGAGGTCACCCTCGGCCTCCCGTTCGGGACCGAGGTCGCCGACGCCGACTCCCTCGACGTCGGGGCGGCTGGCGCCGCACCCTGCCCGGGCCGACCCCACCGAGTCCTCGTCGGAGTCGGTCTGGGAATCTGAGGAGGAAGAGTCACCTGATTCTTTCCGGACTCGGTGTGTCCCATCGGACTCACCGGGGTCCGAGCCTCGGAAGCAGTCCCCCCCGGAGGATGCCCGGTTCTCGGACTTCGTTAGGGATATGGCCAAGGCTTTGGCCTTCCCTGCGGATCCCGAGGAGGAGCCTCGAGCCGAAGAGCTCGACGCCCTCCAGTATGACTCTCCCGCGAGGGAGCACTTTACTGTGCCGGTTCCTCCTATGCTGGAACGACTACTCTTCCGCATGTGGGAGAGTCCGGCCTCCTCGCCGGTCCTGAGCAAGCGGGTCGATTCTATCTATCGGGTCCGCAAGAGCCCTGGCTTTCAGAAGGCACAGCTGCCACACCATTCCATGGTAGTGGAATCGGCCATGCATCGTCTTAAGAGCCAGAAGATGCACTCCTCGGTGCCTCCTGGAAGGGAGGCCCGTAACCTGGATGGCCTTGGCAAGAAGTGCTTCCAGGGCTCTATGCTCGCATGTCGTGTCCAGACTTACCAGCTCTACATGGGCATGTATCTCCGGGATCTGGCTAAAGAGCTAGCCGGATTCTCCGCTGGTCTCTCCGAGGAGCCCTTGCGGAGGTTCCTAGCCTTGTCCACGGGCATTCGGGAATGCTCAAAGTTCATGTCCCGAGCAGCCTATGATGGCTTTGAGGCCTCGGCTAGAGTGGCCGCAGCCGGCATCGGTGCCCGCCGACAGGCTTGGCTTCAGTCGTCGGATCTTGAGCCCTGGGTACAGGACAAGTTGGTCGATGTCCCCTGCCGAGGCGAAAACCTCTTTGGCAAGCCCATGGCGGAAAAGGCTGCACAAATTGAGACTGAGACTCTCACCAGGACCAGGCTTTCTAGGAAGACCTCCGCCCCTTCCCAGAAAAAGAAGGGCTCGGGAAAAAAAGTCCTTTTACCCGAGGAAGGCGGCTGCCTACAAACAGTACCCCCATTATCAGGCCCCTGCAGCTCCCCAACAGGGCCAGCAGGCCAAGGGACGGGGTAACGGGTCCCGTAGGCAGCAAGCCCCCAAGCCTGCACCACCAGCCCCTGCTCAGCAGGGTGGGGGTTTTTGACTCGCTCAGCATAGCCTCTCCCCCCCCGCTGGTTCCTCCCAGCACCGGAGGCCGGCTGGTTCACTTCGGCCACAGGTGGTCCAGCATCACCGCAGATGCCTGGGTACTTCAGGTCGTGCGAGAAGGCTACCTTCTCCACTTCCATCAGGTCCCTCCCTCCTATTTTCCGGGAGAACCTTCGCGCCCCCCTCTGCACAGGGAGTTGCTCCTTCAGGAGTTAGCAGGTCTTCTGCAGAAACAGGCGGTGGAACCGGTGCCCCACCACCTGAGAGGTCAAGGCTTTTATTCAAGGTATTTTCTGATACCAAAGAGAACAGGGGGCCTCAGACCCATCCTGGACTTGCGCAACCTCAACAAGTTCCTTGTGCGGGAGAAGTTCAAAATGCTTACCCTTGGAATCCTTCTGCCCTACCTCCAGCAGGGAGATTGGCTATGCTCCTTGGATCTAAAGGATGCCTACACGCACATCCTCATCCACCCAAGCCACCGCCAATACCTAAGGTTTGTGGTGGCAGGAAATCATTACCAGTACAGAGTACTGCCCTTTGGCCTATCCTCCGCACCGCGAGTCTTCACAAAATGTCTCGCGGTCGTGGCGGCCCATCTCCGGCTTCACGGCCTCTATGTCTTTCCGTACCTCGACGACTGGCTCATCAGAGCAGCGTCCGCTCAGGAGGTCGCCAACGCCACGCGCCGCACGGTGACTCTGCTGCAGCACTTGGGCTTTGTCATAAACTTCGCAAAGTCCACTTTGCTCCCCTCACAGGATCTCGAGTTCATCGGCGCAAGGCTGCACACTCCTCGGGCACGAGCGTACCTACCGCTCGACAGGGCGCAACGGCTCATGGACCTAGCCGACCGCTTTCGCAGCCAGCCCCTGGTCTCCGCCAGGCGCTTCCTGAGACTGCTCGGCCATATGGCTTCCACCGTCCATGTGACCCCCAATGCCCGCCTGAACATGCGGTCTGCTCAATGGTGTCTCCGCCAGCAGTGGCGACAAGCCACAGGCGGCCTGGCGGACCTGGTGCGCGTCTCCGAGCCGCTGCTCTCGTCTCTCCGGTGGTGGCTCCGGCAGCCGAACCTGATATTCGGAATGCCTTTCCAGTCACCTCAGCCGACCCGGGTGCTGACCACCGATGCATCCCTCCTGGGCTGGGGAGCGCATTGCCAAGAGGCACGTACTCAGGGCCTCTGGACCATGTGGGAGTCTGCTCAGCAGATCAACTTCCTGGAGCTCAGGGCGATCCGCCTAGCTCTCAAGGCCTTCTCCCACCTGACTTCCCAACAGTCCGTCCTTGTCCAGACGGACAATCAAGTTGCCATGTTCTACGTGAACAAGCAAGGGGGCACGGGCTCCTTCCTCCTCTGCCGGGAGGCACAGAAGCTCTGCTCTTGGGCCGTCAGTCACGGCATTCTCCTCAAGGCAGTTTATCTCCCGGGCCAAGAAAATTGCCTTGCAGACAAACTCAGCAGGGTCCTCCAGCCGCACGAGTGGCGTCTGGATCCCTTGGTAGTTCAGAAGCTCTTCCTCAAGTGGGGTCTCCCCACGGTGGATCTCTTTGCCAGTCCTCACAACCGGCAGCTTCCTCGCTTCTGCTCTCGTCAGCCACACCCCCTTCGGGTGGCGGCGGACGCCTTTCTGATCTCGTGGTCGGGGAGCCTTCTGTACGCTTTCCCTCCCATCCCGCTGGTCTCTCGGACTCTTTTCAAGGTTCTCCGAGACAAAGCCTTCATGATCCTGGTGGCCCCTCGCTGGCCCAGGCAGCCGTGGTTTCCGCTCCTGCTGCAACTGGCGGTGGAGGATCCAATCCCTCTGGGGGTACAACCGGATCTCCTCACTCAGGATCAGGGGTCCCTTCTGCACCCCAACCTCAGGTCTCTCAACCTCATGGCCTGGCTGCTGAGAGGGTAGTCCTTGCTCCCCTTCTCCTGCCGGCGGAGGTGGAGGAGGTCGTCTTAGCTTCGCGACGGCCTTCTACCCGCAAATGCTACGCCCTTAAATGGCGTCGCTTTGCAGTCTGGTGTACCCAACAGTCTCAGGATCCCTTCTCCTGCCCGGTGTCGGTGATCTTGCAGTACTTGCTGCACCTCTCTAATCTGGGACTTAAGTCCAACTCCGTCAAAGTTCACCTCAGTGCTCTTTCAGCACATCATGTGCCAGTGGACGGCAGACCTCTCTCCAATGACCCTCTCGTAGCGAGGTTTCTCCGAGGTCTCCTTCTACTTAAACCACCTCTGCGCCCGCCAGCGCCTGACTGGGACCTGAATGTGGTTTTGCAGCGGATCACCTGTCCGCCTTTTGAACCTATGGCTACCTGTTCTCTCCGTTTTCTGTCTTGGAAAACGCTGTTCTTGATAGCCCTCACTTCCGCTAGGCGCGTAAGTGAATTGCAGGCCCTCGTGTCTGATCCCCCTTACACTCGGTTCTACAAGAATAGGGTAGTCCTACGGACTCACCCAAAATTTCTGCCTAAAGTGGTCTCCCCTTTTCACATCAATCAGGAGGTGGTACTTCCAACCTTCTTTCCCAGACCACACTCCAGCCGAGCTGAAACGGTCCTCCATACCCTGGACTGTAGAAGGGCATTGAACCTCTACCTTGACCGTACGCGGGAGCACCGTAAAGCTGCTCAGCTTTTTGTGTCTTTTGACCCCAATAAATTGGGGCTCCCGGTCTCCAAGCGTACTCTGTCCATCTGGGTTGCGGACTGTATCTCTTGGGCTTATGGGGCAGCCGGACTCTCCTTAGAAAGTCGAGTCACGGCTCATTGCGTTCGGGCAAAGGCCACGTCAGTGGCTTACCTCCGCTCTGTTCCGCTGGCAGACATCTGCCGGGCCGCTACTTGGTCTTCGAGCCAGACTTTTGCGGTCCATTACTGTCTCGAGAGGGAGTCCCGTAGGGACAGTGCTTTCGGACAGGCAGTCCTCCGTAATCTCTTTGAGGTCTGAGCAACTCCTACCCTCCATCCCGGATGTGGGCTACCGGTGGGTGATAATTCAGCGAAGATTCTATCCTTCTGTGCTGCTGAGCTAGAGGGAGCTCATTTTTGTGCTTAGGGTCTCCGGTAGCCTTGAGCTTGGGAGTCCCATAAGTGAGGACTGACTTCCTGCTTGGTCCTGGAGAAAGCGTAGTTACTCACCTGTAACAGGTGTTCTCCAGGAGCAGCAGGAATCAGTCCTCACTACCCTCCCTCCTCCCCTTGGAGTTGCAATCGTCTGCTTATGTTCTTTTTGCAAATTTTTATGCTGTCTTTTTTAGCTATGTCATCTGACTGGCTAAGATGGCACCTTCGGGCGGGAAGACGACCGCGCATGCGCGCTGCAATTCCCAAAGGCTTTCTTTGAAAGCTGGGGAAAATTGCTCCGCGAGGGCTCCGTCGGCGCCGACGTCACCCATAAGTGAGGACTGATTCCTGCTGCTCCTGGAGAACACCTGTTACAGGTGAGTAACTACGCTTTTCAGGCCGCCCAATCCTGAAAACATAGAACCAAACCATCCATCAAGTTCCAGGCCATGCCAGGTCTGGACTGGTACATATAGCTAACCAAATGAGGAAGCAAGCCTATCTTCAACAACTTGACCTTCATTATCAATTTGCAAACAGTTAGTTAAATTCAACTTTCCACACACTCCACCTTCAGCTGCTAGCAAATAATCTAATGCTAAGCGATTCTGATAAATAGCTGTACGCATTTGTGTACTCTGTTTAGCTAAAAGGGTTAGAGCTTTACTAGTTTCATTTGTTATTATTTCCATAACAGCTTGTAAGCGTATAATTCGATTTATCATGTACACAGGTGTGTGGTATCCCCAGGTCCCATCTTGGTTCCAAGTGGCGGGTCCATAGTATGAAATGATTCTCTCAGGTGGCCATTCCTCATTATCCCACTTATCCCGTTGGCCTATTTTCAAAACCCCTCGCTTCTGTCGACTTTTATATATCGGAAATCCTAATTGCTCCCCGTGGGAGATGGGCAGAAGAAAGAAGGAAGGCTGTATAGTTCCTAATACACATGCACCTCCCCAGTTATTAGGGAGCTGGGCATATGCTCGGGTTCCACAAATCCACTATAGTCCAGGTGGGGCTTGCCAGGTATTGTGAGAAACCAAATTAGTCCATAGCTTAGCAAGATTGGGAAAGATGACTAGAGGGTTGGAAGGTTCTGGAGTGTTTACACCCGACCACCAGGACGTTTTCTTAGTAGTGGCATTGTAAAACCTCTGATTTAGACAGACCAGCTGTCCAACTAGCATAGTAAACTGTGGTCCTGTATGAGCGAAACATAAATTACCAACAATAGGGTTAGCTAATACCCATTCACTGGTGGCTTTATGCAGATCGGTTTGGTTATATGGGATAGAATAGTTCAATTCTTGTGCCTCCCAAGGCCATTGGTCTCCCATCTTAGTTCCACCACAGAAGAAACAGTCAGAGATGTGGAGACTAGATGCTACAGCTCTAGCTAGTTCAAGAAACAAGTTCTGGGAGGCGTGGGGAACAGTAAACTCTGCCTTCATGGCTTCATAAAAGGTGTGATGTATTCGATAAGGTGAAGAAATATGGGTCTTAGTGTTGAGGTGTGTGTATGTGTGTATATATATATATATATATATATATATGAAAGTTCCAGGGTCGGTTCCTCCCCCTGCTATACGTAAACCAAATCTGAACCCCTGCTTCCACTGGCTAGGGTCAAGTATGAGGAGCTGCAGGGGATTACAAGCACCTGTCTTACACTTATGCAGCTCAAGCAAGGGTAGTCTTTCTAGATTGGCTTTACGATTATCCCCATCTTGTCCAGTAGGGCTACCCGACCAGGTAGCATAATACACACACACCCACTTTGGACAGAAGTATGCATCTTTAGATGCCTTACTGTAGGTGGATGGGGAATGCTTCCCAGTGCATTTTCCCCATCCGTACGCTCCTTCAGGACACACCTATTTATCATCATGGTAGTAGGCTTGCTCCCAAGTCCCACATCTGTGATAGTCATTTCTATTGATAAGATCACAAGCATCGAAGTGTAGAGTTACGGGTCTTGTGGGATCAGAGAGTTGACATGTGGCATTTACGAGGGCCCCATCCTCATCATTCCACCGCAACTCTAAAACATAATAAGAAGGGTTCTGAGGAGGACTAAAACAAGTCTTGCTCTTTCCTTTTGTACAGATATTTAACTCTGTACCATTATACATGCACCGGCTAGCTATATCAGTACAGGTGTAGTAAGAATAATAGAGTAAAGTTTGAGTGACCTTTATCCCAGTTCGGGTAGTAGTTATACAGGCTGCACAGGGGGGTAAGGCAAAAGTTATCCCAAGGGGCCCCAGGGCTACCGCAAAAATAACGCAATAATAGGAAATCATTATAATCACAGTCTCTGATGGGTTGAAATGTTGAGAACTCTGAACTTGAAGGCTTCTTTTCCCAGCTTCCACCATACGTAGACCTGTCAGCTTCCATGCCGTGTGACAGGAGTAGGGTTGTAGATCCTCAAGCTTCTGTTGTACGTCGACCTGCCAGCTTCCACGCCGTGTGGCAGGAGGAGGGCTGCAGATTCTGAAAACTTTCACAGTGATGGCTGTCGTCGCAGCGTAAGCCGCAATGGGGTTGCAGGGTCATTTACTGAAGTCCATTGACCAAGTTCAGGAGCCGCTGCTGGCTTTACTCGACTGTGATGGATCCAGGGTTCGAGTTGGGCAACTTTGACTGCTGTCGGGGTTAATAAAATAACAACATAAGGTCCCTTCCAATGCAGTGCCAACGGTGCCTTCCTCCACTCTTTGATCCACACTGAGACTCCAGGCTTGAAGGAATGCAGTGGTTCTGTTAGATTGATGGGCAGTTGATCCTGTACCCACGTATGAAGATTCTGCAAAACAGAACTTAAAGCTAATAGTTCTTGTCTAGTCATTTCAGATCCAATCTGTTGCATATCTCCTTTTATTCCTTGTACAGTAGGCGGAGGTCGCCCATACAGAATCTCAAAAGGGGAGACTCCTAATGACTTGGTAGGGGCTGAGCGTTTCCTAAGAAGGGCTATAGGAAGAACCTGGGGCCACTTTAGGTGAACTTCTTGACAAAGTTTAGATAACTGAGACTTCAAAGTTCTATTCATATGCTCTACTTTTCCTGAACTCTGGGGTCTGTAAACAGTATGCAATTTCCACTGCACCTGCAGAGCTCGTGCTAACTGTTGGGTCACCTGAGGTACAAATGTGAGGGCCCATTATCTGACCCTATAGTCAATGGCATCCCGAATCAGGGAATAATCTCATGAAGCAGAATTTTAGTAACTTCTCTGGCTTTCTCAGTTCTGGTGGGGAAAGCTTCTACCCACCCAGAAAAGGTACAGACTAAAACCAACAGGTAATGATATCCATTTGCTTGTGGCATTTCAGTAAAATCCACCTGAATATTACTCATGGGGGTAACTCTTACTGACTGAACTCTTGGGGGGTAGGTTAGGACCTTGCTTGGCATTATTCTTGGCACATGTTAAACATTGTTGAGCCACTGAGGCAGACAGGGATCCTAATAACGGAATATAGAAATGAGGTCTGAGGGCTTTCTCCATTGCAGTCTTCCCATAATGTGTGGCTTGATGGAAAGCACGGACAAAGGCTGGACCTAACGCTTGTGATAAGGAAGCTTATTGTAGTTCAGGAAGAAATAATACAAGAGGTGAATTGGCTCTGAATAAGCAACCTGTGTTGGCTGGTAAAAGCACTAAAACAGGGTGTTTACCTAAAAGACTACCAGACCCAGAATGCACTGGTTTACAGAAAGCCTCTAGGAGAGCTGAAGTAGGGAAACGTGTGCCTAATCAGAGAAGCAATGATGTAATCCCTAATCACACATCTCCTAGGGCAGGGCTTAATTCAGAACACCTGCAGTGTGCTAGGGTGGAGCAGCCATCTAGGCACTTTAAAGCTAGAAGAAATTCATCAGACAGATAGCAAGGAGAGCTGGAGAAGGAGAGACTGATCGTGAACAGAAGGAAGAATAGCAAGACGTCCAGAAGGTCTAAGAAAGGAGCCCAAGGCAGTACGTATGCTGGGAGAGATTCCTGGGGCAAGCATTCTTCATTGGACTGGAAGAAGCCAGAGGCTTGGAGATATACAGCCAGGAACCCTCGGACAGCACCTGTAAGGGAGACGGCTGCATCTACAGAAAGAAGGAGCTTTAATACCTATTTAAGGAGGTAAGGGAAAAGAGACCTAAAGTCCAGAGATTCTGACTGGAGAGCTGGGCACAGAAGCTTTGCTACCTACTGGCCAAAATACCCAGAGAGGAAACCTAATGACAACGTGATCTCAGGTATGAACTCTGATCTGTTCCCTAGCTTTGCACAAGGAAGACAGCAGGGAAACAGTTTCTATCCTGGTAGAGATCAGTTAGAGAAATCCTCTGAGCCAGTGTATGAAAGTGATCCTATGATATTTCAAGAGCAAGGGGCAATATCAAATGAGGAAGTTGAATGTATGGATTGTTCTCTTTCTAAGCTGCTGTTCTAAAGTAATGCTCGGATAAGGATCAAACACCAAAAGATACTGTACTGATTTTTAGCTTCCCAGAAAAGTTTCTTTGAGAGAAAGCTTTGGGGAAAGTTGGAGCCACGTGGAGAGTGGGCCAGCAATGGTTTGCAGCTGGTTAAGCACCGGTGATTAGAGCAAGGCACAAGTGCATGTGGGACTTTGAAAAAAAGCTTCTTCTCTGTGTGAATGGAAGAAAGCTGTGATTTTTTTTATAAAGAGAATTTTCCTTTTGGGTTTATTTTCCATTCCAGCACTGCTAAGAAAGTTTATTGGCAGGGGGCTAGAAGAAAGACCTTTTCTGTTCCATCAAGTTCTTTACTAAGTTGTTGCATAAGTAATTCAGTTGCCTTATTTGTTTTGTTTCCTGAATAAAACTTCTGAAGAAATTATCCTGTTGATGTTACCAAGCATATCTGTGCGAGGGAATAACACCCTATAAATAAAATCTGTTTTCTGCTTTACACTCGAGCAGCTACAATTCTTTATTCTTGTTAAACGGCTAGTTTTTGTGTGATTGAACTACAACACCCACAATCCTTTGCAAGTCAAGTAAAGTCATGTCCTTGCCAAGATTGTGGAACTTTCACAACAAGCACCCCCGTTTACACGCTTCAGGAATTACTGTGGGCCCTGGAGGTGAACTACCCTCTGGAGGTGGCAACATTATCCAGCCCTTCTCTGTTAGGACACCCCCTTCCTTCTTGCAGTAATAGTCCAACTCTCTCGTGGTGTATCGGGGGGCCCATGAGCTAAGGGGCACAGGGAATAAGGCTGCCTGAACTGAGGTATCTTGAGTCAAAACTTGTCCCATAGTGGCTGCTTCTCGAGCAGTGGCATCGGCAAACCTATTCCCTCGGGTAATTTCTCCATCTCCTACTTGATGACCTCTGCAGTGCATGACTGCCACTTGCTTAGGGGCCCACATAGTATCTAACAGTGTCAATATCTCAGGGCCATATTTAATGGACCTGCCTCCTGAAGTTATCAACCCTCGTTCTTTGTACAGGGCCCCATGTGCGTGCAAAGTTGTAAAGGCATACTTGGAATCTGTGTACACATTTATATGGAGCCCTTTTCCTAGTATCAGTGCCCTTGTGAGGGCTATCAGTTCAGCTTTCTGTGCTGAAGTCCCTGGGGCCAGAGCTGAGGACTCGACCACAAGATCGAGGGTCACCACTGCATATCTGGCACAACGATGTCCATTGATGACAAGACTGCTTCCATCCACAAAGAATGTTCGTTCAGGGTTCTCCAAAGGGACATCAGTTAGATCTGGGTGACTTGAGAAGACAGTGTCCATAATTTCCAGACAATCATGATCGGGGGGGGGGCCAGGACCAACTGGTAACAACGTAGCAGGGTACAAAGCTTGGCTGACCATCAATTGCAGTCAAGGATTTTCACACAGCATACTTTGATACTTCAACATTCGCGAATTTGTGAGCCAGAGGTTTCCCTTGTGCTCCATAAGGGTCAAGACTGAGTGTGGTACGATGACTCGAAGATTTTGTCCCAAAGTGAGCTTGTCAGCTTCGCTCGCTAAGAGGGATGTGGCTGCAACAGCTCTTAAACAAGGGGGCCAGCCTTTTGCAACCGTATCCAATTATTTTGATAAATAGGCCACTGGTCACTGCCAAGATCCGAGAGATTGAGTCAACACTTCCAAAGCATTTCCTTGTGACTCATGAACATAGAGGTGAAAAGGTTTCTGGACATCTGGCAGGCCCAGGGCTGGTGATGACATCAAGGCAGTCTTCAAAGATCGAAATGCTGCATCCTGTTCAGGTCCCCATTCCAACGGAGACCTCTCCATTCCTTTGGTGGCTTGATACAATGGCTTTGCCAACAGCGTGAAGTTGGGTATCCATATTCGACAATAACCTACAGCCCCTAGAAAAGCTCTCACTTGCCTCCTGGTGGTTGGAGTAGGAATATTACATACAGCTTCTTTGCATTCTGGTCCCAGGCGTCGGACTCCGCTGGACAATTGGAATCCTAGATATTTAACTTCAGTTTGGCACAGCTGAGCCTTGGCCCTGGAGACCTTGTATCCAGCTCCATTCAGAAGATGTAAGAGATCACTGGTGGCTTGTAAACATTCACTTTCCGAGTTGGTGGCTATTAGCAGGTCATCCGCATACTGGAGAAGAACCCTTTTCCCTGGGTTCACAGGGTAGCTTGAGAGATCTTGATTTAGAGCAGCACTGAAGAGGGTAGGTGAATTTTTGAATCCTTGGGGTAATCGAGTCCAAGTAAGTTGGCCCCGCCTTCCTGTTGTAGGATCTTGCCATTCAAAAGCAAACAAGAGCTGACTGGTGGGGGCTAGGCGTATGCAAAAGAAAGCATCTTTTAAATCCAAAACGGTGGGACTTCCGGTGACGTCAGGGAGCATGGTGGCTGCTCTCTGAAGGAGCTCCAGGGTGCCGAAGTGGAATTAGCTAAAATTTGAGCAATCTTCCCCTCCCTTGCTGAGTGCGACGGCTCATCCCGATAACCCTGACTCTAGTGGGGATGTCGGTAAAACAGCGACTCTCAGAATATCGTTCCTCATATGCGATAGAGGGGCGATTGGAGACTGACCCCACGGCCATCATGGCGGCCGGCGAGGCGGAGCAGGTCGACTCTGATGGTGACTCGGCTGGAGCATCGGAATCGCTGGGGAGCCTGAAAGCGTGGCTTACGGCCTTCAAGGAAGAATTGAAGGCAGAGATGAGCTCTTTTCAAAAAAACCTGCGGGAAACGTTAGCCACGATGTCTCAGGAGGTGAAGGAGCTCGGGGCTCGGGTGGAGGCCTCTGAGGAACGTCTGGATCATCAGGAGGAGGCGGTAAATAATTTGCGGAGCGGTTGGGCAGAGTTACAGCATGCTCAGGAGATGCTAAAAGCAAAAACGGAGGATCTGGAGGACCGTTCGCGCAGGAGTAATGTGCGGGTGCGCGGCCTCCCGGAAGAGCAGCGATTCCAGGACTGTGAGGGGACCCTGCAGCGGTTGTTCACTGCCATCCTGCAGGAGGCCTACCCTGAGGGGGATTGGGTGGGGACCCCGCTGCAGATGGACAGGGCCCACCGGAGCTTGGGCCCCCCGAGAGAAAATAAGCCTCGGGATATGATCGCCTGTCTGAGTTCCTACAAGCTGAAGGAAAAGCTCCTTACCGCGGCTCGGAAACTTGGCCCGTACAAATGGGAAGGAGCTACCATAGAGCTCTATCAGGACCTTTCTGCGGGCACACTTCAGCGGCGGTGGGAGCTGCGAGAGGTAACCTCAGTGCTGCGCAGAGAAGGATGGCGCTATCGGTGGCTTTACCCCTTCGGCTTGTTGGTGACAGTGAAGGGGGTCTCCCGCCGCATTCAGAGCGCTGAGGGAGCCTGGCCGATCCTGCGCGATCTGGGAGTGGACCATATTCCAGAGGAGCCAAGGAGAGGACAGCCTAAGGAACACCGACCCCCTCTGCGGCAGGACGGGACGAAGTGGCAGAGAGTCGAAAGTAAAGGCAGGAGATTGACGCGGCTATCCGGCGGAAAAGAGCGGCAATTGGCAGCGGTGGAAACTGCAGCGGGGGATTGAAAGACACTGCAGCTAAGGGGCTGCCCTAGGAACTATACCGGCTTCTAAGAGAGGGCCCCCCTTTGTTGGTGAACGTTCTGAGGGGCCTCGGTGCTGGAACAAAGTGGACTCATCATCCCTAGCGTGGGCAATGGACTCCCTGATTGCTGCCCGATAGGGGGTGAGCAGGCGAGCCCGCCGCTGGTGATGTTTGGTTGAGGAACTTCACCGGGCAGGGTTGATGGGAGCCGTGGCCACCTGTTTGTTCTTCAATGACTTTGATTCATAGACTCTCGACCGGACCAGCGGTGTGCGGTGTGCGGTGCCTAGGATATGTTTAGAATTATGTGAAAGTGCTATAATAAATGGTAATCTAACTACTCATTTGGAATAAGTTATGTTGTATTGGTTGATGTTTCAGGCCCATAGGCCAAGCAGACTCAGTGGATTTTGGGTGGGGTTTTAAACTGCATACCTCTCGGACACTACCGGTGGACTGTGGTCCGGGAGTTGAAAGGAGGGACTTTTTCAACACTGTTTCCCGGCAGCCCGCCTAGAGCTGGCCCTGGCTGGGCTGAGGAAAGCTCGTGGAGCTCAGAGGGCCCGATCTGGTAACCCTCTATAACCCTCCTGAGAGCTAAGAGTTGAGTATCTGTATATTGGTCATGTGTGGTGGGGTGGGGGGGCGGGCAAGGTGGGTAGCAGGGGAGATAGTGGTGGGAGCGGGATGGGGGGCGGGGAGAGCTGGGTTGGGAGCGGAGGGAGGGGCCGGGGGGGAAATGAGTAGGGTGGGAGGGGGTAGGGGGGATAGGGGAAGCTTAGGGGCTGGAACTAGGGGGGGCGACAAGGGGGGGGGGAAGGTGATATAGGGGGAGATGGAGGCGCCCGGGGGAGCCACCGGGAGGGTTGAGAGTCACCAGCGGGAGAGGACATATAGGGGGGGTGAGGGGGGGTGTTGGGGGGGGGGAAAGGGGGGTAGGGGAGGGGGATGCCAACATTGGGGGTGTGATAACCGCAGAAGGGGAGTGGGGAGGGGGCTAGACCGATCCCAATGGGAAAGATAGGGTCGCTCAATGCTAAGGGGCTCAATACTCCTCAGAAGCGTCAACAGCTGTATCGGGAAGCCCTCCGGCTTGACTGGGAAGTAGTGATGATCCAGGAGACTCATCTCCGGCGGAAACACGAGGGTCTGCTGAGGAATGCTCAATATCCACAACAATACTTTGGGGGGATGCGGGGGGCGGTTGCGGGAAGGAAAGGGGGGGTGGCGGTATTGATTCGTAGGGATAGCGCCTTCCGGGTAAGCCGGGTGGAGCGGGATGAGGCGGGACGGGTGTTGCTTCTCGGGGGGGAATGGCAGGGTGAACAGGTTACCCTGGTCAACATCTATGCTCCGAATGCACAGCAGGGGGGCTTTTGGAGAGGGGTGCACTCCTTTTTAGCTCAGCATGCCCAGGGGAGGCTCATTTTGGGGGGGGATTTTAATTTAGCTCTCCATCCTGGGTGGGATAGACAAGCAGTGGGAGGAGATGGGAAGGGCCAGGTTCGCCGAATCCTGCAACGAATTATGACCTCCTACCAGCTAATTGATGCTTGGCGACAGTTGAATGAGGGGAGCCGGGAGTATACCTTTTACTCCGCGCCCCATGATAGCTATAGTAGGATAGACTATATATTGATGCCGGCAGGGTGGGGGCCTAGGATTCAAGAGGTGGGGATAGGGAACATCACGTGGTCAGATCATGCACCTATTTGGGTAGCTGTGGGGGGCCCCAGGGAGGGGGGAGGCACACGCTTTTGGAGGCTTAACGAGAGTTTATTACGGAAACCGGAGGTGGTGCAGGATATCAAAGGATGTTTAAGGGAATATTGGGAATTGAATGATACCGGGGAAGTGGGGGAGGTAGGATTGTGGGAGGGGATGAAGGCGGTAGTAAGAGGGCGGCTAGTAATGTGGTCTTCTCGCCTCAAGAAGCAGCGGTTGGCGAAGGAGGAGGCACTTCAAGTGGAGATTAAGCAGGTGGCCCAGCAATATCAAGGCAGGGGGAATAAGCGGGACCTTAAGCGCCTTAACCAGTTACGTATGGAGTTAAACAAATTACAGGTGGAAGCGATTGGCTTTCAGATGACGCGGCTGAAGCAGTGCTATTATGAATGGGGCGATAGGGCGGGGAAACTGTTGGCTAACAAACTGCGGAAGCGAGAGGCCCAAGGGGCGATAGTGGGGCTGTTAGGGGAGGATGGGGTGCGGCTCCGGACGGAGAAGCTAATTGGGGAGCGGTTTTGCCGCTTTTATAGGGATCTCTACAAGAAACCGGAGGGGGGGCCGGAGGGAGCGTGCGAGGCGTATTTAGAGGGGATCGAGCTGCGGAGCCTCGGGGCTGAGGAGGTACAGGACCTGGAGGCGGAGATCACTAGGGAGGAGGTGGTAGTGGCCCTGAAAGCACTACCGGCTGGAAAGGCTCCGGGCCTCGATGGCCTGACGGGGGCTTTCTATAAAGTGTTTCGGGAGGAACTTCTGGATCGGCTGGTCCGGGTGGTGAATGGGGTGCAGCGGGAGGGGGGCCAGCTGTCGGCTGATATGCTTACAGCCGGGATAACTGTGCTACCGAAGGGGGGCAGGGATCCGCTTCACTGCGGGTCCTATAGACCCATATCCCTATTAAATGTGGATGTCAAAATCCTAGCCAAGGTGTTAGCCAACCGCTTGGCCCCAAAGATGCCGGGGGTGATCGGGAAGGATCAAACTGGATTCATTATGGGTAGGCAAGCCTCGGATAATATCAAGAGGGTGCTAGAGGTTGTTTGGGGGGTGCAGGCACGGGGGATCGAAGCTATGTTGCTGTCTATCGACGCTGAGAAAGCGTTTGATAGGGTGGACTGGAGTTTTCTATTCCAAACCATGCAGCGGATGGGTATAGGCCCCAAGTTCATGAGGTGGGTTCAAGCGTTGTATAGGGGCCCCAGGGCGCGGATTAAAATCAATGGGCGGTATACGTCGGCCCTGGAATTGGAAAGGGGGACTAGACAGGGTTGCCCGCTGTCACCTCTCCTGTTTGCCATGGCTATCGAGCCCTTGGCGTGTGCCATCCGAGAGGACGAGAAGGTGACGGGAGTGCAGACGGAGGGAGGTCACCACCATAAAATCTCACTATTTGCCGACGACGTCCTTTTAGTGGTAACGCAGCCTGAAGAGTCCTTGCCGGAGCTAATCAGACATCTGGAGCGGTACGGGGCGGTCTCTGGGTTCAAAATGAACCCCGACAAGACTGAGGCGTTGAATCTCAATATGCCCCCGGCCCGGGTGGGGGGGCTGCAGCGGGCTTATCCTTTCAAGTGGGCTGGGAAGACCATCCGCTACTTGGGGGTCAATATCACTCCCCACCCAGATGGGATGTATGCCGCCAATTATGCTAAGCTGTGGCGGGAAATAGAGAGGGATTTGCAGAGGTGGGGGGGCCAGGAGATTTCTTGGTTGGGCAGGATAGCGTCAGTAAAAATGAATATCCTCCCCCGAGTCCTATATTTTTTCCAGGCTTTGCCGATAGCTATACCGGGGGCGCACATGCGGCGTTTGCAGCGGCAGGTGAACCACTATATTTGGCGGCGGCGCCCACCCCGACTAGCCCGGGAAGTGCTGTACTTGAAGAGGGAGGAGGGAGGGTTAGGGGTGCCCAATATGCAAGCATACTATTGGGCGGCTCAGGCTCGCCATGTGATGGATTGGCGTGATGGGGGAGAGGGGAAGAATTATGTGGAACTGGAAAAAGAGTGCAGGGGAGGGTGGTCCTTAGCGGGCCTCCCGTGGATGGGGAAGGGGGAACGGGGGCGGCGGTACGGGTTAATCCCTATGTAGGCCATGTCCTCGGGGAATGGGATAAGATCAGAGGGGGAGTAAGGGAGGGGGGGGGAAACGGCTTTTCATTGATGAGGGAACTATGCTCAACGGAGGACTTTAGGCCGGGGAGGGAAGGGGGGGGTTATAGACGGTGGGCGCTAGGGGGGTTGAAGTGTTTTTACCAGTTTATAGATGGGGGGGAGTGGGTCCCATTTGCGACATTGCAAGAGCAGTACGGGCTGCGGGAGGGGGATCGCTTCTGTTATGGGCAGGTGATATCATTCCTACGGAAGAAATTGGGGGTAGAGGGATTGGCCAGGGATTATACCCCATTGGAGGTGATTTGGTATGGCAAGCGGAGGTCCCAGGGACTAGTTTCGGCGCTATATAGGGCGATCCAGGGGCCCCCAGGGGGGAAGCTCCGCTACATGAGGGAGTGGGAGGGGGACTTGGCAATGGAGCTGGAGGAGGGGTACTGGAAGAAAGTGTTTGATCAACTGCGGCTACTGCCCATGTCGATAGCAATTAGGGAGAATTGGTGCAAGGTGGTTATGAGGTGGTACTACACCCCCGAACGCCTGCATCGAATGTATCCCAGGGTGTCCAATCTGTGCTGGAGGGAATGTGGGGAAGTGGGCACGTTTTTTCATATTTGGTGGGACTGTCCCCGAATACAGCAGTTTTGGGGGGAGATCCAGGGCTGGATAAAGGAGGTGGTTGATAGCGCAGTGCCCTTGGACCCTTGTGGGTTTTTGATGGGGTGGTGGAGAGTCGGGGGTCCTACCCAGGACCTGCGGCAAGTCCAGGCGTGCCTGAGTGCTGCCCGCTGCGAGCTAGCTTATTGCTGGAGGCGGAGGGAAGCGCCCCGAGTGGAGCAATGTGTGGAGCGTCTCCGTCAAGTTTATTTGATGGAAAAACTAACGGCGACGCGCCGGCAAAGAGTGGATAGATTTGAGCAATTGTGGGATAAGGTGCTGAGATACCTGCGGAAAGACTCACAGCAGTAGCAGGGAGAAGGGGAGGGGGGGAAGGGTGGGGGGGAGTGGGAAGGGATAGCTATGTTTCTTTCTTTTCTTTATTTTATTTTCTTCCTTTTTGTTTCCCTGTATCCCTATATAAAAAACACACTTCCACCTGAGTAATGCTGGGCTGCAATCTGGGGGGGAGGCCTTAGAGGTGGGACATGTGTTGGGTTTCCCATGTATGGATGGCCTATGACTATTTTGCCTGTACTGTTGGATATTATTCCTGTATTATTGTATGTTTGGCGTGGATTTGTTGTTAATAAAAAGTTTAAATTAAAAAAAAAAAATCCAAAACGGTGAAGTAAGTAGCCTCGGCAGGGATCAGTCCCAAGAGAGTATAAGGATTTGGTACCACTGGGTGTATAGTTTCAACTGCATCATTCACTCGCCTCGAATCTTGTACTGGGCGGTAATCCCCTGTCCCTGGTTTCTTAACTGGGAGAAGGGTGGTGTTCCAAGGCGACTGGCACTATTTAAGAAGTCCATACTTCAGCAGTTTCATCAAATGGCAGTGGATACCTTCAATAGCTGGTCGAGGAAGACGATACTGCTTCACATGCACTGGTTCCGCTCCTGGCTTGAGGGTGACAATGATGGGAGCTATGTTCTTCGCTAGGCCAGGTGGATTATCCTCCGCCCACACTCCGTATGGAGCTGAAAGGTTGGTGGGTATACAGGAACTAGCTATCTTGGTTGGAGATGCACTATAGAACCGCCACTCTTCTTCTCGGGGGACAGTCAGCACCATCAATCCAGCAGGCTTCGAGTTCAGTCATTTGCATTTCTCCTCCTTCACCAAAGGATATCTGCGCCTGGAGTTTGGCAAGCATATCTCAGCCCAAAAGTGGAATAGGGCATTCAGGCATATACAGGAACTGGTGCGTTATTTTCCGTCCCCCTAGTTCACACATGCGGTTCTGCAGGAAAGGCTTGGTGGCCCTAGCCCCAGTGGCTCCAACAATGGTGACGGATCAAGAGGACAAAGGAGCCACTGGCTTTGCCACCACTGAATGTTCTGCTCCTGTATCCACCATAAAGTCCATATATTGGTCCCCTATTTTCAAACTGACCATAGGCTCCTGGGGACCCAGGGTAAACTTGGAGCCCGGTCTGGCCTAGTCTTCATCCATATCATAGCCCTCTGCGACTGCCACTCCCTCAATAGCTTCTTCCCTCTCCTGCTGGAACTGTGCTTGGTTTATTCCTCCTCGACTCTGAAACCGACCTCCTGTTCTCCAAGTGCTCCCTCCTCCCTTCCTGGGGGTGGAGCCAAGATGTGGGCATTCATTTTTCCAATGTCCTTCTTCTTTACAATGGGTGCATTGGTTCGCATCCAGTGGGGGCCAGCTACTTCCACGGCCTCTGCTACTTCGGTTAGGAAAACCTCCTCCACGTCATTCAACTAAAGCGGCAGCAAGAAGATCTGCTTGCTTTCTTCATTTTCCGTTCACTTTCTCTGCTACGCTCATGTTCACAATTCACAAACACCTTCTGAGCAACTTCCATTAACTGTGCTGTATTCATGCCCGCAAATCCATCCAGTTTCTGTAATTTGCGCTTTATGTCTCCCTGGGACTGACTGACAAAGGCTGCGTTCACCATACGCAAATTCTCCTGGGCTGCTGGATCGTATGGAGTGTATAATCTATAGGCTTCAGACAACCGTTCATAAAAGGCTGCTGGGCTCTCATCCGGACCCTGGATGACTTCTGACACCTTCCCGATATTCATAGCTTTCTGGCTTCCCCTCCTCAGGCCCTGCAACAAGGCCTGGCGAAATAAAGTTAGGGCTGCCGCCCCCCTTTCATCATTCGGATCCCATCTGGGGTCCTCATTTGGGAAAGCTGCAGCGGCTGGTTGTAGACGATTCATATCTGCTCCTTCTACAGGGTTCTCTTCTAGCCAGCGGATAGCCGCTTGCCTGATTCTCGCTCGCTCCTCAGTAGTAAAGAGAGTGGTCAGGAGCTGGCGGCAGTCAGACCAGGTAGGCTGATGACTTTGCATTATACTGGTCATTAGTTCAGTTAAATCTTGGGGCTTTTCAGTATAGGATGCATAATGCGTTTTCCAGTTTAATAAATCAGTGGTGGAGAAAGCTACATAGATTAGACTGGCTGGCCCTGGAGCCATCTGGCCCTGCTGATTCAGGATAGGTAAACCAGGTACCTGACGCAATGGCATTAGGCGTCCCTCTCCTTTCTTCTTCTTTTCAGTGGCACTTCTTAAATCATATGATTGCCGGGTATAGGCATCCTCAACAGGTGACCCTGATCTGGCGAGAGAGTCTCCGCTCTCGGTATCCTTAGGGGACACTGGCCCTCCTGAAGCACTTGGGCTAGACCCGGAGCTATCAATTGGGGAAGGGGACTCTTTGCTGTTGCGGTGGCGACTGCTGAGCTCCTGCCTCCGGCTCTGCCGGGAGTGCCGGAGCCGTAGGAACTAGCCTATATAGATACTGGGGTAAACGGGTCAGGATATCTGGGGACTCTGAGGCGGAATACACAGGTTGCTTCCTTTCCTCAAGTGCCCGAGTCCCCCTAGTAGTTGCAACTAATATTCTACACTGTTCCTCATAGCAACGCCTTATCCAAGGGGGCTGTGTCTCACAAATACTTAACCAGGAATCTATATATGGGAACTGATCAGGATGTTCTCTTCGTACAACCTGATGGACACGGGAAACTACACTAATAGCAAAGGTGCCCTCACGGGGCCATGAAGTGACTAGCACAGGCCACTCCCTTTCACAGAGCATTCTTAATCGGGACGGAGACATTTTAATTCCATAGTCTCCGATAAATCCCTTGCTGAAATTCTTGATCATACATTGCAACAGAGTTTGCGTGGACTCCGTCCCTCCCATGATTACAATAACGTACACGACAACAGACAATAGGGGTGGGTAGTATGGCTGCAGGTAAGGGGTCCGTGCAGCCCAAAGAACAAAGAAGGGGACAAATACCAAACGCTTCCTCCTTTTTGCGACCTGGACGCGGTCGCCCGGCCAGGATCTGCGCTACTCAGGAGTCCGCTCTCGCGTGGTCTGTATCCAGACCTCTCATTCACACACACACAACCAAACTTGCCAGCAACGTTTTCCCAAATTCTCAAGGCCTTACTGACTAACCATACCAAAGGGGCAGTGGCTTTTGCGGCGCTACCACTTAGCGTGGCATACTAGGACCGCCCGTGAGAGGTGATCAGGCTCTCATTATTATTTTACCATACCATATTCCCAAATCTGACTATCTGAGTAGTACAGAAAACCTCTACTCACCGGATCCGGTTCCTGATACCAAACCAGTACATGGGTTGGATCCTGGAACTTCCCTCGGGTTCGGAGGTGTTGGCCAGCTGGACCCAGTAGTCCGCCGAAGCCAGGCGGAACCCTCTCCGATACAAGAGGACCGGTGGCGCCTGAGGTTTCCCCGGCGGTTGGACAGACACGGTTCCAACCGGACCAAACCTGGAGGCGAAATTACGTGGAATATTCACTTGAATACCATCCACTACTTGCACATTCCCGGCCAGCACACCAAGAATATGTAGTAGCGAAGTGCACGCAATGAATAAAACCAGGAGTCAATGGCAGGTTCCAAGCCAATTTATTGTGCACAAGGCTCAGACAGGAAAGCATCCAAAAGTGACTGAGCAATGGAGAACAGAAACAAATTCCTTATATACAATTTTCACAGTTTGATACAGGCAAACTTTCTATTGGTCCCAACGCCCCTTGCACCTATCCAATCGGGGACCCTCTCTGGGCCTAGCACCCTGTTCCCCCTTCTAAGGCTATTCTAACAAAGGCTCAGTTTCTAGACAAAGATACATTTCTACTGCAAGGTCATTTCCAGCTTAGAGAATGTGAGAATGCAGAACACTGGAACATATCTATCATCAGCATAAAAGGATTTAATAAAGGATTCATACAAACTTATCAAAAAGCAGTTTAAAGCAGTTTCCCAGACTTTCACTGACTTTTGGTCTTTCTCAGCACTGTTAATCTCAGGTGGGGGTAGGGACTCAGGCCTAGCTTACAGGCCTCTCATACGTTTACGTTTACAGGCTATTGTAGGCCCTAGCCTGCCACAGTGGGATTGCTGTAGCAAAGTGCAATCAATGAATAAATCCAGGAGTCAATTGACAGGGTCCAAGCCAGTTTATTGTGCACAGGCCCAGTCAGTCAAAGCTTCAAAAGGAACTGAGCAAAAGTTTCTACAGAGACATAACCATTTATACCTCTTTTTCAGTTTGATACATGAGAACTTTATATTGGTTCCAACTCGATACATGCAAACTTCTCATTGGTTTTACATTCCCTGCACCTGTCCAATTAGAAATCCCTCCAGAGCCTAGCAACCAGCCCCCTCCCTTAGGATTGCTCTAACAATGGTGCAGTTCTTGATTTTGTTACTTCTCTACTGCAAGGTTATTCCTAGCTTCAGGATTGCATGTATTGAAACATTTCTTTTCTTTCACACACAAGAGAATAATGAAAGACTTATGAATTCATAAAAACTTCTTATAAAGCAGTTTAAAACAGTTTTCTCATTTTTCACATATTTTTGGTTCTTTTCTAGCTATAGTGGGAGTTAGGATCCAGGTCTAACTTACAGGCCTTTCATAGTAGCAGGCCATGCTAGGCCATAGCCTACCACAGGATCACTGGAACACTAAAGTTCATATTTTTTAGATATAACACCATTATCTGCAACAGCACCATACGGTCCCGTTTCCTTCAAGTTTTAATTTCAGTAAGATACGACTTCCCATTCGTTCAATAATTTTTTTCTTCTAAATTTAGTATGTGTTCCCTATGCATTTTAACATCCTGTCTCTGCAATCTTCCTTTCTGGCCAAAATAGAATGTTAATATATCAAGGCTTGCTCTGGGTTTATTTATTTATTTAATATTTCTTTTATACCGCGCTATTGACATCAGTGTGGTTTACATTAAACATAACATATACATTGCCATAGCCTACCACATTCCCCCCTTTGATTATTCTCACCCGCAAGTGAGAAAGGGTGAGAATTAAATCACTCATTAGTCAATTAACACATTATACTGGTGTAATAGCATCATCGTGGGGTATAGGGTAATATTGCCACATAACTAATACCTTCGCAGCTGCCTTCCATTCTATAGTGTTATCAATGGCTGAAGTTATCATGCGTAAGCAAAGGGGTAGGAGACAAGGGAGCAATAAGCACATAGCTAATATGAACAGTACAATGAACATAAGGGCTTTTAGACCACCAATCCATGAAAATAATGAACCAAACCACCCATCCATCTTTAAACTGTGCCAGGTCTGGACAGGCACAAATGTCTGCTCATCTGGGTGGCTAGATCTTCAACTGCATGCCCATTATTATCAATCTGTAAACAGTAATTATTTAAGTTCAACTTTCCACATACCCCACCTTCAGCTGCTAACAAATAATCTAAAGCTAAACAATTTTGATAAATGGCTGTGCGCATTTGCGTACTTTGCTTTGCCAGAAGAGTTAGTGCTTTACTAGTTTCATTAGTTATTATTTCAACAACAGCTTGCAAACGTATTATTCGATTAATCATATAAACAGGAGTACGATATCCCCATGTCCCATCCTGTTCCCAAGTAGCAGGTCCATAGTATGAGATAATTCTCTCAGGTGGCCATTCTTCAGATGTCGCATCCCATTTGTCCCATTGGCCTATCTTCAAGGCCTCCTTCAGCTGTCGACTTCTGTACACAGGATATCCCAGTTGTTCTCCCTGGGATGTAGGCAAAAGGAAAAAGGAAGGTCATATGGTTCCCAATACACATGCGCCTCCCCATTGGTGAGGGAGCCTAGCATATGCTCGGGTTCCGCAAATCCAGTACAGTCCAGGTGGTGCTTGCCAGGAATTATAGGCTGCTAAGTTAGTCCAGATACTGGCAAGTTTGGAGAACTGGACTAGAGGATTGGAAGGTTCAGTAGCATTGACTCCTGACCACTGTTCCCTCTAAGCTGTGCGCGTGTGCGCGCGCACACACCTCTCCGAGCGAGCGCACATACTTTACAACAGAGCGCACAAAAATTGACGGTTCTGATTCTGATAGAAAACAACACAGACATCTTAAAATTTAAAAGTTGTTGTGTATTTATGGTTTTCACAAGTTCTACAATATTTTCTAGTGTAATCAATGTGGTGTACATACTGTATTCTGACGTGTAGTCAAATTTTAAAGTATATAACTCCGAGTGTCGTTATGTGGCGCACAAAAATTTAACCTTCCTTCAAAAGCTGCACACAGCTGATATTTTATGCACACACAGCCTACAGAAAATTAGAGGGAACATTGCTCCTGACCACCAAGACGTCGTCTTAGTGGTACTATTGTAGAACTTCTGATTGAGACAGACAGCTGCCCCACTTCCATATTAAACAATGGTCCATAGCGAGAAAAGCATAAGTTACCTACAATGGAGTGGGCCAATACCCATTCACTTGTGGTATTGTGTATATTAGTCTGATTATATGGAATAGAATAGTTCAGTTCTTGTGTTTCCCAAGGCCATTGGTCTCCCATCGTTGTTCCTCCACAAAATAAACAGTCTGAAACATGAAGACTAGATGCAACTGCTGCCGCTAACTCAAGAAACAAGTTCTGGGAGGCAGGAGGAATTTCAAACTCTGCTTTCATGGCTTCATAGGAGTGATGTATACGATAGGGTGAGGATACATGGGTCTTGGTGTTTAATTGCAGATATAGAATAGTCCCAGGATCTATACCTCCTCCTGCTATACACAACCCAAACTTGTATCCTTGCTTCCATTGGCTGGGATTGACTATGAGAAGCTGCAGGGGATTACAGGCACCTTTCTGGCATTTCTTGGGCTCTGGTAGTCTGATCTTTGTTAAGCTGCCTTTGCAGTGATCACCATCTTGTCCCATAGGTGCATTCTTCCAGGTAGCAAAATATACACAGTCCCATTTTGGGCAAAAGTAATCATGTTTAGATGTAGTGGTGTAAATGGTGGCTGCAGAACTTTTTCCTGTACACCGTCCCCATCCATAGGCTCCTTCTGGACACATATTTATCATCATGGTAGTATGCTCGCTCCCATGACCCACATCTGTGGTAAGCATTTCTGTTAATTGCATCACAAGCATCAAAGTTAAGATAATAGGTTTTGTGGGGTTTGCAAGGGATTTTGTCGCATTCAGGATGGCTCCATCTTCATCATTCCAACGTATCTCAAAGGTATAATATGAGGGGTTTTGTCGAGGGTTATAACAAGTCTTACTTTTCCCCTTTGTGCAAATAGTCAGTTCAGTGCCATTATAAATACACCGGCTAACTGTACCAGTGCAAGTATAATAGGAGTGATAGAGCAAAGTCTGAGTAATCTTTTGTCCTGTTCGGGTGGTGGTTATGCAGGCTGCACAAGGGGGTAGGGCAAAAGTCTTTTCCAGGATTCCCAGGATCACCACTCCCACAAGGTAATAGTGAAAGAACATTGTGATTACAGTCTTTGGAGGTTAATCTGGAAAGTTGGGTATGATGAACTTGTTGAGTTTTCTTCTGTTTCTGCTGTGATGGTTACTCTTGCGTGACAAAGGTAGATTTTGAAAATTCTCTATAATGCTGGCTGTCTCCTCAAGGTGAGTCGCAATGGAGTCTCAGGGTCATTCACTGACGTCCATTGGCCAGGATCAGGAGCAGCTGCTGGCTTCACTCGACTGTGGTGGATCCAGGGTTCAAATTCTTCAACTTTCACTGTGGTGGGGGTTGACAGGATAACGGCGTATGGTCCCTTCCAATGTGGGCCCAGGACCAATTGGAAACAACGTAGCAGGGTTCAGAGCTTGACTGACTTTCAACTGTATCCGGGGGTTTTCGCACAGCATGCTCTGATATTTCAACATTCGTGCATTGGTTAGCCAGAAATTCCCTTTGTGTTCCATGAGAGTCAGAACAGAGTGTGGCACGGTGACTTGAAGAGTTTGTCCTAGTGTGAGTTTATCTGCTTCGCCCACTAGGAGGGCTGTTGCTGCAATAGCTCTCAAACAAGGGGGCCATCCTTTTGCAACTACATCTAATTGTTTTGACAGATAGGCTACTGGTCGTTGCCAGGATCCAAGAGATTGAGTCAATACTCCCAATGCATTTCCTTGTGACTCATGGACAAAAAGATGGAAAGGCTTCTGAACATCTGGAAGACCTAAAGCTGGGGATGACATCAGGGCATTTTTCAGAGACTGGAATGCTGCATCTTGTTCAGGTCCCCATTCTAGTGGGGATTTTTCCATTCCTTAGGTGACTTGGTATAGTGGTTTTGCAATCAGCGCGAAGTTGGGGATCCATATGCGACAGTATCCCGCGGCCCCCAGGAAGGCTCTTACTTGCCTCCTAGTGGTTGGAGTAGGGATGCTGCATACAGCTTCTTTGCGTTCTGGTTCCAGACGTCGGATCCCACTGGACAACTGGAATCCTAAATACTTGACTTCAGTTTGGCATAGTTGTGCTTTGGCTCTTTAGACTTTGTATCCAGCCTCTTTAAGAAGGTACAAGAGTTCACTAGTAGCTTGTAGGCATTCACTTTCTGAGTTGGTGGCTATGAGCAAGTCATCTACATACTGAAGAAGAACCCTCTTTCCTGGGTCCACGGGGTAACTTGAGAGATCTTGATTCAGGGCAGCACTGAAGAGGGTAGGTGAATTCTTGAATCCTTGGGGTAATCTGGTCCAGGTGAGCTGGCCCTGCCTTCCTGTTGTGGGGTCTTGCCATTCAAAAACGAATAAAAGTTGACTGGTGGGGGCTAGGCGTACGCAGAAAAAGGCATCTTTCAGGTCCAGGACGGTGAAATGAGTAGCCTCAGTGGGGATCAGTCCCAAGAGAGTATAAAGGTTTGGTACTACAGGGTGTATAGTTTCAACTGCATCATTTACTCGCCTTAGGTCTTGTACTGGGCGGTAGTCCCCTGTCCCAGGCTTTTTTACTGGGAGAAGGGGGGTGTTCCAAGGTGACTGGCATTCCTTGAGAAGTCCGTATTTCAGCAGTTTCATCAAATGGCAGTGGATTCCTTCAATGGCTGGTCGAGGGAGAGGATACTGCTTCACATGCACTGGTTCCACTCCTGGTTTGAAGGTGACAATGACAGGGGCTATGTTCTTCGCTAGGCCAGGTGGATTATCTTCTGCCCATACTTCAGGTGGGGCTATGAGGTTGATAGGTATACAGGGACTAGTTGACTTTATTGGAGGTGCACTATAGAACCGCCACTCTTCTTCTCGGGGAACAGTAAGCACCATCAATCCAGCAGGCTTTGGGTTCACAGTCATTTTCATTTCTCCCCCTTCAGCAAAAGATATTTGTGCCTGGAGCTTAGCAAGCATGTCTCGGCCCAGTAGTGGAATAGGGCACTCAGGCATATACAAGAACTGGTGCGTTATCTTCTGTCCCCCTAGTTCACACATGCGGTTCTGTAAGAATGACTTTGTGGCTTTATTTCCAGTGGCTCCCACAATGGTGACAGATCGTGAGGACAAAGGAGCTACTGGCTTGGCTACTACTGAATGTTCTGCTCCTGTATCTACCATAAATTCCATGTATTGGTCCCCTATCTTTAAACTGACCATAGGCTCCTGGGGACCCAGGGTAAACTTGGAGCCCGGTCTGGCCTAGTCTTCATCTATGTCGTCCAGGTCATAGCCCGTTGCTACTGCCACTCCCTCAATGGCTTCCTCCTTCTCTTGCTGGAACTGTGTTCGGTTCATTCCTCCCCTCCTTCAAAATCGTCCTCCTGGCCTCCAGGGACTCCCTCCTCCCCTTGCAGGGGCGGAGTCCAAATGCGGGCACTCATTTCTCCAATGTCCTTCTTCCTTGCAGTAGGCGCACTGATTTGCACCCAATTGAGGCCTTTCGCTTCCGCGGCCTCTTCCACGTCCTCTGGTCCTTTGATTAGGAAAACCTCCTCCACGTCGTTCGGTTATAGCAGCAGCAAGAAGATCTGCCTTCTTCTTCATCTTTCGTTCACTTTCTCTGTCTCGTTCATTTTCACGATTCACAAATACCTTCTGAGCGACTTCCATTAACTGTGCTGTATTCATGCCCGCAAATCCATCCAATTTCTGCAATTTTCGTTTTATGTCTCTCTGGGACTGACTAACAAAGGCCGCATTTACCATGCGTAAATTTTCCTGAGCGGCGGGATCATATGGGGTATACAATCTATAAGCTTCAGACAACCGCTCGTAAAAGGCCGCTGGGCTCTCATCTGGACCCTGGAGAACCTCCGATACTTTCCCAATATTCATGGCCCTCTGGCCTCCCTTCCTCAGGCTCTGCAATAAGGCCTGGTGAAATCTGGTTAGGGCCGCCGCCCCCTTTCATCATTCAGGTCCCACCCGGGATCTTCATTGGGATATTCTGCAACAGCTGCTTGTGGGGGATTTATTCCTCCCCCTTCTACAGGGCTTTCTTCTAACCAACGGAGGGCTGCTTGCCCGATTCGCCCTCGCTCCTCAGTAGTAAAGAGGGTAGACAGGAGCTGGCGACAATCGGCCCAGGTAGGCTGATGGGTTTGCATAATGGGAGGAGTGGCCTAGTGGTTAGGACAAGGTACTTCAGGCCGGAGGGCCGGGGGTTCAAGTCCCACCTGGGGACAGCAATCTCAGGCCGGAGGGACTGGGATTTCTAGTCCTATAGGCACTCCTTGTGGTCTTGGGCAAGCCACTTAACCCTCCATTGCCCATGTTCCCTGTAAGTATTAGCGTATGTGTGTCATATCCCCTCGTGTTAAATGTATCTCCCAATTGACCGCTTTGACCCGGTGAAAAGCGGGATATAAATACAGCTAAATAAATAAATAAATAGACATTAATTCTGTTAATTCCTGAGGCTTGGCTATATAGGATGCATAATGCGTTTTCCAGTTTAATAAATCTGTGGTGGAAAAGGGTACATAAACTAAGCTGGTCGGTCCTGGTGCCATCTGGCCCTGATCATTTAAAACAGGTATTCCAGGCACTTGGCGTAATGGCATTAGGTGCCCTGCTTTCTCCTTCTTCTTGGGAGTTGCACTTCTTAAATCATAAGGCTCCCGGGCACAGATCTCCTTGGTGGGTGACCCTGAACTGGCAGGAGAGCCTCCGCTTTCTATCTCGTCAGAGGACTCGAGTCCCCCCGATGTGCTTGGGCCTGACTCGGGACTATCACTCGGGGTAGGGTGCTTCTTAGGCTGCTGCAGCGGTATTTTCTGGGGCTCCTCATCTGGCTCTACTTCAGGTCGTGGTGCTATGGGAACTAACTTCTGTGGGTGCTGGGGTAACTTAGCCAGAATATCTGGGGACTCTGGGGCAGAATACACAGGCGGCTTCTCTTCCTTGACTTTTCTGGTTCCCCTAGTAGTAGCTACAAATATTTTACAGCGCTCCTCATAACAGCGCTTCATCCATGAGGGCTGCTGTTCACACACACTTAACCAGGAATCTATATAGGGGAACTGGTCAGGATACACTCTTAGTATAAGCTGATGAATTCGTAAAACTGTTTCTAAATCAAAGATGCCCCCACGAGGCCATGAAGCAGCCAACGCGGGACACTCCCTTTCACATAACATTTTTAATCTGGATGGAGTCATTTTCATACCATAATCACCCGAAAATCCTTTACGGAAATTCTCGATCATACATGCCAACGGAGTTTGCGTGGACTCCGTCCCTCCCATAATCTGAACGTACCTACGTACACTACCTACGTACTCTACTAACTACGTACGCTACGTACTCTACGTACACGTAATGACGTACAAGACAACGAACAATAAGGATAGGTAGTATGGCTGTAGGTAAGGGGTCCGTACAGCCCACAGAACACTGGGGGGGACAAACACCACTCGCTTCCTCCTTTTCGCGACCTGGGCACGGTCGCCCGGCCAGGAACTGCGCTACTTAGGAGTCCGCTCTCGCTCGGTCTGTATTTCAAGACCTTTCACTCACACAAGCAAGTATATTTCAACAGGAAATCATATTTCAAGTGCCCAGGTTTTCTGACTGACTATTCCAAACAAGAAGGGTCGATTGCTTCGGCTTCCGCTTTCCCTTACGCGGAGCTTACTAGGACCGCCCTTATGGGAGGTGATCAGGCTCCCTTGTCTCGCACACACTCATGCGAGATTTCCCAGTTAGTCTATACCAAATATACCAAATTAGTCCTGCGCACGCAAGACGTTGTCCCAGGCTGTTCTTTCTGTCTATCGAATCACAAAAATGTCTACTCACCGGATCCGGTCCCCGATACCACACCAGCTTCTGATTTGGAACCTGGACTCCCCCGGGTCGGAGGTGTTGGCCAGTTGGACCCGATGGCCCGCCGAGGCAGGCGGAACCCTCTCTGGCACAAAGGGGCCGGCGGCGCCTGAGGTTTCCCCCGCGGTCGGACAGACACGGTTCCAACCGGGCCAAACCTCAAGGCGAATTGCGTGGATTATTCACTTGAATACCATTTACCACTCGCACTTCCCGGCCAACGCACCAAGAATATGCTGTAGCAAAGTTCAATCAATGAATAAATCCAGGAGTCAATTGACAGGGTCCAAACCAGTTTATTGTGCACAGGCCCAGTCAGTCAAAGCTTCGAAAGGAACTGAGCAAAGGTTTCTACAGAGACATAACCATTTATACCTCTTTTTCAGTTTGATACATGAGAACTTTCTATTGGTTCCAACTCGATACATGCAAACTTCTCATTGGTTTTACATTCCCTGCACCTGTCCAATTAGAAATCCCTCCGGAACCTAGCAACCAGCCCCCTCCCTTAGGATTGCTCTAACAATGGTGCAGTTCGTGATTTTGTTACTTCTCTACTGCAAGGTTATTCCTAGCTTCAGGATTGCATGTATTGAAACATTTCTTTTCTTTCACACACAAGAGAATAATGAAAGACTTATGAATTCATAAAAACTTCTTATTAAGCAGTTTAAAACAGTTTTCTCATTTTTCACATATTTTTGGTTCTTTTCTAGCTATAATGGGAGTTAGGATCCAGGTCTAACTTACAGGCCTTTCATAGTAGCAGGCCATGCTAGGCCATAACCTACCACAGGATCACTGGAACACTAAAGTTCAACCAATTTCTAACCCAATCAGTAATTTTAGAGTCCATCCCTAGGGTGCTCAGTTTGTTTATATGTCACCTGTGCGGAACAGTGTCAAAAGCTTTACTGAAATCTAAATACACCACATCTTAGGGCTCTCCCTTGGTCCAACTGCCTGGTCATCCAAATCTGGTCAAAGAAATCTATCCAATTTTGTCTGACAAGACCTGCCTCTGGTGAATCCGTGTTTCCTTGGATCCTGCAATCCCTTGGACTTCAGAAATCTTACTGTTCTCTCCTTTAGTAGCCTTTCCAATAATTTACTAAACACAGAGGTTAGACTAACCGGCCTGAAGTTCCCAATGTCATCCTTATGTCCACTTTTGTGTAAATGTACCACATGTGCTTTTCTCCAGTCCTCTGGCACCACTTCTGACTGCAGAGAGGCATTCATAAGGTCAGATAGTGGAGCCGCTATTACGTCCCCAATTTCCCTCAGTATTCTTGGATGTATCCTATCCTGACCCATTACTTTGTCTACTTTTAGTTTAACTAGTTCCTCCCGAACACAGTCTTCTGAAAATCGTTCAAGATTCCAGTCGCTTCTGTTGCTATTTGTGGGTGTTTTCTGAGGTCTTGCTCCTGGCCCTATCTGTTAACACAGAACTGACATATTTGTTGCCTTTAAGATATTCCCTTTCAGTTTTGCCCACTGTTTTTCTACATCCTCTAGCTGTTACCATCCTGCTAATGACTCTGAGGTGGTGTCCCATCTTTGTAAAGTTAGTTTTTCTAAAGTCTAAGACCCTTGCTTTTGAATGGATTTTATCAGCCTTCGTACTAATACTGAACCATACCATCTGGTGATCACTGGATGCAAGTTGATCTCCCGCAGTAACATAGTATATGACAGCAGATAAAGACCAGTATAGTCCATCTGTTTGTCAGAAACACTTTCCCCATTGGTAAGCACTAAGTCTAGTGTGGCCCCATCATGTATGAGTTCTGTTTCCAATTGCCTGAATAGCTCTCCCTGTAGAGAATCCAGGATCTCCTTACTTCTAGATGACACTGCAGCAGGGATGTGCCAGTCCACATCTGACATATTGAAATCGCCTATCAGTGGCAATTCATTTTTCATGGCAATACTGTGTATGTCTTCTATTAAATCTTTGTCTACTTCTATGCCCTGGGAGAGGTATCTGTATATTACTCCAATGCAAATGGAGTTCCCTTTCCCTCTTTCTAGTTTAACCCACAGTGCCTCCTCTCTTCCTTTTCAGCCCTGCAAGTCTATAGCTTTAATATTTTTAACATATAGAGCTACACTACCTCCTCTTCTTCCTACCCTGTCCATCCTGAATAGAGTATAGCCCGGTATTAATTACATCCCTGTCATGGTTGTCTGTGAACCATATTGCTGTAACCACGACTAAATCCAATTCAGCCTCTTCCATTAAAGCCTCAACATCTGGAATCGTTTCCCATGCTATGGGCATTTATATACACCACTGTCCAGATGTTGCATCTATTGCCCATTTCTACGGAGATATTTAATGTTTCACTTACCTGGGGGCTCTCTTCACCCATCCCCAACAAATCTAGTTTAAAGCTCTTTTCAGTAGGTTAGTCATTCTGCTGCTGAAAATGCCTCTACCCTTCTTGGACAGATAGACATCATCTCCGCTCTGCAGCTCTTCGAACATCATCCCATGGTCCAGGAAACCAAAACACTGTCAATGACACCATCCATGCAGCCATGCTTTCATCTCCAGGATGTGAGCTTCTCTGCCTCCGCCTTTTCCCTCAACAGGAAGGATTTAAGAGAACACTACCTGCACACCTATTTGTATCACCCTCTGTTTCAGAGCCATGAAGTCACATTTGATATTCTCGGAGGGATGCCTAGCAGTATCATTTTTGCCGACATGGATGAGCAACATAGGGTAATAGTCAGTAGGCTTGATGAGTCTCAGCAAACTCTCCTTAACATCTCAGATTTTGGCACCTGGCAGACAGCACATGTCTCTGGACATCAAATCTGATCGGCATATGGATGCCTCAGTACCCCTCAGAAGAGAGTCACCAACCACCACTACCCTTTGCTTCCTTGTGGTGACTGATTCTCTAACTTTGGGGTGCTTAAACTGAATGTAAGTTGAATTAGATATTTTCTACAACCTGCTGCACTTAGAGTCTCAACTGTTTAGGAAACCTTTTTTCTCAAGGTTGGCTTGACATATTCTTGATTATTGCTGCTTAGGCTTCATTTCTTTAAACTGATGGTGGAATTATATTTGTGCTTGCATATAAACACCTAGGAAGCAAGGAGAACAGACTTTAAAAAATGTATTAGAAAATTGAGAAATTGCATAATGGTGGATGAAAGCTGTTGAGTAATGCAGTGCAGTCACAACAGAATTTTAGCATGGAAAACAAGCAGACATTCAGAACTGAGAAACTATCAGGTTACTGTATTTCATCTATTCGTACGTTCCCATCGCTAGCTATGATTCATGGATGACCCAGGACTGCAATAAGAGCAGTTTTGTGTCTCCATGGAAAGGTCCCACAAGGATGATTTCAGTGTATTGCGTACTGACTAGTTGATCTTGTGGGGGTGTTTCTCTCAAGACCCAGATTAAAACTTTGGCCAAGTTAATTGTATTATCAAGACATATTTAATCATTTTGTAGCAGTAGTCCACATAAGTACATTTGGTTTTATAACATAGTTGTTTTGCATATGGTGCATTACACTTTTTTAATGAAACTGATTTATTTTTCTTGCACATAAATTACCTTAAAAAATATATTTTCTTCACAAAAACATACTTTACATACTGCCTTGAGTCAGTAGTAAGAGCAGCTGCATTGTGCAACTGGACCTACTGTGGGCCAGGAAAGAGAAATGTGAGCTAGGAAATATAAGTTAAAATAATAATAATTATTCCATGATTAGCCACCTGTCAGTCCTTGAAGATTGTTATTCAAGAGAAGTATTCATTTTTTGTGCATTTCATTTTATTTGTTAATTTTATATGCTGTAGTATCACTCAGAAATGTAATTTCGATATTCTCCCTCCAGTCTAGCATGTGTATGTGTGGGTTGTTTCCCTCCTTCAGCAGCTGAGGACTGAGCACGATCAAACTTTGATATCACAGTAGAAGTTCCCCCTTGGAGCCCAAGAGTCAGTATTCTCAGTCCTCAGCAGCTGAAGGAGGAACCACTGCGTGACTAGGCTCCACTGAACAGTTTTGGCCTACCTTTCTCTAATTTCTTCAATTTCTTTAAGTTCCTTAATGACTGATAGCAGAGCTGAAAAAGGCACAGACTATTTGTGGAGAGGGCTTGCTGATAATGAGACTCTGCCTGTCAGACAGCCAGGGTCCTTGGGTGGATCGGGCAGGGCCCAGGTGCTAAAATTACCTGGAGACCCAGGTTCCTTTTTCACCTCCAGCCGGACAACCTGCACTCCTGGGCGAAATGGTTCACGGCGGACAGTCTCCGTAACAGTCCGGTGGCAAGTTGGGCTCTTTTTCTCTCTTTCTGTCTCCTGTTGGGTGTCCTGGGCATTTTTCGCAGCAGCATCAGTGTTTCCTGCCACAGGGTTTGGTTTATGTGGCAGGCTCGGTCTCCTCATGCAGCTTGCGGTGCGGGGGATCATGCAGCATGTTATCGGCTGGGGTCTACCAGGTTTGTGCAAGGGCAGGCAGGTCAGCTGAGCTCAGGTTCAATCAGGGAGTGAAGGCTATGGAGCAGGATGTTCCTGTTTCTGATGCTGTGATTTTGGTGGGGAAAGCAGCCATCTCGGGCAAAAGGAAAAAAGCAAGTAGAAAGCAAAACACAGACTTGGAACTAGGAGTGTGGGGGGGGGGGGTGGCTAGATGCAGTCTTTTCCCTGGATTTTGTGCTTCTCGTGCATAAAGCCTATTCTCCAGGACCAAGCAGGAAGTCAGTCCTCACTTATGGGTGACGTCGGCGCCGACGGAGCCCTCGCGGAGCAATTTTCCCCAGCTTTCAAAGAAAGCCTTTGGGAATTGCAGCGCGCATGCGCGGTCCTCTTCCCGCCCAAGGGTGCCATCTTAGCCAGTCGTCTTTTTTTCCGCGGAGCCCTACAGACGTACCCGTCTTGTCCCCGCGAAAAAGTTGATTTTTCTTCAGAATTTCTCTTTTTTTCCATTCGGTTCGACGCCGGTCTTTTTCCCGCCGGACTCGCGACGCCGGTCTCGAGTCCTCTTCTTATTTTTCGGTTTTTCTTAGTCAGTTTTTCGTTTCGGTTTTTCCCTGGCAGCCCGGTCCTTTGACCTCGCCGGGGCCCTTTTTCCCCCGATGGCTGCCAGTGGTTTCAAGCGGTGTGGTCAGTGTGACCGAAATATGTCACTAACTGACACACACGACTTTTGCCTCCGCTGCCTGGGCCCGGATCATGAAGAACTGATCTGTGGGCCCTGTGGCAAAATGTCCTCCAAAGCGTTGAGAAGTCGGCGGCATCAGCGGGATAGGATCTTCGCTGACCCCAGCCGTACCCGGACCTCGTCGGAGGCCTCCGCATCCAAAGGTTCCAGCTCGGACCGTCGCCGGAGTTCCTCCGACAGGGGTTCTCCCTCCGGGTCCATCGTCGTAAGGTGAAAACCCGCGAGGGCGGCGTCGGTGGACGCTCCTGGCTCTGCGAGGGCCAGGTCGCATAGCCCCGATAGCCGTCCCGGGTCCTTGGAGAAGGAGCATCTCACGAAGCGACCTCGCCTGGAGTCGGAGCTGCCTGCTCGGGTAAGTCCTGTGGTCCTCCTGGACTCGCCTCCGAGACAGCCGACGTCGGGCCCGACGCCGTCGGGGCCCGAGTCGGGGGCTGCTGGGTCACCTGAGCTCGGACTCAGGTTGACGGCCTTGGAGAGCAGATTGTCTGCCTTCATGGACCAGCAGCGGGCACTGCTCGCTGGCTTCGCTGGCGCCGCTGCCCCCGACCGCCGGGACGTCGACGTCCAAGTCGACCCCGGAGACCGAGCCGATCCTCGAGTCGATGCGAACTCGAGTCGATCCTCGGTCGAGGTCACCCTCGGCCTCCCGTTCGGGACCGAGGTCGCCGACGCCGACTCCCTCGGCGTCGGGGCGGCAGGCGCCGCGCCCTGCCCGGGCCGACCCCACCGAGTCCTCGTCGGAGTCGGTCTGGGAGTCTGAAGAGGAAGAGTCGCCTGATTCTTTCCGGACTCGGTGTGTCCCCTCGGACTCACCGGAGTCCGAGCCTCGGAAGCAGTCCCCCCCGGAGGATGCCCGGTTCTCGGACTTCGTCAGGGATATGGCCAAGGCTTTGGCCTTCCCTGCGGACCCCGAGGAGGAGCCGAAGAGCCGAAGAGCTCGACGCCCTCCAGTATGACTCTCCCGCAAGGGAACACTTTACTGTACCGGTTCCTCCCATGCTGGAACGACTACTCTTCCGCATGTGGGAGAGTCCGGCCACCTCGCCGGTCCTGAGCAAGCGGGTCGATTCTATCTATCGAGTCCGCAAGAGCCCTGGCTTCCAAAAAGCACAGCTGCCACACCATTCCATGGTAGTGGAATCGGCCATGCATCGTCTTAAGAGCCAGAAGATGCACTCCTCGGTGCCTCCTGGCAGGGAGGCCCGTAACCTGGATGGCCTTGGCAAGAAGTGTTTCCAGGGCTCTATGCTTGCGTGTCGTGTCCAGACCTACCAGCTATACATGGGCATGTATCTCCGAGACCTGGCTAAAGAGCTAGCCGGATTCTCCGCTGGTTTGTCCGAGGAACCCTTGCGGAGGTTCCTGGCCTTGTCCACTGGTATTCGGGAATGCTCAAAATTCATATCCCGAGCAGCCTACGATGGCTTTGAAGCGTCGGCTCGAGTGGCCGCAGCCGGCATCGGTGCCCGCCGACAGGCTTGGCTTCAGTCATCTGACCTTGAGCCCTGGGTGCAGGACAAGTTGGTCGATGTCCCCTGCCGAGGCGAAAACCTCTTTGGCAAGCCCATGGCTGAAAAGGCTGCACAAATCGAGACGGAGACTCTCACCAGGACTAGGCTTTCTAGGAAGACCTCCGCCCCTTCCCAGAAAAAGAGGGGCTCGGGAAAGAAGTCCTTTTACCCGAGAAGGCGGCTGCCTACAAACAATACCCCCATTATCAGGCCCCTGCAGCTCCCCAACAGGGCCAGCAGGCCAAGGGACGGGGTAACGGGTCCCGTAGGCAGCAAGCCCCCAAGCCTGCACCACCAGCCCCTGCTCAGCAGGGTGGGGGTTTTTGACTCACTAAGCATAGCCTCTCCCCCCCCGCTGGTTCCTCCCAGCACCGGAGGCCGGCTGGTTCACTTCGCCCACAGGTGGTCCAGCATCACCTCAGATGCCTGGGTGCTTCAAGTCGTGCGAGAAGGCTATCTTCTCCACTTCCACCAGGTCCCTCCCTCCTTTTTTCCGGGAGAACCTCCACGACCCCCTCTGCACAGGGAATTACTCCTTCAGGAGTTAACAGGTCTTCTACAGGAACAGGCGGTGGAACCGGTGCCCCACCACCTGCAAGGTCAAGGCTTTTACTCCAGGTATTTTCTGATACCAAAGAGAACAGGAGGCCTCAGACCCATCCTGGACCTGCGCAACCTCAACAAGTTCCTCGTGCGAGAGAAGTTCAAGATGCTTACCCTTGGAATCCTTCTGCCCTACCTCCAGCAGGGAGATTGGCTATGCTCCTTGGATCTAAAGGATGCCTACACGCACATCCTCATCCACCCAAGCCACCGACAATACCTAAGGTTTGTGGTGGCAGGAAATCATTACCAGTACAGAGTACTGCCCTTTGGCCTGTCCTCCGCACCGCGAGTCTTCACAAAATGTCTCGCGGTGGTGGCGGCCCATCTCCGGCTTCACGGCCTCTATGTCTTTCCGTACCTCGACGACTGGCTCATCAGAGCAGCGTCCGCTCTGGAGGTCACCAACGCCACGCGCCGCACGGTAACTCTTCTGCAGCACTTGGGCTTTGTTATAAACTTCGCAAAGTCCACTTTGCTCCCCTCACAGGATCTCGAGTTCATCGGCGCAAGGCTGCACACTCCTCAGGCACGAGCGTACCTACCGCTCGACAGGGCTCAACGGCTCATGGACCTAGCCGACCGTTTTCGCAGCCAGCCCCTGGTCTCCGCCAGGCGCTTCCTGAGACTACTCGGCCATATGGCTTCCACCGTCCATGTGACCCCCAATGCCCGCCTGAATATGCGGCCTGCTCAATGGTGTCTCCGCCAGCAGTGGCGACAAGCCACAGGCGGCCTAGCAGACCTAGTGCGCGTCTCCGAGCCGCTGATCTCGTCTCTCCGGTGGTGGCTTCTGCAGCCGAACCTGATCTGCGGAATGCCTTTCCAGTCACCTCAGCCGGCCCGGGTGCTGACAACAGATGCATCCCTCCTGGGCTGGGGAGCGCATTGCCAAGGGGCACGCACTCAGGGCCTCTGGACAACGTGGGAGTCTGCTCAACAGATCAACTTCCTGGAGCTCAGGGCGATCCGCCTGGCTCTCAAGGCCTTCTCCCACCTGACTTCTCACCAGTCCGTCCTTGTCCAGACGGACAATCAAGTTGCCATGTTCTACGTGAACAAGCAGGGGGGCACGGGCTCCTTCCTCCTCTGCCGGGAGGCACAGAAGCTCTGCTCTTGGGCCGTCAGTCACGGCATTCTCCTCAAGGCAGTTTATCTCCCAGGCCAAGAGAATTACCTGGCGGACAAACTCAGCAGGATCCTCCAGCCGCACGAGTGGCGTCTGGATCCCTTGGTAGTTCAGAAGCTCTTTCTAAAGTGGGGCCTCCCCACGATGGATCTCTTTGCCAGTCCTCACAACCGACAACTTCCTCGCTTCTGCTCTCGTCAGCCACACCCCCTTCGGGTTGCGGCGGACGCTTTTCTACTCTCATGGTCGGGGAGCCTTCTGTACGCTTTCCCTCCCATCCCGCTAGTCTCTCGGACTCTTTTCAAGGTTCTCCGAGACAAAGCCTTCATGATCCTGGTGGCCCCTCGCTGGCCCAGACAGCCGTGGTTTCCGCTCCTGCTGCAATTAGCGGTGGGGGATCCATTCCCTCTGGGGTTACAACCAGATCTCCTCACTCAGGATCAGGGGTCTCTGCTACACCCCAACCTCAGGTCTCTCAACCTGATGGCCTGGCTGCTGAGAGGGTAGTCCTCGCTCCCCTTCTCCTGCCGGCAGAAGTGGAGGAGGTCGTCCTAGCTTCTCGGCGACCTTCAACCCGCAAATGCTACGCCCTTAAATGGCGTCGCTTTTCCGTTTGGTGTGGCCAACAGTCTCAGGATCCCTTCTCCTGCCTGGTGTCGGTGATCCTGCAGTACTTGCTCTACCTCTCTAACTTGGGACTTAAGTCCAACTCCGTCAAGGTTCACCTCAGTGCTCTTTCAGCACATCATGTGCCGGTGGACGGCAGACCTCTCTCCAACGACCCTCTCGTAGCGAGGTTTCTCAGAGGTCTCCTTCTACTTAAACCACCTCTGCGCCCGCCAGCGCCTGACTGGGACCTGAATGTGGTTTCACAGCGGATCACCTGTCCGCCTTTTGAACCTATGGCTACCTGTTCTCTCCGTTTTCTTTCTTGGAAAACACTGTTCTTGATAGCCCTCACTTCCGCTAGACGCGTAAGTGAATTGCAGGCCCTCGTGTCTGATCCCCCTTACACTCGTTTCTACAAAAATAGGGTAGTCCTACGGACTCACCCGAAATTTCTTCCAAAAGTGGTCTCCCCTTTTCATATCAATCAGGAGGTGGTACTTCCAACCTTCTTTCCCAGACCACACTCCAGCCGAGCTGAAACGGTCCTCCATACCCTGGACTGTAGAAGGGCTTTGAACTTCTACCTTGACCGTACGCGGGAACACCGTAAAGCTGCTCAGCTTTTTGTATCTTTTGACCCCAATAAATTGGGGCTCCCGGTCTCCAAGCGTACGCTGTCCATCTGGGTTGCGGACTGTATCACTTGGGCTTATGGGGCAGCCGGACTCTCCTTGGAAGGTCGAGTCACGGCTCCTTGCGTTCGGGCAAAGGCCACGTCAGTGGCTTACCTCCGCTCTGTTCCGCTGGCAGACATCTGCCGGGCCGCTACTTGGTCTTCGAGCCAGACTTTTGCGGTCCATTACTGTCTCGAGAGGGAGTCCCGCAGGGACAGTGCTTTCGGACAGGCAGTCCTCCGTAATCTCTTTGAGGTCTGAGCAACTCCTACCCTCCATCCCGGATGTGGGCTACCGGTGGGTAATAATTCAGCGAAGATCCTTTCCTTCTGTGCTGCTGAGCTAGAGGGAGCTCATTTTTGTGCTTAGGGTCTCCGGTAGCCTTGAGCTTGGGAGTCCCATAAGTGAGGACTGACTTCCTGCTTGGTCCTGGAGAAAGCGTAGTTACTCACCTGTAACAGGTGTTCTCCAGGAGCAGCAGGAATCAGTCCTCACTACCCTCCCTCCTCCCCTTGGAGTTGCAATCGTCTGCTTTACTTTTTTGCAAATTTTTATGCTGTCTTTTTTAGCTATGTCATCTGACTGGCTAAGATGGCACCCTTGGGCGGGAAGAGGACCGCGCATGCGCGCTGCAATTCCCAAAGGCTTTCTTTGAAAGCTGGGGAAAATTGCTCCGCGAGGGCTCCGTCGGCGCCGACGTCACCCATAAGTGAGGACTGATTCCTGCTGCTCCTGGAGAACACCTGTTACAGGTGAGTAACTACGCTTTGTCTGAAGCGAGCTCAAGTACATATAGTTTAAATCTCCGATAAGAAGGGACTGCTAACTGCCTAGTTCCTAAGGAACAGAGTGTTGCTTGCAGCACATATTATCTTCAAAACTATTTGTAAAGATGTGTAGAAAAAAAAATCCTAAATCATGCATATGTGCATAAATAATATGTATATTCAGTACCTTCCAATTCATGCTGATTTGAAATTGTTAGCTCCATATAAATTGCTGCTTCGAGGGCAGCTTCATATCTTAATGTAGTAGTATTTCAAGTGATATCTTCCAAGCAGAAGTATCCTAGGAGATACTTTCTGGTGATTTGTATTTTTATACATATTACATATCACTCTTCAGATCAGAGTAGGACAATGCGTACCAAGCCAAAGGAAAAGAGTGATGATTTCAGGTCCAACTTTTATTAGAAGGGAATGTTTGTGAAGCAGATAAACATAACCATCAGTCATAGCTGGATTTATATTTTACAGACTATTTGCAGAAATATTAAAATATATGGATTTTTTTAATTTAATAAGGTTATGTTATAGTGTAAATCCAGTAAAAAGGACATACAGAGCAAGAGTTCATAATATGAAGCACAAAAGGGTAGACACAGGAGTACCCAAGCTATGGCCCATGGGCTGGATGTGCCCATCAGAGCTTTGTTTGGCCTATGCTGCTTTCTGCCTGAAGGTGAATATGGTCCATAGAAGACTTTTTACTTTACTTTTTTTCCATGCACAGTTGTAGCTAAGACAGCAATGCTGGCGGGGTTCCCAGCAAACTCCAAAAGGGACCCCTCTATCCTCCTCTAATGGCCCTTTTTGGTTGAAAGATTTCAAGACCTCCTAGGATTGACTTAGGAGTTATGTTGGAAAGGGTTTGTTAGATGGATGAAAGGCGAGAAGGTGGGAATAAAGTGTCAAAAGAAGGGTTTTGGTTAAGTACAGAGGATCCTGGGTTGTAAAGAATTAAAGGAAAAGACAGATTTACTGGGGCTCTGGTATTGCATTAAGAATGAAATTGGACAGATTAGATGGGCTTTTACAGTCTTGATCTACCATCGCATTTTATTTTTTTTTGTTTCTGCTTTTATGGAATTATTTTATACCTTTTTTTCAGGATAAAGAAATCTGCATGGGTATCAACAATCAAAGCTATATTTGTGAAACGGGACACTGCTGTGGGCAATCTCAGTGCTGCAATTATTACTATGAACTTTGGTGTAAGTTTCTTTATTTTACATTTTTTTGTTCTTAATCTGCCTATCTGCCTGTATTCTTTAATTGCACCCTGTGGAAGTGCACAATTATGCATGCAAATAATTTCATAAATCTGCATTTAAAGTACTGATCCCCTCCAGTGGGTCTAGCCCTGACTTGGTGTTAAAATGTTATTTTAAAAAACAAAACCTTCACCTTCCCCTTCTCAGTTTCTGAGGGTTGGCCTCCACCCTCCCCTCCTACCCTCTCCAGGTCTCCCAACTCGCCCGAAGGGGTCTATGGGCAATGGTGACCTTTGAATCCTGATAATACTGCCTGAACTCCAGCATGTACCACAAAGCTGTTTCTGTAGAGGCAGCTGCTGGGGCAGGAGTGAGTGGGTGCTCCTGCTCTCAGTCCCTAGACTTCCTGGGGTGAACTGGGGGGTCCCATAAAGAGGGCCGGGGCCAGCCCTCAGAAATTAGATAAATGGGGCTTCAGTGGGTTGGGAGTTAAAACATTTTAGCCCCAGGTCGAGGCTGGAGAGGGGTTGAGCCCACTGGGTCACTGTGATTTGATAGTCCAGAGGGGCCTCATATTCTGGCCAGTGGGTGGATTCTGGAAGGAACAGGGGCCTGTTGGGTATAGGGGGTCTGCTTAGTTGTAGAGTTGCTGTAATAGGACCTCATGTTGTGTTGTCATGAGTTTGTAAGTGTACGCTCACATTTTTGATATGTGAAATCAATAAAGTGTATAAAAAAAATTGCAGCACACCACCCACTCTCACTTCTGAACTTTTAAACCACACTCACACAGACTCTAACACACTGGCACCCAATGGTCAACAAACCCCAACTGCAACATATGGAAGGTCAGTCTGGATAGACCATATATGATCATCCTGTTTTTGTTTCTATATACCCTTCCCACATGTGTTTCATAGACTCCCACTCATCCACAGACGAGCAAACACTTGTCCACTATAGTACCCCCCCCCCCGCTACCCCCAATCACATACGGAACCCAGCTGCTTACCCTCACAAACCACTTAATCCTCCATTGCCTCAGGTACAAATTTAGATTGTCAGCCCTTTGGGAACAGGGAAATACATTCAAGTACGGTATGCAACGTGCCTTAATCTCCCCCTGGAAAGGCGACAGCTAAATGCTAAAAGTTAAAAAAAACAAAAAAAAAACCACCCCACCTACTCCTACATCTTTGCTTAGCAGTCACTCAGCATGTCTGAAACACACTACAAATCAATCATTTACTACCATTTGGTTACACCCTCACAAATACATAGTACAAAATTCATTCTACACATGCAGGTGCACAGTAAGTGGCCTAAGGCAATTGATTCCAGGAATATGTTCTCATAATTCTTGCAAAAGTGCCTGCATCTATTTGTAAAGAAGTCCTATACTATCATTTAATCTATTTGTGAGAGAAATAAGTGTGTGTTTGTGCATATTTCAGATTTTTTTCCAACACATAATTTTACAAATTTTGGTACATAATTCCCTAGGGGTGTAGTTAATGAATTTCCTGGTTTGCTAGTTTTGATCGCAGCTTAATGAATTACTGTGGCCTTGCAGTGGTCCAACAATGCCTACTAATATAAGAACAAAGCCATTGGCTTTTTCTGATTGAGAGCTCTTTAGAGAGGTTTTTTGAATTTCCTTGTAGGCATTCATTTGTAAAGTTTACAAAAAAAAAAAAAGACTTCTGGTGGGGAGTGAGTTTGCACATTTGTCAGTTGAAATGAGGTCAAACATATGGATTGCTCTAAAGATTTGGGATAAAACAGGCTTAGTGAAATGTAATAGCTTAAAACATTAGCTGATGCTGCATTCCTGTACTTTATCAGGATTGGGATTCTCTAGCAGGCATTACTGTGCTCTACACGGATTTAAGGTGCATTGAATCATGTTTCTGTATATTAAAGCGGATTAGCCCTTGGTGTCTGCAACAGAGAGTAATGTATGATGTACAGTTATTGGGTAAACAAATACCACTCCCAGTTGTGGGAGTATGACAAGACACAGTGCAGTGAGACCCTGATCATTGTAACAGAGGGGTAGAAACTCCATTTCCACAGTATATGCCCCCTCCCACCATCACAACAGTTCAATTCTCGGGCCCCCTTCACCACTCTCTTGTGTCAAGAGGTCACCTCACTACTTGCTCAGGGAGCAATAGAGGAGGTACCTGTGCCCCAACAGGGCATGGGTTTCTATTCCCCCCTACTTCCTCATTTCAAAGGAGGATAGGGGGATACAGGCCCATACTGGACCTCAGGGAGTTAAACAAGTATCTGTTCCGAGAATAATTCAAGATGATCTCTCTCGTAACACTTCTTCCTTACATTCAGAGTCAGGATTGGCTAAGTTCTCTAGATCTAAAGGATGCATACACACATATCCTCATTCATACAGATCACAGGATGTTTCTTCGATTCCTCTTTCAATGAAGACACTACCAGTACAGGGTTCTACCCTTTGGACTGGCCTCTGCCCCAAGAGTCTTCACAAAATGCATGGCAGTAGTAGCAGCATTCTTGAGAACTCTGGGGATATTCATCTTCCCCTACATAGACGATTGGCTCATCCGAGCATCAACAGCTCCAGAAGCCAGCTCTGCTCTCTTCTGTGCAATGCAAATCCTGCAGTACTTTGGGACTGGTCATAAACCTCCCAAAATCTCATCTCACCCCTTCTCAGTCTCTAAAGTTCATAGGGGCTCTTCTAGACTAGGCTCTTGAAGACAAATAACTCTGTATATAGTTTAATCCTGTTTCATTTGTACATAGTTCACTAATTGTTAATTGTTAACTGTAATATCTAAGTTACAAATTGTTATATGTAAAAACAGCTTGCACTGTTTATTGTTGTTCTGTGGGAACCGCATCTGATCAATGGAAGGAGCGGTATATAAAAAATCTGTTAATTAAAATTAAATTAAATTAGACACAAGGCAGTCATAGGCTTTCCTTCCACAAACACGTTGTGTTCTAATACTCCAGCTGACCTCTCAAGCAGCTATGAAAACTTTTTCTAATTGCTCGAGAAATGCTTCAGCTGCTGGGGCATATGGCATCCACTGTCCATGTAGTTCCCTATGCTCGCCTACATATGCGGGCAGCCCAGTGGACCCTAGCCTCTCGGTAGACACAGACGTCGAGTTGCCTGGGAGACAAAATCAGAAACTCTGCATGCCTCATTTCGTCCCTACAGTGATGGCAATCGCTGAAAAACCTTTTCAGCAGCCACTACACCAAGTCACCTTGACAGATGCGTCCAAGTTAGGTTGGGGGGGCTCACTTGGACAATCTCTCCACTCAGGGTCTCTGGACCGAGCAAGAGGCTTGTCTTCACATAAACCTCCTGGAACTCAGAGCCATTTTCTATGCTGTTCAAGTATTTCAGGACTACCTGAGCTACAAGAAGGTTCTTGTCCAGACCAACAATCAAGTAGCCATGTTCTATGTGAACAAGCAGGGTGGGATGGGTTCTCAGGCGTTGTGCAACGAAGCTCTATGCCTCTGGGCCAGAGCCCTTCAAATCCACTTATTAGCGGTGTATCTTCCAGGCACACAAAGTCTCTTGGCAGACAAACTCAGTCGAGTACTGCTGCCACACGAGTGGTCTCTTCATCCAGAGCAAATTGCTCAAATCTTTCGGATCTGGGGAACTCCAGATATAGACCTCTTTGCAAGTCCTCAGAATGCCAAACTTCCCTGGTTCTGTGCCAGAATTCCAGCTCAGAACTGTCAAGCAAGGGATGCCTTCCATCTCCATTGGGGTGAGGACTTCCTCTATGCCTACCCACCAAATCCCCTCATTCCCAAAACTCTATTCAAGCTTCAGAGAGACAGGGGCCATATGATCCTCATAGCCCCACGCTGGCCATGACAAACGTGGTATCCACTGCTGCTATGTCCCCCTCAAGCCAAGCCTCTGCAGTTGGGATGTGCTCCAGATCTTCTTTCCCAGGAGAACGGGATGCTATTGCACTTGAATCCTCAGTCTTTACACCTCAGGGTGTGGCTGCTGAGAGCCTAGAATTCCAGGATATCAACCTTTCTCAACAGGTTAAAGATATCCTTTTGACTTCAAGAAAACCTTCCACAAGGTGGGCCTATGCCTTTAAGTGGAGAAGATTCTCTATTTGGTGTTCAAAAAAGGAACTTAATCATTTTTCAGTTCCAGTGGAGGCGTTACTGGAGTATCTCCTCCATTTATCATCTTCTGGTCTTAAGACTAATTCAGTAAGGGTCCACCCCTTAATGCCATTTGCAGCTTTCCACAAGCCCTTTGATGGACAACCTGTTTCCTCTCAACCGCTTGTAGCGCGGTTCATGAGAGGCCTACTCTTAACTAAACCTCCCATTAAGCCACCACCCACAGAATGGGATTTGAACCTTGGCCTCGGGCAGCTTATGAAACCGCCCTTCGAACCCTTAGCCACTACATCTCTGAAATTTCTTTCTTGGAAGGTAATCTACCTAAATCTCCAGGAACAAGCAGGAATGAGTCTTCACATATGGGTATGTCGGTACCGATGGAGTCTGTGCAGGAACGCTCCCCAGCGTCCAAAAAGAAAGCCTTTGGGAGCATCCCACACGCATGCGCGCTGCCTTCCCGCCCATTCACTTCCCTCTCATTAGTTTTCCAATTTCCGCGGAGCCGGCAGGACATATTCCTGTCACCGCAGAAAATTCTTCTTTTTTATTCTTGTTTTTTGTGGTCGCGTCTGCCTTCCCTCGACGCCACCGGTACCGCCAGTGCTTTTCTTTCTTTTTACTAAAAATTTCTGGGGGGGGTTCTAAGGAATTTTTCCTGTTTAGTGCCTGACGGTTTCTAGGCCACTAGGCCTCTATCCTTTCCATTATGGAGAAGCCAGCCACTATCCTTAAGAAATGCTCAAAGTGTGGCAGTACAAATATATTTTTAGACACTCATACTTGGTGTCTAAAATGTTTAGGTCCTGACCATTGCCCACGGGAGTGTCTCTCCTGCAGGAGCTTAAATAGAAGAAGTCTTCAGGATTGAGCACAACTCGATACCCGGTTCCCATCAGACTCGATGTCACCGGCCAGAATATCTTCTTTCTCACAGGATCAGGTAACCAAACAAAAGTCTGTTAAGACTAGCCAGTCCTCGAGTGGTAGATCTCCTAAGTATCGAGATACCTCTGGCGTTGCCCTCGAGGACATTTTGGCAATAAAGCCCCGGCGGGAGTCTTTGGGCTCCAAAGCATTAACGGGGCTTCAGGTTGTTCCCAAGGTTCTTACCTCCATGGACATACCTGAGCCATGCTCGGTGGTTGTGGCCGCTTCAAGCGGTACCGACACCCCAGCATCGGCTATGGTGATGGATGAGATATTCCTCACCGATGAACATAGTCTAGCGAATCTCTCAGCTACTTCGGTACCGCTAGAGTCGCTGCAGACCGTTCCCCGACTGTCGGTATCGGCTTTGGTACCGGTACAGGTATCGACATTGGCACCGGTGTTGGTACCGTCGATGCTTGCTTCCACAGACTCGCTTCCTTCGATGCCGAGCCTGGAATCGCTCTCTAGCATGGAAGATTCGGTACCGACTCGTCTTTGTACTGACCTCGGGCAGTACCCAAGACATCTCTTTAAAGAAAATCCGATGCTTCATCCTTTCAAGTCTTCCGATCCCGATGACTGGGATGAATCCATCGGTACCAAGGTTGAATTTTTAACAACTCCAGCCTTTACCCCTCATTTCAGAGGGTCCTCCTCAGGAGAGATTTCTTTTCAAGCTTTTCTGCTTGATATGGCAAAGTTACTTGCCATTTCTATACCTGGTAAAGAATCTATACCAGGGAATTCAGAAACTCTGCAATTTCCCTGGATTCCAAAGGAGGTGATCATGCTTCCTTTGCATCAGATCTTACAGGATCTACTATTAAGAATGTGGGAAACTCCTTTAACGGTATCCCCACATTCTAAGACACTTGACACTATGTACAAGGTGCCACCTTCTCCAGGTTTTCAAAAGACTCAACTTCCTCATCATTCTATTGTTGTAGAATCAGCAATGAGGCGTATTAAGAGTGCAAAGAAGCACTCCTCTTATCCGCCAGGTCGTGAGTCTAGGACTTTGGATGCCTTTGGACGTCAATGCTTCCAGGCATCCATGCTTTCAGCAAGAATTATCTCATATATTTTCTATATGGGATTATCTCTTAAGAGGTCACAAAGAACTTAAAGCTTTTGAACCCTTTTCTTCAAGAACATAAAAGAGTCATGCTCAAAATGTCTCTAAGTTCCTTAATCGTGCTTCCCTGGACTGTTTTGAGTCTATTAGCAGAACTTCTGCTATAGCCATAGGGGCACGACGCATGGCCTGGCTCCAAGCTTCAGATTTGGACAAATGGGTACAGGAAAGGCTGGGAAACGCTCCTTGTATTGGTGAAAATCTCTTTAACAAGGATGCTTTATTCCAAGCTAATCAGTTAAACACTGACATTGTTGCTTTCAGAGGATTGTCAGAACTTTCCTCTATCCCAGCTAGTAAAAAATCTCCTAAGAAACTTTATCCCTCTAGGGGAAAAAAGTTTTATCCATCTTCTACCCATCATGCAGATGTTTCCAAAGAAGGGCAACATCAAACCAGGCTAAGAAAATCAAAATCTCAACAGGCTCAGCAAACCCAGCAGTCGCAGGGTTTCTGATATTTTATTCATTAAATCTCTTTTTCCTGTTTGAGGTTTAGAACCGGTAACCTGCTTCTTATCAACAGAAGCATCTACAGTTCATCTCATCCTTACTGAGATATCAGTGATACACTAACTCAATCCTCGACCTTAGGCATGAATCTCTTGCCACAAGAGAAATCCATTCTTTTAGCTCCTAGAGCTATTGAGGACAATCATGCCCTACAGGTAACAGGTTTCTCCTCTCCTTTTTGAAGGACAAAGAGGAGTAACAACTAACAACAAGGTAGGCTATGCCCTTCACCTTGACAGTTTTCCTGTACGAAGATATTTCATAGTTTTGACTGCAAGGGGGCTTTACCTTTTCAGGGACTTACCAAATTGTAAGTCTTCTCAACTCTGTATTACTTTCTATCCCTCTTAGTCGAGACATTCAGTCTCTAAGAGTGATACTATTCAACTGGAGGGCTTACTTTTTAAGCCCATAGGATTTTCTTCAATACCTACTCCAGTAAGTGGTTTCCATACAGAGTTTTCTTCCCCTTTGCAATCTTCTCAAATATTTTTTTAAGACAGCTTATCAGACGGTAATTGAGTTTTACCACTCCTAATTATGTCTGTTGGTCCTTTTCCAATCTATAGGACCTAACTTTTTATGCTGTCTTAATAACAGATACTTCCAAGAGAGGTTTCAAAACCCACTTGGACAATTTATCATTGCAGGCAACCGGCCTGTCTACTATTCTTAGCCATGTTCAATTCTTTTTGGCTCCCACAGAATAGATTAGGTTGCACACTGGCAATTAGACAGCCAGATCTCTTCTAAGCAACCTACAACATGCTCTCTGGAATTATACAAAAAAGCTCTGCAACTATGGGCCTTTGCCAGAGAGCGTCAGAGCCATTCCTAGTAGGTATCTTCCAGATGGTTAAAAAGGCTTTGCCCAGTCATGCTCCTACATGACTGTTTTTTTCCTACTCTTACCATCTTCCTTAAAATTTCCTTTTAAGGAAAAGGAACCAGGGCTTAGACCACGTGAAAGCATAAAGAATTGCTCAATTCCCTGGGTTGTTCCACATCTCCAGTGGAACTCTTACAACAGGGATGCATTCCTTTTCACTGCAGTCTGTCCTTGTCTAGTGCATTCCTTCTAATTCCCAATACTTCATTGAAGCTTATGCTGAACAAAGAACGCATGATACTCATATTGCCCTCATAGAGGGGCAAACATGGTATCCCCTTATATTGCGTCGTCTTCTCCAGCTACTACACTGAAGTTATAGAAGGATCCAGACTTGTTGTCTTATGACTAAGGATCTCCTTTGCACCCCTTCACATAGGTCTCCATTCCTGGTTATTCAAAGGCTAGAATTTTTAAAGAAATCTAGACCTCTCCTTGTAAGTAAGAATATTCCACTGGTTTCCATGAAACCTTCTCCATGGTTCTTCCACTTGTAACCAGAAAGAGATTCTCTATCCATATTCTCAAGCAGGTCTTACCCCTTCTTGTTATTAAGTGAATCTCTCTCTCTCTCTCTCTCTCTCTCTGTTACTGTCCATATTAATGCTGTTCCAGCATACCATAGGGTGTTAAATGGACAACCAATTTCTATGGTAATTAGAAACTACCTTCTTTTACCATAACCTTTCCGGTTACGTTACATCTGAAGCTCTCCATGTAAAGTCATTATCCTAAGTGACATCACTTAGGAAAGACATTACTGATCTTCAAGAAATTGGAGGCTACACCGCCTACTACAAATCTTTCTTTCTTTCTTTCATTTGGATAAAGGGGTCTTAAAGACCCATCCTTTTTCTGCAAGGCATATTTCTACCTTTTCGTCCAAACCAGTCAGATTTATTTCCTCTTTTTCCTAGAGCCTTATTCTGCTCCAAGGACAAAGAGCTTTAAACTTTGGCCTACAGAAGTTTTAGCTTTCTTCCAAAGTCCAACCTCATTAAACTCCCCCAGTTTTTCTTCTGGGATTAGTTCTAGCCATTAAGGCTTCTGACCTTTGCCTGTATTGCAAAATTTATTTTTCCTCTACTTCACAGTGAGGTAATTCCTTTGAGGATAATGTACTGGCTCTTAGCAGCAGACCCATATTAGCCTCAACAAATACTTTTGCAGTACTTTTTGAGTAAGGTCCACATTAGAAAATTGGAATTCAATATTTACTAACATTTATGACCTACACAAGGACTCCCCTCTAGACGCCTTGTTTATTCAAGCTGTTCCACGGCACACCCTTTTAAATTCAACTCCTACCCTCCATCCCTTGGATGCCTGAGGTTCTGGGAAATAGCATGGCCCATCCATTAGATTTGCAACATGCTGGGACCTCCCCTAGGCATCTCTAGCTTGGGAGTCCCCATATGTGAAGACTCATTCCTGCTTGTTCCTGGAGATAGCACAGTTACTTACCTGTAACAGGTGATCTCTGGGAACAGCAGGAATAAGTCTTCACAACCCACCCACCTCCCCTAGGAGTTGTTCTCTCTCTCTCTCTTTAATTTGTCTACTTCCCTCCTTCGGTCTCAGCTACAAACCCAACTGATGAGAGGGAAGTAAATGGGCGGGAAGGCAGCGCGCATGCGTGTGGGATGCTCCCAAAGGCTTTCTTTTTGGACGCTGGGGAGCGTTCCCGCGCAGGCTCCGTCGGTACCGACGATACCCATATGTGAAGACTTATTCCTGCTGTTCCCAGAGATCACTTAATACAGGTAAGTAACTGTGCTTTACCCTCACTTCTGCAAGACACATCAGTGAGCTACAAGCTTTAGTGGCTGATTCTTCTTATACAAGGTTCCACCATGATAAAGTAGTTCTTAGAACTCACTCTCACTTTATGCCAAAGGTGGTTTCGCCTTTTCATTTAAACCAGTCGGTTTACCTTCCTGTCTTCTTCCCTAGGCCTCACGCCTCTAATGCAGAAAGGAATCTTCATACTCTAGATTGCTTTTTACCTTCAGAGAACTAAGCAACATAGAAAGGCTTTTCAGCTTTTTGTTGCCTTTGACTCCAGTCATCTTGGATTACCAGTTTCCAAGCCAACTCTTTCTAACTGGATTGCAGATTGCATATCCTTTGACTATGAGAGAAAGGGCCTTTCTCTCAAAGGTTATGTCACAGCTCACAATGTGAGAGCAGTGGCGGCCTCTATGGCCAACCTTTGCTCAGTGTCCATTGACGACATTTGCAGAGCAGCCACTTGGGCTTCAGTACACACCTTTGCAGCCCACTACTGCTTAGACAAGGACTCCCGTCGGGATGCCTCATTTGGCCAGGCTGTTCTCCAGCATCTCTTTCAGACTTAGAACAATACCTACCCGCCGTCCCATGTTTCGATGCTAGAGATCCGTGGGAGGAAGCATGACCCAACTCATCCTGGGTTTCGCAGCTTTCTAGGGTCATCTCCCTCGCATCTCTCAGCTTGAGATTCCCCATATGTGAAGACTACATTCCTGCTTGCTCCTGGAGATAGCGTAGTTACTCACCGGTAACAGGTGATCTCCGGAACAGCAGGAATTGAGTCTTCACAACCCACCCACTTCCCCTGGGAGTTGTGTATCTTTCTCTTTCTCTCGCTGTCTCTCCCAGCTGTGAATTCAACTGAAGAGGGAGTGTTGGGAAGGCAGTGATGCAGGCGCAGTGGGATGCTCCGAAAGGCTTTCTTATTGGACGCTGGGGAGCATTCCCGCGTGGACTCTGTTGGTGCCGACGATACCCATATGTGAAGACTCAATTCCTGCTGTTACCGGAGATCACCTGTTACAGGTGAGTAACTACGCTTTCTCCCAATAAACGTAGTGTGTGGTCTACAAAATTAGTGAGTTTTCCCATGTGTGTTGAAGTATTTCTTTATTTTATTTAGTTTCTTTCAGCATGCCACCAAAGAGGCTCAAACCCTAACCAAAATGTAGCAGAAAGATCCAGAACTTTGATGCACATTCCAAGTGTTTAATCTATTTGGCAAGAATTACGGTAGTATGTCTCCTTGAGCCTGTAAGGATGGTATTTGTCTTCACAACCATTTGAAGTTGAGAAATGACTTCTTCACATACAGAAAGAATAGTGTCTTCTATGGAAACACCCTCTACCTCCTAGCACAGTGGCTTCAAAAGTCCAGTTGCCCAGATAATGCTTAAATTGGTGCGTGCATCAAGAGGTTTTCAGGCCCACAATGCATGCATTTTCTAAGCGCTCAGACAACCCTGAAGGGAAGGCAGAATTGTCAACCCCTTCTAAATGCAATGCAAAAGCACTTGAAAAATGTAAAGTCTGTGCTGCATCTCCCCCTCTTTGCAAATGCCAGTTTCTGGATTCTGCTTCTGCACAGAGGTTTTAGGACATGAGCAGTGCAGAATGTATAAGTGTCACTTTGCACAGCGCAAGAACTCTTCAGTGCAGATAGCACTAGCCCAGCCCTCTCCAAATCCTCCGCATGCTTCTACACAACAGCATATATCATTGACTCCAGTGACTGTAACAGTAACAAATGAATCCTAGTGATCCATTTTGCTACCTGTTCCACAGCAGCCACATTCATTCCTGCAAAAGATGTTTTAATTTGTGAAAGGATATTGCAAGTACTTGACAATTTGCACTTTCTTATTCGCCAGATTACGAAGGAACACACATTCTTCTTGGGAACTTATAGAATTTTTGCTGTCTACTTTGGAGTTAAAGCTGTACTCGGCATTCACCCACATCCTCCTCATTAGGATCCAATCTTTCTTAAACAGAAGAGTTCTTGGATCTGCCAGGTCTCCATCCAATTGAGGATGCAGAAGAATATTTCATAAGAATCCCTTCTTATTCCTCTCCTCTCCTAATGAGAAATAAATCTTCCTATAAGGACATCTTACTCTAAATCTGTTCAGTCGATGGCAAAAGTGATGCCTTTTCCACTGCAGCAAGAGCTGGAACCACAAACAGATTTGTTTGACCTCCTAAAGTACATGGAGGCCTCAAGTGCTACAGTTGCAGTTCTTATTCATGGCTTGCTTAAGAATCAGCAGGTCTGTATGTGGCGAAATCCACTTATCGGTGCCTCAAACCTTCACAAAGGTGATGGTTGTGGCGGCAAAAGCATTACAGAGCCAAGGGATTTTGGTTCACCCATACCTCAACTGGCTGATCAGGGTAAATTTGAAAGTGGAGTATGTCGAGGTCACACGGAAGGTGATTGTTTGTTTTTCTTGCAGGAACTCGGCTGGGCAGTCAACTTTGGTAAGAGCAAGCTTGTTCCCTCGGAGGTCCTCGTTTACCTGGGGGCACGCTTAGATACCCAGAAGGGAGTCGTGTCCTTCCCAGAGGACTGGAAAGCTTCAGTTGCAGATCAGTCTGTTCCAGCAAATGTCTGTTCCGTCAGCGTGGCATTACCTGCAACTGTTGGGCTCCATGGCAGCCACTCTGGATTTGGTGCCGTGGGCAAGAGCTCATATGAGGCCCTTGCAGAAGGCTCTGTTGTTCAGATGATCTCTCCAGAAGCATGTCCTGTCAAGGAGGTTACCCTGCCCACTGGAGGAGAGAGCGAGCCTCGGCTGGTGGCTGGATCTCAGCAAGCTGCTAGCAGGCATGCCATTGGAGCCGCCCAATTGGGTGGTGGTCACAACCGATGCCTGTCTATCCAGATGGGGAGCACACTGTCGAGGTCAAGTGACGCAGGGTCGTTGGCCTATGGCAGATAGTGTATATCATAAATAGTTTGGGGATGTGGGCGGTGCTTCTAGCGCTGCAATATTTTGACCCATTGTTGCACCGGCAGGTGGTGAGAGCTCTCGGACAATTCGACCATGGTGATGTACATCAACAGACAAGACTGCACACAGGCAGTGCGAGCCTGGCAGAGGAAGTGGCTCCACTGTTGCAGTGGGCCCAAAGAAACCACCAGGCACTCTCGGCAGTGCACGTGACTGAGAAGGAAAATCTCCAGACCGACTTTATAAGCAGACATCAGCTAGATCCAGGGGAAAGGTCCTTGGAGGATTTGGTGTTCCGCGACTTGTTCCGTAGGTGGGACAGCAGGTGATGGATCTCATAGCAATGGCAGCCAACACGAAGGTGCCAAGGTTTAGTCACAGAAGGGAAAGTGTCTGAAGGGCTAGATGCACTGACGCAAACGTAGCCAGACGGGATCCTGTAAGCCTCCACACCCCCCCCCCCCTCTTCCCCCCGTGGCTGTTTGTAGAATGTCTGTTGCGGAGGATAGCAGCTCATCCGGGCCTGGTAATGATGTTGGTGGCTCCAGATTGGTCGCGGAGGTCGTGGTATGCTGACATGATTTGGCTACAGGTAGACGATCCATATTGTCACAAGGGCCGATTGTCATGCCTCAGGTGGATAACTTCTTGCTTTTATGGCCTGTCTCTTGAGAGGAGTAGAATGAGGAAGAGCGGCTATTCAGCTCAGGTCATAGCAACCCTACTATGGGCATGCAAACATTTCATGTCAATCTCGTATGCTAGTGTGTGGCAGCTCTTTGAAAGTTGGTTTGAGCAGAGGGGCTTGCGAGTGCGGACTGAGTCTGTGACTGAGGTACTGGATTTTCTTCAAGCAAGGCTGGACAAAGGTCTAGTGTGGAACTCTGCGTGTGCAGGTGGAGGCCTTGTCTTGTTTCTGAGATCTGATTCAGGGGGTTTCACTTGCAGCCCATCTGGATGTTGGATGCTTCCTTAGGGCGGTCAAGCTGGTCCACTCTCCATTTTGGCATACAGTGCCGCTGTAGGATCTCCTTTGTTGCTGTCGACTTTTACAGAGCCTCTCTTTGAACCTTTGGGCCAGTCAAGGATCTCGTACTGAACGCCATTTTCCTTGTGGCTATTTGCTCAGCCTGTAGAATTTCAGAATTGCAGCCCTTGTTCTGTAGGGAGCTCTTCCTGGTAATTTACTGGGAGAAAGTGGTCTTGCGTTTTGTTCCCGTCCTTTGTCGAAGGTGCTTTCGTCATCTCACCTTAATCGGGCGTGCCACCTCTGTTTCGGGCAGGGGCAAGGACTCTGTGGATCATCAGCTGCATTTGTTAGTGGCACAAAATCCTTCTGACATTCATCTCAAGCGTATGGCTCCCTTTCGTAAGTTCAAACATTTGTTTGTTCTGTTTGGGGGGGGCGTGCAAGGCGAAGGGGCCTCAAAGTCTATATTGCGCAATGGTTGAAGGAAGCAGTTGCTTCTGCCTACCTGCTTAAACTCAAGCCCCTTCTATCGGGTTGTGCACATGTACTCGACCAGGGTGCAGGCATCATCGTGGGAAGAGTTCAGTCTCGTTCCCCTGGTGAAGATCTGTAAAGCAGCAATGTAGGTGTCATTCCATTGATCCATCCGCCATTATTGGCTTCATGTGCAGACGAGGCGCAGTTGGCCCGCAGATGCAACAGGCCGGGTTTGCTGGGCCTTCCCTGCCTTGAGTACTGCTCTGGTACATCCCATGCGTCGGGATTGAACTGGAGAGGCGATATGGAAGGAGTAATTAGGCTTTACCTGCTAATTATCTTTCCTTGAGTCCCTCCAGTCCAGTCCAAGACCCTCCCTCACTCTGTGTTTTCATTTGGTGATCCCGGTTAAGAAGTCATTGGTGTCTCGTGGTTGGGGAACCGGGGTCCAGAATTCTTCCTATTCTGCTGTCCATTTCGGGGTTTAGCTTCTGAATTAGAGTCCTGCTGCTGGCAGTGGAGACTCTGTTCTCTGTGGAGCAGTATCTTGGAATGCAGCATAGGCTGCTAGCTATTTGTCTATAGTGGTTAGGTTTATTTTGTTTTGGTATGCTGACCTGGTGCGACTTCAGGTGGTGGAGCCTCTCCTCCTCCCTCAGGAGTCGGATCTCCTAACACAAGATCTTGTCCAAATGCTGGAGGTGGATCGGTTCTCGCATATGACCTGGCTCTTGAGAGTGCACATTTGAGGCACAGGGGGTACTCCCCTTAGGTGGTCGATACCTTTCTACAGGCATGGAAGCATTCTAAATCATTGGTCTATGTGCGGATTTGGCACATCTTTGAGGCGTGGTATGGACAGAGAGGTGTGGCCTCTAGTGGCCGCTCTCCTGGAGATTTTGGCCTTCCCACAGGATGGAATTGACAAGGGTTTGGCTTTGAACTCCTTGAATGTACAGGCTGTGGCCCTGGCTTGCTTCTGGGGCTGGGTACAGGGAGAGTCTCTTGCCTCTTATTGTGACATGGTCAATTTTCTTCGAGGGGTCAAGCCTTGTTGCTCCCTGGTTTAGTCTTGGAATCTTAACTTGGTTCTCCCCATGCTTGCAGGGGGCCCCATTTGAGCCTCTTGCAGGAGCTTCCTTGAAAGACTTGACACTGAAGGTGGTGTGTTTGGTGCACCACATCTCGGAACTACAGGCTCTGTCATGCAGGGAGTCCTATTTGGCGATAACAAAGGAAAGGGTGGTCCTTTGCCCAGTTCTTCCTTTTTTTGCTGAAGGTGGTTTCAGCGTTTCAGATTAATCAAGCAGTGACCTTGCTGGCCTTTTGCCAGTTCCCTTAACTTGTCTGTCTAGGGATCTGTGTTTGCTCGATGTCCGCCAGGTGCTTAAGTGAACATAAGAACTTAAGATATGCCATACTGGGTCAGACCAAGGTCCATCAAGCCCAGTATCCTGTTTCCAACGGTGGCCAATCTAGGTCAAAAGTATCTAGCAATTTCCCCAGAAGACACAGGTTCCACAATGCATGTATTGGGACAGTGGATTTCCCGGGTCCCCTTTAATAATGGTTTATGGACCTTTCCTCCAGGAACTTATCCAAACCTTTTTTAAACCCAGCTACACTAACAGCTTTTACTACATCCTCCGGTAACTAAATCCAGAGTTTGATTATGCATTGAATGAAAAAATATTTTCTCTTATTTGGGTTACACTCTTTTCACCATCGAAATATAGAAAGACTAGGGGGCATGCATTGAAGCTGCAGTCTATCTATGTTTACCTGTTCCACTCCATTCATTAATTTATAGACCTCTATCGTATCTCATCTCAGCCGTCTCTACCATGTTGAAGAGCCCTAATCTTTTTAGCCTCTCCTCATAGGGGTATTCTTCCATCCCCTTTACCATTTTGGTGTCTCTTCTCTGTACCTTTTCTAATTCTGCTATATCGTTTTTAAGATATGTTGACCCGAATTGCACACAATATCCGAGGTGCGGTCGCATCATGGAACAATACAGAAGCATTATAATATCCTTTGTGTTATTCTCCATTCCTTTCCTTATGATTCCTAGCATTCTATTTGCTTTCTTAGCCACCGCTGCACACTGGGCAGAGGGTTTCAACGTGTTATCCACGATGACACTTAAATATTTTTCCTGGGTGGTGATTGCTAATGTGGAACCTTGGATCGTGTAACCATAGTTTGGGTTGTTCTTTCCTAGGTGCATAACTTTGCATGTGTCCACATTAAATTTCATCTGCCATTTAAATGTCCAATCTTCCAATTTATTAAGATCCTCTTGAAATTTTTTACAATCCTCTTGAGTTTTAACAACTTTGAATAATTTTGTGTGATCTGCAAATTTGATTACCTCACTTGTTGTTCCCATTTCCAAGTCATTTATGAATATGTTAAAAAGCAGCAGACCCGGCACAGATCCCTGGGGTGCTCCACTATTCACCTTTCTCCATTGGGAAAATTGGCCATTTAGCCCTACCCTTTGCTTTCGATCTTTTAGCCAGGTCGTGTTCCACAATAGTACACTGCCTCCTATCCCATGACTTTTTAATTTCGCCAAGTGTCTCTCATGAGGGACCTTGTCAAAGGCCTTCTGAAAATCCAGATACGCTACATCGACTGACTCACTTTGTCTACCTGTTTATTTACACCTTCAAAAAAAAAACAGATTAGTAAGATAAGACCTTCCCTGGCTAAAGCCATATTGGCTGTCTCCCATTAAACCAGGACTGTCTACATGTTTAGAAATTTTGTCCTTAATAATGGTTTCTACTATTTTTCCCAGTACTGATGTCAAGCTCACTGGTCTGTAGTTTCCCAGATCACCCCTGGAACCATATTTAAAAATTGACGCTACATTGGCTCTCCTCCAATCTTCAGGTATTACTGATGATTTTAATGATAGTTCACAGATTAGTAGTAGTAAGTCTGCAATCTCATATTTCAGTTCTTTCAACACTCTTGGATGTATACCATCTGGTCCAGATGATTTGCTACTCTTTTGTTTATCAAATAGCTGTAATACATCTTCCCTCTTAATCTGTTTCTTTAGATTCTTCTGCTGCATCAGCTTTAAATACCATTTCAGACATGAGTAACTTACCTGCATCATCTTCAGTAAAGACTGAAGCACAGAATTCATTCAGTCTCTGCTAGCCTTGGCCTCTCTTTGTGCCCCTTTTACCCCTCTATCATCTAATGGTCCAACTGACTCACAGGACTTTTGCTACTAATGTTCTTGAAAAAGCTTATGTGTGTTTCCTTCCACAGCAAGCCTTTTTTCAAATTGTCTTTGCCTTATCAATGCCTGGCACCTAACTTGCCATTACTTATGTTTCCAATTTTTGTCATTTGGATCCTTTTTCCATTTCCTGAAAGATGCTTTTTTGGCTACAACAGCCTCTCTGACCTCACTTTTAAACCATGCTGGCATTTTTTTGGACGGCTTCCACTTTTCTTAAAGCGCTGCTGCTTTTGGATCTTGACTCACCTGATCTCCTTTTTCTTTCCTCTTGCTTTATCCCTTCCTACACCTTCTGTGTTTGTCTTGACTAGATTGTAAGCTCTGATGAGCAGGGACTGTCTCTTACATGTCTGTGCAGTGCTGCGTATGACTTGTAGCGCTATACAAATGCTCAGTAGTTGTAGTAGTAGTGGAATACAGCTGGTCTGGGCTTCCAAGATAGTATTTTTAAACAATGCTCATGCTTGATGAAAATCTTTAACCTTTGCAGCAGCTCCTTTCAGTTTTTTCTTAACGGTTTTCCTCATTTTATCATAATTTCCCTTTTGAAAGTTAAAAAGTTGTACTGTGGATTGCTTTGCCATTCTTTCTTCCATTTATTAAATCAAATGCGATCATGGCATGATCACTGTTGCCAAGTGGCCACAATACCCTTATCTCTTGCAGCAGACCTTGTGTTCCACTAAGGACTAGGTCTACGATGGCTTCCCCGCTTTTCAGTTTATGAACCATCTGCTCCAAGAAGCAATCATTTATTTCATCTAGAAACTTTATCTCCCTAGCATGTCCTGCTGTGACACTGACCTAGTCGATACTGGAGTAATTGAAATCACCTATTATTATTACTGTGCTGTAAATATAGTAAATATTCCCATATTTCTTTGAGCATTTCATTATCCATATGTTCATTATGGCCCGGTGATCGATAGTACACCCCCACGGATATCGCCTTCCCCTTTTTACATGGATTTCAATCCATAGATATTCTACAGTGTATTTTGTTTCTTGCAAAATTTTAATCCTGTGTGACTCAAGGTCCTCTCTAACATAGTGCAACCCCTCTACCAATTTGATCTACTCTTTGCGATATAATTTGTACCAGGTATCGGTGTCCCACTGGTTGCCATCGTTCCACCTTGTCTCTTGAGATATCAATCATATCTAACTTCTCATTTATTGCTATATATTTTAACTCTCACGTCTTATTTTTTAGACTTCTAGCATTTGCAAACAATCATTTTAGAAACTGTATTGTATTCATATTAATCTGGTTACCGGTAGGCAGGGGTAATTTTGAATATTTAAATTCTAGCTGCTCTGTACTTAAGGCATTTTGGGTTACTTTTGTCTTTATTGGAACCTAACTTGAGTCTTTTACTAGTAAACCTCTGAACCATGCAGTCTTGGGTGACAGTCTGCTTTCCCCTCTTATCTAGTTTAAAAGCTGCTCTATCTCCTTTTTAAAGGTTAATGCCAGCAGCCTGGTTCCATCCCGGTTAAGGTGGAGCCCATCCCTTTGGAAAAGCCCCTCCTTTCCCCAGGATGTTGCCCCGTTCCTAACAAAAATCCAAAACCCTCATCCTTGCACCATTGTCTCATCCACGCATTGAGACTCCGGAGCTCTGCCTGCCTTTTGGGTCCTGCGTGTGGAACGGGAATCATTTCAGAGAATGCTACCTTGGAAGTTCTGGATTTCAACTTCCTACCTAAAATACTAAATTTGGCCTCCAGAACCTCCCTACCACACTTTCCTATGTCATTGGTACCAACATGTAGCAAGACGGCAGATTCTTCCACAATGCTATCTAAGACCTTGTCTAGTTGGCATGTGAGGTCCACTACCTTCGCACCAGGCAGGCATGTTACCTGGCGATCCTCACGTCCACCAGCCACCCAGCTATCTATATGCCTAATGATCGAATCACCAACTATAACTGCTGTCTTAACCCTTCCGTCGTGGGCACATGACCGTGGAGAAACCTCCTCGGTGCGAGAGGGTTTTATATCACCTGGAAGACGGCTACAGGATTACTTCCTGCCACACCATGGTGATGCTCTCCTATCACATGACCTCTCTCCTCCTTGGCAACAAGGATGCTGCCAGACTGGAGGTAGAACTTCAGTACTATGTCCCTGTAGGTGTCATCTATGTACCTCTCTTTCTTCCTTGTGTCCTCCAAGTCTGCTACTCTAGCCTCAAGAGATCGGACTCGTTCCCTGAGAGCAAAGAGCTCCTTGCACCTAGTGCACACGCAAGACCCCTCACCAACTAGGAGAAAATAATACATGTGACACTCAATGCAAAAGACTGGAAAGCCCCCATCTCGCTGCTGGACTGCTGTCTGCATCTTAGTTTTAAGGTTGTATTTATATATTTAAGTTTACTTATGTAGATTTTCTGGGGAATCTTATACTAATAGACCTATATTTAATACATTTAATGGACTTGTTCACCTCAAGATTAATTAATCTCAGGTCCTTAATATATGCTTGTTGAGGATAAACAGCTGCACCTGAGAGTGAATATGGGTACCTCCTTCCCTTTAAGAGGTTTAAGAACCTATAAAGCTACAATTATCCTAGGGGTGATGGGATGGAGAGAATGAAGACCTATTAAAAGTTGGCTTGCTTCTAAGGGTAAATGCTTTGTTTGATAGAAGGGACCTTTTAAAATGCCCCTTTGATCTCTCACTTGCCTTTAACGCCTATTCAAGACAACTTCACAGATCTCTTGCCTCTTAACTTGTAGGCCTCTTTGTAAAGGTCACTAGAAACAAGTTTTTCTTCCTACTCAGGACTATTCTACCTGAATGCTAAGCTATGCTCTGATTTAGATAAAAAGCTCTCTAGAAACAGCTTTATTTCAGTAACTATTTACTCTATTAAACTTTCTATGTTTAAGCTATACTCTGATTTGATTGAAATGAAAAGCTCTCTCTGGTGGAGTCTGACTGACTCAGCAAAGACTCTGAATTCTAAAATACACAGATCAGTTTTAACCCAAAGAATTCCCTTTCTCCCCCCCCCCCCCCCCAGGATTTAGTTTATTTCAGAAGATTAATACTCACAGGTGTAGATATTTCGTTCTCTGGGAACAAGCTGGAAGTCAGTCCTCACATATGGGTGACGTCTGCGCAGATGGAGCCCTCGTGGAAGCTTCCCCCCAGCTTTCAAAGAAAGCCTTTGGGATATGCTACCACGCATGCGTGGTCCCCATCCCGCCCAAGGGTGCCATCTTGCTCAGTCTCCTTTTCTCTGCGGAGCCCTTCAGATGTTTGTCTGGCTAGTCCCTGGAAAAAGTTGATTTTTCTTTCTGAGTTTTCATACTCGTCTCCGGTATTGCACTGGTATTCTTCCTGCCATCCGATCTCATTGCCTCGGCATCTAGTTCGGGTCTATTTTTGTAGTTTTCATTTTCTGGCATTTCGCACCCTTTTTTTCCAACTGGCAGCCTGGAGAGTCTTTGACCTCACATGCGTACTTCCCCCCCCCCCTCCCCCCCATGGCTACCAGTGGCTTTAAAAAGTGTGATCGGTGCTCTAAAATTATGCCTTTGACTGACACACATGACTGCTGTCTCCGCTGCCTCAGGCCAGACCATGACCCGGCAGCCTGCGGTCTCTGCAAAAGGATGTCCAACAAGGCCCTCAAGAGCCACCAGCAGCAGCACAATAGGTTTTTACCCAAGTCCCCGATGCCTCCGAAGGCCCGGGCCTTGTCTGAGGCCTTGAGGTCTCAGGTGGAACCTTCCAAACCCGAGCCCTGTCGTGGGTCCTCCAGAAAGGGAGTCTCCCTTGAGGAAACCCAGGAAGAAGAAGAAACCCTCAAAGGCGGTATCTTTGGATGGTTCTGACTGGCCGGGTCCCCCCCAGACTTGGTCCCGCAGTCCGAGACACTCGTCCGAGGCTTCGGAGAAAGAGCGACCTGCAAAGGTCCCCCAAAAAAGCTCGACCTTAGACCAGCCTCTGTCCCCAGACACCATACTCGTCAAGGATTCCCTTTCAGGGAAGTTGGTGTTAGGCCAGAGTCTCTCTGCCTTCTGGCCTGGAGGCCAGAATGGCGGCCCTGGAGCACAGTTTGTCTGTTGTCCAGCATGACCGGCTTATCCACCCTGACCACCGGGCCCTTGACCTCAAATGTCAGTGGAGGCCGTGCCGATCCTTGAAGTCCTTTGGCCTCGAGTCTATCCTCAGCCAAGGCCACGATCAGAGTCCTCCTCGACGGGACCGCAGTCATCCCCAACCAGTTTGCCAGGCACCGGCCGCAGAGCATCGGGCGCCACAAGGCCCACGGAGCAGCCCTCCTATGAGTCCTCGATGGACTACTCCGTTTGGGAGATGGAGGATGAGGAGTCCCCCGACACCAGTCGCCACCACAATGTCCCATCTGACTCTCCCGTCTTGGAGCCTTGACAGCGGTCCCCACCGGAGAATATGGGCTTCCTTGACTTTTTCAAGGATATGTCAAAGGCCCTGGCGTTCCCTACTGAGTCGGAGGGGGCCCCTTGGGCAGATCAGTGCTTTTTAAAAATGTACGAAGTGAGCCATTATCATTTCGGCCACTGATAAACATGACTGGTGTTTAAAATGTTTGGGTCCTGGACATGAACCCACCTCTTGTCCTTTGTGCCAACAAATGACAAAGAGAGGCTTCAAGAACCAAGCCAAACAGTTTGGATCCTTGTTTGCCTCGGATTCTGTTTCAGTGGCTTCCACTTCCAAGGCATTGACTACTTCTCACGGACCTTGGCCTTCTTTGAAGTCCAAACACAGAAGTCAGTCTTTGGCTATTTCTAAAACTTCAGCATCGAAGACCAATTCCAATGCCAAGGAGACGTCCCAATATAAGCATCGTGACTCCCCTAGAGGTGTTTCCAATGCAGTTGGCCAGCCAAACGGCCCCAGTGGAAGGATCTGTCCTCCAAAGCACAAGTGGGGCTCAGGGATGCTCCTGAGGTATCGACCCCTGGAGAGCTACTGATACCATGTTCTGGGATGGTGGATCAGAGCCCTGTACGTGACTCCTCCCAGACATCTGCCAGCTCCTTAGACCAGCGCATGCTGGCTCTGAAGAGGAGCTTGGCAGCACTTCTTGCAGCCTCGGTACCGATAATGCTGAGAGCTTCAGAAGTACATGCTTTGACACCGAACCTACAGTCAGATGTATCAGCCCCGATACCGGCCATCGAGCTGGCATTGGAGCACCTGAGGCCGATTCCTCAGTTGGAAGAGACTGATGCCCCCGGTATCCAACAGACTCAGGTTGCCATTGCTCTCGGCTCCGATACCTCTGAGTATTGGCATCGACTTCCATGAAGCATCGAGGTTGAACACAGGACCGCCAATACTTTGATTTCTTGCCCAATTCTGATTCAAGTTCTTCAGAATCTGACGAGGGGTCACTTGATTCCAGAGAACTTCCTGACATCCCTTCGGACCCATTGCTGCTTCAGGAACGGCGTCGGTCCCCGCCAGAGGATATGTCCTTTCAGGACTTCATATGTGACATGGCAGCAGGGTACTCTCACAGTAACCTGCGAAAAAGAACCAAGGGCTGAGGAATTAGAGATTTTCTAATACCCTCCAGTGTCCAAGGCAGCTATCTTAACGGTGCATCGTATCCTGCAGGATCTTATGCTCTTCATGTCCGCCTGTTAGCAAGCGGCTTGATACCATGTAAAGAGTACCAGAATGTCCAGGCTTCCAAAAACCACAGCTTTGCCACCACTCAATGGTGGTGGAATCAGCGATGCGCCAAAAAAAAAAAACCAACTTCAAAGAACCATTCATCCATGCCTCCGGGCAGAGACTCCAGGACACTCCATGCCTTTGGGCGTCAATGTTTGTTTCCAAACATGCACGTGGGCTCCAGAATCGATGCTTGCATGCTGTACATCACTGGTTCCCAAACCTGTCCTGGGGGACCCCCAGTCAGTCAGGTTTTCAGGATAACCGCAATGACTATGTATATGAGAGATTTGCATACACTGCCTCCATTGCATGCAAATCTCTCTCATGCATATTCATTGTGGATACCCTGAAAACCTGACTGGCTGTGGGGTCTCCCAGGACAGGTTTTGGAACCACTGCTGTACATGAACATGTTTCTAAAGGATGTCACCAAGGATCTGGAGACTTTGACCACCTCCCCCCCCCCTCCCCTTGCTTCCTGAGGATAAGCAGGGTGCATTCCAGACCCTCATCAAAAAGGTTAGAACATTTCTAAGTTTCTAAGCAGGGACATCGTTCGATGCTTTTGAATCCAGTAGCAGAGCATCAGCAGTCTGCATTGGGGCTCAAGAATGGCTTGGTTACAGGCATCAGACCTCGAGCAATGGGTCCGGGATAAACTATCTTATATCCCATGTACTGGAGAAAATCTTTTTGGCAAGGATTGGAGAGAAAAAGCAGGGGAGATTGAGACAGATGATCTCTCCCTAAAACACCTTTCCAGGAAGACAGCTGACCAATCCAAGAGGAAGGCTCTTCCCAAGAAATCTTTTTATTCTAAAAAGAAGAGATACTATCCTTCTTACCCACCTGCTGCTGCCTATCAACCTCAGCAGAGGCAGTGGGGTCCTTGCCTACCTAATAAACCCAAGGCTCCTAAACCTCAACCAGCTGCACAGACACAGCCTGCACCTGGTTTTTGATCCTTCCTAGAGAGCATCACCAAACTGCTTCTGGAGGGCCTCCTGCTCCTCTACATAGCAGGCGGACTTTTTCATTATGCCCACAGATGGCACCTCATAACATCAGAACAGTGGACACTCCAGATAGTCTAAGGGGGTCATCAACTTCACTTCGAAACCATACCCCCACACCTTCTCAGGGGAATATCCCATACAACCCCTTAAAAGTATTCTCTTAAGAGAAGAGGTCGTGAAGGACTACAAAAGGGGACTGCTACTTCTGGAGAGAGATCTGCAATTGTAAGTATTTACTTCTGGAAATTTTTCTAAATCTTGGGGAAAAGGGAATTCTTTAGATTAAAGCTGATTAATCTGTGAACCCAGTGTATTTCTTAAATCAGTCAGGGCCTGGTAGCAGCAGAGAGTTTTCAGTTTAAATTTAAAACACAGAAGAGAGCTTTCTGGTTAAATTTAGAACCCAAGACTCCCTCTATCCAAGCAAGGGCTTTGGGACTCCCCCTGGAAATTGGTCAAAGATTGCCTTAGAAGCACAGGACAGGGTACTGTGTAGCAGCCAGCTTTTAATAAGTCTCTTCTTTCCCTCCCTCCGTACCTGACACCCACCCACCCCTGGGATAATGGTAGCTTTATAGGTGCTTAAACCTCTTAAAGGAAAGGAGGTGCCATATTCAATCAAGTGCAACTGTTTATTCTGATCAGCATAAATTAAGGACCTGAGATTAATTAAACTTCAGGTGAACAAAGTATATTAAACATATTAGGTACAGTTTTGTATTTTATGAGGGGTTTTTCCATTTTGATATTTTTATTTTCATCTACAACACTATACCATATAATACAATACAACATCAACCATTCCTTAAACCCTCTCCCTTCCCTCCCCGCCTTCCCCCTGAATAACACTCTTCCCTCCCATCCCACTCCACCCTCCCACCCCGTCTCCTCTTAGGTTCCTACTATGCTTCACTAATACACATTACAGTCCTGTCTTCTTTTCCAATACACAACATTATTTTATTCTAGCCGTTGCATCAAACTCATCCAGGTATTTCCATTTTAGGCCTTCTAAACTGGTATTACCATTTTCCCCTTCCTGAGCATCTCGTACTCTTATTTGCATCTTTTGTCTATTCCTTTTCTCCTGCTCTTTCTTGTATCCAGCATACAAGCATACTAAATTCCACCACTGATTTACAGTCAGCTTTGTTGAATCTGTCCAGCAATTCACTATCATTTTGATGGCAATAGCCATCATAAAATTAAACAGAAATACTTTCCCTTTGTTTAATGGTATACGATTATCTTTAGATCGTAAGATTGTCTTCCAGGATAACCATCCCTGAAAACCTAAAATCTTTTGTATTTTGTCCCATACTTCTCGCCAAAACACCTGAACGTGAGGGCATTCAAACATGTGTTTTAAATTACCTGAGGAATGACCACAGGACCAACATTTGTTCCCTTGTTTTTTTGTCCCATTTAGTGAGTTTTGCCGGTGTTATATAAGCTCTGTGTTTAAAAAAAAAAAAAAAAAAAAAGTGCTTGGGTTATTGAGGCTCCTTTTGAAACTCTATTGACTTGATCCCAAATTTTCTCCCAGGTATTTTGCAAGGTATGAGCCTCCAAATCATAATCCCAGACTTTCCCTAATTCCTCCAGCCCTGGGGGGGTCCCCTCCCTCAGCACTGCATTTATTTTATTTATTTATTTATTTACATTCTCTTATATGCCGCGCTATTCTGCGTCAGTGTGGTTTACATTGAACAAACTGAAATTACATTGAACAGGGCATTATAACTTGGAGATAACTATTTTACAGGGAACATGGGCTATGGAGGGTTAAGTGGCTTGCCCAAGACCACAAGGAGCACCTGTGGGACTAGAAACTCCAGTCCTTCCAGCCCAAGGTTGCTGTCCTCTAGTGGGATTTGAACCCCCGACCTTCCGGCCTGAAGTACCTTGCCCCAACCACTAGGCCACTCCTCCACTTCCAGCATACAAGCTGGAAGTTGCACTCCCCACTCCCACATGCTGTTCTGCCACCTTCTGAAGCTTCCAGTCAGGAACTAGTTCTCCCACCATTATTTTGGCTTTGATTAAACAGTGTCTTAATTGTATCCATTTGTACTGTTGCTCTGCGCTTTACGCGAATTCACACCGCAGTTTATCAAAACTCTTCCATTTCTGAGACTGAACAAGCTATCCTATTGACCATATACCTTTACTTTGCCACTCCTTCCAACATATTGATTTTTGGCCAATTTTGAATCTAGCATTATACCATATAGTCATCGGGCACGATGGGGGGTCGTCCTCTCTAATCACCTGCGCTAACTCATGATAGGATTCCTGGGTGTCACGTATTATCCTTCCGGCAGGAAAGGAATCCGGATGTTTCATACCTATTAGCATTGTCGAAGGGATAGAGGCGGCTATTCGCTCCTCAACTTCCAACCATACAGGTTTCTCCCCTTTAATATCCGGAGCCACCCAGAGCGCCCCCTGTTTAAGCTGAAATGCGTGATGGTACTTCTGAAAATCCGGGAATTGTACACCCCCCCCATATTTTTTTTTTTTGCTTTCAATTTTATAGTAGCTATTCTGGGCATTTTATTCTGCCATAGAAACATTATTAGCTGTCGCTCTAATGAGTGATAGAATTTTGACGGCAGTTGTATTGGAAGCATTTATAGTATATAGTTTATCTTCGGCACTAACACCATTTTTATTGATTCTATTCTACCCCACCAAGACAAGTGGAGGGATGACCAATGCTCCATGAAGGATTTTACCATTTCCATCATTATTTTGGTATTGAGTTTAATAGTCTCGTCTAAGTTGTTACTGAACCTCACTCCCAAATATTTAAAATCCTCAGAAGCCCAAACAAAGGAGTAGGAATCTATTGACGCCTTATATGTCCACTTATTCATGGGGAATGCTACCAACTTCGTCCAATTTATTTTATACCCAGATAAGCTAGAATATCTTTCTATTATATCTAGTATTCCCCCTACTGATAAGGGGTTAGCAAATAGAAGATCATCTGCATATGCGGATACTTTTACTTCCAAATCATCTACCTTTATCCCCTTGATTCCCTTCAATTGCCAAATCAACAGCAGCAAGGGTTCCAATGCAATGTTAAATAATAATGGGGAAAGTGGGCACCCTTGTCTGGTTCCCCGGTGAAGGGAAAAGGGGGTTGATAACACTCCATTGGCTAAAATACGTGCAGAGGGACTGGAATATAGAATCTGTATGTACCGAGTAAATTTCTCTCCAAATCCAAGCCATTGCAGCGATTGCAACAGGAATCCCCACTCCAACCTGTCGAAAGCCTTTTCTGCATCGAGCAAGAGGCCCACAACCGGCTCTTCCATTTGTTCTACCACTTAGAAAAGATTTAATAAAAGACGTGCATTATCGGAAGTTGCTCGCCCTGCAACGAAGCCACATTGATCTACATGTATCAAATCTGGTATAGCTTTTGCCAGTCTACGGGCCAAAATAGACAAGAAGACCTTGTAGTCAGCGTTTAGCAACGAAATGGGCCTGTAATTTCCTACCTTCGCCGTATCTCTCCCAGGCTTACTTAAGACTACTATCGTCGCCTCATTGAAGGAGCCAATAGCCGGCATTTGGACTTCTAAGCATTCAAAAAAACTCCAACATATAGGGGGCTATGTCTGTCGCAAAGGCCTGATAGAATTCAGTAGGGATTCCATCTGGGCCAGCCGCCTTTCCTTTGGGCGCGGTTCTCAGTGCTTCTAATATCTCCTTGGCCGATATTTCCCTATCTGTGTCCAACTTCTGCTGAGCTGATATTGAGGGGTGCGACACCTGGTCTAACAGCGCCAAGAAGTCCTCTCTACTCGAGTTCCTCTTGGAGGTATACAAGGTCTCGTAGAATCCTCGGAATGCCTCTGCTATTTCTGAGCTCCTTGCTAACGTCTCCTGGCTATCACCAGTTATGACCTCTATATTTGCCTTCCTCGCCCGGGGCTTTAAAGTGTTTACTAACAAGCTTCCCTCTTTATTCTTTTCTAAATAGTATCCAGACCTTGTACTCTTCATCGCTAAGTATTTGGTTATACTGGTATCTTAGTCGTTGTAGGTGTAGCAGAATACCTGCCTCCGCCCGATGTACCAATAGCCTTTCCCCTGCCTTAATCTGCATGTCAAGCGTGTTCAATCTGGCCTTCTTTTCTCTTCCTAACTTAATAGTATAGCTTGTTATTTTGGCTCTGCTAAAGGCTTTAAACCCCTCCCACCATGCCCACCCCGCTGTATCTTTTGAGAGGTTTACCTCAAAGTATTCTTTGATTCCCTGTCTCATATAATCTCGGAATTCTTTATCTTCCAAAAGCGTTCTTCTGAAGAAAAAAACTAAGCTTGGTGACTGCTCCTCTGCCATAGAGTAAGAGTTATGGCCGCATAGTCAGAAATGTGCGTGGCAGAGATGCCTACCTTCTCCACCAAGGAGATTAGAGTTTGGGATATTAAATAAAAATCAATACGGGAGTGGGACTTATGAGGGAGAGAAAAAAAGGAGTATTCTCTCTCCTTAGGATGTTTCAACCGCCAGATATCAACCAAGCCTGCCTCTTTCATGATGGAGAGAATCACTGAGGTAGCGCGTTTATACCTATGAGGTCTGTAGGGTGCACAATCCAGCAATGGATCCAATACCAAGTTAGTCTCCCCCCACTATGAGCTCATGACTGGAAAGCTCCTGTATTTCAAGAGCAAGCTTCTGGAAACACGAAACATCAACATTAGGGGCATAGATGTTGATTGCCATCCTTTTTTCCCTGAATTTGTAATAGCGCTGTTGCCCATCTGCCCTCCAAGTCTGCATGCGTCTGTTCGACACTAGGGGCCAGAGCTTTCCTAACCAGAATTACCACCCCATTTTTCTTTTGCCTTGCCTCCGAATGCGCTACAACTAAGTAATTCCCCAATCCCAGTTTCTTGGTTTCGATGTCTGATAAGCGCGTTTCTTGCAGCAATACCACATTGGCTTGCTCCTTTTTGCAGTATAGCAAGATCGTTTTCCTTTTGATAGGGTTGTTTATGCCCTTCACGTTCAGAGTCAGTAATTTAAGCGAATCCATGGGACAAGATAAATTGACAGTGTAACCATACAGAGTAGCCATACAGATTTGCCTACCTGGTCTGAGACTGTAGTAGAGTTTAACATTGTCCAGCTGTGATAGACACATATAACAGTAATCCCACAAACGAACCCATGAGGAGACCTATTCCGCAAAAGGAAACTATGCGGGTGAGCACTGTTCCCTCTAAGCTGTGCGCATGTGCGCGTGCACACACCTCGCCGAGCGAGCGCACGTATTTTACAACAGAGCGCACAAAAATTAAGGCTCTGATTCTGATAGAAAATAACAGACGTCTTAAAATTTAAAAGTTATGATTGTAATTACTAGAAATTACCCGCTTCATTTAGTAATCGTCTATTTTCATTTAATTTGATTAAAATCAATGTGGTGTACATACTGTATTCTGACGTGTAGTCAAATTTTAAAGTATATAACTCCGAGTGTCGTCATGTGGCGCACAAAAATTTAACCTTCCTTCAAAAGCTGCACACAGCTGATATTTTATGCGCACACAGCCTACAGAAAATTAGAGGGAACATTGCCAGTGAGTCAACATTACTAAATAACTACCCGAGCTCAACCCAACTTCCCTGTCTAATAACTACCTCCCCTTTTGTGTGGATTGTAACCCCCCCTCTAATCACATTATCATCCTACCCCAAGAAAAACCAAAAAGATCCCCCAAACACCCTCTTCTCTCCAACACTCTAATATTGTGCCTTTAAAGGTCGTTTCAGCCTTCCCATATATATATACAACCCAGTATATTCCCCCTTCATCATTATAATGGCCTTAAACAGCAGGTCTATTCGTAAAATTTCTCTCCGTCGTGAAGCAGCTCATTTCTTCTCATCTCATCACCGAAGCCTCTCGCTCCTCCAGGAAGGCCCGCAACACTGCTGGATCCTTGAACATCCACGTTTGATTGTGTAGAGTTACCCTTAGTCTCGCCAGAGCCAAGAGACCATATCTAGCTTGCAAGGCCTGCAACTGAGGTCTGAAAGACAGCAGTTGTTTCCTTCTTTCAACTGTCGCTTTATGGAAGTCCAGCTAGAATGCTATGCTCTGCCCCTCATATTTAATATTTGAGAGCGCTCTTGCCGCAGAAAGGATCTGTACCGCATGTGAATGCCTCAACACGCACAAGATTATTGGCCGCGGCTGTTTAATGTTAGGCCCAGGATGCGTCGGTGTTTGATGTGCTCTTTCTATCTCGAACGGCACTTCAAATTCCATTCTGAGGAGCTTCGGAATTGTCACCCCTAGGAAGTCTTTCATATTGGTTCCCTCAGCTCCCTCAGGGATGCTAATAATTTGCATCATATTCCTTCGCATTCTGTTGTTCAGTTCTTCTAGGCTGCGTTCCAGATTGACTATTCTTTTACTGTTAGCTCCGACCTTTTTAAGGCGTTCATCATGTGCTGCAATGGTACATTCCATTCCACTTAGTTTCTCAGCCAGTGAGACTAGTTGCTCCTTCATCTCCTTTAGCTCTGCTACATCCGCTTGAACTCTGCTTAAAGTTTCCCTGTTTATCGCTACCATTCCTCGTATGGCGCGAATTTCAACCAGTACACCTCTGATGCTTGCCGTGTCCTCTGTTGCATTCGCCATTTTTTGCGGAGAGGGAGGATCGGGCTTAGCTCTTTTGGCTCCTGCGCCTGCCACCAAATTATAATCCAACTCTGTGGGCTTGCTTACCGACATTGCACCAACCAGATCTCGATCCAGCGAGGGGTTTGAGGGTATTTTCTACCCGATGGGGGGGACAGGATTCAGATCAGGGTTGTGGAGCACAAAGCTTAGGCAGCCATCTTCGGTCCTGCTGGCTCCGCCTCTGTTAGGTATAGTTTTAATAGTATAAGTATCCCCAGCAACCCTTAGTAAGTAAAGAACTTAGTTTTAAGGCTGTGTTTAGATATTTAAGATGCAGACAGAAGTGCAGCAGCGAGATGAAGGCTTTCCAGTCTTTTGCATTGAATGTCACATGTATGATTTTCTCCCGGTGAGGGGTCTTACGTGTGCACAAGATGCAAGGAGCTCTTTGCTCTCAGGGAACAAGTCCAATCTCTGGAGGCAAGAGTAGCAGACTTTGAAGACATAAGGAAGACAGAAAGGTACATAGACGAGACCTACAGTCTTGAAGTCCCACCTCCAGTCTGGTAGCATCCCTGTTGCAATGGAGGAGTGAGATCACGTGACAGGAGAGCATCACCCTGGTGTGGCAGGAAGTGATCCTATAGCTAGGACCTGTCCTCCAGGTGATGTAAAACCCTTTCACACCGAGGAGGTTTCTCCAGGGCCATGTGCCCATGAGGGAAGGGTTAGGACAGCCGTTATAGTTGCTGATTTCGATTATTAGGCATGTAGATAGCTGGGTGGCTGGTGGACATGAGGATTGCCTGGTAACATGCCTACCTGGTGCAAAGGTAGCGGACCTCACGTGCCACCTAGATAAGGTCTTAGATAGTGCTGGGGAAGAATCTGCTGTCTTGGTACATGTTGGTACCAATGACATAAGAAAATGTGGTAGGGAAGTTCTGCAGGCTAAATCTAGGCTTTTAGGTAGGAAGTTGAAATCCAGAACTTCCAGGGTAGTGTTCTCCAAAAAGCTTCCCATTCCACGCGTAGGACCCAAAAGGCAGGCAGAGTTCTGGAGTCTCAATGCATTGATGAGATAATGGTGCAAGGATGAGGGTTTTGGATTTGTTAGGAACTGGGGAACATTCTGGGGAAAGGAGGGGCTCTTCTGAAGGGATGGGCTTCACCTTAACCATGATGGAACCAGGCTGCTGGCATTAACCTTTAAAAAGGAGATAGCTCTCCCCTATTATCTAGTTTAAAAGCTGCTCTGACAATCGCCCAAGAGCTCATTGTTATGAATAATGTATCCTTGAAAGATACTACCAAAAAGATGAAGTTAGGGCACATCAGCAGAGAGGTTCCAATAAAGACAAAGGTAGCCCAAATGCCCTTGAGTACAGAGCAGATAGAACTTAAAGATTCCAAATTACCCCTGCCTACCAATAACCAGATTAATATGAATAAAATGCAGTCTCTAAAATGCTTGTATGCAAATGCTAGAAGTCTAAAAAATAAGATGGGAGAGTTAGACTATATAGCACTAAATGAGAACATAAGAAAATAAGATATGCCATACTGGGTCAGACCAAGGTCCATCAAGCCCAGTATTCTGTTTCCAACAGTGGCCAATCTAGGTCATATGTACCTAGCAGTTTCCCCAAGGGATACAGGTTCCACAATGCTTGTATTGGTTCAAGCATTGATATCCTGGGTCCCTTCTTAATAATGGTTTATGGACCTTTCCTCCAGGAACTTGTCCAAACCTTTTTTAAACCCAGCTACACTAACAGCCTTTACTACATCCTCTGGTAACAAATTCCAGAGTTTGATTACACGTTGAGTGAAAAAATATTTTCTTTTATTAGTCTTAAATAGTTTACCCTGTAGCTTCATTGCATGTCCCCTAGTCTTTCTATATTCTGATAAGGTAAACAATCGATCTACGTTTACCCGTTCCACTCCGTTCATTAATTTATAGACTTCTATCATATCTCCCCTCAGCCGTCTCTTTTCCAGGTTAAAGAGCCCTAACCTTTTTAGCCTTTCTTCATAGGAGTATCCTTCCATCCCCTTTACCATTTTGGTGGCTCTTCTCTGAACCTTTTCTAAAATCGCTATATCCTTTTTAGTTAGATATGATTGGTATCTCAGAGACATGGTGGAAGGAGGGCAACCAGGGGACACCGATACCTGGGTACCAAATATATCGTAATGATAGAGCTGATCAAATTGGTGGAGGGGTTGCGCTCTGTTAGAGAGGGCATTGAGTCACAAAGGATTAAAGTTTTGCAGGAAACAAAATGTGCTTTAGAATCTCTATGGATTGAAATTCCATTTAAAAAGGGGAAGACAAAGGTAGTGGTGTATTGCTATCGACCGCCTGGCAAGAATGAACAAATGGATGATGAAATGCTCAGAGAAATCAGGGAAGCTAACAAAAGTTACAGAACAATAATAACGGGTGATTTCAATTACCCCGTTATTGACTGGGTCAGTGTCATGGCAGGACGTGCTAGGGAGAAAGTTTCTAGATGAAATAAATGACTGCTTTTTGGAGCAGCTGGTTTATGAAACGACCAGAGGGGAAGCCATTTTGGACTTAGTCCTTAGTGGAACACCAGATCTTGTGCAAGAGATAAAGGTGTTGGGGCCACTTGGCAATAATGATCATAGCATGATCGCGTTTGATTTAATTAATGGAGGAGGGATGGTAAGGAAATCAACAGTACTTCCTTTTAACTTTCAAAAGGGAGACTATGATGAAACAAGGAAGATAGTTAAGAAAAAACTAAAAGTAGCAGTTGCAAAGGTTAAAGACTTACATCAAGCTTGGGTGTTTTAAAAATACTATCTTGGAAGCCCAGACCAGCTGTATTCCATGCCTTAACCCTTTCCAGGTTGAGCCCAAAACTCTTGGGATCCAAAATTCTGACTAAATATTCCTATCAAATGGTATATAATACATGACCATAGCAGAAGGAAAATCACTATTAGAACATATTGAATAAGACGGGTACAATTTTCCTGAAATATGCAAAAATTAACCCGGCTGCAGAATGTGGATTAAAAATTTAAAGTAGGCCTTCAAAGGGTTAAGAAAAGTGGAAGGAAGTCCAAAAAACTGCCAGCATGGTTTAAAGGTGAGGTCAGAGAGCCTGTTGCCAAAAAAGCATCTTTTAGGAATTGGAAAAAAGAGCCAAATGATAACTGCAAACAGCACAAGCACTGGCAAGTTAAATGCAAGGCATTGATATGGCAGGCAAAGAGGGAATTTCAGAAGACGCGTAATAAATACTTTTTCAAGTACATTCGTAGCAAAAAACCTGTGAGAGAGTCAATTGGACCATTAGATGATAGAGGGGTAAAAGGGGCAGTAAGAGGGGACAAGGCTATAGCAGAGAGATTGAATGAGTTCTTTACTTCTCTCTTTACTGAGGAAGATGTAGGGATGTTGCCCATGACTGAAGTGGTATTTAAAGGTGATACTGCAGAAGAATTGAAAGAAATATCGATACACCGGGAAGATGTATTACAACTATTTGATAAACTGAAGAGTAGCAAATCACCTGGACCTGGATGGTATACATCCAAGGGTGTTGAAAGGACTGAAATATGAGATTGCAGACCTGCTATTATTAATCGGTGAACTATCATTAAAATCATCTGTAATATCTGAAGATTGGAGGATCACCAATGTAACGCCAATTTTTAAATATGGTTCCAGGGGTGATCCGGGAAACTACAGCCTGATGAGCCTGATGTCAGTACTGGGAAAAATGCTAGAAACCATCATAAAGAACAAAATTACTGAACATGTAGATAGTCGTGGCTTAATTGGAGATAGCCGACATGGCTTTAGACAAGGAAGATCTTGTCTTACTAATCTGTTATGTGTTTTTGAAGGTGTGAATAAACAGGTAGACAAGGTGAGTCGGTTGATTATAGTGTATCTGGACTTTCAGAAAGCCGTTGACAAGGTCCCTCATAAGAGACTTTTGGCAAAGCTAAAAAGTCATGGGATAGGAGGCAGTGTACTATTGTGGATCAGGAACTGGTTAAAAGATAGAAAGCAGTGGGTAGGGCTAAATGGCCAATTTTCCCAATGGAAAAAGGTGAATAGTGGAGTGCCACAGTGATCTGTGCTGGGTCCGCTGCTTTTTGACATATTCATAAATGACCTGGAAAAGGGAATAACGAGTGAGCTTATCAAATTTGCAGATGACACAAAGTATTTAAAGTTGTTAAAACCCAAGAGGATTGCAAAATATTGCAAGAGGATCTTGATAAATTGGAAGACTGGGCATTGAAATGGCAGATGAAATTTAATGTGGACTAGTGCAAAGTTATGCTTCTAGGAAAGAACAACCCAAACTATGGTTTCACGATGCAAGGTTCCACATTGGGAACCATCACCCAGGAAAAATATTTAGGTGTCGTTATGGATAACATGTTAAAACCCTCCACCCAGTGTGCAGTGGTGGCCAAGAGAGCAAATAGAATGCTAGGTATCATAAGGAAAGGAATGGAAAATAAAACAAAGGATATTATAATGCCTCTGTATTGTTCCATGGTGCGACCGCACATTGAATATTGTGTGCAGTTCTGGTCGCCGTATCTTAAAAAGGATATAACGTTATAAGAAAAGGTACGGACAAGAGCCACCAAAATGGTAAAGGGGATGGAAGGATACTCCTATGAAGAGAGGCTAAAACGATTAGGGCTCTTCAACCTGGAAAAGAGACAACTGAGGGGAGATATGATAGAGGTCTATAAATGAATGAATGGAGTGGAACGGGTAAACGTAGATCGATTGTTTACATCATCAGAATATAAAAATACTAGGGGACATGCAGTGAAGTACAGGATAACCTATTTAAGGATAATAAGAGAAAATTATTTTTTCACTCATCATGTAATCAAACTCTGGAATTTGTTACCAGAGGATGTAGTAAAAGCTGTTAGTGTAGCTGGGTTTAAAAAAGGTTTGGACAAGTTCCTGGAGGAAAGGTCCATAAACCATTGCACAGGTCTGCGACTAAAAAGCTGTTTGATTATTTTCATCTAATTTCCATGTATTTTGGTGTGCTGAAAACAAATAAAATATTGAAAAAACTCCTAGAAGTCATGATTTGCCACAACATGCAAAATTGTCTTCAAATTTATCAAATTTTTTCAAATTACTATTAATTAATTCAAATTACTATTAAGTAATTCACATAAGTGCATTTAAGATATAAAATGCCAAAAAAACCTTAAAGGGGTTGTCCGAGTTATGTAAAAAAAATATAGCACTGTAAATCTGATGGTCAGCAATATATACATAAGCTAAGCAAGCTTTCAGTCCGTGTTTCTAATGGTAGAAGGGGTTAATCTTTCCTGAAGAATCCAGTGGGAGGGAGACACAGGGCAGATAGCAGCAGCTCTGGTCAGTGCAGGGGGGCGTGGCCAGCACTGTGACGTCTCGTGTACAGACACAGAGCTGCTCCCTCCTGCATGCAACACTTGTGCACGAATCATCATCAGGTTCTTGGTTCTAGGCTGTTCACACTTTTTCATCGCAATTCGTGTTAGCTCGTCATTCTTCAACCGTTATGTTATGGCTATCTTGAAGGACTAGAAAAAGGGACTGTTACTTCTGAAGAGAGATCTGCAACTGTGAGTATATACTTCTGGTAATTTTCTAAAAGGAATTCTTTGTATTAAAGCTAATTAATCTGTGAACCCACTATTTTTTGTTAAATCAGTCAGGGCCTAGTAGCAGCAGTTTAAGTTTAAATATAAAACACAGAGGAGAACTTTCTGGTTACATTTCATACCCAGCAGAGAGCTTGTAGTTTAAATTTAATAGTCACTCAGGGCTTGGCATCAGCAAAGTACTTTTAGCTTAAATTTAAAACACAGAAGAGAGCTTTCTGGTTAAATTTAGAACCCAGCAGGGAGCTTGTAGTTTAAATTTCATAAGAAGTTAGAGCCTAGCAGCAGCTAAGAGCTATAATTTAAATCAAATCAGAATTTAGCTTACCTCAGCAGCACAAGACAGGGTACGGTGTAGCAGCTCTCTTTTAATAAGTGTTATTTCCCTCCCTCCCTCCCCACACCCACCCACCCCTGGGATAATCGTAGCTTTATAGGTACTTACACATCTTAAAAGACAGGAGGTGCTCTCAGGTGAAGCTCATTACCCAAATCAGTCATACACTAAGGACCTGAGATTAGTTAAGCTTCAGGTGAACAAGGTATATTACACGTATTAGGTACAGTTTTATTAGTATAAATATCCATAGCAACCCTTAGTAAGTAAAGAACTTAGATCTAAACACAAACTTAAAACTAAGATGCAGACAGCAGTCCAGCAGCGGGATGGGGGCTTTCCAGTCTTTTGCATTGAGTGTCACATGTATGATTTTCTCCCAGTTGGTGAGAGGTCTTACGTGTGCACTAGGTGCAAGGAGCTCTTTGCTCTCAGGGAACGAGTCCGTTCTCTAGAGGCTAAAGTAGCAGACTTGGAAAGCATAAGACAGACAGAGAGGTACATAGACGAGACCTACAGGGATATAGTCCTGAAGTCCCACCTCCAGTCTGGCAGCATCCCTGATGCCATGGAGGACAGAGGTCACGTGACAGGAGAGCATCACCCTGGTGTTGCAGGAAGTGATCCTGTAACTAGGACCTGTCCTCCAGGTGATGTAAAACCCTCTCGCACCGAGGAAGTTTCTCCAGGGCCATGTGCCCATGAGTGAAGGGTTAGGACAGCCATTATAGTTGGTGATTCGATCATTAGGCATGTAGATAGCTGGGTGGCTGGTGGACGTGAGGATCGCCTGGTAACATGCCTGCCTGGTGCGAAGGTAGCGGACCTCATGCGCCACCTAGATAAGGTCTTAGAGAGTGCTGGGGAGGAGTCTGCTGTCTTGGTACATGTCGGTACCAATGACATAGGAAAATGTGGTAGGGAGGTTCTGGAGACTAAATTTAGGCTTTTAGGCAGGAAGTTGAAATCCAGAACTTCCAGGGTAGCATTCTCCGAAATGCTTCCTGTTCCACGCGCAGGACCCAAAAGGCAGGCAGAGCTCCGGAGTCTCAATGCGTGGATGAGACAATGGTGCAGAGATGAGGGTTTTGGATTTGTTAGGAACTGGGGAACGTTCTGGGGAAAGGAGGGGCTCTTCTGAAGGGATGGGCTTCACCTTAACTGGGATGGAACCAGGCTGCTGGCATTAACCTTTAAAAAGGAGATAGAGCAGCTTTTAAACTAGATATTAGGGGAAAGCCGACAGTCACCCAAGAGCGGATGGTTCGGAAGAATGTATCTTTGAAGGATACTACCAAAAGCAGAGAGGTTCCACAAAAGAGTAAAGTAGCCCAAATGCCTTCAAGTATGGAGCAGACTGAGCTTAAAGATCCCAAATTACCCATGTCTAACAATAGCCAAATTAATATGAGTAAAATACATTCTCTAAAATGCTTATATGCAAATGCTAGAAGTCTAAAAAATAAGATGGGAGAGTTAGAATATATAGCACTAAATGAAAGGTTAGATATGATTGGAATATCAGAGACATGGTGGAAGGAGGACAACCAGTGGGACACTGTGATACCTGGGTACAAACTATATCGTAATGATAGAGCTGATCAAATTGGTGGAGGGGTTGCTCTCTATGTTAGAGAGGGCATTGAGTCAGAAAGGACTAAAGTTTTGCAGGAAACAAAATCTGCTGTAGAATCTATATGGATTGAAATTCCATGTAAAAGGGGGAAGGCAATGGCAGTGGGGGTGTACTATCGAGCGCCTTGCCAGAATGACCAAATGGATGATGAAATGCTCAAAGAAATCAAGGAAGCTAACAAAAGTTACAGTGCAGTAATAATAATGGGTGATTTCAACTACCCCGGTATCGACTGGGTCAGTGTCACTTCAGGACATGCTAGGGAGATAAAGTTCCTAGATGAAATAAATGACTGCTTCTTGGAGCAGCTGGTTCATGAACCAACCAGAGGGGAAGCCATATTAGACCTAGTCCTTAGTGGAACACCAGATCTAGTGCAAGAGATAAGGTTGTTGGGGCCACTTGGCAATAGTGATCATAGCATGATCGCCTTTGATTTAATTAGTGGAGGAGGGATAGTAAGAAAATCCACAGTACTACCTTTTAACTTTCGAAAGGGAAACTATGATAAAATGAGGAAAACAGTTACGAAAAAACTAAAAGTAGCAGTTGCAAAGGTTAAAGACGTACATCAGGCTTGGCTGCTGTTGAAAAATACTATCTTGGAAGCCCAGACCAGCTGTATTCCACGCTTTAAGAAAAGTGGAAGGAAGTCCAAAAAACTGCCAGCATGGTTTAAAGGTGTGAGGTCAGAGAGGATGTTGTTGCCAAAAAAGCATCTTTCAGGAAATGGAAAAAAGAGCCAAACGACGAAACCTGGAAACAGCACAAGCACTGGCAAGTCAAATGCAAGGCATTCATAAGGCAGGCAAAGGGAGAATTTGAGAAGAAGCTTGCTGCGGAAGAAAAAACGCAAAGTAAAGACCTTTTCAAGTACATTCGTAGCAAAAAGCCTGTGAGAGAGTCAGTTGGTCCATTAGATGATAAAGGGGTTAAAGGAGCACTAAGAGGCGACAAGGCGATAGTGGAGAGATTGAATGAATTCTTTGCTTCAGTCTTTACTGAGGAAGATGTAGGGATGTTACCCATGACTGAAGTGGTATTTAAAGGTGCAGAAGAATTGAAGGAAATATCGATACATCGGGAAGATGTATTACAACTATTAGATAAACTGAAGAGTAGCAAATCACCAGGGCCGGATGGTATACATCCAAGGGTGTTGAAAGAACTGAAATACGAGATTGCAGACCTGCTATTAGTAATCTGTGAACTATCATTAAAATCATCTCTAATACCTGAAGATTGGAGGATCGCCAATGTAACACCAATTTTTAAAAAGGGTTCCAGGGGTGATCCGGGAAACTACAGACCGGTGAGCCTGACATCAGTACCGGGAAAAATGGTAGAAACCATCATAAAGAATAAAATTACTCCGCATGTAGATAGTCATGACCTAATGGGAGACAGCCAACATGGCTTTAGACAAGGAAGATCTTGTCTTACTAATCTGTTATGTTTTTTTGAAGGAGTGAATAATCAGGTGGACAAAGGTGAGTCGGTTGATATTGTGTATCTGGACTTTCAGAAAGCCTTTGACAAGGTCCCTCATCAGAGACTTTTGGCAAAACTAAAGAGTCATGGGATAGGAGGCAGTGTACTATTGTGGAACAGGAACTGGTTAAAAGATAGAAAGCAGAGGGTAGGGCTAAATGGCCAATTTTCCCAATGGAGAAAGGTGAATAGTGGTGTACCCCAGGGATCTGTGCTGGGTCCGCTGCTTTTTGACATATTCATAAATGACCTGGAAAGTGGAATAACGAGTGAGGTTATCAAATTTGCAGATGACACAAAACTATTTAAAGTTGTTAAAACCCAAGAGAATTGTGGAAAATTGCAAGAGGATCTTGATAAATTGGAAGACTGGGCATCAAAATGGCAGATGAAATTTAATGTGGACAAGTGCAAGGTTATGCACCTAGGGAAGAACAACCCAAACTATGGTTACACGATGCAAGGTTCCACATTAGGAACCACCACCCAGGAAAAAGATTTAGGCGTCATTGTGGATACCATGTTAAAACCCTCTGCCCAGTGTGCAGCGGCGGCCAAGAGAGCAAATAGAATGCTAGGTATGATACGGAAAGGAATGGAAAATAAAACAAAAGATATTATAATGCCTCTATATCGTTCCATGGTGAGACCGCACCTTGAATATTGTGTGAAATTCTGGTCGCCGTATCTTAAAAAGGATATAGCGATTTTAGAAAAGGTTCAGAGAAGAGCCACCAAAATGGTAAAGGGGATGGAAGGATACTCCTATGAAGAAAGGCTAAAAAGGTTGGGGCTCTTTAACCTGGAAAAGAGACGGCTGAGGGGAGATATGATAGAAGTCTATAAATTAATGAACGGAGTGGAACGGGTAAACGTAGATTGATTGTTTACCTTATCAGAATATAGAAAGACTAGGGGACATGCAATGAAGCTACAGGGTAAACTATTTAAGACTAATAAAAGAAAATATTTTTTCACTCAACGTGTAATCAAACTCTGGAATTTGTTACCGGAGGATGTAGTAAAGGCTGTTAGTGTAGCTGGGTTTAAAAAAGGTTTGGACAAGTTCCTGGAGGAAAGGTCCATAAACCATTATTAAGAAGGGACCCAGGATATCAATGCTTGAACCAATACAAGCATTGTGGAACCTGTGTCCCTTGGGGAAACTGCTAGGTACATATGACCTAGATTGGCCCCTGTTGGAAACAGAATACTGGGCTTGATGGACCTTGGTCTGACCCAGTATGGCATATCTTATGATCTAATGATCTTATGGCTCTGAGAAAGTGTATTAATTCGCCAGACAGTTTCTGTTTCATCTGTGGTGAATATAAAATACTTTGTGAAAAAAGTATACTTTGCATACTTTGGACTAAAAATTGGAGATCAAGATAAAGTCTGGGCGTCTCATAAAGTGTGCAAACGGTGTGTTGAGGACCTCCGAAACTGGTTCAAGGGTAAGAAAAAAATCTTTCTGTTATGGGATTCCTATGGTATGGTGAGAGCAAAAGAACCATAGTGATGACTGTTACTTTTGTTCATGCGATGTGAAAGGGTTTAATTCCAAATGGAAGCATTCCTTTTCATACCCCATACCCCATTCCTTTTCATACCCCAATCTAGACATTTTAATGGTCACAGAAACTTGGTTCTCAGACTCCGATTCAGTTATAATAAACCAACTCACACCACCTAATTACTCCACCTACACATGCAACAGAGCAAATAAAAGAGGAGGAGGTGTTGCCATTATAGCAAAAACTGACCTCCAATATCGCACAATCACAACCAAGAGCACAAAACAATTAGACATTATCTCAATATACAACAACTACAATACCATCAACCTTATATATATTACACCGAACTCAACATCTGAAGAACTATCCAGTGTAATTGACTTAGCCTGCAACCCAGTACACCCAGAGAAACCTAACTGGCTAATGGGCGACTTCAACCTCCCTTCCATACAAACTGCCCTTTCTAATACATTCCTAGACGCAATGAAAAACCTCAACTACAACCAACTCATAAATCAACCCACTCATCAACGTGGCAATGTGCTTGACCTTGTCTTCGCTCCACCCACCTACATGTCCACGAATGATGATTTCGACCTATCCATCACTCCGGTCCCTTGGACAGATCATAGCCTGATAACACTCACAATACCAGCATATCAGGCCCCATCACCTGAGACAGCAAAACAGTCACCAACAAACTCCACACGCTTCAAACCTCTCAACGAAGAAGAAATCAAGAAACACATACTTCCTAGGCTCATTCAACCTTCTACAAACATCAGTGACATGGTCAACACATGGAATGAAACCATCAACCAATACGCTATACTACCACCAACCCGTAAAAACCCAACAACAAAGGACAATGTTGTAAAAAGACCATCTGCACCATGGTTCTCCCAAGATCTAAGGAAGTCTCTTACCATCTTGAGGAAGCTCGAAAGAAAGTGGCGTAAATCTCATAACTCAACAGTTCAACAAACATACTTGACCCACCTGCGAGCCCATCGGGAAGCAATATGGAACACAAGAAAATCCTACCACTCTGAACTCCTCAACCGCTCCCTAAACAAACCTCGGGAACTCTTCAATCTAGTAAAGTCACTAACTACAGAACCATCACCACCTCAACAGGAACCCATAAACCCACAGAAGTACGCCAACTTTATACAATCTAAAGCTATCAGAACAACAATTTCTTCATCGCCAAGTCCACCCCAACAACACGTACGAGTTTCCCCACTACTAAAGCTCTCACCGCCCTCAGCCAAATACGTTGAAGACATTATAATCAAAATGAATACCACCACAGCACCTAACGACCCTTGCCCAGCACACTGGATAAGAGCTCTGCGATCCGACTTTAGTCCAGTCATAGCAGATGTAATAAAGATGTCCTTCTCAACAGGCATCTTCCCATCGGCTCTAAAACAGACCTCCATAAGACCGCTGCTAAAAAACAATCAACTAGACCCATCAAAGGAAGAATCATACCGCCCGATTTCTAGTATACCGCTTCTATCCAAAATAATTGAGAAAGTAACCAACAATCAAATACAACAACACATAGACACCTCCTCACCCCTCGACCCCAGTCAGCACGGATTCAGGGAAGCCCACGGAGTAGAGACATTGCTGACCACATTAACCAACACACTCATCAGTGGATTAGACGACATCAAAAAAGGCTTTGCCCTAATATTCCTCGACATATCTGCAGCATTTGACTCTGTGGACCATGAAATACTACTAACCCGTCTATATGACAAGGGAATCCACGGGCTGGCATGGGAATGGTGCAAATCATACCTGGAAGATCGCTTGCAACATGTCAGGACTGCTACAGGTACCTCACAACCTTTCCAGTTAAAACAAGGAGTACCTCAGGGCTCTTCCCTATCAGCGCTGCTATTTAATATTTATATGCAGCCTATATGTAACATCACTCGTTCCTTTGGCATATCCTCGTTGATCTATGCAGATGACGTGCTAATATTCACACCAATCAACGTCAAGCTCCCAGACTACACAACACTAGTAGATTGCTTTAACGCAATAGCAGACTGGCTCCTCACCCAGAATATGCGCATAAACTACAAAAAAACCGAAGTTCTGATAGTCACGAAAAACAGATCATTCTCACCCCCTGAGACCCTAAAAGTACGAGACGCAGATCTCCCAATCAAGCCCTCCATAAAATACCTTGGAGTAATACTTGACCAGCGACTGGATTTTAAAGAACATATCAACCGCACTGTGAAAACCATTTATTTCAAAATAAGGACTCTGCGCCATCTGAAAAACATGCTGGAACCAGACAGCTTCAGAACCATATTTCAAACCATAGTCACACCCCACTTCGACTATGCAAACATAATACTCCATGGTCTCCCAAAAAATACCCTAAATACACTACAACTAGCCATGAATGCCGCTGCCCGGGTGCTATACGGTGCATCAAAGGGCGAACACATAACACCCATCCTAATGGAGCTTCACTGGCTCCCTATATACTGCAAAATAGCATATAAAGCTCTTCTCATGACCTTCAAAGCGATAAATACTATAGCTCCTTCATCAATTTCAAAACTCATCCATCCAACTCCCAATATCAGATCCAGGAGGTCAGCAGCGGCAAATACACTAGTTACACCACATGAGACCACAAAATGCAAACACTCAACATCTGACAGGGCCTTTGCATACTATGCACCCAGATGTTGGAACAACCTACCCCCCAACATAAGAGCTATTACTGACCTCAAGCATTTCAGAAAAGCCATAAAACACCACCTCTTCATTCTGCATTTCCAAAGCACATCATCATCCCTCTAACAGGCACAGTAAAAATTGCAAATACCTTATTTACTCAAGATGTAACTAAGAAATTCTATCCTCTGTATATAGGTTTTTTCACAAATATGTATAAAGTCTCCATAAGTATACAGGTTCATTACAAATACGTACTAAGTTTTTAAAAATTTTACAAATATGTACAATGTTTTCCCAAAGTTAAATTCCCAGTTGAATTCTCCTGTTATATGTAAACTCATCACAGTTTGTTGCTTGCAATGAGTATTTCTGTTTAATGTAAACCGCGCTGATGAAAAAGAGTGCGGTATAAAAGAACACTAAATAAATAAAAAAATAAAATAAAATAAATCTTCACTCAGCAATTCGTCCCATCCCCCATGGCACAGATATACCAGTACCCAAGCCCCCTGGTACCTTGGAAGAGATACCTAGCTCCGATGAAGGTGAAGTCATACCTGAACCAGATGACGAATCAAGTTCTGACTTTGAAGATGATACAAGACCAAAATTGTTTTCTCAGGAGGAGATGAATGATTTGCTAAGAGACTTGAATCTTCCCAAAGATGCCGCTGAGTTACTTGGATCAAGGCTGAAAAGCAGGAATTTATTGTTGCCAGGAGTGTCATCTTCATGGTTCAGACATCGTGAAAAGGAGTTCGTTCCTTACTTCGCCCAGGAAGACAAGTTGGTTTATTGCATCGATGTCGAAGGTCTGATGGGTCAATTTAAAATCCAATATGATTCAGAGCAATGGCGTCTTTTTATAGATTCTTCAAAAAGAAGTCTCAAAGCAGTTTTACTCCACAACGTTTTTTACGCTTCCATACCTGTAGGTCATTCCGTACATTTGAAGGAAACCTACGAGAACTTGGAATTGGTTCTTCGTAAACTTAAATATGAAGACCATGGTTGGCAAGTGTGTGGGCACTTGAAGGTCTTGTGCATGCTGCTCGGGCAACAAGCTGGGTGTACCAAATATCCTTGTTTTCTGTGTCTATGGGACAGTTGAGACCGACAAAATCACTGGACCAAGAAGAGTTGGCAGCCGAGGGTGCTAACAGTCGGTGAAAAAAAATGTCCTCCGAGAACCTTTGGTACCTTCCCATAAAGTTCTTCTACCACCTCTCCACATAAAATTGGGATTGATGAAGCAATTCGTAAAATCACTTCCAAGAGATGGAGAATGCTTCAAATACTTGGTCACAAAGTTTCCAGGCCTGTCGGAGGCAAAATTGAAGGAAGATGTGTTCGTCGGACCAGACATTAGAAGGCTTATAATTGATCAAGAGTTTGTCAATACCATGACAGATCCTCAAAAAGAAGGATAGATTGCATTTAAAGAAGTCATACAGAAATTTTTAGGCAATAACAAAGATCCTCACTACAAAAAGATCGTCGGACGAATGCTGAAAGCATTTCAAGCTTTAGGTTGCCTGATGAGTTTGAAAGTGCATTTCCTCCAGTCCCACCTTGACTACTTTCCTGAAAATTTGGGAGCTGTGAGTGAGGAACAAGGTGAACGATTCCACCAAGACATTAAAGAGATGGAAAGGAGATACCAGGGAAAATGGAGAATTACAATGATGGCAGACTACTGTTGGATGCTTCAGAGAGACATTCCAGATGCTACTCACAAGCATAAATGCACCAAGAGGAGCCTCACAAGGAAGAAGAATCGAGTTTAGTGCATGTAGGTGAGCTCATTTCAGTTCAAAAAGGGATTTTCATGAAAATATTGTAATAAAACTTTAACTTTATAAGTCTATTTCCATTTATTTTGAGGTATTGCCTTATTTAACATAGTTACCTAAATTGTCAGGAAACGTGATGTCCTATGACAAAATGGAGGTCATTTTTTGATTCAGCGCACCAAAAAACATAAAGATTATGTGGAATAACCAAAACAGCTTTCAAAAAAATTTTTTTTGCAGACCTGTGTTATTAAAAGGGACCCAGGATATCACTGCTTGACCCAATACAAGCATTGAGGAACCTGTGTCTTATGACCTAGACTGGCCACTGTTGGAAACAAGATACTGGGCTTCATGGACCTCGGGGTCTGACCCAGTATGGCATATCTTATGTTCTTACAGAAGAGCACTCCGCAATTGGTATGGTCCATCTATAAGCCAGTTACTTGGTCTTCTCCTGTTCTTGAAGGGGAAAAGGGGGTGTCTTAGGTTTCTTTGGCTGATGTTTGGAGAGTAGTAATGTGGATAGAGGAGTGTCTACCGGTCCCACAGCTTTGCCAGTTCTCACAGGAGACTGTGGGTAGGCTGGGGGCTGTGGAGGAAAGGATGGACTCTTTTTAGCTAGTTCAGTTCTTAGGTGTGACCCCCAATACTCTGCCTTACAGGCAGTAAATACCTCCACTATGAAGGACAGTATTGTGATACATCATAAGTTAGAATCCTTTGCGAATATGAGGAGGGCAAAAAATGTTTGCTTGTTAAATTTTCCCTGTCACAGGTTGCTTTCAGCGGATAAGTTATTACAGTACGTAAATACTGTAAGGAAATACTGCTTTTGTCTAATAGTGATTGCTAAATCTTATTACCTTATTGGAAGGAGTCTGTCAATTGGGTCCTCAGATGATTATGATGTGTTACAATCGCAACCTGAATTCGACTTAACTAAGTTTCTTGAGGACACACAGGACAGTATCTCCACCACTAAAGTATCTACTTTAATGAGCACTCTAGTTGGTGATCAGGATAATATTTAAAAATTACTTTAAAAATAATGACAAAATGTTTTGTGGTGCTAAAGTTAAACTTTTTCTAGATGTCTCCAGAGCCACACAGCTGAGAAGGGCCTTTCTAGCTCTGAAACCCAGGGATGTGGCTCTGGGAGCTTCCTTTTTTCTGCGTTATTCTTATAAATGTTTGTTTATGTTTCAGGGTACTCGATATGTTTTTCTGGATTCTGGACAGTTAGAGACTTGACTGCTGAGTAAGGAGAGCAGGGTTGGTTCAGGGGATTAGTATATGGATAGTGGGATTAATGTATTAGAGTAGTAAGTGTGGAAATTGTTTTCCTTATTCCCTTTTGTGGGGGTGTTCCCTATTTTCTATGTTTGTTTATTCTCACCATTATGTGGGCTAAATTTGATTTGTAGGTTTTCTTAATTTTGATTAATATGCCTTTGTTTTGTGTTTTTCTTTTGGTATTTGCTTTGGTAAATATTCTTGTAAAATCCATAGAAAAAAACAGGGCAAAGGGCCGGGCCAAGGCAAACGTAAGCCTAAGGGCTCTAAGCCCCAAACACCAGCACCTGCCCAGGCTGGGTCAGGATTTTGACTCCCTGAGCATAGCCTCTCCTGGGGGGGGGGGGGGAGCAGCTGCCAACAAGGGGAGAGGGTGTCTGATCCACTTTGCCCATGGTTGGCCGGCCATAACCACCGATACCTGGGTCCTCCAAGTGGTCAGAGAAGGCTACCTCCTTCACTTGGACTGGACGCCACCTCCTTTCTTTCCAGGAGAGCCCCCTCAAACTCTCCTGTACCAGGCCCTGCTACTGCAGGAACTCTCAGGCCTCATCAGGAACAGAGCAGTGAAACCAGTACCCCTCTACCTTAGGGGCAAGGGGTTCTACTCTGTTACTTTCTGGTCCCAAAAAGAACAGGGGGTCTAAGGCCCATTTATTTTATTTGCATTTATATACCACTTTTTCCAGGGGTCAAATGTGGTTTACCTTGAACAAGAATAAGTCAAATTACATATAACAGTTCAATAACTATGTACATATAGGGTGGTCCATAAAAATGAATTCCTGAATTCCTTTGCTCCCTGGCCTGATTCTGGTTCCATTTAGGTAGAAAACACTGTGTACAAAGTTTGAAGCCAATCAAATAATATTTAGGGGTGGCTCAACAAGTCTTGAGATTTCCCCCTGGGAGCAGATGACGAAATGTTGCATCATCTTGTATCATCCACTCAGTTCCACGCTGATTACATTTGATTGCATCATATTTGAACTAATCTCGTCTCTGAGAGGTGGCAAAGACATTGTACTATTATCTTTGTATCTTTATTCTTTTCAGATGGCGAAAAAACGTGGTTTTTATCTCATTGAAGAAATGTCCACCACAATTCTGGAGGCCAAGCTCCCCAGCAAGGAGCAAGTGTTAAGTGTATTTTTACATCACAATAAGACATTAAACAAAGGCGTTAGTGAAAGTGCATCTATTGTAACAAGTGACGTAGAAGCTTACTGGGAAAAGGCCAGGCTTCCTGTTCAAAGAAATGACAAAATTCAAGAAAAAGTAAAGAAATTGTTCAATCAGTGGAAACTTTTGAAGAAAAACAAAGGGAGAGGAGGGAAACAAGAGGCAAATGAAAAAGAATTCCAGGTTGCAATGAAAAACCTATTTGATGTGGCGCATGCCAATGCAATGTCTTTAATTCATATTCAAGAAGACAAAGAATTCTTAATAGCGCAACGAGAACCAGGGCGCCGCGGCTCAATGTGCGCGATGGACAAGAAACTGGCCAACACGGAAGCAAGATCGCAACAGCAAGAAGAAGAACTGAAAAGGCGCAAACAAAAACATGTTGCCGAAGCCGAGGCAACTACAAGCCAAGTTCAGCTGGAAGGATCTTCTTCCTCAGCAGAGTCAGGTGAAGACTCGTCGACATCTGCGGATTCAGATAACGGACAGAAGAAAGCAACTCCACAAACGAAGCAGTTTCGACCTAACAATGTCTGGACCCCAGAGCTTACAGCAGCCCTGGATCGGACAGGGACAACGGATTGCAATGCTCTGTTTGTGGTAGCTGAAACCACCAGAAGTCTGTGACATTATCCTGGGGAGCTCAATATCAGCCGCTCCAGCGTCAAGCGCCATAGAGAAAAGCACCGTCAGCAACAATGGACGGACCTGCACAACGCATTCAAAGCCGAAGGCAAAACATGCATTGTGCATTGGGATAGCAAGTTATTGCCATCTCTCCTCTGTTCAACCACATCCGTTGACCACCTTCCAGTTTTGATAACGGCTATCTCCACTGGAGAAACACAACTTCTTGGTGTACCAAAACTGACATCAGGAATGGGCGAGAATCAAGCTGCAGCAGTTTATGAACTGTTACAGGAATGGTGTTTGGATGAAAAGGTTGCAGGCTTCTGCTTTGATACAACTGCATCGAACACGGGACGTCGAACAGGAGCGTGCATTCTTCTAGAACAGAGACTCCGTCGCACAGTCCTTCATTTGGCATGCCACCATCACATTTACGAAATAATTCTTGGTGCAATATTCTCTAAATGCTCTGGAGCTTCATCGGGTCCCGATGTCCAACTCTTTCGCCGGTTCCAAAAGAATTGGGGCTCCCTTGACAAGTCCACCTATCAAACTGGAAAAGACTTGGAGGTGCTGCAACCTGACAGGGATCGCATCATGAAGTTTGCGGAATCCAAGTTGGCACAGGGCAATCACCGAGATGATTACCTGGAATTCTTGGAGTTAACAATTGTCTGCCTTGGAGGGAATCTTTCTAGTTTCATTTTCAAGAAACCTGGAGCTTTCCATCATGCCAGATGGATGGCAAAAGTCTTGTACTGTCTCAAGATTTGGATGTTCCGAGGACAACTCAATGATCTTACCCAACGGGAGGAGTCCTGTGTTCGTGATATGAGCATTTTCTCCATCCTGATTCATGTGGAAGCCTGGTTTTCTGCCCCTGATGCCGCAGTTGCTCCTCGAACAGATTTGGAGATGCTGAAGAAACTATACTCTTACCACAATGACCGTGTTGGAAGAGCGGCCAGAGACAAACTGCAACAGCATCTGTGGTATGTGTCAGAGGAGCTTGTGGCACTGTCACTGTTCGATGAAGCTGTTTCAGCACCGGTCGGCCATGATCCCAGCAGAATCAGATGAAAGCGATGAGGATGATGACGAAGACGAAGATCCCCCAAAGCGGGTCGAATTGAAAAGTTCCATGATTCCACCACTTGAATCTTTTGCAACTCGCAAGTCAATCCGTTTCCTGAAACACCTCGACATCAACAGTGATTTTCTTAATGCAGACCCAGAAGACTGGGAAGAGAATGCATCATTCAAAGACGGTCTGAAGAAAGTAAAAAATCTTCCAGTGATCAACGATGTGGCTGAGCGAGGGGTCAAACTCATTGAGGAGTTCAACTGCCGACACACCACAAAAGAAGAGCAACTCCAGTTCCTTCTGGGTGTTGTCTCGCAACACCGTAAGATGTTCCCCACATCGTCAAAGTCCTTACTAGCATCTGGACCACATTGAGTGCTTGGCAAGCATGATACCCCCGTCTATGAGCGGATAATACCCAGTGGTCTGACGAACCCTGGGGGGGATCCAGGGGCCTGATAGATAGGGACCTTGAGCCACCCCTAAATATTATTTGATTGGCTTCAAACTTTGCACACATTGTTTTCTACATAAATGGAACCGGAATCAGGCCAGGGAGCAAAGAAATTCCTACTTTTATTTTTTCCCCTATGGCAGTGGACCACCCTAATTGTACAATGAACAGAGAACAATGAACTTGCAACCCATTTTGGACTTGCGAAACGTGAACAACTTCCTGGTGTGGGAAAAGTTCAAAATGCTCTCCCTTGGAACATTGCTTCCCTACCTCCAGCAGGAGATTGGCTATGATCCTTGGACCTAAAGGATGCTTAAACCCACATTCTTATTCATTCCAGTCAAAGGCAGTATTCAAGGATCGTGGTCGGGGGCGACCACTACCAGTACACAGGGTACTACCCTTTGGCCTAGCCTCTGCACAAAGGATCTTCACCAAATGCCTGGCAGTGGTGGCTGCCTACCTCTGTCCCCAAGGGGCATTCATCTTCCCATACCTGGATGACTAGCTCATGAAAGGGAAAACGGCCACCGAGGTGCAGTAGGCCACAGCCCACACCATCAAGGTCTTGCAGCATTTGGAGTTTGTGATAACCCACCCCAAATCTCACCTCCATGCCAACTTGGGATCTGGAGTTCATAGGAGCTCGTTTGGACATTCTACAGGCCTTCCTCCCCTGGACAAGACAGATCACCTCAGGGCCCTGGCACCAAAGTACAGTGCCATCACTCAGTGTTGTTGGCACAGTCCATGCTCTGCCTACTAGGCCACGTGGCATCTACAGTCCATGTGGTTCCCAACGCCCACCTTCACATGCAGGCAGCTCAGTGGTGTCTCTTCTCTCAGTGGAGACAAGCCACAGGCAGGCTTCGGGACAGCGTCTGTGTCCCATCAACTAGCAGTTAGACCAAGTTGCATAGCCTGTTTTTTGTAAGTACAGTGCTGGGGTGCCTGCACTGTACAAATTTACTGTTGAATGTAAACCGAGCTGATTTTAAAGAGCGCGGTATAGAAAAGACTTTAAATAAAATAAATAAAAATAAAATAAACTGGTGACAGGGCACACAGCAACTGCAGAAGGGCATGCCCTTTCAGCCCCCAAACCCCCCCAGAAGGTCCTCACCATGGATGCATCCCTGTTGGGCTGGGGTGCCCACTGCAAGGAACTGCACATGCGCGGGGCAACTGTTCCCTGGCTGGAGCTCAAGACCATTTTTCTGGCAATCAAGGCCTTCCACCACCGCCTGTGGAACCAGTCAGTGCTAGTCCAAATGGATAACCAGGTTGCGATGTTCTACCTGAACAAGCGGGGGGGGGGGGGCACAGTGCCTTTGCCAGGAAGCAGTAACCCTCTGCTCATATGTGATCGGTCAAGGAATGCTCCTCAGGGAAGTATACTGGCCGGGCCAGGGTAATGCCCTAGCAGACAGGCTGAGCAGGATCCTCCCAGCCACACAAATGGTGACTAGACCCCAGGGTGGCATAGCAGCTATTCTGACTCTGGAGGAACACCAAGTCTGGAGCTCTTCACCAGCTCATCCAATGCTCAGCTGCCCCACTTCTGCTGTCCCTAACCCGCATCCATCCCAGATAATGGCAGATGCCTTCCTTATCGTGTTTGGAGGAGCTTCTGTATGCCTTCCCTCCCACACCGCTAATCGCCTGGACCCTCTTCAAGGTCCTGTGGCCCTATGGTGGCCCAGTCAGCCTTGGTTTTCTCTGTTGCTCTGCCTCTTGACAGAGCTCCTGGTCCCTCTGGGGAACTCCTTGGGGCTACTGACTCAGGAGGAAGGCTCCCTTCTTCACCCTGACATTAACAGCATAGCTGCTGAACAGGTAGCCTTAGCACCTTCAACCTTCCAAGGGAAGTGAGGAAGTCCTCCTGGCCTCTCGTAAGAACTCCACGAGATGAGCCTATGCCTTCAAGTGGTACAGATTCTCAGTTTGGTGTGTGGAGCAGCGGGTCGACCTGTTCTCTTGCCAGGTGCACATGGTGCTGCAAGACTTGCTTCACCTTTCACAAACCGGTCTCAAGTCCAACTCCGTCAGAGTGCACCTGAGCATGCTCTTGGCACACCATCATTCCAAAGAGGGCAAACCTCTCTCTGCTCAGCCCCTCATTACCTGATTTATGCGGTGCCTTCTGTTCTCTAAGCCTTCCCATCCGCTCACCCGTGGGTGGAATGGACCTCAGCATGGCTCTGACGCAGCTCACCAAGCCGCCTTTTGAACCTCTGGCTACCTGCCATTTATGTTCTCTCCTGGAAGGTCGTCATCCTAGTGGTGCTCACCTCTGCCGACAAAGTCAGCGAGCTTCAGGCCTTGGTGGCCAAGCCACCTTACACCAGGTTCTACAAGAATAGGGTCGTGCTTTGCACCCACCCTAAAGTCTTTCCGAAGGTGGTATCTGCCTTCCATCTCAACCAGGAGGTGGTGCTCCCCACTTTCTTTCCACAGCCCTATGCCGACAAGGTGGCAGCCGTTCTCCATACTCTGGATTGTAAGAGGGCCCTGTCCTTCTACCTGCAACGTACTCAGGACCACCCCAAAGCCTCGCAGCTTTTCATTTCCTATGACCCCAGTTGACTGGGGGAGGCTATTACCAAGTGGACCCTGTCCACCTGAGTGGCAGACTACATTGCCTTCGCCCACAATCAGGCTGGGCTCTTTTTGGAGTGCCAGGTCACAGCACACAATGTCTGGACTATGGCGATGTCTGTTGCAAGCTTATGCACTGTCCTTATGGCAGACATCTGCTGAGCCGCCACCTGGTCCTCAGTTCACACCTTTGCAGCTCACTGCTGCCTGGAGAGGGAGTCCCAATAGGACAGTGCCTTCGAACAGACTGTACTCCTTAATTTGTTCGGAGTTTAGGCAACTCCCTGCTATCTCTCTTCTTGTTCAGGCTACCGTAGTGATGGTTATCCCTGGACAATGTGGTCCTTAGTCTTTCCTCAGACTCGCTCACAGTTGGCCATGTTTTTCTACAGGTTTTCAGTAGCCTGTAGCTAGGGAGTCCCATATGTGAGGACCAGCTTCCTGCTTGTTCCTGGAGAAAGCATAGTTACTCACCTGTTTATGTTTGTTTATTACATTTGATATACCGCTCAGGCCAAGAAGCATCAGAGCAGTTTACAATCCTACATTTATGTTATGGAAAATAAGAAAAGAACGCCATTAATAAGATAGGACAGAGTAGGAGAAACAGATAGACAAAGTGATAGCACAGATAGGAGAAAACAGAACAGCAGACTACCTTCACAAACTACAGGCATGACAAATAGACTCACAATTTCTGTATGATTTTAATCATTCGCCACGGACCCCGCCTAAGGGCCATACCAAAGGGCCCTCTGGCGCGGGCCCGCCTCCGGAGCGGCGGTTTAAATGCCGGTGAGCAGGGCAGTTGCTAGGCAGTCTGTGAGGTGAGGAGAGGTTCCCGCCCACACACCAAGATGAAATCAGCTGCATTCCCTGATCTTAAATGAGCCTCCGGAGCGGCGGTTTAAATGCCGGTGAGCAGGGTAGTTGCTAGGCAAAGGTGTTCTCCAGGGACAGCAGGAATCGGTCCTCGCATCCATCCCTCCTCCCCTTGAATTTGCTGTACAATTTTTGCCATGTTCTTTGTCTGCTCTAGCTATGTCATCTGATTAAGGTGGCATCTCCCAAAGGCTTTCTTTGAAAGCTGGGGAGATGCTTCCAGGGGGCTGACGTTGCCCATATGTGAGGACCGATTCCTGCTGTCCTCAGAGAACACCTGTTATAGGTGAGTAACTATGTTTTTGGGACAACTACCTGACCAGTGTTCTGATGGAGAGAGCCTCCCTAATTCCTGAATAGATCTCTGGGAAGCCCCTGCATTTGGGGTGTGAGGATGGGGGCAATCTGTCTTTTTAAGCAGCAGATTGTCTTGAACTGCACCTACTCCCACCCTACCCAATCCCAGCATGAACATTCTCTATATATAACATAAACAGATTGTGCCCATCTTGCATTCACTTGCCACTCAGCCTTTTACTTCTTTGCCCATTCATTATGGAATGCCATACCAGCTTCCCTCCATAAGGAATCAAATTATTAGAAATTCAAGGCAAAAAAACCACTCTTCTTCGCTGAGACTTTTGGGGACCAAATGAGCAGTAGCAACCCATCCTAATCCTTTTTCTTTCCTTCCCTCTCATGTTCCCCTTTGTGTCCCTCTGATGATGTCTTAATAGGATTACGTTCCCTAATACCATCTGTGTATGATCACTGCTATCAGCCATTCCTGCTCTTCTCCTATTTTTCACCCTCGCACTTAGCTAATTTTATTTAGTAATCTTTCTATATATACCACATTTCCAAAGGTCTCTGCCATTTACATGAAACAATTTAGACGATAACACTCACTGTTCAGTGTAAAGTTAACTTGGAACGAAAACATTTATCATTGAGGGTAAAACAAGTATTAACTTTTAGAAATTAACCTATGATACATGCTCTTGTGTGTATTCTTAGGTGATATTTAGATATTTGTCCTCAAAATGGTCTTTGAAGAGTAGAGTGTTTAGTTCCTTTCTGAAGTAGGAGATGGCATCTATGTTTCTCAGTTTTGTAGGTGGTTTATTCCAGAGGCCTGGTATGTACAATGAGAAGGCGCACACACATATTGTTTGGTTAAATCTCAGCTTTTCTATTAGTATGCTTAAGGTGTTTTGAGCGTATGATCTCCTGCTTCTATTTTCTGGAGGGCTTTTTTTTTTTAAGCAAGTGTAGGTAAGTGGTGGACATGTGCAGGATTTTGAAGGTAGTTATAAGAACCTTGTATCTGATGCGGTATGGGAGGGTGAGCCAATGTAGCTTTTTTAGGATAGGGGTTAAATGATCCATTATAGATACCCCCTCTAGAGCCTTATCTGCGGTATGCTGTGCAATTTGTAACTGTAGTAGGACATATTTATGATATTGAAAAAGTCTAATTGTGAGAATACTAATGCTTGAAATACTGTTCGGAAGTTGTGGGCTTCAAGTAGAGGTCGTAGATGTTGGAGTGTGTTCTTCTGGTAGATCATTCTGGTGGTGGTGTGTATGTGTAGAGTGAGTCGTTGGTCGATTGTTATTCCAAGATATTTGATTTTGTCTTAACTTTCAGCTCCGCGTTGTTGACTCTTAGAATTGAGGATGGGGAGAAATTTTCATCCCTTGTGATAAAAAGTACTTCTGTCTTTTTGAAGTATATTTTAAGATTGCGTTGTAGTAACCAATCGGATATTGTTTCAATACAATCTATTAAGGGAGTGTAGCAGGTTTTTGTTGTGGAAAATGGCATGTAAGTCGACATTGGCATAGATGCGGTATAAGATATTGTGCACATTGATATTCCTTGAAAGGCGATATAGCAAAAACCCAGAAATAAATATTTTACAGAAGTGGATAAGTGAAATAGGCCCCTAATTACATATGGTGGGGTTGAGAACCATATCCAAATTCAAGAAAGCATAGGACAAGCACAGAGCATCTCTGAGGGAAAGAGTTATAGAAACTGGGCTGTTTGGTTTGAATGTGCTGACTGGATGGGACATAAGATCTTTTTCTGCCACCATTTTTTTTCTGTGTATCACTGTAGTACTTGTACATCTTTACAAGTAGAAAATTATTTTTAAGCATAGTTGATTCTTGCTTGCTCTGTCGTTTGTGCTCCACACTTGGCCAGGAGAACTTGTTTTTCTCTTAACGGTGAATTCCCCAGATGCATATTTTAGTGAGCCATAGGTAAGGTAAGAAACTGGAGAACAGCTGGGTGTATAGAATCCAAAGGAGGCTCCTAAAGTAAAACCAGATACTTGTTTACAAAAGCACACGAAGGATTTCAACTTAGCCATCTCTTTGCCTCAGGTTACAGTGTTTCATTAATGTAGAATCACCATGTCTGCATGAGTGCTTAAGATTTATATCTGGATTTACACGATTTAGAAAAATAGGATGTCAAAAATTTTCTGAAGTGCATTATTAGCTCACTTCCTGCCTTTTTGAAATCTTCTCTCCCAATAAATTTGAGTGAATTTTAGAAGCCTGTCCTAGGTACCATTTGCACATATGAAAAGCAGATTTATATGTGTAAATCAACATAGATGATTTTAGAAAAGGCACTACTTATATGTGTAGACGGCAGCATGCAGAGATTTCAATGGGCTGTGTTCTGGGTAACCCTTCAGAGCAGTGCTTCTCAGCCCGTGACACCTACCCAGTTGGATTTTCAGAATTTATCACAATGAATACACATGAAATAAATTTGCATACAATGACTCCACTACATGAAAATCGCTCTCAAGCATATTAATTGTGGTAATCTGAAAACCCAACTGGCTAGGTGTGCTTCCAAGAGATGGTTGAGAAGCACTGCTTCAATGTGTATTTTCTCTTTGTTTGAACTGCATCGCACATATACAGCAGCACTTGCCACCTCACCATTTATATCGGATTCAAGTCATAAATAACCCCCAGGCAACTTCCAGTTTGGACCTGGGCTTTGGAGGTGTGCTTCGGTGGGTTGGGGGAGGGGAGAGAATTCTGTTCACCTTTCTGATGTTCAAAAACACCACTTCCCTTTGCGGAACAATGTGTTCAGAGAACAAGACCACCCTGTTCTGCTCCTTGCAGATATTTCCATTTCCATTGCATTTATATCCACCAATCATTTACACTTCTCAGCAGTTACAAGCAAAAACACATGCTCACTACATAAAACAACCACCAAGAACAAAACAAAAACCAATGTATCCTATGTATAGAATGCAAAGAAATCAAAGAATACAGTGTCTATACCTAAAGAGCAAAAGTCTTGGAAAACAAATGGATTTTGAAACCCTTTTGAAAGGACAAATAAGTTTAAGGTTTAATGCAGGTGGCAAAGCATTCTACAATTGGAAACCCCACACAGAGTCAGTCTGCAATGTGGGCTTGGCGAATTTGACAAAGGTGGAATCAAGCAAACGCTGGGATGCATATTGCAGTCAGCAAAGGTGGTGATAACCTGACAGTGAGGATAATAAAGCAGTTTCGATTTTGGCATAAAATGTTTTGAACACTAGACACACTAGATGGTGATTAAATGGTAGCCAGTTCAAAGCAGTTAAAGCAGGGGACATGGTCAAATTTTCAGACCCAAAATCGTCCAGGCAGCAGCAGCATTGCGGGCCATTTGGAGTGATGGTAAAGCAGAAGCAGGTAATCCTAGGTGGATAATGTTACAGTAATCAAAGGTATGCATGTCAAGGGACTGGCGCACACCCTGAAAGTCAGAAGGATGAAAATAGTACTTAAGGCACTCAATTACATGTAACTTAAGTCAGTTTCACACTACACATGCCATTTGCGGGTAAAACAAAAGATGAGATCCGGAGGACACTCAAATAAGAGCTCTCCTGTCAAACAGGAATGCATTGTCCAAAAATGACTGTCAATGATGGACCGCAATCCTTATGCATCACTCGTAGGCTTCCAGTTTGGCAAAATTAACCCCAAGATCATTGTAACAAAACCGTTCTCTAATCCAATTGAAGGAAAGAAGCATCCAGAGGCCAGAAAGATCAGGGCTAATTTGAAATTGTTCAAAGATCCAAATATCAACAGCATACAGCTGGGAAAAAAAACCCCAAAACTACATAGCAAAGCACAGAAGGGAGCTACATAGGCATTAAACATGCAGGTTTACATAATATACCACTTGTAATTGGTGGTGTTTACACAAATTGTAAAATCACATCTTATACATGTATGTCATGCTATTTCACTGTGTAAATTCACTGGTGGTGCTGCTCTTTTTTTGATTGTCTTCCTTTATGAAATGTTTTCTGTCATGCATCACTTCAAACATGCTTTACTTCGGTACTCTGCACTTTACGCGATTTGCTACCTGGATAGCAGTCGAATATTTTCACTGTCTGGATAGCTCTGGCAGTCAGCATAGAAACCAGATATTCACCATACAGAGAGCAACAGAACTTCATGACTCCTTATGACTTTCTCCACTCCATTTTGGCAGATTTAATTTTGGCCATGTAGTGACTTACATGGTCAAAATGGATATATTTTACAGGTGGCAAATTTGAAACAGAACACTTGTACAATTGGCACCCATTGCCTGCCATATAAATGCCTTTGAAAATTGGCCTTGGAATATTTTTCAGTCTTTGCTGGTCTCTTAATGATGGCGAGCAGATTTGAAGAGGATAAACGTATATTAATGTATAGATTCATCTTTATAAGTATTTCAAGGCCCATGCTTCACAGACTGGGTTTTTGGTTCCACAATTTAGGCTCATAAATGTGAAAATAAATTGGTATTGAGTAATATACTGCATGTGTTTATGTAGATGTAGGCAGAACATGTGACTCATTTTGACCTTTTGCATTTTTAGTAAGACTGCCGAGTTAAATCTAAGTGTTGGTTTTCTCAGTGGGTAAGGAATAGAGGGAAGGGTTTTAAAATGGAAAGAAAATAAAGATCTTGATACAGAGAGCCTCCTAAAACTCAATTCACTACCTGAAAATTTTGGGAGTGGTTCCTATGAGCAGCATTTATTCAGTCATGTAACAGGAGGCTTGGTTTTAGAAACAAGGAGCGGTGAAGGTTCGAGAAGTGAGTTGGGTTCAAGATTCTGGTCTGAGCTAATTATAAACCATTTAATGTGTGGTCAGCAGGAAGCTGGAAGTAGGAAGCTAAGTGCCAATTTGACGACTTAGGGAATATGATATACTAAGCAGGTGGGCAGGCTATGTATAAACTTGAAGCAGAATTGCAATCTCAAAATATTTATCATCTCATTGAAATGATGTCAAAGACTAAAACTATTGGTTGTTCAGAATGTAAACCATTATGGCACTTGAAAAAATACTGTGATCATTTTGGAGTCTGGAAATTTCTTTTGAGTTACAGAAAGCTTTCAAAATTTTGAGTTAAGACTCAAGAAGAAGTGAGAAGCGTTATTGAAAATAACTGTGCTATTCTCTATTTTTTTTTAAATGTACTTTGATTTTCTGTAATTGGATTATAAAGTTCTTCATATAATTAGTAAGGAATGTTGGAGCAGAACGTAAACTTTTAAATTGGGAGTGAGAAACCCTTTTTAGTATGACTTGTTAACAATAATGTTCCATCATAGGGACATATTAGCTGACCCAGAGGGGTAAGAACCACCCCCCACCCCCTCATTTTAAGTCATGCCTTTTGCACTACCTTTTTCTTTTCAAGGCTTAGTTTAGGGTTTCTTTTTAAACTTTTTTTCAAAATAGAAACTTACACTTCAGCACAGGAAAAAGGGAAAAATAAAATTAACCTTCAATCAAGGAAAACACTCTTGCTGGCAATTAGTCCACTAAAAGCTTAGTTTATTAAAACTTGATACATAGCAATCTCGATCCAGCAAAGCTGTTTACACTAAAACATATAAACAGAAAAGGTAGGGTGTTTTCTCTTGTTCGTGTTTAACACCAGTCTCTACCTGCTGACACCAGGCTGGGAAGGGGAGAATGGAGCCAGAGAAGAGGGTGAGAGCACAGTAAGAACGTCTGCCATGAAAACGTCCTGGGGGGGGGGATGAGAGAGAATGTGTGAACCCCTCCTGCCATGAAGACCACCTGGGGGGGGTGGCGATGAGAGGCAATGTGTGAACCCCTCCTGCCATGAAGACCTCCTGGGGGGGCGATGAGAGAGAATGTGTGAACCACTCCTGCCATGAAGACCTCCTAGGGGGGGCAGCAATGAGAGAGAATGTGTGAACCCCTCCTGCCATGAAGACCTCCTGGGGGGGGTGGCGATGAGAGTGAATGTGTGAACCCCTCCTGCCATGAAGACCTCCTGGGGGGGGCGATGAGAGAGAATGTGTGAACCACTCCTGCCATGAAGACCTCCTGGGGGGGCGGCGGCGATGAGAGAGAATGTGTGAACCACTCCTGCCATGAAGACCTCCTGGGGGGGGCCGCGAAGAGAGAAAGTGTGAGAATGTGTGAACCCCTCGTGCCATGAAGACTTCCTGGGGGGGGGCGATGAGAGAGAATGTGAGAATGTGTGAACCACTCCTGCCATGAAGACCTCCTGGGGGGGGCGATGAGAGAGAATGTGTGAATCACTCCTGCCATGAAGACCTCTTGAGGGGGGTGGCAATGTGTGAACCCCTCCTGCCATGAAGACCTCCTGGGGGGGGCGATGAGAGAAAATGTGAGAATGTGTGAACCACTCCTGCCATGAAGACCTCCTGGGGGGGGGGCGATGAGAGAGAATGTGAGAATGTGTGAACCACTCCTGCCATGAAGACCTCCTGGGGGGGCGGCGGCGGCGATGAGAGAGAATGTGTGAACCACTCCAGCCATGAAGATTTTCTTTTTGTGGTGGGGGTGTGGGGAGTAGGAAGAGCTGGAGATGGGGTAGAACCAAGAGATGAATCAAGAGCAGAGTCCGGAGCTCATGCTGCAAACTATTTGGGGGGTGGAGGGTGTTTAGTCAACCTGATTTAAGGGGTGGACCAGAAGTTCTCCGCCTGTTTTTTTAAATGATGATGAAAAAACAACTGAAGAACTTCTAGTGTTAATCATTCTTGAAAGTTTGTTTCCTGTTAAAATGCAAAGGAGCACCAGCTATTGGTTCAGAGGTATAGCAAATTCTTTCCAGACTTTCACAGGAATCTCCTGAAAACATTTGGTATTATGATTATCTGATTTAACTTTTTAAAGAGATCTCAAAACGATATATAATTTTAAATATAGTCTTGTGGAGACCAGTAAACCTTTGTCTGTTAGTCTTTGGGTACCACCTATTCAGACCCCCATTTAATTCTGACAATAAGCGTCTCACATTCCACTGATGGATAACATCAGCCACCATTTCTCAATTTCCAGCAGTAGATATGCTATGCCCCACTGATGGTGGTTCCCTCTCACTTGATGGCCTTTGGTTTGACAACCTTTCACAGGTGTTAGTCTGTGACCCCTAAAAAACCTTGTCGCCCTCACCAGTTAAAGTCATACCCATGGTACCACCCTGGCCTTCACCTGTTGAAGCACCAATTATGAGCTACTTAGCAGCATTCAAGCAGCTGCTTTCACTGTCGGGACAAGGTCTGTACAGCCAAGAGGAAATATTACTCTCTTTTTTTTTTTTTTTTTTTTTTTTTTTTTAAATCTGCCTACTCTCCTAAGACTGTCTTCACTATAGCTTCTCAACTTTCTTCCTTAGTCACTATGTCACAGACCTCTCATTGGTCTGGTCCTTTGTCAGATTCTTTTGCACTCTCTTACTTTAATAAAGTCTTTGCCATAAGACTCAGTTTGCCTCTATCTCCCCTTCATACCACCAAACTCCCCAGACCATTCTCTCCCAAGATTGACTCATACTTGGTCTGATTGTACCCTTATCACTGAACTCTGCTTGAGAAAACTTGCCTCTTAACAACATGAAGGTCTCTTTTGCTTGGACCCCATAGCATCATCATGGCTCGTCGAGCAATCATTGGATTTGCACCCCATTGCCCATACTATTATTACCAATAGCCTTCTTTCAGGCCAATTTCCTCAAATCTGGAGAAGTGTGCAGCCCATTCTAAAAGGCCCAAAGCTAGATCCATCCAATCCAGTTAATTATTATCCCATCTCAAATTTGCCATACCTTTCTAAACTTATGGAACATGTTATCTCCAGGAACAAGCAGGAATGAGTCCTCACATATGGGTACGTCGGTACCGACGGAGCCTGCGCGTGAAAGCTCCCCAGCTTCCCAGAAAGGAAAGCTTTTGGGGCCTCCCACAGCGCATGCGCGCTGCCTTCCCTCCTTCCTGACCAACTCTCCTCAGTTCTTCTTTTTCCGCGGAGCCAGCAGGTCGTGTTCCTGTCACCGCTGAAGAAGTTCTTATTTTAATTTGTTTCTTTGGCCGCGTGTCTGCCTTCCCCGACTCCGGACCGGTACCGCCGGTCTTTTTCTTTACATTTCTTAAAAAAAAATATCTTCTTTTCCCCACTTGGTGTATTTCCTCTTTAGGCCTCTAGGCCTAGAGAAAATTCTCCCTCATGGAGAAACCAGCCTCTGGTTTTAAAAAATGCACCAAGTGTAGCGGTACCATCTCAGTTACCGACACCCATGAATGGTGTCTTAAATGTTTGGGGCCTGACCACTCCATCCCGGATTGCCAGTCCTGCTCTCTGATGTCTAAATGTGGCTTACAAAACCGGGCAGCCAAGTTTCATATGCTGTTTTCCACAGATACTCCAGCATCGACATCCTCCAGGTCTTCCTCTCCTGATGGATCTCAGGTAACCAAACCTTCCTCCAGCAGGTCCTCAAAGGGCAAATCTCCCTCTAAGTATCGAGATGCCCCCGGGCTTGACCCTGAGGACCCTGCCCCAGTCAAACAACCCCGGCGGGAAGCTCCGGCTTCCAAAGCTCTTCCTATGGGGTTACAGGTTGACATCGATGGCACGGCCTCGACCGATCACCTGTTGGACTGCTCTGGGGTACCGGCACACTCTTCCGGTACCGACATCCAGACAGTCGTGGCGTCTATGGATCATACTGTTCAATCCATGCAGCAGGCCATCATGGCTTTTATTAAGGCTGCGACGCCCACGGTACCGCAGCGAGCGGTACCGATTCCGGTTCCGGTACCACAACCGATACCGGTACCCAGGGCATCCACATCGACCAGGATACCGGTTCCGGTTCCCGGTTCTGGGGCTTTTCCTGATACCGATCCGGTTCTGGGTATGCCCGATGTGGATACCGGTCGATACGCTTATCGATCCCTGGAAGCCAACAGACGATACTTCGAGTCTTCTGATGATTCTGATTCATCAGATGACTCTCCTGAAGTATCTCTTACTCTTCCTGAGGAGCCCTCTTCTCCAAAGAGGAGAATGTCTCCTCCAGAGGATTTGTCCTTTCAAGACTTCATCATTGAAGTAGCTAAAGGACTCTCTATTTCAGTAACCTCTGAAAAAGAACCTAGAGCAAAAAAATTAGATATTTTAGGATACCCTAAGGTTCCCAAAGAGGCAGTCACCTTGCCCATTCATGAAATTCTTCAAGAACATATGATGGACTTATGGGAGACTCCTCTCACTCTATCTCCACATTCTCGTCGTTTGGACACCATGTATCGTGTCCCTCCTTCTCCTGGTTTTCAAAAACTCAGCTCCCTCACCACTCTATTGTGGTGCAGTCAGCTATGAAAAGGATAAAGAGTACCAAAAGACACTCTTCTACTCCTCCAGGAAGAGAATGTAGGGCTTTGGATGCTTTTGGTAGGAAAATCTTCCAAGCCAGTAAGCTTATTGCCAAAATCAATTCATACAGCCTTTATATGGGCATGTTCCTGAAGGAGATTGCACTAAAGCTGCGCAATTTTCTCCCCTTTATCCCAGAGGATAGACAGGAGGAGTTCCTTCTTTTGCTAAAGCATACCCAAGATGTTTCAAAATTTTCCTACAGAGCAGCTTTTGACTCTTTTGAAGGTGCTAGCAGAGCCTCAGGCATTGCTATAGCTGCTCGCAGAATTGCTTGGCTCCAGGCTTCTGATCTAGAACCCTGGGTCCAGGATGGCTTGGGAAATCTGCCCTGTACAGGTGAAAATCTGTTTGGAAAAGAGTGGCAAATCAAAGCCACTCAAACGGACTCAGAAAATGCTGCTTTAGATAGACTTTCTAAGTCTACCTCTACCCCTGCCAAGAAAAAATCTTTTAAGAAGCCTTTCTATAAGAAGGCCAGATTTTCTACAAATACTGGCCAACAATCTTCTACAACTCGCTTTGCTCCTAAGCGTCAACAACCTAAACAGGCCAGGGCAAAACCTCGAACTGAGGAGAGTTGGTCAGGAAGGCGGGAAGGCAGCGCGCATGCGCTGTGGGAGGCCCCAAAAGCTTTCCTTTCTGGGAAGCTGGGGAGCTTTCCCGCGCAGGCTCCGTTGGTACCAACGTACCCATATGTGAGGACTGATTCCTGCTGTTCCCAGAGATCACCTGTTATAGGTAAGTAACTGTGCTTTCTTTGCACAACTTAAAGATTATGCAGAATATACTCTTGCCCTTCACCCCCAGCATTCCGGATTTTGAATATATCATAGCACTGAGACCATTATTACCTCTGTCCTGTGTGAGATCCATGGTGCACTTGTTCGAGGCCAAATAGCTCTTACCATTTCACTTGACTTTACCACTGCTTTCAACTTAGTCGACCATAACATCCTCCTTTCTCACCTTCACAGTACCGGAGTTCATGAAAATGTGCTTTCCTGGTTCACTTCCTTTTTCTGCAGCCACTCTTTTCAAGTTTCTGCTGGGCATACTATTTCTAAACTTCTGCTGTTGACTTGTGGGGTCCCACAAAGCTTAGTCCTTTCTTCCTTGTTCAAGGTATTCCTCAGTCCCCTAGCAACTCTCATCCAATCTACTGGCATATCCTTCTACATATATGCCGATGATATCCTCCCTATTACAATCACAAATTCCCTCCATCAGATTACACAGATAAACTCCTGTATTGATAAAGTCAGCATGGCTGCATTCCAATGCTTTGCAACTAAACACCAAGAAGACTAACTGCAACCTGGATCACAGGTAGCCCTCTACCTCTACTACTGCTCTCACAGTCAACAACCTCCTTATAACGTGCCATTGTGGCTTCTCGCAGACCAGTGGATGAACAGCCTCTCCTCACACCCCTTAGTAGCATGCTTCATGCAGGGTCTCCTGCTGTCCAAGCTACCCATTAACCAAAAAGCACAAAACCACGTCAAATATAGAGACCCAGTCTAGAAACATGATAAGGAAAGACAAAATTTCTTTATTATATCATTTCTTTATTTTATTTTATTTATTTACATTCTCTTATATACCACGCTATTCTGCATCAGTGCGGTTTACATTGAACAAACTGAAATTACATTGAACAGGGCATTATAACTTGGAGATAACTATTTTACAGGGGAACATGGGCTATAGAGGGTTAAGTGGCTTGCCCAAGACCACAAGGAGCACCTGTGCGACTAGAAACTCCAGTCCTTCCGGCCCAAGGTTGCTGTCCTCTAGTGGGATTTGAACTTCCGGCCTGAAGTACCTTGCCCCAACCACTAGGCCACTCCTCCACTCCAACCTGAGAATATCCGCCGAAAAGACCCGACACAGGCCGTGTTTCGTATACCTTCTTCAGGGGTAGTATGGCGTACTGGGGTCATAAATATATAAAACAACATTGTAACATAAAAATTCAACTAATAGAACAATAATAAAAACATCAATTGATAGTACAATTAAAAACTATTAAAAACAAGTGCATTATAACCATATGAACAAATGACTCAAACATATAATCATGTAAAACTGATAAGATAATACAACAATATTAGTAAAACCATAAACAAAAACAATGTATAGTCATGCTAATGTGGATTAATAACATACATAAAAAGTTATTAAACTGATAAATATCACAAACAGCATAAAAAGTAGCAGAAACATTGATAAAACAATGGTAAAAACTGTTGATGTGCTAAAATTAGCATAAAGATTAAAAAGGGCAATAAAACAGTGATGAAAACATCGATAGAACCACTTTGATGTAATACTCTATGTATATAAGGGTGTGACATGAAGTAAAATTGAATGAAAATGTAAGTACCTCAGTAGCTAGGTAATTTCAATTTGATGTTCTTATGCTAAGGGGGAAGAAAGAATAAAATAATCCAACAAACATAAAATTAAAACTAGAAAAACAAACCAGGAGTGAGCCAGCGAGGGACAAAATATAAACAGGAGTATGGATCATGAATGTGATCATATTTTTTAACTTAAAAAACTTTTGAAAAGACGTAATGAATGAATAAAATGTATAAAAAATATTTAAAAACAGAGGATTCACGGTATGGGACAAAAATGTAGGAACTGTACAACCGTGTTCTTATAATAGTGTTTAAAGAATTTTAAATAGGTAAAAAGGGGTTTTGCTTAAAACTATTTGAAGTAAACACTCTTTCATAACCATTGTACCACAAGGGACAAACCTTTGTTTAAAACAGATTCCTCATCAAGTGTTGACATGTATTTGGCAATGTTGATAACATTGTTGTGCGATTCTACTCCTAATATCTCCTCTCGTGTGATCTTTCCATCTTCCAACTGCCTCTTCCTCATCCTTGACGTCAACCTCTGGGTTGATGGTTTTGATTGTATACCCTGTCCTGATCTAGATTGTGATATCTGTCTTGCTCCATTGGTAGAGGGCGGGTGCGAGACTCGTCTCGACCGACCGCCCCCTTTCCAAAATTTGTCAGTGTTGAAAAAATTATCATGATTATGACTGTTACCCCAGAAAGATGAGTATGGTATATACCTCTCTCTTTGGGTAGAAAATAAAGATGCAGACGCATCCACACCTTCTGCCGACTCACTCCTGCTTCTTTTCTTTTTATGTTCTGTACTTTGACCTTCTATAATACTCTCCTTCCTATCCAATATAGAGGGTCTTTTTTTGATCCAAAGTCTGTCATTCTCCACCTTTTTGCACCAATGGTAAACATACCCTACTCTATAATCATCTTGGTCTCTCTTGAATTTATCGCACCCCCCCCCCCCCCCGTACCAGTGGAGCAAGACAGATTTCACAATCTAGATCAGGACAGGGTATACAATCAATACCATCAACCCAGCATCCAAAAGGAAAGCTTTTGGGAGCATCCCACCACGCATGCGTGCTGCCTTCCCGCCCAACTACCTCTCTCACTTCAGTTCTTCGTTTTCCGCGGAGCCGACAGGACGTGTCCCCTGTCACCGCAGAAAATCTTCTTCTTTTTATATTTTTTGTGGTCGCGTCTGCCTTCCGTTGACGCCTACCGGTACCACCGGTGCTTTTCTTTCTTTTCTTCTAAAAATAACTCAATTTTAGTAGCTTTTTCTCAGGGGTTTCTTCTCTGCTCTGGTGCTTGGCGCCATTTTGGGCATTAGGCCCTCTTTTCCCTTACCATGGAAAAACCTGCCACTGGTTTTAAAAAATGTTCAAAATATGACGGTACAATTTCTATTACCGACACCCATGACTGGTGTCTTAAATGTTTAGGTCCTGACCATTGCCCTACGGAGTGTCTCTCCTGCAGGAAGTTGACTAAAAGAAGTCGTCAGAATCAAGCAAATCAACTCGGTGCCCTATTTGCTTCAAACACAATGTCTGTAGCATCGATGTCTTCCAGGGCTTCTACTTCTTCCCAGGGATCTCAGGTGACTAAACACAAGTCTTCTAAGACTAGCCGGTCCTCGAAGGGGTAGATCTCCCTCTAAACATTGAGATGCCACTGGCATTGCCCTCGAGGACATTTCACTGGCAAAACAGCCCCGGCGGGAGTCTTCGGGCTCCAGGATGTTCCCGAGGCCTCGACCTCGATGGAACTACTGGTGCCATGCTTGGGGGTTGTGGCCGCTTCCAGCGGTACCAACACCCCAGCATCGGCAGTAGCGATGGACAAAAGACTCCTCGCTATCAAACGCAGTCTAGCGACTCTTTTAGCTACTTCGGTACCACTAAAGTCGCTGCAGACTGTTCCGCAGGCACTGGTACCGATGCCGGTACCGGTGCCAGTGCCCTCGGTACCTGTTTCAACAGGCATGCTTCCCTCTATGCCGAGCTTGGAATCTCTCTCCAGCATGGGGGATCAGGTACCGACTCATTTCGGTACCGACATCGAGCGGTACCGATGCCATCTGCTTCGGGAGAACCCGGTGCTTCCTCCTTTTGAGTCTTCCAATTCCGATGACTCGGATGATTCCACCGGTACCAGAGCTGAACTTTTACAAGATTCAATTCCTTCTCCTCAACACAGAATGTCCCCTCCTGAGGATGTCTTTTCATGATTTTGTACATGATATGGCAAAGGGTCTTGCCATTACAGTAGTACCAGAAAAGGAGCCTAGAGCAGAAGAATTGAGAATTCTTCAATATCCTTTCGCTCCAAAGGAGGCAGCTATGCTTCCTATACACCGGATCTTACATGATTTAATGTTAAGAATGTGGGACGCTCCTTTAACAGTATCTCCACATTCTAGACGTCTTGACACTATGTATCGAGTACCTCCTTGTCCAGGGTTTCAGAAGACTCAGTTACCACATCATTCTATGGTGGTAGAGTCCGCCATGAGGCGGATTAAGAGTGCTAAAAGAAACTCTTCCAATCCACCAGGTCGTGAGTCTAGAACACTGGATGCCTTTGGTCGTCGATGCTTTCAGTCCTCCGTGCTATCAGCAAGAATCAGTTCCTATATATTATACATGGGAATGTTTCTTGAAGAGGTTACAAAAGACTTGGAACTTTTGAACCCTTTTCTTCAAGAGAATAAACGGACAGATCATTTGACTTTGGTCAAACATGCTCAAAATGTCTCTAAGTTTATGAATCGTGCTACCTTTGACTGTTTTGAATGTATTAGCAGAACCTCTGCTATATCCATAGGAGCACGTCATATTGCCTGGCTCCAAGCTTCAGACGTGGCGGAATGGGTGCAAGATAAGCTGGGAAACATTCCTTGCACAGGAGAAAATATCTTTGGCAAGGACTGGCAGCTCAAAGCTAATGAAATTGACACTGATAATACAACTTTAGACAGATTGTCAAAATCTACAGCTAATCCAGCCAAGAAAAAGGTTTTCAAAAAACCTTTTATCTCTAAAAAGAAAAAATTCTATCCATCTTCCACGCAGCAAACACATTTTCCCCCAGAAGGGGCAACAACAAACTAGACAGAGACACAAGCTCAGCAGGCTCAGCTGACCAAGCCTCCTCAGGGTCTTTGACTGTTGTCTAGAGAACTTAGCCATTATTCCTGTTCCAAGCCCAGAACCTTTAAATATTCCAGGCCGTATCTGCCATTTTGCCAAAACATGGCAACAAATCACATCAGAAGATTGGACTCTATCGTGAGTCTGGGATACAAGATTCATTTCCTCAGCTTGCCCCCATCCACGCTAATAAAACAGTTCAAATCTCAACCACCGGTCTCAGACCTGTTGTGGCAAGAGGTCACCACTCTTCTGGATGAAGGGGCTATAGAAGAGGTTCCAATGTCCCAGCAGGGCACAGGATTCTAGTCCCCCTATTTTCTCATTCCAAAGAAGTCAGGGGGACTAAGACTAATCCTGGACCTAAGAGAACTGAACAAATATTTAGTCCGAGAAAGGTTCAAGATGATCTCCCTCGGCAGACTTCTTCCATACCTTCACGAGCAAGATTGGCTATGTTCTCTAGATTTCAGGGATGCTTACATGCATATCCTTATTCATGCAGATCACAGAAAATTCCTTTGATTCCTAGTCAAGGAAAGACATTTTCAATACAGGGTCCTTCCTTTTGGACTGGCCTCTGCTCCAAGGGTCTTCACAAAATGCATGGCAGTAGTAGCAGCATTTATGAGGACTCTAGGAATTTTTGTCTTCCCTTACTTAGACGATTGGCTCATTCGAGCACCGTCAGCTCTAGAGGCAAGTCATGCTCTTTCCCGAGCAATGCAAATACTGCAGTACTTGGGATGGATCATAAACCTTCCAAAGTCCCAGCTCACCCCATCTCAATCCCTCGAGTTTATAGGGGCTCGCTTGGACACACAGCAGTCAAAGGCTTTCCTGCCTCAGCCTCGCTGTCTGCGCATCATCGAACTAGCATCTCAAGCAGTGCTACAAACCTTCCTCACTGCCCGACAGATGTTTCGACTTCTAGGACACATGGCATCTACAGTCCATGTGATTCCTTATGCATGCCTTCACATGCAAGCAGCCCAGTGGACCTTAGCTTCCCAATGGTCCCAGGCCTCAGGATGCCTGTCAGACAAGATCAGAGTTACCACACGCCTGATTGTGTCTCTGCATTGGTGGCAATCTCTGGAAAACCTTACAGTAGGCTCTCCTTTTCAGCAACCCTTACCTCAGGCTGTCCTGATGACAGATGCATCCAAGTTGGGTTAGGGAGCCCACTTGGGCGATCTGTCTACCCAGGGTCTCTGGACCCCACAGGAGGCTTCTCTTCAAATAAACCTCCTAGAACTAAGGGCCATTTCCAATGCTATTCGAGTCTTGCTTCCATCTCATAAACAAAACAGTTCTGATGCAAACTGGCAATCAAGTGGCCATGTTTTACCTAAACAAACAAGGTGGAACAGGCTCTCTGCAATTATGCAACGAAGCTTTGCAACTGTGGGCCTTTGCCAGAGAGCATCACATTCATTTGTTGGTAGTATACCTTCCAGGCATTCAAAACGTTTGGGTGGACAGGCTCAGACGAGTCCTGTTGCCACACGAGTGGTCTCTCCACTCATATCAACTTGCTCGAGTATTTCAAGTCTGGGGAACACCAGACATAGACCTCTTTGCAAGTCCACAGAATGCCAAACTTCCCCGGTATGGTTCCAGACTTCCAGCTCAAAATTGTCAGGCGAGGGATGCATTCCTGCTCTATTGGGGCCAGGATTTTCTCTATGCCTTCCCACCAATTCCCCTAATTCCCAAAACCTTATTCAAACTCTAGAGAGACAGAGGTCTCATGATACTCATAGCTCCCTGTTGGCCAAGGCAAACATGGTATCCTCTTCTCTTAGGTCTCTCTCGAGCCACTCCTCTGGAGTTGGGGAGTGCTCCGGATCTTCTGTCCCAGAACAACGGATCCCTACTGCACCCCAATCCCTAGTCCCTTCATCTTAAGGCCTGGCTACTCAAGGCATATAATTTCAAGATCTAGGCCTTTCACAACAAGTGAAGGATATTCTTCTAGCTTCCAGAAAACCTTCCACAAGGCGTTCTTATGCTTTTAAGTGGAAGAGGTTCTCAGTCTGGTGTTCCCAGAGGGGACTTAATCCCCTTTTGGTACCAGTAGAGTCCCTTCTGGACCATCTCCTTCACTTATCAGCTTCTGGTCTCAAGACCAATTCTGTTAGAGTCCATCTTAGTGCTATTGCTGCATGTCATAAACCCTTCGATGGACAAACAGTTTCCTCTCATCCTCTTGTTTCAAGATTTATGAGGGGTCTCCTTTTAACAAAACCTCCCATCAAACTACCTCCGGTGGCATGGGATCTTAATCTTGTTCTGGATCAACTCTTGAAGCCACCCTTTGAACCTTTAGCTACTTCAGAGCTAAAGTTTCTTTCATGGAAAGTCATTTTCCTAATTGCTATCACTTCTGCAAGACGCATTAGTGAACTGCAGGCTTTAATGGCTGACCCGCCTTTTACGAGGTTTCATCATGACAAAGAAGTCTTGAAGACTCATCCTCATTTTATGCCAAAGGTGGTATCACCTTTTCATTTAAACCAATCGGTTTATCTCCCAGTCTTCTTTCTTAGGCCTCATGCCTCCAGCACGGAAAGAAATCTTCATACCTTAGATTGTAAACGGGCTCTGCCTTTTTATCTTCACAGAACTCAGCCATTTAGAAAGTCTTCTCAGCTTTTTCTGGCTTTTGACTCTAGTCATTTAGGACTTCCAGTCATTAAGAGAACTCTCTCTAAGTGGATTGCAGACTGTATTTCCTTTACCTGTCAGAGTAAAGGAATCCCTCTTGAAGGCCATGTCACGGCTCATAATGTTAGAGCCATGGCAGCCTCAACAGCTAATCTTTGTTCAGTTGCTATTGATGAGATCTGCAAAGAAGCAACTTGGGCTTCTGTACATACTTTCACTGCCCACTATTGTGTAGACAAGGACTCCCGTTGGGATGCCTTGTTCGGTTAGGCTGTTCTACAGCATCTCTTCCATTCCTAGATCAACTCCTTCCCACCATCCACTCTTGGATGCCTGTGGTCCCTGGGAGGAAGCATGGCCCATCTTACATAGATCCGCAACATGCTGGGGTCATCCCTAGGCATTTTTAGCTGGGGAGTCCCCATATGTGAAGACTACATTCCAGCTTGTTCCTGGAGATAGCGTAGATCTCCAGGAACAAGCAGTAATGTAGTCATCACATATGGGTATCGTCGGTACCAACGGAGCCTGCACGGGAACGCTCCCCAGCGTCCAATTAGAAAGCTTTTGGGAGCATCCCACAGTGCCTGCGTGCTGCCTTCCCGCCTTTCCCAACTGCCTCTCTCCAGTTCTTCTTTTTCCGCGGAGCCAGTAGGTCGTGTTCCTGTCACCGCAGAAGAATTCTTTTTTATTTATTTCTTTTTTGTGGTCATGTCTGCCTTCCTTGACGCTCTACCGGTACCGCCGGTTTTTTCTCTTATTTCTGTAAAAAAATATATATATATATTTTCTTTTTTCTTTTTCTTCAGGTGCATGCGCCTTTTTGGGCCTTAGGCCCAACAACTTTTCCTTACCATGAAGAAACCTGCCTCAGGTTTCAAAAAGTGCACCAAGTGTGGCAGTACCATTTCCGTCACCGACACCCATGAAGGGTGTCTAAAATGTTTAGGTCCTGACCACTCCATCACGGATTGTAGGTCCTGCGCCATGATGTCTAAAAGAGGTCGGCAGAACCGAGCTGCTAAGCTCAGTACCCTGTTTCCCTCTGATGCAGCTTCGGTGGCATCGACGTCTTCCAGGGCTGCTTCTTCCTCCCGTGGATCTCAGGTAACTAAACATAAATCCAGCCGGTCCTCAAAGGGTAGATCTCCTTCTAAGCATCGAGATGCCTCTGGCGTTGCCCTCGAGGATTCTGCACCGGCAAAATTACTCCGGCGGGAGGCTTCGGCTTCCAAAGCATTATCAGGGTTCCAGGATGTTCTCGAGGCCTCAACCTCGGCAGAACTACTGGTGCCATGCTCTGGGGTACCGGCGGTCTCCTCCGGTACCGACATCCAGGCATTGGCAGCGTCGGTAGACCAGAGAGTTCTGGCTATGGAACGCAGTCTGGCGTCTTTCCTTGCGGCATCGACGCCCTCGGAACCGCGACAGACAATTCCACCGGCACCGGCCTCGGTATCGGTGCCGGTACCAATAGCATCGGCATCGGTGTCTGCTTTGCCGGTACCCAGTCATCCGATGACCTCCGGTACTGATACCCCGGTACCGGTTACTCCCGGTACTGACTTTGGTCGGTACGGGTATCGGGCTCTTCAAGAGCATCCAGACAGACGATCAAGTCCTCAGAAGAATCTGAGGATTCTGACAGTTCTGTCGATGCTGCGGTGCTTCTCCCAGAGGAGCCCTCCTCCCCTAAACGCAGGATGTCTCCTCCAGAGGATATTTCCTTCCAAGATTTTATCAGGGAGGTGGCTCGGGGCCTGTCCATTACTATGGCCCCTGAAACAGAGCCAAGGGCCAAGGAGTTGGAAATTCTACAATATCCCAAAACTCCTAAGGAGGCAGCTACCTTGCCCATTCATGAGATTTGATATGATCTCATGTTAAGGATGTGGGAAACACCTCTTACCACCTCTCCTCATTCTCGTAGATTGGATACTATGTATCGAGTCCCTCCTTGTCCTGTGTTCCATAAGACTCAGATTCCTCACCACTCTATTGTAGTGGAGTTAGCTATGAGAAGGATCAAGAGTGCAAAAAGGCATGCCTCTAATCCTCCAGGACGTGAGTGCAGAACCCTGGATGCTTTTGGACGTCGGGTCTTCCAAGCTTCCATGCTTTCTGCCAGGATCAGTTCCTATAGTCTTTACATGGGAATGTTCCTGAAGGAGGTCACAGATGATTTAGAGGCTTTAAGTCCTTTTCTTCCTGAGGATAAAAGACAGGATTTTCTCACTTTGGTCAAACATGCCCATGATGTTTCTAAATTTTCCAACCGTGCAGCCTTTGACTGCTTTGAGTGCATAAGCAGAACCTCGGCTATCGCCATAAGTACACGTAGAATTGCTTGGCTCCAGGCATCTGATCTAGAGCTCTGGGTACAAGACAAATTGGGAAATATCCCTTGTACTGGTGAGAACCTGTTTGGTAAAGATTGGCAGGAAAAGGCCAATGAAATGGATGCTGAAAATTCCACCTTGGATAGATTATCCAAGTCCACTGCTGATCCTGCTAGAAAGAAATTGTTCAAGAAACCATTCTTTTCTAAAAAGAAAAGATTTTATCCTGCTCATGTTCAGCAGGGACGTTCTGCAGGTCAGCTAACAAGGAAAGGTCAGCAACCACCCAAACAGAAGAAAGCAAAGGCTGCTAGGCCTCAACCGGTCCAGCAGGCTCGGCCTACACAGGGCCTTTGACTCTCATCTAGAGAACTTAGCCTTCCTGGTTCTCGGAGGACCAGAACCTTCCACCATTCCAGGAAGGTTATGTCATTTTGCCCCCAGATGGGGGCAAATAACAGCAGAGCATTGGACACTCTCCATCATAAAGGAGGGGTACAAGCTTCATTTTTCAAGCATGCCCCCTCACACAATAGTAAAGCAGTTTAATTCTCCAACCTCTCTCATCAACCTGCTAGGTCAAGAGGTCGCTATCCTTCTTGCCCAAGGGGCAATAGAAGAAGTACCCCTTAATCAGCAGGGTACAGGGTTCTATTCCCCTTATTTCCTTATCCCAAAGAAAACAGGGGGTTACAGACCTATCTTAGACCTCAGAGAATGGAACAAATTCCTTGTCAAGGAGAAATTCAAAATGATTTCTCTCGGATCTCTGCTGCCATACCTTCAGAGTCAGGATTGGCTTTGTTCTCTAGATCTCAAGGATGCATACATCCATGTTCTCATCCATCCAACTCACAGAAGGTTCCTTTGGTTCCTTTTTCAGGGAAAGCACTACCAATACAGGGTGCTTCCTTTTGGCCTGGCCTCAGCGCCAAGGGTGTTCACGAAATGCATGGCTGTTGTAGCAGCATTTCTCCGCACTCTAGGGATATTCGTCTTCCCCTACTTAGATGACTGGCTCATTCGAGCCCCAACAGAGTCAGAGGCCAGGACTTCTCTATCCTGCACAATGCGTATCCTTCAGTATTTAGGGCTGGTAATAAACATCAATTTCAGCTTGTACTTGTTCATAGAACTCTTCAATTTCATTCTCTTCTGCAGCTGTTGTTGGGGCATATACTTGAATTATAGTTGTGTTGATAGGCAATCCTCGTAGACGAATAGAGATTAAGCGTTCGCTGACTGCATTGTATTTCATTACAGTTCTTGCAAGTTTCTTCTTTATTATAAATGCAACACCATTTCTTCTTTGTCTTTCATTTCCAGCATAGTAGACCATGTGATCATCTGATGCAAAGTGCCCGATGCCAGTCCATTTCAGTTCGCTGACACCCAACAGATCAAGTTGTACACGTTCCATTTCATTCTTGACCACCTCCAACTTCCCTTGGTTCATGCTTCGTACGTTCCATGTTCCAATGTGTAAGACATCTTTACAGCTTCTGACTCTCATTTCATGCGCAGCTACATCAGCAGTCAGACTTCCCGAGGGCTTTGATCCAACCACATCATAAATGCTGGCTTTACTCTGAAAAGTCTTCAGCTCTTCCCCAGTAGCTAGTTGAGTGCCTTCCGACCTGGGAGTCTCATCTTCCAGCACCATAGCACAATTTGTTTTGTTGTAACTATCCATTGGGTTTTCATGGCAAGATACAGAAGTAGATTGCCGGGCCTTCCTTCCGCGCAGTTTAAGTTTGGTGTTGTTGCCGTTGTCACAGAAATGTGATCCTCCGCCGTCAACACTATCCCATTCTGCTGCTGCCCAGATGGGTGGTTTGTCTTCGTCTGGCACCTCAGCTGAGACCTGTCCATCTTGGGAGACCCTGCCAGTAGTTAAACTACCGATAGTTTAGCTCTCAGCATCACTGATGCACGCAAGCCCTCACAGCACGACAAGCTGAGTGTAATATTTCCCCCTACCTGTTTAATTTATATGCAGAACAAATCATCAGAGAAGCAGGACTGTATGAAGACAACAGAGGTGTGAAGATTGGTGGAAGACTCATCAACAACCTTCGCTATGCTGATGATACCACATTACTGGCTGAAAGCGAAGATGATCTGAAACATTTGCTTCTCACAATCAAAGAACATAGTCTCAAAATGGGCCTGCACCTTAATGTAAAGAAGACAAAGATCATGACAACTGGCATAATCAACAGGTTCATCGTTGAAGGAGAAGAAATTGAAATTGTGAACAACTTTAACCTACTTGGATCAACTATCAATAAAGAAGCAACAAGCAGTCAAGAAATCAGACGACGCATTGCTCTTGGCAGAATGGCTATGAAAGACCTAGATAAGATTCTCAAGAGCAGAGATGTGTCTCTCCATACAAAGATTCGACTTGTTCAAGCCATGGTATTTTCAATAACATCATATGGATGTGAAAGCTGGACAGTGAAAAAGACAGACAGGAAGAAAATTGATGCCTTTGAATTATGGTGCTGGCGGCGAATACTGTGTATACCATGGACTGCCCGAAGAACAAACAAGTCGGTACTAGAGGAGATCAAACCTAAGCTTTCTTTAGAAGCTCAGATGACAAGACTTCGACTTTCATACTTCGGACACATCATGCGAAGAGAGATCATTAGAGAAAGACATCATGCTTGGCAAGATAGAAGGTCAACGCAAAAGAGGAAGGCCAGCAATGAGATGGATTGCTACAATAACAGCAGCTACGGGTACCAGTCTGTCGTCAATGAGCCGCCTGACTGAAGACCGAACACAATTTAGGATAGCTATCCAGAGGGTCGCCATGAGTCGACTCCGACTCGACGGCACTTAACAACAACAACAACAACAATAAACATCTCAAAATCCAGTCTAACTGCCACTCAGTCTTTAGAGTTCATAGGAGCTTTGCTGGATACCACAAAGGCAAGGACCTATCTCCCCCAGGCCCGTTGCCTTCGCCTGGTGCAGTTAGCTTCTCAAGCAGTGCTAAAGCCTCATCTAACTGCTCGAGAAATGTTACAACTACTAGGCCACATGGCATCTACTGTGCATGTGGTTCCCTATGCTCGCCTCCATATGAGGGCAGCTCAGTGGACTTTATCCACCCAATGGACCCAGGCATCAGGATGCCTGTCAGACAAAATAGCAAACACAAGTTGCCTTATTTTGTCCCTCCAGTGGTGGAAGTCCACTCAAAACCTGTTGCTGGGGTCCCCTTTTCAACAACCTTTACCCCAAGCAACTCTCACAACAGATGCTTCTCCAATGGGTTGGGGAGCTCATCTGCAAGACCTCTCCACCCAGGGCACCTGGTCTCCACAGGAGAGTTCTCTACATATCAATCTCTTGGAGCTCAGAGCAAACTTCCTTGCTCTGCGAGTGTTCCACACCCTGCTCAGCTACAAGACAGTCCTCATTCATACGGACAATCAAGTAGCCATGTTCTATGTGAACAAGCACGGGGGAACAGGCTCTCTGTTGCTTTGCAACGAAGCTTTGCGATTATGGGCCCTCGCCAGAGAGCATCAGATTCATCTTCTGGCAGTGTATTTGCCAGGCATTCAAAACTCTTGGGCAGACAGACTCAGTCGAGTTCTGCTTCCACACGAGTGGTCTCTGCATGCAGACCAGGTAGCCAGGATATTTCTACTTTGGGGAACCCCGGACATAGACCTCTTTGCAAGTCCGTGGAATGCCAAACGTCCCCGGTTCTGTTCTAGAATTCCGGCTCAGGCCAGGGATGCTTTCCTGGGTTCAAGACTTCCTGTATGCCTTTCCACCCATTCCCCTAATTCCCAAAACCCTGTTCAAGCTTCAGAGAGACAGAGGCCATATGATTCTCATAGCTCCACATTGGCCACGGCAAGTGTGGTACCCTCTGCTTCTACATCTCTCTCAAGCTCCCTCCCTGGAGTTAGGGTCTGCTCCAGATCTATCTCAGGAGGACAGAATGTTATGGCATCCCAATCCCCAGTCTCTGCATCTCAGGGCTTGGTTGCTGAAGGCCTAGATCTCCATGATCTTAATATCCCTCAGCAAGTAAAAGATATTCTTTTTGCTTCCAGGAAACCTTCCACAAGACGCTTTTATGCTTTCAAGTTGAAAAGGTTTACCATATGGTGTTCGCAAAAGGGTCTTAACCCCCTTGCGATACCTCTGGAATCATTGCTGGAGTATCTCCTTCATTTATCCAATGCAGGTCTTAAGACTAATTCAGTAAGAGTCCATTTGAGTGCTATTGCAGCTTCCTTTAAGCCTCTAAATGGACAGCCTATTTCCTCTCATCCTCTTATAGCGAGATTTATGAGAGGCCTTCTTTTAACTAAGCCTCCCATTAGGCCACCACCGGTGGCATGGGACTTAAACCTGGTTCTTGGGCAGCTCATGAAGCCACCTTTAGCTACTACCTCCTTGAAATTCCTTTCTTGAAAGGTTATCTTTCTCATTGCAATCACATCAGCACGCCACATTAGTGAGTTGCAAGCGCTAGTAGCTGATCCACCTTTATACAAGGTTCCATCATGACAAGGTAGTCCTTAGGATTCATCCACACTTTATCCCAAAGGTGGTCTTGCCTTTTCATCTGAACCAAGCAGTCTACCTACCTGTGTTTTTTCCAAGGCCTCATGCATCAAATGCAGAGAGGAATCTTCATACCTTGGACTGTAAAAGAGCTTTAGCCTTTTACTTACAAAGAACACAGCAACATAGAAAGTCCTCTCAACTCTTTGTTGCTTTTGATCCTTCTCATTTGGGACTTCCAGTCTCCAAGAGAACACTGTCTAACTGGATTGCTCAGTGTATTTCCTTCGCCTATCAGAGTAAGACCCTTTCTCTGGAGGGCCATGTCACAGCTCACAATGTGAGAGCCATGGCAGCCTCAATGGCTCATCTGCACTCTGTGTCTATCGACGACATCTGTCGATCAGCCACTTGGGCCTCGGTTCATACCTTCACAGCCCATTACTGCTTGGACAAGGACTCCCGCCGGGATGCCTTGTTTGGTCAGGCTGTTCTCCAACACCTGTTCCATACCTAATCAACTCCTACCCGCCATCCCTGGTAGGATGCCAGAGATCCATGGGGGGAAGTGGGGCCCTGTTCAGGGACACACAACTTCTGGGGTCTCTCCCTGGCACCTAAAGCTAGGGAGTCCCCATATGTGATGACTACATTCCTGCTTGTTCCTGGAGATAGCATAGTTACTCACCTGTAACAGGTGATCTCCGGGAACAGCAGGAATTTAGTCCTCACAACCCACCCACCTCCCCTAGGAGTTGTATCTCTCTATCTATCTCTTTCCTTTCCCTCTCCCTCTCTCTTTGTCTCAGCTTTAAAACTCAACTGGAGAGAGGCAGTTGGGAAAGGCGGGAAGGCAGCACGCAGGCGCTGTGGGATGCTCCCAAAATCTTTCTAATTGGACGCTGGGGAGCGTTCCCGCGCAGGCTCCGTCGGTACCGGCGATACCCATATGTGAGGACTATATTCCTGCTGTTCCCGGAGATCACCTGTTACAGGTGAGTAACTATGCTTTACTCACCTGTAACAGGTGATCTCTGGGAACAGTGGGAATAAGTCTTCACAGCCCACCCACCTCCCCTAGGATTTGTCTTTCTCTTTCTATTTTTCTTCTATTTCTCTCCTTTGGTCTCAGCTTTCAACTCAACTGAAGTGAGAGAGGTAGTTGGGTGGGAAGGCAGCACGCATGCATGGTGGGATACCCCCAAAAGCTTTCCTTTTGGACGCTGGGTAGCATTCCCGCGCAGGCTCCGTCGGTGTCGACGATACCCATATGTGAAGACTTATTCCTGCTGTTCCCGGAGATCACCTGTTACAGGTGAGTAACTATGCTTTTCTGCATTGTCCTGAAAGTTTCCACCTGGGGCTGTGAGGCCACAAGGCGCATCAGTGGGATTGGAACCCTGATCTTCCTGATCCCAGGCTGCCATTCTAATTACTAGCTACTGCTCCACTCCTTAGAGTGCCTTTTTCTTTACTAGGACCCACACTATGGAACTCACTACCTCCCCCCCCCCCCCCCACCCTCAGGCTCGAGCACAACTACCCCACCTTCAAATCATGTCTGAAAGCACATTTATTCTCATCTGCCTTTGACCTTCCAGCACACGCTGTCTGATTTACCCCTATGCTGCAACCTCTCTCCCCTGTTACTATTGTAATTTCCTTTCCTTTTCCTGGCCATTGGCCATTGCTGTAACTTTATTGTTGTAAACCGCCTTGTTTTAACGTTTGAAAAGCGGTATATCAAGCTAAATAAGCATAGAGTAGCTTAGAGTGCCCAGTGCCTTTGCACCAGCCTTGGACGTGGAGGAAGGAAAGGAAATACTGTGGGCTACATTGTTAGAATGATTTTGGCAGGAGGATGCAGTTCTGATCCTCGAGTCTTAAGGACTTTTGCAGTGCTTCTGAGGATGATTGGTAAGCACATTCTAGTATCCAGGATGGCAGGAGGAACAAGAAAAGTGCCAGGCTGCTGCTACTGCTGTCCCTATTTACATGTTGACTCTTATAAATTGCCCCATAGGTTTCCAGAAAGGAGCTGATTTTTTTTCCATATTTATAAATAAGATTGACCCATGCCCTGTAACTTTTAAGTACTTAGTAAAATCTCTTGCCACTCAGTGTCCAAGTATTACTGTTTGAGTAGAGTCACTCCAATATCTGGATATGACAGACTGCCTCTGTACTATCTAGAGTGCTGGGGACAGAGCCAAGGCAGACCCAGAACTTATCCAGATAGCACTAATGTTTATTTCACTATCCGCATGACTTAGGACAGGGAAAAGGTTGTTCTAAATTATCTGGATAGTGGACTCAATATGGGACATTATCTGGATAAGTTCTGCCTCTGCCCATATTATCCAGATGTTCACTGCCAGCCACTGTCTGGATATTTTTTAGACACGGCAGGCTGGCTTTTTTTCTTAAACGCCAACTTCTGCGGGTGAATATCAGCCTGTTTTCTAGCTAGTGATCATGGGTCAAAAATAATTTGTCCAGGAAAATCATTGTTAGAATGCAGAGTACAATTTAGTCCATAAATTGCTTTTCTGGCTCTATCTTCCCTTTCGACTGTGTTGTGAGCGTGCATTCTTGTTTTTGGAGGGATTGCTTTGGGGTTTTTTTTTAATAGGATTGATTATGCCACAGGCTTGCTGCTGGTCCGTTTGCCAAGATGCACGTCATCTGCATCTCCCCAGCTGCTTCCTGGAATTTGGAGCACTAGATGAAATCCAGACTCACCTGCCTAGAAACGGTTTTTGATTGCATTTCTTTCCTCTGCTTTGTTTTGTTTTATTAATGAGCTCCTCAAATTGTAATGTTGAATTCTTGCACACCACTGCAGATGGGCAGGGTCTATATTTGTAACTTTGTATCGTAAAGGTTATGATAAACAGTGATAGAGACCACTTAACCCATCAAGTCTACCCAGTTGAGGTTCTTCGTCTGGTTTTCAACCATTAAGTCAGATGGGCACATAAATTCTTGTTCTTGAACAGCACTAGCTTTCTCCCAATCTCTCAACCATATTTCTACCTCTGCCTCCATCTCCACCACGTCTGCTGGTAAGCTGTTTCAGGAATTGCCTTTATTTTAGGTTTCCATAAGAGTAGTACTTAAGCCATGGAAGGAAGCCCTGGATATTGGATTACTACCATGTATGCAGGTTATGCCAGCTGCCTTGGAAGCCCATTGCAGCTGTACTAACCCTGATAGCAGGGTTCGAGTATTTTGATATAACAAACACCCAGGAGCGGCCCAAAGGGGTGCGGGGCCATGTGCGGAGACTCTGTGCAGGGCCTCATTTGCATAAGGGGCCTCATTTGCATAAATATTTGCATAATGTTACCATACACTAACTTTTAGTAAACATGCCTCTTAATGAGTGTATGAATAAAGAAAGACTAAAAGACTTCTACATTACTATAATCCAGTGCCAACCGCCAGACACATTAGGAACTATTACAAACACTGCCCATTTAGAACCCATCCAATGAAAAAAGGCCTGCTAATTAAACATCTTGCATCATCAGTAATTTGTTATAAGAAACAGTGTAGTGCACAGTTGTTTGTGTATCAACTATTTTTTGTCGGATCGTCTGTAAGTGAGGATGTGAAACATTCTCTTAAAACAGACCCTCCATTTTATTCAATTTCTAAAACGGTCTCAACGACCCACATTTGCCAGAGGCTATCAACGGCCAAAAAGACCAGCCACTGCAAACATAAGACTTTTAAATGATTATCAATCCCTAATTAGAAACAGCTTCCTGCTATCACCAAATGTCACAATAGGAAATTCACAAAGTTCATCAAACTGTGTCAGATGATATAGTGATAGGGCTGAACAAGTATAAACTTATCTCCCCCGTCGATGTTAACTTTTCATCTCATCCCGACGGAGACCGTAAGCTGGTTCGCCACAATTAATTTCCTTGAAAGACATTCTCTCCAAACATCGGGTAGTCCCACGACACAAAACTTTGTGTTTCAAGCCCAATGCGAGAATGGCCCTTTATCAAGCATCATACCCGACTTCCTGTTCCGGTCAGAACATTTAGAACCCATAGCAAACCCACCGTATCCTAACAGCACTACCAGGACTCATAAAGCACCATACCCTAACTATCAAAAGGAAAACGCTGCAAATATTAAACCAATACATTTCAGAGAATTCCGATACATCTCCTACTGGGGAAAGAGAACAAGTGGCAATGTCAAATAGGAATTACATAAACAGAATACCTCAGCTCAATTACACATGCAGAACATAGACCATCACCAAACAAGGAATCACAATTTAGAAACAGGAAGACAATAATTAAACTGGGAATCCCAAAAGCCAAACTTGGAATGTACAACACTGTAGAAATAAAACTATACATTAATTTGCTCTTGTACTAAACAAAGCGCAGACGTTAATGATGCACATTTCCCAGAGCTGACATATTCCAATTAATAAATTCAAAATAAAGAGATATTTTTCTACCTTTTGTGCATTTTTTTTCAGCTGCAATTGCTCCAGTCACTTTCTTCTGGTTTCTTTGTGTCTTCCGCTAACTCTCCTTCGTCTGCTGTCCATTTGTCTTTTCTTCTCTCTTCTAGTTTTTTTCCATTCTCTCTCTACATCTGCTTTAACTTACTAATCTTTCTCCTTTTACTCTTTCCTCATTCCTATTTCATCTACTCAAATTTTACCCCTCCATTCTCAATCCCCACTTACTCTCCCAATATCTGGCCAATTGTAGATTTGTCTTCCCTCCCACACAAAATATTTTTCCCTCTCCATTTCACTCTCCCAGCTCCATCCCATTCTAATCCTCTCCCAACATCAGCTCCATTCTAGTTCCAGTCCCACCCAGCATCCGCTCCCTTCTAGTCCCCGCATCAGCCCATTTCCAGTCCTAGCCCCCCATAAGCCCATTTCCAGTCCTATCCTAGACCCACCATCAGCCTATTTCCAGTCCTAGCACCCCCATCTATTTCCAGTCCCATCCGAGTCCCTCCATCAGCTCATTTCCAATCCCAGCCCCCCCTGAGCCCATCAGCCCATGTCAAATCCTAGCTCCCCTCCACTCAGCCTATTTCCAATCCAAGCCCCCCATGAGCCTACTTCCAGTTCTAGCCCCTTCATGAGTCCATTTCAATCCAAACCCCCACCACAGCCCATTTCCAATCTTAGCACCCCCCCCAACAGCCAATTTCCAGTCCTATTCTAGCCCCTCCATCAGCCCATTTCCTGTCCTAGCCCCCCCACACTCACCCATTTCCAGTCCTAGCTCCCTCCCCCTCACAACTCATTTCCATTCCAAGCCCCCGTCCCCATCAGCTTTTTGCAGTTCAAGCCCTCCTTCCACTCAGCCCATTTCCAGTCCTAGCAACCCCCCCCCAGCCCATTAACAGTCTTAGCCCCCCCAACCCATTACCAGTCCTAATTTATTTTTTATTTATTTATTTTAATTTCTTATATACCGCACTCTTTGACATCAGCGCGGTTCACAGAGAACATAACAAAACCAGAACAACAGGCTGTTCGGTATTACATATAACCCCCCATCAGCCCATTTCCAGTCCTAGCCCCCCCCATAGCCCATTACTAGTCCTAACCCCCCATCAGCCCATTACGTCCTAACCCCCCATCACCCTATTTCCAGGCCTAGCCCCCCCATCAGCCTATTTCCATTCTTAGCCTCCCATAGCCCATTACCAGTCCTAATTCCCCATCAGCCCATTACCAGTCCTAACCCCTCCCATTTCCCTTTTACAGTACTAACCCCCATCTGCCCATTTCCAGTCTTAGCCCCCCCATAGCCCATTACCAGTCCTAACCCCCCCATCAGCCCACTTCCAGTCTTAGCCCCCCCCATAACCCATTACCAGTCCTAAACCTCCCCATCAGCCCATTTCCTGTCTTAGACCCCCCATAGCCAATTACCAATCCTAACCCCCCCATCAGCCCATTTCCAGTCAGCCCCCCCCATAGCCCATTACCAGTCCTAACCTCCCCCATCAGCCCACTTCCAGTCTTAGCACCCCCCCCCCATGGCCCATTACTAGTCCTAACCCTCCCCTATCAGCCCACTTCCAGTCTTAGCCTCCCCCCCCATAGCCCATTACCAGTCCTAAACCTCCCCATCAGCCCATTTCCAGTCTTAGCCCCCCCATAGCCAGTTACCAATCCTAAACCCCCCAACAGCCCATTTCCAGTACGCCCCCCCCCCCTATCCCATTACCCGTCCTAACCCCCCCCCCCCATCAGCCCACTTCCAGTCTTAGCACCCCCCCCATGGCCCATTACCAGTCCTAACCCTCCCCTATCAGAGCAGTTCGATTATTAGCCTCCCCCCCCCCATAGCCCATTACCAGTCCTAAACCCCCTTCACCCCTATCATCCCAAATTAAAAAATAAAAAAAAACAGCTGCTTCTGCCACGGCAGCATCAAGAGTGCCGCCGCGGGGCCCCCTCTGCCCGGCAGATCCTCCCTGCATCGTAGGCTAGCGTTGAATCCCTGAACGCGGGCTTCTTTCAGAGCCGCGAGAGTTTCCTTTCTCGCGGCTCTGTTAATCCCGCCGGGGATTTCCATCAGCCCCGGCGGGATTAACAGAGCCGCGAGAAAGGAAACTCTCGCGGCTCTGAAAGAAGCCCGCGTTTGGGGATTCAATGCTAGCCTACGATGCAGGGAGGCTCTGCCGGGCAGGGGGGGCCCCGCGACGGCACTCTTGATGCTGCCGCGGCAGAAGCAGCTGTTGTTTTTTTTTTTGTTTTTTTTTTAACTTGGGATGATGAAGGAAGTTTTTTGCGCGGGGCCCCCTGAAACGCGGGGCCCTGTGCAAAAAACATTCTTGCTCAATGGACGGGCCGGCTCTGCAAACACCCCTTACCTAGCTAATGTATCTTGGAGAATCTTATCTGTAGGGAAGAGAATTTGCTCGCCTGTAATTTGTTCTTTGATGATGATCTCATTAGTCTTACAGCCTGCCCACCGACCTTCCCATTTAGGAGTTGTCCACCCTCCTTTCTTTAGGCTCAATGTTTTGCATTAGCATGGTAGTTTACTCCATTTTTTTCCATGGATTTTTGTGCACTAATATAGAGATTTTAGCCTGGAAAAATCCATTATAAAATCACAGCGCTAAAAAATGGAGAGATCTGCCACAGACACATGCAAAGTGGCCGAATAAAGATTTACTCTTGATTTTTTTTTAAAAAGCTACTACATTTTAGGATGATTTGTTAACTTCCTAATGCAGAGTTGTTGCTCCCACCTTGAAGGTGAAATGAAGATGCAGCAATAGTGTCAAACATCTGGACTCTGGAGAAGGAAGAAGTGTTTGGATTGGCGGCGGCGGCAGCAGCAGCAGCAGCACCTGCCCTGGCAGAGGCTGCAGACAGGGCTGGTGATAAACATTCTGGGGCCCAAGCCAGAAAATTGTGAGGGGGCCCCACAGCCCACCAACAGGCTGAGAGCCTCCTGTAGCATGAGGTCCCAGGGCATTGCCCCTGTTTACACCTTCCTAATGCTGTTCTGGCAGCAGGCTCTCCCCTTGGCTGGTAGGGTGCATGCAGATGGTCATGGCTGGCAGAGAGCAGTCTCCTGCCTGGAGAATAAGGTAGATACTGCTGAAGCTACTCGGCAACCACCTGCACGTTTCGCTGGAGCAGAAAGGAGGGAGGAAGAGTTGCAGTGGAGCTGGCAGTGACCCAACTCTATTGAAGGGGGTTTTGCATTCTTTTTCCTTTTATGTACCACAAGAATTTTTTTTTCGAAGCACCTCATATCTCCATCCCATGCTGAGATGGACTGGACAACAGCCCATACGCTTGCAAAGTAATAGTAAAAATCCATGCTTTTGGCCTGGTTTATGGGATTGGTGCAAAATTGTAATGCTGGCATAAAAACACACTTTTTTTTGTAGGTATTTTTGCTGGTTTTGTTAAATTGGCCCCTTTGATTTCTCTGAAGAAAGGTTGGGGATAGTGTTTAACTCATTAACTTAAACTTCTACAGTCTGATTCATCAGTCTGACTTTGAGGGTCTGTTTTCCGATGATTGCAGATATCGGTTTAAACTAGTGCGTGGTAACAAATTCCTGGGCTTTTGCAAGGATGAAAATAACTTAAATTGATTTTCACTCTATTTCAAAAACGTAGCTACAGGCCAAAAATGCTTTGCTGCATTTCTTCTTCCAGAATGACCAATAGTGGGGGGGGTGTAAAAAAAGACAAGACGACTATGCAGATGCCGAGTGCGATTGAAGAGGAAGGTCAGAAATGCCATTGAAGCCACTGCTGAGGAGGGGAGGGGTGGATAAAGATGGTGAGAGAGAGGAGACATGCTGGGAAGAGAGCAAAGGGGGAAAGAGGGGTGGGGAAGAGACCCGGGAAGAGGAAAGGATTGGGAAGAAATTGGAGAATAGAGGGAAAATAAAAGGAAATATTGAGAGTGGGGAAGAGGGCATTTGAAAATGTCATCTAACCCTTTCACTGATTTTGAAAGTTAAGTGGCCCTTTACATAAAAAGTTTGGGAACTCCTGCTTTATGATCTTGATCTATTTATGGTTTGGTTTTATTTTATATTTTTTACTGCTCTGACTTTTATCTGACAAAAATAAACTGATATTTACCCAGAAACATTTAGTCATTTTTTTCCTACTCATTTTCTCAGGTTTTTGTTTTTGTTGTAATAAACTTTGAAATTCCCAAGAAAAATAAAATAAGAAGGCATCCTTTCAGTGTCCATGCTTTGCTGAATTCCAGGGGGGGATATTCAAAGCTCAGCGGGATGTTCAGCGGCACTGACGCAGTTTCAGCCCCGGGGCATTCCAGGGATGGAGTGGAGGCGGCTCCCAGGGATAACCGGCTAGCAGCGGTATTCAGCCACTGACTGGTTAGCTACAACGGCTATAGTTAGGGGAGCCTTCAGCCACCGTAGCATAGCTAGCTAGCAGCTGAATAGTTAGGCACTGGAAAGGCTCGCCTAACTATAGCTGCTGTAGCTAACCAACCAGTGGCTGAAAATTGCTGCTAGCAAGTTAGCTAATGCACTATCCGGCCAACCTGGATTTCCAATGCTGGATATTGCCCTGGCATTGAATATGCAAGTTCAGCCGTAATTGCTAGCCGCTTTATCACTGCTATCAACTGCTGCTGAATATCCCTCTCCCCCTCATATCTAGTGTGATCACTCTAATATCTGAGATACTGCAGTTCTTTTTAAGAAATCTTGATTGCAATAGATGTTACCGTCCCCGTCCTGTACTGCTACTCCTGTAAAGTATTTCAGCCGTCAAAAGCTACAGCGAATCGTCTTTAAAGCAAGCAGCTTCCATCTGTAAATATTCTTGTTTTTGAGAGTGAATTTGCTAACATTTTCCTTGCTCTTTTGTTTACAGGGTTCTGGCTTGTCTGGACTATGATCATCATACTTAGTTGCTGTTGTGTTTGCCACCATCGGCGTGCCAAGCATCGTCTCCAGGCACAGCAGCGTCAGCATGAGATTAACTTGATTGCTTATCGAGAAGCCCATAATTATTCATCTCTTCCATTTTATTTTAGTATGTATGCCATAAGTACCTTCTGCAAACAGCAACTTAGCATATAAGCAATTGAAAAGCTTAGAAGGTAGAGAGTTCAGGGAGGGGATGAGGAAAGTTAATATGAAGCTCTATAGCATGAATGTAGAACCTAACACTAGAATCTAAGTAGGAAACGAGGGTAAGTTAGTCATTAGGAGCTTGTAAATATGGGGCAAAGGACAGATTAGAGACTGTAGAAGCTAGAGAAGATGAGCAAGCAAATGTAGGAACGATTTAAAATGCCACCACTTGGGGGTCACATCATCGGTGGATGAGGTCACAAACACAGCCATTTCCCCTTCTCTCTGGACTGCCATTGTAACCTTTGCTAAGTAGTGGAATTCGCCATTCAGCATGTGGTCTGTGAGCCTGTAGGCATCCATCGGCCCTTGCCCCCTCCTGGGTAAGCTTCCTGTTAGACTGGAAACCCATGCCGAATACCAGGGTCTATAAGCACATACTGGACACTGACACAAGGGACCCTGTGCTTTCTGCCACTACTGTTACTGCTGCTTTCTGCTTGAGATGAGTGGAGGGAGGGGAAGGAGCTTTGATTTCATCATCATCTGGGGTCACATGAATTTTCAGTATTAAAATGAGGTCGTATGGGATAAGTTTGAAAAGCACTGCACTACAGTCTTGCAGTTCTGCATTAGATCTTGCTATCAAATAGCTAATTGTGCTCAGCTAGTCCTAATAAGCTATCAAGTAAGAATATTCACCCTTTTTAGTTGCTAAGCTGTTTTGCTTTCAGACTTTTAGGCAGGACCCTTGCAATTCCTCTGAACCTCTGGGAGCATCCCTCTATTGAGGAGAGGCTCTAATCATTTCGTTTGTGCCGGTTTCTTTCTGATAAATTTACAGTGGGTGCTGAGAATGCACCGCTACCCCTTCCCCATCCCCTGCACGTGCACACAGAAAATCATGATCCTGACATGGACAAGTATGTTCAGATTTTTCATAAAATGTTTAAATATACTGACCTACCTAAATTTGCACCACAAGATAATCAGATTTATATAGTTTTAAGCATTTGTAACAGACAGGAGATTTTCTGCCTAACTGCAGCAAAATGCAATGCAATGCAATGCATTGGTACAAAACATGCCTCCTTTGCAGTGTTTAAAAAAAAATTAAATTGCCCATGGTGAAATGACATTTTTTTTCATGGTATGTGCTACTCTGCTAAAATGCTTAACGTTTCTAGAAGGAGCCTGCACTTTCATGGTGGAGTGCTATACAAATGGAATAATCAGTAGCATTAAACTACATTTTCAGTACAGTTTAATTCTGGTTTGTACTTGGGGAAAACATTGAACATTCTGCTGTTTTGTGTCTTGGTAATTTCACGTGTGTGGGGTATTTTAGTTTATATTATTTTTGTTGCAATTTCCCCCTCCCCCTAGTATTTAGACTATTTCCTGTTCACGACCCTTTTTCATCCATGTGGTGTGCAGATTTCCCAGTCCTCTCATCTCTAGCCTCCTATTTCTCTTTGTCCACTGTATGTAACATAGTAAATGACTGCAGATAAAGACCAGTATGGTCCATCTAGTCTGCCCAGTAAGATGGCAAGAGTAGGTGCACCTGCCGCTCCGTGCAGGCCACCCCTCTCCATGTCTTTGTTTTAGGGGTGAACTTTCCCCATATATTTCCTGACATTGCCTTTCAATTTACCCCCTTGCAGCTTCATGTATGCCCTCTAGTTTTACATCTTCTCCGTCTTTGGAAGAGGTTTGTTTGTTCATTCTCTAAGTATTTAAAGGTCTGAATCATATCTCCCTGTCCTTCCTCTCCTCCAGAGTGTACGCTTGTACTCCCCCATCAATGATTTTCTCTTTACATCAGTTCACCAGTACTGGGCTGGAGGAGCAGACTAGTGGTTAGAGCAACAGCCTCATACTCAAGAGATAGGGTTCCATTCCCACTGATACTCCTTTTGACTTTGAGCAAGTCACTTTACACTCCATTACCTCAGAAGGAAAGGCCTGGCAATCTACTTCTGGTCATGCCTTGCCAAGAAAACCCAGAGGCTTCTGGGTCACCAGGAGTTAGCATTGACTTGATGGCACTTAACATGATTTTTCTTCTTTTTTTTTTTTTTTCCAGTATCCTTTCTCTTTTCAGTTAATTTCAGATTGTCTCTTTTTTTCTACTTTGAACCTTTTCTGTCACCATCTCCCCTTTTTATTTATTTAACATTTTTCTGTATACCACTTTTCAAAATCTCAAAGCGGTTTACAAAGAACATAACTGTTTACATAGAATGGTTCATCGGTAACAATTTACAATACAGGTAACAGTGACAGTCGTACACATTTGTAACTATTTACAGAAGAAACATTTTGTAACTATTTACAGGGTATTGATAGTTTGTCTGTTGTGTTGACCTTTTGCAGATGGGTTGAATTATTGGTGAAATTACGTGACTCCTGTGGTGTCAAAGTGTTCCTTAAATAGATGGGTTTTTAGGAACTTTCTGAAGTCTGCAGCATCAGTAATCGCTCTCAGGTGGAGTGGCTGGGAATTCCATAGTGAAGGGGCATAATCCTAAAATACGGAGCGTGTTCTGGGAGGTGCCCGTAGAGATTGTAGTATTTGTAAAGGTGTTTAGGTGCTGCTTCCTTCTTGAATGAGTGTTTGGGACTTTTCTGATTAAGTCAGTTAGATATCCAGCAGATTGGTTGTGTAGTATTTTGAAAGTTATCATTATTGCCTTATATTTTATTCTAGAGTGAATGGGGAGCCAATGGAGGCGATAATGAGCTTGCTTGCTTGTTCCCGTGATCAGTCGGGCTGCTGCATTCTGAGCCAGTTGTAAAGTTTGGGTTGTGCATCTGGGTAGGCCATGTAGGATCAAGTTATAATAGTGCTTGGCAAACGGATCTGAAGTGGTTCTGTTCAGGTAAAGGTCAAAGGTTTTGCAGCATTTTCATTTTATAGTAGACTTTGGAAGTTATTATGTTAGTGTGGAATTGGAAATTCAGTCTCTGGTCCAGGTGTATTCCTAAGTATTTTACTTCACTCTTCACTGGGATTGTTTGTGTTCCTATTAGTAGGCTATGATGAGGTGGGTTGAATGAGGTGTCCCTCGTGACTGAGGACCTCTGATTTGTTGTAATTGATTAAGTTGCATTGTGCCAGATCTTCTGTCGGACCCCTCGCCGCCTGGTGTTTGTTCAGGACATGGCTTGGGCCCTCAGCCTGGTCACCCAGGCCAAGGAGGACCCTCGTGCTGAAGAACTCGATATTCTTCAGTACGAGGCCCTGCCCAAGGAATCCCTCACTGTCCCGGTGCTGCTGATCCTCTCCCGGCTATTGCTGTGCAGGTGGGAGGCCCCGGCCTCGGTTGCCATTGTGAGCAAGCACCTTGACACTATGCACAAGGGGCAGCGAGGGCCAGGCTTCCGAAAGACCCAACTTCCGCACACTTTGATGGTGGTGGAATCGGCCATGAGGAAGCAGAAGAGCCCGAAGTCCTATTAATCGGTCCCGCTGGGCCGAGAATTGAGAGCCCTTGATGCCCTGGGCCGCAAGGCCTACCAAGGTTCCATGCTCTCTTGTCGCATCCAGGCATACCAACTATATATTGGTATGTTCCTCCGCGACTTAACAAAAGAACTGGGAGGTTTCTCCGCAGGCCTTGAGGGCAAGCCCCTCGACAGGTTCCGCACCCTATTGAAATCAGTGGCCAATTTGCTCTAAGTATATCTCTCAAGCCTCCTATGATGGCTTCGAGGCATCGGCTCGAGTGGCGGCCGCATGCATCAGAGCTCGCTGCCAGGCTTGGCTCCAATCCTTGGATTTTGAGCAGTGGGTGTAGGAGAAGTTCCCGGACGTGCCCTGCCTCGGCGAACAACATTTTGGTAAGCCAATGGAGGAGAAGGCGGCAGAAATTGAGACTGAGTATGTCATGAGGACTCATCTCTCCCGCAAGACCTCTACCTTGCCTCGGAAGAAGCAGCCTGCCAAGAAGCCCTTCTTCCCCAGGAAAGGTCTCCAGTATCACGCTACCTGCTGTACCCAGCTACTCCCACGCCGACCACTCCTGTGCAGGGAAAGCCCAGCCAAAGTCATCGTAAACTGAAGGGCTTGAAGGCCCAGACACCGCCCCCCCCCCCCCGCAACCCCATTAAGGGTTTTGACGCCAGCGGCATAGCCCCTCGCCTTCCGCGATACAACAGCCTGTGGGGGGACGCCTGCTTCACCCCGTCATGGGCGCTGATCACCTCGGACTCCTGGACCTTCCAGGTCATCCGGGAGGGCTGTTGCCTCCACTTCGACAGGCTTCCACCCCCTTTCTCCCCGGCGGAGCCTCCTCGACTCCCCCACACACCAGATTTTACTGCAGCGGGAATTGCACTCCCTCCTTGCCCAACGGGCAGTTGAAGGTCCCTCCCCACCTTTGAGGTCGGGGTTTTTATTCCTGATACTTCCTCGTCCCCAAAAAGATGGGGGGGGTCTGCGGCCCATCCTAGACTTCCGCAGACTAAACAAGTTCCTGGTGTGGGGAAAATTCAAGATGTTATCTCTTGGTGTGCTGCTGCCCTTCCTCCGGCAGGGCGACTGGCTATGCTCCTTGGATCTAAAGGACACTTACGCCCATATCTTGATCCACCCCCAACATAGGTAGTACCTGCATTTCAGGGTACAGGGAGAGCACTTCCAGTACAGGGTGCTCCCCTTCGGTCTCACATCCGCCCCTCGGGTCTCCACGAAGTGCTTCATCGTGGCTACTGCTCACCTTTAGTGTCAAGGCATGCCGGTGTTCCCTTACCTCGACGACTGGTTCGGCAAGCGATGTCGCGCACTGTCCTCCTCTTGGAGAGCTTGGGGTTCTTGGTCAACTACCTAAAGTCTCACCTCGAGCCGGCACAGACTTTCGAGTTCATTGGGGCCCACCTCGATACTCGGCAGGCCATGGCCTTCTTGCCAGTGGATTGCTCCACGTGCCTCCGGGCTCTGGCTGCTCACATCCAAAGCGCCCAGCAGGTCACCGCTCGGTCCTTGCTACGTCTCTTGGGCCATATGGTCTCGACCGTGCATGTGGTTCTTCACTCCCACCTGTACATGTGGACGGCCCAGTGGTGTCTCAGCTCTCAATGGAGCCAATCCCTCGGACACCTCAGGGACTCAGGGTTCTTCCCGACCTCCTTTTCTCTCTGAACTGGTGGCACAACCCCCGCAACCCCTTTGGGGATCGCTCTTCCAGGCCCCACAATACGATGTGGTTCTGACCACAGATGCCTCCCTGCTAGGGTGGGGAGCTCGTTGCAGCTCTCTCTGCATGCAGGGACAGTGGTCACCTGTGGAGGCTCAACAGCAGATAAACCTGCTCGAGCTCCGGGCCATCCGATGGGCCTTGAGGGCCTTCAAGAATGTCCTCGGTGGGAAGTCGGTCCTGGTGCAGACCGATAACAGAGTAGCGATGTTTTACATCAAAAAGGAGGGCGCGGGGTCACGCTCCCTCTGCAGGGAAGCAGTCCTCATCTGGTCTTTTGCTGCCCGGCGGAGGATGTCCCTCAAGGCGACGTACTTCCCAGGTCAGGAGAATGGCCTGGTGGACAGGCTTAGCAGAATTCTTCGTCCTCACGAGTGGCTCCTGGATCCCAGAGTAGCAGGCTGGCTGTTCCTGCACTGGGGAACTCTGGTGATGGACCTCTTCGCCAGCCCCCAGAACACTCAGCTACCTCGCTTCTGCAGCCCAGTACCACACCCAGGCAGGGAGGGCCCCGATGCATTTCTCCTGGACTGGTCAACCTCCTATATGCATTCCCTCCTTTCCCCCTCATTGCGAGGACTCTGTTCAAAGCTCAACGGGAGAGGGCATCGCTGATTCTCATGGCCCTCTCATGGCCTCGGCAGCCTTGGTTCCCACTCCTGCTCTGACTGTTGGAGGAGCCTCCGATTCCCCTGGGCTCTGCCAGGGACTTGCTGACGCAGGAGGAGGGTTGAGTATTGCACCCAAACCTACCTATCCCTCACGGCCTGGCGGCTGAACAGGTCTCTCTAGCTTCTCTGGCCCTGCCAGAGGAGGTTGAGGAAATCCTCCTTGCCTCGAGGAAGGACTCCACTAGGCGGGTTTACGCCTTTAAGTGGAAGCGCTTCTCTGTCTGGTGCTTGGAGCACCAGATCGACCCGTTCTCATGCCTGGTTCGGTGGGTTCTACAGTACCTTCTCCACCTCTCGAGGGAAGGGCTGAAGTCTAACTCTGTTAGTTCATTTGAGCGCCATATCAGCTAATCAACTCCCCATAGAGGGAAAACCTCTCTCAAGGCAGCCACTAGTCTCCCGCTTCATGCGGGGCCTTCTGTTATTCAAGCTGCCCATCCGCCCCCCTCCGGCAGAATGGGACTTGAACGTGGTGCTCACGCAGCTCACTCATCCACCCTGCGAGCCGATGGTGACGTGTTTGCTCTGGCACTTGTCCTGGAAGTTGACTTTCTTGGTGGCACGGACCTCTGCTCGCCGAGTCAGTGAGCTTCAGACGCTCATGGCTGGCGCCCTTTACACCAAGTTTTATCGGAACAGGGTGATCCTCCAGATGCACCCTAAGTTCTTACCCAAGGTCGTGTCGGCTTTTCATCTCAACCAAGAGAGAGTACTCCCGACCTTCTTCCCGAGGCCCTATGCCGATCAGGCGTCGGCGGCTCTCCACACCCTCGATTGCAAATGGACCCTTGCCTTCTACTTGCAGTGTACCCAGACTCATCGAAAGTCTAACAGACTTTTCATGACCTACGATCCTAATAGGCAGGGGCAAGCAGTCACCAAGTGCACCCTCTGTTTGGGTGGCAGACTGCATCGCATTCACTCATGCGAAGGTGGGCATCCCTCTGGATCGTTGAGTCACTGCACATGGGGTCTGAGCCAAAGCGGCCTCGGTGGCCTCGCTGCGCTCTGTGCCCATGATGGACATCTGCCAGGCGTCAACCTCGTCTTCTACAAATACCTTTGCCGCCCACTACTGCCTGGAGAGGGAGTCCTGCCAGGACAGCACCTTTGGCCACCGGCCAGGCTGTTCTCTGTAATATGTTTGGGGTATAAGCAACTCCTACCCTCCGACCCTTCTTCATGGCTACCGAGGACTCGGGCTCCAAGGACTCGGGCTCCATCGGGCTTCGGCTTCTGCTTCAGCTTACAGCCTCGTGGAGGCATTTTTTCTTTTGGTTACAGGTTCGGTAGCCTGTAGCTAGGGAGTCCCATAAGTGAGGACCGACTTCCTGCTTGTTCCTGGAGAAAGCGTAGTTACTCACCTATAACAGGTGTTCTCCAGGGACAGCAGGAATCAGTCCTCACTACCCTCCCGCCTCCCCTGATGAGTTGCTGAATTTTTGTCCTTCCCTTACCATCTGTTTGGTAGGGTTTGAGCTAAGGGACCTGACTGAGCAAGATGGCACCCTTGGGCGGGAAGAGGACCATGCATGTGTGGTAGCAATCCCAAAGGCTTTCTTTGAAAGCTGGGGAATTACTCTGCGTGGGCTCGGTCGGTGCCGACATCACCCATAAGTGAGGACTGATTCCTGCTGTCCCTGGAGAACACCTGTTTGATTTTCTCCAGGAACAAGCAGGAAGCCAGTCCTCATTTATGGATGACGTCGGTGCCAATGGAGCCCACGCGGAGCAATTACCCAGCTTTCAAAGAAAGCCTTTGGGATTGCTGCTATGCATGCTTGGTCCTCTTCCCACCCAAAGGTGCCATCTTGCTCAGCCTCCCTTTTTCCACGGAGCCCTTCGGACGCACGTCCTCGTTCCTCGGAAAAAGTGCTTCATTTTTGGCCCCTAGGCTGTGGGTTTTTCCGGTTGCACCGGTCCTCTTCCGACCTCCCCTGCTCTCCCTTTTTTTTCCAGCAAGCAAGGGGATATCCTTCAGTTTCTTTCCCTGTTGCAAGCTTTGCCCCCTTTTTTCTCCCAACTGCTGTCCGCAAAGGTCTTCAACCTAGCAGGGGGTCCTTTTTGCCCCTATGGCCACCAGTTTTAAAAAATGCAACAGATGCTCCAAGAACATGTCGCTCACAGACACCCATGACTGTTGTCTTTGGTGTCTTGGGGCTGACCATGACCCAGAGCTCTGCTCTCTTTGCAAGAAAATGTCCTCCAAGGCCCTGCTCAGCCGTAAGCAGAAGTCTGATGACATTTTCCAGAAGATGGCCCCGGAATCCTCAGCAGCACCCTCAGTCATCCCTCCGCTGGTGGGATTACCCCACTTCGGTTCCACGTTCTCGGCGGCACTCCGACCATGGGTCTCTTGAAGTGAAGCAGCGTAAGAAGAAGACAACCTCGAAGTTGCTGTCGGGGCTCCGGATAAGCGAGGGTGTTCCCGTGCTCGGTCACTCAGTCCACCACGGCGTCCTGAGAGTCGGACAAGGAGCAGCCTCAAAAGGTACCTCGTACAGATACAGAGGCCTCCGGCGACAGCGCCCTGCCTCCTGAGGGTGGTTATCCTGGTGAGGACCCCCCTCTCCTCCATGCCAGACCCAGTAACCCCGGTTCCGGCATCGCAGGACCCCACGCCCAAGTGGGAGTCCCGAATGCTGGCACTAGAGCGCAGCATTTCTGCCTTCTTAGTTGCCCAGGAGGCGCTTGTGACCAGCACGGCTGGCCTGCACCTTGAGACCAAGGTTCCCTCGAGAGGGACACCAAAATCCACCCTGAAAACCACCAAGAGCCATGGGCCTCGTGCAGGTCCTCGGCATAGGTATCGCTCGCCTTCCCAGTCCTCGGGAGCACGATCTGCCAAGGCCTCTGACTCCAAGCGGACTTCGGCCTCTGGACGGGGTGACCTGCCTGAGTCGGACTCCTCTTCTAACCTCTCGGGCTGGGAGTCAGATGGGGATACTTCCCCGGAGATCCATGCCCACAGAGATCTCCCTTCAGACCCATTCCCACCTGCCTATTAGAGGCGTTCGCCGCCCAAGGACACATTGTTCCTGGCGTTCGTGCGGGACATGGCACGGGCCCTCAGCCTGACTACACAGACTGAAGAGGAGCCGCAAGCTGAGGAGCTCGATATTCTACAGTATGAGTCCTCGCCTCGGGAGTCTCTTACCGTCCCGGTTTCCCCCCATATTGTCAAGACTGCTTCTCCCTATGTGGGAGACACTTGCTTCTGTCCCCTTTGTGAGCAAGCGCCTCGAAACCATGTATAGAGTGCAGCGTGGCCCGGGGTTCCAGAAGATCCAACTCCTGCACACCTCCATGGTTCTGGAGTTGGCGATGCAGAAGCAAAAAAGCCCGAAGTCTCACTCTTTGATCCCCCCCAGGGAGGGAGTTGAGAGCTCTCAACACCCTGGGGTGTAAGGCCTATCAGGGTTCCATGCTGGCTTGCCATATCCAGGCATACCAACTCTATACGGGTATGATCCTGCGTGACCTCGCCAAGGAGCTCAGCGGTTTCACCGCGGGCCTCGGGGGTGAACACCTCCTAAGGTTCCAAACCCTCCTGAAATCCATCGTGGAGTACCGCATATGATGGGTTTGAGCCCTCTGCCCGTGTGGCGGCAGCCTGCCTCGGGGCCCGGTGCCAGGCATGGCTCCACTCTTTGGACCTGGAGCAGTGGGTCCAAGAGAAGCTCCAGGACGTCCCTTGCCTTGGCTAGCAACTGTTCGGTAAACCTATAGAGGATAAGACCACTGAGATAGAAACTGAGTTTGTGACTCGATTTCGTCTCTCACGCAAAACCTCTGCCCTCCTTAGGAAGAAGCAGCAGGCTAAGAAGCCGTTCTTCCAAAGGAAGGGGCTCCCTTACTGTGGTTACCCGCCTTTTCCGCCCACATCTGCACCAGCTCCCAGCACGAAGGGGAAGGGAGGTGCACATGGCCACCATGAGCTGAAAGGGCCTAAAGCCCAACCACCAGCACTGCCCCAGCCTACACAGGGGTTTTGACACTGTCGGCATAGCCTCTCGCCCCCGGAAGCTCTTCCGCCGGTGGGGGGGGATGCCTGTCCCTGTTCATCCCGAAGTGGGCGTCGATCACGTCGGACACCTGGGTCCTCCGAGTAATCCTGGACGGATACCATCTCTACCTGGACAGGCTCCCTTCTCCCCAGTGGAGCCTGCCCAGCTCTAAGCATACCAGACCTTCTTGCAGCGGTAACTGTCCTGCCTCCTCGTCCAACAGACAGTGAAGAAGGTACTGCGGCAGCTTCGAGATCAGGGATTCTACTCCCGCTACTTTCTCATCCCGAAAAAGACAGGATGCCTGCGCCCCATCCTTGACCTCGGAAACCTCAAGTTCCTGGTGCAAGAAAAATTCAAAACGCTATCGCTTGGCATCCTGCTGCCCTTCCTTCAGCAGAGCGATTGGCTGTGCTCCTTGGACCTCAAGGATGCTTACTCCCACATCCTAGTTCATTCCCAGCACAGACAATACCTGCGTTTCAGGGTGCAGGGGGAATATTACCAATACAGAGTTCTTCCCTTCGGGCTTGCGTCCGCACCACGTTTTTTCTCAAAGTGCCTCTCCACAGCTGCCGCCTCCCTCAGGTGGCAGGGCATATCCATCTACCCCTACCTCAATGACTGGCTCATCACGGGACCCTCAATTGGCAAAACCTGCCTGGCGGCATCATGCATGATCCTTCTCCTCGAGTGCCTCAGCTTCCTGGTTAACTACTCCAAGTCCCACTTTGAACCGGTGCAGACCCTGGAGTTTATCGGCACACGCCTCGACACGGTCTGGGCGACCACCTTCCTTCCCACTGACCAAGCGGACCACCTTCGGGCCGTGGTGTCCCAGGTCCAAAACAAGACTTAGGTTATGGCGCAGGCCATGCTGCGCCGCCTCAGGCACATGGCCTCCACCGTCCATTTGGTTCACCACGCCCACATGCACATGCGGATAGCCCAGTGGTGCCTCAGGGCACAATGGAGCCAGGCCTTCAGCCACCTCAGAGACCCTATCCGGTTCTCCCACAGTCTCCATGACTCCCTGAGTTAGTGGCAGAACCCCCGAAGTCTCCGGGGAATGCCCTTCCAGACCCTGCAGCATGAGCTCGTCCTAACGACGGACGCTTCCCTGCTGGGGTGGGAAGCCCACTGCAGCACATTGTGTACCCAGGGGTAGCGGTTGCCTGAGGAGTCTCGGCAGCAGATCAACCTGCTCGAGCTTCAGGTGGTCCAGTGGGCCTTGAGGGCCTTTGAGGGCTATCTGAGGGGGAAATTGGTGCTCGTAGACTGACAACAGGGTAGCCATGTTTTACATCAACAAGGAAGAGGGAACAGGATCACACCTTCTCTGCTGAGAGGCGATCTTCCTTTGCGTCTTGCCAGTGGATGACCCTGTGAGCGGTCTACCTCCCAGGCCAGGAGAATGTCCTCATGGACAAACAGCAGGATCCTCCGCCCACATGAGTGACGCTAGGATCTGGAGGTTGTCAGTGTCTTGTTCCATCGGTGGGAGGTCCCCATCCATGGACCTGTTTGCCAGTCCGGCAAATGCGCAACTTCCCTGCATCTGCAGCTCGGTTCTGCACCCGAGCAGGGTGGCCCCAGATGCATTCCTCTTGAGCTGAACCTCCGGCCTTTACGCGTTCCCTCCCACACCTCACATTGCGAGGACCCTCCACAAGGCTCAGCGGGACTGAGTTTCGGTGAACCTCATGGCCCCCTCGTGGCCTCAACAGCCTTGGTTCCCGCTTCTGCTCCGGCTCGCATCTGAGCCTCCAGTCCCCCTGGGCTGCGCCCTGGGCCTGTTGACACAGGAGCAGGGTTGGGTGTTTCACCTGAACCTGGCCTCACTGTCCCTTGCAGCCTGGTGGCTGAACAGGTCGCCTTAGCTTCACTGTGTCTCCCGGAGGATGTCGAGGAAGGACTCAACGAGACGGGCATACGCCTTTAAGTGGCGACGTTTCTCGCCCTGGTGCTCCGAACTCCAGATCGACCCGTTCTTCTGCTTTACCCAGTGGATCCTCCAGTACCTCCTTCACCTCTCGAAGGCAGGGCTGAAATCCAATTCAGTCAGGATACACCTGAGCGCCATTTTGGCGAACCACCTCCCTGTCGAGGGAAAACCCCTCTCGGGGCAGCCCTTGGTCTCTCACTTCATGCGAGGCCTATTGCTTTCCAAGCCTCCCATCTGGCCTCCACCAGCGGAGTGGGACCTCAACGTGGTGCTGATGCAGCTCATGTGAGCACCCTTCAAGCCGATGGTGACGTGCTCGCTTCGGCATCTTTCCTGGAAGGTGGCTTTCCTGGTGGCTTTGACCTCGGCTCGCCGAGTCAGCGAACTTCAGGCCCTTATGGCTGAGGCTCCATATATCAGGTTCTATGGGAACAGGGTGGTCCTCTGCACCCATCCTAAGTTTCTGCCGAAGGTGGTCTCGGACTTTCATCTCAACCAGGAGATAGTCCTACCGATCTTGTTCCCAAGACCGCATGCCAACCAGGCATTGGCTGTGTTGCATACACTCAACTGCAAGAGGGCTCTTGCCTTCTACCTGCAGCGTACCCAGGGTCATCGCAAGTCCGATCAGCTCTTTGTCGCCTACGAACCCGATCGCCTGGGGCAGGCAGTCACCAAGTGTACCATCTCCGTCTGGGTGGCGGACTGCATCGCCTTCGCCCAAGCAAAGGTGGGTGCCCTGCTGGGCCGGCAGGTCACCGTGCAGGGCGCCTGAGCCAAGGCGGCTTTGGTGGCTTCACGGCGCCCAGTGCCTCTAATGGACATCTGCCGGGCTGTGACCTGGTCTTCAGCAAACACTTTCGCTGTCCACTATTGGCTGGAGAGGAAGTCCCACCGGGACAGCGCATTTGGCCAGGCTGTACTCCGTAATCTGTTTGGTGTATAAGCAACTACTGCCCTCCGACCCTTCTTCGACGGCTACCGAGAACTTCAGCCCGGAGACCCGAAGCTCTGGTTCCTCCAGGCATTGACTTATGCTCACAGCCTTGCGGAGGCATTTTTGGGTTACAGGCTCGGTAGCCTGTAGCTGGGGAGTCTCATAAGTGAGGACTGACTTCCTGCTTGTTTCTGGAGAAAGCGTAGTTACTCACCTGTAACAAGTGTTCTCCAGGGACAGCAGGAATCAGTCCTCACTACCCTCCCTTCTCCCCTGAAGAGTTGCTATTTTTGTCCTTCCCTTGCCATCTGCTTATTAGGGCTCTAGCTAGGGGACCTGACTGAGTAAGATGGCACCTTTGGGCAAGAAGAGGACCATGCAAGCGTGGCAGCAATCCCAAAGGCTTTCTTTGAAAGCTGGGGAATTGCTCTGCATGGGCTCCATCGGCACAGACGTTACCCATACGTGAGGACTGATTCCTGCTGTCCCTGGAGAACACCTGTTACAGGTGAGTAACTATGCTTTCTACTTTGTCCTTGCCTTTCCATGATAGCCTCAGTGAATTGTGGGAGAAGTACGTAAATATTCAGGCCCTATGATTTTTTTCTTTCTCTGAGGGATGACCAGGATGCCTGGTCCTTTCTTTCCCTATTTGGTTTCTTGGAGTGATCTGCCCACCTGAAAATGTTAAGAACATATTGTTTAGTACGTCCTAATTGGATCTAGTGGATGAGGTGATCTCATTCTGCTGCTAAAGTCTGCTTCCAGAGATGCAAGAAAATCACAGAGAACAACTTAATGCTCCAGCAGGCATTGTTCAATATTTCAAAAAGGGCATACACTTTATGGTAATATGCACCCTGTATTAAAATGCTATTGTAAAGTTGTTAAAATTATTTTAAATGTTTTTTTTTTTTTTTACTTGAAATATCAAAACTGATCAAGTGAATGCCTAAATCAAACAGTTGCTTTAGATTTCATGTAACATCTTAACAGATTGTTATCTTTATTTCTTGACATTGTTGCTCACAATTTTTTTTTGCCTTTCCATTTTTAGGATTTTTGCCAAATTATTTGCTACCTCCATATGAGGAAGTAGTGAATCGGCCTCCAACCCCTCCTCCACCATACAGTGCCTTACATCAACAGTGTGTTGCAACAAGTAGTAGTAGTACAGTGGTCTGTGATCCCACAAGGAACTTGCAGCCAGCACAGACCAGCTCACCAGTCGCAGCAGCAGCAGGAAATAGTACCCAGCCTCCAAGCCTTGCGGATACTGAGGCCTCCACTGTATTCATCGAGAGAGCAGTTGTCAAAACACAGCATGTTGAACCAGAAAGTTCCATTGCTGGGGCTGGATTGGAGGAGACGGCTGACCACGGAGTCCTGTGTAAAGATTCAGAGTGCAGGAAAGAACTACTTAGAGATTATAGCTCAGAAAGTTTAGAGCCTGGTGCCTTCACTGATTCCAAGGATATAATCACTGGAAGGCACCGCCGTTTCACCGGTGACTCTGGCATTGAAGTTTGTGTGTGCAGTAGGGGCCATTATGATGATCTGAAAGAGTTTAATGGTCTCATCGATGATGCTTTGGATGATCCCATGGAGTTCTGTGACAGCTGTACCTCGTTTGATGCTCGTGGCCATGCAGATGAGGAAGGGCTTTTCAGCTCTTCCGAGGAACACGAGCATGATCACCATCACTTGCCACAGCAGCAAGGCTGTTTGCTGTTGAACACAATAAATGAACAAGACTCCCCAAATTCACACAGTAAGAGCAACCCCAGCTAAACTGGATTCAGTTCAAGAAGAGAAGAAGATTCAGCTGTGACTTTTTTGAAAATGGCCGTTTGACGTAATCACTTTTTATGTTAGGGTTTATTTTTCAGGTTTAACTTCGAGAATGATGTTCCAGAGTGCAGGGAAGGAGACTGAATTGTATTTCTCCTATTTTGCTGATAGCTGTTTTGGCTAAATTGAGTCACCTTAATGAAGCTTTTCGTAATAATATTGGTGATGGATTTTTTTTATGGAACTTGTTTTGTATGACAACCAGTAAAATGAAAACCATAAACCTGGTGAGAAGTAAATGAGATAAATGACCACATGCAGCATGAATCCTGCAAAAAAAAAAAAAAAAAGAGGGGGAGGGGCAGGTTCTGGAAGCAGTTTATTTCCCTCAGACTAATCTAATTGCTCTCCCTTTTTTTTTTTTTTTTTTGACGACAAATGAGGTTGTTGTCTGATTTTTGTGAATCATAAAAGCGACTTGTGAGGAGAATTTACAGTGAATTTGAAAATAAGTGAAGTGCTTTCTGGCAGGAGGGATATATAAATGTAAAGCATGAATTATCAGGACTTTTTTTTTCCTATAAGACATATGAAAGTTTTTAGTCCTTTAGCTAAGGATATCAAGAGAATACCAAATAAGTAAATTAAAGGGCAGCTGGGCTGTCTGAGAAATAGTGGTTTTCAAAAATGGTATTAACAGTTTGTGTTACAAGAGATCAGTTTTTTCATCTTCAGCACAGTATTTGATACAAGGGGAAGACCCTGGCCCTTCTACCTTCATGTTTCAATGAGGATGGTACAATCCCTCTGTTTCACATCTTCATAAATGGAGCTGATGTGAAACAATATGAGCAATATTTTTAGTTTTATCAAAGGAAAATGCAGTTTTTCATGTCAACCACTTTTTATTTAATAAGCAACTGTTAATCTTTTCTAACAATAGCTGCTGTACAGCATGTCTGTAAAGCCAGAGTGTGCGTGTGTCAGGCTGCATGCGTGTCTTTGTATTCTAGTCATATGAAGCCTACTGTAAGACTGCAACAAGTGTATTCTTGTTACTGTAATTTGGCTTTCATACTTGATAGAGTGTTAATGGAAACTAGAATGATGAAACATTCCTTGGAGTGGCCCTGAGAAAGAGGGCAGATGAAAATTCAGTCTGTCTATATGATGTGCATTATTCCTATGATCTATTCGACATAAACATTCATATTTCAAAAGCAAGACAAAAAAAATGTACACAAGATTTGAGTAACTAAAGTCCAAATCGGTTTTAAATGAACAAAATAAATTACTCAGAGGCAGTGTAATCCACTTGTTGTCTTGGATTATAAACTCGGTACATCAGAAGTACTGTGTATGTAAATAAGGATTGTTGCTATAAACTATTTTATATAAAGAAGATATTTGAAAAAGCTTTCTCCCCCCATTTTCAAGGAAATTAATTCTGACATCCTGTCTTCTTGTTGAACAAATATTCATTTGATCTGAATATTTTACCTAATTATTTAATTATTGCGCTTAATTTTTATGTGGGTGGACTTGTGATCCATCTAGAACAGGAGTTCTTAACCCAGTGCTTGGAACACATCTAGCCAGTCAGCTTTTCAGGATAACCTCAAAGAATATGGAAGGCAGTGCATGCAGATCTAGTCCATGCATATTCATTGTGGCTATCCCGAAAATCTAACAGGCTAGTGGAGGAGTAGCCTAGTAGTTAGAGCAACAGCCAGGAGATCTGGGTTTGATTCCCACTGGCACTCCTTGTGACCTTGGGCTAGTCACTTTACCCTCCATTGCCTCAGAAGAAAAGGCCTGGCAATCTACTTCTGGTTATAGCTTGCCAAGAAAAACCAAGGGGCTGCTGGGTCGCCAATTGTCAGCATTGACTTGATGCCACTTCAAAAAAAAAAAAAAAGTCATGACATGAGGACTGGGTTGAGAACCCCTGATCTAGAGTTCACTGCTGGAAACTGATCATGATTGAGGTTGGTCTAGAAAACTATCCTCAGCAGTTATCACAGTTGATAGATTTGCACAATTGATTGCATACTAGACAGGCTGTTTAAGGGGAGAAGGTTATTCGGTAGGTAGTTGTGATGTGGTGTTCTACCCATGTACACGGGCAGGTAGATACTTGCACAAGTGCCTGAAAGGAGAAAAAAGCTCTCAGAATAAATGTATTCTTCTTAAACCCTTCTCTTAAGCGTTTTATGTTTGTTTTTTCTATTGAAGACTAAATCCTCAACTGAGAAAGCAACCTAGTGGAAACGGCAAATCTCCAGGAACAAGCAGGAATGAGTCTTCACATATGGGTACGTCGCTACCGATGGAGCCTGCGCGGGAACGCTCCCCAATGTCCAATCAGAAAGCTTTTGGGAGCATCCCTCAGCGCCTGCGTGCTGCCTTCCCGCCTTTCCAACTGTCTCTCGTCAGTTTTCGTTTTTCCGTGGAGCCGGCAGGACGTCCTCCTGTCACCGCAGAAAATTTTTCTTTAATTCTTTTGTTTTCTTGTGGTCGCGGCTGTCTCCCTGACTCCACCGGTACCGCTGGTGTTTTTCTTTCTTAAATTCAGGGAATTTTTTCCCTCAGTTTTTTGTCTAAATTTTTTGGGCCTTCTAGGCCTCTACATCATGGAGCCACCAACCTCTTTTCCTAAGAAATGTCTAAGCTGTGGCGGTACAGTTTTATTTTTAGACTCCAAAAACTGGTGTCTAACCTGTTTGGGTCCTGACCGTTTTCCTCCGGAGCCATTAGGCTGCAGTATTGTGAGAAGAGATTTTCCATTTCGAGTTTCCCTCGATACCGGGTCCCTTTCCAGTGTCAGGGCACCGACCATTTCTTCTTCTCCACAGGATCAGGTAACCCACAAACAGTCTGTTAAGACTAGCCAACCCTCGAGTGGTAGGTCTCATGCACAGCATGATGACGGCTTCGGCCTTGCCCTCGAGAGTCCTTTGGCTTCAAACCCCCGGCTAGAGTCTTCGGCCTCCAAAGCCTATAAGGGGTTTCAGGTTGTTCCTGGGGCACACCCCTCACAGAACATACCTGAGCCATGCTCGGTGGTGGCATCCGCTTCGAGCGGTACCGATACCCCGGCATCGGCACTGGTGTTGGATACACTCCTCACCAGGGATCGTCATCTGGCTTTCTCGGTACCTTCGGGACCGATGGATACGCTCCAGATTGACTTTCCAGTATTGGCATCAACGCCGATACTACCAACGACGTCGGTACCCTCTGGACATGCATCGATAGACTCGCTTCCTTCGATGCCGAGTCTGGAATCGATCTCTAGTCTGGAAGACTGGGTACCGGACACGTCTCGGTATCGATGCTTATAGGTACCGGATGATTGGTACCGAGGGTGATTACCAAAGGCCTTCGGTTTCCTCGGTACTGATTGAGCAGCCACCGATGACTGCTCCTATGTCGGTGTCGCCCTCGATTCCGACAGTGGTATCGGTACCGGTACCGGTATCCGCAGTAGCATCAGGGCCAGCTCCTTCCATGCTTCTTTCACCAGGGTCGCTCCTTTCTATACCAAGTTTGGAGTCGATACCCCCTCCTCTTTCTTCTCCCCCTCCTCTTTCCCCAGTTCCCTCCTCCGCATTAGTTTCCTCTACTGTTCCTCCGCTCTCACACTGTTGGTCCGAATTCCGGCTTATCACGCTCCCTGAACTCTCCACTGCTCTCTCCTCCACTCGGAAAACCACCTGTCCGTCCGACCCCATACCCTCCCATTGGCTCTCTGAACCCTCTCTTGCTCTCCTCCCCTTTGTTCTCTCTATCTTTAACACCATTCTCTCTTCCGGTTCTTTCCCTGCTCTCTGGAAACACGCTCTTATTCGCCCCCTTCTGAAGAAACCCTCTCTGGATCCTGCCTCACTTTCTAACTGGCGTCCTATCTCTAATCTCTCTTTTCTCTCTAAGCTTCTTGAACGGTTGGTCTTTACTCAATTATCTTCACACTTGGAGGATTCTTTGGTTCTTCACCCCCGTCAATCTGGTTTTCGTCCTGGGCACAGTACCGAAGCTATTCTCATTTCTTTTCTTAACGAGTTGCACGTTGCTCATGATCGTGGTTCTATTTCTTTGGCTGTTTCACTTGATCTTTCTGCTGCTTTTGACATTGTTGATCACTGCACTCTTCTCCTAAGGCTTCGTTCTATAGGTCTCTCTGGTTCGGTTCTCCGCTGGTTTCACTCTTTTCTTTTCAATCGATCTTTCTCAGTTCTCTCTGGCACTACTTCATCTTCTCCTTCGCCGTGTGGTGTTCCACAGGGTTCTGTATTAGCCCCCTTACTGTTTAATATTTTTCTGGCCCCTCTTGCTTTACTTATCCAACAGCACGGTATCTCTGCGTACTATTATGCAGATGATATCCTTCTCCTCTATCACACTTGCCCTCTTTCCCCTGATATCGGTCCCCTCAATGCCTGTCTTGCCACTGTTTCTTCCTGGTTTTCTGACAACTTCTTACATGTTAATCTGTCCAAAACCTCAGCCATCTGGTTCACTGCTGGCGCTCCTCTTCCCACTCTTGCTCCTTCTCTGTCTGTTGGGCCTATTCCTCTTGTCTCTTCTATGCGTTATCTTGGGGTTACTTTGGATTCAGCTTTAACCTTCAAAGAGCACGTTTCTTCTATCGTTCAACGTTCTTTCTATACCCTGCGTCAACTCCGTGCTATCCGGCCTTTTCTTTCCTTTTCTTCTCTGACCACACTTCTTCTTTCTCTTGTGGTTTCGCGTTTAGACTACTGTAATGCTTCTCTGGCCAGCCTCCCTCTTTCTCAGCTTCGTCGTCTTCAACTGGTTCACCATACTGCTGCTCGTCTTCTGACTAATTCTTCACGTACGGCTCATATCACTCCACTTCTTATTCGTTTACACTGGCTGCCTATCCCTTTCCGTATTCAATACAAAGTTCTGATCTTTGTTCACAAAGCTCTCCACACTGGTGTTCCCCTTTACCTCTCTGATCTGGTGCGTTTTCACTGTCCCTCTAGAACGCTTCGGTCGATTCACGCTAACCGCCTCTTTCTCCCACCTCCTTCTCGGGCTCACCTCGAATCAACACGCTCTTCTGCTTTTTTCTTTCTCGGCCCCCGCCTTTGGAACTCTCTTCCCTCAACTTTACGCATGGAGTCATCTTTTAAAACTTTTAAGGCCTCCCTCAAAACTCACCTCTTCTGTGTTGCTTTTGATGTTCCTTCCCCCCTGCCCACAGTTGACTGCTCTGTTTCTCTATTCTTCCTTTTCTATCTTTGCTGTCTCTTTTATGAATAATTGGCGTTCCTTTCTGTTCTCTCAGTAGCCTGTTTTTTATTGTACACCGCTGTATGCCTTCTGGTCATGGCGGTATAAAAAGTTTTATAATAAAGATAAAGATAAAGATGGACGATGCAGTACTGACTGTCACTGGTCCTGACCTCCAGTACCAGCATCCCATCCCTTAAGGATCCTAGAACATATATAAGAACATAAGACATGCCATACTGGGTCAGACCGAGGTCCATCAAGCCCAGTATCCTGTTTCCAACAGTGGCCAATCTAGGTCATACGTACCTAGCAATATCCCCAAAAGACACAGGTTCCACAATGCTTGTACTGGGTCAAGCATTGATATCCTGGGTCCCTTTTTAATAGTGGTTTATGGACCTTTCCTCCAGGAACTTGTCCAAACCTTTTTTAAACCCAGCTATAATAACAGCCCTTACTACATCCTCCGGTAACCAATGTTCCCTCTAATTTTCTGTAGGCTGTGTGCGCATAAAATATCAGCTGTGCAGCTTTTGAAGGAAGGTTAAATTTTTGTGCGCCACATAACGACACTCGGAATTATATACTTTAAAATTTGACTACATGTCAGAATACAGTATGTACACCACATTGATTTTAATCAAATTAAATGAAAATGGACAATTACTAAATGAAGCGGAAAATTTCTAGTAATTACAATCACAACATTTAAATTTTAAGACGTCTGTGTTGTTTTCTATCAGAATCTGAACCGTAATTTTTGTGCGCTCTGTTGTAACATATGTGCGCTTGCTCGGCGAGGTGTGTGCGCGCGCACATGCGCACAGCTTAGAGGGAACAGTGCCGGTAACAGATTCCAGAGTTTGATTACACGTTGAGTGAAAAAATATTTTCTCTTATTTGTCTTAAATAGTTTACCCTGTAGCTTCATTACATGTCCCCTAGTCTTTCTATACTCTGATAGCGTAAACAATTAATCCACGTTTATATCCGTTCCACTCCATTCATTAATTTATAGACCTCTATCATATCTCCCCTCAGCCGTCTCTTCTCCAGGCTAAAGAGCCCTAACCTTCTTAGCCTCTCTTCATAGGAGTAGCCTTCCATCCCCTTCACCAATTTGGTGGCTCTTCTCTGTACTTTTTCTAATAACGCTATGTCCTTTTTAAGATACGGTGACCAGAATTGCACACAGTATTCAAGGTGCGGTCGTACCATGGAGCGATACAGAGGCATTATAACATCCTTTGTTTTATTCTCCATCCCTTTCCTTATGATACCTAGCATTCTATTTGCTTTCTTGGCCGCCGCTGCACACTGGGCGGAGGGTTTTAACATGTTATCCACGATGACTCCTAAATCTTTTTCCTGGGTGGTGGTTTCTAATGTGGAGCCTTGCATCGTGTAACTATAGTGTGGGTTGTTCTTTCCTAGGTGCATAACTTTGCACTTGTCCACATTAAATTTCATCTGCCATTTGGATGCCCAGTCTTCCAATTTATCCAGATCCTCCTGCAGTTTTCCACAATCCTCTTGGGTTTTAACAACTTTAAACAGTTTTGTGTCATCTGCAAATTTGATAACCTCACTAGTTATTCCCTTTTCCAGGTCATTTATGAATATGTCAAAAAGCAGCGGACCCAGTGCAGATCCCTGGGGTACTCCACTATTCACCTTTTTCCATTGGGAATATTGGCCATTTAGCCCTACCCTCTGCTTTCTATCTTTTAACCAGTTCCCGATCCACAATAGTACACTGCCTCCTATCCCATGACTTTTTAGCTTCGCCAATAGTCTCTGATGGGGGACTTTGTCAAAAGCTTTCTGAAAGTCCAGATACACTATTTATTTATTTAGTAAACACTTGTATACCGCTGCTTCCTACGATCAGCAGCGGTTTCCTTATCGTCACTCCAGTCCAGTCCCTTTACTTCTGGGTTGCGCAACCCTTCCAGCAGCTTGGAGGCTGAGCCCAACCTTTTTGTAGGTGGGGCGGTATAAATACCACTGGTACCACCCCTCAACTCCAGTATTCTCAGCCTCCAAGCAGCTGGAGGGTTCCGTAAGCCTAGGGCTTACTGGAGTCCTGCCTAATCCTTTTAAAAGATTTTACTTGTTAATTTATTAATTGTTAATTTATTACTTTTATTACCTTTATTAATTTTATTTCTTATTTTAGTCTCTTCTTTCATTTAAGTTCTTAAGCTGTCTCTGCTCCTTTAATTGATCCTGCCCGCTCCTCCCCCCCCCCCCCTGGTCGGGCCGGGCCTCGGAGGTTCGCGGTGCTTGCAGCCCCGAAGAAGTTTGCTCTGAGCCCTGCGGCTGCCATCCGAGGATCACCCAAGCGTCTCCTTTCATTCCTGCCTCGCGCCGAAGCCCTTTTGGAGGCTGAGCGCTGGAGGTGAAGCCGGAAGAGGATCCTTAGCGCCGGACCCGTCCCGCAGCTAAGGGACGCGGCGGCGAACCCAGGGCCTCCCGATCTCGGCGAGGAAGCTGATTTCGTCGTTCCTGCTTTAGGGGCGTTCTTCCAGCCCCCGGCGGTATCCGGAGTGTGAAATTGCCGGCCCAGGAGACAGACTCGCGGCCCCCTGTTCAGGCTCCACGTGGTGAGGCCTACCACGTGTAGAGCCAACGGGCAGGGACCGCTGAGCCGGGCTCAGCCAGCACAAGCTACAAACCGCAAGTACCTTTATTAAAGAGCATTTTAATATAATTTTAAAGGTTAATTTCATTTATTTTGTTTTTCATCTAATTTTTGTGGAATTTAATTGAAGTTACATTAATCTACCCCTGATCTGGTTTTGGGGTGATATTAGAAAATAAGAGGTTCAGGGGACTGCCTTCCGGCTCGGGGAGATTGTTGGCCCGCTGAAGCAGAAAGCACACACACCGGATTCTCCGTGCAGCGTGCTGGGCCCTTAAGCCCTGATAGAAGCCTACTAGCGGGGATACCTGAAATCAGGAACATGGCGGCCAAATCTAAATGTCCTTCCTGTGGCACGCGCAGGGGCACCTCCTCGGAGGCAGGAGTCTGCAGGGCTTGTGCTGCAGTAGCTGCCTCCGTGGAACAAGAAATGAACTTGGCCATAACCCAACCCTCTCAGGGGTCTGGGGATCCATTAGAAGGGGAAGGGGGGTCCCAGTTCCCTCCCTCAACTGCCTCGGATCTAACTTCCCTCCCTCCTCTCCCTTCACCCCCCCCCCCCTCTGGGGTAGGGGGCGCCGGGGACTTTTTCTCTCCAGACTTCATCCTTTTACTCCACAAGGCCTATTGCCTGCGTAAGCAAGGCTCAGGGGCAGGAGAGGCGGCCCCATCGGCCGAAGCCAAACCCAAGAGGGCAAGCAATCCAGACTCAGGCATTCCGCCTAAACGTCCCCGTTTGAGCGGTGAAGAACCTCTCGCGGACCCTTCCCAGGGCTCCCCGGAGGAAGATATCTCTGACAAGGACTGGGACGAGGAAGAGGAGGAGGAGGAGCTGGAAGAAGGAGAGATCCCTGAAGAAGATCATTCCCAGATAATTAGAGTCTTTCGGCGGGAGGAGCTCCCGGCACTAATTAATGAGTCCCTAAAAGTCCTCAATGTGGCCTCTGATACGCCAACAGAGGAGGAGGCGCTGGAGGACCCATTAATCCAGGCCATCAGGAGATCTCAGAAAGTTTTCCCTCTCCACAGGGTAGTGCGTCAGATGATCCAGGAAGAATGGGATCAGCCCGAGTCTAGTCTAAGGGGAGTCCGATCCATGTCTCGCCTATACCCCCTACCAGAGGCGGACAGAGAGCTACTGAAGTCTCCAAGGGTGGATGCAGCGGTATCGGCAGTTACTAAGAAGACTACCATTCCAGTAGAGGGCAGCACGGCCTTGAGGGATTCTCAAGACAGAAAGCTAGATACCCTCCTGAAGCAAGCCTTTGATGTGAGTGCCCTTGCCTTGCAGGCCTCGGTTTCAGGAGCTTGGGTGGCGAGAGCCTGTTTAAGGTGGTCACAACAGCTGCAGGCAGCAGAGGGCCCAACTGGCGAGGCTCAGGCCCACGCTGCTAGACTGGAATCCGGAACAGCCTTCCTGGCGGATAGTCAGTATGACCTCATCAGAAGCCTAGCCAAGAACATGGCCTCGGTGGTGGCGGCTAGGCGTTATCTGTGGCTACGGAATTGGGCAGCGGACGCTTCCTCCAAGGCACGCCTGAGCCGCCTTCCTTTTAAGGGGAAGCTGTTATTCGGAGAGGATTTGGAGAAGTTGGTAAAGGACCTTGGCGAGTCTAAAGGGGGCAGGCTGCCTGAAGACAGACCAAAGCAAGGGCGACCCCTAGCCCCAGCTCGTAACCAGTCCAGGGACTCCCGTAAGTTCCGTCCAGCCAGGACAAACCCCTTTTCCAGGGGCCATTTTCCCTCGAAGGGACAAGGTTTCAGAGGGTTTCGAGGAGCAGGCCGAGGTTTTGGCTCGTCCTCCTTCTCCTCCTCTCAAGGAAATAGGAAACAATGAGGTGACGGGGGTCCAGGGGGGAGAGCTGTCGGTGGGCGGCCGCCTGAGGCGATTTCTTCCTGCCTGGTCCCGGGTCACGTCCGATCAATGGGTTATAGAGGTTATCAGAGAGGGCTACGCTCTCGAATTCGCAAAACAAATACATCCAGCCTTTGTTCAGTCTCCCTGCGGTTCTTCGGCAAAGAGAGCGGCGGTAGAGACAACCCTCACCCGACTCATAACGCTCGGGGCCGTGGTCCCGGTACCACCAGACCAGCGCGGTGCTGGTCGGTACTCGATTTACTTCGTGGTTCCAAAGAAGGAAGGGTCCTTTCGCCCGATACTAGATCTAAAACAGGTCAATCGCTGCCTCAGAGTCCCACACTTCCGGATGGAAACCCTACGTTCGGTCATAGCAGCAGTCAGGGGCGGAGAGTTCTTAACGTCCCTCGATCTGACAGAAGCCTATCTGCATATCCCAATCAGGGATTCCCATCAACAATTCCTGAGATTTGCGGTGCCAAGGGGCCACTTTCAATTTCAGGCACTTCCTTTCGGCTTAGCTACGGCTCCAAGGACATTCACCAAGGTGATGGTGGTGGTAGCGGCCTCTCTACGGAAAGAGGGAATTCTAGTACACCCCTACCTGGACGATTGGCTAATCCGGGCAAAGTCCGAGGAGGAAAGCCACGCCGTGACGACAAGAGTGACTCAAGTCCTAGAAGATTTGGGGTGGGTCATCAATCGAGCGAAGAGCAGGATGACCCCCTCCCAGGAACTGGAGTACCTCGGAGCAAGGTTCGACACCAGCAGAGGCAGGGTGTTTCTGTCTCAATCAAGAGCAAGAGAGCTAAGACTCCTGGTCACTCAGTTTCTAGGCAGACGAAACCCCACGGCGCGGCATTATCTTCAGGTCCTGGGAACAATGGCAGCGGCAATAGAGGTGGTACCATGGGCTCGTGCCCACATGCGGCCGCTGCAGAGGGCTCTATTGCGTCGGTGGTCGCCCCAACGTCATTCCATATCAATGCAGTTACCTTGCGCACCACGGACCAAACAGACTCTGCATTGGTGGCGTTCCCCGAAGAATCTGGATCGCGGGATGCCCCTCGAGCCTCACCAGTGGTTATTACTGACGACGGATGCCAGTCTGGCAGGCTGGGGAGCCCACTGCGAGGACCAATTCGTTCAAGGCAACTGGACTCCGCTGGAAGCCCAATGGCCCATCAACAGACTAGAATTGCGGGCCATCCGACTGGCACTCAAAGCTCTAGAGGTCCTAGTTCAAAAGAAAGCAATTTGCGTGCTATCAGACAATGTTACCGCAGTTGCTTACATCAACCACCAGGGCGGCACCAGCAGTCCCGCCTTAGAGAAGGAGGCGAGCACTCTGTTCCAGTGGGCGGAAACTCGCTTGGAAGCTCTCTCGGCCCAGCACGTGGCAGGCATAGACAACGTCACGGCAGACTATCTCAGCAGGTGCAAGATAGACCACGGAGAGTGGGAGCTGGAGCAGGAGACGTTCGACCGGATAGTAGCCCACTGGGGACTCCCAGTCATGGATCTCATGGCGAGGTTCGCGTCCGCCAAGGTGGAACGATTCTTCAGCCGGCGCAAGGAAAGGATGTCCGAAGGCCTGGATGCCTTGGCCCAGAAGTGGCCCTCGGAGGGCCTACTCTATGTGTTCCCTCCCTGGGCTCTGATAGGAAAGGTGTTACAACGAGTAGAGTCTCATCAGGGATACATAATCCTCATAGCCCCGGACTGGCCTCGCCGTCCCTGGTATGCGGATCTGATGAGATTGATCGCCGACCGGCCTTGGCGTCTCCCTTGCAAGAGGGACCTGCTGATACAAGGTCCATTACGGATGCCTCACGTGGATCGATTCTCGCTTACGGCATGGCTATTGAAAGGGCGAGGCTCCTAAAGAGAGGCTATTCAGGAGCGGTCATCTCAACTCTGTTAAACGCTAAGAAGCGTTCGACCTGTCTCTCCTATGTTAGGACTTGGCGCATCTTCGAAGCATGGTGCGCGAAGCACCGACGAAAACCCCTCTCCGCTTCAGTCCCCGAGATTCTAGAATTCTTACAGGCAGGGTTTGACAAGGGGTTAGCTCACAGCTCCTTGCGGGTTCAACTAGCGGCAATCGCATGCTATAGAGGGAAGGTCCGCGGCAAGCCTCTAGGGGCGCACGCGGATGTCTCCAGGTTCCTAAGGGCGGTGAGGCGCCTGCGCCCTCAACGGAGGTCAGTCGTCCCCCCTTGGGACCTCAACCTAGTGCTCAACACTCTGATCAAGGAACCCTTTGAACCAGTGAAGAGGGCCTCCTTAAAGGACTTAACCCTGAAGACAGTCTTTTTGGTCGCTATCTGCTCAGCAAGGCGGGTTTCCGAGCTACAAGCACTGTCCGCTCAGCCCCCCTTCCTACTGTTTTTCAAGGACAAGATAGTTCTGCGTCCGGTCCCTTCCTTCTTGCCCAAGGTCATTTCTCCCTTTCATATGAACCAGGCGGTTCACCTTCCGGTTCTCTCCGCCGAGGAGGTCGGAGGTAGGGATAACAAAATGCGGCTCTTGGATGTCCGGAGGACCTTGAAACGCTACCTCTCCCGCACAGCCCCCTTCCGGAAGTCCGAGCGTCTATTCGTGCAGTTTGGGGGTCCACACAAGGGAGAAGCGGCGGCCAAGGCCTCCATCTCCAGATGGATTAGGGAAGCGATTGCTTCCGCCTACATCCTGAAAGGGAAACAGGTGCCAGCGGGGCTCCGGGCCCACTCCACCCGGGCTCAGGCTACGTCATGGGCAGAGTTCAGCTTAGTCCCTCCAGTGGATATCTGTAGGGCAGCAACTTGGTCTTCTCTGCATACGTTTACCAAACACTACAGACTGGACATCCAGAGCGCAGCGGATGCTCGGTTTGGTATGGCGGTCCTTCAGTCAGGTATGCCGGATCCCACCCAGGATTGAACTGCTCTTGTACATCCCAGAAGTAAAGGGACTGGACTGGAGTGACGATAAGGAAATGGTAATTAGATCTTACCTGCTAATTAGTGTTCCTGAAGGAACGACAGTCCAGTCCCTGATCCCACCCGGTTAGGACCTATCAGTCAGAAGGATACTCTGGACCGAGCGTGGGTCCGCTTCAGGGTGAAGGGACGCGGGAGAAAGTCGGATCGGCCAACCGCAGGCATCCCTCATCCGTCCATCCCCTCTCTCTCTCTCTCTCCCCACTAACCATTTTCTATGTAAAAAAAAAAAAAAAAAAAAAAGAAAAAAAGGGGAGTGTACATAGTTAGACAATGTGTGATATATAAGTTCTTAGGTTGGATTGTTAATGGAAAATTTTTAAGTCTGCTTTTTCAGTCAATTACTGGAGTTGAGGGGTGGTCCCAGTGGTATTTATACCGCCCCACCTCCAAAAAGGTTGGGCTCAGCCTCCAAGCTGCTGGAAGGGTTGCGCAACCCAGAAGTAAAGGGACTGGACTGTCGTTCCTTCAGGAACACTAATTAGCAGGTAAGATCTAATTACCATTTACTTTACAGAATCATAATGTATTGTATAGTACATTGAGATTTTCAGTTTACATTTTGATTAGTCAATGATTATGTAACACGGGATAAGCATTTGGATACGATACACATTTGATTATAGTACACAGATCAGGGTATACATTTGATTTCAATAGGTTGGGAGGGGCCCTATATATACAATTTGTACAAAGTTAATTGCCAAGGAGTACAGGCTATATATGACTATATGCTATTAGATTATATGCTGCCGTGGGCGGTAGAGGGGATCTAGTTGAGGTAGGGTATTGCAGTTATATCACGTTGTAGTGGGTTTGAAACAGGTTTTAAGTTTTCGTCTAAATTCACTCAGGTTGTTTGCGTGCCTTAATTCATGCGGTAGTTGGTTCCATTGGATTGGCGCTGAGTATGTGAACGCCCTATTGCTTGTTTCGGCCTTGACAGATCTTATGCTGGTCGGGATACATAGGGTGTTGAGATTCATAGTTCTCCTGCTCCTGTTGCATGGTTGTATAGTGATTAGGTTATTGAGGTAGGATGGTGCGATGCCATTGATGAGCTTAAATGTTGTGATGAGTAGTTTGTAGAGGATGCGGGCGGCTACTGGGAGCCAGTGCAGTTCCATTAGAACTGGGGTTATGTGGTCGGTGACTTTCTTTTCCATGATGACTCTTGCAGCCACGTTCTGAGCCATTTGCAGGATGCTTAGTGTGCTCTTTGGAAGCCCTTGTAGAATGGCATTGCTGTAGTCCAGGTGGGGAATGATTAGTGCTTGAGCAACAGACCTAAAGTCGGATTTCTCGAGGATATTGCAAAGTGGTTGTAGGATTTTGAGTTTGTAAAAGATAGCTCGGTTAACTGTTCTGAGGTGTTTGTCCATCTTGAGGTTGCTGTCTAGTAGGACACCTAGATACTTTATTACAGACTTCGTATAGTATATGTTTTTGTTTAGTGTGACTCTGGTGGGCGGGATGAAATTGGCTTTCTTGGACATGAACATGACCTCTGTTTTTTTGTGATTTATTGACATGTTTTGTTGAAGCCATAATTGGAGCATGCCAAGGCATTCTTCTAGTGGACTGAAGTTAGGCTGTGTTATGTCAAGCTGTGCATCACATCGTCGGCATATATGTGGTAATTGATGTTGCATTTCTGGAAAATACTGCAGACCGGCTTTATATACAAATTGAACAGTAGGGATGAGAGGGCAGACCCTTGAGGGATCCCTTGGGTTTGGGGGAAAGCATCAGCTTTGTCGTTTTTGAATTGTACTTGTTGCATCCTATTGGATATATATGAAGCAAACCATTTCAAGGGGGTCCCTGTTATCCCTAGTGAGGCCAGACGGTCCAAAAGGGTGTTGTGATGTACTGTATCGAATGCCGCTGAGATATCGATGAATATGAGTATGAACATGGAGTTTTTGTTCTCGAGGCCCCTAAGTAGATTGTCAAGGAGTGCCAGCAGTAGTGTTTCCACTCCGTGATTCTGACGGAATCCGTATTGATGTTCATCTAGGGCTTCTCTCTCGTCCATGTCAACCGACTCACCTTTGTCTCTCGTCCATATCAACCGATGGACTCTCTCGTCCATATCAACCGATGTTCATCTAGGGCTTCTCTCTCGTCCATATCAACCGACTCACCTTTGTCTACCTGTTTATGCACACCTTCAAAAAACATATCAGATTAGTAAGACAAGATCTTCCTTGTCTAAAGCCATGTTGGCTGTCTCCCATTAGGCCATGACTATCTACATGCTGTGTAATTTTGTTCTTTATGATGGTTTCTACCATTTTCCCTGGTACTGACATCAGGCTCACCGGTCTATAATTTCCTGGGTCACCCCTGGAACCCTTTTTAAAAATTGGTGTTACGTTGGCGACCCTCCAATCTTCAGGTATTACAGATGATTTTAATGAAAGCTCACAGATTACCAATAGCAGGTCTGCAATCTCATATTTCAGTTCTTTCAACACTCTGGGATGTATACCATCCGGTCCAGGTGATTTGCTACTATTCAGTTTATCAAATAGTTGTAATATATCTTCCCGGTTTAGCGATATTCCTTATCGTCACTCCAGTCCAGTCCCTTTACTTCAGGGTTGCGTAACCCTTCCAGCAGCTTGGAGGCTGAGCCCAACCTTTTTGGAGGTGGAGCGGTACAAATACCACTGAGACCACCCACCAACCCCAGTAATCTCAGCCTCCAAGCAGCTGGAGGGTTCCGTAAGCCTAGGGCTTACTGGAGTCCTTATTTTTAAATTTTAAATTTTTAAATTTCTTTACTTTACTTTATTCTTCATTTAATTTCTTTGATTTCCACTACAGTTTCTTGCTGTGTTTACTTTTAACCAAGAGCTCTGTCTCTTTAATTTCTCCGGCTCTCCTCCTCTCCCTCCTCCACCCGCCCCCCCCCCCTCACTGGATCAGGCGTCGGAGGAGAGCCGCGACTCGCAGCATCGAGGAGGGTTTCTTGCTTCTCTGCTCCCCTGCTGCTGAGACGCGCGGATCGCTGCTGCCTCGCGCCGAAGCCCCACGGAGGCTGAGCGCTTGAGGCAGCATCACTGGCCTGCCGATACCGCCAGACCCGTCCGGAGACTGCAGGACGCGGCGGCGAAGTCCGGCCCCCCCCAAGGACCGCGGGGAAAATCTTAGGCGGCGATTCTCACAGGAATCAGAGGTTTCAGTCTGCAGTGAGCAAGGAGAGAGTGCGACCGCGACCGGGAGAGAGCCTAAGGGTTCCCCGTCCTGGCTCCACATGGTGAGGCCCACCACGTGTAGAGCCAACGGGTATGCAGCGCTGAATCGGCTACAGATTCCCAGCACAGCTAACCGCAAGTAGAAGGGATATAACTGTGATTAATTTGAATCCTAATTTTAACTAGCAACAAGTGCTGTTAGCTTTAATTTATTTCTAAATTTCTTTATTTGTAACTTTATTTTAACGCTATTTTTAACTAATGTTTGGCTACAGGGTGCTCCTTCTATTTTAAATCCACTTTATGTTTCATTTAATTGCTCATTGGTTTCCTCTAAATTGATAGCCGGTCTCTTCCCTGGGGGATCCCTTGGGGAGGGGAGAAAAAGGAAAAGAAACCTCGGTTTGGTTGGCCAGGGAGGAGCTAGCCTTCATTGTAGAGAAGGGTAGAGCTAGCCTCCATAGTAGAGAAGAGTCCCTCCCCACGGGCCTGGAGTTCTGGTACGGGAAGGTCCTCAGCCCCGGGTCATGTCAACCAAAGCACGCTGCCTTTCCTGTGGAATCCGCAGGGGTACTTCCGCAGAAACAGGTATCTGCAGGAACTGTACCGCGCTGGCAGCCTCGGCAGAGCAGGACATTAACTTAACCATGGCCCAGGCCTCCCAAGGGTCAGACGAACTCCCAGTAGGGGAGAGTGAGATGCAAGCCCCTCCTTCTACGTCCTCGGACTTGCCCACCCCTTCCTTATCCCCCGCCCCTCTCCCGGCAGGGGAGGATGGGGTAGGAGATTTCTTCTCCCCGGACTTCATTCTCTTACTCCACAAGGCATATTGCCTACGTAAGCAAGGTTCAGGGAAAGCGGGTGCGGCGCCCTCGGCAGCGGAGGCCAAGACAGCCAGGCCCGCGAGGGCGGCCAATCCAGATTCCGACATCCCACCTAAGCGCCTCCGGATGAGCGAAGAGGAGACCCTTTCACAGGGATCTCCGGAAGAAACGCCATCGGACAAGGACTTTGGTGAGGATGAGGAGGAGTTAGAAGAAGGTGAGATTCCAGAAGAAGACCAGGCTAGGATAATTAGAGTATTTCGTCGGGAGGAGCTTCCGGCCTTGATTAACGAGTCCCTGAAGGCCCTCAACATGTCCTCCGATACACCTGCAGAAGAGGAAGCATTGGAGGATCCATTGATCCAGGCCATTAGAAGATCCCAGAAGGTCTTTCCGGTACATAGGGTAGTGAGACAGATGATCCAGGAAGAATGGGACCAACCCGAGTCAAGTCTAAGGGGAGTCCGGTCCATGCTTCGTCTCTATCCCCTCTCAGAGACTGACAAAGAACTGCTAAAGTCTCCCAGGGTAGATGCGGCAGTGTCAGCGGTCACCAAGAAGACCACTATTCCAGTGGAGGGCAGTGCTGCCCTAAGGGATCCTCAAGACAGAAAGTTGGATACTCTCTTGAAGCAGGCCTTTGACGTAAGCGCCCTCGCCTTGCAAGCCTCGGTCTCCGGAGCTTGGGTGGCTAGGGCCTGTTTAAGGTGGTCACAACACCTGCAGTCAGACGAAAGTCCCTCGGAGGAGACGCGGACCAACGCAAACAGGTTGGAATCTGGAACAGCTTACTTGGCGGATAGTCAGTATGACCTCATCAGGAGCCTGGCAAAGAGCATGGCCTCGGTGGTGGCTGCCAGGCGATATCTCTGGTTACGCAATTGGGCAGCGGATACTTCCTCGAAGGCTCGCCTGAGTCGCCTCCCCTTTAAAGGGAAACTGTTGTTCAGCGAGGATTTAGAGAAATTGGTAAAGGATCTGGGCGAGTCAAAGGGTGGCAGACTCCCGGAAGATAGACCGAAGCAAAACCGCTCACTTCCCCCGGCACGTACTCAGCCCAGGGATTTCCGGAGATCTCGCCCCGCCAGATCCAGCTCCTTTTCCAGGGGGTGTTTCCCTTCGAGGGGCCAGGGCTTTCGAGGGTTTCGGGGAGCAGGTCGCGGTTTTGGGGCAACCACCTCCTTCTCCTCTTCCTCGTCTTTCAGAAAACAACAATGAAGCCGCGGGGGCCCAGGGGGAAGAGCTGCCCATAGGAGGACGTTTAAGACAGTTCCTTCACGCCTGGTCCCGGGTCACGTCGGATCAATGGGTACTAGAGGTGATCAGGGAGGGCTACGCCCTCGAATTTTCGAAGCCAATAACACCAGCCTTTGTTCTGTCCCCCTGCAGTACCCCCGCAAAGAAGACAGCGATGGAATCTACCCTCACGCGCTTAATTGCACTCGGGGCCGTGTCTCCAGTGCCCCCAGATCAGTGCGGCTCAGGTCGATACTCGATTTACTTCGTGGTGCCAAAGAAGGAAGGCACCTTCCGACCGATTCTGGACTTAAAACAGGTCAATCGCTGCCTCAGGGTCCCGCACTTCAGGATGGAGACCCTGCGGTCAGTCATTGCTGCCGTAAGGAACGGGGAGTTCCTGACAGCCCTCGACTTGTCAGAGGCCTACTTGCATATCCCGGTCAGAAAATCCCATCAGCAGTTTCTAAGGTTTGCGGTACCAGCGGGTCACTTTCAATTCAAGGCCCTTCCCTTCGGCCTAGCGACAGCTCCACGAACATTTACCAAGGTGATGGTGGTAGTAGCGGCCTTCCTCCGGAAGGAGGGGATCTTGGTTCACCCGTATCTAGACGATTGGCTGATCGGGCAAAGTCAGAGAAAGAAAGTCGCTCGGCGACGGACACAGTAGTTCGCTTGCTAGAAGAATTGGGATGGGTGATCAACCGAGCAAAGAGCAGGCTGACCCCCTCCCAGAATCTCGAGTATCTCGGCGCAAGGTTCGACAACCGGCAGGGGCAGAGTGTTCTTGCCCTCTTCCCGGGCCGGGAACCTAAGGCTTCTGATCACTCGGTTCCTAAGCAGGCGAAACCCCTCAGCATGGCATTACCTTCAGGTCCTGGGCACGATGGCAGCAACGATAGAGGTAGTACCTTGGGCCAGAGCCCACATGCGCCCATTGCAACGATCCCTATTGCGTCGGTGGTCTCCGCAACTTCATCCTCTGACAACACAGTTACCCTGCGCTCCGCGGACCAAACGAGCTCTTCGATGGTGGCAACACCCGAGAAACCTGGAACGGGGAATGCCCCTCGAGCCCCCCCAGTGGGTCCTCTTGACGACGGATGCCAGCCTGTCAGGCTGGGGGGCACACTGCGAGGACCAGTTCGTTCAGGGATGCTGGTCCCCGATGGAATCTCAGTGGCCCATCAACAGACTGGAGCTACGGGCCGTCACCCTAGCGCTCAAGAAACTCGAGCCCCGGGTACGAAGAAGGGCAATCCGCGTCCTCTCCGACAACATCACAACGGTGGCGTACATCAACCACCAGGGCGGCACCAGCAGCCCGGCCCTGGAAAAGGAGGCAGACACTCTCCTCCAGTGGGCGGAGGTCTACCTCGAAGCGCTTTCGGCCCAGCACGTGGCAGGCTCGGACAATGTCACGGCCGATTACCTCAGCAGGCACAGAATAGACCACGGAGAGTGGGAACTGGAGCAGGCAGTCTTCGACCAAATAGTGGCTCGGTGGGGTCTCCCACTAATGGATCTCATGGCAAGATTCTCTTCGGCCAAGGTGGACCGATTCTTCAGTCGACGAAAGGAGAGGATGTCCGAGGGTCTGGATGCCCTGTCTCAGAAGTGGCCGGCAGAGGGCCTCCTCTATGTATTCCCTCCCTGGGCTCTGATCGGAAAGGTTCTTCAACGAGTGGAATCTCACCAGGGCCGGATAATCCTCATAGCTCCGGATTGGCCCCGCCGCCCCTGGTATGCAGACCTGGTGAGACTATTAGCCGACCACCCATGGCGGCTGCCCTGCAGGAGCGACCTTCTCAGGCAAGGCCCGGTCCGGATGCCTCACGTGGATCGGTTCTCGCTTACGGCCTGGCTCTTGAAAGGGCGCGGCTTCTGAAGCGCGGATATTCGGCGGCAGTAATCTCAACGTTGTTGAGCGCTAAGAAGCGCTCGACGTGTCTCGCCTATGTAAGGGTCTGGCGCATTTTCGAGGCATGGTGCGCGGAGCGCCGTAGGAAGCCCCTGACCGCCTCAGTCCCAGAAATCCTGGAATTTTTGCAAGCAGGGTTCGACAAGGGTCTAGCGCACAGCTCACTTCGAGTACAACTAGCCGCTATCGCGTGCTATAGAGGAAAGATCCACGGCAAGCCGTTAGGGGTGCACACGGACGTCACCAGGTTCCTAAGAGCAGTACGACGGCTGCGTCCCCAGCGGAGGTCGGTCGTACCCACCTGGGACCTTAACCTGGTACTAAATGCACTGATGGGGGAACCGTTTGAACCGGTAAAGAGGGCCTCCTTGAAGGACTTAACCCTGAAGACAGTCTTCCTGGTTGCGATCTGCTCGGCCAGGCGGGTCTCCGAGCTAACAAGCTCTCTCCTCCAAGCCCCCCTTCCTGGCCTTCCTCAAGGACAAGGTCGTTCTGCGCACGGTGCCCTCCTTACTTCCCAAGGTTATTTCTCCTTTTCATGTAAACCAGACTGTCACGCTCCCGGCCTTCCCAACCGGGGGCCTGGCAGGCAAGGATAGCAGGCTGCGGCTATTGGACGTTCAGAGAACCCTAAAGCGCTACCTCTCCCGAACCGCTCCGTTCCGGAAGTCAGACCGTCTGTTTGTCAAGTTCGGAGGCCCCCACAGAGGGGAAGCGGCGGCCAAGGCCTCCATCTCTAGGTGGATTAGGGAGGCGATTGCCTCCGCCTACATCCTGAAAGGCAAGCAGGTTCCGGGGGGGCTGCAGGCTCATTCCACCCGAGCTCAGGCTACCTCATGGGCAGAATTCAGTCTAGTCCCCCCGCTGGATATATGTAGAGCGGCAACTTGGTCCTCCCTACATACCTTCACCAAGCACTACAGGCTGGACGTGCAGAGCTCAGCGGATGCTCGGTTTGGCCTAGCGGTTCTTCAGTCCGGTTTGCCGAATCCCACCCAGAATTGAACTGCTCGGGTACTTCCCTGAAGTAAAGGGACTGGACTGGAGTGACGATAAGGAAGAGGTAATTAGATCTTACCTGCTAATTATTGTTCCTGAAGGAACGACAGTCCAGTCCCTGATCCCACCCGGCTATGTCGGACCTGAAGGCCTGTCGGAAAAGGGCGGAACAGCGAACCGAGCGGGGGACCAGATCGGGGTGAGGGAGGCCAGGAGTAAGTAGGCGAGCAGTCCTCCTTCGGCGCCTCTCCTCCTCTCCCTCCTCTACTCCTTTTTCCTATTTACTTATGAAAAAAAAAAAAAAAAAAAGTTTGCATGTTTGTTAGGTTTGATTTTTAGTTGTGACAAGGTTCACTTAGGCTACTTTTTCAGTCGATTACTGGGGTTGGTGGGTGGTCTCAGTGGTATTTGTACCGCTCCACCTCCAAAAAGGTTGGGCTCAGCCTCCAAGCTGCTGGAAGGGTTACGCAACCCTGAAGTAAAGGGACTGGACTGTCGTTCCTTCAGGAACAATAATTAGCAGGTAAGATCTAATTACCTCTTTCTCTCAATTCCTCTGCAGTATCACCTTTAAATACCACTTCAGTCTTGGGTAACATCCCTACATCTTCCTCAGTAAAGACCGAAGCAAAGAATTCATTCAGTCTCTCTGCTATAGCCTTGTTTCCTCTTACTGCCCCTTTTACCCCTCTTATCATCTAATGGTCCAATTGACTCTCTCACAGGCCTTTTGCTACGAATGTACTTGAAAAAGTCTTTATTTCGTGTTTTTGCTTCCGTAGCAAGTTTCTTCTCAAATTCCCGCTTTGCCTGCCTTATCAATGCTTTACATTTAACTTGCCAGTGCTTGTGCTGTTTCCAGTTTTTCATCATTTGTATCTTTATTCCATTTCCTGAATGTTGCTTTTTTGGCAGCAACAGCATCTCTGAACTCACCTTTAAACCATGCTGTCAGTTTTTTTGGAATTTCTTCCACTTTTCCTAATGCTAGGAATACATCTGGTATGTGCTTCGAGGATAGTATTTTAAATAACACCCAAGCTTGCTGTAAGTCTTTAACCTTTGGAACCGCTCCTTTTAGTTTTTTCCTAACTATATTCCTCATTCTATCATAGTCTCCCTTTTGAAAGTTAAAAGGTAGTACTGTGGATGCCTTTACTATCTGTCCTCCACTAATTAAATTAAACATGATCATACTATGATCACTATTGCAAAGTGGTCCCAACACCCTTATTTCTTGCACCAGATCTGGCGTTCCACTAAGGACTAGGTACAGTATGGCTTCCCCTCTGGTCGGTTCATGAACCAGCTGCTCCAAGAAGCAGTCATTTATTCCATCTAGAAACGTTATCTCTTTAGCTTGTCCTGCTGTGACACTGACCCAGTCGATACCGGGGTAATTGAAATCACCCATTATTACTACTCTGTTGTGACTTTTGTTAGCTTCCTTGATTTCTTTGAGCATTTCATCATCCATTTGTTCATTCTGGCCAGGCGGTCGATAGTATACTCCAACTGCCATCACCTTCCCCTTCATAAATGGAATTTCAATCCATAGAGATTCTACAGCAAATTTTGTTCCCTGCAAAACTTTAATCCTTTCTGACTCAATGCCCTCTCTAACATAGAGTGCAACCCCTCCACCAATTTGATCAGCTCTATCATTACGATATAGTGTGTATCCAGGTATCAGTGTCCCACTGGTTATCCTCCTTCCACCATGTCTCTGAGAGTGCAATCACATCTAACCTCTCATTTAGTGCTATATATTCTAACTCTCCCATCTTATTGTTTAGACTTCTAGCATTGGCATACAAGCATTTTAGAGACTGTATTTTATTCATATTAATCTGGCTATTGGTAGGCAGGGGTAATTTGGAATCTTTATGCTCTGTCTGCTCCTTACTCAAGGGCATTTGGGCTACTATACTCCCTTTTGGAACCGTACTGCTTTTGGTAGTATCCTTCAAGGATACCTTTGTCCGAACCATGCACTCCTGGGTGACTGTCGGCTTTCCCCTAATTTCTAGTTTAAAAGCTTCTCTATCTCTTTTTTAAAGGTTAATGCCAGCAGTCTGGTCCCATCCTGATTAAGGTGAAGCCCATCCCTTCGGAAGAACCCCCCCTTTCCCCAGAATGTTCCCCAGTTCCTAACAAATCCAAAATCCTCATCCTTGCACCATTGTCTCATCCACGCATTGAGACTCCGGAGCTCTGCCTGTCTTTTGGGTCCTGCACGTGAAACAGGAAGCATTTTGGAGAACGCTATCCTTTTTTGCACTGTGCAGGATCTTATATTCCTATATAATCAAGTAGATCCTCCGGTGCCCAGGCTAGTTCTTCAGGTCTAGCCTGTCCAGGGACGGTTCCCTTTGGAGATTCTTCTTTTCAGAATTTCCTCCTGGATATGGCAAGATCTCTTGCTATTCCTATCCCTGGCCATGATCCTACACAAGGCTCTGTTTCTACTGAGGAAAAGGAAAACATAATGCTTCCTTTACATCATTCTTTGCAGGATCTTCTTCTAAGAATGTGGGAAGCACCTTTAATAGTATCCTCACCTTCTAGAGCAACTGATCTTCTGTATCAGGTGCCCCCTTCTCCAGGGTTTCAAAAGACTCAACTTCCCCATCATTCCATTGTGGTGGAATCAGCAATGAGGAAGGTGAAAAGTAAGAAGAAGCACTCTTCTTACCCACCAGGTCGTGAGTCTAGGACACTAGATGCCTTTGGACGTCAAACCTTCCAGACATCCATGCTGTCAGCAAGGATTCTCTCATATATTTTTTATATGAGTCTATCTCTTCAGGAGGTCACAAAGAAATTATATCTTTTGACTCCTTTTCTTTCAGAGCCCAAGACTGCAGACTATTCCTTACTACTTAGTCATATGCAAAATATCTCTTTGTTTCTTGCTCGTGCTTCCCTAGACTCTTTTGAGTCTGTTAGCAGAACTTCTGCTATAGCCATAGGGGCACGACATAGAGCCTGGCTTCAAGCTTCAGACTTAAACAAATGGGCACAACAAAGACTGCGTAATACTCCTTGCTCTGGAGAAAATCTCTTCAATAAGGAGTCTTTACATCAAGTTGCTCAGTGGTCCACTGACTTCCCTGTTTCTGAAGGCTATCATAAGCCTTCTCCTTCCCCAGTAGGTAGGAAATGCCCTACCAAACCTTCTTTCCCTAGGAGGAGAAGGTTTTACTCTTCTCCTGCCCATCATACAGATGTTCCCAAGCAGGGGACACATCGCCCTGGTCTGAAGAATCCAAACTCTCGCCAGGCTAAACAAACCCAGCAACCATAAGGTTCTGGTTAATCTGTTTTCTGCCTCTTGGAGTTTACAACCTACAGTTGACTTATTCTCAGCAGACGTTTTTCACTGTTTTTCATTCAAAACTCTACACATGGATTCCTTTCCTCAGGACATCCAGTTGCTCCTAGGTATGCTGAACTGTCGGATATTCATGTCTATAGGTCACAGGTTTCTCCTCTTCTTCCTGCCAAGAAGAGAGGTTTAACAACTATCCCATGATAGTTTTCTGTACCAACATGAATTTTCTCCTTCCACAGACTTACCATATGGTAAGTCACCCTTCAGCTCCTGTTTCTCTACCCTCTTCTCCAGGTTTTCCCCTGTACGAGTGGTACCATACCACTGGAGGGCTTCTTAGCCTTTCTTTCCAGTCCAGTGTGGAGTTTTTTCTCTTGAGTAAACTCCCTCCTTTTGCCTGGGCAGCTTATCAGACAGGGACAGAAATTCCTCTCTTGTTCTGTCTGTTCTTTCTGTTTTACACAGAAAGATTCTCTCTGCTGTCTTATTCAGCAGCTGCCCATGGAGGAGTTCCAGTGATTGGACTACTGGTACTTTTCCACAAGTTTCCAGTCTTGTCCTGCACTACTTTCTGTCTAGCCTTACTAATGATTCCAAGACAGTGCTTACATCTTTCTTGGATATCCCTTATCACTTCAGGCTTCTCACACTATCTTCTATTCTTGCCGTCTCCAATTCCTTTGGGTTTGGCAGCATAGTTGCCAACAGCCACCTCTATCTCCCAATTCTCCTGCATAATGCTCTCTGCAATCCTACAGAGAAGCTTTCCACTATGGGCCCTTGCTAGAGAGCATGGGTTTTTTTCTCTAATGACTATCCTATATGGTTGGAAAAGGCTTCCTCAGTCATTTCCCATGACTGTAAGGGTTCTTCACACCCTTCTATCTCCTTTTAAAATAAAGGACATAAGCCTTCTCTACGTGAAAGTCTAAAGAGTTGTCCAATTCCTACAGGGAATATACTCTTTTTTTCCTTACAGCTTGTCCTTATAGTATCCTAATCCTTCATGGACAGCACATATTTAACTAAAAAACGCATGATCCCCTTTTTGTCCCTCAAGTGGGTCAACCTGGTTTCTCATCCTATGCGTTTTCTGTCCATTTACCATGCTAGAGTCCTACAGGACTCAGGACTTGCTGTTTACAGACTGATATTATCCTCTGTTTTTTCACGCAACCATCCTGGTTATTTCACTGGATAGCATTCCTGCACCATCATAACCAGGGGGAATAGATTCTCTATATATCTTCTCAAGTAGGTTCCACCTTCTTGTTATTGGATGAATCTTTCCTCTTCACATCTCCCATGTGAATGTTCTTATAGGCATATCTCTGTCTGCTTAATTGCAGACATTTATCTTTAGACCTATATATTCATATATGTATATATGTCTATATACATCTCTATAGATACATATGTCTGTCAGCTGCGTGTGCATATGTTATGCCCCTCTAGATCTCACTATCAACATATATATACCCATATATACACACACACACAAATAAATATATATATATATATATATATATATATATATATATATATATATATATATATATATGTATCTGTCGAGATGCTTCCTTATAGGTAGATATGTATTTACATACTTATCTCTCTGTCTATGCTCATAAAGGTTTTACCTTCCTATATGTTCCAGACAGTGGGCTTTGCACATGTTCATACTGTTCCACAGTATGTTTTGGGGTATTATGCACACAACCACTGCTGTGGTACTGACAGCTCCTACCATAACCGTAGGTTTAGGTATCCCTGAAGCTCCATGCTCCAATATCTTCCTACCTCTCACCAGTTAGGAAAGACATGGTGGATCTTCAGTAGATCTGAGGTTTCAACTCCTCAGACATCTGTCCCTTTGGGAATACGGGGTTTTTTCCCATACCCCTTCTTCCCTCAAGGACTAGCCCAGTTTGTCCAAATCGGTCAGTCTTCCTCTTTTGCTCCTAACTGCGAGTAACTCTGTAGCCAAAAGAGTTTTCAGCTTTTTCCATAAAGCTTCCCACTAAAGACCTACCGCTTTTGTACTACCCCAGTTAAATCCTGGGGTCACCTGTCACTTCGAGATTTTGACCTTCACCTTCACTTCAGTGAGGTCACCTTGGAGATTCCTCTACTGGATCCCCAGTAGACTCCATCAGCCTCTCTACTTCCTGCAATCCAGTAGGTGAGGTCCATATTGTGATTCTTCATTTCAGTATATTTCATGATAATTATCATACATACAAGGACTCCTTGCCTGTAGTCCTATCTTAGGTTAATTGTTTTCTACAGCTCCTCTCTTTTTCAACTCCTACCCTCCATCCTCAGGATGCCTGGCCATATGAGGTGTAGCATGTTTCAATCTCCAACATGCTAGAGCTCCAGGCATCTTAGCTTGGGAGTCCCCATATGTGAAGACTCATTCCTGCTTGTTCCTGGAGATAGCACAGTTACTTACCTGTAACAGGTGATCTCTGGGAACAGCAGGAATAAGTCTTCACAACCCACCCACCTCCCCTAGGAGTTGTATTTCTCTATCTATCTTTCCTTTCCTCTCTCTCTCTTTGTCTCAGCTATAGAACTCAACTGAGGAGAGACAGTTGGAAAGGCGGGAAGGCAGCACACAGGCGCTGAGGGATGCTCCCTAAAGCTTTCTGATTGGACGCTGGGGAGCGTTCCTGCGCAGGCTCCGTCGGTACTGACGTACCCATATGTGAAGACTTATTACTGCTGTTCCCAGAGATCACCTGTTACAGGTAAGTAACTGTGTTTTCCTCATCGTCCCTCCAGGCTAGTCCAGGGAATCCATGTACACTTTGGGTAGTTGCCATTCACCAGCAGCTGAGAACTGAGCATGTCAAGTTTCTGATAACCCAGTAGAAGAGCTCCCCCTCGAGCCTCCACCTCCAGTCTCAACAGCTGAAGAAGGAGCTCCCCTAGCCTTGGGTGTTAGTTCTGGTGTTCTAAGGCTTCAAGTGTCAGGATCCAGGTACTTAAGGTCTGGTATAGTTGCAGAGGAGCCTGCAGGCAGATTGAATGTTTTTTTGGAAGGGGGAAAAAAAAGGAAAAAGAGCAGCTTAAGGGGGCAGCCTGGGGAGGGGGGCAGAGCCTGCCTTTCCTACTTTGTTCTGGGTTAAACTACCTGGGAGCCCCAGGTCCCTTTCCCCCTCCTCTGCACAGGGACACCCGGTCTCCCTGTTGGCTACGGAGAGGGGGTTCCCGATTCACTCATGGTGCTGTGCGCCTTACTTGCTTTGGCAGTCTAGTGTTTCCATGGAATTTCTCAGTCGGTTGATCGGCAGTTTTGTATCTCGTTTCCCTGCTGTTTCTGGTTGGGGCCGTCTCTTCGCAAAAAAAAAAAAGGGAAAGAGCCTTGCATGCTGCCCCTCTCCGTGCATTGCGCTGTGTGTGGGAGCAGCCGCGGTGTCGCTACCTTCTATTTGTGCAGGCGCTGGGTGTCTGAGTCAGCAGCTGCATTGGCAGCTGTCTTTTTTTACAGCACGGCCATGGCTTCTGGGGCAGATAAGGATCGCAAAGTAGCATAGGAGGCTGAGGCTGAATTGGTGAGAACCGCGGCCGTTACAGATGTGGCAACTATTTCCCAGGAGGCACCATTTAAGCGCAGGAAGAAGAAAAAAGAGAAATCGGCCTCATTGAAGATTGCTTCTCCGACGAGGTGGTCTGCATCGGAGTTAGCAGAAGGATTTTTTTCTCTCACGATTTTATTCTCTCCCTCCACAGAACATACTGCCTGAAGAGGAGGCAGCCCCTGGAGGAGAGTTCTCCTGGCAAGTGTGCCCTTTTTGAGTCAGAGTGGCTGCAGTTGGGATCAGAGCTCTTGCTGCAGAATGCAGGGGATAAGGATAATGTGGGGGATACTGAGACTTGGTTGGCGCAACATTCCCCGCAGTCACAAATCTCGGAGGATCTGGGAGAAGGTCCCTCTGATCTCTGGGGGGAGCAGGCTACAGAAGTGGAAGAGATGCTTGGTCTCTCCGGAGAAGATCCCAATGTCTTCCACATGTTTCATAAGGAGGAGTTGACAGCGCTTATTGCTCATTCCTTAACAGTGCTTAATATTGTTCCCACTCCCTTAGCAAAAGAGCCCTTGGAGGATCCACTCTTGCAGGGATTCAAGGGGGCTCAAATGTGTTTTCCGGTACACAGGGTTATTAGGAAGATGATTGACATGGAGTAGGAGTTTCCAGAAGCCACTCTGCGAGGTAGCTGGGCCTTAGGGAAGCTTTATCCTATCCCACAAGAGGACAAGGACCTCTTCAGGATGCCCAGAGTAGATGCCTTGGTGACAGCAGTCACCAAGAAAACCACCATTCCAGTAGAGGGTGGAGCGGCTCTTAAAGGCTTGGAAGACTAGAGGTTGGAGTCGCTGCTTAAGCAGGCTTATGACTCCAGTGCGTTGGCTCTCCAGATGGCCATTTGCGGGGCCTACGATTCCCAAGCCTCCATCCGGTGGATTCAGGTATGGTGCTGGGAGAGCCAATAGCAGAGGAAGGATGCAGGCTGGAGTTGGCAGCTGCCTACCTGGCAGATGCCTTTTACAATCTCGTGAGGGTAGCCTCTAAGACCATAGATTCAGTTGTCACGGCTCGGCATTTTCTTTGGCTCAGAAATTGGGCAGTGGATGCCTCCTCCAAGTCAAGATTGGGGAGTCATCAGAGAAAATAGTAAAGAACTTGGAGGACGGTAAAGGGGGCTGATTGCCAGAAGATATGCCTAAGGTGACAGACAGGGGCTCCACAGTGGGGTCAGGCTAAAGACATCTGGCACTTTAGGAGTGCAAGCTTCTCGCCCTATCAGAGGCAGGTTTGCTTCTTGAGGTTTCTGCTTTCAGGGTTCCAGGGGGTTTGGGCGGGGTTTCTATTCTGCCTCCCTCGAACAGAACAAAAAAAACGCAATGAAGCCAAGCAGTCCCAGGCAGTGGTGCCTGTAGGGGGTTGGCTACAGCAGTTTTATGCTGCCTGGATTTCCCTCACAACCGACCAGTGGGTCTCTGAGATAATTTGGGAAGAGTATGCTCTCGAATTGCAAGACCAAGAAGCCTTTATTCGTTCTCCTTGCAAGGCGCCTGGGAAAGTCGAGGCGATTCAGAAAACCCTTGACCGTCTGCTGCAGCTGGGGGTGGTGCTGCGAGTGCCTCCAGACCAGTGCTGCTTAGGTTGATATTCCATCTATTTTGTGGTTCCCAAGAAGTAGGGGACTTCTTCCCTATCTTGGACATCAAGTACGTGAATCGGTCATTGTGCGTTCCACATTTTTGGATGGAAAACTTACAATCCATCATACTGGCATTGCAGCAGGGGGAATTCCTCACGACCTTATCTTTATCTTTCTTTATTTGTTATTTAATATACCGCCCACATGCAAGTATCAGAGTGGTTTACAATCAAAATTATATGCTGCTGAGGAAAGGAAACAGAACGCCAACAGATAAAAAAGGGACAGAACAAAACTGGTAAGCAAAAGAAGGAAAGAGTTAGCACAAAAGGGAATATTATCATTGTCGGGGGTGAGACAAGGGGGGGAGGAGGGAGGAGAGAGATCTAAAGCTATGCAGAAAAAAATCTCACGGTGGCTAACTTACATATTCCCATCAGGCCCAAACACCAGCAATACCTGAGGTTTGCACTTCTGATGGGTCACTTTCAGTTTCAGGCCTTGCCCTTTGGGCTAGCCACAGCCCCGCGGACCTTCACCAAGGTAATGGTCATGGTGGCAGCGGCGGCCCTACATCAAGAGGTGTACTGGTACACCTGTATCTAGACGATTGAGTCATCAGGGTGAAATCTGAAGAGGGATCCTTTGAGGCGATGGCGAGGGTACTCAAGCTGTTGTGGGGCTTAGGCTGGGTAGTCAATCCTGCCAAAAGTCAGCTGGAGCCGCTTCAGCGCCTGGTTTACTTGGGTGCTCAGTTCGACACAGCAGCAGGCACTGTCTCCCTACCGGAGGAACACATTCTCAGGATACAGCAACAAGTGGTCAGATTTTTGAGCAGGCCAGTTTAAAGAGCATGGTATCTGCAACTATTGGGGTCTGTGGCGCCGACTTTGGACTTAGTCCCATGGGCCCGAGCCCACATGCGCCCGCTGCAGCATGCATTGCTGTCCCGCTGGGCTCCGCAGTCGCAATCGATGTGCGCACAGCTGGAATGTCTGGAGGAGGTGAGGTGCAGCTTACAGTGGTGGCTCCAGACTGGCATTCTAGTGGCAGGAGTGCCATTGGAGGCGCCAGTTTGGACGCTGGTGATGACGGATGCCACACTCTCAGGCTGGGGAGCCCACTGCGACTCCCAAATAATGCAGGGTCGGTGGTCAGCTGAAGAGAGTTGTGGTCAATCAACTGCTTGGAGATGAGGGCGGTCTTTCTCGCTCTGCAGCACTTTCATCCCTGGATTGCGCAAAAGGCGCTGCAAACCTTTTTTGGACAACACAACCATGGTGGCGTATATCAATCGGCAGGGCAGAATGGGCAGTTCCACACTCTTGCAGGAGAGTTTGGCAATCCTAGCCTGGGCGGAGCGGAACTTGGTGGCCCTGTCTGCATCGCATGTGGCAGGCAAAGAGAACATCCAGGCGGATTTTCTCAACCAGCACCATGTGGATCTGGGCAAGTGGGAGCGCCATCTGGCGGTGTTCGGGGATCTCACAAAACGTTGGGGTCAACCGGTCATGGATCTCATGGCTTTGCAGGTGAACATGAAGGCAAGCAGGTTCTTCAGCAGGCGCAGGGAACCCATGTCTGAAGGACTGGACGCGCTGGTGCAGCCATGGCCGTCAGAAGGCTTGCGCTACATTTCTTTTTTTTTTTCTCTCAGTGGCCTCTCATAGGACGGTTTCTACGGAGGATAGAGCAACATTATGGGACAGTGATCCTGATCCAGATTGGCCGAGAAGGCCCTGGTACGTGGACCTGCAGAGACTACTGATCTCGCCTCCCTGGCGGCTTCCCGACAGAAGCAATCTCCCGATCCAGGGTCTGGTCCTGATGCCTTAAGTTGCTCAATTTTCACTTAACGGCATGGCTTTTGAAAAGGGTGCATTTGAGACGGGCAGAGCTTCGCACCCACCGTCATAATGACGTTGCTACAGGCCAGGAAGTGCTCAACCACCTTGGCATATGTGCGTGTGTGGAGGATTTTTGAAGGCTGGTGTAGAAATCAAAGCCTCCAAACGTTTTGTTGCCAGCTGCCGGACATTCTGCTTTTTCTGCAGCATGACCTGGAAAGAGGGCTGGTACATATCTCCCTCAGAGTTCAAGTGGCAGCACTGGCCTTTTTACAGAGGGCGGATCCAGGGACGTTCCCTGGCAGTGCACCCAGATGCGGCGTGCTTCTTGTGGGCGGTGCAACAGCTGAAACCCCCGGGAGGGCAATGGTTCCACCTTGGGACCTCAATTTGGTGTTCTCCGGACTGGCGAACGCACCTTTTGAGTCGATAGGAAAGGCTTCTCTCAAGGACCTCACCCTGAAAGTGGTATTTTTAGTAGCAATTTGCTCAGCACGCAGGGTCTTGGAGATTTAAGCTCTGTCCTGTAGAGAGCCCTTTCTGCGTTTTTCTAGAGAGAAGATGGTCTTGTGCACAGTTCCTTCCTTTCTACCTAAAGTAGTGTCTCGTTTTCATATGAAGCAAACTCATTTTGCTGTCGTTCCCAGAATTAGGTGACTCGGAGAAGTAGATCTGCAAAGGGTCCTGCTGAAATATCTGCAGAAGACAGAGACCCTGCACAAGTCGGACAGATTGTTTATCTTGTTCGCAGGTCCTTGGGCAGGGGAAGCAGCTTCCAAAGCCATGATTGCCTGTTGGGTGAAGCGTACAATTGCGGAGGTGTATGAGCGCAATGGTCGGGCTCTGCTGGTGAGGCTTAGAGCACATTCTATGTGGTCTCAGGCGACATGCTGGGCGGAGGCGGGGTTGGTTCCCCCAGTGAAAATCTGCAAGGCAGCAGCTTGGTCATCACTGCATACATTCACTAAGCATTATCGCCTAAATGTGCAGGTGAGAGAGGATGTGAGCTTCAGTTCGGTGGTTCTTAGGATTGGTCTCAAAGGTCCTGCCTCGGTTTAGTCACTGCTTTTGTACATCCCAAGAATACATGGATTCTCTGGATTGGCCTGGAGGGACGATGAGGAAGGAGAAATTAGACCTTACCTGCTAATTCTTTCCTGGAGTCCCTCCAGGCCAGTCCAGGGTCCACCCTTCCAGAGACCAGAATTTTCAGAATGAGCTGCAATTAAGAGGTACAGCACGACACAATAGAGGGATCCGTTCAGAGGTGTGCAGGCACCCTGTCTGGCTCGCTTCCTGTGAGGTTTGGCTCAGTGCAACTATCCAAAAAAAAAAAAAAAGAGAAGATGAGAGCAGGGCAGCCCCCTGCAGGATTGTACATAGTTGTGGTTAGTAGTTTCATTAGGATAGATTTAGACTGCTTGGTTATTTGGAGACTGGAGGTGGAGGCTCGAGGGGGGAGCTCTTCTACTTGGTTATCAGAAACCTGACATGCTCAGTTCTCAGCTGCTGGAGAATGGTGTCTACCCAAAACATACATGCCTTCCCTGGACTGGCCTGGAGGGACTCCAGGAAAGACAATTAGCAGTTAAGGTCTAATTTCTCCTCCAGGAACAAGCAGGAGGTCAGTCCTCACATATGGGTGACATCTGCGCCGACGGAGCTTTCGAAGAAAGCCTTTGGGAGATGCACCATGCATGTGTGGTCCCCTTCCCACCAAAAGGTGCCATCTTGCCTCAGTCTCCTTTTTTCCGTGGAGCCCTTCAGACGTCTGTCCAGTTTCCCCTGGAAAAAGTGTGGGTGTTTTTTCCTGTTTTTGTCTGGTACGTGTACCAGTTCCTTTCTTGACCGCGAGCTAGCTCGTGATGCGCTGCAGGTCCTCCGAGAGGAAATACCCCGAGATGGAATGCAAGAAGTCAAAATCTTCGAAGATCATCTCAGAGGACGGATCCGGGAAGAAGGGAAAATCCCATTCCAGGCCCCGTGGTCCCTGATGAGAGTCCAAGGGGTCGGAGTGGGAGAAGCCCCACAAGCTGCCCTGGAAGGAGTCATCTATATCAGGCGACCGGCCTCAGACACCCAAGGCCATCCTTGTCAAGGACTCCTCCCCCTTACAGAACAGACGCCATGGAGATCAGGATGGCGGCCTTAGAGAGTAGTATATCTGCCCTTGTGGCCATGCAGCAGGCGTTTATTTCCGGTTCCTCCGGTTCATCTGTCCCGACAACAGGACCCTCAGCATTGAGGGTTTCCCCAGACATCGAGCCGATCCTCAAGTGCCACCAGCCTCGAGAGACCCATAGACACCGGATGAGGTCCCGATCCCGTTCCTCAGGATACCGGTACTCTCCAGCAAGTGCACGAGGCTTGGACCACGGGTCCTCCAGAGGTCACAGGCCTTCAGACTCGGGCCTCAACAATGGGGCCTCAGACTTGTTCTCAGATTTCAAGTCTGAATGGGAAACTGAGGACGAGGACTCCCTGGACACTTGGTGACACCGAGACGTGCCTTCAGACCAGTCTCCCCTGGTGTCCCGGTGCCATTCCCCACCTGAGGACTTCGCCTTCCTCGACTTTGTGCAGGACATAGCTAAGGTGTTCGCCTTAGAGGCCAAAGAGGATCTCTGCATGAAGGAACTGGAGATTCTCCCATACAAGGCCCCCCCCCCCCCCAGGAAGCCCTTATGGTGCCAGTGTGACGGCATCACTGATACTGATAGCTCCACAGTAGTCTAGGCAACCTTGGTTCCCACTGATTCTCCACCTGTCAACAGCATTGCTAATTTTCCTGGCCATGCCCCAGGACTGCTATCTCATGAGAAGGGCGCTCTCCTGCACCCATCTTGGGGACCCTGTCACTTACGGCTTGGCTGCTGAAAGGGTAGCCCTGACTCCCTTCAATCTCCCACAAGACATCCAGAAGTAGGGCGTATGCCATCAAGTGGTGTCTCTTCTCAGTCTGGTGCACCGAGAAGCAGGCAAACCTGTTCTCCTGCTTGGTTCAGATGGTACTCCAGTACCTACTCCACCTGTCACAGGTTAGACTAAAGTCCAGCTCAGAGTGCACATGTGCGCTATCCCAGTCCATCACCATGCTGTTCAGAGAAAACCTCTCTCGGCTCAACCCCTTGTATCACAGTTTCTGAGGGGCCTTATGCTATCCAAACCCTTCATCTGCCTACCAGCGGTGGAATGGGATCTCAACATGGTGCTATCGCAGCTTACTAAGCTGCCGTTTGAGCCCCTGGCTACCTGCCACTTGAAGTACCTCTCCTCGAAGGTTCTCTTTCTTGTAACACTCGCATCAGCTTGCAGGGTCAGCGAGTTCCAGGCTCTGATGGCAGAGCCCCTCCCTACACGAGGTTCTACAAGAACAGGGTGGTGCTCTGCACACACCCCAAGTTTCTGCCGCAGGTGCTGTACATTCCATCTCAATCAGGAGGTGGTGCTCCCCACCTTCTTTCCGAGGCTTCGCACCAGCAAGGCGGAGACCGTCCTCCATACTTTGGATTGTAAAAGGGCCCTGTCCTTATACCTGCAACAGACTCAGGGCCACCGCAAAGCACTTCAACTTTTCGTCTCCTATGACCCCAGTTGAATGGGGCTGCCAGTGACTAAGCAAACTCTGTCCACTTGGGTGACGGACTGCATTGCCCTCGCCTGTGAGCTGAATTTGATCTCATTAGACCAGCGGGTCATGGTACACCGCATCAGGGCCATGGCTACTTCATGGTAAATCTGCGTGTTCTACCTGTGACAGAAATCTGCCGGGCACCTACCCAGTCTTCGGTCCATACCTTTGCAGCTCACAACTGCCTGGAGAGGAGTCCCAATGGGGCAGCGCCCTTGGCCAGGCCGTACTCCGTAATCTCTTCAGGGTGTAGGCAACTCCTGCCCGCTGACCCTTCTGTGTTCAGGCTACCGGAGTGCTTTTTCTCTGCCAGACACCTGGGTCTTATGAGAGTATCTCCTTTGGGACTTAACTTCTGCACACATGGCTCACTTCTTTGGCTGCCGTGGCATTTTGTACAGGTTCTGTGGCGTGACTTTGTGCTTGTTCCTGGAGAAAGCATAGTTACTCACCTATAACAGGTGTTCTCCGGGGACAGGAATCAGTCCTCACAACTCTCCCTCCTCCCCTTGGAGTTGCTTCTTTACCACATTTTAATTTTTGCCATCTTAGGTATGTCAAAGAATGAGGCAAGATGGCACCCTTGGGCAGCAATGGGACCATGCATGTGTGGTGCATCTCCCAAAGCTTTGAAAGCTGGGGAGATGCTTCCGTACGGGGCTCCTTCTGTGCCGATGTTGCCCATATGTGAGGACTGATTCCTGCTGTCCCTGGAGAACGCTTATTATAGGTAACTACACTGAATCAGATTTAATTCTGGTTGGTAAAGAGAAAGGTGAAAGAAGGGCTCTTATGATATGCCCTCATAACTCTTATGTTTGTGGGCAGGAACAGGGATTTTAGAAGCTTTTAATTTTTTTTCTTTTTCCTTTTTTAAAGATGTGGAGCTTGGATTTTGTTTTTCAAATACACAACATTCTGCTGAAAGGAATTAGCTGTAAAAACAACCTCCTTTTACTGCTGCAGTTTGGAAAGCCAGGCGCCACATTCCTAAACCTCTCCCTGTAAGCTCTCTTGCCATCCCAGCAGAAATTCCTGAGTCTTTTTTTTTTTTCAGCTGCCATCCTAACCTGTGAAAAAGAATAGGGGGACTGTATCTCATATGTGAGTCAGCTTACAGACTGATGCAGAAACCGTGCACTAGAGTCTAGTGCTTAAAGCTCTAGCACAGGGTTTTGTAGCCCAATGTTAACACTGAGTCTTGGCACTGGAATGCAATATGCAAATTACCCAGTGCGCAAAAGGTCTGCATTAAACTGGGAGACAGCCAAACACATGCACACAGAAGTCTGTGCAAGTTTGGCATGTTGTCCCGGAGTAATGGCGTAATCTGAGGTGAACAAGGATGCAACACAGGAGAGGATCACTCTGCCATATAAGGCATTTTTTGCCTTATGTGGCAGGCTAACCCCACCTGGTGTATTCCAGGATGCACAGGACCAGGCACTGCTATTTTTCAAAATAGCAGCACAGGGTGTGGGAGCATGTGCGCAATGCTCCTGCCCCAGATTAAATGTATTGGGATGGGTGTGGAGGGGTTCCGGGCCACCAGGGATTTTATTTTGGTTGGGGGGAGGGTTTAGGTCCGCTGGTCCACTAGGCATTTTTTTTTGTTTGGGTGGGAGGTCACCAGCAATTGTTTTACTGGGTGGGTGGGGGGGGGATTGCGGCTACTGGGAATTTTTTTTGTTTGGGTGACAAGGGGATCGGGCCACTGGGAATTTAGTTTCTGTTGGAGGGTCGGTATACAGGGGTGGGGGGGACACTGGCCCCCTGAGAGTATGCCAGTTGGAGTTCAGGGCTTTCCCTAATGCCTGGATCATCTGAGGTGGTGTCAAACATCACCTGAGATGATACTTTTGCTCCCAGCTGGATCCTTTATACTTGCCCGAAGCTGACATGAAGAACCAGTGTTGTTTTTTTTGTTTTGTTTTGTTTTGTTTTTTGAGTAAAAACCTCCTATGTTTCAGCGCAGTTTTTTACATCGGGCGCAATTGCATTCAAATCGCTACATAAGTAATGTGTTTGCCAAGTGTGGTTCAATTTAGTGTGGTGGTGGTTTTGGTGTTTTTCCAGTGCTAGTTTGCTTTCTGCATCAGAGAGCAAGCCTAGTGCAGAAAAATGCTGACTAAGCTTTTCTGCATCAGCCCATTAGAGTGAAGGATAAACTCATCCCAGCTATAAAAGCCAATATTTGGTTAGCCCCTTTTTCATTATCTTCAGCTTCCATCTCATTAAAGGAAAGGTATATTTGCTTATTGTCCCTGCCTAGCATGCTTCAAAACCTTGCTCATTTTGTTCAACTCTGCCACAACCCAATTGTTCCAAAACCTCATTTGTGAGTGGCTCTCTATTAATTTATTATGTAAATATCATCCTGTATATTCTCAGCGGTACACCCTATCCAGCCTGTATATCCCTGGGTAATTATTAACTATAAGGTTTGTAAGGCAAAATCTCCAGGAACAAGCAGGAATGAGTCTTCACATATGGGTATCGTCGGTACTGACGGAGCCTGCGCGGGAACACTCCCCAGCGTCCAGTAAGAAAGCTTTTGGGAGCATCCCACAGCGCCTGCACGCTGCCTTCCCGCCTTTCCTAACTGCCTCTCTCCAGTTCTTCTTTTCCGCGGAGTCAGCAGGTCGTGTTTCCTGTCACCGCTGAAGAATTTCTTATTTTCTTTTATTTTTCTTTAGTCGTGTGTCTGCCTTCTCGATTCCGCACCAGTACCACCGGTCCTTTTCTTTCTTTAAAAAAAAAAAAAAAAACTTCTACTCTTTTCAGTGCATTTTTCTTCTGGGGCCTTAGGCATACAGATATATTTTTCCCTCATGGAAAAACCCGCCTCTGGGTTTAAAAAATGCACAAAGTGCAGCAGCACTATTTCTGTCACTGACACCCATGACTGGTGTCTAAAATGTTTAGGTCCTGACCACTCCATTGCAGATTGTGAGTCCTGTTCCATGATGTCTAAAAGAGGGTTACAGAATCGAGCAGCTAAGCTCAGTACCCTGTTTCCCTCCGATGCAGCTTCTGTAGCATTGACGTCTTCCAGGGCTGCTTCTTCATCCCATGGATCTCAGGTAACCAAACTTAAATCTGGCCGGTCCTCAAAGAGTTCATCTCCCTCTAAGTATCGAGATGCCCCCGGGCTTACTCTTGAGGATACCACACCGGCAAAATTACCCCGGCGGGAGGCTCCAGCTTCCAAAGCACTACCTATGGGGTCACAGGTTGACATCGATGGCTCGGGCTCGACCGATCACCTGTTACAATGTTCTGGGGTACCGGCAGTTTCTACCGGTACCGACATCCAGACATTGGTGGCGTCAATGGATCAGAATATTCTGACCATGCAGCGTGCCATCACGGCATTCATTCAAGCTGCGATGCCTACGGTACCGCAACAAACCCCGTTGTCGGTACCTGTACCGATTCCGGTACCGGACCTGATATCGGTCCCGATACCAGTACCGCTTGCATCGACATCAGCATCGACCGCAGCTGTACGCTATCCAGTGATGCCCATCAGTACCGACCCGGTACCGATTACTCCCGATGTCGATACCTCCCGGTACGCGTATCGGGCTCTACGAGAGCATCCAGATAGTCGATACTTCGATTCCTCTGAAGACTCTGATTCTTCAGAGGCCTCAATTGAAGTATCGGGCATCCTTCCTCAGGAACCCTCTTCTCCAAAAAGGAGAATGTCTCCTCCTAAAGACTTGTCTTTTCAGGACTTCACTAGGGAGGTAGCCAAAGGCCTGTCCATCTCAGTGACCTCTGAGACTGAACCTAGAGCCAAAAAATTGGATATCCTACAGTATCCTAAGGCTCCTAAAGAGGCAGCCACCTTGCCAATACATGAGATTCTTTATGATCACATGCTGGGCATATGGGAGACTCCTCTTTCCACCTCCCCTCATTCCAGAAGGTTGGACACCATGTATCGTGTTCCTCGTCCTGGGTTTCATAAGACTCAGCTTCCTCACCACTCTATTGTGGTAGAGTCTGCTATGAAAAAGATCAAAAGTACAAAAAGGCACTCCTCTGCTCCTCCAGGAAGAGAATGCAGAACTCTAAATGCCTTTGGCAGGAAAATCTTCCAGGCCAGTATGCTTGTAGCCAGAATCACCTCCTATAGTCTCTATATGGGGATGTTTCTAAAAGAAGTTACAGATCATCTGCAAACCTTATCTCCTTTTATGTCAGAAGATAAGAGAGAAGAATACATCACCTGGCTTAAACATGCAGAGGATGTATCCAAGTTTTCCAACCGTGCAGCCTTTGACTCTTTTGAGGGGGCCAGTAGAGCCTCAGCTATTGCCATAGGTGCACGCAGAGTTGCTTGGTTGCATGCCTCTGATTTTATTTATTTATTTATTTATAGCTCTTTTATACCGCACTCTTTCTCATCAGCGCGGTTTACATTAAAACAGGAATACTCATTGCAAGCAACAGGCTGTGGTGAGTTTACATATAACAGGAGAGTTCAACTGGGATTATAACTTTGGGAAACTTTGTACATATTTGTAAAAAACCTATATACAAAGAACATAATTTCTTATTAACATCTTGAGTAAATAGGGTATTTACAATTTTACTGTGAGTGTTAGGGGGTTGGTGATGCGCTTTGGAAATGGAGAATGAAGAGGTGGTGCTTTATGGCTTTTCTGAATTGCTTGAGGTCAGTAATTGTTCTAATGTTGAGAGGTAGGTTGTTCCAACATCTGGGTGCGTAGTACGCGAAAGCCCTGTCTGTTGTTGAACGTTTGCATTTTGTGGCCTCAGATGGTGTAACTAGGGTATTTGCCGCTGCTGACCTCCTGGATCTGATGTTGGGAGAGTGATGGAGGAGTTTTGAGATTGATGAGGGGGCTATAGTATTTATCGCTTTAAAGGTCATGAGAAGGGCTTTATATGTTGTTCTGCAGTTTATGGGGAGCCAGTGAAGCTCCTTTAGGATGGGTGTTATATGATCGCTCTTTGAAGCACCGTATAGGACACGGGCTGCAGCGTTCATAGCCAGTTGTAATGTATTTAGGGTGTTTTTTGGGAGACCATGGAGTATTATGTTCGCATAGTCGAAGTGGGGTGTGACTATGGTTTGGAATATAGTTCTGAAGCTGTCTGGGTCAAGCATATTTTTCAGGTGGCGCAGGGTCCTTATCTTGAAATAAATGGTTTTCACCGTGCGGTTGATATGTTCTTTGAAGTCCAGTCGATGGTCCAGTATTACTCCAAGGTATTTTATGGAGGGCTTGATTGGGAGGTCTGCGTCTCGTACTTTTAGGGTCTCAGGTGGTGAGAATTCTCTGTTTTTCGTGACGATCAGTACCTCAGTTTTTTTGTAATTTATTCGCATATTCTGGGATAGGAGCCAGTCTGCTATTGCATTAAAGCAATCTACTAGTGTTGTGTAATCTGGGAGCTTGACATTGATTGGTGTGAATATTAGTACATCGTCTGCATAGATCAGCGAGGATATGCCAAAGGAGCGAGTGATCTCGCATAGAGGCTGCATGTAAATGTTAAATAGTAGCGCTGACAGCGATGAGCCCTGAGGTACTCCTTGTTTTAACTGGAAAGGTTCTGAGGTACCAGCAACGGTCATGACGTGTTGCAAGCGATCTTCCAGGTATGATTTGCACCATTCCCATGCCAGCCCGTGGATTCCCTTGTCATATAGACGTGTTAGTAGTATTTCATGGTCCACAGAGTCAAATGCTGCAGATATGTCGAGGAATATTAGTGCAAAGCCCTTTTTGATGTTGTCCAACCCGCTGATGAGTGTGTTGGTTAATTTGGTCAGCAGTGTCTCTACTCCGTGGGCTTCCCTGAATCCGTGCTGACAGGGGTCAAGCGGTAAGAAGGTGTCTATGTGTTGGATCTGATTGTTGGTTACTTTCTCAATTATTTTGGATAGTAGCGGTATACTAGATATCGGGCGGTATGAATCTTCTCTTGTTGGGTCTAGATGATTGTTCTTTAGTAGCGGTCTTATGGAGGTCTGCTTTAGGGCCGATGGGAAGATGCCTGTTGAGAAGGACATCTTTATTATTTCTGCTATGACTGGACTAAAGTCGGATCGCATAGCTCTTATCCAGTGTGCTGGGCAAGGGTCGTTAGGTGCTGTGGTGGTATTCATTTTGATGATGATGTCTTCAATGCATTTTGCTGAAGGCGATGAGAGTTGAAGGAGTGGGAGATTTCGAGCTTGTTGCTGGGGGGGACTTGGGGATGAAGAAATTGTTGTTCTGATAGCTTTAGATTGTATAAAGTTGGCATACTTCTGAGGGTGTATGGGTTCCTGTTGAGGTGGTGACGGTTCTGTAGTTAGTGACTTTACAAATTTGTAATCCTGGGTACAGGATGGTCTAGGTAACTTTCCCTGTACAGGCGAAAACCTGTTTGGCAAAGATTGTCAAGCAAAGGCCAACCAAATGGATGCTAAAAACTCTGCTTTAGATAGACTTTCAAAGTCGTCTACTGCTCCTTTTAAAAAGAGGTTGTTCAAAAAGGGATCTTTCCCAAAGAAAGGGAAATTTTCTTCTTATGGTCAGGCCTCTTCTCAAGGTCGTTTTGCTACAAAGAGACAGCAACAACCAAAACAGGCCAAAACCCAGGCTGCGAGGACTGCTACGGCCCAACAGCCTCAGCCTCCTCAGGGCCTTTGACTTTCCACTAGAGAACTTAGCCTTTCTGGCTCTAGAACATCCAGAGCCTCTCACCATCCCAGGAAGGTTAGCTCACTTTGCTCCCAGATGGGAACAAATCACAGCAGAGCAGTGGACCCTCTCCATCATAAAGTAAGGGTACAAACTTCATTTCTTAAACCTTCCTCCTTATACCATGGTGAAACAGTTCAATTCTCCAACATCTCTCCTCAACCTTCTAGGTCAAGAGATTGCTACCCTTCTTGCCCAGGGGGCAATAGAAGAAGTACCCCTTCTTCAACAGGGCTCAGGGTTCTACTCCCCCTATTTTCTCATTCCAAAGAAAACAGGGGGCTACAGACCCATATTAGATCTCAGAGAATTGAACAAGTTTCTATGCAAGGAGAAATTCAAGATGACTTCTCTCGGAACTCTTCTTCCATACCTCCAGAGTCAGGACTGGCTTTGTTCTCTAGATCTCAAGGATGCGTACACCCATGTTCTCATCCATCCAACACACAGAAGATTCCTTTGATTCCTTTACCAAGGAAAGCACTACCAATACAAAGTGCTTCCTTTCGGTCTGGCCTCTGCTCCAAGAGTGTTCACAAAATGCATGGCAGTAGTAGCTCTCTAGGAATATTCGTATTCCCATATCTGGACAACTGGCTCATTCGAGCTCCATCCCAGTCAGAGGCCCAGACTTCCCTGACCTGCACAAGGCGTGTTCTTCAGTATCTGGGACTGGTAATCAACATTCCAAAATCCCATCTCACTCCTACTCAGTCTCTAGAGTTCATAGGGGCCTTACTGGATACCACAACTGCAAGGGCCTATCTTCCCCAGGCCCGTTGCCTACACTTGGTGCAGTTAGCCTCCCAGATTCAGTTAAAATCCCATTTTTCTCCAGGACCAAGCAGGAAGTCAGTCCTCACTTATGGGTGACGTCGGTGCCGACGGAGCCCTCGCGGAGCAATTTTCCCCAGCTTTCGCAGAAAGCCTTTGGGAATTGCAGCGCGCATGTGCAGTCCCCTTCCCACCCAGGGATGCCATCTTGCTCAGTCTTCTTTTTTTCCGCGGAGCCCTACAGACGTAGTTTGTTACCGCTGCTGAAAAAGTTGATTTCTTTAGTTTGATTTCTCGTTAAATTTTTTCTCGATTCGTGTATCCTCTTCCCGCCGGGCTTTTGAGCCCGTTCACATTTTTTTGTTTTTTTTTTGTTTTATTCCAACTGGCGTTCCCGCCACTTTTTCCTTCTTCCCTGGCAGCGCGTTCTTTCGACCTTGCAGGGGTCCTTTTTCCCCCGATGGCTGCCAGCGGGTTTAAAAAGTGTGATCGTTGTGTCAGACTCATGTCTCTTACTGACACGCATGACTGCTGCCTCTTCTGCCTGGGGGCCGAGCAGGACCCTATGAGTTGCGGCCCGTGCAGCAGGATGTCCTCGAAGGCCCTGAGGAGTCGGCAGTCGCAAAGGGATTGTATCTTCTCTGACTCCGCGCGGACCTCGTCAGAGGCCTCGACGTCTCGTGGCTCCGGCTCAGACCATCGTCGGAGTTCTGAACGGGGCTCCCCCGGCCAGGAACACCGGCGGGAGAAGAGGCCCGTGAGGGTGGAGCCGGACGGCAATCCTGGTTCCTCGAGGGCCAGGTCGCTCAGCCCGGCCCGACTCCCTGGGCCCTCGGAGGGGGAGAGGCCTTCGAAGCTTCCTCGTCTCGAAGTGGAGACTCCTGGACACGTGAGTGATATAGTCCTCCTGGACTCCCCCACGGATGAACCGACATCGGGCCCGACACCATCGGGGCCCGAGTCGGCGGATGCTGGGTCTTCTGAGCTTGGTCTCAGACTGACGACCTTGGAGCGCAGTATCTCTGCCTTCATGGACCAGCAGCGGGCATTGATCACCGGCCTCGCCAGTGCATCTGCCCCGACCACTGGGACGTCGACGCCCAAGTCGACCCCGGAGGCCGAGTCGATCCTCGAGTCCATACGAGCTCGAGTCGATCCCGCGGATCCGGAGGAGGAACCCCGAGCCGAAGAGCTCGAGGCCCTTCAATATGACTCCCCCCCTAGGGAAGCCTTTACTGTACCGGTTCCCCCGATGCTGGAGCGGCTTCTCTTCCGCATGTGGGAAAGCCCGGCCTCGACGCCGGTGTTGAGCAAGTGGGTCGATTCCATGTATCAAGTCCGCAAGAGCCCCGGGTTACAGAAGGCGCAACTACCGCACCACTCCATGGTGGTGGAATCGGCCATGCATCGACTTAAAAGTCAAAAGATGCACTCCTCGGTGCCTCCGGGTAAGGAGGCCCGGAATCTGGATGCCCTCAGTAGGAAGTGCTTCCAGGGCTCTATGCTTGCTTGTCGGGTCCAGACATATCAGTTGTATATGGGTATGTATCTCCGCGACCTGGCGAAAGAAATGGCGGGTTTTTCCGCCGGTCTCTCCGAGGAACCCTTGCAGCGGTTCCAAGCCCTGTCCACAGGGATTCGAGAGTGTTCGAAATTCATTTCTCGAGCGGCCTATGATGGCTTCGAAGCATCGGCTCGAGTAGCCGGAGCTGGCATCGGGGCTCGCCGCCAAGCTTGGCTTCAGTCCTCCGACCTCGAGCTGTGGATGCAGGACAAGTTGGTCGATGTCCCTTGCAGAGGGGAAAACCTCTTCGGCAAGCCCATGGCCAACAAGGCGGCGGAGCTCGAGTCAGAGACTCTCACCAGGACTCGCCTTTCCAGAAAAACCTCTGCTCCTCCTCAGAGGAAGAAGGGCTCGGGAAAAAAGCCTTTTACCCGAGGAAGGTGTTCGCTTATAAGCAGCACCACCCACACTATCAGGCCTCGACAACCCCTCATCAGGGGCAGCAGCCTAAGGGGCAGGGTAACGGATCCCGGAGGCAGAAAGCCCCCAAGCCCACCACGCAGGCCCCGGCCCAGCAGGGTGGTGGTTTTTGACTATGCCAGCATAGCCTCTCCCCCCCAGGGGCCCTCGCTCAGCACGGGGGGCCGACTGACCCACTTTGCTCACAGGTGGTCAGCGTAACATCCGATGCCTGGGTGTTGCGGGTGGTTCAAAAGGGCTACCTCCTACATTTTCACCAGGTGCCCCCCTACTTCCTGGGGGAGCCTCCCAGACCCCCGCTGCACAAGGACGTACTCCTTCAGGAGCTGCAAAGTCTGCTTCAGGAACGGGCGGTGGAGCCAGTGCCCCTGCATCTGTGCGGTCACGATTTCTACTCGAGGTACTTCCTGGTGCCAAAGAGAACAGGAGGCCTCAGACCCATTCTGGACTTACGCAACCTCAACAAGTTCCTGCAGCGGGAAAAGTTCAAGATGCTTACCCTTGGAACCCTACTGCCCTACCTCCAGCAGGGAGATTGGCTATGCTCCTTGGATCTAAAGGATGCTTATACCCACATCCTTATTCACCCGGACCACCGACAATACCTAAGGTTTGTGGTGGCAGGGAACCATTATCAGTACCGAGTACTGCCCTTTGGCCTATCCTCCGCTCCCAGGGTGTTCACGAAGTGCCTGGCAGTGGTGGCAGCCTTCCTAAGGCTTCAAGGCCTCTTCGTCTTCCCATACCTGGACGACTGGCTCATCCGAGCATCGTCTGCTCCAGAGGTCGCCCAGGCCACCCAGCGTACGGTGGCTCTGCTTCAGCACTTGGGCTTCGTCATAAACTTCGAGAAGTCCGCTTTGCTTCCCTCTCAGGACCTCGAGTTCATAGTGGCACGGCTGGACACTCGGCAGGCTCGTGCCTTCTTGCCTCTGGAACGGGCCAACAGGCTTATGGCTCTAGCCGGCAGGTTCAACAGCGAGTCGCCGGCCCCTGCCAGACAGTTCCTGCAACTGCTCGGACACATGGCCTCCACAGTCCATGTCACTCCGAATGCCCGTCTACATATGAGACCTGCTCAGTGGAGCCTTCGTACTCAGTGGCATCAGTCCACAGGGAGACTGTCGGACCTGATACAGATTTCCGACCGTCTGGTCTCCTCCCTGCAATGGTGGCTTCACCTGCCCAACCTAGTGCTCGGCATGTCCTTTCAGTCGCCCCCCACCATCCCGGGTGCTCACGACAGATGCCTCCCTCCTGGGCTGGGGGGCGCATTGTCGGGGGACATGCACTCAAGGCTTTTGGACACCTTGGGAGGCCGCCCAGCAGATAAACTTTCTAGAGCTACGGGCGATCCGCCTAGCTCTGCGGGCCTTCTCTCACCTGACGTTCGGTCAGTCCGTACTGGTGCAGACGGACAATCAGGTTGCCATGTTCTATGTGAACAAACAAGGGGGCACGGGCTCCCTCCTATGTCAGGAAGCCCGGAGGCTGTGCTCTTGGGCTGTCGATCACGACATCCTCCTCAAAGCGGTTTACCTACCAGGGCAGGACAATTGCCTGGCAGACAAACTGAGCCGGATTCTGCTGCCGCACGAATGGAAGTTGAACCCCGCGGTGGCCCAGCAGATCTTCCGCCGGTGGGGCTCTCCCACTGTGGATCTCTTTGCCAGTCCCCTGAACAGGCAGCTCCCCAGATTCTGCTCCCGGCACCCTCACCCTCTTCAAGTGGCGCCGGATGCTTTCCTCATCCCGTGGTCCATGGGTCTGCTGTATGCCTTCCCTCCCACACCACTGGTGTCCCGGACCTTGTTCAAAGTGTGGTCCAGGACAGGGCCTCCGTGATCCTGGTAGCGCCCCGGTGGCCGAGACAACCGTGGTTCCCTCTGCTTCTACAGCTAGCGGTGGACACCCCTCTTCCCCTGGGGTTTCAGCCCGATCTCCTGACCCAGGATCAGGGTACTCTTCTGCACCCCAACCTCAGGGCCCTGCACCTGATGGCCTGGCTGCTGAAAGGGTAGTCCTAGCACCACTGCTGCTACCCCCGGAGGTGGAAGCCGTCGTCCTAGCATCTCGGCGACCTTCCACCCGGAAGTCTTACGCCCTCAAATGGTGTCGCTTCTCGGTCTGGTGTTCTCAGCGATCTGAGGACCACTTCGCCTGTCTAGTATCGGTGGTACTGCAATATTTGCTTCACCTCTCCGATCTAGGTCTCAAATCCAATTCTGTCAGAGTCCACCTCAGTGCTCTCTCTGCACATCATTCACCGGTTGAAGGCCAGCCTCTCTCTTCGCACCCCTTGGTGGCGCGTTTCCTCAGAGGCCTCCTTCTGCTTAAACCTCCGTTGCGCCCTCCAGCTCCTGACTGGGACCTCAACGTGGTTCTGCAAAGGCTTACCTGCCCGCCTTTTGAACCCATGGCTACCTGCCCTCTTCGTTTCCTCTCCTGGAAAACTCTCTTCTTCGTAGCCCTCACTTCCGCGAGGCGCGTAAGTGAGCTGCAGGCCCTAGTGTCGGAGCCTCCGTACACTAGGTTCTACAGGAATAGGGTGGTCCTGCGGACCCGCCCTAAGTTCCTTCCAAAGGTGGTCTCCCACTTTCACATCAATCAAGAGGTGGTTCTTCCGACCTTCTTCCCCAGGCCACATGCCAGCCGAGCTGAGACTGTCCTGCACACCCTGGATTGTAGAAGAGCCTTGTCCTTCTACCTTGACCGTACGCGGGAGCATAGAAAAGCGGTTCAGCTTTTTGTGTCTTTTGATCCCAATCGGTTGGGGGTGCCTGTCTCTAAGCGCACTCTGTCCACCTGGGTGGCCGACTGTATCGCCTGGACTTACAGGGCAGCCGGCCTCTCCTTGGAAAGTCGCGTCACGGCTCATCGGGTCAGGGCGAAGGCCGCGTCCGTGGCTCACCTCCGCTCTGTTCCGTTGGCAGACATCTGCCGGGCCGCTACTTGGTCTTCAGGTCAGACTTTTGCGGCTCACTACTGCCTGGAAAGGGAGTCCCACAGGGACAGTGCTTTCGGTCAGGCAGTTCTCCACCATCTCTTTGAGGTTTAGGCAACTCCTACCCTCCGGCCCCGGTGTTGGCTACCGGCCGGATGCGTATTTAGAGAAGATTCCTTCCTTCTGTACTGCTGAGCTTCAGGAAGCTCTTTAGGCTTGAGGTCTCCGGTAGCCTTAAGCTTGGGAGTCCCATAAGTGAGGACTGACTTCCTGCTTGGTCCTGGAGAAAGTAGTTACTCACCTGTAATAGGTGTTCTCCAGGAGCAGCAGGAATCAGTCCTCACTACCCTCCCTCCTCCCCTTGGAGTTGCAGTCATTCTTATTGCATATCTTGAAAATTCTTTGCTGTCTTTCCGCTATATCATCAGACTGAGCAAGATGGCATCCCTGGGCGGGAAGGGGACCGCGCATGCGCGCTGCAATTCCCAAAGGCTTTCTGCGAAAGCTGGGGAAAATTGCTCCGTGAGGGCTCCGTCGGCGCCGACGTCACCCATAAGTGAGGACTGATTCCTGCTGCTCCTGGAGAACACCTGTTACAGGTGAGTAACTACTCTAACTGCTCGAGAGATGTTGCAACTCTTAGGCCACATGGCATCCACGGTGCATGTGGTTCCCTATGCTCGCCTTCACATGAGAGCAGCTCAGTGGACCCTATCCTTCCAATGGACCCAGGCATCAGGTTGCCTGTCAGACAAAATAGTAACCTCCAATCGCCTTTTTTGGTCCCTCCACTGGTGGAAGTCCACTCAGAATCTGTTGCTGGTGTCCCCCTTTCAACAGGTGTTACCCCAAGCCACCCTTACAACAGATGCCTCTCCAAGGGGTTGGGGGGCTCATCTACAAGATCTCTCAACCCAGGGCATCTGGTCTCCACAGGAGACATCTCTTCATATCAACCTCTTAGAGCTCAGAGCAATCTTTCTGGCTCTCAGAGTCTTCCACACCCTGCTCAGCTACAAGACAGTCCTCATCCACACGGACAACCAGGTAGCCATGTTCTACGTGAACAAGCAGGGAGGAACTGGCTCTCTGTCGCTTTGCAATGAAGCTCTGAGATTGTGGGCCTTCGCCAGAGAGCATCAAATCCATCTCATGGCAGTATATCTTCCAGGGGTTCAATACTCTTGGGCAGACAGACTCAGTCGAGTTCTGCTTCCGCACAAATGGTCCCTCCATGGGGACCAGATAGCCAGAATTTTTCGGATTTGGGGTACCCCAGACATAGACCTGTTTGCAAGTCCGTGGAATGCCAAACTTCCTCGGTTCTGTTCCAGGATTCCATGTCAGGGAGTTCAGGCCAGGGATGCCTTCCTCCTTCATTGGGGGCAAGACTTCCTCTATGCATTTCCACCTATTCCCCTAATTCCCAAAACTCTGTTCAAGCTTCAGAGAGACAAGGGGACTATGATCCTCATAGCACCACTTTGGCCACGCCAAGTGTGGTACCCTCTACTTCTGCATCTCTCTCAAGCTCCCTCCCTAGACCTGGGGTCTGCTCCAGATCTCCTCTCCCAGGAGGAGGGAACCTTGCGGCACCCAAATCCTCAGTCTCTTCATCTCAGGGCCTGGTTGCTGAAGGCCTAGACCTTCAAGATTTACAACTTTCTCAGCAAGTGAAGGATATCCTTCATGCTTCCAGAAAGCCTTCCACAAGACGTTCATATGCTTTTAAATGGAAAAGGTTTTCCATTTGGTGTGCAGAGAAGGGTCTCAACCCTCTTGCAATACCTTTGAATTCTTTACTAGACTATTTACTGCATTTATCCCATGCAGGCCTTAAAACAAATTCAATCAGAGTCCATTTGAGTGCTATTGCAGCATCCCTTAAGCCTCTCAATGGACAACCTATTTCCTCTCATCCTCTTATAGCAAGATTCATGAGAGGCCTTCTTTTAACTAAACCTCCCATTAGACCACCTCCAGTGGCATGGGACTTGAATCTGGTTCTTGGCCAGCTTATGAAGCCACCCTTTGAACCCTTAGCCACTACCTCCTTAAAATTCCTTTCCTGGAAAGTTATTTTTCTCATTGCAGTCACCTCAGCTCGCCGTATCAGTGAGCTGCAAGCTTTAGTGGCTAATCCTCCTTATACAAGGTTCCATCATGACAAGGTAGTCCTCAGAACTAATCCACACTTTATGCCTAAAGTGGTCTCACCTTTTCATCTGAACCAGGAGGTGTTTTTACCTGTCTTTTTTCCAGGACCTCATGCATCAAGTGCAGAGAGGAATCTTCATACCCTGGATTGTAAAAGAGCACTTGCTTTCTACTTACACAGGACACAGCAACATAGAAAGTCCTCTCAACTTTTTGTTGCTTTTGATCCTTCTCATTTAGGACTTCCAGTCTCTAAGAGAACTCTTTCCAATTGGATTGCTCAGTGTATTTCCTTCGCCTACCAGAGTAAGAACCTTTCTCTGGAGGGCCATGTCACAGCTCACAATGTGAGGGCCATGGCAACCTCTATGGCTCATCTAAACTCTGTGTCCATCGACCAAATCTGTCGAGCGGCCACCTGGGCATCGGTTCATACCTTCACAGCCCATTACTGCTTGGACAAGGACTCCCGCCGGGATGCCTTGTTTGGTCAGGCTGTTCTCAAACACCTGTTCCATACCTAATCAACTCCTACCCTCCATCCCTGACTGGATGCCTGAGATTCATGGGTAGATGTAGAGCCCTTCCCAGGGACTCACAATCTGGGTGATCTCCCAGGCATCTCTAGCTGGGGAGTCCCCATATGTGAAGACTCATTCCTGCTTGTTCCTGGAGATAGCACAGTTACTTACCTGTAACAGGTGATCTCTGGGAACAGCAGGAATAAGTCTTCACAACCCACCCACCTCTCTATCTATCTTTCCTTTCCTCTCTCTCTCTCTCTTTGTCTCAGCTTTAAAACTCGAACTGGAGAGAGGCAGTTAGGAAAGGCAGGAAGGCAGCGCGCAGGTGCTGTGGGATGCTCCCAAAAGCTTTCTTACTGGACGCTGGGGAGCGTTCCCGCGCAGGCTCCGTCGGTACCGACGATACCCATATGTGAAGACTTATTCCTGCTGTTCCCAGAGATCACCTATTACAGGTAAGTAACTGTGCTTCGTAGGATGTAGAGAGAGGAATTAAGACATCCAGGTTGAAAAACTCTGCCCAGTGTGTAGCAGCGACCAAGAAAGTATATAAAATGCTAGGCATCATAAGGAAAGCAATGGAGACTAAAACAAGGATATTATAATGCCTCTGTATTGTTCCATGGTGCGACCGCATCTTGAATATTGTGTGCAATTCTGGTTACCTTATCTTAAAATGGATAAAACAGAAAAGGTACAGCCACCAAAATGGCAAAGGATACACCTATGAAGAGAGGCTAAAAAGGTTGGGGCTCTTCAACCTGGAAAAGAGACTGCTGAGGGGAGATATGATAGAGGTCTATAAATTAATGAATGGTGTGGACGGGTAAACATAGGATGATTGTTTGTCATCAAAATATAGAAAGACTAGGAGGACATTCAATGATGCTACAGTGTAATCTATTTAAGACTAATAAGAGAAAATATTTTTTCACTCAACGTGTAATCAAACTCTGGAATAAGTAACCGGAGGATGTAGTGAAAGCTGTTAGCGTAGCTGGATTTAAGAAAGGTTTGGACAGGTTTCTGGATGAAAGGTCCATAAATCATAATTAAAGGAGACTTGGGAAATCCACTGCTTGCCCCAGTAGAAGCATTGTGGAACCTGTATCCTTTGGAGAAACTGCTAGGTACTTGTAAACTAGATTGGCCACTGTTTGAAACAGGATATTGGGCTTGATGGATCTTGGTCTGACCCAATATGGCATATCTTACATACTGTACAACATTGCCACCATATTTTACAAAGGTTCTGTCAAATGCAGACCTCTTGTAAAATATATGTAAAGACGTGTAGAACTGCATATTAATGTCTGTCCACGTCCAGTGGAAAGAGCAGCTTTAAAAAGCTGCATGTAACGGGTGTTCTCCAGGGAAGCAGGAATCAGCCCGCATATGGGTGATGTCAGTGCCAATGGAGCCCCTGCGGAAGCACCTCACCAGCTTTCAAAGAAAGCCTTTGGTATATGCCACCACGCATGCGTGGTCCTTTTTCTACCGAAGGGTGCCATCTTACTCATATAGCTAGAGCCGACAAAAGAAGATGGTAAAATATTTTATAGCAATTCCCAAGAAGGGAAGGTTGTGAGGACTGATTCCTGCTATCCCTGGAGAACACCTGTTAAAGGTGAGTAGCTACGCTTTCTTCAGAAACAAGCAGGAAGTCAGTCTGCAATATGGGACTCCCTAGCTACAGGCTACCGAGAAGCTGTAGAAAACACAGCCCAGCCATGAGTAGCAGTAAGTGAGTCAAAGGAGAGATTCTAAGGACCCCATTGTCTAGGGAGAACCATCACTCCAGTAGCTTGAACACAGAAGGGTCAGAGGGTAGGAGTTGCCTAGACCCTGAAGAGATTATGGAATACGGCCTGGCTGAAGGTGCTGTCCCTTTGGGACTCCCTCTCCCGGCAGTAGTGAGCTGTAAAGGTGTGGACTGAGGACCAGGTGGTAGCCTGGCAGATGTCTGCCATAGGGAAAGAGTACAAGCTTGCAATAGAGGTCTGATCGTGGGCGTGAAGGTGATGCAGTCCACCATCCAGGTGGACAGGGTCCACTTGGTTACAGCCTCCCCCAGGCGACTGGGGTCATAGGAAACAAAACACTGTGAGTCTTTGCAGTGGCTCTGGGTACATTGCAGGTAGAAGAACAGGGCCCTCTTACAATGCAGAGTTTGGAGAACGGCCACTGCCTTGTTGGCATGGGGCTGTGGAAAGAAGGTTGAGAGCACCATCTCCTGGTTGAACCTGGTGTAGAGTGGCTCGGCCACCAAGGCCTGAAGCTCACTGACTCTGCGGGTAGAGGTAAGCACCACCAGGAAGACTACCTTCCATGAAAGGTAATGCAAATAGCAGTAGCCAGAGGTTCAAAAGGCGGCTTGGTGAGCTGCATCAAGACCACTTTGGAGATCCCATTCTGCCGGTGACAGGCGGATAGGAGGCTTAGAGGGCAGAAGGCCCCACATAAATCAAGTAACGAGGTGCTGAGCAGAAAAATGTTTGCCCTCTATAGAATGATGGTGTGCCAAGAGTGCACTCAGGTGATGTTAACAGCATGGCACTCAGGTGCACTCTGACTGAATTGGACTTAAGTCTGGTTTGCGAGAGGTGAAACAAGTACTGCAGCACTGTGTGCACCTGGCAAGAGAACAGGTCAACCCATTGCTTTACATACCACATTGAGAATCTGCACCACTTGAGGGTGTAGGCCTGTCTTGTGGGGCTCATACAAGAGGCCAGGAGTATTTCTTCCACTTCCCTTGGGAGGTTGAAGGATGCTAAGTCTATCCGTTCAGCAGCCATGCTGTTAACATCAATTAAAGTTGTTAAAACCCATGAGGATTGTGGAAAATTGCAAGAGGATCTTGATAAATTGGAAGACTGGGCATCCAAATGGCAGATGAAATTTAATGTGGGCAAGTGCAAAGTTATGCACCTAGGGAAGAACAACCCAAACTATGGTTACACGATGCAAGGTTCCACATTAGGAACCACCACTCGGGAAAAAGATTTAGGTGTCATCGTGGATAACATGTTAAAACCCTCTGCCCAGTGTGCAGCGGCGGCCAAAAGAGCAAATGGAATGCTAAGTATCATAAGGAAAGGAATGGAAAATAAAACAAAGAATATTATAATGCCTCTGTATCGTTCCATGGTGCGACCGCACCTTGATTATTGTGTGCAATTCTGGTCGCTGTATCTTAAAAAGGATATAGCATTATTTAGAAAAGGTATAGAGAAGAGCCACCAAAATGGTAAAGGAGATGGAAGGATACCCCTATGAAGAGAGGCTAAAAAGGTTAGAGCTCTTCAACCTGGAAAAGAGACAACTGAGGGGCAATATGATAGAGGTCTCTAAATTAATGAATGGAGTGGAACGGGTAAACATAGATTGATTGTTTGTCATTAGAATATAGAAAGACTAGGGGATATACAATGAAGCTACAGGGTAACCTATTTAAGACTAATAAGAGAAAATATTTTTTCACTCAGCGTGTAATCAAAGTCTGGAATTTGTTACCAGAGGATGTGGTAAAAGCTGTTAGTGTAGCTGGGTTTAAAAAAAGGTTTGGAAAAGTTCTTGGAGGAAAGGTCCATAAACCATTATTAAAAGGGACCCAAGATCTCACTGCTTGACCCAATACAAGCATTGTGGAACCTGTGTCTTTTGGGGAAACTGCTAGGTATTTGTGACCTAGATTGGCCACTGTTGGAAACGGGATTCTGGGCTTGATGGACCTTGGTCTGATCCAGTATGGCATATCTTATGTTCTTATGACCTTGAGCAATGGGTTCAGCACAAATTGGTCAGCATCCCATGCCAAGGAGAGAACGTCTTTGGCAAACCAATGACAGACAAGGCAGTGAGCTGGAGACAGAGTTCATGACGAGGACCAGGCTCTCTAAAAAAAAGAACAGCGGCAGAAACAATTCCTCACCATCTCAGGGGCAAAAGGTTCTATTCTAGGTACTTCCACGTACCAAAAATATCAGGAGGTCTAAGGCCCATCCTTGAACTTTGCAATCTGAACAGATTCCTGGTGATGGAGAGGTTCAAGATGCTCTCCCTTGGAACATTGCTGCCTTACCTCCAGCAGGGAGATTGACTATGCTCCTTGGATCTGAAGGATGCTTACGCACACATCCTCATTCACCTCAACCACAGGCAGTATCTGAGGTTCATGGTAGGGGGCAGCCATTACCAGTACAGGGAACTACCCTTCTGCTTGGCTTCCGCCCCAAGCATCTTCACCAAGTGCCTGGCAGTTGTGGCCCCCTTCCCCGACTTCAGGGGGTCTTTCTCTTCCCTTACCTGGGGAATCAGCTCATAAATGTAGGCACCACCTCAGAAGTGCAGCAGGCAGCCGCACGTACCATCCAGGTCCTGCAGCATCTGGGGTTTGTAATAAACTACCCCAAGTCCCACCTCCTCCCAACACAGTATCTGGAGTTCATAGGGGCAAGACTAGACACCCTCCAGGCAAAGACCTTCCTTCCAGGGGACAGAGCTGACCACCTCTGGGCTCTGGCCCTGGACATACAACACCGTAACTGTGTCTACTCGGCTCCTGCTGCGCCTACTTGGACATATGGCCTCCATGGTCCTTGTTATCCCAGATTCCCACCTCCATATGAGTGCCACACTGGTGTCTTTGGAACCAGTGGACACAGGCTATCTCCGTGACAGTTGTAGTGACCCACCGGTTAACAGAATACCTGATCTGGTGGCAAAATCCCCAGTACCTTGAGGCAGGGATGCCCTTCCAGACTCCGTGCCTCTTAAGGGTTCTCATGACGGGGAGCCCACTGCAAGGAACTCCACACCCAGGGCAGCTGGTCGCAGGGCGAGAGCAACCAGCAGATCAGCCTCCTGGAATTACAGGCAATACACCTAACCCTCAGAGCCTTTTGCCTCTGCCTACAGCACCAACCAGAGTTGGTCCAAACAGACAACCAGATAGCTATGTCCTATGTGAACTAGCAGGGGGCACGGGGTCCTGGACCCTCTGCCACGAGGCAATGGCCCTCTACTCCTACGCAGTCCAGCAGAGCATACTCTTACAGGCAGTATACCTGCCAGGACAGGACAATGCACTAGCTGACAGGTTAAGGAGGGTCCTCCAGCTGTATGAGTTGCAGCAAGCCTACCCTTCCTGGGTGGCGGCAGATGTGTTTCTCATCTTGTGGTCGGTCTCCTGTATGCCTTCCCCCCATACCACTAATTGCCAAAACATTATTCAGGACCCTCCATGACAGGGCCTCACCGATCCTGATAGCCCCTCGTTGGCAGCAGTGGTTCCCGCTACTCCTCAGACTGTCGGTGGAGACTTCCATCCCGTTGGGGGGCTCCCCAGGGCTCCTGTCACAAGAGGGGGGCTCTCTTTTGCACCCCAAACTGGGGTCCCTGTCACTGACTTCATGTCAGCTGAAAGGGTGACCCTAGCCCCTATCAATCTCTCAGAAGAAGTGGAGGAGATCCTGCTGGCTTCCCATAAATCCTCCACCAGGAAAGCATATGCCTTCAAGTGGTGCAGATTCTCAGTCTGGTGCACAAAGCACGGGATTAGCCCATTTTCCTGTCCTGTGCAGCTGAGGCTGCAGTATCTTCTTCATCTCTCGCACTCTGGACTCAAATCGAACTCTGTCAGAGTGCACCTCAGTACCCTGGTGGCACATCAACATCCGGTGGATGGCAAATGCCTCTCGGCCCAGCCATTGGTGACCTGCTTCATGAGGGGACTCTTTATCAAAACCCCTGATACGCCCTCTGGCGACCGAGTGGGACCTCAGTGTCGTACTGGTGCAACTTACTCACTGCCTTTTGAACCCCTGGCTACCTGCCACCTGTGATACCTTCATGGAAGATGGTGTTCTGGTTGCACTTCCCTCCGCTCGCAGGGTCAGAAAGCTCCAAGCCTTGGTGGCGGAGGCGCCTTACAACAGGTTCTACAAGAACAGGATTGTGCTCCGCACACATCCCAAATTCCTTCCAAAGGTGGTATCGCCCTTTGACCTCAACCAGGAGATAGTACTCCCCACCTTCTTCCCGAGGCCTCACGCCAGTAGGGCAAAGACTGTCCTCTATACCTTGGACTGTAAGAGGGCCTTGTCCTCTTACATTCAACGTACCCAGGGCCACTGTAAAGCTTCTCAGCTTTTTGTCTTGTATGACCCCAGTAAACTGGGGGAAGCAGTGACCAAACGTACGTTATCTACCTGGGTGGTGGACTGTATCACCCTGCCTATGAGCAGGCGGTGCTTTTGCTGGACAGCTGGGTCAAGGTGCACCGTGTCAGGGCCATGGCGGCCTCTGTGGCAAACCTGCGCTCCATCCTGATGGTGGATGTCTGCCGAGCCGCCACCTGGTCTCTCGCCCATACCTTCACAGCTCATTACTGCCTGGAGAGGGAGTCCTGAGACAACAGTACCTTTGGCCAGACTGTGCTCCATAATCTTTTCGGGGTCTAGGCAACTCCTTTCCTCCAGCCCTTGTGTATTCAGACTACCGGAGTGCTGGTTTCCATCGGAGACATGGGTCCTACTGCAGTCTGCACCTGCAAACTCAATTGCTGCTGCTCATGGCTTCCCTGTGCTTTTTCTCTATGGGCTTTCGGTAGCCTGTAGCTAGGAAATCCCATATGTGATTTCCGGAGAAAGCATAGCTACTCACCTGTAACAGGTGTTCTCCAGGGAGCAGGAATCAGTCCTCACAACCCTCCCTCCTTCCCTTGAAGTTGCTCCTTTACCATCTTTTATTTTTGCCATCTTTTAGCTATATCATCTGATTTAGCAAGATGGCACCCTTGGGTGGGAAGGGGACCACACATGCATGGTGGCATCTCCCAAAGGCTTTTTCACATATGGGTGACATCGGCACCGACTGAGTTCTCGCGGAAGCATCCCCCTGGCTTTCAAAGAAAGCCTTTGGGAGATGCCACCATGCATGCATGGTCCCCTTCCTGCCCAAGAGTGCCATCTTGCTCAGTCAGATGACCTAGCTAAAAGATGGTAAAGGAGCAATTCCAAGGGGAGGAGGTAGGGTTGTGAGGATTGATTCCTGCTGTCTCTGGAGAACATCTGTTACAGGTGAGTAACTACACTTTCTCTTATTAGTCTTAAATGGGTTACATTGTTTTCACCATCAAAACATAGAAAGACTAGGGGACATGCAATGAAGCTACAATCTATCTTTGTTTACCCATTCCATTCTATTCCATTTATTAATTTATAAGCCTCTATCATACCTCCCCTTAGCTATCTCTTTTCCAAGTTGAAGAGCCCTAACCTTTTAAGCTTCTCTTCATTGGGATATCCTTCCATCCTCTTTACCATTTTGGTGGTTCTTCTCTGTACCTTTTCTAATTCTGCTATATCCTTTAAGATACTGTGTCCAGAAAATAGAGGTGATCTACACAGAGCAGTGGGTACACTCTAAACCAAGGCATGGGGAGAGAGACCTGCATGGAGTTGCAGGTGCACCTACTCTTGCTGCCTTGCTGCGCAGACTTGATGGACCATACTGGTCCTCTATCTGATGTCATACTATGTTTGCATCTTGAATATTGTGTACAATTCTGTTACATCATGGAGCAATAGAGGCATTATAATATCCTTTGTTTTATTTCCTATTCCTTCCCTTATAAGTCCTAGCATTCTATTTACTTTATTGGCTGCCGCTGCACACTAGGTGGAGGATTTCAACGTATTATCCACAATGACACCTAAATCTTTTTCCTGGGTGGTAGTTCCTAATATGAAACCTTGCATTGTGTAACCATAGTTTGAGTTCTTTCCTAGGTGCATAACTTTGCACTTGTGCACATTAAATTTCATCTGCTACTTGATCATCCAGTCTTCCAATTTATCAAGGTCCTCTTGCAATTTTTTGCAATCCTCTTGGATTCCAACAACTTCGAATAATTTTGTGTCATCTGTAAATTTGACTACCTTGCTCCTTGTTCCCATTTCCTGGTCATTTACAAATATGTTAAAAAGCAGCGGACCCAGCACAGATCCCTAGGGTACGCCACTATTCACCTTTCTCCATTGGGAAAATTGACCATTTTAGCCCTACCTTTTCCTTTCTATCTTTTTAACCAGTTCCTGATCCACAATAGGACTTCCTCCTATCCCATGATGTTTTAATTTCACCAAGTCTCTCTCATGAGGAACCTTGCCAAAAACTTTCTGAAAATCCAAATACACTATATCAACTGGCTTATCTTTGTCTACCTGTATTCACACCTTCAAAAAATATATAACAGATTAGTAGTTCAAGACCTTGGCTAAAACCATGTTCCAGATCATACTGCTAGACCAGTCCAGACGAGCGGGTTATGCTCCCCTGCCAGCAGATAGGGAGACAGAGGAAAAAAACTCCAGAGCTGTGATTGGTCAGGCTCTGGGTGACATAGGCATACCCCTAGGGGGTCCTATTCAGTATTTTCTCTGTCTCATCAATGAGGGTGTTCTTCAAGCTTGTTCTACAATTTGTTTTTTTTCCTTTTTCACTGTTTCTTGAGGCTCCTGGATGCACCCAGAGTACACAAGAGGTGTTACTCTGGGTTTCCCAGCAACTTGATTCCCCAGATAAACTTGTGGAGCTCCTGAGCCTGGCTTCAGTAGAGCTCCCGATTCTCTTTAAGCAGCGCTGAGTCTTTGCCACGAGGGCTTAGACATTAGCAGGAGGATCAGGTATCAATTTCTGAGAGAAACTGTAAGTAAACTGTTTTCTCCAGGACCAAGCAGGAAGTCAGTCCTCACATATGGGTGTCATCGGCGCCGATGAAGCCCCAGCGGAGCATTTCTCTAGCTTTCCCTTCCCGCCTAAAGGTGCCATCTTACTTCAGTCTCTTTTTTTCCGAGAAGCCCACCGGACGTGAGTCCTGTCCTCCCGGTTAAAAGTAGATTTTTTTCGGCGATTATCGCTATTTTTTCCTCCCGGTTCGACGCCGGTTCCCCTCCCGCCGGGTTCGGTAAACCGGTATCGAGCCCGATTCTTCTTTTTCGGTTTTTGCCCTTCGTGGCTGGCGTTCGTGCCCTTTTTTAAATTTTCCCTGGAAGGCCGGTCTTTTGACCTCGTGGGGACTCTTTTTTCCCCGATGGCTTCCAGTGGTTTTAAAAAGTGTGATCGGTGTAAGAAATTAATGTCTCTCACCGACACATGACTGCTGCCTTCGGTGCCTCGGTCCTGATCACGACCCTAAGTCGTGTGGGTTATGTGGGAAGATGTCTTCCAAGGCACTCCGAAGTCGCCAGCAGCAGAAAGAAAGGCTTTTCTCGGACTCAGCCTCCGGCCGGGCCCAGACATCGTCTGAGGCCTCGACATCTCGGGATTCCGATCCCGATCCCGAGCGCCATCGAAGCTCCTCAGACAGGGTGTCCCCCGACCGGAAACGGAAGAGGAAGAAGCGACTCGCGAGGGCGTCGTCGGAGGAGGTCCCTAGCTCCTCGAGGGCCAGGTCTAAGACCCCCGACTGTCGCCCCGGGCCCGTGGAACAAGAGAAGCCTGCCAGAGTTCCTCGCGTGGAGCCGGACTCTGCTGGACACGTAAGCCCCGTAGTCCTCGAGGACTCTCCTCCCAGAGAGCCGACGTCGGACCTGGCGCCGATGGGGCCTGAGTCGGTGGCTGCTGCGTCTACCAAGCTGAGTCTCAGGATGACAGCCTTGGAGAGCAGCAGACTGTCTGCCTTCATGGAGCAGCAGCGGGCACTGATGGCCAGCCTGTCTGGCGCATCTGCCCCGACCACCGGGACTACGACTTCGAAGTCGACCCCGGAGACCGAGCCGATACTCGAGTCCATCATGGCTCGAAGTCGACCTCAGTCGCGGTCTCCCTCGACCTCCCGTTCGGGACCGAGGGCGTCGACGCTGGAGCCTCCGGCATCGGGGCGGGTGCTCCAGGGCCCCGCGGGGTCAGACCCTGACTCCTCGGACGAGTCCGCCTGGGAGACTGAGGACGAGGAGTCTTCCAATATGTTCAAGACTCGGTGCATCCCGTCAGACTCACCACAGTCTGAGCCCCGGAGTAGATCCCCTCCGGAGGATACTCTGTTCTCGGAGTTAGTCCGGGATATGGCCACTGTCTTGGCTATTCCGGCGGACCCCGAGGAAGAGCTTTGAGCTGAAGAGCTCGAGGCGCTGCAGTATGATTCTCCTCCGAAGGAGTTCTTTACTGTCCCGGTTCCTCCGATGCTGGAATGGCTCCTCTTCCGTATGTGGGAGGCACCGGCCTCGGCGCCGGTTCTGAGCAAGCGAGTCGACTCGATCTATCGACTCAGGAAGAGCCCTGGTTTTCAGAAGGCACAGCTATCACACCATTCTATGGTTGTGAAATCGGCCATGCATCGTCTGAAGAGCCAGATGATGCACTCCGCGGTGCCCCCTGGCAGGGAGGCCTGAAACCTTGATGGCCTCAGTAGAAAGTGCTTCCAGGGCTCGATGCTTGCTTGCCGTGTCCAGTCGTACCAGCTGTACATGGGCATGTACTTGCGGGACCTGGCCAAGGAGTTGGCCGGGTTCTCTGCTGGTCTCTCCGGGGAACCCTTGCAGAGATTTAAGTCCTTGTCCTCAGGGATTCGGGACTGCTCAAAGTTCATGTCCTGCGCCGCCTACGATGGCTTAGAGGCTTCGGCCCGAGTTGCGGCAGCCGGCATCGCGGCTCGACGCCAGGCGTGTCTGCAGTCATCGGACCTCGAGCCATGGGTTCAGGACAAGTTGGTCGATGTCCCTTGCCGAGGTGAAAACCTTTTTGGCAAGCCCATGACCGAGAAGGCCGCTCAGCTCGAAACAGAGCACCTTACACGGACAAGGCTGTCTAGGAAGACCTCTGCCCCTTCTCATAAAAAGAAGGACTCGGGTAAAAAGCCCTTTTACCCAAGGAAGGGCACTGCCTACAAACAGTACCCTCAATATCAGACTGCCCAAGCTGCCCCTCAGGGTCAGCAAGCCAAGGGACAGGGTAATGGGCCCCGTAGGCAGAGGACCCCAAGCCTCCGGCCTTTGCTCCCACTCAGCAGGGTGGGGGCTTTTGACTCCTTGAGCGTAGCTTCTCCCAACCCTGCACAGGAGGTCGCCTAGCCCTCTTTGCCCACCAGTGGCCCCTTATCACCGGGGACAGTTGGGTGTTGGACATAGTCCGCAGGGGCTATGCACTGCATTTTCACCAACTGCCGCCTCCTTACTTTCCAGGAGAGCCTCCAAGGCCTCCCCTGCACACAGACCACCTCCTTCAAGAGCTTCAAGGTCTGTTGGTGGACAGGGCGGTGGAGCCTGTGCCTCCCCACTTGCAAGGTCACGGATTCTACCCCAGGTATTTCCTGGTACCCAAAAGGACTCGTGGCCTTCGACCCATTCTGGACCTCAGGAACCTCAACAAGTTCCTAGAGAAAGAAAAGTTCAAGATGCTTACTCTTGGAACACTTCTGCCCTACCTCCAGCAGGGAGATTGGCTATGCTCCTTAGATCTAAAGGATGCGTGTACACACATTCTCATTCATCCAGACCACAGAAAGTACCTCAGGTTCATTGTGGGAGGAAACCATTATCAGTACAGAGTGCTGCCTTTCGGCCTCACCTCCGCTCCCAGGGTCTTTACCAAATGCCTGGCAGTGGTAGCGGCCTACCTGAGAAATCAGGGAATCTTTGTCTTCCCCTATCTGGACGACTGGCTCATCAGAGGTCAGACATGCCAGGAGGCCAGACAGGCCACCCTCAGGGCTATTGCTCTTCTTCAAGGCCTGGGATTTGTCATAAACTTCGCAAAGTCCACTTTGCTCCCCTCCCAGAACTTGGAGTTCATAGGAGCAAGGCTGGACTCTCTGCTGGCAAAGGCTTTCTTGCCAGAAGACAGGGCCCAAAGGTTGGTGGCCTTGGAAAATCAGTTTCTCAGCAGGACACTGGTCTCCGCCAGGCTCTGCCTAAGGCTGCTTTGCCACATGGCTTCGACGGTCCATGTGACCCCCAATGCCAGGCTCCATATGAGGCCTGCACAGTGGTGCCTTCGGACTCAGTGGTCACAAGCCACAGGCAGCCTCAGAGACAGGATAAGGGTGTCCAGACAATTTCTGAACTCCCTCAACTGGTGGCTGCACCCACCCAATCTTCTAAAGGGGGTGCCTTTTCAGATTCCTGGATACACGGTGGTACTGACCACAGACGCCTCCCTGCATGGCTGGGGAGCTCATTGTCTAGGCAAGTGCACCCAGGGCCTGTGGTCTCCTTGGGAAGCTGCACAGCAGATCAATCTCCTCGAGCTCAGAGCTATTCGATTAGCACTCAAAGCTTTCTCTCCTACCCTGGCTCATCAATCTGTCCTGGTTCAGACAGACAACCCGGTAGCCATGTTTTATGTGAACAAACAGGGCGGGACTGGGTCCAGAATCCTTTTTCTGGAGGCTCAGGACCTTTGTTCATTTGCCCTCAAGCACAACATGCTCCTCAAGGCTGTGTACCTTCCAGGCCAGGACAACTACCTGGCCGACAGATTAAGCAGGATTCTGCAGCCCTACGAGTGGCAGCTGCATCCTTCAGTCGTTAAGAAGATCTTCCTAAAATGGGGTCTCCCTTTGGTAGATCTCTTTGCCAGCCCAATGAACAAGCAACTGCCAAAGTTCTGCTCCAGGCAACCGCATCCTCTAAGAATAGCAGCAGATGCTTTTCTGATTCCATGGTCTCAGGGCCTCCTGTATGCGTTTCCTCCCACGCCCTTGATGGCCCGAACTCTCTTCAGAATTCTTCAGGACAAGGCCTTGGTCCTGCTGGTGGCTCCCAGGTGGCCGAGACAGCCTTGGTTTCCTCTTCTGCTTCAACTGGCGGTGGATCCCTCACTGCCTCTGGGGTTGCAACCCGACCTTCTCTCACAGGAGCAGGGTTCTCTTCTGCACCCCAATCTCAAAGCTCTCAATTTGATGGCCAGGAGGCTGCAAGGGTAGTCTTGGCTCCCTGGGGCCTACCTCAGGAAGTTGAGGAGGTTCTCCTAGCCTCTAGGAAACAGTCCACTAGGAAAACCTATGCTCTCAAATGGAAAAGGTTTTCTGTGTGGTGTCAGCTACGTACAGAGGATCCTTTCTCCTGTACTGTGCCAGTAGTGCTTCAGTACTTACTGCACTTATCAAATCAGACACTTCAGTCCAATTCTGTTCGGGTCCACCTCTCAGCTCTAGCAGCTCACCACTCACTGGTGGAGGGACATTCTCTGTCAGGTCACCCCTTGGTGTCCCGCTTTCTCAGGGGCTTGCTTTTGCTGAAGCCTCCAATCCGTCGTCCTGCCCCTGAGTGGGAGCTGAATGTGGTCTTGCAGCAACTGACTCGCCCACCTTTTGAGCCGATGACTACTTGTCCACTACGCTTCCTCTCCTGGAAGACACTCTTCCTGATAGCCCTTACCTTGGCTAGGCGAGTGAGTGAACTTCAGGCCCTGGTCTGTGATAGGCCTTACACCAGGATTTATAGGAACAGGGTAGTCCTTAGAACTCATCCAAAGTTCCTCCCAAAGGTTGTATCCTCTTTCCAACTCAATCAGGAGGTGGTTCTTCCAACATTCTTCCCTAGGCCTCATGCAAGCCAGGCTGAAGCAGTCCTGCATACACTGGACTGTAGGAGGGCCTTATCCTTCTACCTTGACCGTACGCAGGGGCATAGAAGGGCTACTCAGCTCTTCATATCCTTTGACCCCAATAAGTTGGGGTTGGCTGTGTCCAAGCGTACCTTGTCCATCTGGGTGGCTGACTGTATCACCTGGGCTTACAAGGCGGCTGACCTTCCTTTGCAGGGTAGGGTTACGGCCCATCGTGTCAGGACAATGGCTGCCTCAGTGGCTCATCTCCGCTCTGTGCCCTTGGTAGACATCTGCAGGGCTGCAACTTGGTCTTCAAGCGAGACTTTTGTGGCCCATTACGGTCTGGAGAGGGAGTCCCGTAGGGACAGTGCTTTTGGCCAGGCAGTACTCCGGAATCTCTTTGAGGTTTAGGCAACTCCTGCCCTCTGTTGGGCTACCAGTGGAGGTTGTGTCCTTGAAAAGCCTTTATTTGCTGCTGAGACTAGAGGGAGTACTCTTGTTCTGCCTGGGTTCCTCGGTAGCCCAGAGCTAGGGAGTCACCCATATGTGAGGACTGACTTCCTGCTTGGTCCTGGAGAAAGAGTAGTTACTCACCTGTAACAGGTGTTCTCCAGGAGCAGCAGGAATCAGTCCTCACAACCCTCCCTCCTCCCCTTGCAGTTGTACATAGTTTATTTTTTCATTTTTGTGTGCTGTTCTTAGCTATGTCATTTGACTGAGGTAAGATGGCACCTTTAGGCGGGAAGGGAACCGCGCATGCGTGCCTGCATTCCCAAAGGCTTTCATAGAAAGCTGGGGAAATGCTCCGCTGGGGCTTCATCGGTGCCCATGACACCCATATGTGAGGACTGATTCCTGCTGCTCCTGGAGAACACCTGTTACAGATGAGTAACTACTCTTTCTTACTTACCTCAGCTGCCCTGGGTTTATTTCAACTGCTTGGATGCACCCAGAGCACACAAGAGGTGTTTCTCTGGGTCCCCCAGGCTTCCCTCCTTAATAGCTGTATTTTCTGTAATCAGCAATACAGCAGGGTTTGAGCTCCTGATTTCACTTTCAGTGCAGCTCCCCTTCTCTCCATCCCTCCTCAGAAACACCTTCCAGCCCCTGCCATGAGGGTCTAAGTGGCTGCAGAGGGATCAAACTCTAATTTCCCTACCTTTCAGTCACTGTAATTACCTTACACTGACTTTGGAAGTTTCTCTTCTCCTCCATGGGAACTCAGCTCCTCTGTACCAGCACAGTGAATGACAGGCATTGCAGAAGTTTAAACATTCTACTGAAAGGAATTAGCTGTACAAACTACCTCCTTTACTGCTGCAGTTTAGGAATGGGGGCGCCTGGCTTTCTAAACCTCTGTTGCCATCCCAGCAGAGATTCCTGAATGCCATTTTTTTCAGCTGCCATCCTAATCTGTGAAAAAGAATAGGGGGACTGTATCTCATGTGGAGCCAACTTACAGGGTGATGCACAAACCTGCACTAGAGTCCAGTGCTTAAAGCTCTAGCGCAGGGTTTCACAGCCCGATATTAATGCTGATTCTTTGTACTGGAATGCAATATGCAAATTACAGTGTGCAAAAAGTTAACATTAAACTGCGAAAGAGCCAAACACGTGTACAGAATTCGGAGCAAGTTTGGTATGCTATCCTGGAGAAATGGGGTAATCTGAAGTGAAGTTTGACACTTCATCTCAGATGACCTAGGCATTGAGGAAAGTCCCTGATGCCATCAGCACACTGTTGGGGGGCCAGTGGACACTGATCCCCCCCCCCTCCAAACAGATACAAAGTTCCTGGTGGCCCTGATTCTCCTCACCTACCCAATAAAGCAAGCCCTGGGGGCAGCCCATCCAAACAAGATAAATGCCTGGTGGACCAGCAGCCCTGAACACTGGCCTCCCCCAGCAAACAAAAAAAAATCTCCAATGGACTCCAAGTCTCTTTGCGCACCCCCCCCCCCCCCTTTCCACTACCTTTAATCTGGGGTAGGAGCATTGCCCACATTCTCTCACCCTTGTGCTGCCATCTTGAAAAATGGCAGCTTCTGGCCCCACACGGTGCATCCCTACTACTACTACTACTGAGCATTTGTATAGCGTTACAAGATGTACACAGCGCTGCGCAGACAGCCTGGGATACACCAAGTGGGGTCACAGTACTGTATAAGACAAAGAAAATGCCTTATATGGCAGAGTGACACCCCCCCCCCCCCCCCGTTTACATCCAAGGGCAGCTTGTGTGTCCCAGAATGCAACAAAAGAGGATCACAATTTGTTTTGCCTTTATATGGCAGTCTGACCCCCATCTGGTGCATCCCACGGGGCCAGTCACTGCTATTTTTCAAGATGGCAGCGCAGGGACGGGAGCATGTGGGCAGGACCATACTGAGCCCTGTGTGAGCATGCGGCCGCACAGAGCGCAAAGACTTAAAGGACGCATTTCGGCTCTCTGGTGGCAGCAGGCAATGACACTTTTTCGGCGGCAGGCAGCAGCAGAGAGATGAAATGCGCCCTTTAAGTCTTCGCACCGGCACACTAAGTAGGTCTGGTCTCTCCGGGAGGGACCAGACCTGCTTAGCGTGCTGGCGACTTGCAGATCGGGCATGTGCGCCCCCCCCCTCCCGCATACCCATAAAGTGTCTAAATGGAGGTGCAGGAGAGGGGGACGCATGCCCGATGTGCAAGTCACACAGGGCGCATTTCAGTCTCGGTACGACCCTGCATGTGGGCAATGCTGCTCTAGATTAAATGTACTGGGAGAGGTGTGGAGGGGTTTGTGGCCACCAGGGATTTTTTTTTGGGGGGGGGTGTTTGGGCCCGCTGGTCCTCGACATTTTTTTTGTTTGGGTGGGGGCTTGGGTGAGTGGAGGGATTAGGGCAACTGGAAATTTTTTTTTTTTGTTTGGGTGAAGAGTGAATGGGGGCACTAGGGATTTGGTTTCTGTTGGAGGGTTAGTATCAGGGGGGAGGCACTGGTCCCCTGACAGTATGCCAATGAAGGTCGGGGTTTTCTCTGAAGCCTGGATCATCGGAGGTGAAGTATCAAACTTCACCTCAGATGATACTTTTGCTCCCGGCTGGTTCTTTACAGTTGCCCGAAGCCGACATGAAGAACCAGTGTTAAAAGAGTAGAGTAAAAAACTGCTAAGTTTCAGTGCAGTTTTTTACATTGAATGCAATTGCATGCAAATCGCTGCATAAGTAATGTGATCGCCAAATGCGGTGCAATTTTGGTGGATTTTTTCCGGTGCTAGCTAGCTTCCTGCATCAGAGAGCAAGTCTAGTGTAGAAAAATGCTAGCTAAGCTTTTCAGCATCAGCCTATTAGAGTGGAAGTTAAAATCATCCCAGCTTTAAAAGCCAATATTTGGTTAGCCCCTTTCTTATTATCTTCAGCTTCCGTCTCATTAAAGGGAAGGTATATTTGCTTATTGTCCCTGCCTGACATGCTTCAAAACCTTGCTGATTTTGTTCAACCTTGCCACCACCCAATTGTACCAAAATCTCTCATTTGTGAGTGGCTCTCTAATAATTTATTATGTAAATATCATCCTGTATATTGTTCTTATATATCCTGGCCCAGGTCAGCGGTGCACCCTATCCAGCCTGTATATCCCTGGGTAGTTCTTGACTATAAGTTTTGTAAGGCAAATCGTAGGATGTATAGAGAGAGGAATTAAGACATCCAGGTTGGAACATGCAACACTGCCACCATGGCTCTGCCAAACGCAGACCTCGTGTAAAATGTATGTAAGGATGTGCAGGACTGCATATTCTCCAGGAACAAGCAGAAAGTCCTCACATATGGATGACGTCGGCGCCAATGGAGCTCTCATGCGGAGCAATTCCCCAGCTTTCAAAGAAAGCCTTTGGGATCGCATCTCGCATGCGCGGTCCCCTTCCCGCCCAAGGGTGCCATCTTGCTCAGTCTTCGTTTTTCCGCAGAGCCCAACAGACATAGTCCCGTTTCCACCGTGGAAAAAGTAGAAAAGTTGAATAATTTCTTTCAGCTTCTCAGTTCGATGCCGGTTCCCCTTCCCGCCTTCGGCTCGGTACACTGGTATCGAGTCCAGTCATATTTTTTGTTTTTGTCCTTCGTGACTATCATTCGCGCAAGCCTCCAGCTCCAGTTCCTACCCAGCCGGGAGGGGATTTTTGACTCCCAGTGCATAGCTCCTCTCCCACCAATGGTTTGGCCCTGCACAGGAGGAAGGCTGGCCCTGTACGCTCACAGGTGGCCAGCCATTATCACCGATGCCTGGGTTTTGAAAATAGTCCAACAGGGCTTCATTTCAACCAGGTACCCACCTCCTTTTTCCCAGGAGAGCCTCTCAGGCCCCCTCTTCACAGGAACCTCCTCCTGCAGGAGTTGGTAGGTCTGCTAAAGGATCAGGCGGTGGAACCGGTGCCCCACCACCTGCAGGGGCAAGGCTTCTACTCTAGGTATTTCCTCATACCAAAAAGAAAAGGAGGCCTTTGCCCCATCCTAGACTTGTGCAATCTGAACAAGTTCCTGGTGAGGGAAAAGTTCAAGATGCTTTCCCTTGGGATCCTACTGCCTTACCTTCACCAGGGAGACTGGCTATGCTCCTTAGACTTAAAGGATGCTTATACTCACATCCTCATACACCCAGACCACAGACGATATCTAATGTTTGTGGTCGGAGGAAACCACTTCCAGTACAAGGTGCTTCCCTTTGGCCTAGCTTCCGCTCTCAGAGTATTCACCAAATGCCTAGCAGTGGTGGTGGCCTTCCTCAGAAGCCAAGGAGTCTTCATCTTTCCATACCTAGACGACTGGCTCATCAGGGGCCATTCGGCACAGGAGGCACAGCAGGCCACTGCTCGTACAGTCACCCTGCTCCAGCACCTAAGGTTTGTTGTAAATCATGCAAAGTCCACTTTACTCCCCACTCAGAGCTTGGAGTTCATAGGGGCAGGACTGGACACGCTTCAGGCAAGGGCTTACCTACCACTGGACAGGGAAAGGCAGTTGCTGGACTTGGTACAACAGGTCCAGCACAGACCTCATGTCTCCGCAAGGGTCTTCTTAGCCTCCTGGGACACATGGCCTCCACGGTGCATGTGACTCCATATGCTCGCTTCCACATGAGCACAGCTCAGTGGTGCCTCAGAGACCAGTGGACACAAGCCACAGGCCACCTCAGAGACAGGGTAGCGATTTCCAAGCTACTGGTGGCAGCCTTGCAATGGTGGTTTCACCCTCCCAATTTGCTTCAGGGAGTACCTTGCCATCCTCCCACTCACACCAGAATGCTGACGACAGATGCCTCCTTGCTGGGCTGGGGGGCCCATTGCCAGGGTTCATGCACTCAGGGTCTGTGGTCCTCGCGAGAGGCCGCACTTCAAATCAATCTTCTAGAGCTTTGAGCCATCCGCCTAGCTCTTCAAGCCTTCTGTCATCTTCTTGCACATCAGTCGTTGCTGATACGGACAGACAATCAAGTAGTGATGTTCTACATCAACAAACAGGGAGGCACAGGATCTCGCATCCTCTGCCAGGAAACCCTGGACCTCTGCTCTTTTGCAATGGCGCATCACATGTCCCTAAGGGCAGTTTATCTGCCAGGTCAGGAGAACCTCCTGGCCGACAAGTTGAGCAGGATTCTTCAGCATCACGAATGGCAACTGAACCGGGTTGTAGCTCAGCAGATCTTCAACCACTGAGGTCTCCCATCCATGGATCTCTTTGCCAGTCCGCAAAACCATCAGTTGCCCCAGTTCTGCTCGAGGCAGCTGCATCTGCTGAGTGTGGCGGCAGATGCTTTCCTGATCTCGTGGGCACAGGGCCTTCTCTATGCGTTTCCACCCACACCCCTGGTGGCATGCACTCTGTTCAAGATTCTTCGGGACAACGCCTCTGTCATCCTGGTAGCCCCCAGGTGGCCAAGACAACCTTGGTTCCCTCTTCTCCTTCAACTGGCGGTCGACACTCCACTCCCACTGGGGGTGCAGCCTGACCTCTTGACCCAGGAACAGGGTTCCTTACTACACCCCAACCTATCCCTCAACTTAATGGCATGGCTACTGAGAGGGTAATACTTGCTCCTCTACTCCTTCCAAAGGAGGTTGAGGAGGTGTTGCTGGCCTCCAGGCGGCAGTCCACTAGAAAATCCTACGCGTTCAAGTGGCGTAGATTTGAAGTGTGGTGTACCCAAAATAAGGAGAACCCGTTCACTTGCCAAGTACCTCAGGTGTTACAGTACTTGCTCCACCTCTGAGTTGGGCCTCAAGTCTAACTCTGTCAGGGTCCACCTGAGTGCGCTATCAGCTAACCACTCTCCAGTGGACGGGCAAACTCTTTCAGCTCACCGTTTGGTATCCTGATTCTTCAGAGGCCCCTTACTCTTGAAGCCTCCAATTTGCCCACCGGCTATGGAGTGGGACTTAAATGTGGTCTTGCAGCGTCTTACTTGCCCACCTTTTGAACCAATGTCCACCTGTCATCTCTGCTTCCTTTCCTGGAAAGCACTCTTTCTGGTGGCACTCACGTCGGCTCGATGTGTGAGCGAGCTGCAGGCTTTAGTATCGGATAGACCATATACATGGTTTTATAAAAACAGGGTGGTCCTACGAACTCACCCCAAGTTCCTTCCAAAAGTGGTTTCCTCGTTTCACCTCACCCAAGAGGTGGTTCTTCCAACCTTCTTCCCCAGGCCACATACCAGCAGGGCAGAAGCGGTTCTGCATACCCTGGACTGTAAGAGGGCATTCTACCTGGAGCATATACGGGGACATCGGAGCACTTCCTAGCTCTTCATCTCTTATGACCCTAGTAAACTGGGTCTACCTGTCTCCAAGCGCACGTTATCCACCTGGGTGGCAGACTGCATTGCCTGGGTGTACAGAGCAGTTGATCTCCAGCTGCAGGGCCAAATCACGGCCCACTCTGTCAGAGCTAAGGCTGCATCAGTGGCTAACCACCTCTCTGTTCCGTTGGCAGACATCTGCTGGGCCGCAACTTGGTCTTCAAGCCAGACTTTTGCAGCCCATTACTGCCTGGAGAGAGAGTCCCGGTGGGACAGTGTTTTCGGTCAGGCGGTACTCGTAACCTATTTGAGGTTTAGGCAACTCCTACCCTCCAACCCTTTGGTGTCAGGCTACCCGGGGGGCGGGGGGGGTTGCATTCTCGGAGAAAAATCCTATTACTGCTGCTGCGGCTCTTCTAGAGGGAGCCATTTTCAGCTATGGGTTCTCGGTAGCCTATAGCTAGGGAATCCCATATGTGAGGACTGATGTCCTGCTTGTTCCTGGAGAAAGCGTAGTTACTCACCTGTAACAGGTGTTCTCCAGGGACAGCAGGAATCGGTCTTCACGATCCTCCCTCCTCCCCTAGAGTTGTAGTCCTTTGATTAATTTTTTCTCATTTTTGACGTCTTTTTAGCTATGTCATCTGACTGAGCAAGATGGTACCCTTGGGCGGGAAGGGGACTGCGCATGCGCGATGCAATCCCAAAGGCTTTCTTTGAAAGCAGGGGAATTGCTCTGCAGGAGGGCTCCGTCGGCGCCGACGTCACCCATATGTGAGGACTGATTCCTGCTGTCCCTGGAAAACACCTGTTACAGGTGAGTAGCTACACTTTAATGTCTGTCCACGTCCAGTGGGAGCAGCGGTTTTAAAAAGCTGCATGTTGGAGTGGGGGGGAAATGTATAACTTCAGCTCACATCAGTGTGGGAGTACTCTTGAAATTGCTGCTCCCAATCTACACACATACCCTGATACAGCAGCACAGTTTCCCGGATCACTTCCTTGTAGCATCCGACTCTCTGCTGTCACCTCCGTGCTACCTTATTTTCCCCTACTCACCTAACTGGCCCAACCCCCAATCCCTTCCCAAGTGCTTACTGGGGTCCCTTGCGTCTAATTAATTTAATGGCAACAAAACTTTACAATAAAATGCATTTTTGCAGTTATTTATCCATACTGCATAATAGTGTAAACCATATATTGTTGACATTACATATTTAACATAAAAATAAAAAAAAACTAAATTCTGGGATAATAACTACAGAACATATCCTATCTGGATCAAACATATATGACAACAGATAAAGACCAGTATGGTCCATCTAGGAGTGGAGGAGTGGCCTAGTGGTTGGGGCAAGGTACTTCAGGCTGGAAGGTCGGGGGTTCTAATCCCTCTAGAGGACAGCAACCTTGGGCCGGAAGGACTGGGGTTTCTAGTCCCATAGGTACTCCTTGTGGTCTTGGGCAAGCCACTTAACCCTCCATAGCCCATGTTCCCTGTAAAATAGTTATCTCCAAGTTATAATGCCCTGTTCAATGTAATTTCAGTTTGTTCAATGTAAACCACACTGATGCAGAATAGCGCGGTATATAAGAGAATATAAATAAATAAAATCTAGCCTGCCCAATAAGGTGGCTGGAGTAGTTGCACCCACTGCTCCATACAGGTCATCTCCTCTATGCTTTTGTTTAGGGTTATACCTGCCACTCTGTGCAGGTCACCTGCCTCTATGCCTTTGTTTAGGATTATATCTGCTGAGTCGTGCAGGTCACCACCACCACGCCCCCCCCCCTCCTATTTGTTGAAGTATAAAAGATATTTTATTTTGATGTTATCCTTCAGCAATATCTGTCACAAATACATTGAAAAGCACTGGTCCCAGGACCGATGCCTGGGGCACGCCACTACTCGCCTTCCTTTCTTCTGAGTGAGTTCCATTTACCACCACCACCACCTGTCGTCGTTGGTCAAACAATTTCTGATCCAGTTCATAACCTTGGGACCCATCCCCAGGCTTCTCAGTTTATTAATAAGCCTTCTATGAGGAACACTATCAAAGGCTTTGCTGAAATCTAGTTAGATCACATTCATCACATGTCCTTGATCTAGATCTCTGGTCACCCAGTCAAAGCTCTCTGGATCTGATTAATGATCAATCTTTACAAATCAATTCCTAACCACCTAGAGACTATGGCTTATTTCCTTTCAGATCTCATGAAATTAATCCCCCTTTTTTAATCAAAAATAAGCTCTATTTCCATATCGTCCTGCTAGACCAGTCCAGACAAGTGGGTTGTGTTCTCATACCAGCAGACTGGTGGAGACAGAAAGAAACATGATGGCAGAAAAAGACCATATGGCCTATCCAGTCTATCCTTCCAAACCAATTACTATATTCCCTTTTTTTCCCTTAGAGATTTTTTGTGTTTGTCCCATGTTTTCTTGAATTCAGATACTGTCCTGGTCTCTACTACCTCCACTGGGAGACTATTCCACGCATCTACCACTCTTTCTGTAACGAGAGATTCTCCAGGAACAAGCAGTCCTCACATATGGATGATATCAGCGCCGACGGAGCCCTTGTGGAAGTATCTGCCCAGCTTTCAAAGAAAGCGTTTGAGAAATGCCACCATGCATGTGTGGTCCCCTTCCTGCCCAAGGATGCCATCTTAGTCTCCTTTTTTTCCCATGGAGCCAACTGGATGTTTGTCTGATTTTCCCTGGAAAAGGTTGATTAAATTCTCAGTGAAGTATTTCCTTTTTCTCTGGTTACGACCGGTTCCTTTCCCGTCTTTGAGTTTGCTTGCCCCGGCATTGCGTCTCGGACCCGTTTTTGTAGTTTTTCCCTCTGCACAGATTCACGCCTTTTTTTCACTGCTGGCTGCTCCTTGAGTCTTTGACCTCGCCGGGGTACTTTTTTCCCCGATGGCCAGTGGCTTTAAAAAGTGTGATCAGTGCACAAAAAATATTTCACTCACAGACACATATGATTGCTGCTTCCGGTGTCTAGAGGGCTGACCATGACCTGGAGGCCTGCAGCCTTTGCAGAAAGATGTCCAGTAAGGCCATCAAACTCCATCAGCAAAAGCACAATGAAATCTTCAAAAGATCAGAGTCTGCCCCAGAATCCCTGATGACTCCACGCTCCAGGGCCCCATTCAAATCCTGGGAGTTGCGCAGTGATCCCTTAGCTACTGATTGGGGTCATGGGGCCTCTGACAGTGGTTACCCAGAGCATGAATGGAAGAAGAAGAAATCCTCGAAGAACTCTTCTCGGGACTCGGACAAGGTGGGCAAGCCCCGCGCTAGGACCTGCAGCCCTCACAGAAAACTCGAGGAGTTGGAGCGGGAATGGCCAGCCAAGGTCACCTGAATTCAGAGGCCACCAGCGAATGGCATTGGACATCCGAGGCCATCCTCGTTGAGGACTCCCTCTCCTCGCTGACACTGGACCTGGTAACCCTGGTGTCCGGTTCGAAAGTTGCGACACCACCTGAGTGGGAAAGCAGGATGGTGGCTTTGGAGCATAGTTTGTCTGCCTTCCTTGCCACACAGCAGGTGCCAATGCCCGGCTCTGTTGGTGCAACCGCCCAGACCACTGGGACCTTGATATTGAGGACTTCCCTGGTTGCCGAGCAGGTCTTCATGAGCCCACCGCCTCGAGTCAATTCTTGGCAGAGGTCTCGATCACTGTCCCTGATCCTCGGGAACGAGATCTTCACTGGAAAATGCTTATGACTCCGGCCACAAAGCCGTCATGATCCATGGGCCCTCTAACCCAGGTCCTGCCCTGCAGGCCCGACCTGGCTAAATCCTCCACCGACTACTCCGACTGGGAGACAGAGGATGAGACATCACCGAACACTCAAATACCACAATGTCCTGTCAGACCTGTCCCCTCCGGTGACCAACGTCGGTCCTGCCCAAGGACACTTCATTCCTTGACTTCGTGCGGGACATGTTGAAGGCACTGGCCATCTCCACGGAGTCAAAGGAGGATCCTCGCACAGAGGAGCTAGAGATTCTCCAATATGATTCACCACCGAAGGAGGCAATGACGATTCCCATCCCCACCATCCTCGAGACGACTTATCTGCATGTGGGAGATGCTGGCGTTGGTGCCCATAGTCAGCTGTCAACTCAATGCAATATACCGAGTCCGGTGAGGCCCCATCTTCAGGAAGCCGCAGTTACCCCATAACTCCATGGTAGTGGAGTCGGCCATGTGTCTGCTCAAGAGCCTGAAGACGCATTCTTCGGTGCCACCAGGCAGGGAGGTCTGTACTCTCGAAACCCTCGGTAAGAAGTGCTACCAGGGCTCAGTGCTTGCCTGCTGTATCCAAGTGTACCAACTCTATATTGATATGTACTTTTGGGACTTGACGAAGGAGCTTACTGGGTTCTCTACTGGCCTCGGGGATGACCACCTCCAGCGATTCCGCAACCTGACGAAGGGCATTGGGGAGTGCTCGAAGTATCTGACGGGCAGCCTACAATGGCTTCGAATCAACTGCGAGGATAGCAGTCGCAGGCATCGGTGCCCACCACCTGGCTTGGCTGCAGTCATCTGATCTCGTGCAATGGGTACAGAACAAGCTCATTGATGTCTCGTATCAAGGACAGAATCTCTTTGGTAAACCCATGGCAGAGAGAGCAGCGGAGATACTGAGTTCCTTACGAGGACTCAACTCTCCAAGAAAACTGCTACCCTCCCCAGCAGGAAAACCCTGGGGGAAAAAGCCTCCATACCTGAGGAAGGGTCAGGTTTATCAGGGATACCCACAGTATCAGGCTCCTCCAGCTCCTCAGCACGGCCACCATGCCAAAGGAGCAGGTCAGGGCACATGCAAGCAGAAGTGCCCCAAGGCCACAGTGCCAGCTCCAGCACAGCCTGGGGGAGGTTTTGACTCACAGGGTATAGCCTTTTCACCCTCAGGAGGTCAGCTGCCCACAAGGGGAGGTCACTTTGCCCACTGGTGGCCTGCCATCACCACCGATGCTTGGACACTCTAGGTAGTCAGAGAAGGCTACCTTCTCCACCTGGACCATTCTTCCCAGGAGAGCCCTCTTGGACTCCCCTGCACTAGGCACACAGCACCTGCAGAAGGGCATGCCCTTCCAGCCCTGAAACCCCCAGAGGGTCCTCACCACAGACACATCTCTACTGGGCTGGGGTGCCCACTGCGAGGAACTGAGCATGCAGGGCAGCTGATCCCTAGTGGAAAGCCAGTAGCAGATCAACCTGCTGGAGCTCAAGGCCATTTTTCTGGCAATCAAGGCCTTTCACCACTGCCTGTGGAACCAGTCGGTGCTAGTCCAAACAAATAACAAGTCGCAATGTTCTACCTGAACATGCTGGGGGGCACAGGTCTCAACACCTCTGCCAGGAGGCAGTAGGCCTCTGCTCATACGCGATTGGTCAGGGAATGCTGCTCAGGGCAGTATACCTTCCGGGCGAAGACAATGCCCTAGCGGACAGGCTGAGCCAGGGTCCTCCAACCGCAGAAATGGCGTCTAGGCCCCAGGGTGGTGTAGCAGCTATGCCAACTCTGGGGAACCCCAAGTTTGGACTCCTTTGCCAGCTCAGCCAATGCTAAGCTGCCCCGCTTCTGCTGTCCCCAACTGCATCTGTCTCATGGTTGGAGGGTCTTCTGAATGCCTTCCATCCCATGCCACTAATTACCCAGACCCTCTTCAAGATCCTGCAGGACAAGACTTTCATGATCCTTGTGGCCCCACAGTGGCACAGTCAGCCTTGGTTTCCCCTATTGCTCCTCCTCTCGATGGAGCTCCCGGTCCCTCAGGGGAATGTCCCGGTACTACTGACCCAGGAGGAGGGCTCTCTTTTTCACCTCATCCTGGTGGTCCCTGTCATTAACAGCATGGACTGAAGGGTGCTAAGGTGACCTGCTCAGCAATCTCCCGAGGTAGGTGGAGGAAGTCCTGGCCTCTCATAAGAACTCCACGAGATGAGTCTGTGCCTTCAAGTGGCACAGATTCTCCGTATGGTGTGTGGAACAGCTGGTAAACCCATTCTCTTGCCATGTGCACACAGTGCTGCAGTACTTGCTCTACCTTTCGCAGACTGGATTCAAGTTCAACTACATCAGGGTGCACCTGAACACGCTCTCGGTGCACCATCACTCCAATGAGGAAAATACTCTTTCTGCGCAGCCCCTCATTATCCAATTTATGCAGGGCTTGCTGCTCTCTAAGCCTCCCATCCGCCCGCCCCCGACGGAATGAGATCTCAACATGGTTCTGACACAGCTCACCAAGCCGCCTTTCGAACCTCTGGCTACCTGCCATTTGTGTTATCTATCCTGGAAGGTTGTCTTCCTGATAGTGTTCGCCTTTGCCCATAGAGTCAGCGAGCTTCAGGCTTTGGTGGCCAGGTCACCTTTACACCAGATTCTACAAGAACAGGGTCGTGCTTCGCACCCACCCTAAATTCCTTCTGAATGTGGTATCCGCCTTCCACCTCAACCAGGATGTGGTGCTCCCCCACCAAGGTGGCGGCTGTTCTCCATACTGTGGATTGTAAAAGTCCCCTGTCCTTCTACCTGCAACGTATCCAGGGCCACCACAAAGCCTCGCAGCTTTTCATTTCCTATGACCCCAGTCGCCTGGAGGGGGCTCTTACCAAGCAGACACTGTCCACCTAGTTGGTGGACTGTATCGCCTTTGCCCGCGATCAGGCTGGGCTCTCGTTGGAGTGCCAGGTCACTGTGCACAATGTCAGGGCATTTGCAAGCCTATGCTCTGTCCCTATGGTACTTCATGTAAATAAAGACCAGCTCCATTTTCTCACCTTATCATAGTATTATTCATCTAGCAAATCATAAACAGAAAAGGCAAACCTCAGAAAACTTCAAAAGGTACCTATAAACCACATTAAGTGGGTTTGGATGTCCTTTTTGAGTTTAACACATCAACGGTCTGCTTAAACTTTTCCTATATCAAAAAGTGGATGCCATGCCCAAACATTTTTCACCATACTATGATAACATTCAATCTTACAAACATTTCATCCCTATGGTAGACATTTGCCAGGCCACCACTTGGTCCTCAGTTCACACCTTTGCAGCACACTATTGCCTAGAGAGGGATTCCTGATGGGACAGTGCCTTCGGCCAGGCCATACTACATAATCTGTTCAGGATTTAGGCAATTCCTGCCCTCTGATCTTTTTTGTTCAGGCTACTGAAGCGATGGTTCTTCCTGGACACCGGGGTCCTTAGAGTCTTTTCTCAGACTTGCTTGCGGCTGCTCCCTGCTGGGCCGTGTTTTTTCTACAGATTCTCGGTAGCCTGTAGCTAGGGAGTCCCATATGTGAAGACTGACTTCCTCCTTGTTCCTGGAGAAAGCGTAGTTACTCACCTGTAACAGGTGTTCTCCAGGGACAGCAGGAATTAGTCCTCACAACCCTCCCTCCTCCTCTTGGACTTGCTATAAAATGTTTTGCCATCTTTTGTCAGCTCTAGCTATGTCATCTGAGTGAGATGGCACCTTGGGCGGGAAGGGGACCACATGTGTGGTGGCATCTCCCAAAGGCTTTCTTTGAAAGCTGGAGCGATGCTTCTGCGGGGCTTCATCGGTGCTGTCGTCACCCATATGTGAGGACTGATTTCTTCCGTCCCTCGAGAACACCTGTTACAAGTGAGTAACTATGCTTTCCTCCCCTTCACCCTTTAGACTAATGATACCACTTTTGCATTGCCTCCTCTTACTAACCTACCTGAAAACTGCCATCCTGGCCGAGAACTCCCCCTCGTTGGAGCCGGTGCCAGGTCTGAGATCCTCTGTGCCCATGCCAAAGACTGCGGAGCCATCAGGACTTGAAACCAGAATGGTGGCCGTAGAGCGCAGCTTCTTTGCCTTCATGGCCCAACAGTGGGCCTTGATGCCCGGTTCTGCCAGGTCATCTGCCCGGACCTCTGGGCCTCGACCTCGAGGACATCCCCGGATGTCGAACTAATCCTCAAACGCCATCAGTCTCAAGTTAATCCTCGGCATCGATCTTGATCCCAGTCTCCATCCTCAGGACCAAGATCTTCCGTGATAAGTAGCTGCAACTCCACCTGCAGAGACTCTGAGAGGCATGGACAGTCATGCTAGGGGTCTGACCTCGGATCCCAGCCTGGCCTCGACTCCTTCACTGACTATGAGTCGGACTTGGAGACCGAGTATGAGGAATCGCCAGACAACGTTCGCTGCCATGGTGTACCCTTGGACCCTCCGTTACCCGGTGCCGGTCCCCGCCCAAGGATATGGTCTTCCTTGACTTCATGTAGGATATTTCAAAGGTGCTATCGTTCGACACCAAGTTTGAGGAGGAGCCTCACACGGAGGACCTCAAGATCCTCCAGTATGAGGCCCCTCCAAAGGAGGCACTTACAGTGCCCATCCCCCCAATCCTGGAATGGCTGCTCCTTCATATGTGGGAAACACTGGCATCAGTGCCCATCATGAGCAGATGGCTGGACTTGATGTATCAGGTCTGCTGGAGTCCGGGCTTCCAGAAAGCACAACTGCCACACAACTCCATGGTGATGGAGTCGGCCATGCTTCAGTTCAAGAGCCAGAAGATGCACTCCTTGGTACCCCCAGGTAGGGAGGCCTGCCCTTTGGATGCCCTAGGAAGGAAATGCTACCAGGGCTCCTGTACATGGACATGTACTTGAGGGATCTAGCAAAGGAACTCACCGGGTTCTTGGCTGGTCTTTCCGAGGAACCACTCCAGTGGTTTCAGAGCCAGTCTTCTGCTGTCAGAGAGTGCTCCAAGTTCATGACTTGAGAAGCCTATGACAGCTTCAAGTCGGTGGCTAGAGTAGCCATGGCAGGCATTGGTGCCAAATGCAGGCTTGGCTACAGTCTTCTGACCTGGAGCAATGGGTTCAGGACAAATTGGTTGATGTTCCCTGCCAAGGAGAGAACCTCTTTGACAAACCCATGACAAATAAGGCTGCAGAGTTGGAGTCTGAGTTCCTGACGAGGACTAATCTCTCCAAGAAGTCCGCTACCCTTCCCCGATGGAAGGCCCTGAGAAAAAACCCCTTACTCGAGGAAGGGAAGAGCTTATGGAAACTACCCTCAGTATCAGGGCTTCCCTGCAGGTCAAGGGACAAGGGCATGGCCCTCATAAGCAGAAGTCTCCCCAAACCCTGGCACCAGCTGTGGCACAGCATTGTGGGAGTTTTTTACTCCTTAGGCATAGCCTCTCCGCCCCCAGGATGCCAGCAGCCCACAGGGGGATGTCTGATCTTGTTTGCCCACTAGTAGCCAGCCATCACCACCAACAATTGGGCACTACAGGTGGTCAGGGAAGGTTGCCTCCTCCACCTGGAGCAGACTCCCCCTCCATTCTTCCCGGGAGAGCCCTCCAGGACTTCCCTCCACCAGACCCTGCTACTGTAGGAGCTCACAGGTCTTTTCAAGGACAAGGCAGTAGAACCTGTGCCCCCACACCTCTGGGGCAAGGGATTCTTCTCCCGGTACTTCCTTATACCAAAAAGAACAAGGGGCCTAAGGCCCATCCTGGACCTGCGAGACCTGAACAGGTTCCTGGTGAGGGAGAAGTTCAAGATGCTCATGTTTAACTTTTCTTGCTTTGCATTGGTAGTGTAGTAGTAACATGGTAAATTTTTTTTCATTTTAGCTACGCTGTGAAAATCAGTTTCTCCAGGACAAAGCAGGAAGTCAGTCCTCACATATGGGTGACGTCGGCGCCGACGGAGCCCTCGCGGAGCAATTTTCCCCAGCTTTCAAAGAAAGCCTTTGGGAATTGCAGCGCGCATGCGCGGTCCCCTTCCCGCCCAAGGGTGCCATCTTAGCCAGTCTTCTTTTTTCCGCGGAGCCCTACAGACGTGCCCGTCTTGTCCCCGCTGAAAAGTTGATTTTTTCGTGATTTATCTCTTTTTTTCTCGGTCGGTTCGACGCCGGTCCTTTTCCTGTCCGGACTCGCGACGCCGTTGCGAGTCCTTCTGTTATTTTTCGGTTTTTCTGATTTTCTGTCAGTTTCGTTTTCGGTTTTTCGCTGGCAGCCCGGTCCTTTGACCTTGCAGGGGCCCTTTTTCCCCCGATGGCTGCCAGTGGTTTCAAGCGGTGTGTTCAGTGTGACAGAAATATGTCACTCACTGACACACATGATAATTGCCTCCGCTGCCTCGGCCCGGATCACGAGGAACTGATCTGTGGGGCCTGCAGCAAAATGTCCTCCAAAGCGTTAAGGAGTCGGCGGCATCAGCAGGAACGAATCTTCGCTGATCCCGCCCGTACCCGGACCTCGTCGGAGGCCTCGGCGTCCAGAGGTTCCAGCTCTGACCATCGCCGGAGTTCCTCCGACAGGGGTTCTCCCTCCGGGGACCGTCATCGGAAGGTGAAACCCGCGAGGGCGTCGTCGGTGGACGCTCCTGGTTCCGCGAGGGCCAGGTTGCATAGCCCCGATAGCCGTCCCGGGTCTTTGGAGAAGGAGCATCTGCCGAAGCGACCTCGTCTGGAGTCGGAGTTGCCTGCTCGGGTAAGTCCTGTAGTCCTCCTGGACTCGCCTCCGAGGGGTCCGACGTCGGGCCCGACGCCGTCGGGGCCCGAGTCGGGGGCTGCTGGGTCACCTGAGGTCGGACTCAGGTTGACGGCCTTGGAGAGCAGACTCTCTGCCTTCATGGACCAGCAGCGGGCACTGATCGCTAGCCTCGCTGGCGCCTCTGCCCCGACCGCCGGGACGTCGACGTCTAAGTCGACCCCGGAGACCGAGCCGATCCTCGAGTCCATGCGGGCTCGAGTCGATCCTCGGTCGAGGTCACCTTCGGCCTCCCGTTCGGGACCGAGGTCGTCGACGCCGACTCCCTCGGCGTCGGGGCGGCCGACGCCTCCGCCCGCCCGGACCGACCCCACCGATTCCTCCTCGGAGTCGGCCTGGGAGTCTGAAGAGGAAGAGTCACCTGATTCATTTCGGACTCGGTGTGTCCCCTCGGACTCGCCTGAGTCCGAACCTCGGAAACAGTCCCCTCCGGAGGACGCCCGGTTCTCGGACTTCGTCAGGGATATGGCCAAGGCTTTGGCCTTCCCTGCGGATCCCGAGGAGGAGCCCCGAGCCGAAGAGCTCGATGCCCTTCAGTACGACTCTCCCGCCAGGGAGCACTTTACTGTACCAGTTCCTCCCATGCTGGAACGACTACTCTTCCGCATGTGGGAGAGTCCGGCATCGTCGCCGGTATTAAGCAAGCGGGTCGATTCCATTTATCGAGTCCGCAAGAGCCCTGGCTTCCAAAAAGCACAGCTACCGCACCGTTCCATGGTGGTGGAATCGGCCATGCATAGGCTTAAGAGCCAGAAGATGCACTCCTCGGTGCCTCCTGGCAGGGAGGCCCGCAACCTGGATGGCCTAGGTAAGAAGTGTTTCCAGGGCTCTATGCTTGCTTGTCGGGTCCAGACCTACCAGCTCTACATGGGCATGTATCTCAGAGACCTGGCTAAAGAGATAGCCGGATTCTCGGCTGGGCTGTCCGAGGAACCTTTGCGGAGGTTCCTAGCCTTGACAACTGGTATTCGGGAATGCTCCAAATTCATGTCTCGAGCAGCCTATGATGGCTTTGAAGCATCTGCACGGGTGGCCGCAGCCGGCATCGGTGCCCGCCGACAGGCTTGGCTTCAGTCGTCTGACCTTGAACTCTGGGTGCAGGACAAGTTGGTCGATGTCCCCTGCCGAGGTGAGAACCTCTTTGGCAAGCCCATGGCTGAAAAGGCTGCACAAATCGAGACGGAGACTCTCACCAGAACTAGGCTTTCTAGGAAGACCTCCGCCCCTTCCCAGAAGAAGAAGGGCTCGGGAAAGAAGTCCTTTTACCCGAGAAAGGCGGCTGCCTATAAACACTACCCTCAATATCAGGCCCCCGCAGCTCCCCAACAAGGTCAGCAGGCCAAGGGACGGGGTAGCAAACCCCCAAGCCTGCACCACCGGCCCCTGCTCAGCAGGGTGGGGGTTTTTGACTTCATCAGCATAGCCTCTCCCCCTCAGCAGGTTCCTCCCAGCACAGGAGGCCGGCTGGTTCACTTTGCCCACAGGTGGTCCAACGTCACCTCAGATGCCTGGGTGCTTCAGGTGGTGAGAGAAGGCTATCTTCTCCACTTCCACCAGGTCCCTCCCTCCTATTTCCCGGGAGAACCTCCACGTCTCCCTCTGCACAGGGACTTACTCCTTCAGGAGTTAGCAAGTCTTCTTCAGGAACAGGCTGTGGAACCGATGCCCCACCACCTGAGGGGTCAGGGCTTCTATTCCAGGTATTTCCTAATACCAAAAAGAACAGGAGGCCTCAGACCCATCCTGGACTTGCGCAACCTCAACAAGTTCCTCGTCAGGGAGAAGTTCAAGATGCTTACCCTTGGAATCCTTCTGCCCTACCTCCAGCAGGGAGATTGGCTATGCTCCTTGGATCTAAAGGATGCCTACACGCACATCCTCATCCACCCAAGCCACCGCCAATACCTAAGGTTTGTGGTGGCAGGAAATCATTACCAGTACAGAGTACTGCCCTTTGGCCTATCCTCCGCACCACGAGTCTTCACAAAATGTCTCGCGGTGGTGGCGGCTTATCTCCGGCTTCACGGCCTTTATGTCTTTCCGTACCTAGACGACTGGCTCATCAGAGCATCGTCTTCTCCAGAAGTCACAAAAGCCACACACCGCACTGTGACTCTTCTGCAGTACTTGGGCTTTGTCATAAACTTCGCAAAGTCCACTTTGCTCCCCTCACAAGATCTCGAGTTCATCGGCGCAAGATTGCACACTCTTCAGGCACGAGCTTTCCTGCCTCTCGACAGGGCTCAATGGCTCATGGACCTAGCCGGCCGCTTTCGCAGCCAGTCCCTGGTCTCCGCCAGGCGCTTCCTGAGACTACTCGGCCATATGGCTTCCACCGTCCACGTGACCCCCAATGCCCGCCTGAATATGCGGCCTGCTCAGTGGTGCCTTCGCAAGCAGTGGCAACAGGCCACGGGCGGCCTAGCTGACTTAGTGCGCATCTCTGACCCGCTCACCTCTTCTCTACAGTGGTGGCTTCATCGGCCGAACCTGGTGCTCGGAATGCCTTTTCAGTCTCCTCCGCCGGCTCAAGTGCTGACGACCGATGCTTCTCTCCTGGGATGGGGAGCGCATTGCCAAGGGGCATGTACTCAAGGTCTCTGGACCACGTGGGAGTCTGCGCAGCAGATCAACTTCCTGGAGCTCAGAGCAATCCGTCTGGCTCTCAAGGCTTTCTCCCACCTGACTTCTCACCAGTCCGTCCTTGTCCAGACGGACAATCAAGTTGCCATGTTCTACGTGAACAAACAGGGAGGCACGGGCTCCTTCCTTCTCTGTCGAGAAGCACAGAGGCTCTGCTCTTGGGCCATCAGCCACGGCATTCTTCTCAGGGCCGTTTATCTCCCAGGCCAAGAAAATTGCCTGGCGGACAAACTCAGCAGAATCCTCCAGCCGCACGAGTGGCGCCTGGATCCCTTGGTGGTTCAGAAACTTTTTCTGAAGTGGGGCCTCCCCACGATGGATCTCTTTGCCAGTCCTCTCAACCGGCAACTTCCTCGCTTCTGCTCTCGGCAGCCGCATCCCCTTCGAGTAGCGGCGGATGCTTTTCTGCTCTCATGGTCGAAAAGCCTTCTGTATGCTTTTCCTCCCATACCACTAGTCTCCCGAACTCTTTTCAAGGTTCTCCGAGACAAAGCGTCCATGATCCTGATTGCTCCTCGCTGGCCCAGACAGCCGTGGTTTCCACTCCTGCTGCAATTAGCGGTGGAGGATCCGTTCCCTCTGGGGTTTCAACCAGATCTCCTAACACAGGATCAGGGGTCCCTGCTACACCCCAACCTCAGATTTCTACATCTGATGGCCTGGCTGCTGAAAGGGTAGTCCTTGCTCCCCTTCTATTGCCGGCAGAGGTGGAAGAGGTCGTCCTAGCTTCCCGGCGACCTTCTACTCGCAAATGCTATGCCCTTAAATGGCGTCGCTTTTTCGCTTGGTGTGCCCAGCAGTCTCAGGATCCCTTCTCCTGCTCGGTGTCGGTGATCTTGCAGTACTTGCTCTACCTCTCTAATCTGGGACTTAAGTCCAACTCCGTCAAAGTTCACCTCAGTGCTCTCTCAGCACATCATGTGCCGGTGGACAGCAGACCTCTTTCCGGCGACCCTCTCGTGGCGAGGTTTTCTCCGAGGTCTCCTTCTACTTAAACCACCTCTGCGCCCGCCAGCACCTGACTGGGATCTGAATGTGGTTTTACAGCGGATCACCTGTCCGCCTTTTGAACCTATGGCTACCTGTTCTCTACGTTTTCTTTCTTGGAAAACCTTATTCCTGATAGCCCTCACTTCCGCTAGACGCGTAAGTGAATTGCAGGCCCTCGTGTCTGATCCCCCTTACACTCGGTTCTACAAAAATAGGGTAGTCCTATGGACTCACCCAAAATTTCTTCCAAAAGTGGTCTCCCCTTTTCACATCAATCAGGAGGTGGTACTTCCGACCTTCTTTCCCAGGCCACACTCCAGCCGAGCTGAAATGGTCCTGCATACCATCATGAAAGGCGGTATATAAGAAATGTTAAATAAAATACCCTAGACTGTAGAAGGGCATTGAACTTCTACCTTGACCGTACGCGGGAGCACCGTAAAGCTGCTCAGCTTTTTGTATCTTTTGACCCCAATAAATTGGAGCTCCCGGTCTCCAAGCGTACTCTGTCCATCTGGGTTGCTGACTGTATCGCTTGGGCTTATGGGGCGGCCGGACTCTCCTTAGAAAGTCGAGTCACGGCTCATTGTGTTCGGGCGAAGGCTACGTCAGTGGCTTACCTCCGCTCTGTTCCATTGGCAGACATCTGCCGGGCCGCTACTTGGTCTTCGAGCCAGACTTTTGCGGTCCATTACTGCCTCGAGAGGGAGTCCCACAGGGACAGTGCTTTCGGACAGGCAGTCCTCCGAAATCTCTTCGAGGTTTGAGCAACTCCTACCCTCCATCCCGGATGGGGGCTACCGGTGGGTAATAATTCAGCGAAGATTCCTTCCTTCTGTACTGCTGAGCTAGAGGGAGCTCATTTTTCTGCTTAGGGTCTCCGGTAGCCTTAAGCTTGGGAGTCCCATATGTGAGGACTGACTTCCTGCTTGGTCCTGGAGAAAGCGTAGTTACTCACCTGTAACAGGTGTTCTCCAGGAGCAGCAGGAATCAGTCCTCACAACCCTCCCTCCTCCCCTTGGAGTTGCAATTATCTGCTTTCGTTTTTTTTTGCAAATTTTTTAGCTATCTTTTAGCTATGTCATCTGACTGGCTAAGATGGCACCCTTGGGCGGGAAGGGGACCGTGCATGCGCGCTGCAATTCCCAAAGGCTTTCTTTGAAAGCTGGGGAAAATTGCTCCGCGAGGGCTCCGTCGGCGCCGACGTCACCCATATGTGAGGACTGATTCCTGCTGCTCCTGGAGAACACCTGTTACAGGTGAGTAACTACGCTTTTGCTGGCTTCCCATTGCGATAGGATTAAGGTACAATACTACCCCAGTATCTGCCAACACAGTAGATACATATGTAAGGTAGCCTGCAGCTGAATTCTTTTCTTTCAATTTAAGGCAACAGTAATAGTTCAAAAAGGAAAATGTTAGATAATTTGCTTGTGCATCAAACACAAAAGTCATGTTTAGTAACTCTGTCTGCTAATATGACTATAGGAATAACATGGACTTTAGTAGATGATACATGCTAACATTTACAGTAGTAAACATGGCCCAAAATCATTAATTTCCCTTTTATTTAATTTCTGAAGCAGTATTTTGGAAGGGTGATTCCACTTTGCTATTCCTGCCATTACCAAACCAATTAGAGATACTGCCAAGATGCAAAGCTTTATTGGAGTCTCATGTGAGCATCACCTAGATTCTTTGTCAAAGAATGTATAAAGCCTAGACAACTGAAACCTAGACTCGAGAGGATATTTATATAATTTGTAATGGCTAATCTGGGGGGGGGGGGTTATTCCCAGGTGGATGGTTAAGATGAAAAAATCTTGAAACCAGAATTTCACACGCAGATTGCATTTGGGTTACATGGTTTTGGTCTTATAATTTGAGTTTCATAATACAAGAATTGGAGGCCAGGTTTAAATCAAAAACAGCATGTTTTTACAGAATGCATACCTAACTTGTGAGATACATTGCCACAGGCTCTTGTGCTATAACTAGTTCTATGAGAGATCTTTGCTATTATAATGCAGATCTAGTAGTCCCTGGAGAAAACTGGAGTCTTAGCATGGTGTGGTATCTTTTAAAGGACCAGCTCAGCAAAAGTAGTAGATGATCCAGAGAAATTCAAGAACAAGTGGTCCTGATCCAAAGTTACAGGAAGGAAGGTTCAGAGAAAACATAAGAAAATATGAGTTCACCAACAGGGTGGTAGCTGCCTGTAATAGTCTACTTATAACCAACCTCTACGAGTGAAACCAGAAACAATATCCCATACAAAAGGTCACTCACTAGATCCCTTTATTAAACACCATGGTCATGTTTTCACGGTGAACATTTACCCTACAATTATGTTTTTTGTTGGATCGTCTGTCTCGAGGGCGTAGAAACACACTCATGTAACAGACCCTCCTTTTATTCAACTTTTTTTATGGTGCAGGTCTCTCGGATTCTTCGTACTCACTGGCATATTTTGTCCGAACATTTATGTTTTCAGAAACCCTTGCGGTTAGCTTATCGTCGGGGGGCCAACATTGCTGATCGTGTAGTTCACACTACTACTACCCGTACTGGAGTGTGTTCATTGGGTAGGCATCAAGCTTGTGGGACTTGTGACATTTGTCCCACTACTTTTGGGGGTACAGAATGGGAAGATCCCCACACCCAGATAATATATACTCGGCGTCATGTCACCGATTGCACATCCACTCATGTTGTTTATTTAATTGTGTGTCCCTGCAAGCTATTTTATGTGGGAATGACAACTCGATTGATTCGTAAGCGATTGCAGGAACATAGGTCGCGTATTAATACTGGAACACAGACTGCTCCTATGGTCCAACATTGTTTGTCATGTTCCCACACTTTTGAACAACTTAGATGGACAATTTTGGACATGGTTCCCCCGCTTCAGCGTGGAGGGGATCGTCAAGCGTTGTTACATCGAAGAGAGCAGCGTTGGATTTTTACCCTTCACACGGTCACTCCATTGGGAATGAACACGGAGATCGAATGGTGGTTATTGACGTGAGCTTTAGTCTATGTGTTACAGACGTCATTGTGTGTTCCTATATATTTTTACTGCGTAGTGATGATGTCATTCATGTTCGGACGGAACAGGAAGTTGGGTAGGTTCAGCTTGAAAAAGAGCCATTTTCACAGCGGGCTTGAAACACAATGGTTTGTGTCGCAGGATTACCCAACCACAGTTGGAATGTCTAAAAAGGGATCGACAATGGCGGGCCAGTTAGGGAGCTATTAGGAGGCCTGACTGAGTCTTTGGATATCCGGCTTGGTGGATCCCGCAGAGTTTCATCATGGTGGGCCGCCTACAGTGTTAGTCGGAGCAAGGCCGTTATCAGCTTTTCAGAATTTTTCCGGGCTCAGCTAAGTGTTATCCCTTCTAAGTATTGAACATTCTCTTGGTTATAGATTTTTTCTGAAAGTGAAGAATCAAGTTTTGTGCAAAGAACAAATAACATTTAATTTATGCAGGGGCTGGTCCTATGGGCTGGTTATAGCCTCAAGCATTTCTTGGTTGCACTGAGCTTTTTTTTTTATAAAAGTTGAATAAAAGGAGGGTCTGTTACATGAGTGTGTTTCTACGCCCTCGAGACAGACGATCCAACAAAAAACATAATTGTAGGGTAAATGTTCACCGTGAAAACATGACCATGGTGTTTAATATAGGGATCTAGTGAGTGACCTTTTGTATGTAATAGTCTACTGGCAAAGGAAGTGGCAACCCAAGACATAACAGTATTTACATAGGCATGATTGGGACAGTGACAGAGAGTAGGGACAGTCTGGAATGTGCAGAATTGCAAACAACCCACTTATCACTCTCCTGAACAGAGGTGAAAAGGAGCATGCAAAGCATAGCAGCTCAAACTAATGACGCTACAAGCCACAGGGTAGCCAAGTCTCAACCCAAATAAATGAACCAGGTTAGTGGCAACCAGATACTATATTATAAGTGTTAATATGTTGCCTTTCCTTGTTATAGCAAAGCAGTTTACAGTAAAATTGAGTAAGAAATATAATTTTCATGATAGAAAAATATGAACAGAAGTTAGCATCTAGTAGAGGAATAAACGATAGTTGGGAGAAGGAATAAAGTAGCAACATCTATGACTGTGGCTATGCCTTTAACCTGACTACTTATTAAAAAGACCATTACAAAAGTCATAGGTTTTCAACTTTTTATTAGAGTGTTCCAATTATAAATCAGTGGGCAATGAGTTCAAAAAAGGAGAGGGCAAGGAAGTAAAAGGCCACTGTCCGGGTAGACGCCAACTGTGCCTGGTAAGGTGATGGGAGCACGAGACAATTTGCTCCTTGAGTGCACAGTTGACAAGCGGAAACATATGGATTGAGGGATGAGATTAAGAAGTGCGGGAGACCAGATTTGTGAGCTTTGAAAATGATAAATAATTCAATTTTGATAAATGATGGGAAACCAGTGGTTCTCTTTGAGGAGTGGAGTTTCATGGTCATATTTTTGGGCATTGCAAATTGAGTTTAATGGCTGTATTCTGTACTGCCTTGAGTTGGGATAATAAAGTTGGTGATTAACTGGATCAAATGTTGCTGACAAATCTAATTAGACAATGATAGCTGCTCTGGATGTTAGGGTAACAGCCTCTCTAGTTTTACTAGACATAGTAAGCTGATAAGACATGGGGTGGGGTGAGGTTGGAAAACCTGGATGTTGGATTGAGTATAGAAACTGGTATGCTCATCTACCCAGAATGATAAAGAACGAAAGAGGAAGAAAACAAATAAATAATGAATGAAGTTCTACATGTGATCAAACCTCTATGGCTGGTAGCAGTGATCTGTCCTCAGCATAATGGAACAGAAAAACGGTTGACTGGATGGGCCATTTAGTTTGTCATTAACTGTTATGTTAGTGGTTTAGCAGGTAGATCCCTTCATCTGAAGGAAATATGATGCTGGGGGGGGGGAGGGATAATGCTGCTGGGTGCCGGGGGGGGGGGGCTTATGCTGATGTTGAGGGTTGGGAGAAGGGATGAGAAAAGACAGGATTAAATGAATACTGGAGAAAGAAGTAAATGGGTAGATGCTGGGGAAGAGAAAAAAGGCAGTATGGGGGAGTGGCAGGGGTAATGGATGCTGGGGAATTCGAAGACGAAGACAGAAGAGAGCAGATACTGGGGACACCGTGATGCAGGAGAACAGAGGTGCAGACTTAGACACAGACTTTAAGATTGGGTGGCAACCCAAAGAAGATGGACTGGGTACTGGAAGAGTAAGTGGGGACTCTCAGGGCTTGGGTGGAATTGTGAATGAGTATTCGTTGATTTGGGAATAGTGGGGACTAGGAAAATGAGCAGGCTTTAGCAGGGCAATGGCAACTAGGTGACTGGGAAGAGGTATAAACAGGCATGTGACACTGAATGCAGAAATATGGGGAAAGGAGATGATTTGAGAGACCCATAAGTTTTAGGAGATAGTTGAAAAGGACAAAGGGCTATGAACAGGGTGAAAGGCAAATGAAGGAGAGAGATCTTTGAAGGAAGTGTGAAAGAATGAGAATGGGTGCCTGGATAAGAGGGTAAGACAGAAGCAAGGAAGAAGATGGAGATGGGATGATTACAGAGGGTAGAAATGGAGGACTATAAAGTGGGTGAAAGATGGGAGGAATGGGGACTAGTCAGCTGGGGAAGGAATTAGACAGAGGTGGGGAATAGGAGGACTAGAAATGTAAGAGGAGGAAAAGGAAAGCTGGTAAGGAGGCAAACGCTGAAAAGATGGAGACTGATGATCTTGAAGGGGAGAGGAGGAATATAGTCCAACTATAGGCAGATGAGAGGAATGGAGAAAATGATGAAACTGAAGGATCAACGTCAAAAAGATTAGATTTAGGAGAGGAAGAGAAAAAGCAGGGGAAGTGAAGAAACAGAAGATGGGAAAAGATTTAGGTCCAATCAACAAGAGGAAATGGTAAAGAGAGACCAGGACCAACCCAAACAGAAAAATAAAATGATCAGACAACAAAGGTACAAAAAAGATGATTGGTTTTTAAGATTTCTATGTATGTATGTTCAGTAGAGGAGGAAATGGCATTGCTCTTTCATCAGTTTTCACTGCTCAGAGTCGGGGGGGGGGGGGTTGGTGGCAGGGAGGGAAAGATGTTCCATTTCATCTTTTGTCTGCATATTTCTTATTCTTTAGTAAGTGATGGTCTGTTTTTATGTAAACAAGGTGAGGAATTCTGTATAGGAATCTGTATCGGTCTGGCTTGTTATCTTTTCTCAACTGGAGGTGCAACAGTGTTCTAGAATATTTGTACTGTTGACTCTTCCTAGGTAGGGTTGGTGCAGTTTGAATTATTGAACTTGGTACTAGTATGACATGGTAAGCTAAGTGTCCCATTTGCAGAGTTTTGTGGTCACACAGTGTCTGGCAACGGAGGGAGTTTGCTGTTATCATGGATGGTGACACCAGAACTACATGGGTATAATTTGGATGGTGAGAGGGGAGCATTGCCCCCAAAATGAGCTTCCTCTACTTGGCCTGATTGATTCATGCTAGTCTGCTGCTCCTCTTCCCCCAGCTGTTGCTGCCGCAGTAAGATCTGCAGTAAACGTGGGCTCTTTCAGACTTCCATGGCTTCAAAGGTCCTGCACATGCCCCTTCTGATGCATAATTTTTATGTTAGAGAAGGTGGGACAGCAGGGCCTTTGAAGAACACAGACATCTGGAAGACCCCATGTTTACTGTAGATCTTGCTTCTGATGTAGCTGCCTGGCTTCATGGGAGTCAGCAGTGATAGTGCTGGGCAGAGAGAACAGAGGTGCTAGGCATGCTGCGTGGAGGGAAAGGGATTAGATGCTGGATATTGGGGAGGAGGGGCATAGGGAGATGGAGGGGAGATGCTGGGCTAGGGAGAGGACATAGAAAGATGCTGGAAATAGGGATGGGGTTTAGGTAGGCATAGAGAGACAGAGGAGAAATGCTGTTCTTGGGGAAGGAATAGGGAGAGGAGATGATGGGTATGTGGTAATTGCACATGGACTTTGAGCACACCCATGTGATCTAGACCTGCCCCTTCTGAAATAAGAAGTTTGAAGGGGGCAGGACGTGAATTTACACATGTGCTCAAAGACCCTGTGCCAGCTGCCCAAAGTCACATTTAGTACTGCTGGGGAGGACAGCAACAAAGTTACCATGGCAGAGGTAGGCCCCATAGGAGGAAGGGATTGGAGGAGGTGATTCTGGACACCAGGGCAGAGGAAGTAAAGGGAGATTCTGAACATGTGGAAGGGGGTAGGGAAGAGGAGGAAAGATACTGGACATGTGGAGGAGGTAGGAAAGAGGAAGGGAGATGCTTGACATGGGGGAGTAGGGAAGAAGTGGAGAGATGCTGGACACTTGAGAGGGGGTATGGAAGAAAAAGGATGATTTTGGACATGGGAACATGACTATGAGCTGTGTGTATGGAGGGTGTGGGTGTGGGTGCGGGTGCACAGCTGAAGATTCACTTAAGGTGGTAGACATCCTTGGGCCTGCCCTGCAGTGGCCACATTTTCAATGTCCCTTTTGGTACTAACATTATTCCATCAGCAATTGCTGGTTTCAATGCCCTTAGCCCTGCTGGACTAAATATTTCTTTAAAATTAATATTGCCAGTATGTACCACACAAACCTTAATCTGCCCAAAACCAGGCAATAACTTCAAAATATATTCATGTTTTAATAAAATCTTGCCTATCCTATAACTAGAGAATATTTGGTGATAAAATGATGATAATCCACTCCACTATCACTATTCTTATTGATGATTTGATTTTTTTGAAAAGTCAGTAGTAATTGCCTATTCTATAAAGCTGCCTTATAGGCCTGATTCATAATGTCATATAAATATCCCTGGTTATAAATCAGCAGCTAATCTCATAGATTGTAATCCGGTACTGGTACAGGGTAGAACATATTTGCCTATATTTCAAGAACTGCAAATACGGTAACCCATTTTTTAAGGATCTAAGATGTGCAGTTAAAGGTTTAGAATGGTGTTAGTCTGTGGATTTCTTATAAACCAATGTGACAAACTCATGCCCACTGTTGGTAATCTCTTTTTTTTATGTGCTGTCAAGTCAATGCTGACTCAGCAGCCCCTGAGTTTTTATGTCAAGGTATAACTGGAAGTAGATTGCCAAGCCTTTTCTTCTGAGGCAATGAAGAGTAAAGTGACTTACCCAAGGTCAGAAGGAGTGCCAGTGGGAATCAAGCCCTGGTCTTTTGGTTACCAAGCCAATGCTCTAACTATTAGGCTACTCCTTTACTGTGGGTAATCTGAATGTCCAAATAGAATATGTTCATGAAACTATAAAACCAGGGTTCAAATTCCACTGCTGCTCCCTGTGATCTTGGGCAAGTCACTTAACCCTCCATTGCTTCAGGTACAAACTTAGAATTCAAACCCTCTGAGGGCAGGAAAATACCCCCTGCACCTGAATGCCTGCAACTCCTGAAAAAAAGACATGAGTTAATTCAAATTCCCTTTATATTATTCATTTCTCAAGCACCTTTTATTCTTTCAAGATGGGATATATGGTTCAGGGATTTTTGATATTTCACCTATGTCTGACAAAACAGCTCGGTTTTTTAATTGTTCAATGTTCCTGATATGGTCCCTACAAAAAATTGCCATTACCAGAGTATGCAATTTTCATCAACTTAATATACACGTTAACTGTGCTCTTTAATAGAGCGCAACTAGCATGATTGTTTTATAATATCTTAGTAAGAGTGATTTTGTACATTGCATTTGAAACCACCCCTAAAGGTGGGTATTTGAGAATTTATTGAATAATGTAGAATCACTGTATGCTGTTGAAGAGGTGGCTGTGGGGGAGGTCAGATGAGGGACAATATTAAAGGAATAGCCTGCTGTGCTAGCAGAACTGGAAAGTAAACATTTAGGGAGGATATACAAATCACTGCCTGTGCTGAAGGAGCAAGGGTAATAATATTTGCTCACATTTATATCTTTTATTAAGATTTAACTTTAAATCTACAGGGAATAGTGTAGACACTAGACAGAGGATGGAGAAGTACATACTGGGGCCAGTGGAAATTGCTCACCCTAAGAGAAATGGTATCAGTTGGCATTTGCACCAGCAGTCCTATACAGAAAAGAGCTTGGAGAAAAGTTACTTGGGATTTAGAGGCGTCAGGCCTCCTTATCGGAAAAAGAGCTTATCCCTCATCTGTGAGGAAAGGATGGAACTCCCCTGCTCTGCAGGACTTCCTCCTGAAGGATGGTACTGAAAAACTCCTGGGAGCCTAGACAGGCTCGGAGTGAAGATGCCAGCAGAGAGCTTCCTACAGACCCAGTTGAGCGTAGGAGTGAAGATGGGGGCAGGAGTGGCCTAGTGGTTGGGGCAAGGTACTTCAGGCTGGAAGGTCAGGGGTTCAAATCCCACTAGAGGACAGCAACCTTGGGCCGGAAGGACTGGGGTTTCTAATCCCACAGGTGCTCCTTGTGGTCTTGGGCAAGCCTCTTAACCCTCCATAGCCCATGTTCCCTGTAAACTAGTTATCTCCAAGTTATAATGCCCAGTTCAATGTAATTTCAGTTTGTTCAATGTAAACCACACTAATGCAGAATAGCATGGTATATAAGAGAATGTAAATAAATGTCCCCATAATTGTATTTCAGAACCTGGATGTCTAGGAATAGCCTTATGGTTAGAGTAATGGGCTAGGAGCCAGGGTTCAAATCCTACTGCTGCTGCTATTGTGATTGTGCTCTGGATGTTTTTCAGCCCATACAAGGACCTTCCCAATGCTTATTCCTGCCTGGAGCAAGTCTAAATTGAGACATGACTCCAGACATCCAGAATGTTTCTGAGCTCAAGCAGTAACGTTCAGGTTCCTGGGAACACTCCAGTCATGCCTCCACCACAATGGGGTCCTCCACAGACCTGGCTTCTAAAATGGCTCTAGAGAGGTCTCTGTGCTTTGGACGACTCTATGCCGTTTTCAGATGTCCAAAGCATGAATAAGGAGATCCTCTTTTGACTGAAAGCAAACTCTGCTATGAAGGGGACATAGGATTAGGTTGAAAGGGGATAGACATGGGAGTAATATGATGAAATATTTCTTTATGGAAAGAGTTGTAGATGCATGGAGTAATTTCCCAGTGGAGGTAGTAGATACGAGGACAGTATCTGAATTCAAAAAATCATGGGACAAACACAGAAGATCTCTTAAGGAAAAAAGAGGACTATTGTAGTTGATAAAGAAGGGAAGACTAGATAGGCCATGTTAAAAAGATAGATAAAGAGTTTAGAACTAAATGGTCTGTTTTCTAAAAGGAGAAAAGTAAATACTTGAGTTCTCTATGAATCTCTACTGAGCATGGTCCTGTTTAATAACTATAAATGATCTGGAATGGAGGAATGAGCGAGGTGATTAAATTTTCAGATGATGAAAATTATTCAAAGTTAAATCATGACTGAATGGTAAGGAACTGCAGGAGGACTTTCCAAAATGGACACTGGCCATTTAAATGACAGATAAAATTTAACGTGGACAAATGCCAAATGATGCACATAGGGAAAAATAATCCTAACTATATGTATTGATTGATTCTGGCTTCCATGTTAGGAGATGCTACCCAGAAACAGGGTCTTGGAGTCACTGTGGACAATACATTATTCCTTAGCTCTTTGTGGGGTAGTCATCACCAAAGCAAATGGGAATTATTTAGAAAGGAATGGAGAATATTATGCCTCTGAATTGATTCAGGTTGCACAACACCTTGCATTGAGGAATAACCTAGTGACTAGAGCAGTGGGATGAGGATTGGTAAAGCCAGGGTTCAGATCCCGCTGATGCCTCTTGTGATCCTCCATTGCCTCAAGTACAAACTTATATTCAGATACAGTAGCTATTTCCCTGTCCCTGGAGGGTTCAAAATATATATCGCTTCTTGAGTGTGATCTAAATACAAATAAAAAGTATTGTGCATGGTTTTGGTCACCTCAACTCAAAAAAAGATCTATTGGAGAGGGGCAACCAAAATGATTAAGGGGATGGAACTGCTCTTTTATGCTGAAAGACTACTGAACAGATTAAGGATCTTCTGCTTGGAGAGAGATGGCTGAGAGGAGATATAGTAAAGGACTATAAAATCATGCATGAAGTAGCATGGGAAAATAGAGAACAGTTATTTACCCTTTAAAATTGTACTAAAACTAGGGATTACTCCATCAAACAAATATCTCGGGTGGAGTAGAATGTGTAAATGGAAGATCAAAGTTGATGATTCCTTTTTAGTGCTTTAAATATGTGTTTTGGGGGAACAGCATCAAATCCTTTTTTGTTTTTTTTGCAGCCAGATGCAAAGGAACGTATAGACTAGCTGCAATGCAACCCAGCCTGCAACATGGTGCCACTGGATTCCGTGTGTTGTTCACACTACAACACCAGTGGCACCTACAGCAGCGTATTGGTTGAGAGGACGACCTGCTCCCCAAATGCCAGCTAAGGATTAAAGAAGAAAGAAGCCTGTAACATTTTTGTGTAGTTGGGTTGTGTTTTGAATGGTATGCGTTCAGGCTGTGTGCAGTTATGCGCATTCGCTTCCTGCTCAGTTGGATCTGAACATTATCGGGTTTTGTTGTGAACACAGATGCTCGCAATGTCAGTTGCGATGCTGTTCAGAGTGCTGCTGATTGGTATGTGCTCACAAACTAGGTGGATCACAGCGTGTGCAGCTTGTCTCTGAGAATTCCGGCTTCGTGTGTGCTCTGCATCTCAGTTAGTTTGCGTTTCATTGCACGTTGCATTACATGTTTGGATCGGCCAATCTATACGCACCTTAAGAATATTTCCATTTTACAACAGTTTCTATTCAGCAAAACTCTCACATTTGTCAATACTTGCTCTGCAGATGTGAAAGTCATCGTGAACGAGTAACGTTTCACTTCAGATACTTTCTACTTAAAAATGTATTTTTGGGGCTACCCTGGTGGCTCCAAGGAAGATTCCTGGTTTGATTCCTGATTGGGGTATTTCCAGGACCATACCTAGGGACGGATAATAGGGCTGCCACCCAGTGAACAAACCCCATTGTGGGCAGAAATATGACACATGCAACTGAATAGCTGTGAAGAGTATAGCTCACCTATTACCACCCAGATTGTGAGGGAGGAGAAGGGAGCAAAAAAGGACTGGGGCCATTTAAAACGAACCTGAAAAAGAATTTATTCACTCGGGGGCCGAAATTCAGCGGCGACAGCAACAGCCAGTGCTTTCAAAGTGACTGGCCATCGCTGCTTTCAGACCTGACTATTCAATGCCGGGGTCATATCCGGCCACTAGCGGTGAAGCTAACGGGGCAGTGGTGATATTCAGCTGCTGCCCGGATACCTAAGCCCCTAAAGTTAGGGCAATGTTTATTTTGCATGACTTTAGCCGCTTTAAGATACCCGGACAGCGGCTGAATATCGCCAGGGTCTGGTTATTTTTGGTGCCACTCCTGGAACATCCTGATATTAAGTAGTCCGCATCTGGTGGCATTAGAGAGAGATTCAGTGGTAGAAACTGGCTATGTGCTGCTAAATATCCCTCGTATGGTTAACAGACCTGCAAACCGCATTAATTGCTTCAAATAGGCCCCCTCAAGGCATGATTAAGCTATGGGATTTGCTACCAGAAAATGTGGACAGAGTTAAGTTTAAAAAGGATTTAAGCAAGCGGCAACTGCTCTTTGGCATCTTTCTAGGTCCTTGTGCCCTAAATTAGTCACTGCCAGAGCCGGACGCAGGCTTGATAGAGGGGGTTAAACAAAGGGTCTAATACATCTTACGTTCTTATGCAGTATAAAAAATTAAACCAATTAATATTTATTAGTGAGGGAAAAAAGGATTCTACAAAGCTACTGAATATCCAGCATTTCCTTTTGTGGCTTTTTGGCTTTGTGCCTGTATCCCTTTCCCACAACAGTGAAAATATGTCAATATTTTTGTTCCAATAGACTTTTGTGGCATCTAAGGACACTGTAATAACATGTCTTGCCCGAAATGCATAGTTGAATTAAATTTAGTGTTTACCAGAATAGTGTTTGAACTGAAACCTGATTCTTCCTGATGCTCGGAAAAGGGCTTCTGAACTTATTTGGGAAAAACTGTGCCTCTTATTAAAAAAAAAAACCCTCTTAAAAGCATTTTTCCTTTTACAGTAGAGCTTGCCTGGGAAACTGCTGGTCCTCAGCTGCTACGTCAGGCTCATTTGCAGGGTATGTAGTAAGAGGAGGAGTAGCCAGGATGAAATGACTCTGCTGGACAAATTTGAGAAACAATTACAAAACCTGCTGTTTAAGTAGTTTTTGGAGTGCTATCTGTCTGAAAACCAAAACTCAGAGGTCCAGCCATTGCATACAGCAGCTATGATATGCAATAGAAGCCGAGGCTGCTGCAAGTGTAAAATCTGTACACTGTTGGGCAGTCCAAATAAATAACCTAATAACTAGTTAATTATAACAGTGTTACACATCATGCTTTACATAGTTACAGTAATACAATAAACATAAAAGCAATATTATAACAAAAAAATCTAAAAACATTTATAACCCTTTCTCCAACCCTCCCCCACCCCCCAGCTTCTCCAATCCTTCAACAAGCATCCATTGGTTAAGCACTTAGCACTGGATTCACCCAAATCAGGACATAGTAAAATTTCTAGTTAAAAGATATGTATTGAGCCTGGAAAAATAAAATAAATTGCATGCTATGTTTAAAAAAAAGTAGTCTATGGAAGCTTTGAGTATATAGAGAAAACCAAATTGATGCCCTTCAAGTAAGGTCTCCACTTCGTCATACATAATTGACTTCATTACATTAATCGTAACTGAGTGTTATCCAGTGGCCACCCACATTTGGAATTGGATGTGGAAGCCTACTGGGCATGTTCCTGTCATGTCAGCTCCACCTAAGGATAAGATGCCAAAAATGGTTGCCCATGTTTCATCACATCACATCCTTTGCCTATATATACAAATGCGGTCCTAGTTTATCAAAATCAATTGGGTAACCAAGATCATGAAGGAAACCCCCCCCCCCAAGCCTTTAATAAATGTTCAAAATCACACTTATAAGAAAGTAACAGTGAGCTCAGGAAATATTTTTTTATGCACAGAAGCCAAAGAAAGCAAAGATAGAGGGTCTCATGGATGTTGTAGATTTTAGCTGCAGAACGTCTGGGGTATCTCATTCACACAGTGAAACTGAGGGGCCCTTTTGCTAAGCAGCAGTAAGTAGTTACCATGGGTTTAACTTGCATTAAACTGCCATGGTAGCTGCTACCATGGAGCAGGTGCAGACAGCGCAGTCCAAAACCAGTGGGTGGGATTGGGGTTCAAAGGGGGAATGTCAGTCAGTGACAGCCAACGCGCTCCACAGTGCAATGCCCTAGCTGTCATGACTGCTGATAACATGGCTGCTATCACCATCACCCAAAGAGATGCCATTTTGAAGATTGCTAGAATAGTCCTCTCATGCCCCAAGTGCCCCTAGACCACAAGGAATGCTCAGTTGGACACTGGATAAGTGCCAGGATGGGAGGGCATGGGAGTATTTTGGAGGATGGGAACTTGAAGTTCTTGCCATTGGTGAGCCCCTTTGCCTGGCCTCCAGGGCTGGAAAGGAGAGAGGATGGGGAAAGGAGAAGGACAGAAATAAGATTTGAGGGGTTGAGTGTGGAACTGCCCTGAAAGTATGAAAAAAGTCTAGGGGAGCCAGGGTTGGGACTGATATTCCCCCATGAGAGAAGGAGTAGGAGAATGCAGAGAAGAGAGGAGGGGGCATGATGGTAATGAAAGTGAGGTTCTTTCAGAGAGAGGGGAGATGACTGAATGCGAGGAAGATGAAGCTGAAGGGCACATGATGGGGTAGATGACAAGATGGAAGGAGAGGTGAGGATGATAAAGGAGGGGTGGTAAGGAGTGGAGGCTTGAGATTGTTAGACTGAAGGAATAAGATTAGGGAATGTCAACAATAGGAAAATAAAGTGATGTGGATATAGGGGGTGAAGTACTCCTGTCCACGAAAGAAGTCCGAGACCTTGGGGTAATTTCTGATTATCTTAAGAGGTGGCTAAACAGCTAGAAAAGGTGACGGTGGAAGCCAGAAGGATGCTTGGGTGCATAAGGAGAGGAATGGCCAACAGAAAGAAGGAGGTGATGGTGTTTCCATATAAGTCTTTGGTGAGACTTTATTTGGAGTATTGTGTGCAATTCTAGAAACCACACCTTCCAAAGGATATAAACAGGATGTGGTTGGTGCAGTAGGTAACATAAAGGGACAGACTTAAAGATCTCAATATGTATACTTTGGCAGAAAGGTGGGAGAAGGATGATATTAAAGAGATGTTTAAATACTCCATGGCATACAATAAATTCACTGGAGGAGAGTCTCTTTCTATTGATAGAAAGCTCTGAAACAAGGGGGCATAGGATGAAAGTGGTAGGGATATACTCAGGAGTAATTTGCAGAAATGTTTCTTTATGGAAATAGTGGTTGATTCATGGAATAGTCTCCCAGTGGAGGTAGTAGAGACAAGGACTTTACCTGAATTCAAGAAAGCATGGGACAAACATAGAAGATCTATAAAGGAAAAAAGGGGCTGTAAAGCTTAGAAGTTGGTATGGAAGGGCAGACTAGATAAGCTGTATGGTCTTAATCTGCCATCATGCTTTTATGTTTCTAGTCTGGCATACTATGCATTCCTCATGTTGACCTGGTCTGTCAGTAGCTGGGAAGCAAGGTTGGCCCTAGGCATGTGTGGGCAACTGAACAGGCCTCATAACTGGCCAACTTAACAGGTGAGCCAGTGAGGCATTTGCTCAGGGCACCACAAGCCCCCCTCACTGGCTCACATATATACAGCCGCAGGAGCATTTTCTTTCACTCCTTTGGTTGTGCTAAGTTGCAGCTACCAACATGATCACATCACTGTACTTTTAAAAGTAAAACAGGGGTGCTTCCTCTCTTACGCAAGAGACAGAAAGAGCCCCTGTTTCACTTTTAAAAGGAATGTGATGCGATTATGTCGGTGGTGCAGCTTAGCACAGCTGTGGACGCAAAGGAAAATGCTCCTGCAGCTGTGTAGTGACTGCAGCAGTGACAGGTCTACCAGGAAGATGAGGAGAAGGAGTGACTGACTGTGTCTGATGGGAGGGGCCTGGCACAGGAAGAGGACTGATGCTGGGAGGCTAGGACTGGAAATGGGCTGATACTGGTAAGGACTGAGACTGGAAGACAGCTGATGCTGGGAGGAAATGGGACTGAAGGAGAGCTGATGCTGGGAGGGACTTGGACTGGAATGCTGCGAGGGACTGGGACTGAAGGAGAGTTCATGTTGAGAGGGACAAGGATTGGAAGGAAGCTCATGCTGAAAGGGACTGGAAGGGAGCTGATGCTAGGGGAGGACTGGAAGAGGGTGATATGGAGAGCTGAGAGGGGGTAGATGCTGGGGGTCAAGGTGCAGAAAAAGGCAGAAGCTGGGGGAGTGAGAATGACGAGGGGAATATATATTTTACGTAGAAGGGAAGAAACAAAGTCATACAGAGTGAAAGGTTGAGAGTGAGAGGCATAAGATGGATGCTAGAGTAAGGAGGAGCAAGGGCAGGGTTAATGAATATTTATTTTATTTTATTTATCTGCGTTTATATACCGTTTTTCACCGGGTCAAAGCGGTTTACATTGAACAGGTTATTAACGATTTTTTAAAGAGAAGCAAGTAGCTGGGTGGGTGTAGAGAAGGTATGTAGGAGGCAGGAGGATACGCACTGGGGGAGAGAGATGAGGGAGAATAGGGACTGGGACTTAGATGGAAATTGTAAAATTGGGTGGGAGAGAAAAGGACAGATTCTAAGATTGGCCAGGTATTAGGAGAATAAGTGGGGACTCAGGCGGTGGGCCCAGGACTAGCACAATTCACTGTGCATGCAGCCCCAGCAGCAGAATGATCATGACATCGTGTGGCACCATCCCAAGCTTCATCTTTTTTCAAGTCAGTGACAGCACCACTGCTGCCCAGGACTCCACTGAACTGTGCACCAGAATTGAATGCTACAGGCAGCACTGGCTACTGCATGCTGACTTGGAGAAAGAACGATACCACCAGGGATGGTGGTGTATGATATTTTTGCCATAGGGAAGGATGGGGAACAGAGAGAGAAAAAAAGAGAGATTTGGGGTTATGAGAGAGAGAAGGGATATGCTGGAGTGGAGGGGGGGTGAGTAAAGAAAGAGGGGAGATTTTGGATTATGAGAGGGAAGGGATATATTGCACTAGGGATGGAGAGGAACAGAGGGAGAAATGCTGGGCTGGGAGGAGAGATAGGAGAGTTGCTGGATCACTGGCAGGGGAGAGGATGGAGAATGAAAAGGGGATAAAAGGCTCCTGGTCTATGGGGGGGGGGGGAGGGAAAAAGGAAGTAATAGAGGGAGATGATGGACCTTAGGGGTATAGGGGGAAGGGTGAGGGGATTGGGAGATGCTGAACTGGGTTGATGAGAGAGAGAGAGCGGAGATGGTGGGCATGGTAGTGTGGCAGTCACCTCAGGATGAAAGGAATTCAGCCCCTGGCTAGTAAATTGCATGGACAAACGGCCAGAGAAGGGCTGTGCTGTAATCCAAGGCCATTTGTGCCATCTGTAGCCCACAGGAGGGGCTGCCCCCTTTCCCTTTCTCTTCTTTGTTCTCTTTGTTAAGTTTCTGGTTTCGATTCTGGTGCTGTAAGGGGAAGGGATAGCCCCTTACCTAAGGGAATATGATTGGGCAGGCACCCAAGGGAGCACCAGTCAGAAACCTGAACGTAAGTATGAACTGATGGTATGAACTGAGTATATAAAGATTGTACAGCCCCTGACTCGGGGCTCAGAGTTCTTGGAAATGATTCCTCTGGGTCTGTGCTAGCACAATAAACTGGCTTGTATTCCCTTGAGACTCCGGGTATCCTTTCCTGACTCTTTCGCTGCAGCATTTCTCTGGTTCCCTGACCGGGAAGCGCGGTAAAGTTTCATGTTAAAGGTTCAGCATTTACCGCCTCTGGGTTTGGATCGGTCGGAACCGGGGAGTGCCGAACCCAGGGAGAAACCTCAGGCGCCACCGGGCGGTTGTTCCGGGGAGAATTTCCTTCTTGCCTCCCCAGAGCCGCCGGTTCCTTCCGGCCGACACCCTTGAACCCGTGCGGAGTTCGGGAACCAACCCTGTCCTGTTACCTGTCCCGGATCCAGTGAGTACTAAGAGGATATAGTTAGACTGTAAGGTTGGGTCATTTATGAGAGCTTGATCAACTCTCTGGTCGGTCTGAGTAAGCTGCTTTTGTGACTGAAACCACTGACCTTTTGTTAGTCAGTAAATTACTGGGATTGATGGGAAGTGTCTGTATGGTTGCTTGTGTATGTATGAGAGGTATTGAGAATAAATACCGAGTGATTGTGGACTTCTGAGTAGCGCATTTCCTGGCTGGGCGACCGCGCCCAGGTCGCAAAAAGGAGGAAGCGTGTGGTGTTTGTCTCTCCTTTGTTTCTAGGACTGGACAGACCCCTTACCTCCAGTCCGCCTACCCGTTCCTTTTGTTTGAAGTCTGTGGGTCATTAGGGGTGGGTCCGAGTCCACTTTGACGCCTCTGAAATGTATGATCAAGAACTTTAAAAAGGGTTTCTCTGGGGATTATGGTGTAAAAATGTGTGTCCCTAATTGCAAGTGTTATGTGAGAGGGAATAGCCAATTCTGTCTACCTCATGGCCCATCTCAGGGACGCTGGATGTCAGTATTGTGTCTTTAGTCCATCAAATTGTACGCCAAGAGCACTCAGATCAATTCCCATATATAGATTCCTGGTTAGAGGTCTGCCAGAAACGACCCCCTTGGATAACTAAGTGTTATGAGGAACATTGTAGGATTCTAGTTTCAAAAACGATAGTATAAACCCTAACCGGATACTCCGCCCTCCGGTTTATCAGTCCCCTGAACAACCGGAGCCCCAGACCCTCCCTCAAGGTTTCCTGTATCGGAACAGTGCCCCTGTCCCACCTCCATATAGGGAGCCTGTGGAACAGGCTGTGGGTGATTCTCCCACTACCCTGCCAGGCATAGGTGCCTCCTCCACCAGCCACCCTATGTACCCTGCTCTTCAGTCCTCTCCTGAGGACAGGGACCCCCCCACCAGCCCCAACTCGTCTGACTCCACATATGTGGATGATGGGGACACCCGAGACTCGTTTGCCAGCATGGGGTCATCCTCCGATACCTCCAAAACTCGGCCAAAACAATCAGAGAAGTCTAGTCCAGAATACGGCTTAAGGAATCTACCCAGTCGAGATGCTAAGGCTATGCCCTTGCGTGAGGTCCAGGGACTCCCCACACTGAACGAGCGACAGGAAGTCGTCTTGGGCCCTCTGAGTCTAGTCTACGTACCCTTTTCCACCACCGACTTGCTTAACTGGAAGACCCACTATGCCTCCTATACAGAGAAGCCTCAGGACCTCACTGACCTTATGGCCACTATTATGCAGACTCACCAGCCAACTTGGTCGGACTGCCGACAACTCTTGTCTACCCTTTTTAACACTGAAGAGCGGTCCCGAATATTAGCGGCTTCCATTAAATGTTTGGAAGAAAATACTCCTGCCGGAGCCCTTAATGCGCAACAGGCCGTGGCCCAGGATTTCCCTGGCGAAGACCCTCACTGGGATCCGAACAATGCAATTGGTGCAGCCTCACTAGCCTGTTTTTGCCAGGCCCTGATGGAGGGCCTGAAGAACGGTGGCCAGAAAGCTATGAACATCGGAAAGGTTTCTAAGGTTCTGCAGCGACCCGATGAGAGCCCCTCCACTTTCTATGAGCCCCTGTCAGAAGCATATCGTCTCTATACCCATACGAACCAATGGCCCCCCGAGAACCAACGAATGGTAAATGCCGCTTTTGTGGGACAGTCCCAGGGGGATATCAGGCGGAAGCTACAGAAGCTGGAAGGATTTGCGGGCATGAATGCTACACAGTTAATGGAAGTTGCACAGAAGGTATTTGTGAATCGTGACCAAGAACAGAGAAGGGAGAGTGATCGGAAGATGAAGAAAAAGGCCGATTTCCTTGCCGCCGCTCTCATTGAGCATCGCCGGGGAGGACTACCTGCTGGAAGGATGAAGGGAAGAGGTAAGGGTCATCTTCCTCGTTTTCCTGCTACGCGACCCCCCCCCCCCCTTAGGCGCAGATCAGTGCACCTATTGCAAGGAAGAAGGACATTGGAAGAATGAATGCCCGAACCGCGGAGCCCCACAGAATGGAGGGCGAGGAGCTCTTGCATCAGGGAGAAGAGGGGCACAAAACGGCGCTGAATCTCAACATCAACACCAGTGGAGGGAAGATACGGCATTTGAGGGCCTGGCTGAGGTATAAGAATACTACACAGACTACTAGGCCAGACCGGGCTCCAAGTTTCTGCTAGGTCCCAGGAGTCAGTTTGAAAATTGGTCAGTTTGAAAATTGGGGACCAACCTATGGACTTCATGGTGGACACGGGGGCCGAGCATTCTGTGGTGGCAAGGCCCGTGGCCCCCTATCTTTCCGTGCAGTCACTATTGTGGGGGCCACTGGTGTTTGGGCCAACAGATCCTTCCTGCAAACCCATACCTGTGAACTAGGAGGACAGAGGATATCCCACCAATTTCTGTACTTGCCGGAATGTCCTGTCCCCCTCCTGGGCCAGGACTTGCTTACCAAACTTCAAGCACAGATATCCTTTACTGAAGGGGGACACATGGAAATGACACTGAAAGGGAAACCCGCCGGCATACCGGTTCTGTCTGTCCCCCAAGAAGAGGAGTGGCAACTCTACAGTACCTCCACGTCTAGGCCCACGGACCCCAGTGTCCCACCCAGTATCCGAGCCCCACCCGAAGTATGGGCGGAAAAAAATCCACCCGGTCTGGCGAAGAATGCCCCCCCAGTTATTGTCACCCTCAAGCCAGGGGCGGTAACAGTACATGTGAAACAATACCCTCTCCCGCGACCTGCGGTAGAGGGGATCCACCAGCATCTGAGAAAACTACTTAAGTATGGACTACTGCGAAAATGTCAATCACCATGGAATACACCCCTCCTCCCTGTCAAGAAGCCCAGAACGGGGATTATCGTCTGGTCCAAGACCTGAGAAGGGTAAATGATGCAGTCGTTGCTATACACCCTGTAGTCCCAAACCCCTACACTCTCCTGGGACTGATCCCTGCCGAGGCCACCCACTTTACAGTATTGGACTTAAAAGATGCCTTCTTCTGTGTGCACCTCACGGCAGCCAGCCAACATCTATTTGCCTTTGAATGGGAGGACCCCGTCACTGGAACACGGGGCCAACTTACCTGGACCCGATTACCTCAGTGTTTCAAGAACTCACCCACGCTCTTCAGTGCAGCTCTCAGTCAAGACCTAGCAAATTACCCTGTCACTCCTGGCAGAAGGATCCTACTGCAATACATTGATGACCTAGTTGCTGCAGACTCCTGGGAAGAGTGTGTGCGGGCCACCAATGATCTGCTTTACCTCCTGCAGGAGGCAGGATACAGGGTCTCCAGAAGCAAGGCGCAGTTGTGCTAAACGGAGGTCAAGTACCTGGGATTCCACCTGTCCACTGGGATCTGCCGACTCGGTCCTGAAAGAAAGGAGGCAGTGTGTCGTATACCCATCCCCCGGACCAGGAAGGAGTTGAGGGCCTTTCTAGGTGCCACAGGTTATTGTCGCATCTGGATCCCAAACTTTGCACTGATGGCGAAACCCCTCTACGAGGCCACAAAAGGAGCAGAAATGGCCCCCATGGAGTGGGGGGGCTGAACAAGATATGGCCTGAAGAGGGCTCTGATGTCATCACCAGCCTTAGGACTCCCAAACGTACAGAAACCATTCCACCTCTATGTCCATGAGGTCGGAGGCACTGCCCTGGGAGTCCTAACTCAGGCCCTTGGCTCCTGGCAGCGCCCTGTCACCTATTTGTCTAAACAACTGGACACAGTTGCCAAAGGATGGCCCCCGTGTTTGTGGGCCATTGCAGCCACAGTACTCCTGGTGGAGGAGGCAGACAAATTAACTCTGGGCCAGAACCTACAGGTCACAGTTCCACACTCCGTCCTGACCCTCATGGAACACAAGGGAAACTATTGGTTCACTAACTCTCGGATGCTCAAGTACCAGAGTATGTTGTGTGAAAATCCACGACTTGAGCTACTCTCCAGCCAGACTCTGAATCCGGCCACGCTCCTACCTGCTGGTCCTGGGCCCCCTGACCACGACTGCCTGGAAGTTATGGATACTGTGTTCTCCAGCCGCCTGGACTTGATGGATCTCCCTCTCAAGACCCCAGATGTAACCTATTTTGTGGATGGGAGCAGCTTTATAGCCAATGGTCAACGGCATGCAGGGTATGCGGTGGTGACTCTATGTGCGGTAATAGAGTCCTCGGCTCTTGCCCCGGGAACTTCGGCCCAGAAGGCTGAACTGGTGGCTCTTACTAGAGCCTTACTATTAGGGGAGGGTCTGCAGATAAATGTGTACACTGACTCCAAATATGCCTTCACTACCTTGCATGCCCATGGGGCCCTTTACAAAGAGCGAGGGTTAATAACATCGATAGGGAAGTCCATAAAGTATGGCTGTGAGATCCTGACCCTGTTAGATGCCGTTAGTGCAATACAGCAACTTGCTTCGGGGCCCAATCGGGGCCACCAAATAGGGGGAGGGGAGGTTGCTAAGGGAAACCGGATGGCTGACGCTGCTGCCTGGAGAGCTGCCCTCTCCGAAGTCTCACTGAGGGATCATTGCCCTGTTCAGGCCCCTTTGTTTCCAGTGCCTTTTAGCCACTGGGTGCCCCGCTACGTCCCGGCTGAACTGGATTACCTTTGCTGTAAGGAAGGGGGAGTTCTGAATGACCAAGGCTGGATAATCCTACCCCCTTATGGGAGAAACCCTCCGCCTGGCCCCACTGTTATCCCCGAATCCCTGGGCCCTGTTTTTGTTAAAGCCTTCCATTAGGCTACTCATTTTGGAAAAACCGCCATGGAAAAGGCTTTGAGACCGCATTTTTACATCTCCATGCTTGGGCCCTTGGCCACTTCAGTAACCCAGCAGTGCCTGACCTGTGCAAAGAACAATCCGCGACAGGGTCCCCTGCCCCCTCCAGGAATTCAGTCTGTAGGTACAGCTCCAATGGAAAATATTCAAGTAGACTTCACTGAGATGCCGCGGGCAAACGGCTACCGCTATTTGTTAGTTCTGTTCTGTACATTTTCAGGGTGGGTGGAGGCATTTCCCACTAGAACTGAAAAAACAAGGGAAGTCACCAAGGCCCTCCTTCATGAAATTATTCCCCGGTTTGGTATGCCACTTGTCATGGACTCAGACAATGGCCCATCTTTTGTGTCTCAGGTTACCCAGCAGCTGGCCCATGCCCTACAGATTAACTGGAAGTTGCATGCAGCCTACCGCCCCCAAAGTTCAGGAAAGGTGGAGCGCATGAACTGTACATTGAAAGCCCAGCTCTCAAAGCTCTGCCAGGAATCTTGTCTGAAGTGGCCCCAAGTTCTACCCATAGCACTCCTCAGGATACGCTCCTCCCCAACCAAAGCACTAGGGGTATCCCCATTTGAAATCTTGTATGGGAGGCCACCCCCCATTGTCCAGGGTATAAAGGGGGACATGGGCCAGATTGGGTCGGAAATTACTAGGCAGGAACTGTTAGCTTTAAGTTCTGTTTTGCAGAGTCTCCACACTTGGGTTCAGGACCACTTGCCTGTCTCGCTAACCGAAGCCCTGCACCCATTCCTGCCTGGTACCCGGGTGTGGGTTAAGGAGTGGAAAAAGGACCCTCTTGCCCCCTAGTGGAGGGGGCCCTACATTGTCCTACTCTCAACATCCACTGCAATAAAGGTGGCAGAACTCGCTCCATGGATACATCACAGTAGACTGAAACCAGCAGCGGATGAGGAAGTCGACACTTGGACCTCTGAAGAACATCCTGGGTTTCCTTTACATCTCACCTTGTGCCGGCATCGGATCGACCCCGTTGTAACCTCCAGCTCTAGTCCTGTCACTACCGGAAGCTGACAGGTCTACGTACGGCAGAAGCTGTGGAAAGAAGAGGGGCTTACTTGTTTTAAACCTTAACGGCAGTTCAGATCACTATAGCTGAAAATGTTTAACATATGTGTGTTTATTGTCCTTGCAGTAGCCCTGGGATCTTCCACTGCAGTCCTGTCTTTCTGTGCCCCTTGTTTAAAGGTAACTAAAATTGGCCAGAAAGTCACCCAGACCCTTGTGTACCATTCCCATTACATCTGTAATTCCCGAAATACTACCCGATGCCATCACAATGGCACAGACTTAATCATTTGCAACATACCAGGGAAAAACTCAACATGTTATGACCCCCGGTCTAGTCCCACCTATCAGGTTATCGAAGTTCGTTCTCTCTCAGTTGATGGCCGTCTTCTGAACTCCACTAAGCTATCCTCCCCTACTATCCCAACCTCCCTTTTCTTTGATGCCTGTGCTGCCATAAATGCCAACAAGTGACCCAGGGCAGGGTGCGGCTCTATTAGTTGGGAGTGCACATACACACACACAATGACAAATATATGTGTCCAGCCGTAGCACAGAGGGCCCTGACTTGTACGGGACCGGGAGCCCGTGATCATAATTTTTGTCCCAGCTGGAGATGTGTTTATTTTGCATCCTGGCCCAAAGCACTGACAGGGCACACCCGGGATTCCCACAAGGCAGTTCTGACCAGGTTACCTGCCATGTCCGACTGTTACTTTTCAGACACTAAGAAGAATCTCCTGATGAAAGTAATACACTGAAACGCTTTAAAGACGCTGCAGTTGAGCGTCGGGAATTGCTTCTATCAGTGTTTCACAAGTTTGGCAGATATAAAACTCCTTTTAAAAGAAATATTTACCTATTAAAGAAGTATCAAAGTATTAAAGAAGATATTTTAGGAAGAAGAAGTGTTTGATGATAAGTTTGGATAATCATGATTTTCTTTAATGATATGTTTTAAGATTAAAGAAGACATTTGTGAAGAAATTTTTGTCCACTCTGTTTTAAAGATAGAGATTATCCAAGACCATCACATGAAGTTACTATTGTTCACTACTACCAATTGAAGATAATATTGAACGTATGAATTTTGATATAATGTCTGACTGTCAGACATGTGCCTGTAACCCCCTCAATCTGACCCTTAAGAACCCCAGTGTCTGGGCCACCGGATCCACCTTTGGCCTCCAGATAGAGGGTCAGGGTACCAACCCTGGCACCCTTATACATATCCGTCTAGTCACGAAGTCCCACACCTCCCAGGCCGCCTTGGTCTTCCACTCCTTCTATGAGGAACTAAGGACCCAAATAGAGGTGCCAACCGCCATGCAGAATCTTTTCATCGACTTGGCCGTGACAGTGGTAACAAGTCTTAATGTATCCAATTGTTTCTTCTGTGGCGGGACAAACATTGGTGACCAGTGGCCATGGGAAGCCCAGGAGTTGAACTACTCAACCCCCTACAATCAGTCAACACTAAACCGTACAACTAGTGAGTGGGTATTGAAGACCTCTACTGTAGGCCATACCTGTATTGCCCGAGCAGGACCTGAGTTTACCACCAAGGTGGGAGAGCTGGCCTGCCTAGAGCGGCAGTCCTATAACGCCACCACAAAACGAACCACCTGGTGGTCGGGTACTAACTTATCCGCACCATAGAATCTATTTGCGAATTTTTCTCACCTGGCTGGTGTCTGGGCCAACCTGGCAGCTACCAGCACATGGGAGGCCCCTCCGGGTCTCTACTGGATTTGCAGGCCCCGGGCAAACGCCCAGCTGCCCAGAACCTGGGCTGGGGCATGTGTACTGTGATAAGGAAGCTTATCATAGCTCAGGAAGGAGCTATAGAAAAGGTGAAGTGACTCTGAACAAGCAACCTGTCAGTTCTGGTAGAAATAAGAAAACAGAATTTTCCCATAAAAGACTACCAGTCCCAGAATGCACCAGGTTTCCAACAGCCATTAGAGGAGCTGAAGTGGGGAAACGTGTGTTCAATCAGGAGGGCTATGAGGTAATCCCTAAGCACTCATCTCAAAGGGCAGGGCCTGATTCAGCACAGCTGCGCTGTGCTAGGGTGGAGCACTCGTCAAAGCAGAATAAAGGTAGAGTTTATTCTACAGAGAATTATCCTCATTCTCAGGATCAGCTTGGAGATCCTCATCTTGGACAGCTTCATCATCTGGAGGATCATCAGAAGCAGAAGCCAGTGCGGACGGACAGAGAGGGCAAGAAACCCTTTGGAAGAAAGAAGAGAAAAGCATTTGGGAGGTCTAGAGGAGTCCAGAGCAGTACGTATACTGGGAGACATTCAAAAGGCCAGCATACACCATTGGACTGGGGAAAGCCAGAGGAATGGTGCTGCAGAGCTAGGAATCTCCAGACGGTACCTGTGAGGGAGACGGCTGCACGTGGAAGGGACCCTAAGACCCGTGCCAGAAGGTATGTGAAGAGAGATCCAGTGTCCAGGGATCTGGATTGGAAGGCTGGACATAAGAACTGGACTACATACTGGCCAGGCTATTTAGAGAGGAACTCTAACAGCAATGGAAGCTCAGGTATGAACACTGATCTATGCCCTAGCTATAACCTTGAAAGACAGCAGGGAAACAAGTATTCTCCTGAGAGTGCTACATTGAGAAATTCCTCTGTGCCAATCCATGATATTGAACCCATGATTGTTGAAGAAGGGGGAGCGGTCTTAGATACAGGCTGTGAATATATGGATTGCTCTCTGTCTAAACTCCTTTGGTAATTTTCTGTTGCAAAGTACAACAACCATCAAAAAGAAATACAAACTTGTTCTTTAATCTACTCAGAAAAGCTCCTGAAGTAGGATTTGAGCCACGCAGTAGAAAGCAAGCCAGCTAAGGGGTTTCAGCTGGGTAACTGCTAGCAATTGAGCCTTACCTAATTGCTTGTGAGCTCTGAGGAAATCACTTCTGAATCTATGTGTGAAGATATAAGAAGTTAACCTGAAAAGAACAGTTTTTCCCTTCTTTGTGGGTTTTGCTTGTTGTTTGAAACACTGCTAAGAAAATATTAGCTAAAGCCTACAGAAAAGACCAATTTGTTACCAACCAGGTCTTTATTCTTTTCATTTGATTGCCTGACAAGTTCATCTGTTGTTTTCCTGATTTTGTTTTTCTAAGTTTAACACTGAAAGCAAGTATCCTGTTTTATGTGCTACCAAGCATATCTGTGTTGGGAGAAATAACCCCATAAATAAATATCTTATTGGCTTTACACTCAAGCACAACTAATTATTGTGAGCAGCTGTGTCTGGTGTGAATGGACTGCATTTCCCACAATCCCTTGCAAATCATAGTACTCGGCATGATCCGACCCTCCTTCTTCCTCATTCCTATCCCTCAGGGAGAAACATTGGGTATCCCTGTTTACGAGGCCCGCAATAGGCGCTCTCCCAGGAGCACCAACCTCCTACGCATAGGTAACTAGAAGGAGAATGAATGGCCACCTGAACGTATCATACAGTATTATGGCCCTGCCACATGGGCCGAGGATGGAACCTATGGCTACCGCACTCCCATTTATATGCTGAATCGTATTATCCATTTGCAAGCTGTTGTAGAGATTATTAGTAATGAAACCAGCAACGCACTAACCCTTTTAAGTGAAACAGAACACCCAAATGCGGGCAATGGTCTACCAGAATTGCCTGGCCTTGGATTATCTGTTGGCCATGGAAGGAGGAGTATGTGGAAAATTTAATTTGACAAATTGCTGTCTACAGATTGATGATCATGGCCAGGTAATTGAGGAGATCGCTGATCGGATGCGGAAGATAGCGCATGTACCTGTCCAGACTTGGAACGGGATTAGCCTGGACAGATGGTTTGGGTCTGTATTCTCTGGAATGGGGGGTCTGAAAACACTTGTATTCCTGGTACTATTGCTTTTTGTAGGTTGTATGCTTTTACCCTGCCTCCTACCAATTTGCATCCGTGCTTTCCACTCAGTCGTGGACGCGGCAGTAGAACGGAAGACGGCTGCCCATGTCATGGCCATGTGGAATTATCATGCCCTTCCACAGGACGGGGTGGGGGGCTGTCCTATCTAAGATGATTTTATTCCACCCGCTTCCGCTGGTGGAAGAATCAAAGGGGGGATGTGGCAGTCACTTCAGGATGAAAGGAATTCAGCCCCTGGCTAGTAAATATGCCCATGCAACAAATTGCATGGACAAACGGCCAGAGAAGGGCTGTGCTGAAATCCAAGGCCATTTGTGCCACCTGTAGCCCACAGGAGGGGCTGCCCCCTTTCCCTTTCTCTTCTTTGTTCTCTTTGTTAGGTTTCTGGTTTTGATTCTGGTGCTGTAGGGGGAAGGGATAGCCCCTTGCCTAAGGGAATATGATTGGGCAGGTACCCAAGGGAGCACCAGTCAGAAACCTGAACGAAGGTATGAACTTATGGTATGAACTGAGTATATAAAGATTGTACAGCCCCTGACTCGGGGCTCAGAGATTTTGGAAATGATTCCTCTGGGTCTGTGCTAGCACAATAAACTGGCTTGTATTCCCTTGAGACTCCGGGTGTCCTTTCCTGACTCTTTCGCCGCAGCAGTAGAACTATGTGAGAGAGGCCATGGGAAGTTGACAAGGAAAAGAGTGAGAGGAGGATGGTGATTACAGAGGATGTAAATGTGGTAATGGGGAGTGAGTGAAATACAGAATGGAATAAGAGACTAGTGAAGGACTGAGATGAGAAATGGGAGAGACTGTTTGGGCTGGAGGTTAGAGGAGTAAATGGAAAGTTTGCTATGTGAAAAGTCAAAGGGGGAATGAAAACGTGTGTATGTGAAATATGAGTGGATGAAGAAAGAGGAAAGAAAGAAATGGAGGAAAGAACAAGGGAAAGATCAATATGTCAGATGCAGATGTAGAAAGAGAATGGAAAAAAATGAAAGAAGAAAGGACAAATGGACAGCAGACAATGGAAAGTTAGCAGAAGCAGTGCTAATGCTTCCATTAGGTGAACTAGGCATGTGCCTAGAGTGACAGCCCTCCATTGGTATCCCCCCCGTGTCCATTGCTGCCACTGGCACCCCTCTCCAAAGCCCACAGCAGCGGAAATTGCCCCTGTAACCATGACGCAGCACTTACCCTCCATTTCCCGGACTGTGATGCAGTTTCATTCTGTTCAGTCTGCTGCTTCAGTGCCCCCTCCACTGCAGACCTCTGGCTTATACAAAACCAGAAGTCCAGAGCTGAAGTGGCACATTAAACAGAATGAAACTGCGATGCAGCCCCGGAGATGGGAGGGCAAGTGCTGCGTCATAGTTTCAGGGGCAATTTCCGCCGCTGTTGGCTCTGAAGAGAGGCACCAGAAGCAGCAATGGGTGCGGGGGGGGGGGGGGGGTGGGGGGCAGCAGGAGGAGGCAGGATGGAGGGCCTGCCTACAGCACCTTCAGCCCTTGCACCGGCCCTGAGCAGAAGATACAAAGAAAGCAGAAGAAAGAGACTGGGACAATTGTGACTGAAAAATAAAATATCCAACAACAAAAGGTAGAAAAATATATTTTATTTTTAATTTATTAACTGGAATAGGTCAGTTCTGGGAAATGTACCTCACCAATATCTTTGTGTTTGTTCAGTACAAGAGGAAATGAATTTCTAGTTTTATTTTTCCAGTGTTGTAGTGCATTCTTCGTGTTGACCTGTTCTGTTTGTCAGTAGCTGGGGAGGCAGACCCAGCAGCAAGGGAGGACCTAGAGATAAGCTCATTATAGGATGCGTTTTGCCTTGGTGCCTTAGTGTTTTAGATAATGCTCAGCCAATTTTAATCTCCACTAAGAATGTCTCTTGACTCTCATTTTACAGGCAGGAAGAAAGCGTGTCAGGGGAGGGAAGGAAAGGGCAGAATACCAAGTCAAGCTAGGGCTGGCCTACTCTGCTCACATGGTATTACTGTTTTCAGAGATAATGGTTTTAGTAGTACTGCACTTCTAATGAACTGTGGAGGAGTAGCCTAATGGTTACAGGACTGGCTTGGTAACCAAGAGACCAGAGTTTGATTTGCACTAGCACACCTTGTGGCCTTGAGCAAGCCACTTAACCCTCCATTCCCTATGAAGAAAGGCCTGGCAATCTACTTCCAGTCACACTGCCAAGAAAACCCAGGAGCTGCTGGGTTGCCAGGAATCAGCATTGACTTGAAGGCACGCATTGCATTTTTTAGTGGTTCATTATGTTTGAAAAGTAGTTATTCTACGTTTATCTTTAACAAGCAACTTGACACTAAAATGTCATCAGTGGCTTGAAAAGAAGGTTGTAAACTTCTCTACTGTGATTTGATATAAGCAGAGCACATGAGACGTGACACGGATATCCTGGAAAGCGCATAAACACTGTCCTTGATTGACCTCTACTATGCAATAGAAAAGGCAAGATCAAACCTATCAAGGACTTAGATGAAATGCCTGTCAAAAATAACAGAATTTCACAGTTTGCAGGGCCGACATTAGGGGTGGTAAACTGGGCAGTTACCCTGGGCCCCCATGCCACAAGTGACCCTAAGTCTGCCTCAAGTTGAAGGAGACATAGCCTGCAGGCAGCCTTTGCAACCCCCTCCCCAGTTTCAGCCCTGGGCCCCTACATGTCTAGTACCAACCCTGACAGTTTTGCATGTGGGATGGGATGGGAAGGGAAGGGGAGGACAGCAGGCAATCACAACACACCTTGAAGCAGCCATTCTCCCTTCTTCATTCCCCCCAGCATCTGTTCTCTCTTTCCCCATCATTCTAACTTCAGTACTTAAAGGTGGAAGTTAAGCTTAACTCACACTTCTCTTTTTTTTAATATCTTTTGTTTGTGACCAAAAACGGTACAGAATAAATATTATTAAGGATCAACAACTGGATTCACAATGGCCATAGAACTCTGAAAACAATTACACATCCTCATACAAGTTTATACAACTTACACTCATAATGACACAACTCTGGTCTGTTTAGACCTCTTCCCCCACCCCACCATGCTCTGCACTCCACAGTCAAACTACCTTGCTCCTATGTCTATGTCCAGTAGTTCGCTAATGGTTAACTAGGAACGGTTTCCACAGCCTACAATATACTCTTTTTATCCAAAAAGTTGCCTTCCATCCCAATTTAAGCTCCTATTCCATTTCTTTCATACTATTGGTTCAGTATGATGCAGGTGGTCCATCTTTGGTAACCTAGTTCCGCAAGATAATAATCCGCAAGATAAAAATCCATGCCACCAACAATGCTACATGAACAAATCTTCTATAAGCTTTGCCAAGACTCCTTTCTATAATAGCTTCCTGTCCCTCAACATTGCTCCAGATGTCTATTCTATATTGGTTTGTAGTGTAACTTCCACTGCTTCCTAAACTCCCACCCAAAAAATCTTTAAGTATGGGCATTCCAGAACCAAGTGTACCGAAGTACTTCCCACATTTGGCCCCTGCCCACAATTTGTCATACCCCTCTTTCTTTAGTAATGTAGGCCCTATGAAGTAGCTTATATTGCATTTCCTCTAGAGATACATTAGTGGTCACCTTGGGGATCTCTTCAAAAAACCTCACAAACTCTAAAGGAGTAATCTCCTCTCCTATCTCAGTGGACCTTGTAGCAACCAAGGAGTTCAAGAAGAGTGCCTCCCTCCTATCCCTCCCCAATTTGTACCATATAGATATCTTATTAAGTTTTTGGGGTGGTTACATATAAGCCTTGAACAAGGATGTACATAAGAACATAAGAAATGCCATACTGGGTTAGACCAAGGTCCATCAAGCCCAGTATCCTGTTTCCAACAGTGGCCAATCCAGGTCAGAAGTACCTGGTAGGTTCCCAAAAAGGCACATAGGTTCCACAATGCTTGTCCTGGGGCAAGCAGTGGATTTCCTGGTTCCTCTTTAATAATTGTTTATGGACCTTTCCTCCAGGAACTTGTCCAAATTTTAGCCCTCTTATCCTGAAAAGAAGTATAGTAGTAGCTAGCTTTTAGGTAGGCTGTGAAGTGCTTATTAGCAAATGCCCATTCATACGTCACTTCAAAAAACGTAGCAAATCCCCTTCTCTTGACTCTCATTAAGAGGAGGGGATTTCCTACCAAGCCCAAATATGAAAGTATGACCTACTCAACCCAGGCAAAAATTCAGACGTCCCACCGAAGTACAAAAAGTAGAGCTCCCAATTCACTTCACCACCATGCTGTCCTGAAATGCCTCAGAAATTGTGCTTTGGGACCCAATCCCTGCCAGTAGGTTTTTCTTGCTTGCATCATAGTAAGGAACTCAAAATGATGACTCCGCGCATCCAGGAGTGTTATTGGTACATGTTTCACCTGGCCTGTATGGGTGTCATGGATCCACTTCATGAGAGCAGCTCTATAGAGTGGAAGAGTGGCCTAGTGGTTAAAGCATTGGCCTGCTAACCAATGAGACCAGGTTTCAAATCCTATTTCTGCTTTTTGTGGCCTTGGACAAGACACTTAACCCTCCATTGTCTCAAGTCCAAACTTAGATTATAAGCCTTCTAGGGCTTGCCTTGAACTACTCTGAAAAGCATGAATTAAATAAGTTTTATATAGCCTCAAATCCAGCAATCCCAATCCACTTTTTGCCTTCCCAAAGTAAGTTTTAATTAGCATTCTTAGTCCTCCATATAAAAGCTTACAGCATCCCTTTATATGTCCTCTCCTCCTAAGTTCTCAGCTATAGAGGAATCATCAGAAGGAGGTATAATTGTTTTGGCAGCATTACCTTCTTAACTAGTGTAGTGCTCCCTAACACAGAAAGAGGCAGATCTTCCAATTTATTATAGAGGGTTTTGATCTGCTCAAGTTTATCAATCACATTCTTCCTATACACCTTATGTGGGTCTGGACTTAAGTATACTCCTAAATATTTCAAGCTGCCTTCTGCCCAAGCCAAGGGATAACCTACATTTTGCAATTCCCGAGACCGCCAACACCTCTGATTTACTAAAATTAATATTAAGGCCTCAGAAAGTTGCAAATTATGTTATCATGAATATTACATAGTCTATATTGTTTCTTGCATTATAAGTGAATAGCGGCATATGATTGGCAAATAAATTAATCTTATATTCTATTTCCTGCCACCCCATTCAAATATCCTCCCACTCTGTAATTTGTCACATCCCCAGTGCTAAGGGCTCCAAAGCTAGCAAAAATAACAGAGGCAAGAGTGGACAGTGAAATCATTCCACCGTCATCCCTTCCATCTGTCATATCCTTAACTTATCTCTTTTTCACTGCTGCTGTTCCTTTGGCCTTCAAACATGCTGTAGTTACACCTCAAAGCCTTCACAAGATCCTACCTGTCTTTCCTTATCGGCCTCTCTCCTCCCTTTTGCTTCAAAACTACTTGAATGAGTGGTTCACCGCCGCTGTCTTATGTTTGTTTATTGAGGCTCTTGCTATACCGTGCCTTCATTACACCAGGGCAGTTTACAAATAAAAATATACAAAGGAGGAATGGCCAAAGACCAAGAAAGGAAAGGAACTCCAATATCTGATTGGAGAGCAGCAGAACAGGCTAGAGGCAAAAGGTAAAGAAGAGAGAGACCGATGAACATAACTATTAGGTTCATGTGGAGTATCAGAGGCTGAGAGGTGTAAATCAAATGCCAGCTGGAAGAGGTGGGCTTTCAGAAGATTTTTGAATCTGGTATAGGAGGTTTCTTGATGCAATTCAGGAGGGAGGGACTTCCAAAGGGAGGGAGCAAGGAAAAAAAAGGCTGAATTGCAGGTAGACTGAAGGGTGAGCATGAGAGGGTGAAGGTAGTATCAGTCAATTAATATGAACCAAGCGGAGACTACGGGTGGGAACCAGGGGCGGCCCAAGGGGGGTGCGGGGCCATGTGCGGAGACTCGGTGCGGGGCCTCATTTGCATAAGGTGCCTCATTTGCATAAATATTTGCATAATGTTACCATACACTAACTTTTAGTAAACATGCCTCTTAATGAGTATATGGGTAAAGAAAGACTAAAAGGTTTCTACATTACTATAATCCAGTACCAACCGCCAGGCACATTAGGAACTACTACAAACACTGCCCATTTAGAACCCATAGCAAACCCGCCGTATCCTAACAGCACTACCAGGACTCACAAAGCACCATACCCTAACTATCAAAAGGCAACACTGCAAATATTAAACCAATACATTTCAGAGAACAATAATACATGACCTACTGGGGAAAGAACAAGTGGCAATGTCAAATAGGAATTACATAAACAGTATACCTCAGCTCAGTTACACATGCAGAACATAGACCATCACCAAACAAGGAATCACAATTTAGAAACAGGAAGACCATAATTAAACTGGGAACCCCAAAAGCCAAACTTGGAATATACAACAACACTGTAGAAATAAAACTATAAATTAATTTCCTCTTGTACTAAACAAAGCGCAAAAATTAATGATGCACATTTCCCAGAGCTGACATATTCCAGTTAATAAATTCAAAATAAAGAGAGATTTTTCTACCTTTTGTGCATTTTTTTCAGTTGCAATTGTTCCAGCCACTTTCTTCTGGTTTCTTCGTGTCTTCTGCTAACTCTCCATCTGCTGTCCATTTGTCCTTTCTTCTGTCTTGTTTTTTTTTTCCATTCTCTCTCTACATCTGCTTTAACATGCTAATCTTTCTCCTTTTGCTCTTTCCTCATTCCTATTTCATCCACTCAAATTTTATCCCTCCTTCCTCAATCCCCACTTATTCTCCCAATATCCGGCCAATTGTAGATTTGTCTTCCCTCCCACGCAAAATATTTTTCCCTCTCCATTTCACTCTCCCAGCTCCATCCCATTTTAATCCTCCCCCAACATCAGCTCCTTTCTAGTTCCAGCCCCACCCAGCATCTGCTCCCTTCTTGTCCCTGCATCAGCCCATTTCCAGTCCTAGTCCCCCATCAGCCCATTTCCAATCCTATCCTAGCCCCACCATCAGCCCATTTCCAGTCCTAGCTCCCCCATCCATTTCCAGTCCTATCCGAGTCCATCCATCAGTTCATTTCCAATCCCAGCCCCTCATCAGCCCATTTCCAGTCCTATCAGTTCATCCATCAGCTCATTTCCAATCCCAGCCCCCCATCAGCTCATTTCTATTCCTTTCCTAGCCCCACCATCAGCCCATGTCAAATCCTAGCTCCCTCCCCTCACAGCCCATTTCCATTCCACGCCCCCCATGAGCCTACTTCCAGTTCTAGCCCCTCCATGAGTCCATTTCAATTCAAGCCCCCACCACAGCCCATTTCCAACCTTAGCACCCCCAACAGCCCATTTCCAGTCCTAGCCCCCCCCCACTCAGCCCATTTCCAGTCCTAGCTCCCTCTCCTCACAGCCCATTTCCATCCTTAGCACCCCCAACAGCCCATTTCCAGTCCTGTCCTGGCCCCTCCATCAGCCCATTTCCTGTCCTAGCCCCACCCCCCCCCCCCCACACCGCCCATTTCCAGTCCTAGCTCCCTCTCCTCACAGCCCATTTCCAACCTTAGCACCCCCAACAGCCCATTTCCAGTCCTATCCTGGCCCCTCCATCAGCCCATTTCCAGTCCTAGCAACCCCCCATCCCATTACCAGTCCTAGCTCCCTCTCCTCACAGCCCATTTCCATTCCAAGCCCCCCTCCCCATCAGCTATTTGCAGTTCAAGCCCCCTTTCCACTCAGCCCATTTCCATTCCAAGCCCCTGTCCCCATCAGCTATTTGCCGTTCAAGCCCCCCTTCCACTCAGCCCATTTCCAGTCCTAGCAACCCCCCATCCCATTACCAGTCCTAGCTCCCCCATCAGCCCACTTCCAGTCCGAACCCCCTATAGCCCATTACCAGTCCTAACCCCCCATCAGCCCACTTCCAGTCCGAACCCCCTATAGCCCATTACCAGTCCTAACCCCCCCATCAGCCCACTTCCAGTCCTTACCCTCCCATCAGCCCATTTTCAGTCTTACCCCCCCCCCCCATCAACCCATTACCAGTCCTAACCCCCATCAGCCCACTTGTAGTCTTAGCCCCCCCATAGCCCAGTACCAGTCCTAACCCCCCCATAGCCCATTTCCAGTCCTAATGCCCCCCACAGCCCATTACCAGTCCTAACCCCCTATCAGCCTACTTGTAGTCTTAGCCCCCCCATAGCCCATTACCTGTTGTAACCCCCCCATCAGCCCATTACCTGTCCTAACCCCCCCATAGCCCATTTCCAGTCCTAATCCCCCCATCAGCCCACTTGTAGTCGTAGCCCCCCATAGCCCATTACCTGTCATAACTTCCCCCATCAGCCATTTCCAGTCTTAGCCCCTCCATAGTCTATTACCTGTCCTAACCCCCCAGAGCCCATTCCCCAGTCTTAACCCCCCCCATCAGCCCACTTCCAGTCCGAACCCCCTATAGCCCATTACCAGTCCTAACCCCCCCCCATCAGCCCATTTACAGTCCTTACCCCCCTCCCTCCCTCCCTCCCTATTTACAGTCCTTACCCCCCTCCCCATCAGCCCATTTACAGTCCTTACCCCCCTCCCTCCCTCCCTATTTACAGTCCTTACCCCCCTCCCCCTCAGCCCATTTACAGTCCTCCCCCCTCAGCCCATTTACAGTCCTCCCCCTCCCCATCAGCCCATTTACAGTCCTTACCCCCTCCCTCCCCATCAGCCCATTTACAGTCCTTACCCCCCTCCCTCCCCATCAGCCCATTTACAGTCCTTATCCCCCCTCCCTCCCTCCCCCTCAGCCCATTTACAGTCCTTACCCCCTCCCTCCCCCCCCCCATCAGCCCATTTACAGTCCTTACCCCCCCCCCCAGCCCAGCCCAGCTAAGTTAAAAATAAAAAGACCCAGAAACCGGCTGCTGCTGCCGCTGCCGCCGTGGCAGCGGCAGAATGGAGAATCCCGCGGGGCCCCCCTGTACGGCAGGCGTTGGTGCGGCCTCAGCGCGGGCTTTTGAGGGCCGCCCGAAGGGAGAGTTTACCATTGTCGCGGCGCTGTTAATCCCGCCGCGGGGCTGATGGGAAATCCCATCAGCCCCGCGGCATGATTAACAGAGCTGCGAGAGGAGAAGCTCTCTCTCTTCGCGCAGCTCTGACAGCCGACGGAGGCCACAGAGAAGACTGCCGGACAGGGGGGCCCCGCGGGATTCTCCATTCTGCCGCTGCCACGGCGGCAGCAGCAGCCGGTTTCTGTTTTTTTTTTTTTAAACTTAGTTGGGCTGATTGGGGGGGGGTGGTAAGGACTGTAAATGGGCCCCGCGGGATTCTCCATTCTGCCGCTGCCACGGCGGCAGCGGCAGCCGTAGCCGTAGCCGTAGCCGGTTTATGATTTTTTTAAAACTTTAATGGGATGCAAGATGTTTTTTGCGCGGGGCCCCGTGAAACGCGGGGCCCTGTGCAAAAAACATTCTTGCTCAATGGACGGGCCGGCCCTGGTGGGAACAAGGAACTGGAGAAGATCTGCCAGGTACTGAGGAGAGTCTGTGTATATGACATGATGGGACAAAGTGAGAATTGACTTTTTTCCCTCTCAAGCCCTTCTGGACCCACTGAAATCTGGCTTTCGTTTCCTACATTCCACAGAAATGGCTATTGCCAAAGTCTCCAGTGACTTGTTCCTTGCCAGTCTCATCCTTCTTGACCTTTCTGTGCCTTTGACGCTGTTGATCACCACCTTCTCCTCGATACCCTGTCCTTGCTTGGATTTAAGAACTCTGTTCTGTCCTGGTTTTCTTCTTATTTCTCCCATTGCACTTTTAGTGTATGTTCTAGTGGATCCTCCTCTACTGTCATCCTGCTTTCAGTTGATGTACTTCAGGGCTGTCTTGGGACCTCTCCTTTTCTCTCTCTATACTCAGTCCCTTGGTGCACTTATTTCCTCCCATGGTTTTCAGTAGCATCCTTATGCTGACATCTCTCAGATCTACCTTTCTATGCCTGAAATCTCTCAAGGAATCGAGGGCCAGATCTCTGCCTGCTTATCTGACATTGCTGCCTGGATTTCTCACCACCATCTGAAATGGAACATGGCCAAAACTGAGCTCCTTATCTTTCCTCCTAAACCCACCTCCCCTATTCCTCCCTTCTCTATTTTTGTGGATAACACTCTCCTCCTCACTGTTTCCTCAGCTCGCAATCTTAGGGTCATCCTTGACTCTACTCTCTCTTTCTCTGCACACATCCAACAGATAGCTAAAACCCGTCGCTTCTTTCTCTATAACATTGGCAAAATTTGCCCCTTCTTTTCTACACACACTACTAAGACCCTCATCCACTCACTAGTCACCTCCCATCTTTACTATTGTATCCTGCTCCTCACTGATCTCCTTCTGAATCATCTTTCTCCCCTTCAATCTGTTCAAATCTCAGCTGCACATCTTATCTTCTGACGGTGTCACTACACTCATATAACCCCTCTTTTCAAGTCACTTCACTGGCTCCCTAACTATTTCTGCATCCAGTTCAAACTTCTCCCACATACCTACAAGTGCATTCATTCTGTGGTTCCTCACTACCTTCCTTCTCTTATCTCACGCTGCATTTCTCCACAGGAACTCTGGTCCTCTGGCAGATCCTTTTTATCTTTGCCCTTCTCTGCCACTGCCAACTCCAGACTTCATTCATTCCACCTTGCTGGTCTATATACCTGGAACAAAATAGCTGAGTTGGTGCATCGGGCTCCTTCTCTGGCCCTGTTCAAGTCCAGGCTGAAGACCCACCTCTTTGAGGTTACTTTTGGATCCTGATGCTCATAGGCGGCTCTATAATGAGGCCAAGTGAGGCGGTGGCCTCAGGTGGCAGCCTTTTGGGCATTTTGGGGGCGGCAAAATTGCCCCCCATAAGACCGCCATCAACGCCTCACTCAGCCTTCAAAATAAAAGAAAAAAACAAAACTCTGGCACAAGAAGCAGCAGCTGCTGCTGCTCCTCCAGCGGTGGCAGCGGCAGAATGAGGAGCCCTGCGGCCACCCCCCCACCCCGGAGAGCCTGCTGGTTTCCCCAGCTCTGCTTTGCAGAGCCACGGCAAAGGGACAGTGTTTCCCTTAACCGCTGCTCTGTTAAAGCTGAGCCCAAGGTGCACCTACTGTGGATGCAAAATATATGTTGAAAAAGAAAAAGGGAGAACCATAACTCAGTTTATAACAAAATAAAAATGGGTTATAATTTAGTTTTATAAACTGTGCTATTGATTCTTGCTGTCTTTTAGATCCTTGGTGTGCAAAGAGGACCTACCTAGCCCTGTGAAAGCAATGCAGCCGCACAGGGCGCAAAGGCTTGGGGGGTGCATTTTGGCTCTCTGCTGTTGCCCTGCTGCCGCTGGCAGGACAATATCATAAGAAAAAACCTCCAAAAGTGTGATGACACATCAAAAATCAACAATCAAAAAAGTCAAAACAAATAATAACCTGGAAAGCAGTATTGGCAAACATACAGACTCGTCAACCAACTCAATCTTACCAGAAACACATTTTTTTGTTGGAATCCGCCGACCTGAGACGGAGAGGGGAAAAAACTCTCCTCTCGTTGTCGGCAGAAGCCGTTTTCCGTGATTTTTTATAATTCAATTAAACAAAACTACTAATAGTGAGATCCACTTATCTGAGAAAGGGCAGCAAGACAGCAACGCAGCGACATGCATGTTTCGAGCCCAAGGAAGGCTCTGTATCAAGCTGTTTCATCAGCATATGCACCCTTGAAAAACGCCGGATTCTCCAGGTAATTTAAAGAACCAAAAAAGAGCTCTGAATGGCTGCTGAAAGAAACGTCACCAAAGACGTCACTGGAACGTCAGAGATTACATCAGAAAAATATTTTAATGAAAAACTAGATTCCAAAAGTCCAAATAAAAGGGAAAAAAAGGAGAAAAAAGAAAGGACAAACTGAAATGTTCAAAGGAAGCCAAATTAAAGCAGACTCCACCAATCACATTCCAAATTCAACCCCATAGGTGATACTGTTTGTAGTTGAAAAATCCATCGTTGTTCACAACGCTGAAGCAATGCTCTCGGTCACCACCCCGGGGGTCCAAAGGAATAGAATCAATCACTCTCCAACGGACGTCCGCAAAGGTATGATGATACTGGAGACAATGTTCCACTATGGGGGCCGAAAGGATCTTGTTAGCCAATCGTGAGGCGTGCTCCCCTAAACGGACCCGAACCGGGCGGATGGTTCTACCAATATATGACAGATTACAGGGACAAGTGATGATGTACACCACAAAAGATGTCAAGCAGGTAGAATAACCCATAAAAGAAAAAGTTCTGCCAGAGAATGCATGCAACCACTGGACCCCTTCATCCGTGGTGGCACAAAATCTGCAACGTCGGCAGGGCCAATGGCCCGCATGATGACCAGAAATCTCAGAGGGAGCTGATGTAAGGACCGCATGTACTAAGCGATCACAGATGTTTCTGCCCCTAGTGTACGCCAAACGAAGGGGTTTTTGAAAACAGGCATGAACCCGTAGCACCCCCCAATGTTTCTTCAGCAGGGCAGTGACAGGAGCAGTATGTTGCATGAACGGGAGGACTCCGGTCTCCATATCCATTTCCCCTTGTCGAGGGGCATCAGAAAAAAGCTCCGAGGCAGGACAATAGCAGGCAGTTAAAATGCGCCCAAAGCCTTTTCGCAGCACTTTAAGCAGGTCTGGTCCCTCCCTCCTCCGACACGATGTCAGAGCAGGGAGGGACAGATCTGCTTAGAGTGCCGGCGCCTTTCAGATTGGGTGCATGCCCCCTTCTCCTCCCCATACCTCCATCCAGTGCTGCCCACTCTTTCCCTGCTGCCGGCACTGCTGTGAAAAAAACAGGGTGGCAGCAGCAGGGAAAGAGCAGGCAGTGCTGGATGGAGGTATGGGGGGAGAGGGGGGCGTGTGCCCGAGTTGCAAGTCGCATAAGGCGCGATTGCAGTTTGATACGGCCCTGTGTGCAAACATCTTGCATTTCCGCCATATAATCTAATCGGCTTTTTGATTTGGTTTAGTCTCTGATTGGATTTCTGAAAAAGCCCCGCCCCCCCTCTAAGGTGATGGGGGGGGCACCATCTCATTCTTCGCCTCAGGCAGCAGACTGCCTTGAGCCACCCCTGCTGATGCTCCTTATTCTCTTGTTCACTACATATGTGTACCTTGCATAATCTAGTCCCCAGTTTTGTGATGTTTTTTCAACTTGATTAGATTGTAAGCTCTGATGAGCAGGGACTGGGTCTTACATCTATATGTACAGTGCTGTGGGCACCTTGTAGCACTATACAAATGATTAGAAGTAGTAGTAGTAATTTGGGCTGTAGGTTCTCGATATAACATTATTATCCACATTAAAAAGGGCCCTGTAATTTCATAAGCCTCCACTACCCAAAACAAAGCACTCCCAGTTTTGTCAAATACCTTTTCAGCATCAAGGATAGATAAAATTGCATCGCCATCTCGGTGCTTCCTCTCATAAAGCACCAATAGCACTTTAAGTAGGTTTTATTTAGTTATTTAAAAGGATTTATATACTGCTTTATCCTGAAATCAAAGTGGTTTACACATCAAACAAATCAAAAATGTGTGTGGGTGTGGGCATGCAGTGAGAATTGATAGTGTGAGTGCAGTAAAGATGATTGTGGGGTGACCTATATACAATGAGGTCTATGTACAGAAACTATATACATATTGCAGGGAGGAGGAGAGGAAGGCTGCGTGGATAGGAGGTGAGGTGGGTGAAGGGAGGGCCTTCGGTCAGGTCAGGTGACGTCCTTAGCTGATGTCAACCTTCCTGAAACAAATCCAACCAAAACTTCATGGACCAGACAAGGAATGAGATGTCCCAACCTTTGTACTAGCTCTACAGCAATAATTTTCATATTCTGATTTAACAAGGAGATGGACTAGTAAGAGCCCAACCCTGACTTAGGCAGGACAACAATATGAGCATGGTTCTGAGCACCTCCCAAAACCTCCTTCAAAATCCTCACACAGAGCGGAATGGTTCCACTAAAAACTCCCTAAGGATTTTTTAAAATTCCAGTCCTAAACCATCAGGCCCCGGTGCTTTCACCAATTTGAAATTCTTGATGACTCCTAACATCTCTGATTTATTGCATTGAGGTACTGAAACTGCTCTTTCCAACAATTTAAGAATTTCTAAATTCTTCAAAAACTCCTCTCAATTCCTGATTTAACAAGGAATGTTGCATAACATTTTATAGAACTGTTTAAACTGATTTCCTCTTCCTGATTATACACTTTATCCTGGCTGTTCTTTATACTAGTAACTGCATACTTTTATTAGGAGGGCCTTACCAACTTAGTCAATATATTTCCTGTTTTGCTCCTCCACCAATGCTACTCATATGTCTGTGCCAATATTGCTATAGTTCTTCAGACAGTGCCAATTCTTTGTCCCATCTCCTCCTCGCTACCCTTTGCATAAGTTATTATTTTCCCACTGAGTGGCTGCTACCCAGAATGTCCTATTTTCTTGCATGTATTGCAGCCAAGATTTCCTCAGATATTTATGGACGTCCTCATCCCTATAGAAGGTTGGATTCATTAACTCACACTTCTAACCAGTGAATTTTAAAAAAATGGAGGATCTTTTTTTTTCTTTACAGTATTTATATTCTGCCTAGTCTGTAAAATTCAAGATAGAATACAATAAATTAGACACATTACAATCTATAATATATTAAATTGCATTATAGTATCTATATAACATTTGGAGACTATAAAATGATCCAAAGATATCCCTAAATAGTTAGATTTTCAATAATTTCCCAAAAGTAAATAAATCGCAATTAGCCTTCATCTTCATCTTGTCAGGTAGACTGTTCCATAGTTGTGCATAAAACATAAAAGCCCTTAAACGGGAGGGGAAGGGGTGACGCATTCTGAGAATGTAGCCTAATATGTTGATTAATAGAATACTACTGCAGCAAGGAGGATAAACAAATTGTAGACAAACTTTGTAGGCAAACTTTGAGCTGGTAGGTCTGTTTGGCAGCAAAGACTTCCTCAGATATTTATGGAAGTCCTCATCCCTATAGAAGGTTGGATTCATTAACTCACACTTCTAACCAGTCTATTATTGTGTGCTTTGTGACATGAGCACTCAAGCAGGTGGTGTCAAATGAGACAAACAGTTGGTGAAGAAAGCACACCAAAGTTCTCCTGTAGTCCAATGTGTTGAGAGTGATTTCCCTAGATGGGAATTAGGATTTGAGAAGGTAGGTAGCACTATGGACTGGTTAATATGAAAGCTTGAAACCACTTTAGGAAGGAACTTCAGGGGAGAGCAAAAGGCAATCCAGTTGGTGTAAAAGAACAATACTGGTGATAATGGTGAATAAAGAACAATACTTGCAATTCCCTAACTCGACTGAGAGAGGTAATGATGATTATAAATAAATCAGTCAATATTCACAAGATCTTATTGGATAAATGGCCTATCTAAAGCTGGTGCAAGGGTATTAGGCACCCTAGGAAAATGTCCCATTTTGCGCACTCCTCAGTTAACTTTCAGCCCTTTGGCTCCCTCCCTGAGTTCAAGCTTATATATGCATGTGTGTATGTGTATGCACATACACATAAATGAGGCCAGTTTCCAAAATCCATTTACCCGGGTAAATGGTCTATTTGAAACTTACCCCCCCCCCCCCCCCTGTGAGTAAATATATGTGCTCATGGGCCTTTGAGTTTGTGTTGGCTGTCAGGACCTAGTCTACAATGGCTGCAGCTGCTCTTTGTCATCCCTCAGAAGCTGCCACCCTAGGTGGCCACCTAGTTTTCCTAATGGTTAAGCCAGTCCTAGCATCTGAAAATTCTCAGACACTGCCCCAGCACTATCCAGGTAGTGCTGGAGCAGATCAAGGGTAGAGCATGAGTGTTCTGCCTATCTCTACAGATACTCCTTGATATTCATGCGTTATCTGTATAGCTATGTGGTTTAATTAGGACAGCTAAAGGCTGTCCTAAATTGACCCACATAGCTAAAACAGGGGACATTATTCTCCGGAACCCCTGATCTGATCAGGCCCATTTTCAGCAGTTTGGACCCACCCCAAATCTAGTCCCATTCCATTATGTTTTTAGAAAGCGATTTTGTCCCCACACAAATGGAACGTTTTTTCAGCCCTCTTATGTATAATTTTCCAACATTCCATTTGTTTAGAAAGGATCAAAAGGTGATATTTTACTTACCAGTTAATGTCCTTTCCTCAAGTCCTGCTAGACCAGTCCAGACAAGTGGGTTGTGTTCTCCTACCAGCAGAATGGTGGAGACAAAGAAACAATGAAAAGCCTAGTTTTCAATGACATCACTCCCATGCGTCTATGCACCTCAGCCACCAGAGGTCTCTTCAGTATCCATCCCAAAGCATATGGGAAAACATGGCAGGTCTCACACAACTTCAATGTGGGCAACAATGAGTAATGAAACAGCAGAGAACTATGTACAAGAAAGCATAAAAAGAAGGCTGTTCATAGCCAAATATAGGAATCATAGTGGACCCAAGGATAGCACCTCAGAAGAACAGAACAAACAGTTCCAGGAGTGGGCCCTGGACTGGTCTAGCAGGACTCAAGGAAAGGATATTATCTGGTAAGTAAAATATCACCTTCCATGTCATCTTGCTAGACCAGTCCAGACAAATAAGATGTACCAAAGCTATGTCTTCACTGATTGGCAAGAACACACAGCAGCTTACAAAACTTAGAGCCAAAGGCCATGTCCGCCCAAGCATGATCACCCAAGTGGAAATGCTTGACAAAAGTGAAGTTGTTGCCTGACAAATGTCTACAGGGGCTACTGAGTTCCACTCCGCCCACAAGGATGCTTGTGCTCAGGTAGAATGGGTATGCAAACCCTTCAGAACCAGTCGGTTGTGCAAAGGATCCATCAAGGCAAGACCTCCTTAACCCAGCACCCCAATGCAAATTGAGCCACCATGTCATCTTGTGTGGGCCAGCAAACAGCACAAAAAGATGGTATGACTTACAAAAAGAATTTGTAACCTCCAAGAACCAGAGAAGCACCCTCCAGACATCGACAAGGCAAAGATCCTACTATTCCCCCGACACTGCTCCTTAGAGAAGGAGGGTAGGCAAACCGCCTAGTTCACATGAAGGGAAAAAACACTTCAGGGAAGAAGGAGGGCACAGACTGAATGGAAACAGTCTTCTCAGAAAAAGATAGGTAAGGATTTTGGCAAGACAGAGCCCGCAGCTTGGAAAACCACTTTGCAGAAGAATCGCAACCAAGAAGACTGTCTTGAGCGTCAAGTCCTCAGAGTAGTGCGCTTCAACAGCTCAAAGGGCTCCAACATCAGGGCCCTGAGCACCAGACACAGATCCAAGGAAGGGACCACAGACCATAGAGGAGGACGCAGACACTGAACCCCTCTGAAAAAGGCACCAAACATCCAGGTGTATGACTAGAGACTTACCAGCCAATGGCCTTCTAAAACAGGTCAAAGCTGCCATCTGAACCTTCAGGGAGCTAAGAGTAAAAAGGCCCTTCTCCAGACCATCCTGCAGAAAAGGCCACAGAGACAGCATCTTGGTTGCCTCAGGAACCAACCAAAGTGCACCACATCAGCTCAAGACACCAGACCCAGTACTTATGCCAGGTTTGTAGACTTCCTCCAGGCTCTGAGTAGAGTGGAACACTACTGCTGGAAAGTAGCCCATATGTGCTAACTGTCTCTTCACAGGAGCCAATTTGTAAGCGAGAAGGGAGCCGGGCCCTCCAGGACAAGTAGCCCCTGACACAATAAGCCCCAAGATGGAGGCAAGAAAAGAGGTGGTGCATGCAGGAGTTGCATCAAATCTGTGCACAGCACAGTCGTCAAAATTTCCAGCCAGCTGGTTATCCTTACCCACAGTGCCATCTACAAGCTCCTGCCCTTAAGCAGGCAAGGCTGGACTAACCGCATCCCTCAGGGTAGAGAGAGGAAGCAATCCCTTCAAGGACAACTCAGGAGCTGCCATGCTAGAAGAGCAGGGTCCAGAAACCGGAAATTAGGCACCTTGCTTGCCACAGGCCAAACAACTATTCTTGGAAGAAAATATAGAGTTAAGGTAAGCATCACAACAGTGCACGCTAAGGCTGCAGTGGCCAGAAGGCATGTGTTAACTGTGCTTGTACTGCAGCGCATATTACAGGCACTAGGGTAGGAATGCACATGGGCACTGCTTGAGTGGAACGCGCATTGGCACTGCTTGAGCAGAACGCGCATACAGATTGCAAGACTGCCAGGTACACAATAGGAGAAAATGCTACTAACATGTGCAGAAATAGCAGGAAACCCCACACCACGCCAACAGTCATCAATGGTATACTCCGAATTGTGTCCCACACAGACGGAATCAGGTCAAGCCTTGGTACTCATCTCCTGAGAGCCCCAGGCAGAGGATTCATGCCGGGCTCAGCTCTACTCCTCTGGTACTGTTTCACTGGCTTTTGCAACACTGCATTTAAGGTGGCTGGCAGGTAGATCCCTTTGACAGCCTTTTGAAATCTTTGGGGCAGAGCAAGGGGGAACAGAGGAGGAGGGAGGGGGAGGGGGCGTTGAGGTTGTATGAGGCTGCTGCACTCTTCCAGATACTTCCAATTTATGGCTGCTCAACAAATTCTTATAATAAGTGCATGGGGCTAAACCAATTTTCCTTCCTCCTATGGCTACTGAAAAGACCACAGTCTAGGAGAGCCTCCCACATCGCGCTCAAGTGAGAGAGTCACTCTCAGGATGGTCATTCACGGGCATTTAATCTATCGTTTCCTCTCAAAACTTCAGAATTTTCTTCAGAGAGGAGAAAAATAAATCCACTATCTGCTGGAGTCAAAGAAATACCGAAGAGGCCTCTGGTGGCTGAGGCATATAGAGGCATGGGAGTGATGTCATTGAAACCTGGGTTTTTCATTGGTTCTTTGTCTTCAATCTGTCATTAGAACAGTAACAAAAGGCCTGGGTTCTGTCTACAGCAGCTGGATGGCCTGGACCAGTGACTGTATCTGGATTCTATGCCTGGCTGGTAGTGTCTTTAAACAGTAATAGAAGGCCTGGGTTCTGTCAATTTTTCTCCTACCTTTCCTTCAATCCTACAATTATTTCCTCTGTCTTCTGCTGTCCTCTCCATTTGTTTTGGCCCCACACCACTTTTTCTTCATTTTACTGACAATCCCTAACCACCTTCCCTCATACCAACAACTTAAATCCTCCCTTCCTTATCACCCTCTCTCTACCTTCCCCATTTCTTCCCCCGTCTTATCTTCTACCTTTTCTCCAGCTCTCAAGTTTCACCTTTTTGTTCCTCTCATTCACCCCTCTCCTTTCTCTCTGAAATAACCTCATCCTTGTTTCTGCCATGCTTTCTGCCTCACATTCTTCTTCTCCTTCTATCATCCGGTGATATTAATCCCAACCCTGGTCCCCCTAGACCAGAGGTTCCCAACTCCAGTTCTGGAGGGCCAAACACCATTCAGGTTTTCAGGCTGTCCCTAATAAATATGCATGAGAAGCATCTGCATGCACTGCCCCCATTGTATGCAAATGTATCTCATGCATATTCATTAGGGACAGCCTGAAAACCTGAATGGTGTTTGGCCCTCCAGGACTGGAGTTGGGAACCTCTGCTAGTTCCTCTCTCAACTACTCCAATCTCATTCATATTCCTCTCCTTTTCCCCGCCTCTCTTCCTTTCTCATGTACATTATGGAATGTTCATTCCATATCTAATAAATTCCCCTTTACTCATGATCTCTTTATTTCTAATGCTTTCCATCTTCTAGCTCTTAATGAGAACTGGCTTCTCCCTGATGACACAGCTTCAGTCCCTGCCATCTGTCACGATGGCTACCAATTCTCCCACACGCATCATCTCACTGGCCATGGTGGTGGTGTTCGGTTTCTAATCTCTCTCTCCTGCCAATTTCAACCCCTCCTTCTACCAGTCTCACTCCTTGTTCTCCTTTGAATCCATTCCATCCACCTTTTTAATCCCTTACCTTTCTGGATAACTGTTATTTATAGACCTCCTGACAAGTCCACTCCTACCTTTCTCACTGACTGACTCATAGCTTTCCTTATTTTTGGATTCATCTTCCCCTTCCCTTATTCTTGGTGACTTTAATATTCATGTTGATAACACTTCTGACCCCTATGCTTCTAAGCTCCTTTCCCTACCTCATCATTCAACCTCCAGCTTTGATTTACTGCCCCCACTCATCAGCACAGTTATTGCCTTGACATTGTTCTCTATCTAATTGTTTACCCTCTAATTTCCATACCATATTTCTTCCCTTATCTGACCATCACTCTTCATCACTCCCCACCTCAATCTAGCCCACTCATCTTCTATCTTTTTAGGAATCTTCACGCTGTCGATCCATTGGCTCTCTCCACTATTGTCTCATCACCTCTTTCTTCCACCTTGACTTCCAAATCTGTTGATGAGGCTGTAGTGTCAAATAATACTGCTCTCTTCTCTGCTCTGGATGCTCTTGCTCCATCCATGACATGTCCTGTGAGGCACAATATACTTCAGCCCTGGCTTTCTTCAACTACCCATTATTTACACTCCTGTGCCCGCTCAGTTGAGCACATCTGGCTCAAGTCCCTCACTCTTTCTAACTTTCTTCACTTCAAATTCATGCTTGCCTTCTTTCAGTCAGCCTTAGCATTCACCAAACAAAACTACTATGTCCATCTGACTAACTCTCTTGCCTCTGACTCCCACCGTCTTTTATCAACTTTCAACTCTCTCCTCAAAGCGCCTCTGCCTCCGACCTCTCCTTCCTTTTCTGTCCAAACCCTAGCCAACTATTTCCATGACAAAGTCCACAAAATTACACTCCAATTCCCCACAAGATCAGCTTCATCCCCTCTTCCCCCTCTTCAGTACCAATTCTTCCCTTCATTCTCTGCTACCCTTTCGTCCTTTTCTAAGATCTCTGAAGAAGAAACTCCTCTTCTTTTTTCCTCTAAACTCATTACCTGTACCTCTGATCCTATCCCCACCCATCTCTTTAACACCATCTCCTCCTCTGTCATCCTTTCCATTTCTCATATTCTCAGTCTATCACTTTCCACTGCAACTGTCCCAGGAGCCTTCAAGCATACTATGGTCACACCTCTTTTCAAGAAACCTTCACTTGACCGTACTTGTCCGTCTAATTATCGACCCATCTCCTTTCTCCCCTTCATTTCCAAACTTCTTGAATGTGCAGTTCTCCACCATTGCCTTGAATTTCTCTCCTCTTGAGCCCTGCTAGATCCACTACAATCTGGCTTTCGTCCCGTAAATTCTACTGAGATGGCTCTTGTCAAAGTGTCCAGTGACTTGTTTCTAGCTAAATCCAAGGGCCTTTACTCAGTCCTCATTCTTCTTGACCTTTCTGCTACTTTTGACACTGCTGACCACCATCTTCTCCTCAAGACATTGTTCTCACTTGGTTTTAGGGACTCTGTGCTGTTCTGGTTCTTCTTCTCTCACCCATCACTCTTTCAGTGTTTGTTCTAGTGGTTCCTCCTCTACTGCTATCCCACTCTCAGTTGGTGTACCTCAAGGGTCTGTTCTTTTCTCTCTCTATACCCAGTCTCTTGATGCTGTCATCTCCCATGGCTTTCAGTACCATTTTTACACTGATGACTCTCAAATCTACCTCTCTACACCTGATATTTCTCAGGTATTCCAGGCCCAAATCTCTGCCTGCCTTTCTGACATCGCTGCCTGGATGTCTCACCACCATTTGAAATTGAACATGACCAAAATCTAACTTCTTATTTTTCCCCCTAAACCCTCCTCCACCCTTCCTCCTTTCTCTATCTCTGTAGATAACACTCTTGTACTTCGTTTCCTCAGCCCGCAACCTTGGGGTTATCATTGACTCCTCCCTCTCCTTCTCCACACACATCCAACTGATTGCTAAAATCTGTTTCTTTCTCTATAACATTAACAAAATTTGCCCCTTCCTTTCTGAACACACTACTAAAACACTTATCTACTCTTTAGTCACCTCCCATCTAGACTATTACAACCTCCTCCTTGTTGGTCTCCCTCTGAGTCATCTCTCCCCCCTTCAATCTATTCAGAACTCTGCTGGGCAGCTAATCTTCTGCCAGCCCCGACACACTCATATAACTCCTTTTCTCAAATCATTTCGTTGACTCCCCTTTTCTTTCCGTATCTAATTTAAACTTCTCCTTCTGACCTATAAATGCATTCATTCTACTGCTCCTCACTATCTTTCCTCGCTCTCTACACCCCTCCTCATGAACTCCGCTCTTTTACTGGCTTGCTTTTCTCTATGTCCTTTTCTTCCACTGTTAACTCCAGACTTCGATCCTTTCACATTGCTGTTCCTTATGCCTGGAACAAACTACCTGAATCTGTATGTCAGGCTGCATCTCTGCCCCCTTTTCTAATCCATACTAAAGCATCACCTCTTTGAGACTGCTTTTGGATCCTGATCCCTTGTTCTCCTTACCTTTCCATATTTGTACCATTGTTCTCAGCTATTGTATTGTCTGTCTTTATTAGATTGTAAGCTCTGACGAGCAGGGACCATTATCTGCATGTATCTGTACAACACTGTGTACACCTTGTAGTGCTATATAAATGATTAATAATAGTAGTGGTAGTAGTACACAACCCACTTGTCTGGACTGGTCTAGCAGGACGATATGGAAGTATCATTAGTATAGCAAAATGTTTTTACTTCCAATAATAGCACATTGATGTTTTTATGTGGGGGACTGTTTTTTTGTTTGTTTGTTTTTTTAATACTGCAGGACTGAGAAATAATGGCAGTTTATTGCTTAACCCTTCGAGGTTTGCCAGTACTTTCACGTTTTGATCTCATCTTGTTTTCTTTCTCAGTTTTTTCAAACCATTTTGTTCCTCCAAAGAACAAGTTAAAAAAAAAAAGATGCAATAGTAATACAGATTTTACTCTTCTTAAATTGATTTAATTTGTATGTAATTCATCACATTGGTTATAGCCTGTTATCTGCCTAAAGCATAAAAATCTACTGAAACAAAAGTTATTTATTTAATTTCTTTATATTTAGTACATGCATTTCCAGTAGTAGCTCAATTTTCAGGTACAGTAAGCTCTATCCCTGCAGGGCTTACAATCTGAGTTTGTACCAGGGGCTATTGAGAGTTAAGAGACATGCCCAAGGCCACAAGGCATGTTAGAGGGTTATGAATCTAGACCTCCCTGGTTCCTAGCCCACTGCTGTAACCACTAGGCTACTCTGTAAGAAGAATACTGCAGCAAAAGACTTTTGAATACAATCCAAAGAAGAAGCAATCACTTAATACACAGGTAAATTCTCATTGCGAAGTACTGGTCTAGTTCTTTTGTTCTACGTGCATATTCCAGCATTCTACAAAGCTTTTCGTGCTTTGATTCTAACTTTGTATTTTTTTATTTGGAGCACAACCCCCCACGTTCCCTCCAAATCTGGAAGTGTCTCATCAGCTGTCTCTATGGTAAATCGCTGCAAAATCCATGACAAGAAAAGGAACATCTCCATCTTTGCTAGTGCTTCGCCAAGGCACACCCGTATGCCAGCTCCAAAGGGGAGGTAACTTGGTGATGGAGAATATACATGGTTGCCTTGTTCATCTAGGAAGCGACCTGCAGAAAGGTGGACAAATCATATGTTAAATGTCTTTTCAGGGTAAATGATGCTAGGTTTACACAAACGCCACGAAACTTCATTTCACATGAAAAATACAATGCTAGCTGTTGCAAATGTTTATCATTAGCATTTTCCTTTGTCCTTCCATTCATTTTTCCCTGGAAGTTCCTTTCTTTTATCTCCTCCTTTCATATCTTCTCAAGGTTAAAGTCCTCTCTCTTGTCCGATATACAAAGTTCTCAGCTGGTCATAACATACAGGGAGTAACTCCAGTAAACTCTAGGGGAGTATTTTAAAAGCCTTAGGGGTATGTTTACTAAACGGGGCACTTGTGCGGGGCGCACCTGAGCGCCCTAAAATGATGCATTTAAGTGCTCTTAAGCGCCCCGTACATGTGCGCGGCACATTAACGGGTCCCGCATGCGTGCGCCGAAAACGTGCACGTTTGCGGGGCGCTCATGTGCGATAGAGGCGTGGAAAGGCGAAATGAGGGCGGAGGAAGGCCCCCGAGGGGCGGAGAGACGGGGTTAATGGGTGGAATGTGGGAGGGGAGAGACTCCCCGCATAGGAGCGTGCCCGAATTTACAAGGAAAAAATACCGCCAGTGAAACACTCGCGGTAGAAAGCATTTAAAGGGAAGAGAAACCATTTCCGTCAGCAATGTACAGGAAAACCGGGGAAACCAGAAAAACGTGAGCAGTGTGATACATGTGCACAGCACAAAAGTGCAAATAAAAATAGAAAATGACCACAACAGAACTATTAAAAATAGTAAGTCAGCTGGGGAACAGTTATAGTGATGGGCAAATACAGAAAACACACCCAGCAAAGCTCCAGAAAAAAGAAATGAATTTTGGAAGGGTTTACGGAGCAGAGACTCTTCCAAAAAACATTTCCTTTTGTGGAGCTTTCCTGGGAGTGTTTGCTATGGTTGCCCATTAATATCACTGTTGCCCAGCGTGGTGATATTTTGTCCCCCATTTCCCGTGGTCATTTCCGGGGTTTATGTGCATGTTTGTCACCAGACAGGGTGCATATGCCCACAGTAAATTTGCGTAGAGCAGGGTTTGTGACTCCATCCTGCCAGGCTTACTACCTCCAGGGGCAGCACTGTCTATGTGGCCATAGTGTGGTGCAGCGGACAGAGTCAGTGCCTCTAAGACCAGAGGTTCAAAGCCCAGCTGGGGCACTTGCCAGCCCAGTCCCCATATTTTACCCACCACTAAACACAGATAGCGCAGACACCCCTGTATTGCAGGGGACATAAGCATGGGGAAAACACCCATATTTTACCCAACAACGCACACACACCACAACAATGGGCATTACCCACAGCCAAGTACCCCAAATGCAGTCCCGTACTGCCACATTCCAATCAGGTCACCTGCGTTTTATGTGAGAAGCTCATGCCAGCATGTTGGCGGACGAGTACATGTGGTGCAGGGGGCAGTGGCTGCTAGCGACAGAAGACAGAGGCCTAGCCATGTGCAGGCTGGCACAGTCCACAGCAACAGACAGGCCCTGCCGGATCCACAGTCATGGACTATCCAGGGAATTCAGCCAATCTGTGGCTACACGGTGGTGCAGTGCACACAGACAGTGCATGCAAAAACAGAAGGTCACAGGTTCAAAGACCAGCTGGGGCTACCGGCAATCCTGCACACATATTTTCCCCACAAATAAACAGTGACAGTAAGGACACACCTTTCGTGACGAGGACATATGCAATGGTAATACGTCTATCTTTTACCCCACTGAGCACAGACACCATGAACAGGAGCAGACCCTACAGCAGAATCCCCCAAATGCAGTCCTGGTGGGCCACATACCAGTCAGGTTCCATGCTGCCACTCATACAAATGCCTGTGCTGTATATCTATGCACCACCCCCACGGCATGTAGATGTAGCTCATGCATATTCATGAGGGACAGCAGGAAGACCCGAACAGTGTGATGCAAAACTGGACTGGAGTGGGGAAGCGCTGCCGTAAAGCAGCAGCCAACAGGGGCAGACACACCCACACCCACACCCACAGGCCCCATTGGCCAATGTCTCCTGTAGAGGCAGAACATTGGACCCTGTGTGCATCTCCCAATACCAGCACCTGCATACCTTAGCAATGTCACCCTACACCTGAGGTACACAGCTCTGAAACGTTTGCTAAGAGTACAGGCTGATAGATATCCCTACGTTACGCACATACTGCTAGTTGACCCCATCCGAACAATCTGTTTGGTGTCTGCGGTGCGTGCTCCAGGCCTGGCCTCTGACGGTGTTCACCACCCTGGGGAGTGACCCCCAGCAGTACTGCGTACCATATCCATGCCTGTGCCGTGCCCAGGACCGGTGTGGTGGCCAAGGCTAATCACCCCCTCAACAGTAGCACAATGCTGGCATAGGTGTGGGAGTGTGTGTCTGTCTATACAGTATGTATTGGCTGCAAACACCTTCCCCAACCCACACTGCCAGCACTACTGCCAGTATTGGCCTGCCAATGTGCATAATGAGCAGCAAGGTACCATGGGTATAGGTCAGACATGGTGGGCTGGCCAGGATGCATCTGCACAGGGCATAGGGCACTGGCTGTGACATTGTAGTGCCAGGCCACCACCTACACAGACAGGGTGACCTCTGTATGTGCTGCTGGGGGAGCACTCTCACCCTGAGTGTGCAGTGATGACAGCATGGCTTGGCACCCCCATAGTGCTGTATTGTGTTTCTCTCTTGTGATATATATGGGTTTCCTGTTGGGGCCTCCTCACAGAACTCTCTTCTTGTGTGTGCTGCCACCCCAGTTTTGAGTGCATGCATTTCCATCAGGGCTAACCAGCAGACTGTTCACAGCTGGTATGTGTCTTGATGGAGTGCCTTGCAGGGTGCAGCGGCTGATGGCTTGCTGCAGGTGAATATCAGATAGTGCTGGGGTGCATCATTGGATATCCAGGCCTAAAGTCTGTCTGATATTGTGTAATGGATGTGTGAGAAGCTGCTTGGCCTGTCCTGTAGGGTGTCTGTTCCCCAGCAGGACTGGGGTTTGATGGTCCACTCTACTGCCATTGGTGCAGGGGGAGGGAATGGGGATCTGTTGGTGGGGGGCCCTGTTTGCCACCCGGGAGGGGGGGGGGTTACTTTGACCACCTAGGGGTCCATAGGGGTTTCCACTAACTGAAACAGACAGAGATATCCAAGATGTTTCTGCGGCACCTTCCTATCTCACAGGTTAGTACTGTTGTGGAGCTCTGTCATGGCCTCATCCAGCCATGGCTGGTGTTGTGGACCTGGTCCTGGGTGCCACATCACACCCTCAGGGTGAGCACAGTACCCGCACAATGTGACGGTGTGTAGCTACTCTTTGCTGGTAGTCCACCCGCTCAGGACCCCCTACCAGGCCGAGGTGCTGTGTGGGTGCACATGGACAATTCCCCCTACCAGGCCGGGTAGCTGTTGGGGTGCATTTCCCATCTTGTGTGCATCTGTGGACAGCTGATTTGCATGTGCAGTGCATCATGGGTACGGGTGGCCTAACCCTATCCTGTCTACAACAGCAGACTGTCTGTGGGGTGACGTGCAGGCTCTCTGCAGCCAGCCAGGGGCTTGCTGTCAGCTATAGAGCTGTAGCCCAATGGTTATGTCACTCCCTGTACAGCCAGAGGTCATGGGTTCAAACCCACAGTGGGGCCCTTTGATAGGGCTGTCCACAGCTTTATTTTTATTTACTGTACATATGTCTATGCCGGCAAAACCACACACAGCTTACTATACCCATTAGGTGCCTCTGAGGGTGCTTTATGGGGCGCCCTATAGGCCACCTTATGGTTGCCATCCATATAGGGTGCACTATACATTATCCTGTGTCGCAACATACATGGTGCCCTATAGGGGACATTCTAGGGTGCCTTGGCAGACAGTGCACTGTAACATGTGCCTTACGGGCATCCGTATGTTAACACACTGTGAGAGTGGGTTTACTAGTGGTGGGAAATAAAATATAAATGGAAGGCCTCCTACAGCACTCCTCACCATGATACATACTGCCCCAGCCAGCCTTGTTCACTGGGCACTGTGAGGGGTTGAACCCATGATCCCTGCAGAGTGGTCAGTGTCTTAACCATTGTGCTATGGCTCCGTTCCTGCTATTTGCACATCAGCGCACCACTTATCCCTCCCACTATTGGACTGCCCCCTCACACATCAGCACGCCGCCTTCTGCCCACCGGCTCGCCGCCTTCTGTTGCCCACATTTATCAGCGCACCGCCTTCTGCCGCCCAAACGTAACAATGCGCCGCCATCTGCCGCCCACACTAAACAGTGCGCCGCCTCATGCCGTAATAAAAATAACAGTGCGCCGCCTTCTGCCGCCCAAAATTAATATGCCTCCTAAACCACTTTTGCCCATAAATGTTGATGCCTCGGCTGGTCTTTTTTGTTGAGCGCAATGGGGGTTTGAACCCCTGGCCCCTGCACCATTGGTCGGTGTCTTCACCGTTGTACTACAGCTCTATTGTTTGGTTTTGCAGCAGCGCACAACTTAGCCTTCCCACGCGCTAATGTGGGCCCCGCACATTAGCGCGACGCACACACGTACGGTCCGGTTTTTTGCTTTTTTCTGCCTGGCCCACCCACTCCTTATATGGCACCAGCACACTAACGGGAACCCGCACAGCAACGGTGTTTAGTAAACATGCCCCTTAGTTGTATTTTACATGTGTATATTATGACATACACGTGCAGACTGTGATTTTAGAACGCTATGCTTTACATGTGGAAGCACTGGCAACTTCTACGCAACAACACTTTTAACCCTCGGATACACTACCCCCGGGTCAGGGGTGACCCGGGTGTCGGTTTTTGTGTTTTTTCTTCAAAATGGTAAGGAATTGTATTTTGGTACTCTAGGTATTCCTCAGCGAACCATTTTTAAGTATTTTCATACATATGGTTTGCAAAAATAACGTTTTTATACAGTACTGCAAGCTGCTGAACAAACAAGGGGTGATTTTCGACACTCGCACAATAACACTCTCCATTGTTTTATAGCAGCAACGAAAGTCACCACTCCAAGTCCACATTACAATCCTGTGTCTTCTAACATCTTGCTTACATTTATGACATCACCTGACATCAGTTCCTTGTTTGTTTCTGTGGATTAAAATTTTTTACGACAAAGGTAAACAATGCCACACCCGAAACGCTTTGTCACAATGTGCATCATGCCATTACTTGACATAATGGCACCATACTTTGACTGTTGCTGTCCACCTAGCGAATAAATATAGAACTATTGTAGTTTGCAAAGCGTGCAGTGCTGCACAACATTTTTAAGCTTGCAACTGAATAGTTAACAGGTATTGACATTATGCGGCATATATCTGACCTTGTACAACTTGTCCTGCCTGATCTTGGCTAGCATTGCACATTATTCACTTGAAAGGGTCAATTAATAACAAGTATTATAAAAAATACATAAAAGTATGTCTTATTCTTCACAATTTAACCATGTTTTACAAACAAAAGTAGATGTTTCACCATATTTCTACATATGGGTCAGGGGTGACCCGGGGGTAGTGTATACGTGTCAGTCGATTTACCAAGTGTATCCGAGGGTTAAAAGAGACATGTTTGGGGTGTAGCCTGGATGGTGCCAGCATTTAGACGTGTACAATGTATTATAAAAAGCATGGTGGCATGCAGTGCAGCACTTTCAAATCTCCCCATTTATATCTTCTATAAATTACAGTATGTGTAAACGCTGGCCCAGCTTGTCTTGCGGTACTGCTTGAGGGGTTGGTGACTGGAGGAGGCTTGCTTGTGGTTCTTTGGCATGATTATAATCTGTGTCAATCTAGGTCTGTCTTTGTCTACCTTTTTCTTCCTTGCTCTCTTCCACCTCCCAAGCCTTGATCGGCGTCTAGCAAAGCAGCGGGAAGTACAACTCCTCCCCGCACCCCAGCTACAGGCCAATCAGGGCCGGCACAAGGAGCTTCAAATTTAAAGCGCCATCGGGTGTGCCCGTGCCTGAGGGCCTTGCCAGAGGGCCCTTAGGTGTGGCCCTTGAGCAGGGTCCTGTGTGTCCATTCATTGTGATCATCTCCACCTTGTCGACTTCTACGAACAGAACGCCATCTCTCCACTCCATATTCTTGAAAAGGGACTGAACTACCACTCCTTTTATGCTCGGCTCAACAAGGTAAGACTCTGGCATAAAGCATCCTTCTACTCTGCGTGCAACCTCAGATCACCCAGGCAACTCCTCACAAGTACCTGGGAGCTCTCCTTGAGTGCACAGTTTAGTTCATTGACAGACCGTTATCTCCTCAATTAGCCTAGCACAACGGACGTGGTATCTCACTTTCTTGTTGGCCTTATTTTGTATAGCCCAGCTCATCACTTGGGCTGAATCATACACACAATATGTCCTAATCCCTCCCCCCCCTTACAGATCCTTCGCCACAGGAACCATACAGATACCTTCAACACCAGGAGAGCTTGACCTACTGCACACCAGCGCCGGCTTATACACATAATCTGCCAACCCCTGTTGGAAACCCACAGACATAAGTCTCCTTGCCTGGAAAACCTGAACTGCATGCTCATAAATGCTCAATCCATCCGCAATTAATAGCCCGTCCTCATTGATTATATTGAACAACAGAATCTGGACTTGCTTTTCATTACTGAGACATGGTTAACTGACAGGGACACTGTTCTCACCAACCAACTTAGGCTACGTGGTTATGACCTCTTTAATTGCCTGAGAGTAAACCGGAGAGGGGGCGGAATCCTCATAATTGCCAGAAGTAATCTCCACTTCCAGTGCTGTTCTGCTCAGAGTGCATCCAACCTTGATTATATGCGGATCTCTAACAAGTTCCTATCAACTTGTCTCTTCTACCGTTCACTATCTGCATGCACTGACGAGCTGGCCACAATCCTTGACCTAGCATGTAACAGGAATACCCAACGTAAACCACTCTGGCTTCTAGGGGATTTCAATCTCTCAGCTCTCCCTACCAAGCACTCCACTGTCTTCCTTAATGCAATGACAGCACTGGATTATCATCAACTAATACACCCACCCACCCATTCAAGAGGTAACACCCTGGACCTCATCTTTGCTCTGCCAACACCCCCCCCCCTCACAGTTCGAGTAGCCAGGACCCATCACTTGTCCTCCCTGTCCCCTAGTCTGATCATAATGCCATGCTTTTCCACATTCCTATGGACTCTGAAGGAAAACAGCTGGCCTCCAAATCCAATCCTCAAGCTGCTGCTTCAGACACTTTGACAAAGAAACATTCCTTAGTGACATTTTTTATGATTTCAGCTCTGACATCAATGATCTGGTTAAGCTAATAGACCTATGGAACAACCTCCTAGCTAAAGCTTCACTCCTACCACCCTCCACTAAGCCCACCGGTAAGAAGCACACAGCTATATGGGTTACTCCTCAGAAAGCTTGAGAGATGTTGGCGACACTCTAGGCACGACCTCGACCATGTGGCCAATTGAACAAACTACAGAAACACCAAAGAGCAGTCAACCACAAAAGAATGGAACACCATACCAATATCCTTATGCGCTCCCTTAACAAGCCCTGAGAGCTCTTCAGTCTCGTTAAATCCCTCACGAATGACACACCTAAGAACCTTCCGACAAATAAATAAAACAATTCTATGGTGCAATATCACAGTGAATAACTACTGCTATTTCCTTTGGTTTGATAAACCTCATTTGCATATTGCCCTGCTAGGCCAGCCCAGACAAGTGGGTTGTGTTCCTCTACCAACAGAAGTGGAGACAGAAAACAATCCAGAGGTTTCTGATGACCTAATTCTGTACTATATCTAGAGTATAGGAAAAGGCCCGTAAGGAGCACGAAACGGACACGGAAACCAAACTGAAAAACACACCGAGACCAGCAACAAAGCACAGCAGAGCTCCCCCAGGGTTGAGCTTGCATACATCTCCTATACAGCAGACCTTCAAATCGCAGCAAGTATAAACAAATACAAACAAAAACTTTTACACTACTGGTTTAAAAGTGCAAATTAACTTTGAGGGGTCATAACAAAATCTCCTATCACTGTGTGCACTATCTCATCAGTACCTGCATTGAAATTAAAAACGTAACCTATAATGTTAATATTTTAAAACTGTACCTGCATATAACATTGCTAGTAATATAGTACTGTTGTCAGTATTTTCAACGATACCTGCATACAACATTGCTAGTAATATAGTACTGTTGTCAGTATTTTCAACGATATCTGCATATAACATTGCTAGTAATATAGTACTGTTGTCAGTAATCCAAAACTGTATATACATTCACATTGATAGCAACCTCTTACTGTTACCAGTACCTATAACAGCAATTGCACCCACATTAATATTAATTTTAACTAGCACCGGTATAACATATCACCCAAAATGCAACTAATCAACTCTGACAAATGTAAAATAATACTAATTAGTATCACACTAGCGATACTAATAACTATTGCTCAGAGCCTACACAACAATAATGTGAAAAATATCCCTATCATAAACAGTTTTGCACAAAACAACCCCCAATCATGGCACCCACACATAGAACATCATCCCAAAACAAAAAACCATAGATTAATACACATAAAATACTCCTCATCCCCTCAGTCAACAAACACTATGATATGTAAAAACTTAGAATCATTATCAACAATATTAATCAATGCCAGGTCAATGAAAAATAAGCTACCTATATTCACAGACATTCTAGACAACCAAAAACCAGATATACTATGTATAACCGAGACATGGCTATCAGACACAGACAACGTTTACCTAAATCAACTAAGCAACAATAACTACGACACATTCTACACACATAGAACTCACAAAAAAGGTGGTGGAGTACTAATAATGTCAAAAAAAGAACTAAAAGCCAAAAAACTAACATCGAACCTACACACCAACATAGATACCCTTATTGTGAAAATTGACAACATAACAATCTGCCTAATTTACAGGCCACCAGACAAACAATCAGAAAAACTAGACCCACTAATTGACTTTTTAAGTTCCTCCACTGAACAAAATCCAATTATTATGCTTGGAGACTTCAACACCCCATCACTACCAGCATCATATGCCTCCCTCTTTATGGAATCAACAATAGACATGGATTTTCACCAAATAATAAACACTAGCACACATGAAAAAGGTGGTATCCTTGACATGGTATTCCTACCAAACGAACTCTACCAACTCTATAACCCAACATCCCTCAATTGCACACGGACCCCATGGTCAGATCACTACCTTATCAACTTTAAGATCACAATAAACACATCAGTTAAACGAACAACAACTAATGCACATACATCAAGATTTAAAAAATACAATGAAGAAGAATTCCTCGACATAATAATCCCTAATTTATCTACATCACCAATAAACCTAGATGCAACAGTAACGAACTGGCACAAAACCATCAAAAATGCTGCAGCTAATAAACAAATAACTAAGAAAAACACACACCCTAAAAAAGATCAAACCCCCTGGTACAATAAAGATTTAAAGCTAATGAAAAAGAACCTAAGAAAAGCCGAATATAAATGGCGGAAAAATAAAAACACAATTACAAAAGACTCATACCTCACGCAACTCAACAAATATAAAGACGCAATAAACAATGCCAAGAAAAACTACCACGCCTCTATCTTAAACAACGCAATAAATAGACCTAGAGAACTTTTCTCAATTGTCCAAAAGCTGACTAATAATAATCACAACTCCAGTAATGAAATCACAGACATTACCCCACAAACACTGGCAAATTACTACATGAACAAGATAAAGTACCATCCCATACCACCTAAGCCAGTAGACACTTCACAAATACTTAACACAGATGAATGGTCTGTATTTCAACCCTTAACCAAAGTTGAACTCAAATCCATCATCACAAACATTAATACTACTACATCTCTACTTGACCCCTGTCCAGTAACCTGGATAAAGAACTCCCTACCTGTACTCTCTCAGTTCATCCTCCCAATAATAAACCTCTCCCTAAAAAGTGGATACCTACCCGCTACTCTAAAACACGCACAGATCCGCCCAATTCTAAAAAATACTACCCTTGACAAATCATCACCTAATTCTTACAGACCCATATCGAGTATTCCATTCATGGCCAAATTAATCGAAAAAACTGTACAAATTCAAACACAAGAATTCATTGATAGCTCAGCCCCACTTGACGACCAGCAATATGGGTTTCGCCCCAGACACGGAGTAGAATCACTACTAACAGTGCTAATCAATACACTTGTGAGAGGAATAGACAAACCTAAACAAGCATTCTTACTCATATTCATAGACGTGTCTGCAGCCTTCGACAGTGTTCACCACTCAATAATGATCAATAAACTTAAACAAATAGGTATTAAATCCACTGTCCTAAAGTGGTTTACTTCTTATCTAACAGAACGATCACAAACGGTACAAATCGGTAATCTCTCATCAAAAACATACAAACAAGAACTAGGCCTCCCACAAGGCTCAGCTCTATCAGCGTTGCTTTTTAACATATACCTAAAACACATCTGTACAATATTTAAAAAATTCAATGTCCTCTATCACCTATATGCGGACGACATAATGATGTATGTCCCATTCAAAATCCCAAATATCCCTACACAACTCATTAACGACTGCCTCACTGAAATCAACACCTGGCTAAATGAAAACAATCTGCACATCAATCACTCAAAAACAGAAGCCCTAATAGTAACCAAATGCACAACATTTATTCCCCCCTCGCATATAACATTGCAAAATAATAATATCATACTGAAAACTGAAATACGCTACTTAGGTGTGATACTGGATAAACATCTCAGCATGGACACACATGTAAGAAACATAGCAAAAAAAGTTTACTTTAAACTAAAAATATTAAAGCAACTCCGCCCACTAATGCACTTACAGGACTTCCAACGCGTCATACAAGCAATCATAACCCCACATTTCGACTTCGCAAACCTAACCTTACTTGGCGTAAGCAAGGAAGCCATAAAAAAACTTCAATTAGCACAAAACGCAGCAGCAAGGACCATAACGAAAGCCCCACCTTTCCAACATATAACCCCAATCTTAGAATATCTACACTGGCTCCCGATTCAAAGCCGCATAGAATATAAAACTATATTAACCACCTACAAAGCCATAACAAAAACAGCACCCCTGCCCATAAATAACCTTATCAAAATAGAACCTACACACAATCTACAAAGGAGAGACCAGCTTAATAAACTAACCACTCCAAAAGAATTCATTAGGGCCAATAAATCCACTAACAAAAAAGCCTTCTCCCATGCAGCACCTATCTTGTGGAACACAATCCCAATAGAACTAAGACAATTACCCGACATAATGGAGTTCAGAAAAAAACTCAAAACACACTTATTCACAAAGCATTATGGATCTCTGACCAGCACACCACACACCCCCCAACTGGATAAAGGATAATCCCACCCCGAGTAATACACAACTCATCAAAAGAATGAAGTGATACACCCTAAAACAAAGCGAATAAGTAAATGAAAAACAAAACAATGTATATAGTTTAATTATGTTCATCTGTACATAGTTTACTAATTGTTAATTGTTAATTATTAATTGTTAACTGTATTTACCTAGCTACAAATGTTATATGTAAAAACAGACCACACTGTTTATTGTTGTTATATGGAAACCGCACCTGATCAATGGAAGGAGCGGTATATAAATAATCTGTTAATTAATTAAATTAGAGTAGTTGGAGGGCATATTACCTCAGTATTTCTCTGTCTCCAGCAGAATATGGATACATTGGAGCAGCTCTGAAACTTTGAGAAAGATTGATTTAGCTTGTGCATAACTGCTCTTAAGGGTGACTTCCTCACTTGAGCTGAACATGGGAGGTACCCGTTTGGTCACCCTTAAAACTGGTATCCTGGGTTTACCAGTGAGGAGGGATGTTCAATTCTATATCCTTATCCTGTTAAGGAGTGGTTGAAGAGCCAGAATTGTTGGATCAGGACCTGAGCCTAGCACAGCCTTATTGCCACTCTTCCCCTGGCTCTCCCCTGAAGATGGCATGAAGATTCAAGAGGTATGTGGCTGCCAGCCTTGGCAGCAGGGGAGTAGCATTGATCCTAGCATCGTTCCTACTTGGGATTCCTAGGGGAGATACCAGATTTAAGTTTCTGTTTCTGTGCCAAATTTACTCTTCTCCTTTAATATTGTCTGTGGGGGCTACCAACTTCCACTGTTTAGTTGGGCAAATGTCATGTCAAGGATTGGAACCATTGGTACTTGCTTCCCACCTTGCCATTTCCTGCCTTGTACTGGTGCTTGGCTGTGCTCTAACACGTGTTCTTTGGTGCGCCCATTGGTATGCACGGTATCTGTGCATTACATTGTGTGCTGTGAGTGTGTGCTTTCATCATGTGCCATGAGCACGTGCTTCAGAATGCTATCTCTGCAATGTGCGGTAGCTCCGCACTATAAGTGCAGCATACCTCAGCATGCCTTGTTTGGTCAGAAGAGTCCGCTTCAGGAAGCGGCTCTGCTTGGTATAGGTGCCTATCTTTTGGGAGGAGATGCTGCCTTTCTGCACTCCTCCTGCAACTTGGCACAGAGGCTTCTGCTCACCTCTTGCAGGTATCATCTTTTTTTTTAAATTTATTTATGTATTTATCAATTTTTACAAATATTATTCAAGATATACTTGTATAGAAAAGGAAAATCCATCTAGGAAAAATACTATATGTAAGCAAAATTATAATACTGAGAACATTATAGATGAAAACCCCTAAAGTCACAGTTAAAGGGGGAGTGGAATGATCAGCTGAGGGGTAGAGCATAAACCCACAGTAAAATGATAAATTTAGTCAATCCCGGAATTGACTAAATTCAGAAGGGCGTTGAAACACCACCTTTTCCTCGAATGTTACCCAAATGAAAGTGCACCATCTCAACCTTCCCACAAATAAACTCCATGTTCACTGTAACATCCCTCAAAATGTTGTATAATATGTAAATACTACTATGTATCAATTATGTGTAAATAGTTAATTTTGACTATCCAAGTTGAGTTACCTGTTATCTGTATTTTACGGTTTACCCCATCGTAAAACCTAAATGTTCCATGTAAACCGCACTGATGTTGAAGAGCGCGGTATATAAAATAAATAAATAAATAAATACCGCCAGCCCAGATGCCTTTGCCTCACACTTCCAGAGCAAAACAAATTTGATGAGGTCTCCCTCAGAGAAGCCCGATGCTGAAAATTCCTCTCATGAACTATCCCCCACAGGAGACTCAGTCATACCCCCCTTGATGCATTCTACCCATACTCTGCTGAGCAAATAGAGAACATCATTTGTGCGATTAATACCACCACCTCCCCAGCTGATCCATGCCCAGCATTCTGGATCAAGCAAGCAAGAACCAACCTAAGCACAACTATTGCCAGAATCATACACCTTTCCCTGTCTACAGGTGTTCTCCCACTGCCCCTAAAAACCGCCTCCATCAGACCACTGCTAAAAAAACAACAAACTAGACCCCTCGGACATCAGCTCCTACAGACCAATATCCAGCCTCCCCTTTCTGACCAAGATATTAGAAAAGATCGTTCAGCAACACATCCAAGACCACATTGACTCCCATGCCCCTCTTGACCTACAGCAGCATGGGGTTGGAACCCTTCTAGTTACTCTCCTAGATAGACTCTGCACCAGTTTAAATAAGAAGAGGCAAGGATACATCCTAATCTTTATGGATATTGCCTATGTCTTTGATACCATCAATCATAGTCTTCTATTTGACCACTTACAGCATAAAGGGATTCGGAACACAGTCCTCAACTGGTGTAGGTCCTACTTGACTCATCGCATGCAACAGGTACGCATAGGAATACAGTCATTGAGCACTTTCCAGCAAACTCAAGGAGTCCTGCAGGGCTCATCTCTCTCAGCCCTGCTATTCAACATCTATATGTTGGAGTGGAGTGGAGGAGTAGCCTAGTGGTTGGGGCAAGGTACTTCAGGCCAGAAGGTCAGGGGTTCAAATCCCACTAGAGGACAGCAACCTTGGGCCGGAAGGACTGGGGTTTCTAGTCCCACAGGTGCTCCTTGTGGTCTTGGGCAAGCCACTTAACCCTCCATAGCCCATGTTCCCTGTAAAATAGTTATCTCCAAGTTATAATGCCCTGTTCAATGTAATTTCAGTTTGTTCAATGTAAGCCGCACTGATGCAGAATAGTGCAGTATATAAGAGAATGTAAATAAATAAATATATACAGCCAATCTGTGCTATAATACAGTTGTTCAACATCCTCTACCACATTTATGCAGATGATGTCTTACTCTACACCCCATTCTCCATTGACAGCCCTGACTTTTCCATCATTATAGAATGCTTCAATATGGTCTCTGATTGGCTCTCTACACACAAACATATGGTTAACTGTAGGAAGATGGAAGTCTTATTTATAACCAAAGACCAAACATTTACCCCGCCAACTTCCCTGCGGTTGAGAGATATAGAGCTTATGATGAAGCAGGAGGTACCTTGGACCAATGGCTGAGTATGGTAGCACATGTACATAATGTCATCAAGGCAGTCTACCATAAAATAAGGACTCTCCATCTATGACCGCTCCTAGACCCCTCAGGGTTTCGCACAGTATTCCAAGTTCTCATCTTCCTGTACTTAGACTACGCCAATATTATCCTTCACGACCTCCCAAAACACACGTTCTGAACACTCCAGTTGGCCATGAACACAGCTGCCCGATCACTCCAAGGCATGTCCAGATTCGAACACATCTTGCCCATTTTGATGCAGCTACACTGGCTCCCCATAACTAGCCATCTGATCTACAAAGCCCTACACATTCAAGATTCTTCACGACTTGTCTGCGTCCTCCCTGACAGCAATTATACAACATACCTCAGACAATAGAATGATGAGATCGAGTATGGTAAACACTCTGGTTATACCTTCAGCAATAAGGACTTGCACCTAAGCCACCAAGAATCGCACCTCTTATACACACCAACCCTTTGGAATGCCCTTTCTGCCTCAAACGAAGCCATTGCTGACCAGTCAACCTTTAGAAAGGCCTTAAAGACTCATCTGTTCCAGCTACTTTATGACCACATACCTTATATAAGGACTTGCATAGTGTGGGTATCCCTCATCTATATAACTTATAACCTTGAGGTTCTGCTGCATAACTTGTAATTAGTTCTCCCATTTCTCCTTAATTCCCCTGCCCCATCCAAGTTCATGTCCCCGTTGAATGTTTAATGTAACCACTTGTTTCTGTTTATTACCTGTTCTATGTAAACTAGATTATATGTTCTATGTAAAGTTGGTTTGACTGTTCACATTCTATGTAAACCGTCCTGATTTTTAATAGTGCGGTATATAAAAGTAAATAAATAAATCTCCGTTCATTGCTCTTTTCTGCATTCCCATTTAAACCCCTGTTTATGACATCCCCAAACCCCTCTCCTTTCCATCCCATCCCATCCCATCCAGCCGTGGAGGGTGGAGGGTTTCAACTACTATCCATGATGATGCCTAAATCCTTTTCCTGAGTGGTGGTTCCTATTGAGGGGACTTGAAGAGGGGCACCAGGGCCCTCTGAAAGAGTTAATATTAAGAGTGAAAAATAGCTCTGAGTATTTCTGTCAGTATTACAACAGAGTGTTTATGAATAAGAGAGAGACACTCAAGGTTACATCTTGCAAGACAAGGAGCTTTGTTTTGATTGAGCTGGGCAATATGTCTGTGCAAGACAGCGAGCTTTGTTTTGATTGAGCTGGGCGATATGTCTGTGCTTAATTATGACCTGTAACATTAAGTATTTAATTTGACCTGTAACATGTAGATAAACAGAAAGTAAACCAGAGGCATGATGTAGTGTGATAAGATGAATCTGTACTATGTAGCAGTTTCTTCCTAATTAATGAAGTGTTATGGCCTAGCTAAATTGAGAGATTACAGGACACTGCTCAAGTTAGCAGGCCTGAGTCCCTTAAGTAGTACTGTTATAGATAAGTCTCTGCTTATGTGTGTTTTGTTTTTATTTCTTTCCTCAATCTATTTGCATATGAATTTGCACTTAAATTTAGAGAATTGGAGCCAAAGAGCCGAGGTTGAATTTTGCTGCCTGATCAGGAATAGCACAGGAAAAGAGATTCTTTCTTCTTATCATTGTTAATCGGCAGATTTGCTTTGTTTGTTTCATTCTTGGGTCTTAAGGTAATTTAAGTTGTTTTTCTGCATTTGAGGATGCATTTTGGTTTCCAGATAAGAGGTGCATTTTGTTTTGAAAGTTTTCTTTATCTCAATTTAATTAAAAAAAAAAAATAGAAATAAATGTTTAGTGCTGTGATTTTTATACATGCTGATTTTTGTTTTGGTTTTAGTAATCCTTAGTTTAAAGTAATCATTTCAATATTGTGAATGAAAGTGGATTTCCTGAATGGGTATTTCTTCTGGGGTTATGTGAGGTGCTCTATTGCCTGATATTATTGGCATTTGTGTTGTACTTCTTGTCCTCATACTTGAGATTGTTCTTGTAGAATGTTTTGAAGGAATAGTTTTCATACCATAAGAATTTTAGTTCTGTGCTAATTAGGACATACATAGAGAGTTGCCATTCAGAATGAGAAAAAATGGATTTGTGTCTTCTGCCTGCAGTTCATTTAAAATAGCAGTAAGTTGATGTTTCTAGAATATAAGGATATATTAATATGGTAAGAAAGTCTATACATATATATATTTATGGTAGTTTTCTATAGCAGGATGTTGAGTCTCAGAGATCACATGATCAACGATAGAATGAACTCTTTAAGAAGACTGCTCCTGTAGCAGTATATGAAATATGAATTTTGCTAAAAGAAGTGATGACTGAAATTGTTGTTTTATAATGGGAATTTTAAAAACATGGAACCTGGGAAATAATTACAATTTTTGTCCAGTGAATTCTGTAAAGCCTGAGCAAGTAAAAATACTTTGGGGTATGTAAACAGCGCTAACATTGCAGCGGCGACGTTATCTCGCGATAAGTGATGTTATCGCATAATGGCGCATTACCGTGTGAGAACGTCACGTATCGCGCGATAACGTTTCTGTTGGCATTAAGGTGCGCAGAGGGTGGAGTAAGGCTCCCCAGAGGGTGGAGATAAGGGGTCAATGGGCCAAGAGTGGGCGGAGAGAGGCACCATGCACACTAACGCCATGAAATGAAGGTCTGAAAATTAGCACCAGTGAAAACCTCATGCTAGAGGCACATTTGCAGGAGAGAGAAACCAGTTCAGTCAGCAATATACAGCAAAGGCAGGGAGACCCAGATAAGTGACAGTAGTGATACATGTGCAGTAAAAACATGCAAAAACCAGAGAGATGATGACCAGAACCAAAATAGAAATACAAAACACTGAGCTGGCCAATAGAAAAAACAATGATAAATGGTAATCAACACTACCCATAAAAAATAAAAAGGAAGATGTCACTTTTGGAACGGTCAATTCTGATTCCCCCTACAAAGTGAATATTCCAACATTGATAGTGTTGATGAGGGTTTGCTGTGGTGTATATTGGGAAGCTTGCTTATGTGGCTTCACATGTGCAGCAACAGCAGAGTGGCCACATAGGAAAGGGCACTATGGTGATGGTGTAAATGGGGTACAGGGGGTTGCAGGCGGCACATGCAGTGGGCCAGCTAGGGCACAGTGTGGACTAGGCAGATGCCTACCTGGCACATAGGAATGTACAAACCGAAAAGCAGCAAGACAGCAACTGACCAAGGGCAACCATGTCCATGAGTGCGTGTCCCACAGTGCCCCAATGGACATTACCCAGCAGGTACCCCGAAGGGCACATAACATTGGCAGGCAGTGCCGGGGGGAAGAGGGGATGGCTATGTAGGCACCCCTACCCCAGATCCCATACCATAGGCAGCTGCCTACTGGCACATTGGATGGCCTGGGACTGCGTACCACCGGCATAAAGGCATGTCAACATGGTGGCGGAGGGGTGCTGGTGGTGGAGGGGACAGTGGCATATGCCCACAGCAAATCAAGACCAAGCCCTGTTTAGGTGGGTGCCGTGCACTGCAAAAGACAAGGTCTGTCTGATGAACAGTAATGGTATCCCCAGGGAATGACCTGCCTCTGTGGCAACAGTTTGGTGCAGTACACACAGCCAGTGTGTTCAGGGGCAGAAGATCACAGGTTCAAGTCCCAGCTGTGGCTCCTGCAGACCATGTCCCTATATTTTACCCAGTACTAAACTGTGGTAATAAAGAAGGAACCTTTATTGCAGATAAAATAAACATACCATAAACGCCTATATTTTACCCTACAGAGCACATACACCATAAACATGTGCAATCCCTAGAGCAGAGTTTCCCAACTGCAGTCCTGGAGGGCCAAACACCATTCAGGTTTCATGCTATCCCTAATAAATATGCCTGTGATGCAGTTGTATGCACTGCCCCCATTGTATGCAAATGTATCCATGAATATTCATTAGGGACAGCATGAAAACCTGAACCGTGTTTGGCCCACCAGGACTGGAGTTGGGAACCTCTGCCTTAGAGCAGCGGCCAACAGGGGCACAAACACCCACACCCACAGGCTCCACTATCCAATGCCTCATGGAGAGTCAGGCTGTTGGGCCCTGCGGGGAGCAGCATCTACCAATACTAGCACCTGCATACCTTAGCAATGCCGTCTTAAACTTGGAAACACGTTCCACATATATCAAAAGGTTGCTATGATTTATTTATTTATTTATTTACATTTCTTTTATACCGCGCTATTCGGCATCAGTGTGGTTTACATACAATGAAATCAGAACAACAAGCTGTTCTGAGTTTACAGAGAACAGGGACGCGAAACTTGGAAAACATAGGGGTAACTATATACATACAGGCGTCACAACATTACATGTTACACAGAGTTCAATGCTCATAGATAGCTTGCTGGGAATGTTGATGTAGCTAGCTGGGAATGTTGGTGTAGCTAGCTGGGAATGTTGGTGTAGCTACTGTCATGCCGGCATCCCCTAGTGGCCAGAGGCGGTAAGGGCATGCTGTACAACATATTTCTTTTCAAGGAGCATGGGGTATTTTAAGGCCGAAATGGAGATTGGTCTTAGGTATTTCAGCTCCTTGTGAGAACTCAATAAGTAAGCCACGAGTGTAGGGAAACAAGGCTTTTATTTCCCCTCTGTGCAAGGGTTCATTAAGACACTAGAAATCAAAGAATGTCCTTTGTTCATAAAGGTTCCAGTAATAAGCAGGTAAAACCAATTGTTAATATCTTCACAATTAGTTGAAAGGTTAAAGGGAGGAATTCAATTCATTCCAGGGCAAAGCAATTAAACAAGCCTTCTTCTCATTTACAAGGTGGCTATGGATTCTAGGCTAGAAGCCATACACAAACTATAATCCATAGCTTCTTCCTGAGGAATGTGAATAGTGTTTGCATTTTCTATTTCCATAAATTCTGCTTCACTACTTTCCCCTTCAGAGCACACACTGTCCCTGGCAGTTACAGGTTTATATGGACTGTCTCTGGTATCTTGCCTCCAATAAGACTGTGCTTTAAAGTCTTTTGGTAGTTCTTCAAACCACTCTGGTTTCTTTCCTCTTCTTATAAAGTGAGTTTTAGTTTTAGCAGTGCTTTTAGGAGTTAAGCTCTCATTAGCAGGAATAAAACTTTCATACCTTGAGTTTCTGTAGCTTGAAGCTCTGGAGCCTTCTCTCTCATGAACGTCTCTGTGACAACAGGTTTTCTGTCGGTAGCTTCTGGGCAGTGCTGGACTTCCTGAAAGCTTAGTAAAACCTGGTGCGGATTCTCCAGCTCTATGCTTCAGTGACAAAATAGCTTTGTTAAAAACTTCTTTCCCTTGGGTACCTGGTAAAGCTTGTTCAGCATACTCCAATGCCTGCAGGCTTTCCTCCAAGCCTGGCTCTCTGGCTCTCCGTGTATGTCTCTCAGCTTTGGACTCAGGAACATTGCTTAAGCAGGGAGTGGCATACCCTCAAGCCTGACTGTTTCCTTAGCAGACTCCCTCTGAACAGCGGCTCTCGTAGCTTGGCCCCTCTGAACTCTACCTCTGTGAATTCTGTCCTTTTGGGCTTGCTCAAGGAGGATTCCTTCCTTCAGGTCTCTCCTTCCTTCTTCAGCCGTAATCCTTGTTCCTTCTCCTTCTGCGTCTGCGTCTGTCTCTGTGTCTGCTTTGCTAGCATTCAGCTTCCGTTTATAAAGGGATCTTCCCTTTGAATCTCCCGGGCTCATTTCCAGGTGCAACTGGTTAGCTCTCCTAGCCTCATTAGCTTCTGTAGAATCACTCCTGCCCCCTCTAGCTGTGCTTCGAGGTGACTGCACACCTAGAGCTCTGTGAAAAACAGAGTTTCTTTTCAACTCTGCATCTTTATTGGCACCAGCCTCATGACACATCCCCCCTCTTAAAATATTACGGGCTGAATGTTCATCATTACTACAGCATGTAATTCTAGACATCGTGTCGGCATTGTAATGCAGCGTTCCTGCTCTGTGCTCTATTTTGAATTCATATGGCTGCAGCGCCATGTACCATCTGGTCAAGCGGCTATTATTGTTTCGCATCTGACTTAACCATTTGAGTGGGGCATGATCGGTGATGAGAATAAATTTTCTTCCTATTAGGTAGAACTTTAAAGATTCTATCGCCCATTTTATTGCTAAGCACTCCCTCTCGATTGTTGAGTACTTTTTTTCAGCCTGAGACAGCTTCCTGCTCAGGAACATGATGGGGTGTTCAGCGCCCTCCTGCATTTGGGAAAGGACGGCACTTAGGCCAACTTCCGAGGCATCTGTCTGAAGCAAAAATTGTTGGTGAAAATCTACCCCACGCAGTATTGGAGCTTTGCAAAGCTTTTCTTTCAACTTCTTGAAGGCATCCTCTGCATCTGATGTCCAAGGTAGCGTATTCGGGGCGTTTTTTCGCAACATTTCAGTGAACAGGGCGCTTTCTTCTGCGAAGTGTGGAATGAAGCGTCTATAGTACCCAATGAGCCCTAAAAAGCTTCGTAGTTGTTTTTTGTTCTGGGGAGCGGGAAAATTTCTCACGCTTTCTATTTTATCCAACAAAGGACGGACCGTACCCCAGCCGACAACATGTCCTAAGTACTTGACTTCGCAGGCAGCAAATAGGCATTTTCCTGGGTTTAAAGTTAAACCAGCCTGTCGCATTGCGGTTAACACTGCTCTTACTTGGAGCAGGTGTTGGTTCCAAGTGGCGCTATGAATGACTATGTCGTCCATGTAAGCCGTAGCATAGTTTTGGTGAGGACGTAAAACTATGTCCATTTATCTTTGGCAAGTGGCGGTTGCTCCGTGTAAACCAAAAGGCATGCGCCTAAACTGAAACAACCTGACTGGCGTGCTAAAGGCTGTTTTAGGTCGCACTTCTCTGGTCAGGGGGACATGCCAATATCCTTTGGTCATGTCTAAGGTTGTAAGATATTTGGCTTGACCTAGCCGGTCTAGCAATTCTTCTATTCGTGGCATAGGATATGTGTCGAAAGTGGATATGTCATTGACCTGGTGAAAGTCGATACAAAATCGCATGGTACCATCCGGCTTGGGCACCAGCACGATCGGACTGGACCATGGACTTCGCGACTCTTCAATCACTCCCATGTGCATCATCTCCTGTACTTGTGTTATGACTTCCTGTCTTTTTGCCTCCGGCAAACGATATGGTCTTTGCCTGATAATTCTCCCAGGAGGTGTAATGATTTCGTGCGCAACCAAATTTGTTTCGCCTGGAACAGGTGTCAATACATCCCTAACTTTTTCCAGCATGCTGATCAATTGTTGCCTCTGCACTATAGAGAGCTCCTCGCCAACACGTAGCTCAGGATTGGCTTTGCAGTCGGACAACAGTGGGCCCAGATCTTCATCCACTTGCTTTTCTTCTACGGCTACGAAACGTTTCATCTCCCTCTGTCCAGTGGAGCCAAATTCTCCGCTCCCTCGGCTTGTGGGGCTTATCATAGCTACTTCCTCCAGGGGTGGGAAGCCAACCCACTCGCATATCAGCTGGGCTATGCGATCCCCAGCCTTCACTTCAAAATCCTCCTCCGCGAAATTAAACAGCAGGACTTTGATGTCACCCCTGTAGTCGGGGTCCACTACCCCAGCGCCCACATCAATAAAGTGTTTGAAAGCTAATCCCGAGCGGGGCGCAATCCGACCGTAACACCCCGGTGGTAGCTCCACTTGAATGTCGGTGCTGATCTGCCGCGTTTAGGGACAGTATGACTTTCAGCACTATACAAGTCATACCCTGCGGCCTGGGCCGTGGCTCGACATGGACTTCTAGCTCGCCGTGAGGTCTTACAATATTTTAAGACAAACCTCTTTACCGGCTCTTCCTGTACCTTGTGTTTGGGTTCTTTAACTTTCCCTAAAAGGGGACTAGGGACTACCCTTCCCTTGGAAGGGGCAAGACTGGATATAAGAACTTCTCGGGGGTTTAAACCCTCCTCTAGGCCTCTTTCAAATCGTGGCCAGTCTCTACCTAAGACTAACTCTTTAGGTAATCTGGGCACTACAGCTATCAACATTCTTTTTTCTATTCCCAAACCTCTTACAAGTAAGTTATATACAGGATAAAAGGTGGCAGCACCATGCACACATTTTATCTTGACTTTGCCCTCTGGTTGATCTGGGGCAGACTCAGCTCGCTCTTTGATTAGAGACCAGAGCTTGCGTGAAATCATCGTCTGGTCCGCGCCAGAGTCAAGAAGAGCTTTGGCAGCAACTCCTTGTACAGTTACATCAACTACAAATCCTTCAGATAACATTTCCCTGTTCTCCCCCATGAGAGCAGTACGTGCTCGGCACTCACTCATGATATGTCCCATTTTTCCACAGCCAAAACATCTTTTAGAATAACTCTTCTCTACATTCTTAGCATTTTTCACATTTTGAGTTTTTAACTGTGAGAGACTTCCTGATGCCTGCTTGAATGTCGCTACCGCCATCTTTGAACCTTCCCCAGTCCGCTGGGTGGCTAATTCGGCCTCTAGATATCTTTCAGTCAAGGCAATAGCCTCTACAGTAGTGCAACAATTCTGTAGGATAAGGAAGCTCTGTATACTACCAGGTACTGCAGTCATGAACTGCTCAAGGATTATCATATCCATCAGCGTTTCGATTGTTTTCTCACTAGGCCTCAGCCACTTCTCGGCTAAGCTCTTCAGCCTGTGACCTAACGCTTTAGGCGTTTCACCTACTTCAAGGTGTGCCACGCGTAGCTTACGGTTATAGACGAGAGGAGTCAGACCCAGGCGATCCCTGATGGCCTTCGTTACCTCGCTATAATTGTTCTCTAACGAAGCGGGCATTGCCCTATAGGCTGACAGTGCCTCTCCTGTGAGGGAAACTGCCAATCTAATGGACCACTGCTCTTCCGGCCAACCTACGGAAAGAGCTATTCTCTCAAAAGAGTCCAGGAAGTCATCCACATCATCCGTTACCCCTAACTTCCCCAAAGTCAGAGAGTCATAGGACCCTAGTCCTACCGGACAGTTGCCCAGTCCCGAGCTCTGTTCTGGATGTCTGGCGGCTGCTTCCTGTGTCTTTTGTTGATGCTGTAGCCAAGCTTCCAGCATCTGCTTTTGCTGTTCCTGCATGGCCAGGATTGCATGCTGTTGTGTTTGCGCAGCCAGTTCCCCTTGCTTGCTGAACTGCGTAGCCATCCAGTTGAAGATCTCTAGCTGATCCATGGCGAAGAGATTCCCTAGGAAACAAAGACAAAAAGAAAAAACCCAAGTGCGGCTGTACCACTATCAGGCCTACACTCTTTTCTTTTCTTTTCAATTTCCTCTCTAAACTTTAAACTTGCATCCAAATCAAGTCATGCCCTTCTACCTTTTACCTGGTAGAAGTGTTGACTCCAACTTTCAGAAAGGATGGTGCTGCTCTGTGTTGTAGCACTCTGCCACCATTGTCAGCAACCTCGCCTTCCCTTCCAGATTTTCTTCCAGTCCGGTCCGCATTTCCTCCTCCAGTCCGGGTTTTCTCCTCCGATCCGGGTTTTCTTCTATTCCGCTCCGGGTTTTGTTTTTTTCAGCTTAATACTGGTAATTTCTTCTCTTTTTCCAGTATGTCTTAGGGTGATATCCACATCCAAACAACTACGCCATTCTGTCGTGCCGGCATCCCCTAGTGGCCAAAGGCGGTAAAGGCATGCTGTACAACATATTTCTTTTCAAGGAGCGTGGGGTATTTTAAGGCCGAAATGGAGATTGGTCTTAGGTATTTCAGCTCCTTGTGAGAACTCAATAAGTAAGCCACGAGTGTAGGGAAACAAGGCTTTTATTTCCCCTCTGTGCAAGGGTTCATTAAGACACTAGAAATCAAAGAATGTCCTTTGTTCATAAAGGTTCCAGTAATAAGCAGGTAAAACCAATTGTTAATATCTTCACAATTAGTTGAAAGGTTAAAGGGAGGAATTCAATTCATTCCAGGGCAAAGCAATTAAACAAGACTTCTTCTCATTTACAAGGTGGCTATGGATTCTAGGCTAGAAGCCATACAGAAACTACAATCCATAGCTTCTTCCTGAGGAATGGGAATAGTGTTTGCATTTTCTATTTCCATAAATTCTGCTTCACTACTTTCCCCCTCAGAGCACACGCTGTCCCTGGCAGTTACAGGTTTATATGGACTGTCTCTGGTATCTTGCCTCCAATAAGACTGTGCTTTAAAGTCTTTTTGGTAGTTCTTCAAACCACTCTGGTTTCTTTCCTCTTCTTATAAAGTGAGTTTTAGTTTTAGCAGTGCTTTTAGGAGTTAAGCTCTCATTAGCAGGAATAAAACTTTTATACCTTGAGTTTCTGTAGCTTGAAGCTCTGGAGCCTTCTCTCTCATGAACGTCTCTGTGACAACAGGTTTTCTGTCGGTAGCTTCTGGGCAGTGCTGGACTTCCTGAAAGCTTAGTAAAACCTGGTGCGGATTCTCCAGCTCTATGCTTCAGTGACAAAGTAGCTTTGTTAAAAACTCCTTTCCCTTGGGTACCTGGAGCGGAGGAGTGGCCTAGTGGTTGGGGCAAGGTACATCAGGCCGGAAGGTTGGGGGTTCAAATCCCACTAGAGGACAGCAACCTTGGGCCGGAAGGACTGGGGTTTCTAGTCCCACAGGTGCTCCTTGTGGTCTTGGGCAAGCCACTTAACCCTCCATAGCCCATGTTCCCTGTAAATAGTTATCTCCAAGTTATAATGCCCTGTTCAATGTAATTTCAGTTTGTTCAATGTAAACCGCACTGATACAGAATAGTGCGGTATATAAGAGAATGTAAATAAAAATAAATAAATACTCCAATGCCTGCAGGCTTTCCTCCAAGCCTGGCTCTCTGGCTCTCCGTGTATGTCTCTCAGCTTTGGACTCAGGAATGTTGCTTAAGCAGGGAGTGGCATACCCTCCAGCCTGACTGCTTTCCTTAGCAGACTCCCTCTGAACAGCGACTCTCGTAGCTTGGCCCCTCTGAACTCTACCTCTGTGAATTCTGTCCTTTTGGGCTTGCTCAAGGAGGATTCCTTCCTTCAGGTCTCTCCTTCCTTCTTCAGCCGTAATCCTTGTTCCTTCTCCTTCTGCGTCTGCGTCTGTCTCTGTGTCTGCTTTGCTAGCATTCAGCTTCCGTTTATAAAGGGATCTTCCCTTTGAATCTCCCGGGCTAATTTCCAGGTGTAACTGGTTAGCTCTCCTAGCCTCATTAGCTTCTGTAGAATCACTCCTGCCCCCTCTAGCTGTGCTTCGAGGTAACTGCACACCTAGAGCTCTGTGAAAAACAGAGTTTCTTTTCAACTCTGCATCTTTATTGGCACCAGCCTCATGACACTACATTCATTGGGGAGTCATCTTGACACGTTGTTGTCTGGGTAGTGTTTGAGGAAGAGGTGATGTTTGAGTGCCTTTCTAAACTGGGGTAAGTTAGAGATTGCCCGAATATTAGGTGGTAGTGCATTCCAGCATCTTGGAGCGCAGAATCTGAAGGCCCTGTTTGCTGTTGCCATAGTGCATTTTGTTAATGCCTTCGTAATTATTAGTGTATTAATTGCAGTAGATCTTCTGGATCTATTTCGTGAACTGGTGTGGATGAGCTCTGTTAGTGAGGAGGAGGAGAGTCCATTGATGGCCTTGAAGGTCAACAATAAGGTCTTGAAAGTGAGCCTGCCTTGTAGAGGGAGCCAGTGGAGCAGTTTCAGGATGGGCGTCACATGGTCGCTCCTAGAGAAACATAGAAACATGATGACAGAAAAAGACCACAAGGCCCATCTAGTCTGTCCTTCCATAACTACAACAGTCCACTTTTTACCTTTAGAGATCCTCTGTGTTGGTCCCATGCTTTTTTGTATTCAGTTACTGTCCTCATCTCTACCACCTCCACTGGGAGACTATTCCACGGATCCACTACTCTTTCCGTAAAGAAATATTTCCGCATATCACTCCTGAATCTATCTCCCTTCACCCTCATCCCATGTCCCCTCGTAGCAGAACTTGCTTTCAATTGAAAGAGGCTCTCTCCCTGAACATTTATGCCACGGAGGTATTTAAACATCTCAATCATATCACCTCTATCCCGCCTTTCCTCTAAGGTGTACATATTAAGATCCTTAAGTCTGTCCTCATATGCTTTATAATAAAGCCCATTAATCATTTTAGTAGCAACCCTCTGCACCGACTCCATCCTGTTCACATCCTTTTGAAGGTGCGGTCTCCAGAATTGCACACCATACTCCAAATGAGGTCGCACCAAAGACTTATACAGAGGCATTATAACCTCCTTTTTTCTGCTAGCCATTCCTCTCCGTATGCACCCAAGCATTCTTCTAGCTTTTGCCATCGCCTTTTCTACCTGTTTAGCTACTTTAAGATCATCAGACACAACCACGCCTAGGTCCCGCTCTTCTTTAGTGGACAAAAGTACTTCACCTCCTATACTATAATGTAAACCGCGCTGATGCTGAATAGTGCGGTATATAAAAAATTGTAATAATAATAAATAAATAATAATACTATTGCTCCCTTGGATTGCTGCAGCCCAAATGCATGACCTTACATTTTTTAACATTAAATCCCAGCTGCCAAATTCTAGACCATTCTTCAAGCTTAGCTAGATCCCTCCTCATGTTATCTACACCTTCCTGGGTGTCTACTCTATTGCAGATTTTGGTATCATCCGCAAAGAGGCAAACCTTACCCGACAGCCCTTCCGCTATATCACTAACAAAGATGTTAAAAAGAATCGGACCAAGGACAGATCCCTGGGGCACACCACTGGTAACATCCTTCTCCTCAGAGTGAGCTCCATTTACTTGTACTCTTTGTCGCCTCCCACCCAACCAATTTCTAACCCAAGCAGTAACTTTAGGGTCCATCCCTAGGGTGCTCAGTTTGTTTATAAGTTGCCTGTGAGGAACAGTGTCAAAGGCTTTACTGAAATCTAAATACACCACATCTAGAGCTCTCCCTCGGTCCAACTCCCTGGTCACCCAGTCAAAGAAATCAATCAGATTTGTCTGACAAGACCTGCCTCTGGTGAATCCATGCTGCCTCGGATCCTGTAATCTGCCGGACTCCAGAAACCTCACTATTTTCTCTTTCAGCAGCGTTTCCAATAATTTACTCACCACCGAAGTTAAACTAACCGGCCTGTAGTTTTCAACCACATCCTTACTTCTGCTTTTGTGTAAAGGCACCACATGAGCCTCTCTCCAGTCCTTTGGCACCACTCTCGACTCCAACGAGGCATTGAAAAGGTCAGTCAGTGGAGTTGCTAGAACGTCCCCAAGTTCCCTCAGTATTCTAGGGTGTATCCCATCCGGTCCCATCGCTTTGTCTACTTTAAGTTGAGCTAGTTTCTCACGAACACAGTCTTCTGAAAATTGTTCAAGATGTCCCTCGCTTCTGTTCTTATTTGTGGGTGTTTTCTGAGGTCCTGCTTCTGGTTCTTCATCTGTGAACAAAGAACAAAAATATTTGTTAAGCAATTCCGCTTTATCCTTATCAGCTTCTACATATTCCCCCCCTGCACCCTTGAGTCTGACAATACCACTTTTGCCCTTCCTCTTCTCACTAATATATCTGAAAAATGTCTTATCCCCCCATTTTATTGCATTGGCTATTTCCTCCTCCTTTTGAATCTTTGCCTTCTTGACTACTTTGCTAGCTTCTCTACGTTTTTCCAAATACAGATGCCTGTCTTCCTCTCTCTGTGATCTCTTGTATTTCATGAAGGCCTCCCTCTTTTTCTTCACTTTTTCAGCTACTTCCTTCGAAAACCATAGCGGTCTCCTGTTCCTTTTGCCTTTATTTACCATTTTAACAAAAAGGTTGGTTGCCTTTAAAATACCCCCTTTCAGTTTTGCCCACTGTTTTTCTACATCACCCAGCTGTTCCCATCCCACTAATGACTCCCTGAGGTATTGGCCCATCTTCGCAAAGTTAGTCTTCCTAAAGTCTAAGATCTTCACCTTGGAATGGATTCTAACAGCCCTAGTCCTAATACTGAACCACACCATCTGGTGATCACTGGATGCAAAATGATCTCCCACTACAACATCAGAAACACTTTCACCATTGGTAAGCACCAAGTCCAGTATGGCCCCTTCACGTGTGGGGTCTGTTACCATTTGCCTGAATAGTTCTCCCTGTAGAGAATCCAGGATCTCCTTACTTCTAGATGATACTGCAGCAGGAATGTGCCAATCAACATATTGAAATCTATCAGTAGCACTTCCCCTTTCCTAGCAATGCTGCGTATGTCTTCAATTAACTCTCTGTCCACCTCTTCCTCTTGTGAGGGAGGTCTGTATATCACACCAATGCAAATAGATTTCTCTTTCCCTCTTTCTAGTTTAACCCACAATGCCTCCTCTCTCCCTTTTAAGCTCTGTAATTCCAAAGCTTTAATAGTAGTTTTTACGTATAGTGCAACTCCTCCTCCCCTTCTTCCTACCCTGTCCTTTCTGAATAAAGTATAGCCAGGTATAGTTACATCCCAGTCATGGTTTTCTGTGAACCATGTTTCTGTAACTGCCACCAAATCCAAGTCAGCCACTCCCACCAAAGCTTCAACTTCAGGGATCTTATTTCCCATGCTACGGGCATTTATACACACTGCTTTCCATATGTTACCCCTGTTATCCATTTCCATAAAGGTATTTAATGTATCACCTACCTGGGGGCTTTCACTTACCTGGGGGCTTTCTTCACCCATCCCCAACGAATCTAGTTTAAAGCCCTCTTCAGTAGATTAGCCAGTCTACTACCAAAGATGCGTTGACCTTTCTTGGACAGATGGATGCCATCTCTGCTCTGCAACCCTTGGAACAGCATCCCATGGTCTAGGAAACCAAAACGCTCTCGAAGACCCATCCACGCAGCCATGCATTCATCTCCAGGATGCGAGCCTCTCTGCCTTGGCCTTTACCCTCAACAGGGAGGATTGAAGAAAACACCACCTGTGCACCAACCTGCTTCACCCTCTGTCCCAGAGCCATGAAGTCACTTTTGATACGTTCCGAGGTATACCTGGCAGTATCATTTGTTCCAACATGCCCCATGTTGGAACAAATGCAGGCCCCATGCATAACCCTCGCTGCAGCATTCATCGCAAGCTGCAGGGGGTTCAGGGTGGATTGTTGGAGGTCTTGTAAGATAGCATTAGCATAGTCAAAGTGAGGTATAATCAATGCCTGATAGATTGTCCGGAAGTCCTCTGGTTCTAGCAGGGATCGTAAATGCCTGAGCGTCCGGATCTTGTAGTAGATTGCTCTTACCATGTTGCCTATGTGCACCTTCATGTCCAAGCGCTGGTCTAATGTGACGCCAAGGTATCGAATTGTGGATTTTGTTTGTAGCTCTCCTTCCTTAACCTTTAAGTGGGGCGGCGCGGTAAAATTTTGGTTCCTCGTAATAAAGAGCACCTCTGTTTTCTTGTGTTGAATTTGAAGGTTTTGAGACTGGAGCCAGTCGGATACTGCATTGAAAGATTCTGTCAGTGGGGAGAGCTCCAATTGCTCTGTGGAGAATGGCATGTAGAGCAGAACATCAGCATAAATAAAGCAGTCCACACTGAAAGATCGGATGATATTACAGATGGGCTGCATATATATGTTGAACAGAAGGGCTGAGAGGAAGGATCCTTGAGGAACTCCCTGCCTCTGGTGGAATGGTTCCGATGTTGAAACTCCGGATCGTACATGCTGTCACCTTCCGGACAGATATGATTTGCACCATTCCAGTGCAGTGCCACCAATGCCCTTTTCCTTTAGCCGCTCCAGGAGAATCTCGTGGCTTACTGAGTCAAAAGCTGCAGCAATGTCCAAGAAGATGAGGACAAACCCTTGACGGATGTTGTCGATTCCCGTAATTATGTTACTGAAGAGGGTGGTAAGGAGTGTTTCCACTCCATGAGACTCCCTGAATCCATGTTGGCAGAAGTCTAGTGGAGCAGCAGATTCGATGTGGTCTTGTATTTGTTTTTGGACCTCTTTTTCAATTATCTTTGCCAGTAGTGGTATACTGGATATAAGTCTATATGAGTCTACATTCTGTGGGTCGAGCTTGCAGTTTTTCAGCAGAGGTCGGATGGATGTGTGTTTGAGGGCTTTCGGGAACGAGCCCATTGTGAAGGATAGGTTCATAAGCCTGGTTATGAATGGGCTAAAATCACAGCGTAGCTCCTTTATCCAGAAGGCTGGGCAGGGGTCGGTTTGTGCAGTGGTGATGTTGAGTGACATGATCGTGTCCTCGATGTACTTCCTGGCTGGGGTAGAGAAGGTGGTCAGTGATGTTGGACAAGCTGGCTCTTGTGCGGCGGTGGATGAGGAGGACTTATTTGTTTGGCATAGTTTAGATTGTAGGTAGTCAGCAAATTCCTGCGGGTGGATCCCACTTTGGTGGTCAGGGGCTGGTTCCTTTGTTAGGGTCTTGACTAAATTGAACAAATCATGTGGTTTGTTTAGCGATCGTTTTAGGGTGTCCGTGTGAAATTGCTTCATTTTCTCTGTCATGATTAATGTCAGATAACAAATCCTACATTAAACACAATTTGTTGACAGAGATTCATCATAGCAACCTTTCTGATATCTGTGGAATGTGTTTCAGTTCTTGTTTATGACAGTGTTTACCACCCCGGGGAGTGACCCTAACAGTACTGAGTACCATAGCAATGCCTGCACTGTGCCCAGGACTGGAGTGGCAGCCAGGGCTGCCAACCAGCTCTATATTTGCACAATGCTGAAATAGGTGTGGGAGTGTGTGTATGTCTATCCAGTGTTTTGTGGCTGCCTACACCTTACTGAGCCCCCAATGCTTGCACTGTTTCCAGTGTTAGCCTGCCAATGTGCATAATGAGAAGCAAGGTACTGTGGGTATGGCCCGGACAGGGCAGCCTGGGCAGGCTGCATCTGCACAGGGCATATGGTAATGGCTGGGACATTGTACTGCCCGACCACCACCTGCACGGACAGGGTGGCCACAGCATGTCATGCTGGGGGGGGGGGGTCACTCTCACCCTCACCCTGACTGAGCAGTGACCATGGCATGGCTAGGTTCCCCCATAGTGCTATATAGCATTTCTTTCAAGTGATATCTATGAGTTCCCTTTCTGGGGCCCAATCACTGACATACCTGTGTGGTGTGCGTGCGCTCACATCCCATTTTTGGGTGCACACAGTTTCTCCAGGAACATGAACTATGTACTAGCTAGCAGACTGTTTGCAGTTAGCATGTGTATGGCTGGAACACCTTGCAGGGCGCAGTGGGTGGAGACTGACTGTGCCCTCTGCTGGTGAATGTCAGATAGTGGTGGGGGGCAGCTGAGCTTTTCCAGCCCTACTGCCTGTCTTCCAGTGCCCTATGTGATGTGTACAGATCTGCATTGACTGCCCTGTAGGGGGTGCCTATTTCACAGCAGGACTGGATTGATGGTCCCCTCTACTGGTACCATTGCAGTGATGTAGAATGTGGATCTGTTGGTGGGGGATCCTGTCCCCCACCCTGAACCACAGAGAGCGGGTTGGGTGGTGCAAGATAATCTGCTTTTGGGTCCACACACACCACCCTTCTCTTATAACATGTGACCATGGCAACCACACAGGATATGCACTATTCTGGGTGCATCATAGTCCACAAGGGCTAGATGAGACTGGGACATACAGATGGACACAGGTGTATCCTAGGTGTGTCTGCAAGGACTACCTATCACACACTGGCACTGATAGGGACCTGCAGCACAGCCTATCTCAGCTAAGCCAGGGGCTGCGGACCTGGTGCTGTGCACCCCACCTCACCCTCAGAGTGGGCACAGGAACCACACAATGTCATGGTCTGTAGCTACTCTGTGCCAGTAACACACGGTCAGTTCCCCCTAACAGGCCGGGTGCTATAGAGGAGCATACCCTATCTGGTGATCAGATGTAGGCTGCTGATTTGCATGTGCAGTGCATCATGGTTACGGGTGGGTCTACCCTATCCTGGTAACCACAGCAGACAGTTTGTGTGGTGACCTGCAGTTTTTCTGTAGCCAGCCTGCGGTGTGTTAGAAGATGTAAAGATGTAGCTCTTTGGTTACTGCAATGACTGTGGAGGCAGAGGTCATAGGTTTGATCCCACCGTGGTGTTATTTAATAAGGCTGTCTGAGGCTTTTCCTTTTAATTTAGATCAGTTCTGCCATCAAATACACCCTCACAGTGCCGTAACCTACGGTGCCTCATAAGGCGCCCTATAAAGCACCCTATAGGGCACATTATATGGTGCCTTGGCGGACAGGGCACTTTATACTGTGCTCTATGGAGTGCCTTATAAAGCACCTTATGCGGCACCTTAGGTTACGGCACTGTGAGGGTGTTTTTGCTGGCAGCACTGATTTAAATTAAAAGGAAATGCCTCAGACAGTCTTCTTATATAACACCACTGCAGGATCAAACCCATGACCTCTGCCTCCACAGCCATTGCAGTAACCAGTGGGCTACATCTTTATAGCTTCTAACACTGCGCTGGCATAAACTTATGGTTAACGCGCCACGGCGCCCACTATTGCGCGATACAGATTCTTGCTACCTTGCTGCCGGAACGCCCACTACCTTATATGGCATTCTTCACATTAACGCTGCAACTAACGCCAGTAACATTAAGACGGTTTTCTAAACATACCCCTTAGAGGCAGATGATTAATGAAATATATTTTTAAACTAAATGAAGCCCATATTAGTGTTGGAAATAAAAATAAGATTACTTTCCTTTTAAAGCTGCACCACTGTCTGAGTTGGTTTCATTCCTCTTCAGACTTATCTTTCTTTTTGTTTTGTTTGTTTTTATTTTATATTTCTCATTTTACACACAATATGAAGCAATACAAAATTCTTGTCAGGAAAGAGAGAACAAAGCAAAAAATCACATACAATATCCATCACAAAGGCTAAGGAACACACCATATACGGCAATACAATTTATCCCCTTAACCAGCCCTTAAGCAAGACAGGAAGTAACATGAAAAAAAACTCTGAACTCAAGAAACAGGAAAAAAAAAGCAAGTGCTATACCAGAATTATAATCAATATATATTCATACAGTGGGGGGACCTGCGACAACATTAGCTCTTTGAGCATTCAAAAGTTCCAGCAACTGGGTTGGATCAAAAAATATATAAGAAACAGGTTGAACCATGCATTTACATGGAAACTTTAGGAAAAATTGTCTACTCAGTTGCTGGACACCTGGCTGGAGAAGAAGGAACTCCTTCCTTTGCCTCTGGGTTCCCCAAGAGAAGTCTGGGAATGCATGCATATTTAAACCTTTAAAGAGTAAATGCCTCTTATGAAAATAAACCTTAAGAAACCAATTCCTATCAGAGGAGAGAGAGAATGTACAAGCAAAGTAGCAGGAAAAAAGGTTTCATCACCAGAGGATTCCAACAAAGCAGACACATCTAAAGAAGCAACCCCTGCGATCTCTCCCATCCCAGATCATCTATTGGTGGGTAAAGAATAAATTTTAGCCACCGACAGATGGGATTGATTTGGGTACTAAAAACTTCAGTTAAATACAATTTTAACAAATCCATGGCACTTGTAGCAGCCGAATGGAGAAAATTAATAAGTCACAAGTTCGAATATTTAGCAAAGTTCTCCAACGCCTCAATCCTTGCCTGAATTGCAATTGCATTGTTCCAAAAGGCTGCAGCAGCTTCATCCACTAATTCCATCTTAGTTTGCAAGTCCATAGTTGAAGTCTGCAAAGAGGAAATTGCTTCTGTATGCTGCTGTAAATGTGTGTTTCCTTGAACTTTAACCACCAGAGTCTGTACCTGCAGGAATAGCATTTCCCCAAGACTGGCTATGGCTGTCCAAATAGACTTCAAGGTAAATACTTCAGGACACACAAGAGAGAAGGTCCCAGGAGCTCCAAACAATCCCGTCCAGCTTCCAAAGCCTGAAGAGCTATCTGTGGGGTATCAGGTGAGGCCAAACTCTACCTCCCAAGCCTCACTCCAATGACTGCAGCATCAACCCGCTGGAAAACTGACCCGGAAGAGCAACCTCACACTTCTCTCCTTTCTGTTGCAGAGCCGACCCTCCAGCAAATGGCAGCTCACCACTCCAGGAAAGAACGGACACTACCAAGCTCACAGAGCACTTTTCCAGCAGCGCTGCTATGGGTGAGCGCCACGATCTCCAGCCCCGAACTGCTCATCCAGCAACCCTGCTCCATCAAGCGACCAAAGGGGGTCTTTTATCGCTGGCAATTCTGGCAAATCAAATAGGAATCCAAAGTCCCATAAGATAAGGGAAGGAAGCCACCAGTGCCTGAGCGGGCTTAGGGCCCGGTTTAGCCTTCCTTTTACCCATCACAAGGAAAAACTTACTGCAGCACACACCTGCCTGCGGCCATCTTGAAACTTCCACCTGATAGCCCTCACATATCTTTCTAATGCTAGTCTTTCTTTCTTTTCTTTTATATTTGTTTGCTTCTTTTCTATGAGGTTGGTCTAATGATGTGAAGTAATGTCAGGTTAGATTTACAGCAGTAGTGTGTTGCACAGTTAAGGCCTGATTCTGTCCCGGATGTACAAGTACTCTGTATGCTCAGTCTGAACCAGATGTACAGAGGGCATCACGATTTTGATCCCATGGGGCATGTCTAGCCCTGGGGTATCAGAATCATGATCAGGTCTGTACATGCAGGCTGGGACTGCAATTTGGCCTGGCCTGCACATGCAAGCCATGCCTGACTACCTCAGTCTGAACTTTACAATGGCGCCATGGCGTCCAGTTGCTCTAGCACCACAGCTCCATTGTAAAGCCACAATCCCAGCCGCCGGCTCCTGCACTGCATTCCCCACAGCCCAACCCCTGATCGGGCCTCCCAAGGCCGGGGTCGTGCTGCAGGGAATGCTCACTGTCTCCTCCTGCTGCTTTCTGGCCCCAGGCCCGCCAACCCCTCGGAGTTGGAATAACTTCCCCATGTAGGTTGCTGGCCCCGGACGTACAGGGCCGACATTATTTTATTTATTTATTTATTTAACATTTTTTATATACCGCACTATTTACATCAGCGCGGTTCACATGTAACACAAATGTCCAGTGTGGGGAAACTACATTGGACTTACAATAAACAGGAATTTGAACTTGGAGAACATGTCAAACTATGTACATCACTCTTCGATCTATCTATGCATGTATTTAAAATAAGAATTTTTAGAATCGGCCGACAACCGCCCACTGCCCGCTCTAACTCTGCCCCCGATATTCCCCTTCCCCGCCTCCGTCTAACTTCCCTGTACAACCGGTAGGGAAGTTAGCCGCCAGTGGGAAGGGGCATGAATACTGGGGATGGACGTCCATCCCCGCTATTTGCAGGTCGGAATGACCCCATTAGTGTTTTTTCTTTGGGTTGTACTGTAGTATGGAATGGATTCTCTGAGGCAATGGATTTGGGGGAATAGAAATACAGTGTACATTGAAGTAGAACTTGAGAAGATGGTACAGGTAACAGATAGCAGCAACAGCAGCTTGGCAGGGCTTTGTGTGTTTACAGTAGCTCTGCAAAGCTCAAGGACATGAATTCTTTCTTGCCAGATAAACAGCAAGCTTTGTGAGAAGTTTCTTATTGTGCAAGAAGCGTAGTAATATGTGTAATATTTGAAGAAAAGATGTTAGATTAGGGATTTTGCTTTTACAAGTCACAAACAGGGAATGATACAACTTCATTCTAACAAGTAAATTAAGTAATTAAACAAAGGTAGTAAATGTGTGCTATAATGTTTATGTTAGTAGATTAACTGAAAATCCTGGTGTACATCACATCCATAAGAGATTAGAGTAGTAATGTGTCCTAGTCTGTTTTAAACTGCGTGTAAGAGTCTATTGGAGGCATAATCTTAAATTCTCATGTTATATGTATCAGTTGTTATTATGGAATGCCTGCAGAACTGATGTTATTGATTGGAGGTATGAAACAAATGTCTTGTAAATAAATTTACCTTCTGCAACAGATTAATTGTTCTTTTATTATTATGCTGTTTTGTGCTGAAAAACAGTATAACATAAATATTGAACAATGACAATTGAATTTTTAATTGGTTTAAATTCTATATTTTTAAAAGTTTTGTGGTTATGAATGCATTAGCTTTACTTGAGCACAATTCTCAGTATTATCTATGCCCTTATGTAAAGCTAAGATGTCTATGTTAATTAGATAGTTACATTACCGACCATATTCAAAGTAATGTGAGTGAGACCATTATCTAAAAGAAACTTCCTAAGAATTTTTGGTAAAATAGTTGAAATGAGTTTAATTTAATTGCCATAAAATGCCAGTTTGTTTTGATGCTTGTTACCTCTTAAGTAATAAGATTAACCATACTTTCTATATTGTCACAGTTGGAGAATAAATTACAAACATAATTAGCGTTATGAATATGTAAACTGTGCACCTGACAAGAGAGGCTAGCATGTGGCCTAACTAATTTGATAGGTAGAGAGAAAGATTGAGGAGTGTAGATGTGGAAATATGCTGCAGGCAGGCTTGGTCTCCATATAGTTAAATGATTTGTAATGATTTGGTGCTAGCAGTTGATGTGTTATAAGTAATTAGCATTCAATGGTTCCGTTCAGCATTTCTATATTGCCATTGGGTATAAGTAGTTTGCCATTGTGAGGAATCGTAGGATATTGTGGTGGTGGGTTGTGGTTCTGCAGATTGTATATTAAATGTGCTAAATCCTATGGGCTGAGGACAATGACTGCTGTGAGTGGTGCTGTTGGGGACCAGATGGGAGCAGAGATTGGCGATTCCAGCAAGACTACAGAAAGATGTATGTGCAGCCACGAAGCCTGGGTGGACAGTCACTGAAACTCTGTCCAAGATGTGCAAAGTGCAGTCCAGAATGAAAGCAGATGCTGCTGGAGAATTTGGAGTTGTCACCAATGTCATGATATGAATGTGGGTGCAAGGTTCTGAACTACTGAAAGACTTATGAAGAGCAGGTGGCCACTGCCAGCAAACAGTGCTTGCAAGTATAAGCCTTATTCTCTGTACCCATCCTAGCAAGGGCAAACAGTGTCACATAGCTTTGGCTAATTCGCAGAATGATTGTAATCCTTTTTCTATACTGTCAAATGAACCATATGTATAAAGACTTCTTCCAAATGACAAGATGAAGTTCACCTAAGGACCAGATGTGGTGTCTAGGACTCTGAAGCAGAGTGAAGCAAAAGGCATTCCCCACTATGACAGGCAATTTATTAATTTAATTTAATTTCATTGTGTTTTATTTATTCATTTTTGGACATTGACATATTTTGTAGTGATTCTTTACAGAATGAGAAGGGGGACTGTTGATGAGGACTTGAAGTGGGGTACCGGCTTAATATAATGTGTAAAAAATAGCTCTAAATATTTCTGTCAGTATTACAAGAGAGTGTTTATGAATAAGAGAGAGACACTCAAGGTTACATCTTGCAAGACAGGGAACTTGTGTTTTGATTGAGCTAGGCAATATGTCTGTGCTTAGTTATGACCTGTAACATGAAGTATTTAAGTTGACCTGTAACATGTAGATAAACAGAAAGAAGAGACATGACATAGTGTGATAAGATGAATCTGTACCATGTAGCAGTAAATGAAGTGCTATGGCCTAGCTAAGTTGAAGGATTACAGGACATTGCTCAAGTTAGCAGGCTTGAGTCTTTCCCTTAAGGCCTTAAGTAGTATTGTTATTGATAAGTCTCTGTTTATATGTGTTTTGCTTTTATTTCATTCCTCACTCTATTTACATTTGAATTTGTACTTGAATTTTGAGAACTGGAGCCAAAGAGATGAGGTTGAATTTTGCTACCTGGTCAGGAGTAGCACAGGCAAAGAGATTCGTTCAGTTTCTAATATGGAACTTTGCATCTTGTAACTGTAATTTGAATTGTTCTTTCCTAGCTGTATAACTTTGCACTTGTCCACATTAAATTTCAACTGCAACTTGAACGTCCAGACTTACAATTTATCAAGGACCTCTTGCAATTTTTCACAATCCTTTTGGGAGCTATTCATGCTGGGTGCATGCCCCGACTAACTTTCCCGCCGGTTATGCAGGGAAGTTAGTCAGGGGCAGGGAAGAGGCGGCCCGGGGGAAGGTAGAGAGCAGTCGCCGGCCCTGGAAGTAAAGGGCCGATTCTAATGTCGGCCCTGTATGTCCAGGACCGGCAAAATGACTGGGGAAGTTATTCCATCCCCGTGGTGGAACAACTTCCCTGGATGTTTCTTTTTGGCAGACTCGGGGCACGGAAGGGGCTGGGGGGAGCAAAGTTAATACCCTGCAGCCCAACTCTAGCCTTAGGAGGCCGGATCAGGGGTCGGGCTGCGGGGACTTTCTTTTTAGCAGTGGCTGGCATCGCGGCTTTTAAATGGAGCCGTGGTACCGTGGCAACAGGACGTCATGGCACCACGGCTCCATTTAAAAGCCCTGGCTGAATTAGCTGGGCTATGGCTGTAGGTGCAGGCTAGGACTGAATTGCAGTCCCGGCCTGCATGTACATGGCTGTTCGCGATTCTGATCCTGCGGAGTTAGACATGCCCTGCGGGATCAGAATCGCGATCTCCTTTGTATGTTCAGGAGATGTACATCGGGATCAGAATCGGGCCCTTTATGTTTTAACAACTTTGAATAATTTTGTGTCATCTGCAAATTTGATCCCCTCACTCATTATTCCCATTTCCAGGTAATTTATGAATAGATAAAAAGCAGCATGCCTAGCTCAGATCCCTGGGGTACTTCACTATTCAGCTTTCTCCACTGAGAAAATTGGCAGTTTTGCCCTACTCTTTACTTTCTATTTTTTAACCAGTTCCTGATCCACAATAGTACACTATCTCCTATCCCATGATTTTTTAATTTGGCAAAGAGTCTCAATAAGGGACCTTGTCAAAGGCTTTCTGAAAATCCAGATACATTATATCAACTGGTTCATCTTGGTCTACCTGTTTATTCATACCTTCAAAATAATATAGCATATTAGTAAGACAGGACTTTCCTTGGCTAAATCCATGTTGGCTTTCTCTCAACATTTCGCCCCTTTTTCCATTTCCTAAAAGATGCTTTTTTGGCTACAACAGCCTCGCTGACATCACTTTTAAACCATGCTGGCAGTTTTCTGACCTTCCTTCCAGCTTTCATAAAGCATGGAATACAAGTGATCTGGGCTTCCAAGATAGTAGTTTTAAACAATGCCCATGCTTGATGTAAACCTTTAACTTTTGCAGTTACTCCTTTTAGTTTTTTCTTAACTATTTTCCTCATTTTATCATAGCCTCTCTTTTGAAAGTTATAAGGTAGTATTGTGGATTTCCTGCCGTTCTCCCTCCATTTATTAAATCAAATGCAATCATGCTATGATTACCATTGCCAAGTGGCCCTAACACCATTATTTCTTGCACCAGATCTTGTGTTCCACTAAGGACTGTAAGAGAGTCATGAACCGTGGAGGCCATGCGGCAAAGCAGGCAGAGAAGTTTGCGCACCATAGTGGATGGGCTGTGCTAGATATCGTAGGATAATGCGATGAGTTGCTGTGCCTGATCTGTGGGCAAGAAGGCTTGAACTATGGTAGAAACAACGAGCGCTCTCCACCCAGGGACAGGGTGCCTTCCACCTCCCATATAGATCTAGCAACTGCAACCCAGCAAAAATGAGGGATCCTGCCTCCACTAACCCCCACCTCTTCATTCACTCACCCAATACCCACCCTCGTTCAACTGCCACCCATCTTCCCTCTTACTCCAGCCACCCCCTTCTCCATCTCCATTAGGAAGAGTAACTTCTTAAGCCAGTCCATGACAGTAAACAGGTTGGGACACTTCCATACCGCACACAAGATCTGACCTATTGAGACGCACCTCCGGGGGACCCTCTGTGTACCCTAAGAGCATGAACACGGGGTCTCTCTCAAACTGTCTCCCTATGATCCTCGAGCAACACCAAGAGGAGACAAATCACCTCACATGCCTACATAACATGAAGGAGCGTGCCTGGAGAATCGCATCCTCTCCAACAATTCACATGGCCCTCAGCCACTCCGGAGTCAGATACAGTTTGGATAAATGTGAAAAAAAAGGTTTTTAAGACATGAGTTTGTGGACATGGTTTCTTTCTTTTTATAATTTAGATTGTTCGTAGGATTTTTTTTTTTTACATTTATCCAAACTTTTTTGAACAGCCACACTTTTTTAACTCCATAGATTATATTGTTTTAAGGTACAAGGGGCCTTTTTTCCTATTGAGGCAGGTGAGGACTCAATTGGTGGTGTTTGTTCATGAGTTAGTCATTGATGTATAGCATTTTTTAACTATTTAATTTTCTTTTAATGTATTTATATTAGTTATCAATGATTTCTTTTACCTTAACTGATAATGCATGTATATATATATATTTTTTGTGTGTTCTCATATTTATGTATTTAAATTATTTAAATTGTTTTAGCCAATAACGCATATATATATATCTTTCTGTGTGTTTTTATATTTATGTATTTTAATTATTTAATTATATTTTTTAATTATTTATTCCATATTTTTATCCTATTCATTGGATAATTTATGATTATTTAGCATCAGTATTTATATGTTGTTTGGTACATTATTTATAATGCTGTATATGTTGTTTTTTGGTCTGGGTCTCCCATTTTCTTTATTATTCAATGTGAATTTGAATGTATCCTGCATTTTAACGCAATTATTGTGTCTTTTTCAGCCATTTCTATTGCACTATTGGTCACACACTGTTTATGCGCTTTTTTATGCATGACTAGAAGTTTAATGAGTAAGTATAGTTTACTTGTGATCATATACTGTATGTTTACATTCTATATTTTTATATTTATATTTTTATTGTATTTTAGATATTTTCGTTGTGTTTTTATTGTTGTATGTCACATGTTTTTTAATTTATTTTGCAGTCCTTTCTACCCCCTGATGAAGGCACCAGCCGAAACGCGTTGGGGTGTTTCATTAATAAAGTGCTAGTGACCCTTACCCTGCTCACCTTCTGGATTGTTTGGTCTCCTTGCGAGTTTGGTGCTCATTCAAAGCTGGCTTGCTATACAGTGCCCTGACCTGTGTTTCTAAGGTAATCTCTTAACAATTGCCTGGGTGATTCATACAGCCCTTGGTTTTATAGAAGGAGCCTTTCAAATTGCCCCTTTGATCTGTAACTTGGCTTTAATACCTATTGAAAACAATTACACAGTTCTCTTGCCTCCTAACTAGAAGGCTTCTTTATAAGGGTCTCTAGAAATAATTTCTTTCTGCTCAAAGAATATTTGTCCTAGTGTGTCTTCTATGCTAAACTATACTCCATTTGATTTTGATTTAAATGAAAGCACTCTGGTGGTACTAGTGGGACTGACTTAACAAAAACATTGAATTCTAAAAAACACAGATTTTATCAACTTTAACACAAAAAAATCCCTTTTCCCAGGATTTAGAAGATTTCCCAGCAGGTAAATACTTCCAAGTGCAAATTTCTTCCCAGCAATAGCATTCCTCTTTGTAGTCCTTCAAGAATTCTCTCCCCCCTATGTGACATTCTCTTCCCCTATGTCTATTTCCTGCCTCTTCCCCTTTCCTTCTGCCCTTTCTCATCCTCTTTCTATCACAATAGAAAGCTTGTGCCACAATGGCATAGCCAGGATGGTTTTTTTTAGATTAGCATGTGTGAGCACAAGGCAATGGAAATGTTGACATTGCCTCCAGTTCTACTCTCATTTGACTGTTCTGCTGCTGCTGACTGGGTGGGCTTGATGCTAAAGCATAGGGGCCATGGCTCATACAGGCCCTCCTTGGCTACACCACTGTCGTGCCCCATTCAGAGATACTTGATGATGTGTTGCTGCTCTCTGGTGACCTTTCTAACAAATTATCCAGCAGTCCTTGACGTTGTTGGCCTGAATGGAAATCTGGGAACTGCATGGAGCAGCCTACTAGACAGGGGATAGGATCCAATATTTTAGAGGGTAGAGGCATACTGATGTAGCCCGGAGTGCAGAAGTCTTTGAGCCATTGGAGGTGGTAGAGCAGGACCTGGCAGTTCATCTTTCAGGTGGCTCAGAGGTAGTACAGTGGATCCTCTAGGGGCTGGTGGCTCCAAAGCAGGCTGGTGATGTAGTGATGAATCTGGTATTGTTTCTGCACCCTTTGCAAGGCTACAACCTCCAGGAAGAGAGACTACATCACTGCTGCCTGGTTATTGTCAGGAACCGATCCTGCTCCGCTCGTGAAACACCCTGATGCTAACCGATTAGTATCGGGGTGTGCAGTGGTGGCACCCACAGATACTCAGTAGCATTAATCATGATAGTGGTGCTGAATATCCCAGACAAGGGAATTAACAGAGTTAGCAGGTCTACTAACCATGTTAATCCCTTTTAATACTGGGCCCATTGATTTCACATCACACCTACACATACACACCCGCTCTTCTAAAATTGGCATTGTATTTTGCATGTTTTCACATCCACATGAATTTCTCAGTATACTTGCCTTTCTAAAATATGTTTTCACATGTACTAAGAATTTTCCCTATATAGACCAAATGGGAGAAATCCCTCAGTAAATGTAGCCCCAAATACATATAATAGATTTGGGCTTTGAACGCGTGAAAGATGACCTCAGATATACAAGGTGTGACAAAAAAGAAACGAGATTGTGGCAGTCACTCCCATGACTCAATGCCAATTGGCTAACTGCTTATGTCACTGTGTTGTGCAACATCTCACCATTATTCTGCTAGAATATTTTTTATCTCTCTCACTCTGTTTTTCTTTTTCAGGTTTTTTTGTAGCACACTGCTCCATCACTTTGTCACGCAACTGGAGGTGGCAGAAATATGGAGCAAAGAATCAACTTGAAATTTCTGGTTAAGTTGGAGAAGGGCCCAACTGAGTGTCTCTAACTTCTCCAAAAGGATTATGGAAAAGATGCAATGTTAAGGCCGCGAGTCTTCAAGTGGCACAAACACTTCAAGACTGGCCAGGAGGAGGTGGAGGATGACCCTAAGTCAGGACGGCCTTCCACGACAAAGACAGCCGAGAACATTGACAGAATGAACCAGCTGGTGCGGAGTGATCACAGATTGATGGTGCGGATGATAGCTGAGGAGCTCAGCCTGAACAGGGAGTTAGTGTGGACCATCGGTGCAGGAGCTGGTGATACGGAAGGTGTGCGCCAAGATGGTGCCCAAGCTTTTATCGGACGACCAGAAGGAGCACCAGGTCAATGTTTGTCGAGACTTGCTAGAGAAGATCAGAGAAGATCCAGAGTTCGTTGGCCGAGTCATCACAGGAGACAAGACTTGGATCTTCCAGTACGACCCTGAAAGTAAGAGACAGAGCCTGCAGTGGAAGATTCGACTGTCACCCAGACCCAAGGCGGCGCGCATGTCCAAATTGAGGATCAAGGTCATGCTGATCTCATTTTTTGACCAGAAGAAAGTGGTCCATCATGAGTTTGTGCCTGAGGGTCAGACAGTCAACCAGCACTTCTACCAGCAGGTCCTCAATCACCTCCATGACCGGGTTCGGCGCAGCAGGCGGGCTCTGTGGAGAGACAAGTTGTGGCTGCTCCACCACGACAACATGCCTGCACACACCTCGCTCAGTGTGAAGCAGTTCTTGGACAACAAACAGATCACAGCTCTCAATCACCCTCCTTATTCCACAGATCTCGCACTTTGCAACTTCTGGCTCTTCCCCAGGCTGAAGACTGTGCTCAAAGGAACTCATTTTGCCTCTGTAGAAGGGATCAAGGCCACTGTGACAAGGGAGCTGAGGGACCTCAAGAAGGAGGGCTTTACCGAGTGCTTCCATATATGGCAGAAGCAAATGCAGAAGTACATTAACTGGGGGGGGGGGGGATTACTTTGAAGGGGAGAATGCGTAATTTCTCTGTAGATTTTGTAATAAAACATTTATGGGACAATCTTGTTTCTTTTTTGTCACACCTCATATATCTTAAGAATATGATCTGTTCAATTGCTGATTACATCATGTTTTGTTTTTATCTAGTCAGAGAGAAATTATCCACTAGTCAGCACCTAGTTTTGTTACTGGAGATTGTTTTGGAGAGCAGTTTCATCAACATTTCCAATAAAGTAATGTGGTTGCTGTATTAGCAAATTTCTGTAGAAACCTGTACATCTACATTAGCAATTTCAAAATGTAATTATAACGTCATGCCTATTTTTGTGGTAGGGAGACATTTGGACAAGTTTTACTTAGAGACTAGACCATCATGATAGTTGTTTTCAATGCAACATTTGCCAAGCTGAAGAAGTTAGCTTTGTTGTGCAGGGTGCGGCATTTTTTGCACCTTCTGGAAAATCCATGACCACTCTTGTGGTGTGATGAGAACAAGCACACCAGTCTGGGTTTCCTGCTTTCCTCAAACCAACCAGCTGCCATCCTTGTAAGAGCAGAAGGCAGCACAACAATCCTTTTCTGCAGTTACATAGGATGGCTAATATCATATCTTAACAAGCAGGGGACTGGAAATCATTCCTCTCATCACAAGTTACAGGCAGTGTTACTGCTGAGCCAGCTAACTTGTATTTCTGAAAACGTCATTCCCTGCATGGAACAAATCACCGAATGACTAACCTGGATCAAAAGTTTCAGGACTTGGCCATTCTTTCTCATCATGATGTAGGGACCAGATATTTATTATCACACGGGTTCCTTTTGGAATGATGTATTCTGCAATGCTGATTAACAGGACATGGTCATCTTATTGGTTGTACTATCTGGAAGCAGCAGTATGCATAAAACAACAAGACACTGCAAAGGAAAGCTCTGCTCGAAGCTTTGATCTTTCAGTGCACTGATGCTCTAGGATTGTTTGGAAGTACTACTTATAATAATTCTTTAAATTAGGGACACTGAAAAGCTAGACAAACATTTCTTAAACATGAACACTGCATTCCCTAGGTGTGACTCTCCAATATCTGCTTTCCTATGGCAAATTGGTTTCGTCATCTGATCTCTAATTAAACTATAATACTAAAGAGTATTAATGTTAATGCCTATGTACATAGCATGGTGTCTGCATGTATGTTAGTAACACTGCTGGTTCCATAATGGTAGCATAATGTATACAGTATGTCCGAAAAAAATGCAAGTTGCTTTATTAAGTATTAACACTGGATGAACTATCCAACATTAAAACCTATGAGGCTTAATGCGGCCCATTTAACACAGCAAACCCAAGTTAACTTTAGTGGTCTGCTTTATTACTTTTTTTAAGAGAAAGTAAAGGAGACAAAAAACAAAGAGCTGAATCTGCGATACTAGGTTACTACTGTATTATAGGTAAAATGAGGGAAAACGTTTGGTGAAATTAAAAATTCTTTAATAAACTTTAGATAAAGACAATTGACAAAAAGCTGATAATGGGTATCAAGAGTAAAAATGAATAAATAATGTATAAATATTTAAAAATCAGAAAATATGTAAAAAAATAAAGTGGCCGTATTTTGGGTAATTTTATAATGAGTTGCCTAGATTTAGGCAGCAAACATGCATGCAAATAGGGGCATTTTAGTAATTTACAAGCCTAACTTCTGCTGCCTGAGAGTTAATTCAATCAGTCTCTCTGCTACCTGAGCAAGAGTTCTGATCCAACACTGCAAAGCTAATTTTCTAGATTTACTATTTTGGCTGGTTTTGATATAAATTTTCCTGCTTATTTATTATCTGTTGATATTCTCTTAGCTTTGAGTGTGCCCTCAGTTCACAGAAGGTCTACTGACCAGAGACACTACATCCTTGATATTTGTCTACTAGGACTTGCTGTACACATTTGCTTTTAGATTTGTAAAGACCTGGTTTCTTACTAAATTTTGCAGAAAAGGTATACATTTTAAAGTTCCAGGGTCCTTTGCACAGTAAACTGGTACATAGAAGTAGGATTACATTGGAAAATTTAAAATTCCATTGCTCTGTTAGAAGCTCACCTCACAGGGTGTGGTTACTAGATTTACTATTTTGGCTGGTTTTGATATACATATAAAGTTCATAGAAGGTCTACTGACCAGGGACACTTAAAGTTCCGCCCATACTACCCCAGCCACCCCAGGGTTGCATTGCCTATAGAGTTATCATATAAATTGACATCTGTCTTCCAATTAGGTGTAACATCCACCTTTTCTCCTTGTCCTAGATCTGCTTTATAACCATTTTAATCAGCATGCCATGTATTCAATGCAACAGCTGCGGTGCCTTCATTCTAAGAAGAATCATTTGGAGCCTAAGAGCTTGCCCTATTTGTCTCAAGTTATCTGCCATGCATAAAGAATTGATTCTATTAAGGGAAGAACTAACTGCAATTAAACATACCTCCTCTAGGGTACAAACTGAAAAAACCCCACCATCACTCCCACAAAGAATTAAGCAGCCCAGGAACAAATGGATCACAGTGGGCTCTGGTAGGTTGCAACCAATGTTCCCTCTAATTTTCTGTAGGCTGTGTGCGCATAAAATATCAGCTGTGTGCAGCTTTTGAAGGAAGGTTAAATTTTTGTGCACCACATAACGACACTCGGAGTTATATACTTTAAAATTTGACTACACGTCAGAATATAGTATGTACACCACACTGATTTTAATCAAATTAAATGAAAATAGACGATTACTAAATGAAGCAGGAAATTTCTAGTAATTACAATCATAACTTTTAAATTTTAAGACGTCTGTGTTGTTTTCTATCAGAATCAGAGCCGTAATTTTTGTGCGCTCTGTTTTAAAGTATGTGCGCTCATTCCACGAGGTGTGTGCGCGCGCACACGCGCACAGCTTAGAGGGAACAATGGTTGCAACCTGTAACATGGAAACACCCTTGCCATCAAGAGATATCCCTGCATAACGCCCTCTCTGCCTTGGGAAATTTGAGTGCCCAATTAGAGGAAACGGAAGTGCCCTTAAACGAGAAAGCTAATGCCAATCTACTGATAATGCCCTAAATATGAAGAAACTGACACAAAAGAGAAAACTACTACTACTTGGAGATTCCAACATCAGAGGCACCAACTTAGGAACACAGTTCAAAGGGGAGAATATGGTCAAATGCCTCCCAGGCTCTTCAGCCAGCAGGAATACAAAGCAAATTACTGGCATAGTTAGTGCAGAAAGTGAGCACTCCAAAACTGAGTACAAATGACCTGGCTAGAAACAGTGCCTCTACAGCTCAGAAGGACTTCCAGATTCTGGGAAAGAAACTCAAACCCATTGCTAACACTATAGCATTCTCAGACGTTCGACCTGTTCTTGGTAAGGGGGCAGAAAGACTGCATCGCATAATCAACTTTAATTCATGGCTCCAAACCTGGTGCAAAGAAGAAGGTTTTAAATATAGGCGACTGGGGAAATAGATGGAACAACAAGAGGCTATACTGTGTTGATTGGCTACATCTCTCTGTTGCAGGGAAAAGGATCCTAAGTGAAAAATTCAGGAATTAAGGTATGTGGACAAGCATTTAAACTAGGGAAAGGGGGTGACGGATGGAGAAGAACAAGTTTAGGACGTCACTCCCAGCAAAAACATAATAACATTGGAAGCAGCTGCCGTATTAACCCATACATCAATGCCAAGTGGGAAGAGGTGTGTAAAACGAAATCCATGCAAAATACAGGCAAGCCAGTCAATAAATGCTGGAAAGCAATGAGCACAAATGCTCGAAGCCTAGTCAACAAAGTTCCTGACCTGGAAGCCCTAATGGTGCAAATGGACTTGGATATTGTGGCCATTACAGAAACATGGTTTAACAAGTCGCATGAATGGGATATATCCATAGCTGGTTATAATCTATTTAGAAGAGATAGAGAGAGTAGAAAAGGAGGGGGAGTAGCCCTATTTGTCAAAAGCAATATTAAAGGTGCTGAAATACAGGGGATGTGGGGAAAAGAAGAAGCACTGTGGATTGTGTTGGAAAGAGGAGACGGCACTGTCATCCATACTGGTGTAGGCTTCCAACTCAAACCAAAGAAATGGATAGCGAATTGATTATTGATACTGCAAAGATAACCATGAAGCGGGAAGCCATCATATTGGGTGACTTTAATCTACCCGATGTGGATTGGAGTATCCCTTCTGCAAATCTGGAAAGAAATAAAAAAATTGTAGATGCCTTCCAAGATACATTATTTAGACAGATGGTGATGGAACCGACCCGGGAAAGCTTGATGCTGGATTTAGTACTCACCAACAGCTGCCCAGGAGAGCAGCAGCCTGTGTCTTTTGGGGAAACTGCTAGGTACCTATGTCCTAGATTGGTCACTGTTGGAAACAGGATACTGGGCTTTATGGACCTTGGTCTGACCCAGTATGGCATATCTTATGTTCTTATCACACAGTGTGGTTTAAGAAAAAGCCAAGGTGGAGTCCAACCACAGTAAGCTCAAAGTCCTAGACTTCAAAAACACTGACTTCAGTAAAATGGCCAGATGCCTGAAGGAAGAGTTGGCAGGGTGGGAGGGGATAAGCAAAGCAGAATTGCAGTGGGCTAAACTAAAGGAGGCAATAAAAGGGGAAACAGATACATATGTAAGGAAAGTAATTAAAAGCAAGAGGAAAAAAAACCTTATTTGTTTCTCCAAAGAAGTGACTACACAAACAAAGGCAAAAAACAGCTTTCACAAAATTCAGAAGTTTGCAAACAGAGGAACACAGAAAAGAATGCAGGATAAAACTAAAAGAGACAAAAAGAGAAATAAGGATAGTAAAATCAAAGGCAGAAGAAAAGATGGCTAAAGATGTGAAGTGTGGTGACAAAACCTTTTTTCAGGTATATTCGGGAGAGGAGGAAAATCAGAGATGGAATTGCAGGACTCAAAAGTGCTGGGAACAGATTTGTGAAGAGTCACACTGAAAAAGCAAAAATGCTAAACAAATACTTCTGTTCTGTTTTTTACTAAAGACAACCCTGGAGAAGGACCACCTGTGATTGACAAATATACAAATGGGAATGTAGTAAATACCACACCATTCACAGAAGACGATGTTTTAGAACAGCTTGCAAAACTGAACGTGGACAAGACCATGGGACCGGATGGGATAAATCCCAGGATACTGAAAGAGCTCAGAGAGGTTCTTGCAGGACCGTTAGAGGATGTTTTTAATATATCCTTGTAGACAGAAGTTCCACAGGACTGAGAAAGACTGATGTGGTACCTCTTCACAAAAGTGATAAGGAAGAAGTGACAAATTACAGGTCGGTAAGCCTTACCTCAGTGTCAGGAAAAGTAATGGAGGTGCTCTTGAAAGAGCGAATAGTGGACTTTCTCGAAACCAACAGGTTGCATGATCAAAAGCAACATGGTTTTACAAAGGACGATCTTGCCAAACAAATCTGATTGAGTTCTTTGACTGGGTGACCAGAGCACTAGATCAAAGGCATGCGATAGATGTGATCTACCTGGATTTCAGCAAAGCCTTTGATACTGTTCCTCATAGGAGGCTTATCAATAAACTAAACAGCTTGGGGTGGGTTCAAAGGTGGTGAACTGGATCAAAAATTGGTTGACTGACAGATGACAAAAGGTGATGTTAAACGGAACTCACTCGGATGAAAGATGATTAGTAGTGTGCCCCGGGGTTCAGTCCTGGGACTGGTACTGTTCAATGTATTTCTGAGTGATATTGCTGAAGGACTGAATGAAAAAGTCTGTCTTTTTGCAGATGACAGGAAAATTTGCAACAGAGTAGATTCCCCAGAGGGATAATATGAGGAAAGATCTACAAAAGCTGGAAGAATGGTCTAATGCTTGGCAGTTAAGATTTAATATGACCAAGGGAATTGTATGAGATAAGGGGCGAGAGGTTGGTGTGCATGGACCAAGAGAAGGATCTTGTAGTAATTGTTTCTGAGGATGACAAGGCAGTGACCAAAGCCAGAAGGATGCTGGGTTGCATACAGAGAGGAATTACCAGTAGAAAGGAGGAGGTACTAATGTCACTGTACAAGTCACTGGTGAGGCTTCACTTGGAATATTGTGTTCAGTTTTGGAGACCATATCTCATAAAGAATATAAAAAGACTTGAAATGGTTCAGAGGAAGGTGACCAAAATGATTTGGATCCTGCGTCAGAAGGCATATGAGAAGAGATTTGAAGACCTAAATATGTACACTCTGGAAAAGAGGAGGGACAGGGGAGATATAAGTCGGACATTTAAATACTTAAAGAGTATTAATGAACAAACAAACCTCTTCCAAAGATAGGGAAGCTGTAAAACTAGAGGCCACAACATGAAGCTGCAAGGGGATAAATTGAAAGGCAACATCAGGAAATACTTTTTCACTGAAAGGGTGGTGGATGCTTGGAATGCCCTCCCGATGGAAGTGTTGGGGGCAAATACAGTGACAGAATTCAAAATGGCATGGGACAGACAGAGTGGATCCCTTTATAGCAACAGGATAAAATCAAAATAAACATAATTCTCTCTTAGATTTCAACAAATAGGGGTGGCCTACACGGAGAGGTGGGTACACCCCTAAACAAAGGCATATGGAGGGGTGACCTGCTTGGAGCGGTAGGTTCACCTACTCTTACCACTTTCCTGGGCAGACTAGATGGACGATACTGGTCTTTATCTGCCGTCATATACCATGGTACCATGTTACTATGAATATGCTCATGCTGTGCCCCATTCTGTAAGAACTTGCATAAACATGATGGTGTGTACTTTCACTGTGAGCATTCACAGAGGCAGAGTTTGGGCAGAACATGGGCAGGGCACAAAGTTACACACTTAGGGCCCGATTTTCAAAAGGCATTTACATGGCTTACGGCCCAGTAAACCATGTAAATGCCTTACATGGGGATATTCAACGGCATTTACACGTTAGTGCCATTGAATATTCCCTTCTAAGTCCTCTACACTCCCTGATGCTATCTGGTAAACACTGGGATGGGTTGGGGGCATTCTGTGGTGAAATGGGGGCAGAGACTGTCGCTAACCAGGCAGCGGCAATATCGCATGCTGCCTCGTTAGTGACCTATGCCTAAAAGATAGGCGAGGAAAACCTGGCAGCATGTAATATCGCTGCTGCCTGGTTGGCTTTGGCAGTTTCCTGTGTTTGCAGCAATCACTGGATATTCAATACCGTTGTAGTCTTGAAGGACTACAAAAGGGGACTGCTACTTCTGGAGTGAGATCTGCAATAGTGAGTATATACTTCTGGGAATTTTTCTGAAGGGAATTCTTTGGATTAAAGCTGATTAATCTGTGAACCCAGTGTATTTGTTAAATCAGTCAGGGCCTAGTAGCAGCAGTTTAAATTTAAAACACAGAAGAGAGCTTTCTGGTTAAATTTAGAACCCAGCAGAGAGCTTCTAGTTTAAATTTCATACTAGGTCAGAGCCTAGCAGCAGCAAAGAGCTTTAATTTAAATCAAATCAGACTCTAACATAGCATAAACGGCAAAACAGGGTCAGTATTCTTTGAGCAATAAATAAAGTCTTCTAGAGACCTTTAAAAAGAAACCTTTAACCTAGGGGGCAAGAGACCTGTGAAACTTTTTAAATAGGTGTTAAAGCCAGGTGGCAGGTCAAAAGGCCATTTTGAAAGACTCCTATCCAAGCAAGGACTGTTAATCACCCAGGAAGTTGGTCACAGCTTACCTTAGAAGCACAGGACAGGGTACTGTGTAGCAGCCCTCTTTTAATAAGTCTTATTTCCCACCCCTGGGATAATCGTAGCTTTATAGGTACTTACATATCTTAAAGGAAAGGAGCTGCTCTCAGTTGCAGCTCTAAATCAATCATACATTAAGGACCTGAGATTAATTAAGGTGAACAGGGTATATTAAACGTATTAGATACACTTTTATTAGTATAAGCATCCACAGCAACCCTTAGTAAATAAAGAACTTAAAAATCTAAACACAAGCTTAAAACTAAGATGCAGACAGCAGTCCAGCAGCGAGATGGAGGCTTTCCAGTCTTTTGCATTGAGTGTCACATGTATGATTTTCTCTCAGTTGGTGAGAGGTCTTACGTGTGCACTAGGTGCAAGGAGCTATTTGCTCTCAGAGAACGAGTACATTCTCTAGAGGCTAGAGCAGCAGACTTGGAAGACATAAGAAAGACAGAGAGGTACATAGACGAGACCTACAGGGATTTAATCCTGAAGTCCCACCTCCAGTCTGGTTCATAAAGTTTTCCATACCGGTACTCCTCAGTACCTTGCTGACCTCCTTTCCTTTCATTCTCCCCGTCATACTCCTCGTTCTTTTCACCTCCACCGCCTTACCCTCCCTTCACTCGCACGCGCTCACCTACAGTCCACCCGATCTTCTGCTTTCTTCTTTATTGGTCCTGCCCTTTGGAATTCTCTACCCTCCTCCCTCCGCTTAGAACCCCACCATTCCACATTTAAACAGAACTTGAAAACCCACCTTTTCTCTCTGGCTTTCGATGTGCCCTCTCCTTTTGTGTAACCTCCACTTCCCTCCCTCCCATTCATTTCTCTTGTTTCCTTCCCACCCCTCCCTCGTCTCTCCTGTCTATGCTATCTTTTATGAAGAAGCTGTAACTTTCTTTTCCTTTTCAAGGCTTTGTCCTTTTTCTTTTAATTGATGATTTTAATTGTACACCGCTTTGATTTTTTGAGAAAGGCGGTTTTTATCAAGAAACAATAAACATAAACATAGCAGCATCCCTGTTGCCACGGAGGAGAGAGGTCACGTGACAGGAGAGCATCACCCTGGTGTGGCAGGAAGTGATCCTGTAACTAAAACCTGTCCTCCAGGTGATGTAAAACCCTCTCGCACCGAGGAAGTTTCTCCAGGGCTATGTGCCCAGGAGGGAAGGGTTAGGACAGCCGTTAAAGTTGGTGATTCGATCATTAGGCATGTAGATAGCTGGGTGGCTGGTGGACATGAGGATCACCTGGTAACATGCCTGCTTGGTGCGAAGGTAGCGGACCTCACATGCCACCTAGATAAGGTCTTAGATAGTGCTGGGGAGGAGTCTGCTGTCTTGGTACAGGTCGGTATCAATGACATAGGAAAATGTGGTAGGAAGGTTCTGGAGGCTAAATTTAGGTTTTAGGTAGGAAGTTGAAATCCAGAACTTCCAGGGTAGCGTTCTCTGAAATGCATCCCGTTCCACACGCAGAACCCAAAAGGCAGCCAGAGCTCCAGAGTCTCAATATATGAATGAGACGATGGTGCAAGGATGAGGGTTTTGGATTTGCTAGGAACTGGGGAACATTCTGGGGAAAGGAGGGGCTCTTCCGAAGGGATGGGCTTCACATTAACCGGGATGGAACCAGGCTGCTGGCATTAACTTTTAAAAAGGAGATAGAGCAGCTTTTAAACTAGATAATAGGGGAAATCTGACAGTTGCCCATGAGCACATGGTTCAGAAGAATGTATCCTTGAAGGATACTACCAAAAGCAGAGAGGTTCCAAAAAACAGTAAAGTAGCCCAAATGCCCTGGAGGATGGTGCAGACAGAGAGAGTAGTTACTCACCTGTAACACTGTTCTCCAGGAGCAGCAGGAATCAGTCCTCACATATGGGTGACATCGACGTCGATGGAGCCCCTGAGGAGCATTTCCCCAGCTTTCTATGAAAGCCTTTGGGAATACTGCACGCATGCGCGGTCCCCTTCCTGCCCCAAGGTGCCATCTTGCTCAGTCTGATGACATAGCTAATAGACAGCACATAAAAATGTAAAAATAAACTATGTACAACTGCAACTCCCAGGGGAGGAGGGAGGGTTGTGAGGACTGATTCCTGCTGCTCCTGGAGAACACCTGTTACAGGTGAGTAACTACTGTTTCTCCAGGACCAAGCAGGAAGTCAGTCCTCACATATGGGTGACTCCCTAGCTCTGGGCTACCAGGAACCGAGGCTGAACAAGAGAACTCCCTCTAGTCCCAGCATCAGAGAAAGGCTGTTCACTGAAAACAGAACCTCCACCGGTAGCCCAACGGAGGACTGGAGGGCAGGAGTTGCCTAAACTTCAAAGAGATTCCAGAGTACTGCCTGGCCAAAAGCACTGTCCCTATGGGACCCCCTCTCCAGGCAGTAATGAGCTGCAAAAGTCTGACTTGAGGACCAAGTTGCAGCCCTGCAGATGTCTGCCAACGGTACAGAGTGGAGATGAGCTACTGAGGCAGCCATAGCCCTGACACGGTGGGCCATGACCCAACCCTGCAAGGGAAGGTCAGCTGCCCTGTAAGCCCAGGTGATACAGTCAGCCACCCAGATGGACAAGGTATGCTTGGACACAGATAACCCCAAGTTATTAGGGTCAAAAGACACGAAGAGCTGAGTAGCCCTCCTATGCCCCTCCGTACGGTCAATGTAGAAGGATAAGGCCCTTCTACAGTCCAGGGTGTGCAGGACTACCTCAGCCTGGCTTGCATGAGGCCTAGGGAAAAAGGTCGGAAGAACCACCACCTGGTTGAGGTGGAAAGAGGAGACAACTTTTGGGAGGAACTTAGGATGAGTCCTACCCTGTTCCTATAGAAGCGAGTGTAGGGCCTATCACAGACCAGGGCCTGAAGCTCACTCACTCGCCTGGCCGAGGTTAGGGCTACCAGAAAGAGAGTCTTCCAGGAAAGGAAGCGGAGAGGACAAGTAGCCATCGGCTCAAAGGGTGGGCGAGTCAGTTGCTGCAAGACCACATTCAACTCCCACTCAGGGGCTGGAGGACGGATAGGAGGCTTGAGCAAGAGCAAACCTCTGAGGAATCGGGACACCAAGGGGTGAACCGATAAAGAGTGTCCCTCCACCAGTGAGTAGTGAGCTGCTAGAGCTGAGAGGTGGACCGAACAGAATTGGACTTGAGGCCCTGATTGGATAAGTGCAGGAGGTACTGAAGCACCACTGGCACAGAACAGGAGAAAGGATCTTCTGTGCATTGCTGACACCACAAAGAGAACCTTCTCCACTTCAGGGCATAGGTTTTCCTGGTGGATTGCTTCCTAGAGGCCAATACCACCTCCTCAACTTCCTGAGGCAGGCGCCAGGGAGCCAACACTACCCTTGCAGCCTCCAGGCCATCAAATTGAGAGATTTGAGGTTGGGGTGCAGAAGAGAACCCTGATCCTGAGAGAGAAGATCGGGTTGCAACCCCAGAGGTAGTGGGATATCCACTGCCAGTTGAAGCAGAAGTGGAAACCAAGGTTGCCTCGGCCACCTGGGGGCTACCAGAAGTACCGAGGCCTTGTCCCTTAGAATCTTGAACAAGGTTCGGGCCACCAGAGGCGTGGGAAGAAACGCATACAGGAGGCCCTGGGACCAGGAAATCAGGAAGGCATCCGCTGCCAACCTCATGGGATGCGGTTGCCTGGAGCAGAACCTGAGTAGCTGATGGTTCAGGGTACTGGCAAAGGGATCTATAGATGGAAGTCCCCATTTCAGGAAAATTCTCTGAACCACTAATGGGTGCAGTTGCCATTCGTGGGGCTGCAGAATTCTGCTCAACCTGTCTGCCAGGAAGTTCTCCTGGCCAGGGAGGTAAACAGCCTTGAGAAACATGTTGTGCTTGAGCGCAAATAAACAGAGGTCCTGTGCCTCCTGATACAGGAGCCTGGACCCAGTGCCGTCCTGCTTGTTCACATAGAACATGGCTACCTGGTTGTCTGTCTGTACTAAGACAGACTGGTAAGCCAGGGTTTGAGAGAAGGTTTTGAGGGCTAAGCGAATAGCCCTTAGCTCCAGTAGGTTGATCTGTTGTGTGGCCTCCCAGGGAGACCACAGGCTCTGGGTGCACTTGTCCAGACAATGTGCTCCCCAGCCCTGCAAGGAGGCATCGGTGGTTAAGACTACCGTGAACACAGGTATCTGAAAAGGCACCCCTTGTAGTAAGTTGGGGGGGTGCAGCCACCAGTGTAGGGAGTTCAGGAATGGTTTGGACACCCGTACTCTGTCTCTGAGGCTTCCTGTGGCTTGTTTCCACTGAGTCCTGAGGCACCACTGGGCAGGCTGCATGTGGAGCCGGGCATTTGGAGTCATATGCACTGTCGATGCCATGTGGCCCAGGAGCCTCAGAGTCTGGCAGAAACCAGTGGCATGTTGAGAAACTGGCCTGCCAAGTCCATCAGTCTTTGAGCTCTGTCTTGTGGCAAGTAAGCCTTTGCTTGCAGGGAGTCCAGCCTTGCCCCTATGAACTCTAGGTTCTGGGAGGGGAGCAAAGTGGACTTTGCGAAGTTTATGACAAACCCTAGGTATTGAAGGAGAGAGATAGTTCGGAGGGTGGCTTGTCTGGCCTCCTGGCACGTCTGACCCCTGATGAGCCAGTCGTCCAGGTAGGGGAAGACAAAGATACCTTGATTCCTCAAGTAGGCCGCCACCACTGCCAGGCACTTCGTGACGACTCTGGGGGCGGAAGTGAGGCCAAAAGGCAGTACCCTGTACTGGTAATGGTTTCCTCCCACAATGAACCTGAGGTACTTTCTGTGGTCTGGATGAATGAGGATGTGAGTGTACGCATCCTTTAGATCCAAGGAGCATAGCCAATCTCCCTGCTGGAGGTAGGGCAGCAATGTTCCAAGAGTAAGCATCTTGAACTTCTCTTTCTCCAGGAACTTGTTGAGATTTCTGAGGTCGAGAATAGGCCTGAGGCCTTCGGTTCTCTTTGGTACCAGGAAGTACCTGGAGTAGAAACCGTGACCCTGTAGGTGGGGAGGTACAGGCTCCACCGCCTTGTCTAGCAACAGACCCTGAAGCTCCCAAAGGAGGAGGTCTGTGTGCAGGGGAGGCCTTGGAGGCTCCCCTGGAAAATAAGGAGGAGGCAATTGATGGAAATGGAGCATGTAGCCCTTGTGGACTATGCTTAAGACCCAATTGTCTCCTGTAATGGGTGGCCACCTGTGAGCAAACAGGGCTAGTCGACCTCCTGTGTAGGGAAGGGCCAGCAGAGACGGAGAGGCTATGCCTTGGGAGTCAAAAACCCCCACCCTGCTGAGTGGGAGCAGGAGCCGGAGGCTTGGGGGTCTTCTGCCTACAGGGTACATGTCCCTGCCCCTTGGCCTGCTGACCCTGCTGGGGAGGCCTGGTAATGTGGGTACTGTTTGTAGGCAGGTACCTTCCTCGGGTAGAAGGACTTTTTACCCGAGCCCTTCTTTTTCTGAGAAGGGGCAGAAGTTTTCCGGGACAGCCTTGTCCTAGTGAGGTGCTTGGTTTCGAGCTCAGCAGCCTTCTTGGCCATGGGCTTGCCAAAAAGGTTTTCACCTCAGCAAGGGACATCGACCAACTTGTCTTGTACCCATGGCTTGAGGTCCGACGACTGCAGCCATGCCTGGCGTCGAGCCGCGATGCCGGCTGCCGCAACACGGGCCAAGGCCTCAAAGCCGTCGTAGGCTGCTCGGGACATGAACTTTGGGCATTCCCGAATCTGCGAGGACAAGGACTTGAACCTCTGCAAAGGATCCCCGGAGAGACCAGCAGAGAACCCGGCAAGCTCCTTCGCCAGGTCCCACAAGTACATGCCCATGTACAGCTGGTAAGACTGGACACGGCAAGCAAGCATTGAGCCCTGGAAGCACTTTCTACCAAACGCATCCAGGTTCCGGGCCTCCCTGCCGGGGGGCACCACAGATTGCATCTTCTGGCTCTTCAGACAATGCATGGCTGATTCCACCACCATGGAATGGTGAGGTAGCTGCGCCTTTTGAAAGCCAGGGCTCTTTCGGAGTCGATAGATGGAATCGACCCGCTTACTCAGAACCGGCGCCGAGGCCGGTGCCTCCCACATCCGGAAGAGGAGCCATTCCAGCATCGGAGGAACCGGCACAGTAAAGGCCTCCTTCGGAGGAGAGTCATACTGGAGGGCCTCGAGCTCCTCGGCTCAAGGCTCCTCCTCAGGGTCCGCGGGAATCGCCAAAGCTGTGGCCATATCCCTTATGAACTCCGAGAACCGAGTATCCTCCAGGGGGATCTACTCCGGGGCTCGGACTGCGGTGAGTCCGACGGGACGCACTGAGTCCAAAAGATGTCGGGGGACTCCTCGTCCTCCGTCTCCCATGCTGACTCGTCCGAAGAGGAGTCAGGGGGCTCCAACCGCATGGGTCCTGGCAGCACCCGCCCCGACGCCAAAGGCACCGGTGTCGACACCCTCAGTCCCAAACGGGAGGTCGAGGGAGACCACGACCGAGGACGACTTCGAGCCTTCATGGTCTCGAGTATCGGCTCAGTCTCCGGGGTCGACTTCGACGTCGATGTCCCGGTGGTCGGGGCAGATGCACCAGCGAGGCTGGCCATCAGCACCCGCTGATGATCCATGAAGGCAGACAGTCTGCACTCCAAGGCTGTCAGCCTGAGTCCAAGCTCAGGAGACTCAGCAGCTACTGACTCGGGCCCCGGCGGCGGCTCCCTGGGAGGAGAGTCCACGAGGACAACAGGACTTACGTGTCCAGTAGACGCCGGCTCCACACGAGGCATTTTGGACGGCTTCTCCTGTTCCAAGGGCCCGGGACGGCGGTCGGGGGTCCGAGACTTGACCCTCGAGGGACCAGGGACCTCCTCCAACGCCGCCCTCGTGAGCCGCTTCTTCCTCTTTCATTCCCGATCGGGGGACCCCCTGTCTGAGGAACCCTGGCGATGCTCGGGGTCAGACTCCCGAGACGTCGAGGCCTCAGACGAGGTCCGGGCTCGGCCGGAAGCCGAATCTGAGAAAAGCCTTTCCTTCTGATGGTGTCGACTTCGCAGTGCCTTGGTGGACATTTTGCCACATGGGCCACAGATCTTAGGATCATGATCCGGGCCGAGGCACCGAAGGCAGCAGTCGTGTGTGTCGGTGAGACACATTAGTTTCTTGCACCGATCACACTTTTTGAAACCACTGGAAGAAAAAAGGGCCCCCGCGAGGTCAAAAGACCGGCCTTCCAGGGAAAAAGGAAAAAAAGGGCGCGAACGCCAGCCACTAAGGGCAAAAACCGAAAAATAGAAGACAGGCTCGATACCGCTATACCGAACCCGGCGGGAAGGGGAACCGGAGTCGAACCGGACAGGAATCACGACAAAATCGCAAGAAAAATCTAACTTTAACCAGGGTGACTAGGACAAGCGTCCGTTGGGCTCCACGGAAAAAGAAAGACTGAGCAAGATGGCACCTTTGGGCGGGAAGGGGACCGCGCATGCGTGCAGTATTCCCAAAGGCTTTCATAGAAAGCTGGGGAAATGCTCCGCAGGGGCTCAATCAACATCAATGTCACCCATATGTGAGGACTGACTTCCTGCTTGGTCCTGGAGAACTTAAAGATTCCAAATTACCCATGCCTACCAATAGTCAGATTAATATAAATAAAATACAGTCTCTAAAATGCTTGCATGCAAATGCTAGAAGTCTAAAAAATAAGATGGGAGAGTTAGAATATATAGCACTAAATGAGAGGTTAGATATGATTGGAATCTCAGAGACATGGTGGAAGGAAGACAACCAGTGGGACACTGTGATACCTGAGTACAAACTATATCATAATGATAGAGCTGATCAAATTGGTGGAGGGGTTGCACTCTATGTTAGAGAGGGCATTGAGTCAGAAAGGATTAACGTTTTGCAGGAAACAAAATTTTCTGTAGAATCTCTATGGATTGAAATTCAATGTAAGAAGGGGAAAGTGATGGCAGTGGGGGTGCACTATCGACCGCCTGGCCAGAATGAACAAATGCATGATGAAATGCTCAAAGAAATCAAGGAGGGATGGTAAGGAAATCCACATTACTACCTTTTAACTTTCAAAGAGAGACTATGATAAAATGAGGAAAATAGTTAAGAAAAAAACTAAAAGGAGCAGTTGCAAAGGTTAAAGACTTACATCAAGCTTGGGTGTTGTTTAAAAATACTATCTTGGAAGCCCAGACCAGTTGTATTCCATGCTTTAAGTAAAGGGGAAGGAAGTCAAAAAACCCGCCAGCATGGTTTAAAGGTGAGGTCAGAGAAGCTGTTGTTGCCAAAAAAGCATCTTTCAGGAAATGGAAAAAAGAGCCAAATGACGAAAACTGGAAACAGCACAAGCACTGGCAAATTAAATGCAAGGCATTGATAAAGCTGGCAAAGAGAGAATTTGAGAAGAAACTTGCTACGGAAGCAAAAATGTGTAATAAAGACTTTTTCAAGTACATTTGTAGCAAAAAACCTATGAGAGAGTCAGTTGGACCATTAGATGATAGAGGGTAAAAGGGGCAGTAAGAGGGGACAAGGCTATAGCGGAGAGACTGAATGAATTCTTTGCTTCAGTCTTTACTGAGGAAGATGTAGGGATGTTACCCATGACTGAAGTGGTATTTAAAGGTGATACTGCAGAAGAACTGAAAGAAATATTGCTACATTGGGAAAATGTATTACAACTGTTTTTACTAAAGTAAGTCCTGGAGAAGGACCACCTGTGACTCCCAAATATTAAAATGGGAATGAAGTAGATACCACACCATTTACAGAAGATGAAGTGTTAGATCAACCTGCAAAACTGAAAGTGGACAAGGCCATGGGACCCGATGAGATACATCCCAGGAAACTGAAAGAGCTCAGAGAGGATCTTGCAGGGCCATTAAAGGATGTTTTCAACAGATCCTTGGAAAGAGGAGAGGTTCCTCAAGACTGGAGAATGGCTGAAGGGAAGAAGTGTCAAACTACAGGCCTGTGAGCCTTACCTCAGTGGCAGGAAAAGTAATGGAGGAGCTCCTGAAAGAGCGAATAGTGAACTTTCTCAAAGCCAACAGGTTAGAAGATCCAAGGCAACATGGTTTTACCGAAGGATGATCTTGTCAAACAAATCTGATTGAGTTCTTTGACTTGGTGACCAGGGAATTAGATCAGGAGCATGTGATAGATGTCATCTACCTGGATTTCAGCAAAGCCTTTGATACTGTTCCTCATAGGAGGCATATCAATAAACTCAGTAGCTTGGGGATAGATCCTAAGATGGTAAATTGGATCAGAAATTGGTTGACTGACAGACGACAGAAGGTGATCGTACATGGAGCTCACTCGGATGAAAGGAAGGTGATTAGCGGGGTGCCTCAGGGGTCGGTCCTGGGCCCGGCACTGTTCAATGTATTCGTGAGTGATATTGCTGAAGGACTACATGGAAAAGTCTGTCTTTTTGCAGATGACACGAAAATTTGCAACAGAGTGGACTCCCCCGAGGGAGTGGTTAACATGAGGAAAGATCTACAAAAGCTGGAAGAATGGTCTAATGCTTGGCAATTAAGATTTAATGCAAAGAAGTGCAGAGTCATGCACTTGGGTAGCAGAAATCCAAGGGGAATATATGCGATAGGGGGCGAGAGATTGGTGTGCACAGATCAGGAGAAAGACCTTGGAGTGATTATTTCTGAAGATCTCAAGGTGAAAAAACAGTGTGACAAGGTGGTGGCAAAAGCCAGGAGGATGTTGGGCTGCATACAAAGAGGAATTACCAGCAGAAAGGAAGAGGTACTTATGCCACTATACAAGTCACTGTTGAGGCCTCACTTGGAATACTGTGTTCAGTTTTGGAGACCATATCTTGCAAAGGATATAAAAAGACTAGAAAATGTTCAGAAGAAGGCGACCAAAATTATTTGGAGCCTGCGTCAGAAGCTTTATGAGAAGAGACTTGAAGATCTAAACATGCACACTTTGGAGAAGAGGAGGGACAGGGGAGATATGATTCAGACCTTTAAATACTTAAAGATAAATAATGAACAAACAAACCTCTTCCAAAGACGGAGAAGCTGCAAAACTAGAGGGCATAACATGAAGCTACAAGGTGGTAAATTGAAAGGCAATGTCAGGAAATACTTTTTCACTGAACGGGTGGTGGATGCTTGGAATGCCCTCCCAATGGAAGTGGTGGGGGCAAACATGGTGACAGAGTTCAAAAGGGCATGGGACAGACACAGTGGATCCCTTTACAGCAACAAGAAAATATAAAAATAAACTGAACCATCTAATTCCTCAACAAATAGGGGTGTTCTACATGGAGTGGTGTGTTCACCCCTAAACAAAGACATGGGGAGGGGTGGCCTGCACAGAGCGGCAGGTGTACCTACTCTTGACATTGTACTGGGCAGACTAGACAGACCATACTGGTCTTTATTTGCCGTCATTTACTATGTTACTGTTTGATAAACTGAAGAGTAGCAAATCACCTGTACCGGATGGTATTCATCCCAGGGTGTTGAAAGAACTGAAATATGAGATTGCAGACCTGTTATTAGTAATCTGTGAACTATCATTAAAATCATCTGTAATACATGAAGATTGGAGGATCGCCAATGTAACGCCAATTTTTAAAAAGGGTTCCAGAGGTGATCCGGGAAACTACAGACCGGGAGCCTGACGTCAGTACCGGGAAAAATGGTAGAAACCATCATAAAGAACAAAATTACTCAGCATGTAGATAGTCATGGCCTAATGGGAGACAGCCAACATGGCTTTAGACAAGAAGATCTTGTCTTACTAATCTGTTGTTTTTTTGAAGGTGTGAATAAACAGGTAGACAAAGGTGAGTCAGTTGATATAGTGTATCTGGACTTTCAGAAAGCCTTTGACAAGGTCCCTCATCAGAGACTTTTGGCAAAACTAAAAAGTCATGGGATAGGAGGCAGTGTACTATTGTGCATCAGGAATTGGTTAAAAGATAGAAAGCCAAGGGTAGGGCTAAATAGCCAATTTTCCCAATGGAAAAAGGTGAATAGTGGAGTACCCCAGGGATCTGTGCTGGGTCCGCTGATTTTTGACATATTCATAAATGACCTGGAAAAGGGAATAACGAGTGATGTTATCAAATTTATTTATTTTATTTATTTATTTAGCAAACATTTATATACCGCTGCTTCCAGCGATCAGCAGCGGTCCGATTACAATAGGAGAACTGTCAAATCAGTACAGTAGAATTTGGGGCGCGCATAGGTTGATTCGGAGGGTAGGCACATCACATCCCACAAGTGGGTAATTTGCAGATGACACAAAACTATATAAAGTTGTTAAAACCCAAGAGGATTGTGGAAAATTGCAAGAGGATCTTGATAAATTGGAAGAGTGGACATCTAAATGGTAAATGAAATTTAATGTGGACAAGTGCAAAGTTATGCACCTAGAAAAGAACAACCCAAACTATGGTTACACGATGCAAGGTTCCACATTGGGAACCGCCATCCAGGAAAAAGATTTAGGCATCATCGCGGAAAACATGTTAAAACCCTCTGCCCAGTGCGCAGCAGTGGCCAAGAGAGCACATAGAATGCTAGGTATCATAAGGAAAGGAATGGAAAATAAAACAAAGGATATTATAATGCCTCTGTATTGTTCCATGGTGCGACCGCACCTTGAATATTGTATGCAATTCTGGTCGCCGTTTCTTAAAAATGATATAGCGTTATTAGAAAAGGTTCATAGAAGAGCAACCAAAATGGTAAAGAGGATGGAAGGATACCCCTATGAAGAAAGGCTAAAAAGGTTAGGGCTCTTCAACCTGGAAAAGAGACGGCTGAGGGGAGATATGATAGAGGTCTATAAATTAATGAATGGTAAACGCAGATCTATTATTTACGTTATCAGAATATAGAAAGACTAGGGGACATGCAATGAAGCTACAGGGTAAACTATTTAAGACAACTAAGAGAAAATATTTTTTCAGTCAACGTGTAATCAAACTCTGGAATTTGTAACCGGAGGATGTAGTAAAAGCTGCTAGTGTAGCTGGGTTTAAAAAAGGTTTGGACAAGTTCCTGGAGGAAAGGTCCATAAACCATTATTAAAAAGGGACCCAGGATATCAATGCTTGACCCAATAGAAGCATTGTGCTAGGTACGTATGGCCTAGATTGGAAACAAGATACTGGGCTTGATGGACCTTGGTCTGACCCAGTATGGCATATCTTATGTTCTTATGTCATGGCACTGAATGTCCAGGTTAGAGGTCAGCCAGGAGGGCTATGTACTGGCGAGGTGTATAACCCTTAGAAAATGCATACAGCTCAATATTGGGCCCATAAATTATAAAATACTATAATTTATACATGCTTTTTAGAAATTTAGGCGTAGGCATTTACATTCACTCTAGGACTGATGTAAGTGATCGTGCCTTCAATTTACCTGCATTTTCAACCACTTCTGCTAGTATTTAATAAATAAAAGTAGGCATGTACGTTTCTTTATAAAACAGTGCCTAAGTAGGTGCCTCCTTTTAAAATTGCCCTCATTGTGGCTAGTCGCCTACATCAGTAGTACCAAAGTACATTTTATATGCGGCTAATCTGTGCCAGGATTGTGAATGTTTAATCACCCCTATAAAAAATACAAATTGAAATTCATATCTAAACATACAATATCCCTCAAACTAATCATAATTATAAATAGAAAAAATATATTGGTGCAACTATTGACCACCCATACATACAATCATAACCAAAAATCGGGAATTAAAAATTGTTAAAAAATAATGGAAAACAAAGTGAAAAATATGATCTACTGGCTATCCCATGTATAAATGTGCTACAACAAAGGGGCATGTTTACTAAAGAGTGTGCCAGTAGCACATGTTTGGGCTGTGAATTTAGCCCATGCCAACTTCAGGGGACATGTGTGTCCATTCTCTGCCGTTAGTGTATTGAAAATGCATGGCAGCACACTAACCAGCACACAGGTGCAGTCAATGCCACACTAAATGACAACATTCGTTGTTAGTGTGATCCCAAAATGCCCATGCTTACTGCGATACACCGTCAATGCCCACGTTCTACCCCCTAACCCATCCAGTCACCACCCAATTGTGCACAGTTAGTGTAGTTTAATAAACATGCCCCAAAGCAGGGGCGGCCCAAGGGGGGTGCGGGGCCATGTGCGGAGGCTCATTGTGGGGCCTCATTTGCATAAGATGCCTCATTTGCAAAAATATCAGCATAATGTTAACATGTCTCTTAATGAGTGTATGGATAAAGAAAGACTACTAAATTTCTACATTACTATACTCCAGTGCCAACCACCAGGCACATTAGGAAGTACTACAAACACTGACCATTTAGAACCCATAGCAAACCCGCCATTTCATAACATCACTACCAGGAATCACAAAGCACCAAATCCTACCTATTAAAAGGCAACACTGTAAATATTAAATCAATACATCTCCGAGAACACCAATACATGTCCTACTGGCAAAAGAGAACAAGTGGCACTGTCAAACAGAAACTACAAGAATAGAATACCTCAGCTCGGTTACACATGTAGAACATAGACCATCACCAAACAAAGAACAAGGAATCACAATTTAGAAATAGAAAGACAATAATTAAATTGGGAACCCCTAAAGCCAAACTTGGAATGTACAACAACACTATAAATTAATTTCCTTTTGTACTAAACAAAAATGCAAAGACATTGGTGATATACATTCCCCAGAGCTGACATATTTCAGTTAATAAATACTTTCTTATTTTGAATTTTTCTACCTTTTGTTGTTTGGGCATTTTATTTTCCAATTGCAATTGCTCCAGTCACTTTCTTCTGGTTTCTTCTGTCTTCTGCTAATTCTCCATTGTCTGTTGTCCATTTGTCTTTTCTTCTCTCTTCTAGATTTTTTCCATTCTATCTTCTACATCTGTTTTAACATACTGATCTTTCACCTTTTGCTCTTTCCAAAATTTCTTTTTTATTCCTTTATCATCCACTCAGATTTCATCCTTCCATCCTCATTCCCCACTTACTCTGCCAATACCCAGCAATTCATAGATTTTCCTTCCCTCCCACACAAAATATCTTTTCCCCCTCCATCCTCATTCCCCCAGCCCCATCCCCTTCGTCCTTCTGCAAAATCAGCTCCCTTCTAGTTCCAGCCCTACTCAACATTTGCTCCCTTCAAATTGCATCCCCCCCACCGCATCAGCCCATTTCCAGTCCTAGCCCCCCAATCAGCTCATTTCCAGTCCTATTCCACCTCCCATCAGCCCATTTCCAGTCCAAGCTCCCCCAACAGCCCATTTGCAATCCTAGCCCCTCCATCAGCCATTTCCAATACTAGCCCCCCCATAAACCAATTCAAATCCTATTCTAGTGAGCTGTTGGGGGAGGCTTGGACTGGAAACTGGGCTGAGTGTGGGGGAGCTTCAGCCCATTTCCAGTCCAAGCTCACCCACACTAAGTCCATTTCCAGTCCGAGCCCCCTATCAGCTAATCTCCAGTCCTATTCCAGCCCCCATCATCTCATTTCCAGTCCTAGCCCCCCCCCAATCAATTCATTTCCAGTCCAAGCTGCCCCTATCAGCCCATTTGCAATCCTAGCCCCCATCAGCCATTTCTAAAACTAGCCCCCCCCCACCCCATCGGACATTTCCAATCCTATTTCAGAACCACATCAGTCCATTTCCAATGCTACCCCCCCAAAAGCCCATTTCCAGTCCTAGCCCTCCCTATCAGCTCATTTGCAGTACTAGCCCCCCCCCCCCCACACACTCAACCCATTTCCATTCCTAACCCCCCCCCCCCCAGCCCATTTCCAATTTTAGGCCCCTCCACTCAGCCCATTTGGAATCTTAGCCCCCTGCCCCGACTCAGCCCATTTCAAGCCCAAGCCCCCCCTCCCCTCCCCGAAGAGTCTGTGGCAGGCTTTAGAGGCCCCGGCTCACCTCCTTTAGCGGATCGCAGCTCCCGACAGGCTTAGCAACAGCTCCTCACAGCCGCCGAAGTGAAGAGCATTGTTTCCTTCACCTCAGCAGTTGTATTGTAATGAAGATCGCTGGCGCGCCGGAGGTCAAAGGACATTTCCTGTTTTGGATGTTGTTGGCGAGGGGTACCCTGAAGCGCGGTGCCCTGTGCCAACAACATTCTTGCTCAATGGACGGGCCGACCCTGCTCCAAAGTGTCTAACCATATCAAAATTAGTGACTCATCTAGCATGATCGATATTTATTCTTGGATAATGCGTGGCAAGGGAGCTTCCACAATACCTTAGATATCTATACATAATGCTGAATGAACGAGGAGTAAAAACATTGGGACTCAACTTATCTCAAATATAAAAGACAAAAACTGTATGTACCTGTATGCAAACGTATCCGTCCCTTGTTCATAGGATGATTCTAGATACTTTAGTTACAAAATCAAGAATTTATCATAATTCTGATAAACTAGTTTTTGTGTATTTGTTGTGATACATAAAAATTCTGTTAAATTTTTTAAAGAAAGGCACATTTCACCACCACTAGATTTTCTAGTCTCTACTATGTAGCCCCGTCACACTGGAATCCCCCTCCTCCATATCTCCATTCTAGAATCAATGATAAAAAATTTAAAAATAGTCTTAAAACCCTCTTTTTCACACAGGCCTCTGGTGGGCAGCTGAGGAGCGGTACATCATTTCACTCTTCCCCATAAACCCCCCATTGATTCTCTTCTGCCATTCCTATTTTCATTCCTTATGTCCATTTTCTCCTAATTCTATGTTGCATTTTATCCTTATTTTATTTTAATTTTGCTTTATTTTAAACATCACTTTTACTATAAACCGCTTTGATAATATTTTGGATCGCAATATTTATTTATTTATTTATTTATTACAATTTCTTATATACCGCCCTATTTAGTATCAGCGCGGTTTACATCATAACTTAACGACCATAACAACAAGCTGTCAGGTTTTACATCGAACAGGAGTACAAACTTGGATAACGGGGTTAACTATATACATAAGCTATTTACACTGGAAGGATAGGTAAAAATCAGATAATGCATGTAAGGGCCTTTCTAGATTGGGTCATTTCCTGAGAGGATGTAGTTTTAATTGCTGTCTGGGAAGTATTGGAGGAAAAGGTGGGTTTTGAGAGCCTTCCTGAACTGATATAGATTGGCTATGGCTCTAATGTCAGGGGGTAGAGCATTCCAGCATTTGGGGACATAAAAACTGAATGCCCTGTTTGTGGTTGTCGTGTTGGACTTTGTTGATGTCTTTGGTATTGCTAGCAGGTTGACAGCTGTTGCTCTTCTGGATCTGTTGGGGGGGGACAATGTGGATAAGATGTGTGAGTGAGGAGGCTGAAATAACTTTGATTGCCTTGAAAGCTAATAGAAGGGTTTTGAATGTGATCCTCCCATGGATCGGTAGCCAGTGCAGCTGTTTGAGAATGGGGGTCACGTGGTCGTTTCTGGATGCTCTGTAAAGGACCCTAGCTGCGGCATTCATGGCCATTCATAGTATAATGTTGATTGTACATAGTTATCCCTGTTATTCCATGTTATATATTCCCTTGTTCTCTGTAAACTCGATGTTACCTGTACACATTGCAGTATATTTTGTTCATTGTACACCGCACTGATTTTAATAGCGCGGTATATAAGAGATGTTAAATAAATAATAAATAAATAAACTGTAAGGGGGTTAGTGTGGATTGGGGGAGACCTTGTAAGATGGCATTTGCAAAGTCAAAATGCCCACAAATAAATCAATTAATTAAAGGAAAAAATGTATAAAAATAGGGAAAAAGCAAGAAGGACCACATATAGACTAAAAAGCAGAAGACTAAAACCTGCTTAAAATTAGATATACATAAGGGGTGTGTTTACTAAACAACTTTAGTTGTCAATGCAGCAGATAGCCCATGTTATTGGGCTGCAATGTCAGCTAATGAAAGGGAAATGCAGATAGCACAATGATTTTCTACACTATCGGCATATTTTGTGGTAAATGTGGGGAGAGGCAAGATTGGGGTGGAGAGAAGGCATGGTGGCAGGTGACATCCAGCGTGAGGGCAATTGCTGCACACTGGCTGTCAAAATCACCGATAATACGACTGAGGTAGTGTTACAGCTGAACTAACGACAGGCAGCAGTGACAGCAGCTGTGGTGGCCCCCCTCCCACTCCACCCCTCAATGCAATTGCAAAGCCCGGTGCCACAGATCTGAAGACCCACAGCAGCTATACAGACTCCCTCTGCCCTCTCCCAATTAAATCTTAATCCCTGTGCCACAAATCGAAGACCCGCAGCATCCATACAGGACCCCCCCCTATCTCCCCCAACCATTCATCAGCAGCTCTCTCCCAGACAGCACCCACCATCATGTGGCTGGCTGTCCTTCCCCCACCCAACCAGGCTGGGAATCTTTTTGATAGTCAGCCAGAACCCCCTACCCCCCATCCTACCCCGTTCGTTACTGGGTTCTCCCTGGTGGTCCAATAATGTACAGGGCAGGCGTGGCTCCTGTCCTGTCTCCAGCACTGCTCATTATGGTGATGTCACCTATAAGTAAGATGCTGATGACTGGGGTAGGATTAGAGGGTGGTGGGGCCTGGCTGGCTATTTAAGAGACTCCCAGCCTGGTTGGAATGAGGGGGAAGGATAGCCAGCTCCATGATGTTGGGTACTATCCAGGAGGGAGTGCTGATGGGTGGGGAGGAGATTGATTGGGTGCTGCGGGTCTTCTGATCTGCGGCACCAGGCTTAGGATTTAACCCGTTTTGGACAGCTCGCATATTGTCTCTCTGTTCTGGATGATTTATTAGATTTGTTACACTCAAACAACTATGAAATACCAGCAATAATAAAAAATATTAAAACTTTGCAGAAAATAGAAGTTTCACATAGTGTATGTTTTTCATACACTGGTCCAATAGTATATTGTCCGTCTTCAGAAAAGATAGGATTCAGTTCCAGTATTCATTGACATAAACATACTGTATGATACTACTGAAACTGCAGTTTTCATTTAAAACACTTTATTATGATATAATATAGTTTGTCAACAGTCCATTCTGACGGCAGAATATGATACATGTGAAAACACTTCTGATGCAGTGCGTTGATATTGCACCATTGAAACACTTAGAACAGAATGCTTGGCAGCAATTAGTTTCAACAACATATTAGCCCAGCGTATGAAAAACATACAAGGCCGATATACGCACCAATAACTCTGACACTAAGGGGTATGTTTACTAAGCAGTCTTAACGTGCGCCCGGCGCTAGTGTGCAGGCTGCCATAAAAGGAGTGGGCGTTTCGGTCTTAACGTAGCAAAATGGGATTATCGCGCGATAACGTGCGCTGCGCACATTATTGTGCGAGAAGCCGCTAAGCACGTTAACACGCGGTAATCTTAAGTAGGCGCGCAGACATGCAAACACAGAAACAGAGGTGTAGCACAATGGTCAATACACTGACTGATGGTACAGGGGTCATGAGTTCAATCCCCCAGTGTGCCTAATGCATAAGGCTGGCTGAGGCATCACCCCTTATGTTTAAATAGTGCTTTCTGAGGCATTTTACTTTTATTTTAATTAGTGCTGCCAGCAAACACACCCTCATGGTGGCGTAACCTAAGGTGCCGCATAAGGCACCCTATAAGGCACTCCATAGGGCACATTATAAAGTGCACTGTCCACCAAGGCACCCTACAATGTCCCCTATAGGACACCTTATAAGGTGCTGTATAGGGCGCCTTATGAGGCACCTTAAGGTTACAGTACTCTGAGAGTGTTTTTGCTGGCAGCACTAATGTACATTAAAAATAGGCAATGCCTCAGACAGCCCTATCAAATAACCCCACTGTGGGTTAGAACCCATGACCTCTGGCTCTACAGGCAGTGGAGTAACCAGTAGGCTACAGCTGCTAACAAACCCCTGGCTGGCTACAGAAGGACTGCATGTCACCACACAAACAGTCTGCTGTGGTTACCAGGATAGGGGCAACCCACCCGTACCCACGATGCACAGTACATGCATATCAGCAGTCTACAGATGATCACAAGATGGGGTATGCACCCCACAGCACCTCAGCCTGGTAGTGGGAACTGACCGAATGCATCCCCACAGCACCTCAGCCTGATAGGGGGTGCCGATGGTGTGTGTTAGTGGCACAGAGTAGCTACAGACCGTCACATGGTGTGGGTATTGTGCTCACCCTGAGGGTGAGGTGGGGCAGCCAGCACCAGGTCCGCAGCATCTTCCATGGCTGAAATAGGCCATGTCGCAGGTACCCATCAGTGCCAGTGTGTGTGATAGGTAGTTCCTGCAAACACACCTAGGATACATTAGTGTCCATCTGAAGTTGCCAATCAGGTCTTGCCCTTATGGGCTATGATGCACCCAGAATAGTGCATATGTTGTGTTGGTGCCATGGTAACATGATGTAAGTGACAGGGGGTGTTTGGACCCATAGGCAGATTATGTATCACTACCCAACCCACCCTCTGTGGCTCAGGGTGGGAGACAGGATTCCCCTCACCAACTGATCCACATTCTACCTCCCTGCAGCAGAGGGGGGCTATCAACCCCAGTCGTGCTAGGGAACAGACACCCTACAGCACAGCCAATGCAGAGCTGTACACAACCCTAAGGCAATGGCAGGAAGACAGTAGGCCTGGAAATGCTCAGCTGCCCCCCACCACCATCTGACATTCTCCAGCAGCAAGCACAGTGAGTCACCAGCCACTGCACCCTGCAAGGTGTTCCAGCCATACACATATAACTGCAGACAGTCTGCTAGCTAGTCCACAGTGCATGATCCTGGAGGAGATGTGTGCACCCAAAGCTGGGATGTGAGCACACCCACCAAGCAGATAAGCCAGTGATTAGGCCCCAGAGAAGAGAACCCATATATTTCACTTAAGAGAAATACAATATAGCACTATGGGGAGCCTAGCCATGCCATGGTCACTGCTCAGTCAGGGTGAGAGTGACCTCCCAGCAGGACATGCTGTGGCCACCCTGTCTGTGCAGGTTGTGGCCAGGCACTACAATGTCAGAGCCATTGCCCTATGCTGATGCATCCAGGCCATGCCACCCTGTCCAGGCTATTCCCATGGTACCTTGCTCCTCATTATGCACATTGGCAGGCCAATACTGGCAACAGTGCTAGCAGTGTGGGCTGAGGAGGGTGTTGGCAGCCACCACACACTGGATAGACAGACACACACTCCCCACACCTTTGCCAGCATTGTGCAACTATAGAGGTGTTTGGCAGCCCTGGCCACCGCACCAGTCCTGGGCACAGTGCAGGCATGGCTATGGTACGCAATACTGTTGGGGGTCACTCCCCAGGGTGGTAAATACTGTCAGACACCAGACCTGAAGCACACTCCACAGATCAGAAAGGTTGCTATGATGCAGCTCAATCAGCAAATTGTGCTTAACTTAGGAATTGCTATCTGACAGTAATCATAGCAACCTTTTGATAGCTGTGTACCGTATTCCCAGGTTTAGGGTGGCATTGCTAAGGTATGCAAGTGCTAGTATTGGGAGATGCACACAGGGCACAACATCCTGCCTCTCCAGGAGGCATTGGATAATGGAGCCTGTGGGTGCGGGTGTGTCTGCCCCTGTTGGCCGCTGCTCTAGGGCAGAGGTGCCCAACTCCAGTCCTGGTGGGCCAAACACCGTTCGGGTTTTCATGCTGTCCCTAATGAATATGCATGAGATACATCTGCATACCATGGGGGCGGCGCATAGAAATGCAGCACAGCCATATTTATTAGAAGCAGCATGGAACCTGAATGGTGTTTGGCCCTCCAGGACTGCATTTGGGAGACTCTGCTCTAGGTAATGCACATGTTTATGGTGTCTGTGCTCTGTAGGGTAAAATGTAGGTGTTTTGGGCATGTTTACATCATCTGCAATAAAGGTTCTGTCTGTATTACCACATTTTAGTAGTGGGTAAAATATGGGGACTGGGTTGGCAGTAACCACTGGCGTTAGTTTTCAGCCCCGGATTCCACAGCGATAGTGTGCGGGGAGCCTCTCCTCTCCCACTCTCCGCCCACTGACACTCTCTCTCCGCCCCTGGGGAGCCTTCCTCCGCCCTCTGGGAGCCTATCTCCACACGCAGCGCCCATTTGTGCCGCTGTGTGCATTATCGCGCGCTAAGGTACCTTTGCGCCCGATAAAGCATCATTATTGTGCGATAAGGTACCTTATTGCACGATAATGTTGCCGGGCACACATTAAGACGGTTTAGTAAACATACCCCTAAGTAACTTACAGTTATCTAAACCTATTTTCTAAAGTCTACAAATACTTTTATTTGCAAAATAGTAGCTATTGTCGCACCCCCAGGTGCCCTACCGGTGAGGCCTTGGTACTGCCTGAGGACTCCCCTGAGGGTGGTAGTTGTACCTTCTCTATAAACCACAAAAGACACTTGTGTTCCAAACTCAGGGTTTTATTCCCCGTCCGTGAGGTATTTTCTCCTTGGCAAAACAAAGCAAACAACCCACTTCGGGCATATAACAGAAATCAAAAGGTTAAACAAAAATTGCTTACTTCAGCTTAAATGCAAAAGAAAAGAATTAAACATTCTCAATGTTTTTCACAGGCTTTCCTTTTTGCTGACACAGCACAGCTCATTCACATGGTTTTCTGTGAGACACGTTTTCCAGCCCCCACCTTGTGACTCTTATTCAGGTTATCTTCAACCCTTTTCACCTTAAGGAAAACTCTGGGTCAATTACCGAGACTGAGCATTCCATGGGCTCAGGAACTGTTGCTAACTCTGTATTCTCATATTCCATAGATTCTGGTTCATTAACACTCACGTTTTCAAGGTCAGCTGTTTCAAAAGGATAATGTAGGTTTTCCTCGTCAAGCAGGAAGTTATGCTGTCCTTCTCTCTCAAAGCCTCCCTGGGAACTACCATATACTTTTGCATGAGGCTTATGAGAACTCAGCCTCTGCAGGTAATCATAAGGACATTCAGGAACTTCCCTGGCTCTGCTGTTAGAGTGATTACAGTAGACTCTGAGCGTGCTCGGGTCTAGCCTTTTCCTCACAGCTGCCCTGGATTGCACTGCTCTATATGGAGGTTGCTCAAACTCTGGGAGTTTAAAGTGGATACTAGAATCTCTAGCTTTTCCAGGTAAGTGAGCTTCTTTTCTCCTGGGTTTTCTAGCACAAGGGAAGGGATTATTTCCAAAGCTTATTTCTGGGTGGCTTTTTCTATTGCTGCAGGGTTTTACCCACTCGGGTAGAAAACAGCCACTATCAACACTTCTGGCTTTGTTACCTTGTACTGCAACTCTCCCACGTCTCTCGTGCTCTTCACACATGCATTCAATATCTGGCTTCTGCCTTCCAAATGTTTCACTCTGGGTTTGAGACTCACTCAGACCTTCGTGTGGGCTTGCATGCTGTCCCAGTAATTCAGACTCTCTTTCATTCCACTTCCATACTTTTCCCAGTTTCTGCTGCGCTGACCGTTGTCTCCCCTGCTGTGAGACTTGCTGGTTCACCTCCTCTCCCTCTCTAACTATTTGGGAGCGTATTATATCTCTGTGTTTCTGGGCTCCACCTCTACCCAGCTGATTCCTATCAGGCAAAGCAAACTCCCTTTGCTTGCTATCTGGGTGTGTCTTCTCAGCCCTTACCCACGTGTGCCTAGGTTGTCTGTAGCAACCATCTGACAGTTTTTTGTTTATACTGTCATCTCTCCCCTGATCACTGCTGCTGATTTCCATTTTCTCAGGCTCCAATAGGTCCACCTTGTGACACATTCCCCCCCTTAAAATATTACTTGCTGCCGCAATTTTTAGCGGACAGCATGTAATCCCCTGCGGGGTTCTATAATGCTGCTCATGGTAGGCCAAATTAGCTTTGGCTACCCTTTCCTTCCATGGCTTCAACACATTGACGTGGTATACCTGCCTACGTCCTTTCTCGTTCTCAACAAGGTATGACACGAATCCCACTTTCTTTATTATTATGCCTGGTCCTTTCCAGCGAGCTTCGAATTTTGGACCTGGGTCCGCTACTTGTATAAGGACCTTGTCTCCTACTGCCAGCTCTCTGGCTTGCATGCCCCTATCATAGTATTGTTTTTGTCGTTGTTTGCTACGACTTAAATTTTCTACTGAGGTTTGGGATGTTTTCCTCAGGCGCGTCCTCAGCTCTTTTAAAAACTGTGGAATCCCTATCTCTGGTACCTTAGGTTCCACCCATTCATCCCGTAGAATATCAAGTATTCCCCTTGGGGTCCTACCATATAAAAGTTCGAACGGGGATACTCCTAAGGAGGTTTGAACACGCTCCCGGCAAGCATACATAACAAATGGGAGTAGTGTGTCCCATTCCGCCATCTCCCCACTCCTTAATCCCCTTCGTAATAAATGCTTAATTGACTGGTTGGTGCGCTCCACCAACCCATTGGTCTGGGGATGGTATGCCGACGTTTTTATGTGGCGTATACCAAACGCCTCCCAAACCCTAGCGAGGTATCTTGAAACAAAGTTACTGCCCTGATCAGTCAAGATTTCTTGGGGAAACCCCACCTCGCAAAACAACTTTACCAGTTCCTGCGCTATAATCTTGGCCGAAATATTTCTGAGGGGAATAGCCCAGGGGAACCGAGTCGCATGGTCGACAATAACCAAAAGGTATTGGAAACCCCTAGGTGTCTTTATTAATGGGCCTACAATGTCCATACCCATGCGTCTGATAGGTGTCGCTATGGTTGGTAATGGTACCATAGGCACGGCTTTGGGTTTGGCTATGGAAACCCTCTGACAAGCGGGGCAGGAATCGCAATAGCGCTTTGTTTCCTGGTACACCCCGGCCAATAAAAGCGCGCTAAAATCTGGTCTAGCGTTCCCTGAACGCCTTTGTGTCCCCCAACCGGATGGTCGTGCGCTAAACGCAAAACCACTGCTTTAAAAGCTACTGGTACTACCAGTTGTTTTCTTACAGCCCCTGTACAGGGATCCAGGTTTTCTCTATATAGAATGTCTTCATCTAAGAAGAATCTGGGTAACACATTTCTATCTTTCTGAGCCCACTCAAAAGCTCTTTTGAGTGCTGCATCTGCTTTCTGCTCCATTGGGAAAGATGGGAATTTTTGGACCAGGGCGGCGGGTACCCATGGCAACCCCTCCCCCACTTCTAGTTCCCTTCTTCCCTGGGTTCTCTTATTCCTCTCATGTCGTTTTTTAGATTTGGCCTTCTTCCCTCCCTCAACCGGGCTTTGAACCAAATCGTCGTGGTTGGGAAGTGTATCTGCCTCTTCTGCCTCAGCCCTCTCTTCGGGAGCCTCCTTAACACCCTCTTCCTCCGGTTTTTGTACTTCTTCTACCGGGGATTCTCGGGTCTCCGCTACAGTGGCTTGGGATCGGGTAGAGACCAATCCTGTCTTTATGCATATCCCCTGTCTTATTCCTCCTTGAAAAGAAGGCCAGTCACATCCTAGGATTAGGTTCTGCGGTAGCCCGGGGACTACTGCCACCTGTATCTTTCTCTCTATCCCTAGTCCTTTAACACAAACCTGGTGTAGGGGGTAGGGAAGCTGCATACCATGTACACATTTTACTTGTACTTGCTTCGGAGCTACAGGGCGAGACGGTCTCATGGTTTCCCAAAATTCTTGGGCAATCAAACTTTGTTCTGCTCCCGAATCAAGCAGAGCTAGGGTGTCTAATCCCTCTACTTGGACTTGTAAGAATATACCCTTGGGAATCTGCTTTTCTGTCCCTACTACGAGGACTGTCTTCACTCTACACTCCTTCCTGAGATGTCCAGGTCTACCACATTTATAACATTTCCTCGTGTTTCCAGTCATCACATTCTTCCCAGAATCATACCTATATGCCTTAACCCTTTCATCCTTCTTACACTCATCCATCTCTTTCACACCTGCCACTTTTAAGAGGTTTATTTTGGAGGTATCCGCTTGTTTGGCTTCCCTATATACTTCGGCCAATTTAGCTGCCTCTTCCGTGCTAGAGCAGTTTTGCAGTGTTAGAAAGGTTTTCATTTCTGAGGGTATTGCTATCAGGAATTGCTCTAGAATGATCTCATCTATGAGAGATTCTAGTGTTCTACCATCTGGGTCTAGCCGCTTATACGCCAGACTTTTAAGTCGTTGGCATAAGGCTCTTGGTGTTTCATTCTCTAGCATTTGTGCTCCCCTGAACAACCTCTTATAATGTCTAGGAGTAAGACCAAGCCGATCTTTTACAGCTTTTTTGATCTCATGATAATCATTAGCAAGGCTAGCGGGCATGGCCTTAAAAGCAGACAGAGCTTCACCACTTAAAGTCATGGCAAATCTCATTGCCCACTGCTCTGCAGGCCATTTCAGATTTCCGGCTATACGTTCAAATGCTTCTATGAAATCATCAGGATTGTCCTCCTGTTTCAAATGTCTTAATGACAAAGCAAAACCAGTGTTCAGTTCTACTTGCGGTGTGGTAGTAGATGCTGCTTCTTCTCCACAAGACTTGTTCACTAGTGCGCTGACTGCCTCCAGTAATGGTTGTTGCTGTTCTCTCATGGCTGTCATATATTGCTCCTGCAGATGTTGCACCATCCTTGCTTGTTTCTCCCATTGGGCATTCATCCAGGATAGCATGTCCTGTGGATCCATCTTCCTCTTCTGTGGACTCTGCACCTGCAATGGAAAAGAAAAGAAAGACCCACCAAGTGCGGTACTTTCTACAGGAAATTTTATCCCAGCTATAGCGCCCTCTTTCTCTCACTGGTATCCCGTACCCGTCTACCCAGGCTACTAGTACCTTAGTCTCCTGGTAGAATTCAGCATGTGAGAAAAAGCCTTTTGTCCGTCCTCTGGCCGATCTGCCAGTCAAATTTTATCTCCAACGGTGCTTTGTATCCACCCTTTTTTTTCTCTCAGAAATGTCCTTTTTCCTCTTGTCCAGGAAAATTGGCTTGTGCCACAGGAAAAAAAAAAATCCTCAATACTACGCCATTTTGTCGCACCCCAGGTGCCCTACTGGTGAGGCCTTGGTACTGCCTGAGGACTCCCCTGAGGGTGGTAGTTGTACCTTCTCTATAAACCACAAAAGACACTTGTGTTCCAAACTCAGGGTTTTATTCCCCGTCCGTGAGGTATTTTCTCCTTGGCAAAACAAAGCAAACAACCCACTTCAGGCATATAACAGAAATCAAAAGGTTAAACAAAAATTGCTTACTTCAGCTTAAATGCAAAAAGAAAAGAATTAAACATTCTCAATGTTTTTCACAGGCTTTCCTTTTTGCTGACACAGCACAGCTCATTCACATGGTTTTCTGTGAGACACGTTTTCCAGCCCCCACCTTGTGACTCTTATTCAGGTTATCTTCAACCCTTTTCACCTTAAGGAAAACTCTGGGTCAATTACTGAGACTGAGCATTCCATGGGCTCAGGAACTGTTGCTAACTCTGTATTCTCATATTCCATAGATTCTGGTTCATTAACACTCACGTTTTCAAGGTCAGCTGTTTCAAAAGGATAATGTAGGTTTTCCTCGTCAAGCAGGAAGTTATGCTGTCCTTCTCTCTCAAAGCCTCCCTGGGAACTACCATATACTTTTGCATGAGGCTTATGAGAACTCAGCCCCTGCAGGTAATCATAAGGACATTCAGGAACTTCCCTGGCTCTGCTGTTAGAGTGATTACGGTAGACTCTGAGCGTGCTCGGGTCTAGCCTTTTCCTCACAGCTGCCCTGGATTGCACTGCTCTATACGGAGGTTGCTCAAACTCTGGGAGTTTAAAGTGGATACTAGAATCTCTAGCTTTTCCAGGTAAGTGAGCTTCTTTTCTCCTGGGTTTTCTAGCACAAGGGAAGGGATTATTTCCAAAGCTTATTTCTGGGTGGCTTTTTCTATTGCTGCAGGGTTTTACCCACTCGGGTAGAAAACAGCCACTATCAACACTTCTGGCTTTGTTACCTTGTACTGCAACTCTCCCACGTCTCTCGTGCTCTTCACACATGCATTCAATATCTGGCTTCTGCCTTCCAAATGTTTCACTCTGGGTTTGAGACTCACTCAGACCTTCGTGTGGGCTTGCATGCTGTCCCAGTAATTCAGACTCTTTCATTCCACTTCCATACTTTTCCCAGCTTCTGCTGCGCTGACCGTTGTCTCCCCTGCTGTGAGACTTGCTGGTTCACCTCCTCTCCCTCTCTAACTATTTGGGAGCGTATTATATCTCTGTGTTTCTGGGCTCCACCTCTACCCAGCTGATTCCTATCAGGCAAAGCAAACTCCCTTTGCTTGCTATCTGGGTGTGTCTTCTCAGCCCTTACTCACGTGTGCCTAGGTTGTCTGTAGCAACCATCTGACAGTTTTTTGTTTATACTGTCATCTCTCCCCTGATCACTGCTGCTGATTTCCATTTTCTCAGGCTCCAATAGGTCCACCTTGTGACACTATTACAGCATTATAAGCTATTTACTATTTTTTGTGATCTTTTTATGTTGAGCTGCCAGTACTGTCAAAAATCAGCAAACTTCGAATACCTATTAAACTAACTAGATCTCAGATAAAAACTCTGTATATAACGCTTTTTGACATAACGATAATTTATTATTATTATTATTATTATTATATTATTATTTATTATTATTATAATAGCTAAACAAAGTTCCATTGAATTTATAACCATTAATTAGTAAACAGTTGAGTAGTAAGTATGGAAACCTTATGCATGTAAAACATACACTGGTCCAAAATGGGTTAATTGGGAGGGGTGGATGGGGGCTGCCTCAGCCACTTCCACCCCTGCAAATCCGGGAGGCTACCTGCAGATGCAGAGAACACAGGCCGATGCAATAAAAGATGCTGGCTGCTCCCTATGCATTTACTGCACAGGATTTGCACCTACCGCATAGTATTTTGACATGTGCTGTGTGGTAGGTGCAAATCACTCCCTGCATTTTAGGAAACATACCCTCAAGTGTGTATCCAGGGAATATATACATTATTTTAAAAAATCATTAAGACAAATTAAAAAATAGCAATTATAATTGTGTGTGTTGATACGCATTATCAGTCTCCTGCCAATTAAAGTTGATTAAAGAATGCTTAATTCCACCGTGTGTTCCCTCAGCTTACAAATAACATAATAGTAATTTGGTGGAACCCAGGGCGCTCTCTTGGCCGCCGCTGCACACTGGGCCGAGGGTTTTAACATGGTATCCACAATGACATTGACATTCTTCACAAAATATATGTGGTTGTACAGATTGTACATACTGTACATACATTTGCATCAGCTCCCAAGGTGGTGTAAATATCTGTGCCTGCAGTCTAGCCATGATTTCTGCCAATTTACCCCTAGTATTTTATAAAGATACATAAGCCATTATTTTAGAAGTCAAATACATGATTTTCATGTGGAAAATCCAGCATATAGATGTGGAAATGGTATCCATGTGTAAATTACAATTTTAGATCGACAACAATCAACATGTGGATGCGCTGGCCATGGTAGTATACGTATCCATGTTTAGAAAAGAAATGAGTTGGGGGCATATCATGGGCAGTGCTAAGAAATACACATCTATGACATTTGCTGCAAAGCCTGTTGATGTCAGTGATGGAGAATCTAAATGTTGCCATCTACATCTACCATAAATCATGCACAAATGCTGACCTCACAGGTCTTTTGAACCTGGTGCTTGCTGGAGGAGATCTAAGAGACCTTTGATTGGCAGATTACTGTCTGTGCCTGTATAGGTGTGCCTTGTCTGCCCTTCATATCTCTGCTCTGTTTCTAGCCCTCCTTATCACTACTATAGCCTCCTCATTCAAACTCTCTGTGTCTCCTCCTCCCCCCCCCTCCCCATCAGCCAGACTACCTTTAAACTCCCAGGGCTTGCCACTTTCCCATCATGTTTCTCTGTCTGTGGCTGTCTCTGGTAAGCTAGTGATTGTACCACTTTATGTGTGTATATTTCCCTGACTGTCTATTTGTCTCAAAGTGAGTGTTTCAGAATGTATCAGTGTGTGTGGGCTGCCATTGTGCAACACATCTGGGTCCTGGGGGATGGCCAGACAGGGTGCTGGTAGTGGAACAAGGGAGTCAACATGACAATCCTCAATAACTGGGCTGTGCAGGTCCTGCTGCAGCATGACCTGCATATGCACACATGGCTTAGAGAAGGGCCAGGAGGAGGCATCAAAGGATATACAGGCCTAGAAGCTAGTTCTTGGACCTCATAGATGAGCAGTGCCTCACCAGGTTCTGCTTTAATAAGGTTGCCATCCACTATCTCTGCCAAGAGCACAACCCTCTCCTCTGCTCCATCACACAGAGGGAGCAGCCCATGCCGGTCCACCTAAAGATTATACCAAAGTCCTGGTCTTCCTTGGAACTGGCAGCTTTCAGTCTGTGATTGCAGCCACTGTCTGCAACCTCACTCTGCATCTCACATTTTCTTAGGATCTTTCTCTCCCACATCTTGAACTATATAGCCTTCCCCACACACTGTGCAGTTCATACAGTAAATGATGACCCAGTTTTATAAAATAGCTCATTTCATGTCTGTGCTTGGGGGTCACAGATTGTACCCACATGGTCATCCAACCAACATGGGGAGGGGGACCTACGATAACAGAAAGACCGGCGCTAAAGCTGAGTGGGTGTCTACAGTGGGAAGGGACCTGTGGGGGGGGGGGGCGGGATTCCAGTTCACAGTAGGGGTATTCAAAAGGATGGATGTAGTGAGGATGTGACTGAGAGATTGGACCTGCGAGGGAAGTGTGAATGTCGGTTGCCATGTTTAGGATAATCACTTTTAATATTAAGGGGCTAAATACATCCAGAAAGTGGGTCTTGTTGTTTAAGTAAGCAGTGCAGTTAAAAGGTGGCATACTGTTCCTCCAGGAGACTCATCTTAGGCAGGAGAATTTAGATTGGTTGAGGAGAAGGTTCTATGGTGAGGTCTGGGCAACCTCTGACATTTCTAACGGTAAAAGGAGAGGGGTGGCCATATTGTTTATCAAGTGATGCAGACTGAGATATTTGAAGTTGAAAGAGACAAACAGGGGAGATAGATATTTCTTAACGTTCTTATTCAAGGACAGTCATACACCTTTTGCAAACATATACACTTCTGACTAGCAGACCAAATTTTTTGTGGAGGTGAAGATCACACTGACAGCTTTAGACAAGGGTATGATTGTCAAGGAGGAAGATTTTAACAGTTCCTTGCAGCCATGGTTGGATTCTACTGGGAAGAGAGTGCAGAAGGAGGGAACCCCCACGTAAAGCCTTGAGGGGATTGCTCAAGGATTTGGTGTTGCAGGAGGCTTGGAGGGACAACCATCAGGGGGAGAGGGGCTACACTTACTATTCACCAGCTCATCTAGTTTATACACATGTAGCCTATTTGCTGATAGACCAGAAGATCCAGTCCCAGGTACACTGTACTGAGATGGGGGCCATAATCTGAGTCCAATCATGCTCCATGTTGGGTAGAGTTGATGAGGAATGATCAGGATGCTGGCCAAAAATTCTGAAGGCTAAACAACTATCTGATGAGCAAATTGGAGGTGCAACGGGCTCATGAGGCCCTTATACAGGAATATTTTGCTTGTAACGACACTGGAGAGGTGAGGTTGTAACTGGTTTGGGACACATTTAAGTCTGTGTCAAGGATTTTTTTTATTGCTGAGGTGCTGCATAGTAAACTGCTTAGAGAAATTTAAATTCATAAGGTACGGGCAGATTTACTGCCGTGTCAGAGGCAGCATGAGAAGTCTGGTTAAAAGAGAATTTGAAAACGTTGGTGGCATTTAAGAGACGTAAAATCCATCTGCACTTTTATGAGAAGGCTTACAAAGGAGATAAGGTATTGGCATATTGGCATGTGCAGTGGATGAACTGAGAGGATCTGATGACAAGTGACTTTATAAAGCTAATGGCTACTTACAGCTGCTATACAAAGCAGATTATGTGATCCCTGAGCATATTGATGACTTCTTGTGGGAAGTCTCACTGCAAACTCTGGCCCTGCCCAAGCAGAATGGGTTGGAAGGAGAAATTATGGCGCAAGAGGTGTTGCAGGCTATACAGGAGCTGCCCATGAGAAAATAGGCAGATGCTGATGGTTTTTCACTTGAGTATTATCAAACTTTTGGGATGAGCCTGGCACCAATATTGGTAGAGGTCTTTAACAATGTACTGAAGAGTGATAGATTGCCCAGTCTCAGATGAAGTTGGATATTATTGCAATACCTAAACCAGGAAAAGATAAGTTGAAAATAGTGTCCTACAGGCCAATCTCTTTATTTAATATCAATGTTAAATGTTTGGCCAAAATGCCAGCTAGGGTATGAAAGTTCTGGATCTTTCTACCAGATGGCAATGAAGACTGGAACCTTGACTTCATCTGGGACATCTTTACAGAAATAAAATAAACTTCTTTTTTTTTAGGAAAGAAGAAAAAAAAAGAAAAACATCTGACACATGTCAAGGTGAAAAGCCTTTTGAATATAGGACATCTAACAAAACTGAGGGGCTGAAGAGTCTATTGTGTACAGCAAGGGCAACTCATGCTCAGAACCTTGCACTTCCAACAGTAGGATTCCCATCTATGTGCTGCTGAAGTGAAGAAGACTAGTGTTTGAATTTGGCTGGGTCTTGAGAGTCTGGACTCTCCTGTGATAGTGAGAGTGGCATCATCTTGCCTGCCCTTCTTTATGAGTATGCCTTTAATCGTTTAAAATGGGGGGGGGGGGGAGGAAAGGAGGGTCATTCCTGGATCATGCAATTCAATGGGGACTCTTTATCCTGAGAAAACCACACTAAAGCACTACTAGGTCCACTACTATCAATTAATCAAAGGAAGGAACATCGCCCCTAGGTGCCTCTGTTAGTGTTAGGGGCGAGCAAAAAGAAATATCTTAAAAGGGCCCAGATGAACCCGGAAGGACAATTAATCCAAAACTGGTGTCAAATAAAAATAAAATATTTTGCTATTATTCAACATCATGCTTCTGAGTTACTTTAAGGAACTTTGAAATTTGGGGGTGGGAAAAAGGATGGAGAGGGCTTCTGAGACGCCCACCTGAGGTTATGCCTTAAAATGTTCTGAGACTCCAATGTTCCATACACAAAGTGTCAAACAAAAACAGTATGTTAAGCAGGGGCTATTTATGCACAGCGGTTTTCCTGTAGCATAAAGAAATTAACCTAAAGCAGTTCTAGAAGAAAATATGTAGAAGGAATAATAACTTACTAATACTGCAAGTAGGTCATCAAGCTAAGGAGTTAAACTTAAATCCTTTTTAAGCCTCTTTCTATAACAGCAATATCAAATGCATGTTCCTTCTTGTCGTCAAAGTTAAATCTCATCAAATACCTGGAATCTTCCAATGCCACATGTGGGATAAGGAGAGGGGCTATTGGGCGAATGCGGAGTACTTCACTGATCGTTGCATCGAGGTAGGGCATATTCTTCCTGTCGCTGAGCACAGGGTGTCTATCAAAGCCAATCTTTGTATCTATCTCCTCCTGAATCTTTCTTTGTACCTGGTAATGCAAAAGGTCAGAGCTGAAAAGACCCAGAATGTGATGACCAATAAAGACCGTAAGGCCCATCCAGTCTACCCAGCTGCCTTCCAATTGCAAATAGTGTAGATCCCAGTTGGTGATCATCTTTATCAACATTTCTTCTCATCCAAGGGTTCTCTGAGCTTACCCCAAGCTTTCCTGAAGTCTGTCAGTCTGATGTCATAAAAAAGATATATGTTCACCAGCGGCTGATGAGTGTATAACTTCTCTGTGGGCTTTTAAAAATTATATTAATAGTATTGGGCTAATCAGCTGACTGAGCATCCAAATACTATCTGTATAATATGTGGCCAAGTTTGGGATGGAGCGAAGGTTGGCCTTAAAATTTTCCAGATAGCAGTGATATTCATTTGCCACCTGGATAACCTATACTTTTGGGGGCATGTTTTGTTTTGTTTTTTGCATTTTATTTTTGATAAATTTTACAATACCAATCAAATAAACATACTTGTACAGAAAGGTTTCAGTGGAACCAAAGAGCACAAATGAAAAAATGTAAATGAAATTATAAGCTCCATACAAAACACTAGCCCACAATAATGGAAGGTGGTCCAATCAGAATGCACAAAAATCTAAAGGAAAATAAATTATAGGAAAAGGCAAAAATGAGAGCTGCAGACGGCAGAAATCATATTATAAATGGGTTAATATAAGATGACATTAACTAACAGAACTAGGCAATGCATGTCCATGCAGCGTTTAGCGGGGAAATATGTCCAGGTCGAATGTATATCCCCCGCTAAATGCCCAGGGCTGATTCCGGTTCCAAAGCTCCCCACACGTATAGTGGAGATGTGTGGGGAGCTCTGGACGGGGTCAGCAGGGGGAGGGCTGGAGGAGGAGGCTGGGCGGAGCGGAAGTGGCACCCTGACCCCGGACATACAAGATCTATTCTGGTGATGGCCCTGTTGTCTGGGCTTGGTGAGTTAGATGGGGAACATATTCCACCTTAGAGGTGGAATAAGTCCCCCCCCCCCAAGACATCAGTGGCCATCGTAGCGGGGGCCCCCCAAAGAGGTGAGCAGGGCAGGGGGTTCCTCTTAGTCCGATCCTGGCCTCGGAAGGCCGGATCAGGGGTCAGGTGTTGGGGAATTGAGACATTTAAACTGTGCAGCCAATCGGGGCTTCTGCATTGGCTAGCGGGGAGGTTGATAGCTGGGCAGCAGGCCTGATTCAGAGCATGTCCGGGATGTCCAGGCCCTGTGCCCCAATTCTGCTCCTGTGAGAGCTACCACAGGTGCAGAATCAGGGTCACATCCAGGCCTTCCAGATCTTGGACTTCCGGACGGCCCAGACGTGCCCCGAGTGGAACTGGCCTCCAAATGAGTGGGATCAGTTAAAAATTTATCTAACAGATTTATATGTGACAATACATTTGCAGGGAAACTTAAAAAAAAAACAAGGCAGCAGGCTGAAGTACCCCAGGCCTCAAAAGAAGGAACTCCCTCCTCCTTTTCTGGGTTTCCCTTGAAAGGTCAGGATACATCCTGATTTTATAATTCAAGAACAACTCACCTCGATGGTGAAAGAAAATATGCATAAGCCAATCACAATCTGGGGGCAATGCAAGGATACCATCAAAGTTGCAGGAGTTGCCATCTCGGTATCAGAGGTCTCAAGAATAGCAGAAATATCCAAAACATAGTTATAGTTAATTTTACTTAATATGCCGCCTATGGCAAGTAGCAGCTAGGTGGTTAAGAAAGTTACATTCAGGTACTATATGAATTTCCCTGTCCCCAAAGGAATCACAATCTGACCCTGAGGCTGCTCCTTACAAAACGCACCTACTGGAACTTAGGGGTATGTTTACTAAGATCCCGCAATTGTGCGTGCCCCGTTAGTGTGCCTGTGCCATATAAGGAGTGGGCGGTTCAAGCAGAAAAAAGAAAAAAACCGGGAGCCAGCAACCGTACATGTGCGCGTAGCGCTAATGTGCGGGGTCCACATTAGCGCTTGGGAAGGCTAAGTGGCGTGCTGCTGGGCACACAAAGGAACAGAGCTGTAGTACAACGGAGAAGACACTGACCAATGGTGCAGGGGCCATGGGTTCAATCCCCCATTGTGCACATCGAAAAAGGCTGGCTGAAGCATTAACTTTAATGGGTAAATGTGCTGTAGGAGGCATATTACTTTTGGGCGGCAGAAGGCGGCGCACTGCTAATTTTGGGCAGCATAAGGTGGCGCACTGCTAATTTTGGGGGGCATTAGACGCTGCGCTGTTAGGTGTGGGCGGCATAAGGCGTTGCGCTGGTAATTTTGGGCAGCAGAAGGCATTGGGCTGCTAATTTTGGAAGACCTAAGGTGGCGCGCTGATGTGCAAGCACAGGAACAGAGCCACAGCACAATGGTTAAGACACTGACCAATGGTGCAGGGATCAGGGGTTCAATCCCCCACAGTGCCCAGTGAACAAGGCTGGCTGAGGCATTATGTATTATGGGGATGAGTGCTGTAGGAGGCATATTAGTTTTATTTTATTTATCAGTACTAGCAAACGCACTCTCAAAGCGTGTTAACATAAGGCGGCCCATAAGGCACATGTTAAAGTTCACTGCCCGCCAAGGCACCCTAGAATGTCCCCTATAGGGCACCATATATGTTGCGCCACAGGATAATGTATAGTGCACCTTATATGGACGCCAACCATAAGGTGCCCTATAGGGTGCCCTATAAAGCACCCTCAGAGGCACCTTATGGGTACAGTACGCTGAGAGTGTTTGTGCTGGCATCAACATATGTACATTAAATAAAAAAAACTTTGGACACCCCTATCACATAACCCCATTGTGGGTTTGAACCCATGACCTCTGGCTTCACAGGCAGTGAAGTAACCACTGGGCTACAGCTCTATAGCTGCTAGCAAGCCCCTGGCTGGCTGCAGAGAGCCTGCATGTCACCACACAGACAGTCTGCTGTGGTAACCAGGATAGGGTTAGGCCACCCGTACCCATGATGCACTGCACATGCAAATCAGCTGTCCACAGATGAACACAAGATGGGGAATGCACCCCAACAGCTCCCCGGCCTGGTAGGGGGACGTGGCCATGTGCACCCACACAGCACCTTGGCCTGGTAGGGGGTACTGACCGGGTGTTTTACTGGCACAGAGTAGCTACACACCGTCACATTGTGCGGGTACTGTGCTCACCCTGAGGGTGTGAAGAGGCACCCAGGACCAGGTCCACAACACCCTCCATGGCTGAAAGAGGCCATGCCAGAGCTCCAAAGCAGTAGTACTCTGTGAGATAGGTAGTTTCTGCAGCAACACCTTGAATATCTCTGTCTGTCCTAGTCAGGGGAACCCCCTATGGACACCTAGGTGGGCTATGCACCACCACCACCCCCCAGGCTGAAAAACAGGGTCTCCTATCAACAGCCCCACATTCTACCTCCCTGCAATGGTGGCAGTAGAGTGGACCATCAACCCCAGTCCTGCTGAGGAACAGACACCCTACAGGGCAGTCAAAGCAGCTCTATACACATCCATAACACAATATCAGACAGACATTACACCTTGATATGCTAAGCTGCACCCCACCACTATCTGATATTCTCCTGCAGCAAGCCTTCAGCCGCTGCACCCTGCAAGGCGCTCCATCAAGACACAGACCAGTTGAAAACAGTCTGCTAGCTAGTCCTGGTGGAAATGCATGCACCCAGAACTGGGATGGCAGTGCACACCAGCAGATAAGTCAGTGACTGGGCCCCAAAAGGAAACCCATATATATCACATGAGAGAAATACTATATAGCACTATGGGGGTGCCTAGACATGCTGTGGTCACTGCACAGTCAGGGTGAGAGTGATCCCCCAGCAGGACAGACAGAGGTCACCCTGTCTGTGTAGGTGGTGGCCGGCCACTACAATGTTCCCGGCAGCGCCCTATGCCCTGTGCAGATGCATCCTGGCCAGCCCACCCTGTCTGAGCTATACCCATGGTACCTTGCTGCTCATTATGCACATTGGCAGGCCAAAGCTGGCAACAGTGCTGGCAGTGTGGGCTGTGGAAGGTGTTTGCAACCAACACACACTGTATAGACAGACACAAACTCCCACACATATGCCAGCATTGTGCTACTATAGAGGGGTTTATCAGCCTTGCCCACCACGCCAGTCCTGGGCACAGTACAGGCATGGATATGGTACGCAATACTGTTGGGGGTCACTCCCCAGGGTGATGCTCAAAGAGCAAACTGTGCTTAACGTAGGAATGTCTCAAAGAGCAAACTGTGCTTAACGTAGGAATGTCTATCTGCCAGTACTCATAGCAAACATTTGAGAGCTGTGTACCGTATACCCAGGTGTAGGGTGGCATTGCTAAGGTATGCAGGTGCTAATATTGGGAGATGCACGCAGGGCCCACTGTCCTGCCTCTCCAGGAGGCATTGGCCAATGGGGCCTGTGGGTGTGGGTGTTTCTGCCCCTGTTGGCTGCTGCTTTACGGCAGAGGTTCCCAACTCCAGTCCTGGTGTGCCTAACACTGTTCGGGTTTTCCAGCTGTCCCTCATGAATATGCATGAGCTACATCTACATGCCATGGGGGTGGTGCATAGATATGCAGCACAGGCATTTGTATTAGAGGCAGCATGGCACCTGAATGGTGTGTAGTCCTCCAGGACTGCATTTCGGAGACTCTGCTCTAGGTAATGCCCCTGTTCATGGTGTCTGTGCTCGGTGTGGTAAAAGATAGGCATATTACCAATGCGTATGTCCTCAGCAATAAAGGTTTGTCCTTACTATCACGGTTTAGTTGTGGGAAAAATATGTGGACAGGATTGGCGGTGGCCCCAGCTGGGCTTTGAACCTGTGACCTTCTGTTCTTGCACACACTGTGTGTGCACTGCACCACCATGTTGCCACAGATAGGCTGCATTCCCTGGGGAGTCCATGACTGTACATCTGACAGGGCCTGTCTGTTGCAGTGGACGTGCGAGCCTGCACATGGCTAGGCCACTGTCTGCTTTGGCTAGCAGCCACTGCCCCCTCCACCACCTGTACCCCTCCACCAACATGCTGACATGTCCTTATCTTGGAAAAAGCATCTGACCTGATTGAAGTGTGGCACTCCAGGACTGCATTTGGGGGACTTGGCTGGGGGTAATGCCTATTGTTATGGTGTGTGTGCGGTGTAGGGTAAAAGATAGCTGTTTCAGCCATGCTTATCTGCAATAAAGGGGTGTCTTTTGTCACTCACCCAGCTTCCCTCTCTAGGGTAATATAGGTAGTTGCCTAGAAGGGTTGGCAGGTGGGACCACAGTATTTATATGGACCTTGAAACGCTGTAACCTGGTATCGGTGTAGTTGTGAGGCCAAGTGAATCACAGCCAAGGTTAAAGGGGTTAACAATAAGTTTATTGTCGCACAGGAATTTTCATACACCTACTTCCCCAAACACAGAAATAAGATGTTGGTGCTTGTTGTGCCAAATAAAGAAAGAACGATAACAAAGTCCTCCTGATGCTTCTCAGGCAGTTACTTCAAACAAACATATCTTCTCAAACTTCCTTCCAGGTTTAAATACAAGTGCTTTTCCTCAGTCTAAGCACTGCTTCTGGTACTACGGTAGGTCCAAACATAGGAAACTTTACAGCATTGCGTTTAGTTTCTCAGCTACTTATTACTAGAATTACTTTTACAGCTTTCACTCTTTCTGGCAAAAACCACAGTCCATATCAGAATAACTATCCTCTGATAAAGGTGCTTCAGTTTGCATCGGCTCCACTTCAGCATCTGATATGTCCTTATATTTAGGTTTAGATAAGTCCACAGACTTCCACTGCTCTATAAGTGCATTAAGCTGCTTCCACTTAGTTTCATTCAACCTTCTGGGTACATGCAAGGATCTAGCATTACCAGCACTCTTAAACACCGTATTAAAAGGGCTCACCTTTCTCCTGGCATGACTAAGATTCTCTCTTTGGTTAGGAGGTAAACATTTGTCTTGGTACTGCCTCCCTGGCTCCTGTGTAGCAAGTTGCTCCGCAAGGTCTGACCCCCACGTTCTGTTCCGTAGCCTGCAATTAGCTGTCTGTTTAGAATCAGCTGGGCTGTACTCAGAACTGGAGCTTCTGACACGTTGTCTGCCTTGGGAATATCTTTGCAGTTTAACAAATGGCAATTTCCTTCTGCCCAACCTCCCACATGTGACTGTAGCTTCCAAGGAAGATTCTAGAGAGGTACTTCTATCTCTTCTGGGCAAGGTTTTAAAACTCTTCTCCCCAGGTTTAAAGTGACCTCTAATCTGTTTCTCCTCTTTGCTTGACTTGGGGTAGTTCCTACCTGGAAGCTTTTCCAGACGCCTCTCCAGAGTTCTCTCTGACTCTCTGCAATCTGGCTGGCACCTCTCCAAGCCCCTTAGGCTATCCTGGTAATGGCTGCCTCTTTTCCTGCTTCCTCCGGTCCTCAGCTTTCTGGCTTGATCCCACTCAATATCTGAGTCTCCTCCAGAAACTGAACCTTGAACTCCCCTCGTCCTTCCAGTCTCAGTCTCACTTTCAGTTTCCTTCTCAGCAGCTGCTCCCCTACCAACTGCTCCTTCCTGATTAAGAGGATGGGGCTGCCCTATCAGCTTTGACTCCGCCCCTCTCTATCCCACGTCAGCTCCCTGGGTTAGCCTGGAGCTGGGGCGTGGCTCTCTTTGTGTTCTCTTGTGCAGAGAATCTTTCTGGGCTACAACTTTAACCCTTTCTTGACCTGCTTTACTGACAGCTTCAGCTGAAAAAAGCTGCTTTAAAGCTTTATTTCTAGGTTTTAAACCCTCTGCCTTGTCACACTTTACTATCACTGTTTCCTGGCGGGTAAAAATATGGGGACTGTGTTGGCAGGAGCCCCAGGTGGGATTTGAACCTGTGACCCTGCAGGCACTGGCTGTGTCCGCTGCACCACACTGTGGCCACAGAGACAGTGCAGTCCCTGGAGATAGGAAACCTGCCAGGACTAGTCTGGAACTCTGCTCTGCACTATTTTAATGTGGGAACATTTACATTGTATGGAGAGCAAGGGGCAAAACACCTCATAAATGACCACAGGAAAATGTTTACACATTATAATTAAGCTGGGGAACAGTGCTATCAATGGGCAACATTAAAAGACACTCCCAGGACACCTCCACAAAATGGAAAGGACTTTTCAAAGGGTCTACGGAGCGTACACCCTTCCAAAAATCATTTCTTTCTTTTGGAGCTGTCCTGGGAGAGTTTGTTATTGTTGGCCATTGCTAGCACTGTTCCCCTGCTTAATTATACTTTTTAGGAAATTTGTTGAGGTCATTTTCATGTTTTATTTGCACTTTTGTTCTGTGCACATGTATCACACTGCTCACGTTTTGTAGGTTTCCCCGGTTTTGCTGTACATTGCTGACGTAAATGGTTTCTCTTCCCTTTAAATGCACTCTACCGCGAGTGTTTCACTCGCGGTAGTTTTTACATGGAAATTCGGCCCCGGTACTGTGCAGAACAGAGCTTTCTGGTTAAATTTCATACCCAGCAGAGAGCTTGTAGTTTAAATTTAATAGTCATTCAGGGCCTAGCATCAGCAAAGTACTTTTATTTTAAATTTAAAACAAAGAAGAGAGCTTTCTGGTTAAATCTAGAACCCAGAAGAGAGCTTGTAGTTTAAATTTAATAGTCACTCAGGGCCTAGCTTCAGGAAAGTACTTTTAGTTTAAATTTAAAACACAGAAGAGAGCTTTCTGGTTAAATTTAGAACCCAGCAGAGAGCTTGTAGTTTAAATTTCATAATAAGTTAGAGCCTAGCAGCAGCAAAGAGCTATAATTTAAATCAAATAAGAATATAGCTTACCTCAGCAGCACAGGACAGGGTACTGTGTAGCAGCCCTCTTTTAATAATATCGATACATCGGGAAGATGTATTACAACTACAGTCAAACCTCGGTTTTCGTATGCCCTGGTTTTCGTACGATTTGGTTTTCGTTGACTTTTTTCATCAAGATTTTGTTCCGGTTTTCGTACGTTGTCTCGGTTTTCGTACAGTTGAAAATGGAGCACCATCTTGTGGCCAGAAGTGGGATTTTCTTTATTTTGATTTTCTTGCTGATTGACTGTCTTCCATATTTATTGGCGCTTCTCTTTTACAAGGCAGGCTGGAGCCCCGATTGTGCAGACGGCCAAGATGGCTGTTCCCGCCTCCGCTTCTGGTGGTGATTGCTCGATCCCTGGAGGGGAGAGCAGCTGGAGCTGTCTGGAGTGTGTCCCTCTCCCAGCGCCCGATGGCGCTTCTGTTTTACAAGGCAGGCTGGAGCCCCGATTGTGCAGACGGCCAAGATGGCTGTTCCCGCCTCCGCTTCTGGGGGTGATTGCTCGATCCCTGGAGGGGAGAGCAGCTGGAGCTGTCTGGAGTGTGTCCCTCTCCCAGCGCCCGATGGCGCTTCTGTTTTACAAGGCAGGCTGGAGCCCCAATTGGGCAGCCGGCCAAGATGGCTGTTCCCACCTCCGCTGCTGGTGGTGATTGCTCGATCCCCGGAGGGGAGGGCAGCTGGAGCTGGCTGGAGTGCGTCCCATATGCCAACAAAAGTCTTCAATAAAGGTAAAAGTGATGTTACATGCTCATTTATCCATTTCATTAGTCATTTATATGTATTTCTCATTGTTTTCTGTATGTAAAAATATAGTTATTCTCTATAAAATGTATTTTTTGTCAATATTTTTGGGTGTCTGGAACGGATTAATTGAATTTACATTAATTCTTATGGGAAATCTTGCTTCGGTTTTAGTCCGTTTCGGTTTTAGTCAGACTTTTTTGAACGGATTAATCATGAAAACCGAGGTTTGACTGTATTAGATAAACTGAAAAGTAGCATATCATGGAGTGGAGGAGTGGCCTAGTGGTTGGGGCAAGGTACTTCAGGCCGGAAGGTCAGGGGTTCAAATCCTACTAGAGGACAGCAACCTTGGGCTGGAAGGACTGGGGTTTCTAGTCCCACAGGTGCTCCTTGTGGTCTTGGGCAAGCCACTTAACCCTCCATAGCCCATGTTCCCTGTAAAATAGTTATCTCCAAGTTATAAAGCCCTGTTCAATGTAATTTCAGTTTGTTCAATGTAAACTGTACTGATGCAGAATAGCGTGGTATATAAGAGTAAATAAATAAATAAAATAAATCACCTGGGCCGGATGGTATACATCCAAGGGTGTTGAAAGAACTGAAATATGAGATTGCAGACCTGCTATTAGTAATCTGTGAACTATCATTAAAATCATCTCTAATACCTGAAGATTGGAGGATAGCCAATGTAACACCAATTTTTAAAAAGGGTTCCAGGGGTGATCCGGGAAACTACAGACCGGTGAGCCTGACGTCAGTATCGGGAAAAATGGTAGAAACCATCATAAAGAATAAAATTACTCAGCATGGCCTAATGGGAGACAGCCAACATGACTTTAGACAAGGAAGATCTTGTCTTACTAATCTGTTATGTTTTTTTGAAAGTGTGAATAAACAGGTGGACAAAGGTGAGTCGGTTGATATAGTATATCTGGACTTTCAGAAAGCCTTTGACAAGGTCCCTCATCAGAGACTTTTGGCAAAACTAAAGAGTCATGGGATAGGAGGCAGTGTACTACTGTGGATCAAGAACTGGTTAAAAAATAGAAAGCAGAGGGTTGGGCTAAATGGCCAATTTTCCCAATGGAGAAAGGTGAATAGTGGTGTACCCCAGGGATCTGTGCTGGGTCTGTTGCTTTTTGACATATTTATAAATGACCTGGAAAGTGGAATAACGAGTGAGGTTATCAAATTTGCAGATGACACAAAACTATTTAAAGTTGTTAAAACTCAAGAGGATTGTGGAAAATTGCAAGAGGATCTTGATAAATTAGAAGACTGGGCATCAAAATGGCAGATGAAATTTAATGTGGACAAGTGGAAAGTTATGCACCTAGGGAAGAACAACCCAAACTATAGTTACACAATGCAAGGTTCCACATTAGGAACCACCACCCAGGAAAAAGATTTAGGCGTCATTGTGGATAACATGTTAAAACCCTTGGCCCAGTGTGCAGAGGCAGCCAAGAGGGCAAATAGAATGCTAGGTATCATAAGGAAAGGAATGGAAAATAAAAGAAAAGATATTATAATGCCTCTATATCGTTCCATGGTGAGACCGCACCTTGAATATTGTGTGCAATTCTGGTCGCCGTATCTTAAAAAGGATATAGAGTTATTAGAAAAGGTTCAGAGAAGAGCCACCAAAATGGTAAAGGGGATGGAAGGATACTCCTATGAAGAAAGGCTAAAAAGGTTAGGGCTCTTTAACCTGGAAAAGAGACGGCTGAGGGGAGATATGATAGAAGTCTATAAATTAATGAACGGAGTGGAACGGGTAAATGTAGATCGATTGTTTACGTTATCAGAATATAGAAAGACTAGGGGACATGCAATGAAGCTACAGGGTAAGCTATTTAAGACTAATAAAAGAAAATATTTTTTCATTCAACGTGTAATCAAACTCTGGAATTTGTTACCGGAGGATGTAGTAAAGGCTGTTAGTGTAGCTGGGTTTAAAAAAGGTTTGGACAAATTCCTGGAGGAAAGGTCCATAAACCATTATTAAGAAGGAACCCAGGATATCAATGCTTGACCCAGAACAAGCATTGCGGAACCTGTGTCTTTTGGTGAAACGGCTAGGTACGTATGACCTAGATTGGTCACTGTTGGAAACAGGATACTGGGCTTGATGGACCTTGGTCTGACCCAGTATGGCATATCTTATGTTCTTATGTTCTTACAGTTGTGGTCAACATTATTGGTGCCCTTGCAGTTCAACCCCTTAATGTCCAATATCTCCTAAAAAAAAGAGGCCAATGAAATGGCTTTGGATTATATATGCACATGTATTTGATACATAAAAGAATCAAATAAAACAAGACCAATTAAAAAAGGAAATAGTATAAAAATTGGGACATTTATTTATTTAGACAGTTTTGTATACCACCTTATCCTTCAATCAAAGTGGTCACAACACAATTGGGGGATACATTTAACACAAGGGGATATGAGACACATACACTAATACTTACAGGGAACAAGACCACAAGGAGCACCTGTGGGACTAGAAACCCCAGTCCTTCTGGCCCAAAGTTGCTGTCCTCTAGTGGGATTTGAACCCCCGACCTTCCAGCCTGAGGACATTGCCAGGACATGATTATTCAAAAATTATCTCCCAAACTTTTTTTGTTGGATTGTTTGCCATGAAAGGGAAACCCTCTCTCGCAGCAAACCCTCCTGTTTTCTCTATTTTAAAAGACACCCTTTGCCCAGAACTTTAGAAATAAACCGAGAGACAATGCATTCAGCGAAGCCCCAGACACACTTATCTTTTGTAGTAGATGTCAGTTGAAGAAAATTGATACTTTTAGTAACATCACTATGGCTGTTTCCTTTCTCATGATCTTACAGCATTCAGAAATGAAGACACAAGGAGTAGTCCATCCTTTCTTACATATGGCTGCAATTTGATCAAACAGATCTTTCATATCCTTGCGTCAGTGTTGTAAGTACAAACACCCAAACGTGACACAGTGCCATGTTTCAAGCCTCTGCTAGTACTCGGCTCTTTCTCAAGTGGATTCACTATTCCATACATTTTTGGTAATGGTCATGGAATCCGCTTGAGGAAGAGCTGAGAACTAGCAGAGGCTTGAAACACAGCGCTGTGTCGCGTTTGGACTTACAGCGTTGACGCAAGGATGTGAAAGATCTGTTTGATTCAGCAGCCTTAGTGCACATCGAAACTAAGAGGACTCTTCTTGGTAGCCTGGATGGACAGAAGGGCTGGTGGGAAGCAGTTGAACTTAAGTTCCAAAGAGATGATGCAGAACGGCTTGGACGAAGTTGCTGCTGTATCAGGAATCCCCATCCAGACAGTAGTGAGCTGTGACTGTGTGGACAGAAGACCACGTTGCAGCCCTGCAGATCTCCTCCATGGAGACCGAGTGCAAGTTGGCCACCGATGCAGCCATGGCTCAGAAACTGTGAGCCGTGACATGGCCATCAAGTCTCAAGCCTGCCCGGGCATAAGCAAAAGAAATGCAGTCTCCCAGCCAAATGGACAGAGTGCATTTGGAGATGACCACACCCAGCTTACTGGGGTCAAAAGAAACAAATAGCTGAGTGGAATGCTGGTGCACTTTTGTCCACTTAAGGTAGAAGGCCAGGATGTGCTTGCAGTCTAGCATGTGCAGTGCAGCCTCCCCACGACTGGCGTGAGGTCTGGGAAAGAAAATTGGTAGAATGGCAATTTGATTGAGGTGAAAAGCAGAGGCTACCTTAGGCAAGAAATGTGGGTGTGTTCGCAAAAATACCCTATTATGATGAAACCTGGTATATGGCTGGTAAGCCACCAAGGCTTGGAGCTCACTGACATGGTGAGCTGAAGTGACTGCCACAAGGAACAATACCTTCCAGGTCAGGAATTTCAGAGGGCAGGAAGTGAGTGGTTCAAAAGGAGCCGACAAGAGCTGCGAAAAAAACACATTAAGGTCCCAAGCTACCGGCAGGGGCTCGACTGGAGACTTAGAAAGCAGTAGGCCCCACATGAAGCGAGCCACCAGGAGCTGAGCTGAGATGGGCTTCCCCTCCGAGCTGTGATTATAGGCCCCAATTGTGCTCAGATGGATTCTGACCAAACTAGACTTCAGACCAGAGTTCAAGAGGTGCAGGAGGTACTCCAGCAACCTGTCCACAATGCAGGAGAAGGGATCCAGAACCCTGCCAGTGCACCTGGTGGTGAACCTCTGCCACTTAAACACATAGGATCTGTGCAGAGAATCCTTGTGTGAGGCCAGGAGAATATCCGTCACATCTTCAGGTAGATTAAGTTCCGAGAGAACTACCCACTCGGCATCCAAGCCGTGAGGGCCAGGGACTGGCTGTTGGCATGCAATAAGGTCCTGTCCTCCTGACAGAGAGGCTCCGGCCAATATGGTGTGATAAGAATCATGGTTGGCCTGAAGCTTCAGCAAGGTCTAGAGCATGAGCAGGATCAGAGGGTATGCACAGAGCAGACCCAACTCCCAGTGGAGGAGGAAGGCATCTGGAGCCAGCCAGCCATTTGTAGCCATCCTGGAGCAGAACTGCCCCACCTAGGCATTGCGCGGAGAGGCAAAGTGGTCTATAGTGGGAGTACCCCACTTCCAGAAGATCCGCTCCACTACTTCCCTGTTGAGGTTCCACTCGTGTGGTTGGGGGATCCAGCTCAGGCGATCTGCCAGGACATTGAGCTCCCTGGGCAGATAAGTCTCCCACAGCTCCATCCTGTGGGCAGCCGTGAACTTCCACAAGCGAACCACTTCCCAGCACGGGAGGTATGATCCTGTGCCTCCATGCTTGTTGATGTAGAACATCACCATCTGATTGTCTGTCTGAATCAGGACAACCAGTTTGGCCAGGCATGCCTGGAAGGCCTGGAGGGCATAGGCAATGGTGCAAAATTCGAGTAAGTTGATCTGGTGAAGGCTCTCCTGCTCAGACCACAGGCCTTACATGTGCAAGCCATCCAGATGAGCCCCCTCAGCCCAGCTTGGTCGCAACCATGATCATGTCTTCTGGGGCATCAACGCCTGAAAGGGAAGATCCCTGGGCAGGTTCTGTGGCTCCAGCCACCAATGAAGGGACTGCACCAGAGGCGCAGTGACCGCCACCCTGTCCTGTAGGTGGTCTTTCTGAAGAGGTTCACCCCTCAGCAAGGCACATCCGCCAGCTTGTCCTGGACCCACTGTTCTAGGTCCAATGACTGCAGCCAAGCAAGACGCATCCTTCTATGTCCACAGCCGCGACCCAGTTGGTGGACTAAAAGGCATTGTAGGTGACTCGGACCATGTACTTTGAGCAGTCCTTACCATGACCCATGAGGGCACGAAAGGAATCAAGGCGTTCCAAGGGAATGAGGGAGCCAAACTCCACCAGATCCATCATGATGTCCTTAAGAAATATGCTCATGCAAAGTTGGTAGGAGAGGATCTGGGCTACCAGCATGGAGCCCTGGAAACATCTCCTATCAAAGGAATCGAGGGTCCAGACTTCCCTGCCCAGAGGCACTGAAGAATGGGTCTTAGTATTCTTAATCCACTTCATAGCCGATTCCACCATGATGGAATTGTGGAGCAGCTGCAGTTTCTCAAAGCCAGGGGCCTTCTGGACCCAGTGCATAGAGTCTAGGTGCTGACTGATGGCTGTCACTATGAGAGGAGTCTCCCACATCTGCAGCAGCAGCCTCTTCAGAACACAGTGCATGGGCACAATGTCTGCTTCCTTGGGAGACAAGGAGTATTGGAGGATCTCCATTCTTGGCTTGTCCTCTGACTCGAAGGAGAAAGGTATGGCCTTGGCCATGTCCCTTATGAAGTCCTGGATGGACATGTCCTCCGGGGGAAACTTCCAACACTCATACAAAGGAGAGGGGTCCGATAGCTGGTCCTGAGACCTGGGCTCGGACACCACTGATTCCTCCTCAGTCTCCCATCCCTCGGAGTCTGACTCCAAGAGGAAATCAAAGTAGCACCAAACTTCTTCTTGATTGCCGCCTCTGGTCAGTCAGGGAAGCCAGGTGTCGGTGGGACTGATGGTGCACTGGTACACCGGGGCATCGGAGCCCGAGACACTGGAGAGTGAAATGGTCATTGGAACCAGTGTCAATTCCGACTGCCAACCTGATGCGCCTGCCTTGGTAGAGAGAGTATGGGTCTCCAGGATAGGCTGGATGGAGTGCGATGATGATGCTGATGACATCGGGGGGCCAGCTGGCCACATGGCCATCACCAACACTGAGGGCACGAAGACACGGAAGCCAGGATAACAACCTCAGCTGTTGACTCTGACAGGATCTCTATGATGGTGGGTTCATCGGAAAATAGTCTGCAGCCCTCTGGGACTCTGAGGGTCAACTCCTCCTGCCAGGGCAGCTTAGCAGGCCACTCCCAGTCATTGTTTTCGATGTCATGCCAAGAGGGGCTCCGGTGCCAATGCACATGGCTGTTGCTCCGGTGCTGGGTGTCCCCTTCGACATCGACAGAGTCGATGATGGATCCTTACTGAACACTGACCAGAGGTCAAGGAAGAGTTTCTGTTCAGTGGAACCATGGCTTCAAGTGCACTCACTCACCATGTGATGACACCTCTGTGGAGCCCCGCGAGGCCATCGATGTTGGGGCCGAGGATGCCAAGTCCGACAGCCCAAAGAGGGACTACCTCTGTTTCTCCCAGCCCTCAAGGCCCTTCCTCATCATCTGCAGGCACAGATTGCATGAGGCGGGCTAATGGTTGGGTCCAAGGCACTGCAGGCGCCAATTGTATCTGTCGGTCACCGAAATGGTGCGTGCACACAGTGCACTTTTTAAAGCCACTGGCTAGCTTGGACATGTTTGGGAACACAACCATGGCAAAGTGAATCGACTCAATTTTGCCAGCCGTGGAGAAAAAGAACTCACAAAAAGAAAAAACAAAAAAGAAATGAGCCAACGCAACTGATGGCAGATGGTAACTAGGCAAAAAGGAGAAAAAACAACCTAGGATGGGTCAGAAAAAAATCAACCTTTTTCCGCCGATGACTGGAACAGATCATAGGGGTGCCATGGAAAAAGAAGACTGAAAATAAGATGGTGCCGCAGCAGGCAGGAAGGAGGGGCATGCATGTGCTGTGGAGCCTACTAAAAGATTCCAATGGAAGCTGGAGAGCATTCTCATGCGGGGCTCCGTTGGGGACGTCATTCATACATGAAGACTTACTTCCTGCTTGTCCACGGAGAAAATCAGTTTAAAACTGGCAAAGTCTCTTAAGAACCTTCATTCCTGTGAAGCTTTAAACCAAATTGTCAGCTTTAAACAGCTTTGACAACTATCTGGCTCTTTGACCAACCAAAACTTCCTTAAATTAGTTTTCAGCTTTCAGCAATTAAGTATTAGACAGCTCAGCAAATTTCAGAACAATATTTAACCCCAACGTTCCTTAATATTCCAACATTGAAGTAGATCACTAATTTAACAAAGGCAAACAGGCCTCAGAGAAATCTTACCCTTCACTTGGCGAATCGAATCACCATAGGGTTAGATGGAAAATTCAACATCACGGGCCAAAAGCCTTTCATTTTTTATTATATCAATTTAATTACACCAATTATCTATAATCGAATTAAACCTAATTAAAAATCACCTAAAAGTACTTTTTCGGGATTTCAAAGAAGTTCATTGTCTTAATCACACAACTGAAAAGTGTGTACGGAATGCCCAATACGGGTGCTAGCAGGCCTCACACGAGGCTCCGTGACCTACAAAAAATAAGGAGAACCTTTCAAAGTAAGTTATGATAACATTAAAAATGTAAACAGCATACTCAACTTAAGGTTCTGCTGAAATCTCCCGCACACGCTTGTCATCAAGACCGCACAAACTTTTTCAATTCTTTAATATAGAATCCAATAGCCTCAATAGCAGGAAATGACATCATCTTTTGACAGCATATTAGAGTATAAAGGCTGGTCTTTAAATTGTGGTGTCAGGAATGGCCGTTTTCAGGTTGGAGGCATTTATTGTCCGTTAGAATGTACCTTTGAGCTGTGGAGTTGTAGTTATCGTGCTTGAGTCCACTGTCCCTGAAGAAGCCTATTAGGCGAAACAAAAGCTTTTGTTGGACTTTTAAGAACTTTCTCGGCATTGACTCTGCTTCTCCAAATTGAGGCTATTGGATTCTATATTAAAGAATTGAAAAAGTTTGTGCGGTCTTGATGACAAGCGTGTGCGGGAGATTTCAGCAGAACCTTAAGTTGAGTATGCTGTTTACATTTTTAATGTTATCATAACTTACTTTGAAAGGTTCTCCTTATTTTTTGTAGGTCACGGAGCCTCGTGTGAGGCCTGCTAGCACCCGTATTGGGCATTCCGTACACACTTTTCAGTTGTGTGATTAAGACAATGAACTTCTTTGAAATCCCGAAAAAGTACTTTTAGGTGATTTTTAATTAGGTTTAATTCGATTATAGATAATTGGTGTAATTAAATTGATATAATAAAAAGTGAAAGGCTTTTGGCCCGTGATGTTGAATTTTCCATCTAACCCTATGGTGATTCGATTCGCCAAGTGAAGGGTAAGATTTCTCTGAGGCCTGTTTGCCTTTGTTAAATTAGTGATCTACTTCAATGTTGGAATATTAAGGAACGTTGGGGTTAAGGAAGGTTGGTGTCTGTTTTAATATTATATTTCCCTTCCTTGCAGTTGTTTTCTGGTTAGAACAATATTTAAACCATTTGTTCAAAGGAGACCCAAGGAAATCTCACTAGGCAATCCTTTCCAAAAATATCACCTTTACCTCTTCTCCACAAAACTTCAGAGACATCCAATTTATTTTACTTATCCAAGGAGTCTCTCTTTTATTTCCCCAAAATCTCTAAAAGTAAACCTTTCCTCTCTATCACAGCCAGCACACCCACCTCACTCTTCATAGAAAAATCCCAATTGACTTTCAACTCAAACACACACCAGTGTTACAAACAAGGCAGAAAAGTATTCTTCCACTCACTTCCCATGGAAATAGTTACAAGCACCCTTCAAAACTCACTGTTTCCTACAAATGAAAGAAAATCCCCCCATAACAGCTCTAATTACTCTTTTAAAGGATTTTTAGTACCTCAACTTAAAACCTAATAAATTAGAAAGACAAGTTATAAAACTATCACAGAAACTCTGTCTTTCTGCCTGAGAGAGCCCTGCTCTGCCCGATAAGCTGCAGCCTTGTGCCCTTTCATTTAACTATTTAATTACTTTAAAGGAAGCCAGCAGCCCCAGTACTTATTTAATTTTGTACTGTAGCCATGCTTTCTAAAACCTGCTTAGAATTACAGCCCTACTCTTTTCTTTATTTTCATTTTAAAATGGCTGCCATACTTTCTGTCTCATTTAAAACTGTAGAGCCTTTTAACCCTTACTGTCCTGAACTGCAGCAAGTCCAAACTTTATTTTATTTACATGGAGCCATGTCAGCGCTGCTTTTCTTTTATTTTTGACACTGTTCCAGCTTTCACTTGCCAAATGTCAGCACCACCAACAAACCAAAGGTACCCGAAACCCCAGGAAAAAAACCCCTTTATTTTTATTGTTATAACCCCTGATTACAGTAACATTCAAAAAAATGTATATGGTTCGTATTTGCTATAGCGTTGCTGAGCAGAATATCCCTAAACCTGTTCATTTTTATCATCATCAAAAGGGAAATGAAATAGTGGTTTCATGACAGAAAAATACCAGCTTCACTTGCCTCTGGATAGTGTAGGAGGTAAGCAATAGTCCACTTCAGTGCTGTGGTGCTTGTTTCAACCCCTGCTCCAAATATATCTCCAACAGTCATGAGGAGATAATCATCAGTCAATCCCATCTCTTCAAACAGCTGGTTGTTTTCCATATTAAACTTTGCATTTAAAAGCGCAGCCAACAGATCATTCACTGTATCACTACTAAACGCCTCCTAGGTTGGAAAAGAAATCATCTGAGGTTAGTGAGAAATACTTTGCTTCCTGCCAGGTTCTTTGCTTAGCTGTTTCATATATTCATGTATAGGTACCTTGATCTGATAACTTCATATCCTGCTTAAAACAAATCACCACTAATTTGCAAATAATCAATACATGAATATTACCACAATGCAAAAAACAACTTTATCAACTCTACCCAAATTTACATATATATTTATACCATAAAATCACAAGGATGTATTAACTGCCAAAATGTTAATGTGTATTACACATTTTTTATTCACTAATAATAATTCATATAAAAATATTACAATGAATATATAATTCTCAAAACTCATGAACTTATAATCTCGTGTATGGTTTACAATATGTATATAATTTACACATTCTCAATTTTCTTTTATAATCAATATCCTAAATGTATCAATGTATTGTAATACATACAAAATACCTACAAAAATATTATTAACTATGGGCCATAGTGTTTCATGCAACCGTTTGCTCAAAGAAATCTTGAACGTTGAACTCTCCACTTTCCAAATTTTCATGTGTTGATACAGCTCGAAAAACCGGTTCTATCAATCCCCAAGCACCATGAAACATTCATTCTTCATCCTACTCATGTAAGAACCGTGTATCAGGGAAGCGAAAAACAATGCAGATGAAGGAACCAAACGGTGGGTTTCAATTCTCTGCAAATACCAACTTGCCACAATGAAACATTAAATGTTTGTTTTCAAATCCTTTCATTCTCCGTTGCTTATTCAATCATGGGCCAGTTTCGCCATCGATCGGCTTCTTCAGGGAAACGTCTCACCCCTCTTACTCACACTCTAATCATCTCTTGCTTCTCAGAAATGCAATCCCATCAGAATGAAAATCCCTATATCCAGAGGTAGAGTTGCGATGTACGTGTATATTCTGTAAAATAAACGCGTACATCGTAACATCACCTCTGCTTCACCCAAACTACATCCTCCTGCCATCTTGTTGACATGTACTCATACATCTGGATTCACCTGTGCAATTTTATAAGAGCCCTTTTCCATATGTAAGACATGCCGTACATGTAATCCAAGGCCTAAAGAAATCTGGCCACATTACGCTTGTTTAGATTGGTCTTCATTGATTGCCTGTTACATTTTGTTTGCATTTTAAATATCTGTGCTATGTACTTAAATTGCTTTTTATTTGTCAACGGCATTAGAATTTCATTCATTGCTGTCTCTACCCATGCATTGAGATCAGCATCAAAACATCTTTTGATGATTCCTTCCGCCTGGGCTGTCCATAATGAGTTTTCTCAGTTATTGGCCCAATGCTGTGGAATGTCTTTACCTCTGCTCACTGTGATTGCTTGGATTTCCAAAAGGATGCCAAAATCCATCTTTTTCAATTAGCTTTTCCCTGAACTATTGCTGTATTACTGATCTTGGAATGCCTATTTCTGAATGTTTATTTTGTTAGGAAGCTTCTATAGTGTGTATGTTATGTTTGTAAACCACTTAGCAACTTCTGATAGGCAGGTGAAACTGCTGCTAACATAAAATAAAATAAAAATAAATGCTTTACACATCCAGTAATACTTCCTATTCATTAATAACTTGCATTAATGACATCAGCATGCACCAACACAGTAGAACACTTTAGTAATCTAGCCCTTTGTTATTTTTCATTGTACTTTTCCCAGTACTGACAATCTTTCTTCATAAGACACCTTTTTTGTATTGCTTGTTTTATAGACTTAAGGCTATAAATGTATAAGACCTTTAGTGTTCCAAATATTATATAATCTCCTCAGGGCAACCTATTAGCACTGTACACAATGGGGATCGTTTTATAAAGCTTTTTCCATGTATACAGCAAGTTTTATACACAAATCAGGTTCTTATAAAATTGTGCTTGGATATTCAAGATTGGGATTTGAGCATATGTGTTCCTGGAGGCATAGTTTGTGCAGAGCTAGAGCTGAGTTGTGATGTAAGCAAGGTGTCAGAGTTAAAAAGGGTGCTTATTTTATGAAGGTGATATAGGCACCGATGTGCTTTTATAAAAGAGGCACCCAGAGATAGCCTCAGTATCTAACTGAGGGGCATATTTACTAAAGGTTAAAGAATGGTGATAGTCATTACCGCGGATTAAGTGCTGCCCTGGCCATAGGAATAAAATGGACTGCAGCAGTACTTAGGGACATATTTACTAAAGTGGGCACTGGTAGCGCACTTTTAAAGTGCAAAATTAGCATAGAGAGCCACGCTAAACTTTGGGGGCATGTGTGTCCATCCCCCTGTTGGTCATGTGTTAAAAATGCACAGCATCCTACTAAATAGCCAGGGCCGGCCCATCCACTGTGAACCTAGGCGGTCACCTAAGGCAGCAGACCATTTTGGGTGGCACGGCATGTATGGCCTACTGCCCCCTCATGCTGAGCCGAGCCGAGCCATGCCACACCGCCATCCCCACTACCGCAGATTCCGGCAGCGGGGTTGGCTCAGCGGCAGGAGGCCATGTGCTTCAGCACACATGGCCTGATGCTGCCACCGAGCTGCCCCTCCCCCCCCACCACCAGAATCAGTGGCAACACTGCTCAGCACAGGGAAGCTGGGGGTGGCACACCAGGGCTTCTGCCTAGGGCGGCTGAAATCCTTGGGTCAGCCCTGTAACTGGCACATGGGTGCACTTAATGCAACTCACTGAGGTGGCATTAAGTGCGCCTGTGCTGATGGCAACAATTATGATCAGCACGCACCAATATCGTCTGCACTAACTTCAATGTGCTATCAATGCCCACATTTTGCCCCTAACCTGCCCAGTCCCCACCTATTCAGGTGCTAGCTAGTTAGCATGGGATTTTTAGCACAGGGCCCTATGCTGACTTTTAGTGTGGCACACTTAGCACATGGCAAACCCCAGGCTAACCCTTAGTGTACTTGAGTCCACATCCCCCTTAATACAGGGTAACATCTATTACCATGCGTTAACCTTTAGCAAGCTCTGAAGAAGGTATAAATTTGTTTCTGTACTGTATGTGTGAATCTGATACATGTATACATCACACCTCCACCCCAGCTCCACCCAAAGTACAGCCCTCAGAATGTTGACACTTGGTCTACATAAAAGTAAGTGCTTTCTGCATGCCTACTTTGAATGCATGTGTATTTATTTATTTATTTTTATTTAGTCCATGCTTGTATACCCATGTGCAATTTTATAAGAGCCCTTTTCTGCATGTAAAACATATTTTACAAGAAAGAAATGGTGACATTAGACCTTACCTGCTAATTTTCTTTCCTTGAATCCCTCCAGTCCAGTCCAGACGCATGGGTTGTACTCGCCTATCAGCAGATGGAGACTGAGAACCATTGGTTTGATGATAACATGGTATAAGGATCTCTGCGCAGCCCTGCTCTCACCAGTATGTCTGTAGCAAAGCAGACTTCACCACCAGAGATTATTAGATCCTCCTTCAATACATACACACCAAAGTATACTTACTGAAGAAGCTCTCCTGGCCCAAATTGTGTCAGGAACAGGAAGTACAGTAGTGAAGGTGATGGTTCTGTAACTCCACCCCATGGCCCCCAAACAATGCACCAGCACAGCTTTGCAACCTGGGGAGTACAAATTGATCAAGGCAGATAAATAACATCACCGCTCGGCTCCATAGCTTCAGCATGCTTTCCTTCCCTCCAGCTAGGAATGCACCACAAGAGCATAGGGTGGGTCCTGGACTGGATTGGAGGGACTCAAAGAAAGAAAATTAGTAGGTAAAGTCTAATGTCACTTTCCTCATCATCCTTTCAGTCCAGTCCAGACACATTGGATGTACCCAACAAAGGGGAGGGATAACGGAAGAATCCAGCCTGTAGCTCAGAAGTGCATAACTCACCATGCATGATCACTGCAATGTTCCCAAGACACAAAGAAAGTAGAGCAGAACTCTCTGCTACTACATCTGGTTCTGCCAACAAAGTAACATGACTTCCGGCGGGACTAACCCTTCCAGAAATGAATGGACCACCATGTCTTGGATGTCATTTCACCCTATATGACCTTGCAGACCCACACCAAGGGTCAAATCCCGCATGAACCTCCCTCCATCTTTCTAAAGACCACATGAAGGGCATCCAAGTTGAATAGCATTTGAAACTGCTGTTGTTAAGTGCCATTGATTTGGTGTCAGCTCGTGGTAACCCACTGGATAGTTGTCCTAAATTGTGTTTGGTCTTTGTTGACAGATTGGTACCCATAGCAAACAGAATGATTTAAAATAAGCAAATGTGTATGACCAGGCTGCATACTTTCCCCCTACCTGTTTAATTTATATGCAGAACAAATCATCAGAGAAGCAGGATTAGATAAAGACAATAGAGATGTGAAGCTGGTGGAAGACTCCAACAACCTTCGCTATGCTGATGATACTGATTTTTGAGACTGCAGATACCCTTAAATGGATGGATTAGAATGGATCTCAAGTAAATGGCAAAGCTATCAAGAACCTAAATAAGGAGAATTTGAGGAACCTGACCATTTCAAAAAACACGAACAAAAGATGTTTAAGACATCCTACACATGAAACCAGCTGGCTGCAGTATCGATCCAGTCGGAACACTTTGAAATGGTAGCTTGACATCTATCAAACGTAGTCCGACCTCAACAAGGAGCACAGCAAGTCCCAGGGCACCTAAGTTCATCACTTTTACAGACTTGCACCTCAGTTGGGAAACAGCAAGAGATGCTCTAGTTTAACAGGTTACCAGAGGTTTCAGACAAATAAACCCCTGCTAGTGTTTTCCTTTATTATTATTATTATTTTTTTTTTACATAGGCAGAGACAGATTTCAAATCAGTGACATTTGGGATAGAGGCCAGGCAACTTGATATCTGCCTCCAAACATGTCAGTTACGCTGAGTTCACATTCCTTCAAACGTTTTGTACAATTCCTCTGAAAATGTCAGGCCACTGAACTGAAACGAAGAATTAATCTCTTCGCCCCAATATCCAAGATCAAACTGCAAGCTAGAAGAGAAAGAAAACTTACGCTTGAAGAGAACCATTAAACTGCAAGGAAATTAATTGCTCCTTCTCTGGATTCAGATTCTAAAGACCCAATATCATTAAGGAGCAGGCAGCTTCTGGCTGGAAACCTTAAAAGAAAATATCACAACGCATACGACAACCTCTATTTGATAAAAGCACATGGACACATTACCTTTAAAAAATACAAAATATAAAGATGATAAAATCAAAAATAATTAGTAGGGGAACAATCATATATTATGCTGATTGCATCAGATACATATATCAGATCTCCAATAGCATATATTCTAATTATAGCTCCCAACCTTTATTCAATGTTAATATAAGAATATAAGAACTGCCATATTAGGGTGACCAAAGATTCTCATTAAACACTTTGGAATGAGAATACAAGTAACCCAAGGATCTCATCATATAACTGCTCCCCCTCTTCAAACAAGTAGTCACACCCACTTTCTCCAACTTATCCCCTTATAACCTTGTTAAGTTTCCCCTTCCTCCTTTAACAATGTTAATAATTAGCATTGTTACTAGATATATTTACCAATGTAAGCACGTCTACAGTTCCTTGTAACATATAAAAGTATTCACTGTTCCTTGTAAGCCTCTTTGACCTGGCGAAAAGCGGTATAGAAAAATAGTTAAATAAAACAAAACTTATTTATTTATTTTATTTATTTAGCTAAGCTTATATACTGCTTTTCACTGGGTCAAAGCAGTTTACAATGAACAGAACATCAGTTACATAGAACAAATACCACTTTAGATAAAAATTAACAGAGTTAACATAGTCATGTGGAACCAATAACACCTTATATAGTATGTATAACAGCCAGATATTTGCAATCATTGAACTATTTACAATATGAGAGCAATGTACAAATAGTATATTCTTGAATTATTTACAAGTGCAGAATCTGTCTTGATGATGTCATGTTGGGGGGGGGGTGTTAGGTGGAGGGTCCCAAGTGTTCAGAGAATAAGAGAGTTTTCAGGTGTCTGTGGAAGGAAGGGGAGGTTGGTGATATTCCTTAATGTGTCTGGCTCAGAGTTCCAAAGGGATGATGCATAAAGTTCAAATGCTCTGTGGCAAATTTGTTGGTTGAATTTTGTTTTAGAGTGTGGTTAAATGAGTTTGTTGGTTGCAGCAGCTCTTCATGGTCTGTTTGTAGTGAGTTTCTGAAGGAGGGATTGGAGGTGGGTGGTCGGGTGGGGGTGTAGTGCTTTGTGTGTCATGAGCAATGATTTATATTTGATTCTTTTGTGAAGGGGCAGCCAGTGGAGCTGTTTTAGAATGGGGGTAATGTGATGGTGTTTAGCAATTCCCTGAATTGTAAGTGCTGCAGTGTGTAGAGCAGTTTAAAGGGGGAGGAGCGTGGCTTAGGGCAGGCCCTGGTAGATGCTGTTGCAATAATCTGCATGAGGGAGAGGGAGAGCTTGAAGTGCTGATCGGAAGTCTGCTGGTTTGAGGAGGGGAAGGAATCATTGTAGGGTCTTTGTTTTCAAGTAGATTGTTTTGGCTGTCTTCATTACTTGAGCTTTGAAGGAAAGTTGTTGGTCGAGAGTGATCCTGAGGTATTTCAGCTCTGGTCAAACATTTATCTGAAAGTTGTTTAGTATTATTGTGGTTGGAGGGGTAATGAACAGAGCTTCAGTCTTTTGTAGTTGATTGATAGGTTATTTGCTGAAAGCCATTGGGAGACGTCGAACGTTTAGAAACCATTGGCTTAAGATATACTACACTTAAATGGTTCAAGTCCTACTTCTCCAATAGGCAATTACAAGTAAATGTAGGTGAAGAAAAATCAATTCCTTTTTTCCAGCTTCAAGGTGCACCGTAAAGATCAGCATTGTCCTCCCTCCTCTTTAATATTTTTCTACAACCTCTATGTACAATCTTAAGAAAATTCAGTATACAGTACCACATCTACGCTGATGACATTATTCTTTACACTTCTATTGAAATAGCCAAGCCTTCACTCACAAACATAGAAAACTGCTTCTTAGCCATCACCATTTGGTTATCTGCTCATGATGTTACAATCTATCATAACAAGACAGATGCACTCTACATTTCTAGGAACCCTAACTTTACTCCACCAGAATTTATCACCATTGGCGGATTTGAACTTCAGGTCAGGAACCAGGTTTGATACCAAGGAGTCATAATAGATCAGCACCTATCTCTTACTGCACACGTAGGCAACGTTGCAAAGAGTGTATACTACAAACTACGAATGGTTTCCCGCCTTGAAGCTCTTCTGGATCACAATGACTTTCACAATGTCTTACAGGCCATCAGCCTTCTATATATTGACTACTGAAATATCATTCTCCAGATTCTCCCAAAATCTACAACCCACCCACTGCAGCAGGCTTTAAATACAGCCGCTTGTATTATCACCCATAAATTAAAGAGTAATCATATAACCCCCCATTCTGCAGCTGTTACACTGGCTTCCAGTCACTGAGCAAGCCAATTTTAAAACCCTTCTAACAATCTTTAAAGTACTACACAAACTCTCTGCTTCATACTTTGAAACTCTAATAAATAAAGCACCTTGTAACAGAAGCAGAAGATTTAGCACCCTTGCCTGTATCCATCCCAAAACCAAATTTCATAAGTACCTCCATTAAATATCCCCACTCCACCCTATTGAAAGCCTTCTCTGCATTAACAGCAAGCAACAAGGCTGGACTAACTCCCATCTGCACACTCTCAATTAGACTCACCACCCTCCTTACATTATTCCCTGCTTGTCGCCCCGGGATGAAACCTGCTTGATCCTTGTGAATGAATCTAGCAAAAGACATTCAAGTGAATGGCCAGAATTCTAGTCAACAATGTGGCATCTAAGTTTAGCAAGGAGATGGGTCAGTAGGAACTCACTAGCTCCGGATTTGTACCCAGCTTAGGGAATGCCATAACATCTACTTCCAACATTGAAGGCTGCAGGACTGACTCTCTTCATACTGAATTGAACACCTTAACCAAATGCGGGGCTAGATTTACTCCAAATGTCTTATAAAATTTTCTAGTAAGGCCATCAAGCTCTGAGGCCTTCCCACCTTCTAATTCCTTAATCACAGCCAAAATCTCCTGCTCACTGATGGCTCTTCCAACTTCCCCATTTGAGCCTCAGTCCATATGGGCAAACCCATCCCCTCCAAATAAGTACAAATATCCTCCCTCCTGCTACCCCTCTCAGACTTATAGAGGTTCCTATAAAGTCCCACAAACTCCTCCTTTATGTCATCCTCCCCTGAACACAGTAACATCGTTTATGATGGCAGATAAAGATCAGCATGGTCCATCTAATCTGCCCAGCAAGGCAGCTCCATGCAGGTCGCTCCTCCCCACACCTTTGTTTAGGGGTGCACCCACCGCTCCTATTTGTTGAGATATAAGAGATAGTTATATCTCAACAAATGCTTCCTCAAAGACATTATATGGCATTGTTGCCTCTTAGCCTTGAGTTGATTTGCCAACACCTTACCAGCCCTATTTCCTCCTTCAAAATACATCTGACAAACTCTATTGAGATCATAAGCTACCTTATCTGCCCATATCCCCTTAATTCACTCCCGCACCCCTGTCAGTCTATCTTTAACCATTTCTCTCCCTCCCTTCCTAACCACCCCTCCAAGGACTTTAATTCAGCAACAGCTTGCTCCACCTGCTCCTCCCTTTCCCTTTTCAACTTACTAGCACACTTTAATAAACTCCCCCCCCCCCCCAAATCACTGCCTTGAAAGCATCCCATCACACCTCTTCCCTAACCTCATACCCCTCCCCACTGAAAAGGAAATATTCCCTAATAGCCTCATCCTCCCACCTCCTTCCCCTACTCCATGGCCTCCACACGTGATCTCACTTTATGTGCATGGCCTTTGTGGTTACAAACCAGGGCAAAGGGAAAACCCCAGTGGTAAGAAATCTGCTCACTCTGCAGTTTTGCAGTTAAAGACCATAGTTCCTGTCACTTTTGTAGTGTTCCAGCTGACAAATCTTGGTATACCTCAATTTCCAGCTCCATCCCACTTGATCGGACCTCGGTGACATGATCTCTATGCAATGTAGTCACAGACCTTAAAGGAATGAAACCAGGATATAATGTCCTTTGGTTGATTCGGTCTCTGACCTAGCAAACGATGCACTCTCTCCACTTTAAGCTTATTTTTGGTATACCAAGGTATACCAAAAACTGTAAATAGTTCTGAACCTCCATAACTATACAAAGTTGCTTAAAGTTACTTGTACTTGTTGATAGTTACTTATTGTTTCTCTGTATTTCACATTGTTCTCTGTATTTTTTTACTTTTGTTTGATGTAAACCGCCACTGATCTTAGGAATTGGCGGTATATAAAAACGTTGCAAATAAATAAATAAATAAATATTGCCTCCGGTTCCTTCTTCTGTACCATTCAGGAGTGCAGCACAGATCTTCTGCACCACCTCTTCGCAGTCATGATACTCTGGACCTTCAGGGATCCCATAAAAATGGAGATTACATCTGCGGTTCTGATTCTCTAAGTCCTCAATTTTGTCCGCAAAATCTTGCTCCTGACATTGGACCTCCACTAAACCCTCTTCCAGCACTTCCATAATATCCTCCTGAGCCTCAGTATGCTGCTCAATCTCCTTGATACATTGGCCCATTCATGCAATTTCCCTCTGAGGTCTGACCGCAGAGTTGCGATCTCAACATGTATCCCAGTGATTTCATTTTTAATGTCCAGCAAACAACTCTGAATGCACAGTAAGCTGTCATCCATCTCTAATTCTAATTCTAACATGTACTTATACACTGCTACAATCCCATACATAGTGGTTCAGTGAGGTTTACAGCAAGGAACATACATGAAGAGAAAGAAAAAAAATTAAACCAAAAATTAATTTTTTTCAAAAGTGTAAAGAAGAGGAAGAATCTTTAATCCTCTTTGGTAATTTTGACCAGAGTTCTGCTGCCTTATAAGGAATAGTGCGTATAAATTTAGATTTAAAACAGATACCTTTACAAGAAGGGTATAACACAGCACAAACAGATTGCAAACGTTTTGACTTCATTGCTAAAAGAGGAAGCAACAAAGAAGAAAAGCTTTTGGGTACATAATCATTAAAAAATGTATAAAGAAAAGTATAAAACTTAAAATGAACCCTATTTGAAACCTAGGCCAATGCAGATCATAAAGTAAAGGGGTCACTGCTGTATATCGAGACATTTCAACACTAAGACGAGCTGCGGTGTTTTGGCAGAGATGCAAATGCTTCACTTGTTGCTGTGGGCAATTCATAAACAAAATATTACCATAATCTAAATAGGCCAAAATAGAACTTTGCAGACCCCGTGCTGCTCCAGAGACTTCTCATACCCAGCCACAAGAGTTCTGGCAAGAGCTAAGGTACCGTCTTATGTCTCTACCTCCGGGATGGTAATGGATAGTTAGAAGCTAGTTTCCATAATTCTTCTGAGTGCAGAGCGACTCAGTGACCTTTGGTTACTAATCAGTGATTTATCACTTTATCTAACTGTAATTGTTGTGCTGCTATAACTTGCTACCTCATATTTCTAATAATATATCTATAACTACATGCCTGTATATTTTTCTACCTTGTTACCCATAATAAACATAATACATATACAGATGAGGCTCTTTTCATGCTCATTGCCAGTACACTCACAGAACTTTGGGACGAGTATTAGTAGCTAATTGCCCCTAGACATAACCGAGAGCATAACTTATTTTTGTTTGCTACTAATAATCCCTACAGCATAGCAAGTACTTTGAGACCACTGAATTTCTTCAATAGGTCCTGATTATTATGATGAGTTGCCAGGGCTGCGTGGTATTCTTCCTTAGGAATTCTGCTATACCAGCAGCTTAGAAGTTAGAAGCCCTCTGCAGTAACAAGTGCATGGCTCCAGTCTATTAATGGAGGCTGTAGGGTGTGTTGTCAGGACCTTTGGTGGCAGTTTTTTTCCTGTTACTAGCATTCAACAAGCTCATGTCTTGAGTTTTGGTCTCACTGGTCAGTGGATGTATAATTCTCTCTTTTTTGATTTGGACCCTGTGACTGCTAGACTGAAAGGGAAAGTCTTATCTCCTCTAGTCATAGCTCTTAACTTTGAATGCACATGTTGTGCCTTTCTGGCTCAGATCAAGTGCAGAGGTCTTTGTAGGGGGGAGGGGGTGAAAAGGCAAGTTTCTTCATCCCTTGAGTTTGTTTAACCCAACAGTTTGGGGTTGTGGCAAGTGGTAACTTGGTGAAGCATCACAGTTTTTGCTTCTTTCAGAGGTAAGATGCAGGAAATATCTCGTCTCTTTTTGTGGTCAGGGAAAAGGGGTTGCATATTAATGCTCTTTGTCCTGCACAGTGTTCTTCCATGGGGTTCTGCTGGGGGAGTAGGGTCCCTGCGCATGCATATTGCTTTCCATGAGCCTCATGCGGAGCAGTTTTAGTGGAATCCAGGGAGGAAAGCATCCTATTTCTATGTGCATGATTGTGAGACTCTGCTAGGGTATATGCAAGAAATCCTTTTGGTTGAAGGTTTCAGATGGGCAAGTCCATCGAGGCTCTCCTCATTTTGGTGTTAAATGCACTCAGGTTTTCATCTATCCATCTCTATTCCAGCCGAAGTTGATCTGATGCAGAGGAGATCTCGAATCTCTGGTTCCATCTGAGATTGATCTTTGCAAGTTCAAGGTGGATGCCAGCTGGCCCTCTGTCTGTCAAAGGGCCTTTTTGGGTTGGAGTTTCCCTTTGTACGGGAAGCAGAGGTTACACAGCTTGAGCTAGCTTCCAAGGTGTATCTTCTGATTGCTTGACGGAGACCAGACAGTTCTGGTAGGGTTCAGGACTGTTTTTCCACAGTGGCTTTGTTGCTTTCCTAAGGCACATATATACTATGCCCTACTGTCTCCATGCTCTCACAAGCACTGTGGCTAGGCTCATTGGTTCCTCCCTTTGTTAGGTACTGTTTTTGTATGTCCCACGCATCTGGACTGGACTGGAGAAATGGTGAGGAAGGTAAAATTAGGCCTTACTTGCTAATTTTCTTTCCTTGAGTCCACCCAGTACAGTTTAGGACTCGCTGTAAAGACTTCTGGTTCATACCCGGTACATTTTTCTGGTACATGGCCACCTTTGAAGTGAGCAAATGTGGTACTGTTGTGACACTGGGCTGTGGTTCTGTTGGTTTGGTTTGAATGTTCGGCATGGCCGGCAGGTGACAGGGCAATTGAAGCTGTCTTGGAGCCATAGTTAGGCTTTAAAGATAGAAGACAGGGGTTTGTATCCTTTATTCTGGAAGTGTTTCAGCTCTGGCGAGAATAGTATTTGAATTCAAAAAGGCATGGGACAAACACAGGAGATCTCTAAAGGAAAAAAAAGGACTATAGTAGTTGATAAGAAGAGCAGACTAGATAGGCCATATGGTTTTGTTCTGCTGTCATGTTTCTATGTTTATTTTGTAAGTAGTTGGTGGTGTGAGGAATTAAAGTATGCCTAATAATCATTTCTCCTGGAGTCTGCTTTGTTAAAGAAATACTGGTCAGAGAAGGGCTGCAGAGGACCCTTATATCATGACATCATCAAACCAGTGATTTTCAGTCTCCATCTGCTGGTAGAAGTGCATAAACCCACGTGTCTGGACTGGACTGGAGGGACTCAAGGAAAGAAAATTAGCAGGCAAGGCCTAATTTTACCTTGTTTGTCCATTGCACATGCACTCTGGACATTTACTTTACCTTGGTAATCTTTTCGTCCCATATACTCCATCTCAGATCTCACTTTCAGTTTAGCAAGTTGTTCTAACACCTCATCTTCTGTGAATGGTGTGGTATCTACTTCATTCCCATTTTTATATTTGGGAGTCACAGCTGGTCCATCTCCAGGATCTTCTTTAGTAAAAATAGAGCAGAAGTATTTGTTTAGCAATTTTGCTTTTTCAGTGTCACTTTTCATGAGTCCTTTCGCAGCACTTCTGAGTCCTGCAATTCCAACTCTGATCTTCTTCCTTTCCCGAATATACCTGAAGAAAGTTTTGTCGCCACCCTTAACATCTTTAGCCATCTTTTCCTCTGCCTTTGATTTTGCTTGCCTTATTTCTCTTTTAGACTCTTTGAGCTTGATCCTGTATTCATTTCTGTGTTCTTCTGTTTGCAAGCTTTTGAATTTTGCGAAAGCTGTGGTTTTTGCCTTTATTTGAACAGCCACCTCTTTGGAAAACCAAATAAGTTTCCTTCTCCTCTTGTTTTTATTTATTTACTTTTCTTACATATTTATCTATTGCCCCTTTTTTTGCCACCTTTAGTTTAGCCCATTGCAATTCCACTTCCCTTATCTCCTTCCACCCCGTCATCTCCTCCTTTAAGTACTCAGCTATTTTATTGAAGTCAGTGTTTTTGAAGTTTAGGATTTTGAGCTTGCTATGATTGGATTGAAGTGGTGGGGGCAAACACGGTGACGGAATTCAAAATGGCATGGGACAAACACAGTGGATCCCTTTACAGCAACAGGATAAAAACAAAATAAATGGTACCATCTAACTTCTGAACCATCTAACGTCTCAACAAATAAGGGTGTCCTACATGGAGTGGTGGGTTCACCCCTAAACAAAGACATGGGGAGGGGTGGCCTGCACAGAGCGACAGGAGCACCTACTCTTGCCATCTTGCTGGGCAGACTAGAGGGACCATGCTGGTCTTTATCTGCTGTCATTTACTATGTGACTATGTTACAACTTGGCCACTTACTTGTTCCATCTCCCCCTATAATTAGATTTGAGGAGGCAGATATTCAAGGAGATTAACACAGTTAGCAGACCTGTTAACCGCACCAATCGCAGTGACCGAGATATTCAGCTGAATATCCCTAGGTGCCGCCACTGAACACTAGTATGAGGGCATTCCGGCTAGCATCAGAGCATTCCAAGGGATGAGTGAAGGCAGCACCAGAGGACAACTGACTAGCAGCAATACTCAGCTGTTAGCTGGTTATCCCATGGTGGCAAAAATTAGGCACCTCAAAGGCTCACCTAACTTTCTCCGCTGTAGCTCAACCTGGCAGGGGCTGAATATTGCCGCTGTCTGGTTAGTTGCAGCTCTATCCAGCTGACCCAGATATTCAATGTCAGTGGCTAGATCGGCTGTTAGGTTTAAAGTTCAGTGGCAACTGCTAGCCACTTTACAAGAGCTAGCCACCACTGTGAATCTCCCTCCAAAGTGGCCCATCTAGATAACTTGGGAGCCAAATGCATCCAAAAAGAGTCAGTAGGAATAGCTCTGGTCTTCCCTTTCTCCACCAGGCATCTGCAGCTCACAGAAGGCTGGTGCATTTACTCCGGTAGGCTATTTCTTTCATTTATTTTTCCTCCACAATAGCTTTAACAAGAATGGCTTCCCAGTGAAAAGGTTCTCTTGCACAGAAACAAAGAATAGAGAAGAGGCAGCAGAGAGAAGGGGAAGATAAGAGGGCAGTGAAGATAAGATCTGGCTCTCCTGATTCAGTTCTTTCTAGTCCTGCTCAGCCAGAGGGCTGCTATAGGCAGAAGCCCACTTACCAGCACCTGCTCTACTAGAAGCAACAGAAAGCTAAACCCTTGGAGCCTGCCTCACAGGAGACCAGAGACCACAGGCATACTTACCAGTACGTGTTCTACAAGGGGCAGCCAAAAGAAAATCCTGGGTGGACATTTAGCTTGCTCTACCAGAGGCAGCTGAAAGCTGAACACTGGGAGTCTGCTCAACCAGGGGAATTAACCCAAGAGCTGTTGCTGTGGGAGCTGAGAATCCTGTTCTCTCAGGAGAATTAGCTCAAAGATTGTTGTCCTGGGTGCTAGACTGAGCTCTTGCTTGGGGTGGAACTAGGCCAAAAGGGAGCACCCGAAATTGATGGTCCACTGAGCATGAAGCGGAGGTATTGCTGGTGAAGGGGATAGATTGGGATGTGAGTATACGAATCTTTGAGATCCAAGGAGCAAAGCCAGTCTTCCCATTGAAGGTACGGCAGCAATGTTCCCATGGAGACCATCTTGAACTTTTCCTTTACCAAGAACTGGTTGAGAATGCGAAGGTCCAGTATGGGTCTGAACCCACCTGTCTTCTTGGGGACCAAGAAGTAGCAGGTGTATAACCCTTCCCGGCCTATGCTGGTTGGACCAGCTTGATGGCGAAGTCAGCCAGGAGAGTATGGACCTCCTGCTGAAGGAGCTCTCGGTGGTGAGGATCAAGGAAGTACTCCTTGGGGAAGAACAGGGGAGGTAGTTGAGCAAAGTGCAGCAGGTACCCACTTTGGATGATCCTCAGCTCCCAAGACTCAGTTGTTACGATGGGCCACCTGTTGGCATAATGCACCAACCATCCCCCTACCTTTTGCGGCACTCCACTTGGGAAGATGCACCATGGTCCTCAGGAAGGAGTCAAAAAACCCCTACTGTTTGCAGCTGAAGGACAGGTTGAGGCTTCCAGGGTTTCTGGCCATGCTGCTGGCATTGTTCCTGGCTCTTATGCTGCCCCTGCTAGGCCTGGTAAGGGGGGGATCCTGTGTAGTATCTCTGCTTACATGGGTAGAAGGCCTTTTTCCCTGCCGCCTTCTTCTTGGCAGGGTCTGGAGAGACGGTTCATGGTTAACCGCTGCCTCTCCATCTCACCGGCCTTGTCTTCCATAGGTTTTCCAAAGAGATTTTCACCCCGGCAAGGAACGTCTACAAGCTTGTCTTGCACCCACTGCTCAAGGTCAGAAGATTGTAACCAAGTCAGGCGTCAGGCCCCAATGCTCACAGTGGCCACCTTGCTCACAGATTCAAAAGTGTCATAGGCCACCCTGCTCATGTACTTAGAGCAGTTCTTCCTCTTAATAACCTAGGCCATGGAACCGATCTGGCTGTTCTGGGGGCAGTAGGGCAGGGACCTCGGCAATGTCCCCCATGATGTCCTTCAAGTACATTGCCATATATAGTTGGTATGAGAGGATGTGGGCCACCAGTATCGAGCCTTGGTAACATCTGTGCCCAAATCCGTCCAAAGTACAGGCCTCCCAGCCTGGGGGCACCGAGGAGTGGGTCTTCGAGCTTTTGATACAACTCACAGCTAACTCCACCACCATTAAATTGTGGGGCAGCTAAGGTTTTTTTAAACCCAGGGCTCTTCTGGACCCTGTACAGTACATGGAATCCAACCAGGGGCTAATGGGGGGCACCGTGAGAAGATTCTCCCACATCCTAAAGAGCAGATGCTGAAGGATGCGATGGACTGGCATGGTGACTGCTTCCTTCATTGATGAAGGGTACCGTAGTGTTTCCAATTCTTTAGCCCTCGGTTCCTTCTTGGCTTTGAGGGTGAAGGGCAGGACCTTCGCCATGTCCCTGATAAACTCATGGAATGAAATGTTTATATTTATGTTTATTTAAAACTTTATATACCGCCCATCACAGAGTGTCAGAGCAGTTTACACTCATAAAAATCATAAAATGCTGCAGAAAAAGAAAGAGAACGCCAATTTAAAAGTTGCAAAGGAGGAGAAAAGGACAGAGATCAGAAAAGAGGAAAACAGAACAGCCGAGAAACACACACACAAAAAAAAGATCACTTATGTAGTTCTTTGAGGAAGGAGAGAAGCAGGGGGAGAGGAGGGGAGATTGAATGCCATACAGAAAAGGTGTGCTTTTAATTGGGTTTTGAAGGATTTGAAAGAGGGATCTAATCGGCGGGCAGGGGGGAGCGAGTTCCAGAGGTGAGGCACGAGGAAATAAAAAGTGGAGGATCGTGTGGATTCTAGATGGGCCTGGGACGGGGAAGGGAGGAACATGCGGTTGGAGTGTATAGAGCGGAGAGAACAGTGAGGAGTGTGAAGATGTATCTGATCTGCAAGGTAAAGTGGAAACCCAGTGTGGATAGTTCTGTGCACAAAGATAAGAATTTTAAATTGTATGTGATATGAGACAGGAAGCCAATGGTGGTGGATGAGAAGGGGGGTAACATGATCAAAGCGGGATGCATGGGAGAGGATGCGAACAGCTGTATTCTGGATGCGTTGGATGCAGGAAAGTTGAGACTGAGGAAGACCAGCTAAGCAGACATTACAGTAATCCAGGCACAGTAATCAAGATGTCTTCGGGTGGGGACTTGAGACGCTCGTAGGGTGGTGAAGGATCGGACAGGATGTCCCGATGCTGATCCAAGACCGGGAACTCCTCCTCGGTCTCCCAACCCTCAGACTCCGAGTCAGTCAGGAAGTCAAGATACTGATGGACCTCCTCCTTTTGCCATTAGCACTCAGGAGGGGAGGGCGGAGTCCGGGGAGTCCTCGGACCCAGAGGCACTCACAGGAGAGATGAAAAGCAGTGCTGACAGTAAGTCAGAGTACTTGCCTGAGTCCTCTTTTCAGCTGGGGAGGGCATGGGTCTCAAGGAAAGACTGTACCACCATTGGCAGGGCCGCTGGCAGCATCGAGGCACTCAAGGGCATCAGGGCCCTCACAGCCTGGAATGTCAGGAATGCAGCCAGGCTCCTTTCCAAGGCCTGCATGTGTTCCGGGACTTTGGGAGGCAACTCCTCCCAGCGGGACAGCTTGGGAGGCCACTCCCAGCCCTCACCCTTGGAGTTGCATCGAGGAGGGCTTGGATACCAATGCCCATGGGCATTTCCCCAGTCCTCAGCATCAATCTTCTATATCGATGGGATAGAAGACCAATCCTGCAAGGGGTCTGCCTCTTTGAAAGACAGCCTCCAGTCCAGGCTACCGCAGCTGAAGTCCAATTAAGCTGAAGTCCCATGTTGAGCCAAGGATTCGGCAGATGCCAATGCCGCCAACTCCAATTACCCAAACAGAGACTCCCATTTTTTTCTCGGTTCTTGAGGCCCTTACAGATCTGCAAACACAACGTGCACGTGGAGGGCTCATGGTCGGGCCTGAGGCACTGTATGCACCATGTCAGTCCACACCGAAATGGTGCAGGCACACTGGGTGCATTTTTTAAGCCACTGGTCAGCTTTGACATATTGAGGAAGATGGCTTCTGCCAAGTCAAAGGATGCCAATGTCCTGGCTGACCAGGGAGGCACACACTGGAGGAAAACTCTGCACGACCAAACCCCGATAAGAAAAAAGCACCAGAAAAAAATCACGGCACCAAAGCACCGATGCTCCCATCAACAGGCAGGAAAATCAAGACCGAAATGACACCCCAAAACTGTCGAAAAATAAGAAAAAAACACTTTAAACTTATACATTTCTGAGGTCAGATGGATGTGTGAAAAGCTCCACAGAAAAAGAAAGACTGAGGTAAGATGGCTCTTTCAGGTGGGAAGACAGATGCACATGTGTGGTGGAGCTCCAAAAAGCTTCCTATGGAAGCTGGGGAGCGTTTCCACGCAGGCTCCATCAGTGACGTCACCCATATGTGAGGACTTCATTCCTGCTTGTTCCCAGAGAAGGCTGGTGCATTTACTCCTCTAGGCTATTTCTTTCATTTATTTTTCCCCCACAATAGCTTTAACAAGACTGGCTTCCCAGTGAAAAGGTTCTTTTGCAAGGAAATAAAGAAAAGAGAAGAGGCAGTCGAGAGAAGGGGAAAGATAAGAAGATAGTGAAGGTAGGATCTGGCTCTCCTGATTCAGTTCTCTTTCCGGTCCTGCTCAGCCAGAGGGCTGCTATAGGCAGAAGCCCTGAGAAAACACTTACCAGCACCTACTCTACCAGAAGCAGCAGAAAGCTAAACCCTTGGAGCCTGCTTCACAGGAGACCAGAGACCAGAACATACTTCTACAAGGGACAACCAAAAGCAAAACCCAAAAGCAAACCCTGAAAGCTGAAACCTGGGAGCCTGCTGAACCAGGAGAATCAGCCCAAGAGCTGTTGCTGTGGGAGCTGGGAATCCTGCTCTCTCAGGGGAATTAGCCCAAAGTCTGTTGTCCTGGGAGCTAGGCTGGGCTCCTGCTCCTTCAGGAAAAAGTGATCCAGGGGCCACTGTCCTGGGTCTTAGCAATCCTGCTGCACATCCATAGATCCACATCATCTGCTGGAGACAGAGAAATACTGAAGGCAGCACCAGCCCTCCATAAAAGACACTAAGTCAGCTTTGAACCTTTTTCCTCTATCTGCATCAGCTCATAGGGGTTAAAACGTACTTGTCTGGACTGATTTGGCCTTAACAATATGAAATGCAAAATATGCTTATCAAAAACTGACAGTGTTCCTTACATCTTCTATTTGTGTGGATGGCCACGGGGGGAAGGGGGGAGAGAGGAAGTTGTAAAATTGCATGCATTTATTTAAAAATGCTTAGTACACTTTACTCCCCTGGCCTAAACATATCCCCAGGAGTACCTCTAACCTGGCTAGAAGTATGCACACTCCAGCCACCTCCAGCCACCTGATTGGCTGCAGCAGAAGGGAGCGGGCGAGTGAACTCCTCCCCACTCCCCACCACCGGGACCTATCAGGCGCCGCTTCCACCTTCAAAACTAAAGGTGCGAAGTGCTTCTCCAGCCACCTCCAGCCACCCAATTGGCCGCAGTGGAAAGGAACAGGTGAGTGAGCTCCTCCCCACTCTCCACCACTGGGACCTATCAGATGCCGCTTCCACCTTCAAAACTAAAGGCGCAAAGTGCTTCTCCAGCCACCTCCAGCCACCCAATTGGCCACAGCAGAAGGGAACGGACAGATGAGCTCCTCCCTGCTCCCCACCGCTGGGACCTATCAGGCGCCGCTTCCACCTTCAAAACTAAAGGTGAGAAAGTGTGCCCGTGCCTGAGGGCCCTTTGGCATAGCCCTTAGATGTGAGCCTGAGGCGCTACAGGACACTGTCATGGACAGACCTTCTACATGTAAGTTCCCATACCATTCAATAAATAATCGGACTACTTTAACACACTTATAACCACAATATCTCAGACTCTTTTTCAAAATTCAACCCTGTCATTGCTTACTCCTCTCTGCACTGACCTTATTATTCCTGCTGATTACACTGTATCATTTTGTACCTCTAGTACTGCTTTATACATTGTATCACCTTCAATCTCACATTCCACTGGAGCACATTGTATCACCTTGTATCCCTCTGATTTCTAGAACACATTGTAGCAATTCTAATTATACACGCCTCACTCCTTAGGCTGAATACAATACACCCTCTGACAAAACTGCATTTCATCAATACCTACCACTCACACCCACACTCCCACCTTATCACAAACGTGTTCTTATCACAACAACCATCACTACATACAATGGCCCATCTAAAACACATAGTCCTCCTTATTACTCTTCTACTACTAGCGCCAATATCTACTTTACTACAATATCAAGACCACTACTGCTATATTCTCATCCTACCACACCGCCAAAGAAACTCTCTCTTGTTCCTCCACCATACCCCATTCTCTGCCTACCCAAAACACTCCCCACCAAGACTAATATACTTAACCCCCATTAGCACCATCTCCCATCCCCCTACTAACAACACTAAATGCACAATAAAAATTGCTCTCATCAATGTCAGGTCCATTAGAAACAAAATCCCCGTTATAATCAATCTCATCAACGATAACAACCCAAACATATTTTGCATAGCTGAAACCTGGCTTTCCAACTCCAACAACATCCTAGTCAACCAACTATTCTTCCCCAACTATGACTTATTTCAATGCCTTAGACTAAAGCACGGGGGCGGAGTCCTAATCCCGGCAAAAAAAGACCTCAAATTCTCCATCTTTTCAAACACCACAGAAGGCATGGACATACTAACCATCAACAACAAATCCACCACAATCAATATGATCTACAGACCCCCCACCCCCAGTCCAGATAACCTTTCCTCCATCCTATAAACTGCATGCACCTCCACCCCAAGTAAACATCACATTATACTCTGAGATTTCAACTTACCCTCTCTCCCTCCCTCACATGCCACTGACTTCTTGAATGCCATAAAGGACTTAGGATTTCAACAACTTGTCCAAACCCCCATTCACAAGAGAGGCAACACCCTTGATCTCATCTTTCTCCCAAACACCATGCAACAAGACATTCACTTCTCCACCCCCAAAGCTCTCCCTCTCCCCTGGGCAGATCACTTCCTCTTAGAGTTCGCCATCACCTCCACCATACCACCCCTTGAAACCAAGGAAACTAACCATTTTAAAAACAAATTTAAATAAGACTTCTTAAATTACACAGTTCCACACATAAACATTAACCTTTCCACGATGGAACTAAACGACCTCATAAATAATTGGAACTTGACCATTGCCAAGGCCACACAGACCACTATACCCCCCCCCCCCCAAAATAAACACGGAGTCCAAACCCTGGTATACCGCTGAACTAAGAAAGCTAAAACAGCAACTCAAAAAACTAGAAACCAAATGGAGAACCATAAGGGCAAACACCTACAATCTACTCTACATGTCCACTCTCAAAGCATATAAAGATGTCATCAACAATAGAAAGAAAAAATACCACACCAAGCTCCTTATGAAATTCCTCAGACCTAGAGAGCTGTTCTCGATTGTCAAATCCTTAACCAACTCTCCCAATCACAACACTGAACTTCCCCCTATGGAACCTTAATTTTTTGCAAAATTCCTTATGGAAAAACTCGATCCCCTACGTACCAGTAACAACTACACCAATACTCACTCCACCTCCTCAGACACTTCCAGCTTGACTAAACCTCACAACCAAAATGCCTGATCATCATTTTACCACATAAACCTCAAACAACTAAAACATACTATCTCGAACAACCACATCCCCATCAGACCTCTCCCCTGTTAGCTGGCTCAAAGTAACAAAAGACAAGCTTTCACCTATTATCCTCGATATAGTCAATCGATCACTTCAAACAGGACAAAGGCCTTCTGCCCTAAAACAAGCAACCATACGCCCCATCCTAAAATCCAACATGTTGGACAAGACCCTCCCAAACGCATACCGGCCCATCGCCAGCCTACCATTTCTTCCTCCTAATATGAAAACACGTTCAAGGTAATACCCCGGATGGGACTGGGATTAATTACACAGGTACACTAAAAAAATTTTTTTTTAAACTGCCTCTAATGTTTCGATTGATTTTTACGTTTTTTGGTGCGCTGAATCCAAATCTGGTAACCAATTTGCTCCATCACGTACAGATTTTTTGCTACATTGGGTTAGCAGTTTGAGGTGAACGTTTCAGATTGAGTGCGATCGAGATAAAAGTTTCTTGGATGAATTCTTTATACTAATTGTTTAGTAGTTATTCAAATAAGAATAAAGAAAATTGTAACAAGGCAGCACATAAGAATAGAGTAATGTCAACAAAACACACTGTGATGGTAGCAAAATTGTCTGCACTTAAAACAGCCACATACATGTGCACAAACATTGAGCATATAAGAGCGAGGTTAGACACAAAGCAAAGCAAAGAAATGTGCAAAAAATGTTGTACAGGTATGTATGTAAGAATAGAAAACGCAAACCGCACCATTGCAATACATGAAGACAAACACCCGATGGTGTGAAAATAAAATTCTAATAAATGAGATCCGACACTGTGGTAATAACTAGCAAATTTTTATTTCAAAGTTTAGTAAAAACATGATATTTGTCAACACAATTTAGATTTTAAAGTCATTCTTGGGTCAATCAATCTCCTGGTGGGCCCGTTTCTTCTTCCCCCGAATGCTTCTCTTGGTGTGCTGCTTGGCGTATTTTTCATCTGGGGTTTCCCGCAGCAGCAACCAGCAGAAATCAGCCATCATAGTGGTGTTCCATCTTCCTTGGTACCTTCTCTCTGCGTCCTTGATGTCCTGGTGAAACCTTTCACCTTGTTCTTCACTGTACGCCCCCAAGTGTTCGGGAAAGTAGTTCACATGGGAGTGCAAGAAATGGACTTTCAGGCTCATGTTACAGCCTTGTTCTTTGAAGGCATTGAGCATCCTGGCAACAATATCCTTATAGTTCTCATCCCGCCTGTTCCCCAAGAATTTGAGAACAACATCCTTGAAGGAATCCCAGGCTTCTTTTTCCTTCTCAGACATCGTTTCAGCGAATGCTCCATCTGAAATGAGTTTCCTTATATCAGGGCCAACAAACACTCCTTCCTTTAGCTTTGCTTCAGAAAGTCAGGGGAACTTTGAGCAAAGGTACCGAAAGCACTCACCATCTTTTGGAAGGGACTTGATGAATTGCTTAATGAGACCCAACTTAATGTGGAGAGGTGGTAATAGAATTTTATCACGAGGTACCAAGCTCTCATGAAGAACATTTTTCTCACCGGGTCTCAAATACTCCCGAATTGGCCAGTCTTTTTTCCCCCAGTGTAGGTCGCGGGCCCGGCTATCCCACAAGCAAAGGAAGCAGGGATATTTGGTGAAACCGGATTGCTGCCCTAACAGTATGGATAGAATTTTAAAGTCTCCACAAATCATCCACTTATGCTCATCATAACGAATCTTCTGAAGAATCAGGGCCAAATTCTCGTATTTTTCTTGGAGAATAACAGAGTGAGCAATAGGAACTGAAGCGAATGTGTTGCCATTATGAAGAAGAACACCTTTTATGCTGTCTTTTGACGAATCAATGAACAGCCGCCATTCAGCAGGATCATACTTGAGTTTAAACCTTTCCATCACTCCGTCACATCATATCGTTGCAAAATACCAAATCTTCCTCTTTGCTGAAATACTTCAAAAATTGTGTCTCGCGGTTGCGGTACCAATAAAAAGTTGTTCCGGGTGACAATAGATTTTTCTGTTTAAGCCGAGAACCTAGCAGTTGGGCAGCATCTTTTGGGAGTCCTAAATCCCAGACTAAATCATTCAATTCAGCTTGAGAGAAAAGTTCAGGTTTCGGATCTGGTTCAGTTTCGAACTCGGAAGTACTGGACTCATCGGGAAAAGCCATCTGATGAGTCTCATCATGATCAGAACCGTCCACACAAATATGATCCAAAGATTTTGGTGGTTCAGGCACAGGTACTTCGTTGCTATGAGGCATAGGCCTAATTGCTGAGGGAAGGTTGGGGTAACTTATTACGTTCTTATTTTTTAAGTTGTATCCCTTCACAATGCAAGAGCAAAAATAACAGTCACTGCTGTGGTCTCTTTGTTCACGCCAAATCATAGGTATTCCGAAACGAAATGCTTGTTTTTTACCTTTCATCCATAAGCGTAGATCTTCCTCACATGTCTTGTACACTTTGTGAGGAGCCCACGGTTTGTCTTGATCGCCTAACTTCAAACCGAAATAGGCGAAATATACTTTTTTAATAAATGCAGAAATGTTCCTCTGCCGCTTTTTCACGGTATATTCCCCACAAATAAAACAAAAACTGTCCGGAGAGTTGACGCAACCTCTGGCTCTGTGAGCCATCACAAATACACAGCACTGCAAACTACAACTGTAGTGAACCACTTCGGAATAAAGCTGGATTACGACTGAGCAAACAAAAGGTAATAATGAACTTGCAAGAAACTGAAATTTGACAGGAACGTTCATGTCGCAACCACCGTGTTTGAGCGAGCGAACGAGGCGAGGCGAACAGGAAAGAACATGCGCCAGCGCGAGTACTGGATTTAGCCCCCCACCTCCCAATTGTCCTGTTAATGTATAAAATGAATACAAAACACTAAAATATCATGAGGGAGTGTTTCTAGTTAGTTAACCATTACAACCTCTATTTTGGGCCAAGAAAATAAACTGCAGTCGGCTAAAAAGAAATTATGTGAACATTCCTTATATGGGTAAGAAATCTAATTTTGCAAGAAAACGTGACGTGATGGAACATTTTGGCTATTTTTCCTGGATTCAGCACCCCAAAATCTATAGGAATCATTTGCAAAACTGGAGGCAGTTTTTTGGTAGTGTACCTGTGTTATACATAATCCTAAACCAATGAAAGCACATACAGAACTCAGGTAAAGGTCTCAGACCTTTTTACGGCATTGTCATATGAGGCTCATGCCTTAATTTTCAGCCGTGCCCAGTAGCATCAATGACCTTTCCTTGTGTGGAAGTGTATAAAAAAGTGTAAAGGGAACCCTAGTCTTAATATGTTCTTGATTATTGGTTCATTTGCTGGTTTCCGGATTCAAAACTACTACACCGGAGCTCTTAACACTTGCTGTAGATTTTCATCGCTAAGCACTTCACTCGAATCTCTTCACTGTGAATTCCCAATCTTGACACATTGATCTCTACCGAGTGATACTTAGCTTTTCTTTCAAGCCTTATCTCAGTCTCTAGGGTTCTCTCTCCTTTCGATCCCGACACTCTCCCCAGGTACTGTTGGTGAGTTTCACTTTAGCGGTTTCTTCAGGGGATCTTCTTCACATTCTTATGTGCTCTGTGCAAATACAAATCTTAATCATAGGCGCTGCTTTTTTTATACACTTACACACCAGGAAAGGTCATTGATGCTACTGGGCACGGCTGAAAATTAAGGCGTGAGCCTCATATGACAGTGCCGTAAAAAAGTCTGAGACCTTTACCTGAGTTCTGTATGTGCTTTCATTGGTTTAGGATTATGTATAATTAATCCCAGTCCCATCCAGGGTATTACCTTGAACGTGTTTTCATATTAGGAGGAAGATTGAAACGTTCAGAAAAAGACCTAGCAGGAGTGTGTAGCCTACCATTTCTGGCAAAAACTATCAAAGAAACTGTGCAAATCCAATTACAAGACTTCTTAGATCTAAATGCTCCACTCGATGACCAACAGCATGGCTTTAGACCTTTTCATAGTGTAGAAACATTACTACTCACCCTTATGGACAAACTCCACCACGGAATAAGCCACACCAAACAAGCATTCCTTTTCGTCTTTCTCGACATAGCTGCCACCTTCGACAGCATCAGCCACAACATATTGATCAAAAGACTACAACTCGGCCTTCAAGGCACAGTCTTAGAATGGTTTAAATCATACCTTACCGACCGCACCCTACAAATCCAAATAGGCACAGCATCCTCCTCAACTTTCAAACAGGGCCAAGGCTCCTCCCTATCCTCATTTCTATTCAACCTGTACATGCAACCAATATTTCACATTTTCAAAAAACACAACGTACACTATCATCTCTACGTGGATGATATCATGCTGTATCATCCAGTAGACATCTCCAACCCCATCTGCCCTCAAATCCAAGATTGCCTCACCGACATATCCAACTGGCTTAACACACACAACTTAAAATTAACATGAAGAAAACAAATGTGCTATATATCACCCGGAATCAAAACTTCAACCCTGCCCCCCCCAAAAAAACTCCACCTATGCAACTCAGAGCTGGAAGTTAAAATGGAATTCAAATATTTAGGAATCATCCTAGATCAATTCCTCTCCATGGACCCCCACATTAAAGCTACCGCAAAGATCATATACCTCAAACTAAGAATGCTACAGCATCTCTGACCCTTACTAGACAGCCAAGACTTCAGATCAGTCCTTCAAGCATTGACAACATCCCACCTGGACCACTGCAACAGAATTCTGTATGGCCTACCCAAAAACACCATCTATCAGCTCCAGTTAGCTCAAAACCTAGCCGCACACATCATACTCAAAGCTCACTACTCGGACCACATCAAGCCACTCCTCCAATACCTCCACTGGCTGCCCATTGCTATGAGGGCCAAATATAAATATCTCAGAATTACTTTCAAATTGTATAATAAAATTGCCCCATCCTTCCTCAACTCCCTCGTTAGCCCACCCAACAACTCCAGAATTAGGAGGGTCTGCTCCCAGAGTACACTAGCAATCCCAACCCATATCCACAATGCCAACAAAACTAGCAGCAATAGAGCCTTCACTTATGTTGCCCCTTCAATTTGGAACTCATTACCAGACAACCTTAAAGCCATCAAAGACCTCCAAACTTTCTGAAAAGAGCTCAAAACCCACCTATTTGTTGAGTACTATGGATCCTCTACCAATAACATCAGCCCCAAACACCCCACCACCCTTGACAGCCACTGCCCCTCCATCCCCTCCCTTTCATGCACCAACACATATGCTATACATTTGCTGCTTATTGTACATAGTTATGCAAATTGTTAATCTGTACAACCATGTTTAGTCCTGTAAATAATTTCTCCAATGTTGTAATGTAAAGTTCCAGTTATGTTCTCTGTAAACCGCCACTAATCTTTGGAAGTCGTGGTATATAAGTTCTAACAAATAAATAAATAAACATAAACATAATTTTAGCCAGGCAGAGAGATAAGCCATTTAAGTCAGGCAAATATCTTTGCTTTAAGACAACCCTCTTACTGATTAAATTTAACTAACATAATTTGCTTTTTTAAACAGGATACTTTTATTTGGATATGAATCTCACAGAATTTTTACTGGGTCACATAGATGCGGAAAAGATGCCCACATCACCTTACTTTATTTTGTGATTACTAGCAATCTTTTATTTTAATTTTATGGGTTTTCTTTTTTTTTTTTATCATGGAAGTTTCATCTGGTTCTGTCGGGCTTACAGCTCAGTTGGAATCAACCTCTATTAGGTTGCGGTGTCTTGAGCAATTATTCACAGCTACCCATGATTTCTCTCCTCTCTCCTTTTTATTTAATGTTTTTAACTCCTCCACCCCACCTGCCTCTCCTCATTGCGTGAAAGTCCATGGTCAAGGGACACAGACGGCATTGCCCTCTGGATGTCAGTACACATGACATAGGATTTCTCCATTGTATGACAGCCAAGATTGTCTTCCCCTTGTGTGCTGTGCACACTGCCTTCATATTACCCGAAGCCCCTCCAGTCCCAAGAAGCAGTAACCGGGACTGGAAATCAAACCTGTGCCCAGCATTACCATTAGTAGCATTAGTTATCTCTCTTTTAATCAAAATACATACTTTGTGCTCATTGAATTTCTTCTGAAGGATCTGGTCCCTGACTTTTACACAGTTCTTCAGTAAATCAAGATCCTTGTTAGGAAAAATCTGGAAAAAAAAATACACAATTGACCTATTTGCAAAAACAAGTTTTCACACTTTCAAAAAACAATTTTAAGGTTGTTGCTTGGAAGGTATTTGTTTTAAATTATCCTAACCAAGTTCTTTTTTCATACTAAATTACCCATTCTCTTCAATAATCGATCATAAACAGACTTGGGAGGAAGAAGAACAATTTTGGTGAGTGGGAGGGGCACCTAGTCTTTCAATTCCCTTTCAACTTCTTTTGACAACAACTTCAACTGATGTACTTACCTTTTCCAATGTATGTTCAAATAGTGAAAACAATCAACCATCATACATATTGGCCTAATGAGTATTTCCTTATACAGATCTATTGTTGTACAGTATATGATTTGCAAGTATCTTTTCATATACTATTTTTCTCTTTGTGGCAAGGTGATATAGCACCCGTTGTGTGTTCTGCCTTGTTTGTGCATGTATCATTTAGTCCAACTTTTCCAGAGTACATACTCTCTCCGTCTGTCCCTCTCTGTTGTGCCCATGTATATTATAGCCATATTTACTTTCTGCAATTCAAGTCTGCTCCTCTATTGAATTTTCACTGTGTTTCCTGAGAAGAGACTGTCTTGCGTCTTTTTATACTGTATTTTGTATCTTCTTTCTTTTTCTCCTTTTCTCTTGCTCATTATTGTAACTGTTGCCCCCAAATATCTGAGTTTCTTCCCAATTTTTTTCTGTCTACCCTGAGCATGCAGCAGTCTTTCAAATGGCTGATGCCTTGCAGTCCAAGTATGCAATTCGTGTATACATGTAAGCATCCTGCCCAGGTGTTTGCTTGGGAGAGGAAGAGATGTCTATCTGCTTGAGATATAGTTCTACAAGCCATTTTCTTTCCTACTTTGTGCCTGTCACTTCTTTCTCAATGTAAAGCATCCTCAGTGTAAAGCATCTTTGCCCTTGTTGTATCACACTCTAACATAATGCTACAGTACTTATTTGGGAGCACTGGGAAAAAGCAGGCCCTAGAACTCACAACTTTAGAGTTGACGGAAGGGAACAAGAAAAACAGTTAGTTTATATTTTATTTTGGTAAAACAGCAATTATATAAATTCAGGGCAATGTTCAGCAGTGGTGACCAAGCATGGTTAAAGCGCTGACCACCATTGCTTCATCTAAACTGAATATTCAATGCTGGAGCCTATCCAGTGTCCAGCACTGAAATCTGATTTCACTGGACAGGGCAGTTGTTATCCAGTCAATGGCAATATTCAGCCTCTGACCGGATAGCAAAGTCCAGATAAAGTTAGGAAGGCCATTGACCTTCAGTCATTGACATAATCAGAGCACACAACATTGATTGTAGAATATACGCAGATGACATAATGATTTTTACTACATTCAAAACATTTGAACCAAATTACCAACAAATTACTAATTGCTTCAACAACGTGTCACACTGGCTCAACTACGTCAACCTCAATATAAATCTAAATAAGACAGAAGTACTTATGATCTCCAGGTGCAAAGAATTCTCACCACCTCAGACACTACACGTAAATGGAGCCTTACTAGAGGTTAAAAAGGAAATTAAATACTTGGGTACTTATTTAGAACAGAACCTCAACCTGATAAAATACATAATAACGTGAGCAATCTATCATAAACATAAATGATGCAAAATCTAAGACCCCTCCTCTCCACAAGGACTAACACTCAGTTACTCAAGCCATAGTATGCCCACATTTTGATTTTGCCAATGGTATTCTCCAGGGACTTCCCAAACCCTAAACATCCTACAGATGGCTCAGAACACTGTCGCATGCACCATCATGAAGGCAGCCAGGACGGAACATATAACACTCATTCTGCACCAACTACACTGGCTACCAATCATATAGAGGATGAGATACAAAACACTAATGACTACCTTCAAGACAATCAAGAACATAGCACCAACGTTTCTCAATTCGTTAATATACATGCATCAGGAAACAAGACGAAGAAGGGAAAACTCTCAAATCACATTGACAATCCCCATGAACTTCAGGAAAGCTAACCAGTCAACTGTCAACAGAACATTTACCTTCTACTCCCCAACTGCCTGAAACACACTCTCAGCCAGCCTAAGAGAAATAAACGACCTGCACACATTCAGAAAGAGACTCAAAACACATTTATTTACAGTATATTACCAGAATAGAAATGAAAACCAGAAACTTTACCCCACTTAAATCCTAATTCTCCTGTATTTGTATTCCTCTCACCACAGGTATAACATGTTTAAGGCACATTCACCCATGACAAAATTCTCAAAACTATACAAACCATGATATAGATCTGGACATTGTACATAGTTATATGTAAATAGTTCTGCCTATCATCTTTGGAGACCATAGGCCTGTTGAAATTTATATGTTAAATCTAATACTCTCACTGTAACATTATCTGACTTTTTTAGTTCCATGTAAACCAACTTGAGTGGCATTAGTTCACCGAGTTCCCTGTAAATCGCCTTGATTCCATGGATAAAGTGTTATACAATATCTAAAAATAAAATAAAATGTCTCCCTCAGTGTTCTTTAGATTCAGGAGTGGTCCCAGAGGACTGGAGAAGGGCACATGTGCTCCCTTTTCACAAAAGTAGAAGTAAGGATGAGGTTGAGAACTACAGACCAGTTAGTCTGACCTCTGTGGTGAGTAAACTAATGGAAACGCTGCTAAAACAGAGGATAGTGAGATTTTTGGAGTCCAATGGATTGCAGGATCCAAGGTAGCATGGGCTTACTAGAGGCAGATCTTCTCAGACAAATCAGATTGATTTCTTTGACTGCGTGACCAGAGAAATGGACCGAAGAAGAGCCCTAGATGTGGGCTCTTGAATTTCAGTAAAGTCTTTGACACCGTTCCACACAGGCAGCTTGTAAATAAATTGAGCACCCTAGGGATGGACCATAAAGTGACTGACTGGGTTGGAATTTGGTTAAGTGGGAGGCGACAAGGGGTATTGGTAAATGGAGCTCACTCTGAGGAGAAGGATATTATCAATGGTGTGCCATATGGATCTGCCCTTGGACCAATTCTCTTTAACATTTTTGTTAGTGATATTGTAGAAGGACTGTCGAGTAAGGTTTGCCTCTTTGTGGATGATACCAAAAGGTACAATAGAGTACTTCTACTACTACTATTGAACATTTATATAGTGCTACAAGGCATATGCAGCACTGTACAGATACATAGAAGAAACAGTCCCTGCTCATCAGAGCTTACAATCTAGTGTCAACCACCTGGCTGGCTCACGAGGCGAGAGCCTAGGGCTTCGGGGTTGCTCCTCTTTTCTGTAGCAAGGACTATGCTGCCCTCAGGGATTTTTGGGTCCCTATAGCTAGTCGAAATAAGGAGGTAGTTGTGGTTGAATAGCTATGCTTAAAGAGGCTTTATTTCCCGTCCCGGGAGAATTCTTGCAACATCATATCAAAAGCAAATAAACCATACAACTGGTATAACATAAAGGTGGGACTACAACTGGAACAGAAATGCTTAATGGCAGCTTTAACTGAACCAAAAAGAAGGGAAGAACAGGGTTTTTAATCAGGCACTTTTAACTGTGAAATCTGTCCTCACAGATTTCACTCAAGACAGCTTTCTTAGGCTTCTAACAAAATGAGGTTATGCCATCTGAGAAGACAAGCGTACAATCCATTTTACACACTTCAGAATTATCCTCATCAAAGGCACAGTCCATGTCTTCTGGTGAATCGTGATAATTATGTCTTGCTGGGTTGTATTCTGGATAAGAGCTTGTTTCTCTCCTCTCTGCTGAGTCTGAGCACCACTCCCCCCTCTCACTGTGGAAAGGTTCTCTACCATATATTATGGAGTCTTTCTTTAGTGAGCCACACGCTTCATGACCACTGGGGGTAAAACTCAGTGCTCTTCTAGACAAGGTATTATGGCTTTCAGGCTGTGCTCTTCCTGGCTCGTGTGTGAACGGGAAGTGAAAGCTTTTCTTCCCTTTTCTTCCTTTCACAGGACGCTGCTCTAAAACATGAGAAATATCACTAGGATAAGTATTCTGGCTCCCCAGGTTCCTGCTATGGTGGATTTCTCTTCTCCCTGCTCCTCGTGGTTTATAATGTGGAGACTCCCTCTGGCCCCACACGGACCCAGGCTTAGTGCAGCCTAACTTCTCAGCACTAACCTTGGTGAGCTCCGTTTGGATAAACCCCTCTGAGCTGCAGACTGATTCCACCTCTGAACCTTCAAGGTATGGCTCCTGGTTTCTCTGAGTGCTGTACTTTCCTCTGGCTTGAGTCCTCCCTGAGTCTCTGTCTCTCTCAACATCCGAGACTGGGTCTGACTCCTCGCTGGCGTCTCTGTACTTCCTTCCTTTCCCACGTGTGCCTGTACGTTTCTCTCTACGTGGCTCTCTAGCTGAATCTGTACCGAATTCAGCACCTGGGTCTACTCTGCTCAAGGCTGACCTATTTTTATCTGCGTCATACCTTGAGAGCTGCGTTTGCTCAACTCTATGCAGGTGTCTCTGCTTTGCTGATGAGCTGTGATGTAATGTTAACTCTGGGCGTTTCTCTACAGCCTGTGCTTTTGTTTTGCTTGGTTGCCCCCGACAACCCCTAGCCATGTGCTCTGCACTGCTGCTTTTAAAACTACCCTGAGTGTTTTTCTCTATTTCCATCGGCTCAATCTGCCTTGCGCCATGACACTAGTTAAGGCAGACAATATAACAGCTGAGGACAAGGATACAACTAGGGAAAGGTATGGAGACATATAGGAGACTAAGTGGATCAAGATCCAAAAGCAGCCTCAAAGAGGAGAGCCTTTACCATGAATTTGAAAAGGGGCAGAGATGATTCAAGGGGAGATCAGCAAGGATGCAATAATCAAGAGGAGGTGACTAAAGAATGGATAAGTGTCTTAGTAGTGTGTTCCGAAAGAAAGGGGCGAATTTTGTTGATGTTGTAGAGAAAGAAACAGGCTTTAGATATCAGTTGGATATGTGTGGAGGAGAGGGAGGAGTCAAAGACAATAAAATGTTTCCACTGAATTCAAAATGGCATTGGACAGACACAGTGGATCCCTTTACAGCAACAGGATAAAATCAAAATAAATTGAACCATCTAAATTCTCAACAAATAGGGGTGTCCTACATGGAGTGGTGGGTTCACCCCTAGACAAAGACGTGGGGAGGGGCGGCCTGCACGGAGCAGAAGGTGCAACTACCCTTGCCATCATACTGGGCAGACTAGATGGACCATACTGGTCTTTATCTGCCGTCATTTACTATGTTACTATACCTGGAAGACAGACAACAGAGAGTAAAATCTGGAAACCTCCCCTCAGAACCCATCAAGACTACCCAAGGAGTTCCACAAGGCTCATCATTATCAGCTCTTCTCTTCAACATCTATATCCAGTCCATATGCAAAATATTTAACAAGCACAAGATACAATATGACATATATGCTGACGACATCATGGCATATGCCCCTATTCAGCTAGAATCCCCAGACTATACTACTATATCAACATGCATGCAAGATATAATAACCTGGCTAACCAACAACAACTTAAACATCAACATAAAAAAAACTGAAGCAATTATCATGAGAGACTCCACATTCATTCCTCCTACTACCATCAACATATCCAATACACCGATTACAATAAAAGATGAAGTCAGATACCTTGGGGTGATTCTTGACAAGCAACTCACCCCCCAACTGCATATCAACAAGATATCTAGAACAGCCTTCTTCAAACTCGCAACACTCCAGAGATTAAAACCCCTCCTCAATAAAGAACATTTCCGTACAGTATGCCAGGCCATCATTACACCTATGCTGGACTACTGTAATATACTATTCCAAGGTCTGCCCAAACAAACCACCCATCCCCTACAATTAGTCCAGAACACTGCTGCCTGCATTATTACTAACGCCTCAATACAAGACCATATAACTCCAATGCTACAAGATCTTCACTGGCTACCGATCTCCTCATGGGCAAAATATAAATCAGCGCTCACCATCTTCAAAATTAAAAACACCTGGGCAGGAATACTATAGGAACTCATTGGAACCAAAACAAACAAAAGACCAGACAGAAACAGCACCAAAAACAATATACCGATACCTGCTATTTTCACAAGAACAAACAAATCCACATCCATGCGAGCCTTCTCTCTGGCTGCCCCTGCTATCTGGAATGTCCTCCCAGATAAGCTAAAATCTACAACAGATACAAAAGACTTCCAGAAGCTACTTAAAACCACCCTATTCACTGAACACTACAATGACATAACATGAACTGTCTAACCGAACTCTCTCTCAGCCCATCAAAATGTAAAAATGTACATATTTGCTGTACACAGATCACACTGTATATAGCCCACCAAGCAATCAGATGTAAAAATGTAAATACTTCATGCACACAGCTCACAATGTATATAGATCACCACGCAATCAACCTCAAACCTCTCACACACACACGCCTACACGTATCACTGCATGCCCACACCCAAGCACCCTGACACTTGATTTGTTTGATGTGTAATCCGCTTTGATTTCAGGATAAAGCGGTATATAGATCCTGTTAAATAAATAAATAAATAAATAAAGACGATCCCAAGGTTGCGGGCTGAGGTAAAAGGGAGTAGAAAAGTGTTATCCATAGAGAATGAAAAAGATGGGGGAAGTGGGTTTCGGGGGAAAAATAAGAAGTTTGGTTTTGGCCATGTTCAATTCAAATGATGATAAGACATCCAAGTAGTGTTATCAGAAAGGCAGGCAGAGATCAGGTCCTGGATAGCCAGAGAGATATCAGACGTAGAGATAGATCTGTGGTACTGTAAGCCATGGGAGGAGATGAGTGCACCAAGGGACTGGGTATAGAGAGAGAGAAAAGGACTGGGCCCATGATAGACCCTTGGAGTACAACAACTGAGAGTAGGATAACAGTAGAGGAGGATCCACCAGAGCAAACACTGAAAGAGCGGTGGAAGAGATAAGAAGAGAACCAGCATAGCACAGAGCCCTTAAACCCAAGTGAGAACAAGGTGTCAAGGACAAGGTGGTGGTCAAAGGTGTCAAAAGCATCAGAAAGATCAAGAAAAATGAGGATTTAAAGGCCCTTGGATTTTGCAAGGAACAGGTCGCTGAAGACTTTGGCAAGAGTTGTTTCAGCAGAATGTAAAGGACGAAAGCCAGATTGCAGTAGATCCAGAAGGGCTTGAGAGGATAGAAAGTCAAGGCAACAGCAGTGAACCGTACGTTCAAGAAGTTTAGAAATGAAGAAGAGGAGAAAGATGGGTCAAAAATTAGAAGAACAGGTAGGGTCTAGTGAAGGTTTCTTGAGGAGAGGTATGACAGCATGCTTGAAGGTTGTTGGGACAATTGCAGCAGAAAGCGATAGGTTGATAATATGCGAGATGGAAGGGATGGCAGTAAAGGAGATGGAGTTAAGGAAATGGGTGGGGATAGAATCAGAGGAGCAGGTAGTGAGTTTAGAAGAGGAGAGAAGATGTAAGGAAGGAGTAGATAACATAAGGAGGGATCTAGCTAAGCTTGAAGAATGGTCAAGAATTTGGCAGCTGAGATATAATGCTAAAAAATTCAGAATCATGCATTTGGGCTGCAAAAATCAAAGGGAGCAGTACAATATAGGGGGTGAAGCACTACTGTCCAGAAAGAAGAGCGGAACTTGGGTGTGATTGTTTCTGATGATCTTAAAGTGGCTAAACAGGTAGAAAAAGCGATGACGAAAGCCAGAAGGATGCTTGGGTGCATAGGGAGAGGAATGGCCAGCAGGAAGAAGGAGGTGATACCATCTCTGTATAAGTGTTTGGTGAGACTTCATTTGGAGTACTGTGTACAATTCTGGAGACTACACCTTCAAAAGGATGTAAAGAGGATGGAGTCAGTGCAGATGGTGACTACCAAAATAGTCAGTGATCTTTGTTATAAGACATATGGGGACAGACTTAAAGATCTCAATATGTATACTTTAAAGGAAAGATGGGATAGAGGAGATATGATAGAGACGTTTACATACCTCCGTGGCATAAATGCCCAGGAGGAGAGCTTCTTTCAATTGAAAGAAAGCTCTGCAACGAGGGAGCATAGGATAAAGGTGAAAGTGGATAGACTCAAGAGTAATATAAGGAAATATTTCTATACAGTCTCCCAGTGGAGGTAGCAGAGATGAAGACAGTATTTGAATTCAAAAAAGCATGGGATAAATACAGAAAATTTATTCATTTAATTATTTTTACCATCATATCTGAAAGTCAAAGCGGTTTACGTGTTGAACAAAGAAAAAATTTAACATAACTTTACACTGAAACACAAGGTCAAAAAGTGAACACATAATTTTAGCTTCTTACCTTTAATAGAGTTAAAATAGTTAATTCATAACTTTTTTACTTTAACAGGATGTGAGGAGACATAAAGGAATGAAAAGCAGGGGCTATGCTGGGAGACAGCAAAAAAATGTGGTGGTTTTAGGTTGTTAATGGTGAGTAGAGTGCTTAGTCTCATTATCAAAGTGTTCCATGAAAATCTCTAAAGGAAAAGAAGGGACTATAGTAGTTGATATGGAAGGGCAGACTGGATATGCCATATGGTCTTTCTGCCGTCATGTTTCGTTCTTTCTATTATGAATAGATTTGATTATGGACAAGCATGAACAATGGCTTATTTATAAATATGAGAAGTGTAGGCTCAGATACTGTAGATATGAAAGACTGAATTAAGAACAATGTATGAAGGCTGGGGAGAAGGCATATATATTTGGATGTTTTCAAGGTAGATAGGGACTATTAAAGCTGCTTTTCAAAAATCAAATGCTATAATGTGTTGGAACAATCAATGTACTGTTTCTTTAATGTAGGAATACTCCAAAATGGCCTATTTTCCAAATCCCTAAGACTCTTTTCTTATTCCTTTGCAATAGGAATAAAAGGAAAGCTGTTGACATAGGACAACTCATAAGATTTTCCATGGAAGGAAAATAAAATAAAAAAGGTGACATTTTACTTATCAGATAATGTCCTCTACTTGAGTCCTTCTAGACCAGTCCAGATAAGTAGTTTATGTTCCACTACCAGCAGATGTGGAGACAGAGAAACATTCCAGAGGCTTCTTATGACATGGAGGCATACTCCAGTATTCATATCTAACCATATGGTCAGGAATGCCTGACCTCACACAACCTCAATGAAGATAACAAGGTTCAACAGAAAAGGAACCATAACTATGTACAGAAGCAGTCTCAACAGAAGACTTAACAGAAGGGTATGAGCCCGCAGGGCCAACCACTGAGAGTACAGCAGACCAAAACAGATTCCAGGATGGGTCCTGGAGTGATCTAGTAGGATTCAAGGAAAGGACATTATCTGATAAGTACAATATCACCTTCCACATCATCCTACTAGACCAGTCCAGACAAGTGGGACATATCAATCCTATGACTCCAATGGGCAGGAAGAAGACATGACAGCTTTTAAGACTTCTGAGCCAAAGGCTGTATCCGCCCAAGCATGGACATCCAAGTAGTCGTGCTTGACAAAAGTGAAAAGTGATGCCCACGTTACTACCCAACAAATGTCTGAGCTATGCTCCGTCCACGAGCATGCTTGTGTCTGAGTGGAATGCACATGCAAGCCTACTACTACTATTACTACTACTACTCAGGGCCGGATTTACCTTGAGTGAGGCCCTATGCCAACAAAAATTGTGGGCCCCCAGAAAAGATAAAAACAAGCACGCCGGATCAGCTGCGCGCTGTTGGCCCTGACGTCATAATTAAACTGGGAATCCCAAAAGCCAAACTTGGAATGTACAACACTGTAGAAATAAAACTATACATTAATTTGCTCTTGTACTAAACAAAGTGCAGACGTTAATGATGCACATTTACCAGAGCTGACATATTCCAATTAATAAATTCAAAATAAAGAGATATTTTTCTACCTTTTGTGCATTTTGTTTCAGCTGCAATTGCTCCAGCCACTTTCTTCTGGTTTCTTCGTGTCAGCCCAACTCCAGTCTTAACCCCCCCAACCCATTTCCAGTCCCAGCCCCCCCCCATCGGCTCAAGTAAACTTTAATAAAAAAAAAATAAAACGCTGGCCGCTGCCGCCGCAGCAGCATGGACTGTCCCGCGGGGCCCCCTCTGCCCGGCTGAGCCCCTCCGTGCCGGCTTTGAGAGGCGCGAAGGGAGAGTGTCCTGCCCGGCTGAGCCCCTCCGTGCCGGCTTTGAGAGGCGCGAAGGGAGAGTGTCTCCCTCGCGTCTCTGTTAAGCCCGCAGGGGCTGATGGGAAATTTCCTGCAGGCTTAACAGAGACGCGAGGGAGACACTCTCCCTTCGCGCCTCTCAAAGCCGGCACGGAGGGGCTCAGCCGGGCAGAGGGGGCCCCGAGGGACAGTCCATGCTGCTGCGGCAGCAGCCAGCGGTTTTTTTTAAATTTAATTTAAAAAAAGCTAACAATTTGTTCAATTTTTGTGGGCCCTTGCCAGCTGTGGGCCCTTGCCAGCTGTGGGCCCTACGCCAGGCATAGTTGGCGTATAGGTAAATCCGGCCCTGCTACTACTACTACTACTGAGCATTTATATAGTGGTACAAGACGTACGCACCGCTGCACAGACATGTAAGAGACAGTTCCTGCTCATCAGAGCTTACAATCTAGTCAAGACAGACAACACAGTAGGTGTAGATAGGGATGCATCTGGGGGGAAAGGTAAGAAAACACAAAGGAGATCAGATGAGTCAAGATCCGAAAGCAGCAGCGAAGAAGTGAGTTTTCAGCCTGGATTTGAAAAGGGCCAGAGAAGGTGCCTGATGTACAGACTCAGGTAGTTTGTTACAGGCAAAAGGAGCAGCAAGGTGAAAGGAGCAAAGTCTGAAGGTAGCAATAGAAGAGAAGGGCACAGATAGAAGCAATTTGCCAGAAGAGCAGAGTTTCCAGGGAGAGGTGTAGGGAGGTATAAGAGAGGAAAGGTATTGAGGAACTGCAGAATGAATGCACTTATAGGTCAGCAGAGAAGTTTGAACTGGATATGGAAACGGATAGGAAGCCAATCAAGTGACTTGAGAAACGGTGTAATATGAGCATAATGAGGCTGGTGGAAGATTAGCCGCGCAGCACAGTGTTGAATAGATTGAAGGGGAACTGGCCAGTTCTGCAACAGATATGCTGAGGCAATGGCCTCCAGAGTAGACTTGGCAACTGCATCACCTTTAAGTGGTCCCGCAAACAGCACAAATAGATGATTTAACTCGCAAAAGGAGTTAGTAACCTTCAAATACCAGAGAGGCACTCTCCGGACATCCACCAGCAGAAAGTCCTTGTCCTTCCCTTGGCACTGCTCCTTAGAGAAGGAGGGCAGACAAACCACCTGAATCACATGGAAGGAAGACATCACCTTTAATAAGAAGGAACAGGTGGGCAGAATACACACGGCCTCCTCCGAGAATAAGTAAGGGTCCTTGCATGATAACGCCTGTAACTTGGAGATACCTCTCGCCCAGCAGATTGTGACCAGGAAGACAGTCTTAAGGGTCAGATCTTTAAGAGTGGTCAATTTCAAGAGCTAAAAGGGCTCTGACATCAGGGTCTAGAGCACCAGGCAGAGATCCCATAAGGGAATGACTGAATGCAGAAGAGGACGTAGGTGTTGTACTCCCTGAAGGAAATTGGAAACATGGCCAATCTGACACCATTGGGACAACCCAGCCCATTGAAGCACACGTCCCATGAGTGTTCACGGAGGAAACAGATACAGCATGCACTGCTTTGGCTAGGACTGAACTAGGGCATTGATGATCTGAAGCCTGTCTCCCTGCAGCGACTGAAGAATCTGTGCACTTTGGCATTGGACTGGGTCACCAACATATCCATCTCAGGACAACCACAGAGGTGCAGAATCTGCTGAAATGCCACCTGACTCAGTTCCCACTCCCCAGGATTGAGAAAGTGCCGACTGAGGAAGTCCAGCTCCACAATGTCAATTCTGATGATGTGTTGCGCTAAAAGAGATAGGAGGTTTCATTCTCAGGAAAACAGGCGGGTCATTTCCAGGGCCACTCTGGCACTCTTTGTGACCCTTTGCTGTTTGACATATGACACTGCTGTGGCATTGTCCAAGTACACCCAGACTGCTCTGCCCTTGACTAAAGTCTGAAAGTGTAAATCAACCAGACAAATAGCCCTTGCCTCGAGATGGTGGATGGGCCAAGACGATTCCCAGCCACTCCAATGGCCCTGAGCTGTTCGGTTCCAAACAGGCTGGCATCCATTGACAGGAGAAGCCACAAGTGATCGTCTAATGGCATACCCCTCATCAGATGCTGGGATTGCTTCCACCACTGCAGGCTGGACACCACCTCCAACTGGAGAAGCCTGGCCTCGAAATCCTGAGAGTTTGGAGACTAATGAGACAGCAAGGACCTCTGTAGCAGCCCAAGGCAACTTTTTGATTGATGCTGCCATTGAGCCAAAAAATTGAAGATACTCTCAGACTCTGGAAGTCTGCTGAGAATGGAAGCCTGCCAGCTAAGCCAACAACTTTTTCACCTTCTCCTTAGGTAGGAAGACCTTGCCTACCCAAGTGTCAAACCACACTCCCATGTATTCCAGTGATTGGGAAGGCTCCAAGTGGCTCTTTCCTCAATTGATAACCCAGTTAAGACTCTCCAGTAACTGCACCACACGGGTTGAAACCCGAGATGATTCTTACCATGACCTGGCTCAGATAAGCCAGTTGTCCAAATATGGATGAACCCAGATCCCTTCGCACCTCAGCACAGTAGCCACCAACACCATGAATTTCAAGAATGTACTTGGGGCAGAAGAGAGGGCAAAGGTAAGTGCAGCAAATTAAAAATGAGAGCCAAACACGGCAAACCGGAGAAAGCCTCACAAATAGAAATGTGGAATAAGGTTTGGCTAGATCCAGAGACAAAGGAGCTCTCTGTGGAAGTGTAGAGTGTGCAGATGAGTATTGACTCCCTTGAGGTCGAGGATTGGCCGAAAGGAAACATCTTTCTTTGGCACCACAAAATAGATGAAGTAGCGGCCCTTGTCCTGTTTAGCAGAGGGAACTGGGATCACCACCCACAGATGGAGCAACATTTCCAGTGAGATGTGAATAGCATCTCTCTTGGCTGCAGAACCACATGGGGAGATGATAAAGTCATCTGGGATAGGCGCTCTGCATTCCAGAACTTAGCCAAGCAGAAGGATAACATAATAACATAACAGATGATGGCAGATAAAGACCAGTATGGTCCATCTAGTCTGCCCAGTAAGGTGGCCAAAGTGGTTATACCTGTTGCTTCTTACAGGTCATCCTCCTCTATGCCTTTGTTTAGGGTTGTACCTGCTGCTCCTTGAAGGCCACCCTCTCTATTTTTTGAAATATCAAATATATATGTTTGTTTGATGCCTTTCTCTTGATATATAGGGATTCTCTGTGTCTTTCTCATGCCTTTTTGAATTCTGTCACTATTTTTACCCCTACCACAACCACAAGGGCATCCACCGCCCTTTCAGTAAAAAGGTATTTCCTGATATTGCATTTAAGTTTGCTTCCTTATAGCTTCATTTTATGCCCTCTAGTTTTACTGCTCCTCCTTCTTTGAAAACAGTTATTTATTCATGAATACTCTAAGTATTTAAATGTCTGTATCGTGAGGGGCAGTGGTCTAATCTAAGATATCTGAGTGAAGTTTCTTCGTTTCCTGACTGATGCCTAAGAGGAAGCAAGGGTATTCCCTGCAGCGCCCTCACTTGCTATCTCTGGTCATATGGACCAATATGTTGAAGTCAGTGAGGTCACTGAGGCCGCCGAGAGATTAGGACCGGCATGGAGATGGAGTGTCTGGAGGAGTTGCTCCTCTCCTCACCACTGTTTCTCTGGAGTCACAGCGTCCACCGCCACCACCAGGTGATGATGCATCTTGGCTGGCTGACTGTGCTGCAACCACACCCAGAGTTGGCGTTGGAGGTGAGCATGAGCAGGGAGTCTTACCAGCAGTAATTGGCACATCTGCTTTGGTGATTCCAGGGGCTTCCCGGGGGAGGATAGAGCAACAAAGCAACCCCTAACTGATGCCCCTGCGCTCGAGAATTGACAACTCCTGTGGCTTTATCTTCACCTGCTGCTTTTACATTAATTCGTCCTCCAGCATACAGACAGCCATATCTGGTCTATCTGAAGCAATTTCTCATCAGATTGTTGCCATTAATCCTCATTTAGTTGAGGTGATTGCCAATTTGGAAAAACATGTTTCTGGACTAATACTTTAAAGGAGAAGGTTGAACCTACTGTCCAAAGTTTGTACGCAGTTTCAGAAACAACGGTGGCTCTTGTGAAGGACAATATTGCTTTAAGAGCTAAGGTTGAGACTCTTGAGAATGCTGCCAGAGCATCAAACCTTCAAGTGTTGAACTTTTCCTGTGATATTGGTTGTTAAACCACTTGACTTATTCAAAAAGTATCACTTTGAAATTGTAAAGGTTCTGCAGGATTTGATGCCCCTGATTTCCAGAATGTTTTATTTACCTACAAGAAAGAAAGAGCCAGGACCATCCATGGCAGGCGATATGGACATTTTGAACGTTTCTGATTTATTGCAATCTCCTGGCGGCAGTACTATAAAGGCTTCTACATTGTTAGTCACTTGTGCTTTGGTTTCTGATCGTGACTGGATATTGAGACTCTATTTTCAGAAGCATTCTAGCCCCTTTTATGGGATAAATGTTCTTATGTTTCCTTATTTAACTAGGGATACTCAGAAGGGGAAGAAACAATTTCTCTTGTTGAAGCCAGGTGTTTTACAACTGCGAGCAAGTTTTTATCTTCATTTCCTGTGCAAATGTTTAATTGTTTTTCAAAAACAGTGGTATATCTTTTTTCAGCCTAGTGATCTTTCTGCCTTTTTGAGTGTAAGAGTCCCGGTTATGACTGTACCATCTGTTGACATGGGGTAAGGGGTCCCTCTCCTTTCACCAACACATCTCCACAAATGTACGTAGCTCATTCTTCCATCTTCGTAGAATCCAGGCTGTTCGTCCTTTTCTTCCCCTCTCCTCTCTTACTACTCTTGTCCTTTCTTTGGTGATTTCTCGACTCGATAACTGCAACTCACTCTTCGCAGGCCTCCCCCAATAATCAGCTTCGTCGGCTCCAACTAGTTCAGAACACAGCTGCACGACTTCTCACTCACTCCTCCCCTCGGGATCTTGTGACTCCCTGTCTTCTTTCCCTTCACTGGCTTCCTATCAAAGTTTGTTTCCTGTACAAGCTTCTCACCATTACTCATAAGGTTCTTCACACCAGTACACCCCAGCACCTTGCCGATATCATCTACCTCCAGCCAACTCCCTGTCTACTTCATTCAGCCCACGGTAATCGTCTCTTCCTTCCGTCCCCTGCCGAGGCCCACCTCGAATCGACCCGTCATGCTGCTTTTTTCTTCTTGAGTCCTGCCCTCTGGAACTCTCTGCCCCACCTTCTCTGTACTGAAGCATCCTTTTCCCGGTTTAAGGCTCTTCTCAAGACCCATCTCTACTGCCAGGCCTATGATCTCTCTATTCCTCCCGATTTCCATTCACCAAGATGCCACTGAACTACTCTCCTCTGCAAAATCGCCTTACATTTTCTGGTATTCAGGTTACAGCCCCTCCCATCCCCCACCAGTCTTGTCTATCACCTCTTGTCTTGGTCTTTATTTGTAGCGTCTTTCGTCTTTATCTTTAGTGTCCCCCTGGGTCTACCGCTGTCCTTACTATCTTTCTCTCTTCTTTTCTATTGGCTCTCCTATCGTACCGATGGCGTTCCTTTTTCCTCCTTTACCTTCACCAGTTGCACTTGGTTACTATTGTATACCGCTTTGATGCTCTGGCAATGGGCGGTATATCAAATGTTTTGAATAAAGAATAAAGGGGTCTATGTAAGAATTATTGGTCTTGGTGCCCCTCAGCATATTTTGCAATTTCTTTAATTGGTTTTCTTTACCTTTGGATTTGGTTTCCTCAGACCAGCTCTACTATTACACTCCCCTTGGTATGTAATATTGTGAACTAAAGGTGGGTTTTTTAATGTTGTATTGCTTTATGTTTTTCTGTTAGAATTATTTGGAAGAAGATACCTTTCTGTACAAGTTTTGCCTTGAAACATTGTATATAATTGTTAAAATATAAATAAACTAAATAAATAAATGTCTGTATCGTATCTCCCCTGTCCCTCCTCTCCTCTAGGATATATACAGGGTGGCCCAAAAAAAAGTGAGAACATCTCGTAAATTAAAAGCTTAAATAGTTTACTTATTTACCTTTTTTAGCTATATAACTTCTTTATTTCGACAATTTCCGGTTGCCATTTTTTTTTTTTACTTTGTCAATCATTTACATCTGTCTTTTTGAATTTTTAAATAACTTATATGCTACGAGATGTTCTTACTTTTTTTGGGCCACCCTGTATATATATATTTTTTTATATATATAGATATAGATATATATAGATATATAGATATATATAGATATAGATATATGTATTCTTTTTCTACATCTTCTGGTGCAGACTCCAAATCATTTTGGTCACCCTCCTCTGAATCTTTTCATTTTTTTCATATCCTTTGTAAGATTTGGTCTCCAAAACTCATAGGTGTTGGAAAGGGGTAGGCCACACGGGCCCTGGCCCCAGCAAACGTTTGCCTGCCAGGTGCCAGAAAACTGCATGGCGGCCATGATTGCAGCCTTCCCCTCCTGTTTTTGCTGTGGGATAACATAGTTACTCACTTATATCAGGTGTTCTCCGGGAACAGGAATCAGTCCTCACATATGGGTGACATCAGCGCTGACAGAGCCCACACACAGCATTTCCCAATCTTTCAAAGAAGCCTTTGGGAATGCTACCATGCATGCTTGGTTCCCTTCCCGCCCAAGGATGCCATCTTGTTCAGTCAGATGACATAGCTTAGGCAAAAAGACAAGAACAGATAGAGGAGGCAACTCCCAGGGAAGGAAGAAGGGTTGTGAGGACTGATTCCTGCTGTTCCTGCTGTCACCTGTTACAAGTGAGTAACTACGCTTTCTCCAGGAACAAGCAGAAAGTCAGTCCTCACATATGGGACTCCCTAGCTCCAGGCTGCTGGGATCTGAAACATGACAGCACCAATGGTAACCACTAGGGGAGGCCGCCAGTTGCAGAAGATGAGTCCCTACGCAGACACTCCGCAATGCTCAGCTACCCCCGTCACTATTAGTCCGGGAGCCTGACCATCGATGGGCTGGAGGGCAGGAGTTGCCTATACACCGAGTATGCTATGGATTACCACCTGGCCAAAGGCACTGTCCCTGCGGGATTTACTCTCTAGGCAGTAATGTGCTGCAAAGGTATGCACCAAAGACCATATGGCTGCCTTGCATATTTCTGTCACTGGTATCGAACGCAGGTTGGCCACTGAAGCGGCCATGGCCCTGACACGATGAGCAGTGATCCGGTGCTCCAAGGAAAGACCCGCCTGCTCGTAAGGACAGGCGATGTGGTCCACCACCCAAGAGGACAGAGTCCTTTTGGTTACCAGCAGTCCCAATTTACTGGGGTTGAATGAGTCAAAGAATTGGGGCGCTTTGCGATGGTCGCTGGTCCTATGAAGATAGAAGGACAGGGCCCTCTTGCAATCCAAGGTATGCAAGACCGACTCTACCCTACCAGAGTGAGGCCATGGAAAGAAGGTAGGGAGAACCTCCTCCTGGTTGAGGTTGTCTAGGACATCTGTATCTTGCCCACTCACAACCTTAAATGACAGAGATGTAAGGCAGGGGTCTCCCAATCCAGTGCTGGAGGGCCACAAACCAGTCAGGTTGGCAGGATATCTCTAATGCATATATATCTCATGCATATTCATTAGGGCTATCCCAAAATCCTGCCAGGATTGCGGCCCTCCAGGACAGGGTTGGACACCCCTGATCTAAGACCTTATCTAGGTGGTGCATGAGGTCCGCTATCTTCGCACCAGGCAGGCATGTTACTAGGCGATCCTCACGTCCACCAGCCACCCAGCTATCTACATGCCTAATGATCGAATCACACATGTTAAATGGCCATTGCTACCTTAACACTGGTACGCCCACTTCCTTATATGGCATTGCTCACGTTAACGCTGCACTTAACGTTGGTAACATTACCGTGCTTTAGTAAACATACCCCTTGGAGTTAGGCATCCTGATGGGCTTTGGAAAAAATCCACACTGGCCATATGGTGCTTCCAGATGCTTTTATCATCTTTTTGCCTCTATGCATCTTGGCGCCACACATGAAGGCAAAGGAGGAAAGAAACCCACCCAAATTTTCATAAGGTTGGTACAATCCTAAATTTGAAAAAAAAAATTGCAGAAGTGTGTGCATCTTGTCTGCAACTTCTCTGATCCGTAAACACCCAGGTTTTTAGATAACAGTTATTTAAGATTGGCTGCTGTGTGCAAGCAGCAATTCAAAGAGGGAATCAAAAATGGGGGGGGGGGACCTCTGAAAAGAAAAAAAAAAAAAACAACTTTGTAAAGAAACTAAACTGTCTTGCCTTTGATTCTGTTCAACATAAAAAAAACCTGCCCCAATGGGGTAGACTGAAAGTTTCTCCCTTTGAACTATTATATGGAAGACCGCCTACTTTTTATACTCTTGAGACTCACATTTGACCTCTTGTATTTCCTAGCAGCAGAGGCAACTCTCTTTTTCCACAGGTATGCTCAACTGTTCCAGTCCCTACTGCTAGATGTCTCAGCTCATTCCTTTCAACCCGGAGACTGGATCCTGGTAAACACATACCGCCAGCACACACTACAACCCCCTTTTTCAGTATGGGACCATTCCAGGTTCTTCTAACACCAACTGCAGTGAAGGTGGCTGCTAAAGGATCCCAGATTCATTGCCTTCGCTGTAAACATTCTCTATTTCCAGATCAGGCTTCAGGACCAGGATGAGAAGTACCGACATTGGGGCACTGCTGTTTCTGTTGTGTATTAGTGAGACTACCCCCGCCCTCCTTGAGTATCAGGAAAAACTGTAGTTGTTACGAAGAGAGAAATTACACTGAATGCCCTTTCATTTTAGCAACAGTGACATTCCTTACCCTTCCAGCCCTTGTGAATATACTGAAATACTGGTAATTTTGCAGACACAAAGGAATGATTAACTTTCTAATTTATATGACACTCATTTAGCCAAACCACTTCCTTCACCAGGAGTAGATGTCCTGGGTGAGGAAGAAATTTTGGACACTGGGAGGAAAATTTGCATGTGAGATTGTTAAAAGGAGCAGCAAAAGGCTACTACAGGAAATTGTTATGTATGTGCCCATGTCCCTTCTCACCAGCAAGGGGGATTCCTTTGATTGGAATGGAAGCAGACTTACTCTCTTATGATTTACTTAGTTTCACTCCTCCACTACCTTTTAATACAGGCTCTACCTTTCCCTAACAAACCTTCCACGGAGAAGGGACTGGTCAAAAATTAGGGATAAACGTTTGTGAATATAAAATCTATCTCAATGATTGCATTTACACCCTTATTAGCTCTTCCCTAACTGTATTCACACTTAATTTGACTGAGATATTGTGTTTAGGCAGATTTGAATACGCTTTCCTTTCTCTTGAAGTAGTTTGTGGGGGCTAGTAGCATGGAAACCCCCTCCTGGAACCTATTGGATCTGTGGGTACAAGGCTTTTTTGAATCATGATGAAATTTGAGTCCCGGCCTCTATTCTTTCTCCCTTCATGAACGAGACAGCAGGGTATCTAACAAATATCAGAGATGAGATGAGCCAGCTCTGTAGCCTAGCTCTCCAGAATAGATGGGCCCTAGAGACTATTTGCTAGCATCACAAAGAGACTATTTCCTAGCATCACAAGGAGTCTGTTCTTTAGTAGACACTGAATGTTGCACTTTTGTTTCAGATCAGACCCTGAATTTAACTGCACACATTAACAAGATGAAATTTTTACAACCCCTTTTGACAGATAATATTAGGGATAAGACAGGTTTAGGAACTATATCAGATTGGTTTAGCATCTGGGGGTGGATGAAACAGCTTGTAGTTTTTCTTCTTCTTTTTGCTGTGCTATTACTAGGGCAGTGCTGCTGCTTTCAGTGCATCCCAAATTTTACAGCTATGATGAAGGCCTGTATTTCTAAACCTCCCTTCAAGCAGCTTCTTCTTGCCAATTATAAAGTTTCAGAGATTGAGACCTTTTTACAGAAGGAAATGATGCTCAGATCTGGTCATCTGCACTCCCTTCCCTGTGGTTTCCCCCCCCCCCCCCCCCCCAGCCTAAGAAGCAGCACTGAAGAACCCAGGGATGTGGAGTGCTGCAGGCCCAGACTCCTCATTCCCTTCAGGTCCCCCACTTTTGTGAACACTGGCCTTGGGAGCAGGCAGTGTTCAGAGGAGGGAATGATATGGGATATAAAGAGGTACTTCTAAGCTGCCACTAAGAATTTTATTATATATGCTTATATTTTATTAATACGCTAGCTTAACCACCATTTTGAGACATTTTTGCAATCATATTTGCATTGCTCTGAGGCCCAAACACAAGTTAAGGAGGTGAGAACTGGGAGTGACATTCTGAACATAATTGCAATTACTTCTAACTTGCTTTTACAGTAAGGGGGCTCTGTGCTAAGAGAGAAAGCCTGTCCTTGACTAATTTCCCACTGTGAGCTGCTAACTGATTCACAGCATGCAGCTGTGTCTTTATCAGAGTCAAGCTTTGAGGAACAAAGGAATATCTTCTAGTTTTACTGTAGCCTGCTTTTTAGGCTGGCCAGGAGAAAAGGAAAGAGGTATGTTAGGGAAATAAGAAACAGACAGACCATGATTGCAAAAGAAATGTCTCAAAATGGTGGTTAAGCTAGTGTATTAATAAAATATAAGCATTGTGATAAAGAAGCCGCTAGTGAGCATATGGAAGTAGAAGAAAAGAATGATTTTACCTTTAAGAAAAGTGACATCCCTGCAGTACACACGTTTCAGCGTTTGCCAAGAGAAAGCAAGCACAGAGAAACTGAAGCTAGGCTGCCACACCCAAGCTCTGCTGATGTAGTAGCAAGCTTGGAACCTAATTACAGACACCTGTCCAGAGAGGCAGAGACACAGCTCAGAGAGCAGGAATATAAACCCTGGCTAGGAGGGAGCAAGGGGAACAAAACGAACAGGAGAAAGGAGAGCGAGGGAGAACACGGGAGGAGACACAGCTGGAGTAGTGGAGGTGAAGCAATCAGAGCAGAAGGAGAGAAGAGATGGGGGTGGAGAAGCGTGCTCAGAGTGAGAGAGCAGAGAAACCTTCAAACCCCAGTGCCGGATAGAAAGGTTCAGAGGTGGGAACCCAGGACTCAATCCAGGAGTCTACAAAGCCCAGCCTGGAACAGGGAACCAAGGCAGAGCTCCAGGGAGGAACTCAAACAAGGGAACCAGAGAGTGTTTCCCCAAAGCTGGAGAGAGATTGCTGAACAGAGCCAGAGAGGAGTCTCTACAACCTCAGGTACTTTTAATCCCTATCACATAGAGCTGTGCTCAAAGGAAACAAAGGAAACCTTAGGGGGGAGTTACCCTAAGTCGCATGATAGTAGCTTGAAGCAAAACACTGCAGTTCAGGAGTTGGAGGAAATGCAAGTGGACTTTAATGAGAATGATTCAGCTGAAGTTCCTATGGACTGTACGCTATGTTTAGCTGATGACATTGAATCCCTTTGCTAAGTGTATATTGGAGAGCTGAGTGAAGACAAAGGAAAAGAGAATATTTTTCTTTGTTGAAGGAAGCTGCTATGTTTTTCTTTATCTGTTAAACATGATAAGCAGTTGCATTTTTGAGTAAAGAATGTGAAGTTCAGCCAGCATATTTGTGTAAATAACCCTAAGCAAACAACTGAAGAATTATCCTGATACAATCTGCATTGAACCTTTTGTTTGGGGAATAAATTTTGTCATTTTTGTCTTTACCACTGGTTTCACGACTATTCCTTATTAGAGGGCAAAAGAACTACCACTCCCAGCAGGCTTAGCTGGAGCTAAATGGTTTATCCCACCTTCTATAAGGAGAACATAATGGCAACCCTAACCCTCTAAGCCTGAGGCGGAGGGCTGGGGCATATATAATAAAATTCTTAGTGGCAGCTTAGAAGTAAACTCAAGTCCAAAACCTTAGTTCTCAGGCATATTCCTGAAGGGTTTATTGGGACCCTTTGGCCAAAGTGATACTTTCATCCCTCCTTCCTCACACCCCTCTGTATTCCACATTCTTATCCCACCTCCCTTCAACATGCCTTTTGTTCCTAAAGGAAACAGCCTGTAAAATAATTTGCTTTGTCCATAGGAAAAGTTCTAAGATGCATCTACTTTCCTTGTACCAGAAAAGGTATAAAAAGTCTATACTTTGCCAGTGACGTAGTCACTTGAGGTTCCATTACTTGTGACTCGTTGCTTCAGCAAAGAATGAATTCACTTTTGCCTTGCAGACTGATGTTTTCTGTCTATTTTCCCCACTGAAGTTCGGACTCAAGTGAGAGAAAGGACCGAGGCCCAACTGGGGGCGGCTCTCACAACACTATTTATTAAAATTGATGGGCCCAGTATTCAAAGGAATTAACATGGTTAGCAGACCTGCTAACCGTGTTAATTCCCCTAGCTGGATATTCAGCGGCTTTAACACGGTTAGTGCCGCTGAATATCTACTGTTGCCACAGCTGCACAGTTAGCATCAGTGTATTCGGGGGGGCGGCACCTACTGATAATAGGGCAGCGGTAATATTGAGCCACTTGCCAGTTACCACTAAGCAGAGAAAGTTAGGCGCTCTAAAATTGCCTACCTTTCTCCACTTAAACTAACCAGGCAACAGTGGAATATTGCCGCTGCCCAGTTAGCTTCCTGGCAATCTAGGCAACCCGGATATGGCCCCAGCATGGAATATCCGAGTTTAAAATTCAGCAGCGGCGGCTAACTGCTTTAGCAGAACAAATGCCACCACTGAACAGTGGACCCAACATTTTTATGCGCTTCTTATACAAGAGTCCAGTTATAAAATTACCCCCATGATATGCAGCATAGTACTTGCAAAGAAAAATTAGGGGACATTCAACATATGTGGAAGAAGATTGTGTTCTGAAGAAACCAAAGTGGAACTTTTAGTCTCAATGCTAAGCAATATGTATGGTGTAAAATAAACAGTACATTACCCTGTTAACACCATCCCTAAAGTAAAGTATTTCCGGGGACCTAGTGTACGTGATTGTAACTCACCTTGAACAACTACTGGAAAGGAATGTGCTAAATACTAAATAAATAAAATCAGATAAACTGTGGTGTCAGCATTATCTTGGGGCGTTTGCAACAATGAGGACAGGGAGTCTTGTGAAGATCAAGGGAAAGATGTATGGTGCAACTATAGTCATAATTTGCAAGAAATCTGTTCCAATCAGCCATAAACCTGGGACTGGGCAGAAGATTCACCTTTTAGCAGGACAATGATTCTGAACACAAAGCAAAAGCAACAATGACTCAGCTAACGGAAAGTGAATGTCCTGGAGGGATCCAGTCACAGCCCAGAGATGAATTCGACAGAAAGTCTGGGGCAAGACTATAAGACTGCAGATGATTCCCAGCCAACATGAAAGACTTTGGCTATTTTGCCAAGAATAATAAGCAAAGACTGCCTCATCCTGCTATACATAATTGGTACAACTCTCCCTCCCCTCCCCCGAAAACTCCTTAATGTGGCTGAATGAATGGATCAAACTAAAGATCCAAAAGAGCATCCAAGAAAAAACAAAAAAAACCCACATCAACTTTAAAGAGGAAAAGTTCTCAGTAACCCTCATGTGAACAGCAATCATCTTTGATGACCAATGGGGTGTACAGTGCAACTGAGACACCAAGCCAAGCTAAGTACCTTGAGGATTATTGAACCGAGTATTTTTGCTTTGGTGCTGTCTACATTTGGGCACCATACAAGCAGCAGGATTTATTGTATCATTCACTACAAAATTTAAGATTCTAAGCTAAGCACTTTGAAAGCTAAGCACTTTGGAAGATGATTGCTGTTCACATGTGATAGCGTCTGAACTTTTGTAGAACAGTTTGAGAGATTTTTTGCAGAGTTTCACATGTTTTAAGAGGATTTTGAGTGTTGATATTTTGAGTCTAGCCAAACAATGTCATTTTAACTGGCTAGCTCATTCTCATTTTGTCTGGGTGTGAGTAAGACCCCAAGGGTTACTGAGGTCTTTTCCTCTTTAAAGCTGATGTGAGTTGTTTTTTTTTTTTTTTGATGCTCTATTGGATCTTTAGTTTGATCCACTCATTCAGCCACAATAAGGAGTTTTCTGTTTTTGGGGGTTTTTTGTTTTGTAGCTTATTCTGGCTCCTTGAGAGGGTTTCTTTTTTGAAATAGTTATACATTGTTGGTCAACTATCCAGAGGGTCGCCAGGAGTCGACACCGACTCAATGGCACTTAACAGCAACATACATAGTTGGTAGACACATATCCTAAACACCTAATAGCTATTATCGCTGCATAAGGAGCTTCCCCCAAGTATCAAGTCAAGGGGTGTAAAGACCTACGCAAACAAGACTTTTTGGTTTAATATTCTTAATTACATTTTGAATATTTCTATAATAGTACTTTCCTGTTCAAAATGTAGATCTATGTTGTATAGATCAGTGAAACAAACTGCTATTTTAGGCGTTTTGAATTGTATTTTTTAGACAGTAGAATGTGAAAAATGTACAAAGGTGTACAGTCTTTTACAAGGCACTATCTATAGGCAAAGGAAGGGCACCTGCAGCAGTACATGTATGCAAGAGAGGCCTCAGGGAAATGAGTAAAATCCATGCATCTAAACAGGTAAATAATCCTTTGGGGAAGAGGAGATAGTATAGAGCCTGGTAATGCAGTGTAAAGGTTGGCACTTCTTCCTGCATGCTTCAAATATCTTTCTTCAGACCCTTTCCAATACGTTTTTAGACTTTTTTAAAACACAATTAGTGGCCAATTATCTACTTTTATTAAAATAAATATTTCTGAAAACCCACTATCTGTCTGCTCTTCACTTACTGGAGACTCATACTTCCAGAAGATTAGTTGACGCCACGGTTTTCTAGTTTGTATGAAATTAAGCATATCTCAGAATCACCAGGGATCCTTGGGTACTGTAACTCTCTACATACTGTAAAATACACAAACAGCGAGGCATTTTTGAGGCCAGCAGTGTGCTTGTGAACATGCCTGCTGATATGCCTAACTTGCAAAATTCTGCAGCCCTATCAAGTAGAGCTGCATGGCTTTGCAGAGGCAGGGAGTGTGATAGAGTGCAAAAGTCATGCGACCCAATAGAAACAAGAGATCTGGTGGACTGCAAAATGAAACACACCCACAGATGGACAAGGATGAAGGGACACGTGGGAAAAATGTTGGGATCAGGCTGAGAAGGGGAGCAAAAGAGGTAAACATATCCCCAAGTGAAAGTCACCATCAAGCTAGTTTCTTACTGTTTATTCTTCTTTCCTTGTCCTGTTTTGTAAGATTGACGAAGCAAATATAGAAATGCAAACACATTAGAAAGCAAATGGATCCCTCTGCTGGTCATACTGAGATAATTCCAAATCTCACAGCAATAAGGAATGTTACCAAACCTTTTCAGAACAGATATGTGTTTCCTTCTAAGGACACTCACCTTAAGCCATGGAAAGATGTCTACCAGGCTGTCCTTGGCAACTGTGTCCACAACGCCTTGGTTGTACAACAGCATAGATTCAAACTCTGGGTCTCCTCTTTGGTATGCAGAATTGAAACAAAGTGAGCACACCACATTGGTAACAGCCCGGGACAGTTCTTGAGCCATGTCTATTGGATTGTTCTGGAAGTTAATGAGCGTCTCGATCAAGGAAGCAGCTTCCCGACAAACTTCACATGAAGGTTATCCAAGAAAAAAGACAGGAAAGAATACTCAAATTATGATTTTGCTTTGGAAGTAATTCATTAATCATATGGGGAAACAAGGCCGGCTTAAACATTAGGCAAACTAGGCTAGTGTGGCAATTTCTGGAGGTGCCAAAGAGCTGCAGTGAAAGAGATCTTCACAACTACACACAACCAAAGAGCCACTAGCACATACTTTTATCCATAGGAAGGGTAGGCAATTTTCAAATAGCCCATTTATCAGGTAAATGGGTTTTGAAAATTGCTCTCAATATGTGAGAATTCAATGGGGACACAACTCCGATATCGCATGGAAGCCGCTACTGCAGTTTAGTAAACACAACCCTTAGTATGCACAAATTCACACCTACTCGGAAGATGGTATAAATTTGTGCATGTATTCTATGGATGCACCCATATATTTTATAAAATATGTATCTTAAAAAGGATATAGCGGAATTACAAAAGGTACAGAGAAGAGCCACCAAAATGGTAAAAGGGATGGAAGGATACCCCTATGAGGAAAGGCTTAAAAGGTTAGGGCTCTTCAACTTGGGAAAGAAAAAGCTGAAGGGAGACATGATAGAAGTCTATAAATTAATGAATGGAGTGGAACGGGTTAATGTATATCAGTTGTTTACACCATCAAAAAGTACAAAGACTAGAGGCCATGCAATGAAGCTACAATGTAACCTATTTAAGACTAATAAGAGAAAATATTTCTTCACTCAATGCATAATCAAACTCTGGAATTTGTTACTGGAGGATGTAGTAAAAGCTGTTAGTGTAGCTGGGTTTAAAAAAGGTTTGGACAAGTTCCTGGAGGAAAGGTCCATAAACCATTATTAAACAGGACCCGGGAAATCCACTGCTTACTGCAGGATGAGCATTGTGGAACCTGTAAGCCTTTTTGGGAACCTGTCAGGTACTTGTGACCTGGATTGGCCACTGTAGGAAACAGGATACTGGGCTTGATGGACCTTGGTCTGACCGAGTATGGCATTTCTTATGTTCTTAGTGTAAAGCATGCTTTCCACATGTTGCTCATCTGAAACAAGTATTGTTCACACCTGTAACAAATGTTTTTCATCAACAAGCAGGATCAATAAGGCATATAAGTGGGTGATGTCATTTGATAGTACCAAGATGGAACTGCTCTCCCAGAGCTCGGAATTATTGCTTGAAGTTCTAAGCATGCATAGCCCTTCCTGCACGCAGCTTCTCAGTTTCTTTCAAAGCTCAAGCATTGAAGCAATTCTCAGGGAGGAGGGCAGGTTAGGGTGCCTTATAAATCCTGCTAAGGAAATATCTTTTACACATGAGCATCATTGAACATAAGAACATAAGATATGCCATGCTGGATCAGACTAAGGATCCATCAAGCCCAATATCCTAGTTTCAACAGTGGCCAATCAGGTCACAAGTACCTGTTAGGTTCCAAAAGGTATACAGACTCCATGCTGTGGTCCCAGGGGATTTCCCTGGTCCTCTTTAATAATGGTTTATGGACTTTTCCTCCGGGGGCGAGGACTGATGCGGGAACCAGAGAACTCACACCTGTTTATCTGCCAAAAATTGCATGTGTCATTCACATCTACTTCCCCGTTCTCATTGTTGCACTAGTAAGTTTGCGTGCGTTACTCCCTTCACCCTTGCTGTCATCTTGTGGGCTGTCTGTATCTCCCACCTGCTTTCCGTGTCAGTAATCCCTGTTCACTGGGGATGGCGGCCCAAATCCTTTCCACTCAGCTCCCCAGTCACCTAACCAAGATCTCTTTAAATCTTATTTCCTGTCAACCCTCAAATACCTTCTGGGGTAAATCATGCATTGCCTATAGGAGTAGAAACCCCAGTCCATCCGGCCTGAGGTACTATGTCCTGACCACTAGATCACTCCTCCCTCCCATTCACTTCCTCCTACTCTAAGCGCCACCATCCATTCACCCTGATCTTTGGGATTTCCTCCTGCTGACTATCTCTGAGGCCTCTTTGGCCTACCTTCATCTAATCAACCTTGGGGACTTCAATATCCATAGCAACTCTCCCTCTAGGCCTAAGGAGAGAACCTCTCTCACACATCTCTCATTCAGCGTGTTCATTTCCCTACTCATACAGCCAGCCATACTCTGGACCTCCTTCTCACTCCTTCAGCATCCCCCATTGCTCTTACTAATACTGTATCTCCACTTTAGCCTTACCATGAACCAATCATCATTATGTGCTTTTCTCTATCATTCTTCCCTCATCTGTATCTGGACCCACTTCTACCCCTGAGTGTTCCCAGATGAGGCATCAGCTCGCCCCTACCACTCTCCTGCAGTTTCCCCCAGCTGATTCATTGTGTCCTTCAGATTTTGCCACTCTTCCCCCTAATGAACAGGTCCATACCTGGCATACACTTCTTAAGGACCACCTAGACCAGTTGGCACCCCTTCACCCCACCCCTAGTGGATGGCATCTTCTGCATCATCCTTGGTTCAACTCTGGTCTATCTCTACTTCACGCCCAGCTTTGCAGGGCTGAATGTCTTTGGTGTAGCCATCCCTCCATGGATACCCTGTTGTGTTTCCGCCATCGACACCGACACTAAAAACAACAATTACACGATGCTAGGAAATCCTATTATTCAGCTCAGATCTCTACTGCCGCTAACTCTACTAACAAGCATTACTCGATACTCCGTTCTCTTTCCTCCTCTCATAACCCTTCTGCCGCAAACACTTCTCCCTTGACCCCGGCTCCTGACCGCCTGGCCCAATTCTTCTCTGAAAAGATTATTGTATTATGCTCTGCCCTTCTAACTGGTCCATTACCATCTTCTCCTTCCCCCTCCTCCCCTTCCTCTCTCACTGCTCTTTCCCATACCTGGTCTGCATTCCAACTGATTTCCGCTCCTGAGCTCTCTAAAGCTATCGTCTCTTCCCACAAGACCACCTGTCCTTCCGACCCTATATCCTCTCACTGGCTCACTGAGCAATCTCTTGTACTTATCCCTTTTGCATTAACCACATCATCCGGCACTTTCCCCTCTCTATGGAAGCATGCCACTATCTACCCTATTTTGAAAAAGCCTACTCTAGACCCTGCCATTCTTGCCAACTGGCACCCCGTTTTCAACTTGCTTTTTCTCTCGAAAGTTTTAGAGAAACTTGTGTTTTCCCAGTTAGCTTCCCATTTAGATTCAACCCACACTCTGAGCCCTGCCAGTCATACTTCAGACCTGGTCACAGCATGGAAACTATCCTCTTTTCACTGCTTAACAAAATTCACGTTTCGCAAGACAGAGATGATATTTCTCTTGCTGTTTCACTGGCTCTCTCCATGGCTTTTGACCTGGTTGATCACTCTCTTTTACTTTCTTTCCTTCACGACAATGGGCTTTGTGGTACTGTTCTTCACTGGTTCTAGTTGTTTCTGTCTCTCCACTCTTTCTCTGTATCCTGTGGATCGTCCACATCTCCTACTGGTCCTCTCACCTGTGGAATCCCCCAGGGCTCTGTGTTAGCACCTCTTCTTTTCAATATTTTCTTGGCACCCTTTGCACTGCTTATCCAACAATCTGGCATCTTCTCCTACTTTTACGCTGATGACATTATTTTTATCCACCATACCAACTCTCAGTCTCCCAACCTAGCCCCCATGAATGCATGTTTATCGGATATTTCCACATGGTTGTCCACGAACCGACTCCATCTTAACATCTCAAAATTTGTTGCTATTTGGTTCACTTTTCACACACCGTGCCCCGCACTCACTCTTCAGATTGCTTGCACTCCCATTCCTCTTGTCCAGTCCCTTTGTATCTTGGGGTCTAACCTGATTCTTCTGTCTTCTTTCATGACCACTTGTCCTCTTTGATCCAGAGCTCTTTCTTCTTCCTTCACCAGCTTCGTGCTATTCATCCATTCCTCACTGTACCTTCTCTCACTGGCAACCTCTAGGCTTGACTACTATAATGTCACACTCGCGGGTCTTCCTCAATATCAGCTTCATCACCTTCAACTTCTTTAGAACACCGCTGCACATATACTCACACACTCTTCCCAGCACGATCACATCGCCCCTCTTCTTATTCACCTTCACTGGCTTACCTTTAAATACCGTGTAGAGTACAAAATTCTTATGCTGCTTCACAAAACTATGTACACTGGCACTCCACAGTATCTTTCCAACCTTCTTCCAGTTCCATATCCCCCACTGCCTCCTGAGATCACTTCATGTTAACCGTCTCATGCTCCCCTCAGTCACCCATGCACACTGTCACGACGCCACCCTGGTGGCTAATGGGCTCCAAGGCAGGTCGGACACAATTGAGAATAAGGTTGGGTTTGGTAAGTATTTTCTAGGGCCCAGTGATGTATAGCCTTGGTAGCGTCCTTATTACCAAATACCCAGAGAACACAGGTCTTCGAGTGGAGGGAAAAATAAGGCTTTATTTCCCTTGTCTTGCAAAAAAGGTTCAAAGGATCAGATTCAAACAACAAAAGAAATGTCCTTACATTAGGTTAGAAAAAAGGTACAACTCAGGTTCAAAAGCAAAAACTGTTTTCTTCACAGAGGGGATACAAAACAAGTTTTCCTAATTACACAAGTTTACTGCTCACTTGCTACACAAGGATTCCAAGCTTCCAGTGGTACAAAAGCTACAATCCATTTCTTCCTCAGAAAGGGGCTCTACCACTTCCACTTGCATCGGTTTCTGCTCCAATGTATCTGACACAGAGTCAATGGTTCTGGGGAAGCTGTAATCAGGCTTTTCACACAAATGCTGTATGACCTCCCAGTGCCTGGGGTTCAGCGTAGGGCGTCGGTCATGAACTGTTCTACAGTGTGAGTATCCTTCTCTCTTCAAAGGTTTTACATTCACTTCCTGCCAACCTTGCTTATTTAAAAGTTTCTTATTTGATAAAAGCTTTTCATATCTTGTCTCCTGAGAAGTGGGACATGAACAGCGAGCTTCTGTTTCTTGTCCTCTCCATACGCTAGCCCTCTGAAGGCTGTTTCCAACAAAGTATGGGTTACCTTGTAACTCTGGCTTCTTTCTTGGGGACAAGGCTTGAGGCCTACTCCTGGTGAGAATCTGCCTTGCTCCTGCAATATGGCTTGGGTTTTTCCCACAGCAGTCACAGTACGGCTTGCGCGTTCCTGAAACTCCTGGATCCTTCTGTATTCTCTGTCCTTTCAGGTCTCTCTGGCCTGTACCTCTTTCCTGCTCTCCAGCAGCGTCTGTAGTTTCTGCAGTTTCTCCAGCTTCTGCAGTTTCTGCTACTTCTCCGGCTTCTGAAGGCTCTGCAACTTCTCTGCTGCTTTCTCTGCTGCTTCTGGCTTTACCGACCCTTCTGCCTCCACAGCCACCTTCCTCTTTACCGCCACTTCTCCCTCTACAGTCTTCCAGACTTTCTTTAAAAGGAGTTCCTGCCTTCCTGGATTGGAGGCTGGCTGGCTTTAGGTCACACCCTATGGGGCGTGGATCCTCAGTCTTCCGGAGGTCCCTCTTGCTCCCCCTATCAGGTTCCTGAGAATACTGCAGCTTGTGCATGTCTTTTTTCGTGTTTAAAACATTTTCTTCTATTCCCCGCTGGTCTGCTGCATCACAACACCCGGAACAAACTCGAAACTCTGCATTCTTTTACCTGGGCCCCGCACTGTGAAACTCTCTGCCTCTCTCCTTGTGCTTTGAATCTTCATTTTCCAAGTTTAAAGCAATGTTTAAAACTCACTTATTCCACCTCGCTTTTGACCTCTCTCTCCCCAACTCTCAGGAGGATACCTTTAGTCCCTCCTTGATCTAATGGTTCTCTCTCTTATCTCCACTGTCCATCTCCTGTCCTTCTCTCCACTGTCCCTTTTTCTCCACTGTCTTGTCAGAATTTTGGCATTCCTTTTCAATTTTTCCAACAGCCACCTGTTTTTTTATTGTAAACCGCTCTGATGCCAGGGCTGCCTGAGCAGTATATCAAATGAATAATAAAGATACTCGTCCGATCCTCTTTTAAACCCAGCTACATTAACAGTTTTTACTACATCCTCTAGTAACGAATTCCAGAGCTTGATTACGTGTTGAGTAAAAAAATTTATTTTCTCAAATTATTCAATGGGCTACATTGTAGCTTCATTGTGTATCCCCTAGTCTTTCTACTTTTTGAAGGAGTAAACAACCGGACTATCTACCCTTCCACACTATATATTAGTTTATAGACCTTTATCATATCTCCCCTCAGCTATCTTTTTTCAAGTTGAAGAGCCCTAACATTTTAAGCCTTTCCTCATAGAGGTATCCTTCCATCCCTTTTACTATTTTGGTGGCTCTTCTCTGTACCTTTTCTAATTTTGCTAAATTGTTTTTAAGATATGATGACTAGAATTGTGTATTCATGGAATAATACAGAGGCATTATAATATCCTTAGTTTTATTTTCCATTCATTCCCTTATGGATTCCTAGCATTATAGTTACTTTTTTAGCTGCCGCTACACACTGGGCAGAGGGTTTCTACGTATAATCCACAATGATGCCTAAATTATTTTCCTGGGTGGTGGTTCCTAATGTGGAACCTTGCATTGTGTAACCGTAGTTTGGGTTGTTCTTTCCTAAGTGCATAACTTTGCACTCGTCCATATTCAGTTTCATCTGCCATTTGGATGCCCAGCCTCCCAACATTTTCAAGGTTCTCTTGCAAGATTTCACAGTCCTCAATAATTTTGTGTCATCTGAAAATTTGATCACCTCACTCGTTATTCCCATTTCCAGGACCTTTATAGATATGTTAAAAAACAGAGGACCCAGTACAGATCCCTGGGGTACTCCACCATTCATCTTTCTCCATTAGGAAAATGGGCCATTTAGCCCTACTCTCTGTTTTCTATCTTTTAACCAGTTCCTAATCCATAATAGTACATTGCCTCTTATCCCTTGACTTTTTAATTTCCCCAACAGTCTCTCAAGAGGGAGCTTGTCAAAGGCTTTCTGAGAATCCAGATACACTATGGGCCCGCCTTTTAAGGCATTTACACTGGTAACTGCCCTGGTTACCCGTGTAAATGCTTTATCCGGGATTTTCAAAAGGCACCTACACGGGTAGCAGTTTTTGAAAATCCCGGATAAGTTCCTAATGCACCCAGATCTAAGCGGCTAGCATCAGGGCATGTTAGGGGGCATTCTGGGGTGGAGCAGAGGCAGAGGAAAGGGCTAAACAGGTAGAAGCGCTTTTTGATGCTACCTGCTTAGCCCTCTGCGTCTTAAAGATAGGCAAGGTTTTTCCTCACCTATCTTTAAGGTGCAAAGGCTAAGCAGGTAGCATTGAAAATCGCTGATACCTGTTTAGTCTCAGCGGCTACCAGCGTGTCCAGACAAACCTGGATTTTCACTTCCGCCTCCGCAGAAGTGAAAATCCAGGTTAAGAGGGTCGGAGGGCAGGCTATGCGCCACGGTGGCGCATAGTCTGCCTACTTGAAAATCGAGCCCTATATCAACTGACAAGGACTGAGTCAAGCACATAAGTGGATGAATCTCAGGCTTAGTGCTGATTACTGCTTACATATGGTCATAGTCTTTAGAGCAGTGGTTCTCAACCCAGTCCTCTGGGACCCCCAGGCCAGTCAAGTTTTCAGGATATCAACAATGAATATGCATGAGATAGATTTGCATGCACTGCTTCTATTGTATGCAGATCTATATCTCGCATATTCATTGTGGATATCCTGAAAACCTGACTGGCCTGGGGGTCCTAGAGTACTGGGTTGAGAACCAAAACTTTAGAGCATCACATAGTAAAACAGTGCAAAATTGGCTTTTCAGACGGACAAATTGGTCAGTACAATTTAATCAAAGATACTATACTTTGCTGAGGCTTGGTCCAAACAGAAGCACACAATAAAAGTATGAAGAAAGGACTATGTAGCTGCTTTGGAGATGCAATCCAACGAGACAGACTTTAGAAGTGCCACTGTCACTGGAGTAGCTCTAATCTGATAAGACTTTACTTTGGATCTGAGAGGTATAAGAACATAAGATATGCCATACTGGGTCAGACTAAAGTCCATCATGCCCAGTATCCTGTTTCCAACAGTGGCCAATCTAGGTCATAAGTACCTAACAGTCTCCCCAAAAGACACAGGTTCCTCAATGCTTGTATTGGGTCAAGCAGTAATATCATGGGTCCCTTTTAATAATATTTTATGGACAGCTTTAACTACATCCTCTAGTAACAAATTCCACAGTCTGATTACATGTTGAGTGAAAAAATATTTTCTCTTATTAGTTTTAAATTGTTTACCCTGTAGCTTCATTGCATGTCCCCTAGTCTTTTTATACTCTGATGATGTAAACAATTGATCTACGTTTACCCGTTGCACTCCATTCATTAATTTATAGGCCTCTATCATATCTTCCCTCATCCATCTCTTCTCCAGGTTGAAGAGCCCTAACCTTTTTAGCCTCTCCTCAAAGGAGTATCCTTCCATCCCCTTTACCATTTTGGAGGCTCTTCTCTGTACCTTTTCTTATAACGCTATATCCTTTTTAAGATACGGCGACCAGAATTGTACACAATATTCAAGGTGCAGTCTCTCCATGCAATGATACAGAGGCATTATAATATCCTTTGTTTTATTTTCCATTACTTTCCTTATGATACCTAGCATTCTATTTGCTTTCTTGGCCGCCGCTGCACACTGGGTGGAGGGTTTTAACATGTTATCCACTATGATGCCTAAATCTTTTTCCTGGGTGGTGGTTCCCAAGGTGGAACCTTGCATCGTGTAACCATAGTTTGGGTTGTTCTTTCCTAAGTGCATAACTTTGCACTTGTCCACATTAAATTCCATCTGCCATTTGGATGCCTAATCTTCTAATTCATCAAGATTTTCTTGCAATTTTCCACAATCCTCTTGGGTTTTAACAACTTTAAATAGTTTCCTCAGATCGCAACCTTGGGGTCATTTTTGACTTTACTCTCTCTTTCTCTGCACACATCCAACAGATTGCTAAAACCTGTCGCTTCTTTCTCTATAACACTGGGAAAATGTGTCTTTTCTTTTCTGAACACTACCCTTATCCCTTCTCTAGTTATCTACCATCTAGACTATTGCAACCTTCTTGTCATTGGTTTTCCTCTGAATCATTTCTCTCCACTTCAATCTGTTCAAAACTCACCTATACAGCTAATCTTCCACCAGCCTTGATATCTCATATAATCCCTCTTCTCAAGTCACTTCACTGGCTCCCTATTTATTTCCATATCCAGTTCAAACTTCTCCTACTGACCTATAAGTGCACTCGTTCTACTGCTCCTCACTATCTTTCCTCTCTTATCTCTCCCTACACCCCTCCTCGGGAACTCCACTCTTCTGACAGATCCCTTCTAACTTTGCCCTTCTCTTCTACTGCATCCAGACTTTGACCCTTCCACCTTGCTGCTTCTTATGCCTAGGAACAAACTACCTGAATCTGTGCCTCAGGCTTCATCTCTGGCCCTTTTCAAATCCAGGCTGAAAACTCATCTCTTCAAGGCCGCTTTGGATCCTGATCTGCTTAGTCTTCTATATGTTTCCTTATCATTCCCATAGATATATCCTTGTCCTCAGCTGTTGTGTTATCTGTCTTGACTAGATTGTAAGTTCTGATGAGCAGGGCCCATCTTTTACTTGTGTCTGTACAGTGCTGCATATGCCTTGTAGTGCTATATAAATGATAAGTAGTAAAGGTTTCAAGGGTGACTTGTGAGGACAGCCCCAAATTAAAGGTTCCAAGGAAAGCATAGTTACTCACCTGTAACAGATGTTCTCCAGGGACAGCAGAAATCAGTCCTCACGTATGGGTGACGTTGATGCTGATGGAGCCCTGCGTGGAAGCTTCTCCCCAGCTTTCAAAGAAAGCCTTTGGGAGATGCACCATGCATGCGTGGTTCCCTTCCTGCCCAAGGGTGCCATCTTTCTTCAGTCAAATGACATAGCTAAAGACGGCAAAAATAAAGAGGCAACTCCACGGGGAGGAGGGAGGGTTGTGAGGACTGATTCCTGCTGTCTCCAAAGAATATCTGTTACAGATGAGTAACTACACTTTCTCTGGGAACAATTAGAAAGTCAGTCCTCGCATATGGGACACCCTAGCTACAGGCTACCGAATAACCTGCAGGAATGCCACTGATGACCAGGGTGAGTCATAAGCAGCAGCAAGTGAGTCTGAAGGAGACAGACTCTCAAGAGACCTAAGTGCCAGTGAGAACCAGCACTCAGGTAGCCTGAACACAGAAGGGTCAGAGGGCAGGAGTTGCCTACACCCTGAACAGATAACAGAGTATGGCCTGGCCAAAGGTGCTATCCCATCAGGACTCCCTCTCCAGGCAGTAATGAGCTGTGAAGGTGTGGACTGAAGACCAGGTAGCAGCCCAGCAGATGTTCAACAGAGGGACAGAATGCAGTTTGCCACAGGCGCTGCCTTAGCCCTGATGCTGGGCGTTGTGACCCGGCATTCCAGCAAGCGCACAGCCTATTCATAGGCGAGGGCAATGCAGTCCACCACCCAAGTAGACAGAGTTCCCTTGGTCACCACCTCCCCCAGCCAACATGAGTCATAGGAAACGAAAAGCTGGGAGGCTTTGCAGTGGTTCTGGGTGCGTTGAAGATAGAAGAACAGGGCCCTCTTACAGTGCAAGGCATGAAGTACAGTCTCCGCCTTGCTGGCATAAGACTGTGGAAAGAAGGTAGGGAGCATCACCTTTTGATTGAAGTGAAACGGGGACACCACCTTGGGAAGAAACTTGGGGCGCATGCGGAGCACCACCATTTTCTTATAGAATCTTGAGTATGGCGGATCTGACACTAACACCTGAAGCTTGCCAACCCTGCAAGTGGACGTAAGTGCCACTTGGAAGATGATGTTCCATGAGAGGTACCAGGTGCCAGGTAGCCAGGGGCTATAATGGTGGCCCGGTGAGCTTGGATAGCACCACATTGAGGTTCCACTCCATCACAGGGGGGCGGATGGGGAGCTTGAATAACAGGAGGCCTCACAGGATGTGGGTCATGAGGGGCTGGACGGAGAGGACCTTGCCCTCTATAAGGCGGTGGTGCGCTGCTAGAGCACTCAGGTGCACCCTGACTGAGTTGGACAGTCCTGCCTGTGACAGGTGGAGCAAATACTGCAGTACAAGCTGCACAGAGCCCGAGAATGGGTTAACTTGCCGTTCTGCATACCACGCTGAGAATCTGCACCATTTGAAAGCATAGGCCCATCTCATGGAGACCCTACGGGAAGCTAGGAGGACCTCCCCTGAAAAGCTGAATGGGGCCAGAGACACCCTTTCAGCAGCCAAGCCGTTAGCGACAGGGACCCCAGGTTGGGATGTAGGAGAGAGCCCTCCTCCTGTGACAGTAACTCTGGGGCATTCTCCAGGGGGATTGTGGCTGCTGAGAAAAAGCAGAGGAGCAGAAAGAACCACGGTTGCCTGGGCCATTGGGGGGCAATCATTATCAGTGACATCCCATTATGCTGAGCCTTGAAAAGGGTCTTGGCAATCAGCGGCATGGGTGGGAAGGCATAGAGAAGGCCATCCATCCATGGGATGAGGAACTCATCTGCTGCCAGCCGTGAAAGGTGCGGTTAGCGGGAGCAGAAGTGGAGCAGCTGAGCATTGGTCGGACTCATGAAGAGGTCCATTAGCGAAACCCCAACGAGTCAGAAGAGCCGAGAGGCCATTTTGGGATCCAGTCACCACTCGTGTGGTTGGAGGACCCTGCTCAGTTTATCTGCTAAGGCGTTGAGCTGTCCCGGCAGATACACCGCCCGCAGGAACATTCCATTGCAGAGCGCAAAGGAGCAGAGAGCCACTGCCTCCTGATAGAGGGCATAGGACTCTGTGCTCCCCTGCTTGTTCATGCAAAATATTGTCACCTGATTGTCCATTTGGACCAGCACTGACTGGTAATGCAAGCGGCGGCGAAAGGCTCAGAGAGCCAGGAATATGGCCCAAAGCTCCAGCAGATTGATCTGCAGTTGGCTCTCTGACTGCAATCAGTTGTCCTGGGTGCAGAGATCTTTGCAGTTGCACCCCAACCCAGAAGTTCAAGATGAGGACCCTCTGGGGCTCGGAGGCCTGGAAGGGCATCCCCACCTGGAGGTGCTGCGGAGCCTGCCACCAGCTGAGGTAGTCTGCAAGTTGGCGGGTCACTATCACCCTGTCTTGCAGCCATCCGGTGGCCTGGGTCTACAGGGAGCAGAGGCACCACTGGGCTTCTCTCATATGGAGGTGGGCATCCGGGGTGACGTGGACCGTGGATGCCATGTGGCCCAGCAGGCATAACCTTAATGATGCATATGTTTCCATGAAAGCCTGTTCATATGTCTCTATGTAGCAAGTTTTGTAAATAGTTTGTAAATAGTTTACCCCTGTTATCCAAGTTTTTTTTGCCCTGTTATCTGTAAACTGATACGTGTTAACTGTATTGAGCTTTTCTGTTCCATGTAAACCGCGCTGATGCCGAATAGTGCGGTATATAAGAAACTGTAAATAAATAATAAACAAATAACAGGAGGGAAGCAGACACAGTGCATCTGCGCTGTATGTCTGCAGCCAGCACCCTGAGGCAGTCAGCCCTGTCCTGGGGTAGGAATACTCTGGCATGGAGGGTGTCTAGCCAGGCTCCTATGAACTCTAGATACTGCATCGGGCGGAGGTGGGATTTGGGGTGGTTTATGAAGAACCCCAGATATTCTAGGACACAGATGGTGCCTGCTGCATCTCAGCGGCTGAATCCCCTCTGATGAGTCAGTCATCCAGGTAGGGGAAGATGAAGGCTCCTTGGAGATTTATTATTTATTTATTTGAATTTTTTTTATACTGCTCCTTCCAGCGATCAGTGGCAATTTACATGGAACTACAATACAGTGGTACATGGAACATATTTAACCAATACAATTTAAACAAGGAACTTAGAACAATAACTTTATACATACCAGTGCACACTAATTACAGAGGCATAGTGATGGCTGGATTTTCTTAGCTTTATACATTGAAATAAGGGAGGGAAATGGGAGGTGTTAGAATGTTAGGGTAGAAGGGGGGTGGAGTTATTGGAGGTATTGTTTATTAGGTGAGCATTCTAATATTGTGAGAAAAGGTGTGTTTTCAATTCCTTGCGGAAAGTTAGGATATCTTTGGTAGCTCTGATTTGGTTAGGGATGGCGTTCCAAAGTATAGGGGCTATGTATCTGAATGCCCTATTACTTGTGTGCTGTTTAGTTTTGCATATAAGGGCTGGAACTTGCAGAAGGTTTTGAGCGTGCTTTTGCTTGTGTTTGGTGTCAGTTTGAGATTTTATTATAGAGGAGAGGTAAGAGGGAGAGAGATCGTTATACAATTTAAAAGCAATGAGGATTTGCTTGTATTGTATTCTGGAAGTTATTGGGAGCCAGTGAAGGTTATATAATATGGGGGTGATATGTTCAGATAGGTTGGTCTTGGTTATTATCCTGGCAGATACATTTTGGACAAGCTGGAGGGTGTGAATGGACTTTTTTGATAGACCTTGTAAAATACTATTACAATAGTCCAGATGGGGGTTCACTAGCGCTTGAACTATTGTGCGAAAGTCGTATGGGTCTAGGATTGGTCTCAAGGGTTGAATAGTTTTTAGTTTATAGAGTATTGTTCTGGCAGTGAGTTTGATATGAGATGCCATGCTTAAGGCCCTGTCTATAATGACCCCTAGATATTTGACTTCTTGTTTGACAGGCAAGATTAAGTTATGTAATTTGAATGAGGTGGGGGGGGGATACTTTTGGTTTCTTGTGGCAATTAATATTTCTGTTTTTTTAAGGTTGATTTGTAGGTTGTTTTTGCTGAGCCAGGATTCAGCTTCATATTTGCAGTCCTTAATATTGGTAAATTGTGGATTTTTTTATATCAACCGGGGAATAGACTATTATATCGTCTGCATATATGTGGAAATTGACTTTGTATTTGGTGAATATGTTGAATATTGGTTGCAGGTATAAATGAAATAAGAGAGTAGATAGGGCTGAACCCTGGGGTATTCCTTGTTCTTGGTGGAAGGTGGTGGAAGCATCCTGGCTAATTCTTACATATTGGGAGCGATTGGAGATATAGGATTGGAACCATTTTAGCGCCATTCCTGCAATGCCTATGAGCCAGTCTTGACAGCAGTACAGCACGGTCGACATTGTCGAATGCTGATGAGATGTCTAGGAACACCATGATGTAAGCTTGGTTGGGGTTGTCTAGACCGCATATGAGAGTGTCAAATAATGCTATGAGGAGGGTTTCCACTCTGTGATAAGGGCGGAAACCATACTGTTGAGGATCTAGAGGTGCATGGGTGTCTATGTAATCCTGGAGTTTGAGTTGGATTACTTTCTCAATAATCTTTGCTACGAACGGGACACTGGCTATTGGCCTGTATGAAGAAGGATCTGTTTTGATGAGCATTTTGTTTTTTAGTATGGGGCGGATGATGGATAGTTTTAGGGTGTCTGGTAGTATACCCCGGAGGAGGGATTGATTTACTATGTTCAGTATCACCAGAGCTAGCTCAACATTTACCGCCTTAATCCAGGATACTGGACAGGGGTCTAAGTAAGAGGTGGTGGTGTTGATTTTGGTGATGGTTTCAAGAAGCTGTTTTTCCCCAATCGGGTAGAAGTTGTGCAGGGTGTTATCATGGGGTCATTACTAGAGCATGTATTAGGGGTGTATTTTTTCTTTAGCTTGAGTGCCAGGTGGTCTGCTATGGATTGTGTACTAATGTCCATGGTGATTGTTATGTTTGTGTGTGTTTTGGTTAGGGATTTAACAATATCAAAAAGTTCTCTGGGGCGATTGATAGCCTTATTGAGTATAATAGTGTGGTGAGTTTTCTTTGCTTCAAGGATTGCATCCTTGTAGGAGTTTAATGTCGTGAGGTAGAATTCTTTATTTTAGGATGTTTTGCGGGATCTCTACTTTTTTCTAACTTGCATAGTGTCTTTTTGAGGTTATAGAGATCTTTGGTATACCATTTTTCAGTTTGTTTTTTGTGTAATCTTTTGGGCAGGGAGGTGGGTTTAGCTGCTTTATTTATAGTTGTGATCCAGTTCTCTATTGCCTCATTAAGGTCTTGGGGTTGGGTGTGGAGAAGGGGGGCTATCTCAGAGAGGAATGTGTCTTTGTCAAAGTGTCTGAATCTTGGGGAAGGGAGGGGTGTTATGTTTTCTGTCTCTGTTGTTAGGGATATAATGGCAGATATTCGTATTATGAAATGATCTGACCATGGTACTGGGTTGGCAGTGGGATATGTGAAGCAGGGGTGGGTGGTGGGTGATGAGTGATGTAGGGTAAAATATTAGGTCAAGGGTGTTTCCTTTAATATGTGTGGGATGGTTCATTATCTGAATGAAATCTAGATCATCCATAAAGTCCAGGAAGTCTGCAGTTTGTTGTGGCGGGAGAGATGCTAGATTGAAATCTCCCAGTATGATGTGTGTTTTTTTTATTAGGGAGGCACAAGCTGATTCAAGTATGGTGGTCAGATTTAGGTGATTGTTGTTAGGAGGACGATAAAGGAGACAGATTGCAGTGTATCTGTTTTCAGTTTTAATTAAGTCTGCATTATCAGTGTTTGTGCCTGTGGTCATGTTGAGGCTGGTTTTGGTCACAATAAGGACTCCACCTCCTCTTTTAGTGTCTCTCGGGCAGTTAAATATTGTGTATCCGTCTTTATGTAACTGGTTTATTATGACAGGGTCTTTTTCTGTGAGGTCTGTTTCTGTGATACACAGGAAGTCGGGGGACTCATCAATAATCAGGTTTCGGATTACTAGTAGTTTGTTGCATATGGAACGTGCGTTTATCATAATGTCCTGAAGGCAGGAGGTGGTATTCTGTGAAGTGCTGGAGGGGGTAATTGGGATATGGACTAATCTATGTCCCTGAATTTCTGGGAGTGGGCACTGTATGACTGGCTATTTCTGTTGGGTATTAGATTGTAGCGAAAGAGGGGCTGAGCAAACTGGAAGGGGTGTATAATTATGGGTGCTTGGTGTGTCTGTAAGGTGTAGGAGCTTTGAGCTAGGTTTGTGGTGATGAGGTAGTAGCATAATATTTTCATTATAGTGTTCATTTTAGATATGGAAGGGTGAGTGTGCAGAGAAAGGGAATTGTTTAGCAGCTTGTAGTAGGTGGAATTGTTTAGCAAGTAAGGCTCAATCTGCTTCTTCAAAAGATCTATGGGTTTGCAGTAGAGTATATAGGATAGAGAAAGCAAGGGTTAGCGAGAGTGAGGAGCAAGGGGGAGTGACCTAGAGAAGTAACCTAGGGATATCAGTGGAATTCAATCAAAAGCTTACAAGATTTCTATCAAATATAAATCCTACATCAATTTTTACCATGAAGTTCTTTTGAATGGCGTTGAATATTAGCCTGGGATTGGTGGACAATCATGCCTCTGGTCCACGCCTAATGGCTGTGCCGCGCTGGCTTTTAAATGCTGTCTGTGCAGGTGAAGACAGAGCTCGGTGGGTGGAGTTTGCTGGTAGAGTGCAGAGTAGGAGCAGGAAGAGGCAGCAGGATGGGACAGCACACACAGTTTCAGTCTCACCTCTTTGTTTCTGCAGATTGCTGGACTTGTGCTCTTTGTGCAGGCACTGGCTAGGCAGAGAAAGAATTTGTTGCTTGCCTCGAGGGGGTCTCAGATCGAGATTGCAGTCCCCAAGGTGGATCAAAGAGATGGAGGTGGGCTGCAACCACCACTAGGCACTTGGCAAAGGCCCTTGGGGTGGAGGCCAGATCAAAAGGTAGCACCCTGTATTGGTAGTGGGCAACCCCCACTATGAACCTAAGGTGCCTGGGATGGATGAGGATGTGTGTATATGCATCCTTTAAGACCAAGGAACATAGCTAGTATCCCTGCCGGAGGTATGGCAGCAGTGTCCCAAGGGAGAGCATCTTGAACTTCTCCCTCACCAAGAACCTGCTGAGGTCCCAAAGGTCTAGGATGGGCCTAAGGCCCCCTGTTCATTTTGGTATGAGGAAGTACCTGGAGTAGAACTCCCTGCCCCAGAGGTGTGGGATACAAATTCCACCACCATGTCTTCGAGAAGGCCTGTGAGCTCCTACAGTAGCAAGGTCTGGTGAAAGGGAGTCCTGGTGGGCTCTCTCGGGAAGAATGGAGGGGAAGCCTGCTCCAAGTGGAGGAGGTAACCCTTCTTGACCACCTGGAGGGCCCAGGTGTCAGTGGAGATGGTTGGCCACCTGTGGGCATAAAGAACAAGATGCCCCCCTGTGGGCTACTGGTCTGGGCCTCCTAGGGGTGGAGAGGCTATGTCCAAGGAATCAAAGACTCTCACCAGGTTATGCCAGAGCTGGTGCCTGGGTTTTGGGAGGCTTCTGCTTATGAGGGCCATGTCCTTGTCCCTTGGCCTGCTAACCCTGATAGGAAGCCATGATACTGAGGATAGTTTCCATAAGCTCTTCCCTTCCTCAAGTAGGGGAGCTTTTTACTTGGGGCCTTCCATCAGGGAAGGGTAGCGGTCTTCTTGGAGAGCCTATTCCTTGTCAGGAACTTGGACTCCAACTCTGCAACTTTATCCGTCAAGTGTTTGCCAAAGAGGTTCTCTCCTTGCCAGGGGACATCGATCAATTTGTCCTGAACCCATTGCTCCAGGTTGGAGGACTGTAGCCAAGCCCGGCATCGGGCATGATGCCCACCGTGGCTACTTTAGCTGCCGACTCAAAGTCGTCATAGGCTGCTTGAGTCATAAATTTGGAGCACTCTGATGGCAAAGGACAGACTCCAGAACTGCAGGAGGAGTTCCTCGGAGAGACCAGCCGAGAACCCAACGAGTTCCTTTGCCAAGTATCTCAAGAACATGCCCATGTACAGCTGATATGCCTGGATTCGGCCAAGAGCATCGAGCCCTGGTAGCATTTCCTGCCCAGGGCATCCAAAGTGCAGGCCTCCCTACTCGGGGGCACTGAGGAGTGTGTCTTCTGGCTCTTGAGCCGACGCATGGCCAACTCCACCACCATGGAGTTATGTGGCAGTTGTGCTTTCTGGAAGCCCGGGCTCCAGTGGATCCAATATATCAAGTCCAACCATCTGCTCATGATGGGTACTGATACCGGCTCATGATGGGTACCGATGCCGGCACCCAGTATGAGGGGCCTCATACTGGAGGATCTCGAGTTCCTCCTGTGAGGGTACTCCTCCGTGTCGAATGATAATGCCTTTGACATGTCCTGCACAAAGTCAAGGAAGGCCATATCCTCAGGTGGGGACCAGCACCAGGTCTCGGAGGGAGAAGGATCTGAGGGCACGTCGCTGTGGCAACAGGTGGCTGGTGATTCCTCGTCCTCGGTCTCCCAATCAGACTCAGTCGGTGGAGAAATCGAGATCGGGCCAGGTTGCAAGGTCGGACCCCTTTGGAGGGTCCATGCCCTTTGGAGGGTCCATGCCTCTGGACCTCTTTGGAGGGTCCATGCCCTTTGGAGGCTCTGCGGGCAGAGCTGCAGTCACTCATCGGGGAAGACCTCAGTCTCAAGGATCTGGACCGGGATCGAGACCAATATTGAGGATCAACTCAAGGACAATGGCACTCGAGGATCGGCTCGACATCCAGGGAGGTCCTAGAGGTCCAGGCCCCAGTGGTCTGGGCAGATGACCCAGCAGAAACGGGCATCAAGGCCCACTTCTGTGCCATGAAGGCAGACAAGCTGCACTCCAAGCCCGCCATTCTGGTCTCCAGTCCAGATGGCTCCACAGCCTTCAGTGAGAGCACTGGGGGCCTCAGGTCAGGCACCAGCTCCAACGAGGGGGAGTCCTTGACCAGGATGGCCGTGGGGGTCCAAGGCCAGTCACTGGAGGCTGATGCTTCTTTTCAGGCAACCTTGGTAGGCTGCTCCTGCTCAGTCCCTTGGACTCGCAGCATGAACTGTGTGACCTGGCACGGGACTTAGCCGCCTTCCCCAACTCATCCACGGATACTTCTCTAGAGGATTTCTTCTTCTTCTTGTGCTCCACACCTCTGGGGAGCTCTGCTCGTAGGACCCTCGGCCTCAGTCGGCGGCAGTGGGGTCACTTCAGGGCTCCAGAGTCCCAGATGGGGGCTTGGAGCGTGGCATTGCTAGATACTCTGGGGCAGAGTCTGACCTTTGGAAGATCTTGTCATGCTGCTGCTGATAACTCTTAATGGGCTTGGAGAACATCTTTTTGCAGAGGCCACAATCCAAGGGGTTGTGGTCTGCTCTGAGGCAGCAGTTGTTTGTGTCGATGAGGGACATGGTCTATGAACACCGATCACACTTCTTAAAGCCACTCGCAGAAAAAGGACCCCAGCGAGGTCAAAGACCCCGGGTTCTGACAATGAAAAGGGCACAAAACCACGCTGGTCAAAAAAGTAAGGAAAAAAACCCGAGATGTGATGCAGAGGCAAATGAGCTTGGGGGTAGGAATGGAAACCAGTGCAACTGGGGAAGAAAACGCCCAAGAGAAAAAATATGAATCTTTTTCCGTCAAAATCAGACACACGTCCGGTGGGCTCCTTGGAGAAAAGGAGGCTCAGGCAAGATGGCACCCTTGGATGGGAAGGGGACCACGTATGTGTGGTGTATCTCCCAAAGGCTTTCTTTGAAAGCTGGGAAGAAGTTTCCACACAGGGCTCCATCGGCATCGACGTCACCCATATGTGAGGACCAACTTCCTGCTTGTTCCTGGAGAATAGGAGATTTCTGTAATGGAGGTCTAACATGCAGAAGGCCACTCATAAAGCAAGCAATTATACCGCACTGAGACACTGGAAAGTCTGAATATGGAGGATTGGAAGACACTCAAAAGGAAGGCTGCTGGTTTGGCTAAACAGGAACTACTGGTTTAGGCTGAGCTCTTTCCCTCTGTCATGGTTTCTGCAAAGTAGGGTGCTGTACTTGCTGTTTTTGTTAATAAGATCTTTTACAGTAATAAAAGCCTCAGTAAGACTGGTTGAAAGAGCTCAATGAAGATGTAATGGGCAAGATATGCTGCAGCATGGAGCAATGATCTTTAATTTCCACTGTGTTCTTTACTTTTTCTCCAAAGAATCCAACATATGAGACATCAGCCAATGGAATGAATATCCTTGCAGACGTCAGAGGCTCTTAACCATGCAAGGTGTCTGGCTACAGTTGCAGAGGCGGAGATCCTGGCAGAGGCCTCAAAAAAGTCATAAGCAGTACAGATGAGTGCCACATTCATCATCCTCTAAAGTATGGCAAACAACTGTGTTTGAGCTTGAGAAGAAAGACTAGGTGAAAACACTTGAATTTTTTGAAGGCTAAATATACTGGACCATGTATAGCTGATCGGCAACTATAAGTGCAGTGAGCATGGTTCCCTGCAACATTTTCTTCCCCAATCTATTATTTAGTGGTCTTTTCTCAGAGTATTAGAGGGGGCAATAATGAGTAATCAACAGTAGAGAACTATGTACAGGAAAGCATAAACAGAAAACTATCAGTAGAAATGAACCTGCAGAGCCAAGTATAAAAATCATAAGGGACCCAAGGGTACTGCAGCAGAACAGAACAAATACAGTTTCAGGGGTGGGCCTTAGACTGGTCTAGCAAGACTCAAGAAAAGGACATTAACTGGTAAGTAAAATGTCGCTTTCCATATCGTCCTGCTAGACCAGTCCAGACAAGTGGAATGTACAACTCCACTGAGCAGGAAGAAGACACATCAGCTCTCAAAACCCTTGAACCAAAGGCCGTGTCTGCCTGCGCATTGACATCTGAGCGATAATGCTTGAAAAAAGTGGAAACTGATGCCAACATTGCTGCCCGACAAATGTCTGCAGGGGCTACTGAGCTCCACTCCGCCCACAAGAACACTAGTGTTCAGGTAGAATGGGCGTGCAATCCCTCTGGAACTGGATGGTTTTGCAACAGATATGCGGAAGAAATGGTCTCCTTAATCAAGTGCCCCAAAGTCAATTTGGCTGCCACTTCACAAAAAGATGATTGGACTTACGAAAGGAATTCTTAATCTCCAGGTAACGGAGACGCACCCTCTGGATATCCACCAGACAAAGATCCTTATTCTTCCCCCAACATGGGAAGGAGGGCAGGCAGATACCTGGCTCATGTGAGAGGGAGAAAGCAGTTTAAGCAAAAAGGAAGGCACAGGCCAAATGGAAACAGCCTCTTTCGAAAAGGACAGATAAGAATCTTGGCAAGACAGAGCCTGCAGCTCAGAAATCCGCTTTGCAGAAGAAATCGTGACCAAGAAGACTGTGTTCAGCGTCAAATCCTTTAAGATAGCGTGCTTCCATGGCTCAAAGGGAACCACCATCAGGGCCCTGAGCACCAGACACAGATCCCAGGAATGGATCACAGACCGGAGGGGAGGATGCAAATGTCGAACCCACTGGAGAAAACATGAGCTGTCCAGGTGCAAAGCCAGAGAGTTGTCCGCCACTGAACCCTAGAAACAGGCCAGAGCTGCCATCTGAACTTTCAGGGAGCTAAGGGAAAGGTCCTTCTCTAGACCATTCTGTAGAAAGACCAACAAGAAGGACATCTTGGCCACCTGAGGAGCCAACTGCCGCATGCGGCATCAGTGCTTAAAGAGGCACCATATCCGTACATATACTAGCTTGGTAGACTGTCCTCCGGGCATCAAGCAGAGTAGAGAACACTGCTGGATTGTAGCCCTTATGCACTAGCCTTTCAAGAGTCATGCTGTAAGTGAAAAGGGAGCCGGGTCCTCCAGGACTATCGGTCCCTGCCGCAACAGACCCCGAGACAGAGGAAACCAAAGAGATGGTGCTGGCAGGAGCCGCATCAGGTCTCAAATGCATCAGGTCTCCAAACCACGCTGTCCTCGGCCAATCTGGTGCCACCAGATCAATCCTACTGGGTGGCATTCTATATGCCAAATCACATGGCCCACCAGCGGCCATGGCCAAAACACGTACAGCAATCACTGACTTGGTCCAGGCTGGGTTAGAGCGTCAACGTCCTCAGACCCCATCTCCATGTAGCGACTGAAGAAGCAGTAAACATTGCCATTGGAGGGGGTCACCAATAGATCCATTTTAGGAAGACCCCCAGTGATGCAGAATCAACTGAAATGCCTCCTGACTTAACTTCCACTCTCCAGGATCCAGAGAGTGCCAGCTGAGGAAGTCCACTTCCACACTATCCACTCCGGCAATGTGCTGAGCTGACAAGGATAGGAGGTTCTGTTCCACCCAAGCAAACAGAAGAGCCATCTCCAGAGCTACTCCCTCACTCCTTGTGCCACCTTGCTGATTGACATAAGCTACCACCATGGTGTTGTCTGAAAACACTTGAACCACCTGGCCCTCAACCAGGGTCCGGAAAAGAGTCATCTTGATGGCCCTCACATCAAGGTGGTTGATGGGCCACACCGCTTCCCTGTGATTCCAAAAGCCCTGAGCAGTATGGTCTTGGCAATGGGCTTCCCAGCCCAAGAGACTTGTATCCGCCATCAGCAGGATCCAGGAGAAATCATCCAATGGTACACTCATCCTCAGATGACAGTGCTGCCGCCACTACCACAGGCTGGCCTTTACCATCAACAGGAGCAGACGCCTGCATTTGAATTCCTGAGAACTTGGAGACCACTGAGTCAACAAGGACCACTGGAGCGGTCGCATGTGAGCTTGCAACCATGGCACCATCTCTATGGTTGCCGCCATCAATCCGAGGAGTGATTATAATACTAGACTCTGAGAGCCTAATGCGCACAGAACTGCATCAGGCAATAAAGCAGTCTTTTGACTTTCTCCTCTGTCAGGAAAACTCTGCCAACTCGAGTGTTGAAACGTGCTCCCAGAAACTCCAGAGACTGGGAAGGCAGCAGCTCGCTCTGATTGATCACCCAGCTGAGGTTTCCAAAAAAGGATATCACTCGGGATGCCACCCAAAACACTTCTGAAAGGGAACGGGCTTCGATGAGCCAGTCATCCAGATAGGGATGGACACAGATCCCTTTGTCACCATAGCTGCCATCACCATGACCTTAAAGAACATCCTTGGGGCAGTGGACAGCCTGAAAGGGGGGAGCAGTGAACAGATAGTGAGAGCCATGCAGAGCACAATGCAGATACTTCTGCTGATTTACCTGAATCGGGATATGAAAATATGGAGAAGGCAGTTACTCACCTGTAGCAGGTGTTCCCATGGACAAGCAGGAATGAGGCTTCACCTATGGGACTCATAAGCTACAGGCCAAGGGCAAAAATCAACTGCAGCATGACATGAGGCCATAACCATGCAACTATCAGTTATGTACAGAATAAGTGAATTTTTCTCTTCCCTTTTTTAATTTCTTTTTTGTGATAGCTTGGACAGAATAGAATGGGCCTGGGGAGATGGAGTTGGATTCTAATCCCCAAACAGATTCCAGAGTACAGATTGGCCTAAATTGCTGTCATGTCACGAATCCCCATCCAGACAGTAGTGAGATATGAATGTGTGAACTGAAGACCACGTTACAGCCCTGTAGATCTCTTCCTTGGAAACCGAAAGTAAGTTGGCCACCGATGCATCCATAGCTCTGACATAGTGAGCTGTGACATGACCATCAAGACTCAGGCCTGCCTGGGCATAAACGAAAGAGATGCAGTCTGCCAGTCAAACTGAAAGAGAGCATTTGGAAACAGCAGCCCCTAGCTTATTGAAACATAGCAACATAAAAACATGATGGCCTATCTAGTCCAAAAGACTACATGGCCTATCTAGTCTGCCCTTCCATATCAATCACTACAACAGTCCCCTCTTTTCCTTTAGAGATCCTCTGTGTTTGTCCCATGCTTTTTTGAATTCAGATACTGCCCTTATCTCTACCACCTCTACTGGGAGACTATTCCATACATCTACCACTCCTTCCGTAAAGAAATATTTCCACATATTACTCATGAGTCTATCCCCTTTCACCATCATCCTATGTCCTCTCTTAGCATAGCTTGCTTTCAATCTAAAGAGGCTCTTCTCCTGTGCATTTATGCCATGGAAGGATTTAAATGTCTCAATCATATCTCCTCTATCCCATTTTCCCTCTAAAGTATACATTCTTAAGTCGGTCCTCATATGCTTTATAACGAAGACCACTAACCATTTTAGTAGCCACCCTCTGTACCAACTCCAACCTGTTTATATCCCTTTTGAAGGTGCGGTCTCCAGAACTGCACACAATACTCCAAATGGAGTTGCACAAAATACTTATACAGAGGCACTATCACCTCCTTTCTTCTGCTGGCCATTCCTCTTCCTATGCACCCAAGCATCCTTCTAGCTTTTGCCGTCGCTTTTTCTACCTGTTTAGCTACTTTAAGATCATCAGACACAATCATGCCCAGGTCCCACTCTTCTTTTGTAACAGAAGTTCTTTACCCCCTACACTGTAGAACTCCCTTGGATTTTTGCAGCCCAAATGCATGACCCTGCATTTTTTAGCATTAAATCCCAGCTTCCAAATTCTAGACGATTCTTCAAGCTTAGCCAGATCCCTCCTCATGTTATCTACTTCTTCCTGGGTGTCTACTCTATTGCAGATTTTGGTATCATCTGCAAAGAGGCAAACCTTATCCGACAGCCCTTCTGCAATATCACTAACAAAGATGTTAGTGATATTGATATTAGGGTCTAAAGAAACAAAAAGCTGGATGGACTTTCTATGGGCCTTTGTTCACTCCAAGGCTCGCTTGGAGTCCAACATATGCAGTACAGCTCCTCCTTTATGGGCATGAGGTCTCGGGAAAAATATTGGAAGAACAGCTGACTGATTAAGGCGGAAATCCGATACCACTTTTGGAAGGAATTTAGGATGAGTACAGAGGACCACTATATTATGGTGGAATTTGGTGTAAGGCAAATGAACCACTAGGGCCTGAAGCTCGCTCATTCTGCATGCTGAAGTTACTATCACCAGAAACAATATCTTCCAGGTCAAGAACTTCAGAGGACAGGAGTCAAGTGGCTCAAAAGGAACTTTCATGAGCTGCGCAAGAACCACATTGAAGTCAGACTCAAATTGAAGGGAGGCTTCAAGAGAAGCAACCCCCACATAAAGTGAACAACTAAAGGCTGTATCGATATGGACTTTTCTTCCACACCTCGATGGTAAGCTCCAAATACACTGTAGGGAACCCTGATGGAGTTGTAGTTAAGTTCAGACTCAGAGGTGTAGAAGATATTCAAACAGTTTTTGTGTGGAAAAGATGATAGGACCTGGCCCTCACATCAGACAACAAACCTCTTCAATTTGCAGGAATAGGACTTTCTCATAGAGACCCTCCTGGAGGCCAAAAAGACTTCAGTTACACCATCTGGCAGGTTGAGCTCAAACATTAGCTTCTCAATATCCATGCCGTGAGCACAAAGGACTAGATGTTGGGGTGCAACATCGTCCCGCCATCCTGCAATATCAGATCTGGTGCATGGCCAAGCTAGAATGGCTCCTGACTGAGAGCTGTAGCAGGAGGATAAACAAAGGCTGCCTGGGCAAGTAGTGTGTGATGAGAATTATCGTGCTGCCGTCTGTTTTGAGGGTCTTTGCAATGAGAGGTATTTGGGGATATGCATACAGAAGATCCTCCCTCAATGCAGAAGGAAAGCGTCTGATGATAGTTTGCTTGTGATCTTACTCTGGAGCAGAACTTATCCACTTGGGTATTCTGCAGGGTTGCAAACAGATCTATCAAGAAGGTGCCCCATTCTTGAAAGATGCAAGACTCAACTTCCCTGTCCAGCGTCCATGTGTGACTGGAGGACTCAACTCTGTCTGCCAGAGTGCCTTCCTCACCTGGCAGGTAAATGGCTCTCAAATCTATCCTGTGCATGATGGCGAACTTCCACGATCTGACTGCTTCTCAGCTCAGGAGGTATGAGCCCATTTCTCCTTGCTTGTTAATGTAGAACATGGCAACCTGTCAGTTTGAATCCGAACAGTTTGGTTGGCAAGTCGATCCTGGAAAGCCTTTAGAGCATTTGCCACTGCTCATAGTTCAAAGAAGTTGATCTGATAGAGACTTTCTTGGACGGATCAGTTGCCCTAGGTGTGCAACCCATTCAGATGAGCTCCCACCCCAGCTTGGATGCATCTGTTACAGAACTTTTTGAGGTGGAGCAATTTGGAAAGAAAGCTCTTTAAACAAATTGTGATGGGCTGTCCACCAGTGCAATGACTGATCGAGAGGGGCAATGACATACAGATGATCCCCGAGTCGACCCATGGCTTAGGTCTATTGAGTCCTCAGAATCCACTGAGCTTGCCTCATTTGAAGGCATGCCAAGGGTATGATGTACTGTAGAGGCCATGTGGCCTAGAACAGTCAACATCCTGCGATCTGATACCTGCTGACTCTATTGAGTTTCTTGCACAAGTGTCGTAAATCTGTGAAGTCACCAATGCGGTAGGAAGGCTCTTGCCTGAGTTGTGTTGAACAGGACTCCTATGAATTCCAGTTGCTGGATGGGCTGAAGGTGGGACTTAGGGTAATTTATAATGAACCCTAGTAGTTTCAACATTCGAATGGTCAACTGTGTTGATTCTTGGACTCTTCTGGAGTGCTATTCTTGATCAGCCAATCATCCAGATAGGGGGAAACAAACACTCCTAGTGTCTGCAGGTAAGCTGCTACTACCACGAGGCATTTTGTGAGCACGCGAGGTGCTGAGACTAGGCCAAAAGGCAGCACTTGGTACTGTAAGTGTTGTCCCCCCAGGACGAATCGGAGATACCTCCTGTGAGCAGGATGTATCTTTATGCGGGTATACGCATCCTTCAGATTCAGGGAACATGGCCAGTCTCCTTTATGAAGGTTAGGGAGCAAGGTGTCTGTCTAGAAAAATCATTCTGAACTTTTCTCTTGCCAAGTATATGTTTGGATCTCTTAGGTACAGTATCCCTCTGTTTTCTTGAGGATCAGGAAGTACCTAGAATAAAACTCTCAACCTCTTTGCTCTGGTGCACGAGCTTGATTACCAGATCTGGCAAGAGGGTGGTGATTTCTCTCTGAAGCAGTTCCTGATGCAGAGGGTGGAGATGATGCATCCTCAGGGGCAATTTGGTGGTAGCTCCAATAAAAGTAGTTTGTAATCGCTTTGCATAGCGGGATCACTGGTGGCCAGGGTAGATCAAATATCTATATGTGTATTCCCAGCTGGGGGATGTAGAAAAGCAATGGGCAAAACTGAAAGGGGATATTTTAAGGGCAACAAACCTTTTTGTTAGAAAGGTAAATAAATGTAAAAGGAAAAAGAGGCCACTATGGTTCTCAAAAGAAGTACTTGGAAAGGTGAAGAAAAAGATGATGACCTTCATATAATGCAACGATCATAGAGAGAGGAAGACAAACATCAATATTTGGGGGAAAAAAACCCTTAGAGATGCCAGGAAAATAGTCAGGAAAGCAAAGATACAAAAAGAAGAAGAGATAGCCAATGCAATAAAATGGGAGGATAAGACATTTTTCAGACATGTTAGCGAGAGGAGGAAGTGCAAAGTGGTATTGTCAGACTCAATGGATGAAGGGGAGGAATATGTAGAAGCTGATGAGGATAAAGCGGAATTGCTTAATAAATATTTTTGTGCTGTGTTCACAGATGAAGGGCCAGGAGCAGGACCTCAGAAAACACCCATAAATAGGAGCAGAAGTGAAGGGGATCTTGAATGATTTTCAGAAGACTATGTTCATGAGGAACTAGCTAAACTAAAAGTAGACCAAGTGATGGGGCCAGATGGGATACATCCGAGAATATTGAAGGCCTCCCCAAGAATACACTAAGTCCACTTCAATTGGCGATGAATGCAGCGGCCCGCATCTTGTCTGGAGCTTCAAAGAGAGATCATATAACACCAATCCTAATGGATTTACACTGGCTCCCGATAAGCTGCAGAATACTATATAAAACTCTCCTCATCACTTTCAAGGCCATTAATAAAATATCCCCTACATCGATCTCAAATCTCCTCACCCATGCACCAAACAATAGATCCAGGAGACTAGTAGCCGAAAACACACTAGTTACTCCTAGTATCTCCACAAAATGGACACAACTAACTACTAACAGAGCTTTTGTGTTTTATGCTCCCAAGTGCTAGAACAAACTCCCCCCCCAGCATCAGATCAATCAGGGACATCATTCAATTTAGAAAGGCCATTAAGCACTATTTATTCACTTTGCATTTCAACCTACCATACATACCTTAGCATTGCCTTCTGCCTGACACCCTTAACTGCCTCTCACATAGCTATAACCCAGAACAGAGGTAATAAAACTGCGGAAAGTGCTGCATTTCTGTAAATATCAAGCCACGATGTTACCTGTTTAATTGTATATAGTTTTCCCCTATTCATACCCAGTTTATATTCCCTGTTATCTGTAAACCTATGTCAGTTTTATCTTGGATAGGTAATATGTTGTTTAATGTAAACCGCACTGATGATGAATAGTGCGGTATATAAAAACTGTTAAATAAATAAAATAAATAAAGGAACTTGGGGATGTTCTAGCAGCTCCACTGACTGACATTTTCAATGTTTTTTTAGGGTTGAGAGTAGTCCCAGAGGACTGGAGAAAGGCATATGTGGTCCCTTTACACAAAAGCGGAAGTAAGGATGAGGTTGAGAACTACAGGCCAGTTAGTCTGAGTAAATTAATGAGTAAATTAATGGAAACACTGTTAAAACAGAGAAGAGTGAGGTTTGTGGAGTCCAATGGATTGCAGGATCCAAGGCAGGCAAATCTGATTGATTCTTTTGACTGGGTGGCCAGATAGTTGGACCAAAGGAGAGCCCTAGATGTGGTGTATTTGGTACCAAGGGATGTTAGCTGGTATGAAGGCTCTTATGTTTTTCAACGCTACCATAATTTATCTAAAGGTGAATTTATGGCTTTAAACCAACTTCAGAATGAGGATTCTATTATCTCACGGACTGATAAAGGTGGTGCAATTTTAGTACAAGACCGTACCTCATATTTGGCTTAAGTCCTACGTCAGTAACCGGGTAGCCGGACCCGGCACCCCCTCTCTACTTGCCCCAGCCCCTCTTTGAGCACCCCACCCCAAACCCCGATCCGCTCCCCCGAATAACACATACATCAGTTATTGGAGAAAAAACTGGTCGCAGCTTTATTTGAACAACTCATTAACCATAAACAGATATATTTATTCAAACCCCCCCCCCCCCCGCGGATTGATGGCCGCCAGCCATGCAACTAGCAAGGCGGCCACGCCTCCGCTCAAGCCGTGGTACCCACCAACGGCCAAATTCTGCCCCCCCTATCCGACTTTGCCATGTTACTAGCAAAAGTCTTCCAGGGGTTGTCCGGGTCGAGGGCACCCCGCCCCCTCCCCCAGTCGCCATGGCTCCGGACCCCGGACCTCCGGGATCCCGCCTCCGCAGACCCCTCCCCCCAGCTGCGACACCCCGACTCACTTCCACCCAGGCCCTTACAACGGGTGGGCGGGTGGGCTGCCTGTCGGGCGCCCACTCACATGTGCTCCGGACAAGCCAGGAGCCCCGGAGCACATGTCCTCTGCCTCCCCCTGATTGGCTCCGCTCCTTACGCCTCGAGTGGAGCCAATCAGTTTAAATGATGCGCGCTGCGTGTTGACGCAGTCGCGCGCCCCCGACACCTCCTTGACGAGCAGGGTCCCGCGCCGGGCCGTGCACCCGGTTACAGGCGGGCCCCGGGACCCTGCCCGCGCCCTGAAATTAACCGGGTAGCCGGACCCGGCGCCCCCTCTCTACTTGCCCCAGCCCCTCTTTGAGCACCCCACCCCACACCCCGATCTGCTCCCCCGAACAACAACACATACATCAGTTATTGGAGAAAAAACTGGTCGCAGCTTTATTTGAACAACTCATTAACCATAAACAGATATATTTATTCAAACCCCCCCGCGGATTGATGGCCGCCAGCCATGCAACTAGCAAGGCGGCCACGCCTCCGCTCAAGCCGTGGTACCCACCAACAGCCAAATTCTGCCCCCCCCCATCCGACTTTGCCATGTTACTAGCAAAAGTCTTCCAGGGGTTGTCCGGGTCGAGGGCACCCCGCCCCCTCCCCCAGTTGCCATGGCTCCGGACCCCGGACCTCCGGGATCCCGCCACCGGCACAAGGTACAATTTCAATTTACCTGTGCCGCCCCCCCAGAGCCCCAAGCTGCGACCAGTGTGACCTGTCTTGTACCACCTTCTCCAGTGCCTCCTGCCAATCGTTCAGGAGCAGATCCACTCCCACTGGAGATAAGTGCACCCCGTCGTCCCTGTACAACCTGGAGCAGGCCACCTCCACCCACGGATGCTGAACCTGCAATCCACCTTGTTCACAGACCCATCTCCCGATTTGCCTGTTGATCTTGGTCAACCCACGAGCCCAGCGCCGCTGACCCCAGCACGCCGGCCTCGGGATAATGTCTGACCATATTAACAATACCCCAGGAAACAGACGAAACAGTACAGAAAAGTCTCTCTTGGCAGCCCTGATCAGCTGCTTACAAGTCCAAGTCGCAAGATCATTGCCCCCCAAGTGCACCAACAAAATCGCCGGCTGGCCTCTGATGCGCTCGTGGTGGCGAAGCAAAGGCAGCAGCTGCGTCCACCGCAGCCCCCGCTCCCCCAGCCATGATACCGCCACCACCGCCGGATCCAGACTCAGGTTCGCTCCGCAAGGTTGGTGCGCCGCCCGCTGGCCAGCCCAATAGACGAAGGAGTGCCCCAGCATCCAACATCCCAGCAAACATACACCCCCATCTGTAATAGAAAACACAGCATTAGTGAACCCCCCAGCCCCCCCGACCGAATAGTCATAATCGAACATAGCCCTCGAAGGCCCTCGAGCGCCACCTGCCAGTACTCCGTATCAGCTCGCCCGGCAAGTCCACTGCCGCCGCACTGGTCGCCGCCCCAATCCTAAATGAGTGCGACGAAAAAAGACGAGGGTCCTCCCCAAGCCGCCGCAAAACCAAGCGCAATACTGCCGTGACTTGGAAACGCGTAAGCGGGGAGGCATTCCCATGCACAAATAAACCGCTTACGCCCTCGGGGCGAATGGCCAAGAACTCCCGCATTGCTGCAAAAGGGCACGTAATCCCTCCCGTCGCCCTAAGCACCACCCATAACCCTTTACCCTTCGGGTCAGTCTTGGACTTAGCCAGCAAGATTCGCAGACGACCGTTCTCCAGCCATACATGCTGCCGACGCAAACTATGCCCACTATCCGCTCTTCCCGACGCCTCCGCCAACTCACTGACCCGGAACGCCCCGAAAAAGGCCACACAGAACACCGCCCGAAATAACACGCACTCGTAGGGGGCACTCGCTACCTGCACCAACTCCCGACACACCCTCTCGAGTAACTCATGCGTTATAGGGCGACGGCTATCCCGAGTAGCTGGCTGCGATCGCTCCCAGCCTTGGAGCAGTCGCCGAGCCAACAAACCGCGGTCTCCGAAATCCCACCCGACTGCCTTGGCAAAGAAACCAAAGCCCGCCAGATGACTGCGCACCGCCGACCGCATGACCCCTTGCTCTTTCGCCCACACAATGTACCGCCCGAGCAACATGTCCGGCACCCTCCCCCATAGCCATCCCCTCTCACGCAAAAAGTGCTGCACTCGTGCGCAACCCCGCTGATAAGCTTCCCAGGTGGTAGCAGCAACTGAGCTCTTCAATAGGTGCCTCATCGCTGCAGGCCAGCGCTCCACAAGCTCAAGGGGACCCCATGCCCCACCTCGTCCGCCTCCGGCACCAACTTCCGAAAACGCTCCATCTGTGAATGGGAAAGAGCATCAGCAATTTCATTAACCCGCCCTGGAATATGCCTCGCTTTCAAATCAATATTCAAACGCATGCAGGTCAGTACTACCCGACGCATCAGCGAAGCAACCCGACTACAGCATGGCGAATAACGATTGACAACATGAACCACTGCCTCGTTATCGCACCACCACAGAACCCTGCGGTTAACCAGCCTCTCCGGCCACAACTCCAACACGACCAATATTGGGAAGAGCTCCAAGAAAGTAATGTTACCCAACAACCCTTCATCAGCCCAAGCTTGCGGCCATTTCTCAGCGCACCACGCCCCCGCGAAATAGATTCCGAAACCCACTCCCCCCGCCGCGTCAGTGTAAAGTTGCAAGTCACTGCTGGAGATCTCCACCTCCCGCAGTATGGACGTTCCATTAAAGTCCTTTAAAAAGGCATCCCAGACCCGCAGATCCTCCCGCATAACCTGAGAGACACGTATGCGATGATGCGGCCTTTGCACCCCCGCCGTCGCTGCCGCCAAGCGTCTGCTGAACACCCGCCCCATAGGAATGACATTACAGGCGAAGTTAAGAGACCCCAACAACGCCTGAATCTCTTTTAATGTCACTTTCCGCGAGGCCAGGACATTGGCCACCAAAACCCTTAGCTTCACCACCTTGTCTTGCGGCTGCCGCGCCACCATGCTCCGCGAATCCAGTTCCACGCCTAAAAATGTCAGCTGCGTGGTCGGGCCCACCGTCTTGCCCTCCGCCAACGGAACCCCCAGCTCCTCCGCCATCCCCGCGAAACCGTCCAACAATGCTCCGCACACTGCCGACCCAGCCCCACCCACAAACAGAAAATCATCGAGATAATGCACCACCTCCGAGTTACCCACCCTTTGCACCAACATCCAATGGAGGAAGCTACTAAACATCTCGAAGTAGGCGCAAGAAATCGCACAACCCATCGGCAGACATTTGTCATAGTAATAGGCGCCTTCAAACTGAAAACCCAGCAACCGAAAAGCCGACGGATGGACTGGAAGCAATCGAAAGGCTGACTCTATATCCACCTTCGCCATCAACGCCCCGGACCCCGCCCTTGCTACCAACTCCACCGCCCTATCGAAGGAGGCATATCTAACCGTACAACACTCGCGTGGGATAGAATCGTTAACGGAAGTCCCGAGAGGCGAAGACAAATTGTGGATCAGCCGAAATTTACCCAGCTCCTTCTTGGGGATAACTCCCAATGGGGAAGTGATAAAGTTCGAAAACGGCGGCCGACGGAACGGCCCCGCTATCCTCCCCAAGCGCAATTCCACCGCCAACTTTTCACGTGCCACCACCGCCCAGCGCCGAATGCTCGGAGAGTTCTTAACCATTCCAGTGACTATCTCGCCTTGAAGAGGAATAACAAAACCACACCGAAAACCTAACTGCAACGCTACCCTATCTTTCTTTCTCGGATACCGACTAAGCCAGCCGCAAAGCACCTTTACCCGAATTGGTGAAGGAGCTAAAACCGGAAGCGCATCCTCACTTGGCTCCCGAAGTCACGGGAGGCACGACTCCCTTTTTAACGCATTTTGCCGCCGAGTGGGCGCCCCCGCAAACCGAGCAGGCATGCCGGAACTTACAGTCCGGGAAGGGGCAGGTGGCTCTATTGTATCTCCAACACAGGTCGGCCCCCGCTCCGAGGACCGACTTCGTCTGCCCCACGGGGGGCCCTCCACGAAAGGAACGACTCGCTCCACCTGACGCCCCCTGCACCATCTTAACCCCCCTGCTCCCCCGGCCCCCGCCTTGGCCGACATCTGTGTCAACCACAGATTAATGTCTTGTGTCCCCCAATTTAAGAGCTTATTTTCCTCCATCTTATCCCGAAACGTTTCATCATAATTAAGCCACGACCATCCGTCGTGCGCTTGTGATGCTCCCAAAATAGAGTCAGCATACGCCAGCAAGCTACCATACTGCTCGGGAAAATGATGACCCCAAACACTCGCCAGTCTCAAGAACGATCGGACCCAATTAACCACGTTGCGCGATACCGAACGAATACGCCCGGCCTTCTCGTCCTCCCTCCTTTTCTTTCTGCTATCCCCGGTGCGCTTCCGACCCTCAAGTAAACGGAAAATATCAATGTATTTGCGTTTTATAATCTTCCTCCGTAAATTCCTCGGAACGCTTTCCCACAATTCAGCCACGGCCGCTAAAGAAGCCGAACCTGCCGCTACCAACCCAGCCGCCCCTCCATCCGCCGCCACTGCCCTCCCCCGCGTGTCTTCTGCCGACGAATCAGAACCTCCCGAGGAGGACGAGGATGAGGAATCTGAGCTATGCCTCCGCCTACAGGCATGCTTCCTCTTCTTACGCGCCTTCCCTGAGCGCCCCGCCCGAGCGCCCCCACCCCCACTCCCACCCCCCCATCCCCTGACCCGGTGACTCACCAGCTGCTCCGCCCGCAACTGCCCCGTCGGCCGCCACCACCGGCTCTACGCGAGGGTCATCCACTCGCCGTTGCACACGGGCGTCCTGCTCCCGCTCCAGCGTGTTCGCAACTGGTCACACCACTCCGCTTCCGGCTTCCATATGCCTGGTACGCTCCGAATCCTCCGCAGGCAGCACCCCACACGGGGCCGCGAAAAATGGTACCTGCGGAGATAGAAAGGGGGGACACAGAGGGGAGAAAACCGAGGGCCAGGACGTCTGCCATGCCCCCGCCCAATCCATCCCTGAGGAACCCTGCCCCCCGGCCTGCCACCTATCCAGAGCAGACTGCTGCCCTTGATGACCCCAACCCCCCGTCGGTGGCACATACCCCCTATAAAATTCCCCGCCTCTACTCCCCCCACGTGCAGGGCTGGCCCAGCAGCTGTTCCCATCCCACAGCCCCAAAGAACCTGCTGCCACACTCCCCGCCCGAGGTGCCCATAGCTGCATTATCTCTGAACCCCCGCCCTGCATCAGCCGGCTCTGGCGACGTCACTGCAGACCTCGCTAGTACCCCCATAGCCTGCGCCCCACGAGGCCTAGCCGAGCGCCCTCTTCTAGCCCCTCTCCCCACCCCTGGAGTTACGGCAGGACCCCCTTCATTGCTTTGGGCTACACTTGCAGCGTGCCCTGTCCCCATGCCCCGCTGCTGCCCTCTCCCCCTGCTGTCGGCCTCCCTCACCCGCCGCCCGCCATACCTCCCTACTGCAGATGCTCTCCCCCCCACCCAACTCGCTCCAACCCTCTTTGGCCCCATCCCGGAACGCCCTTGCTGCCCCTACCCCCAGCACCCAAAACAAACTGGCAGCCCTACGTGAGACAATTCCGTCTCCCAGCCCAGACCCCGCACTTCAAGTGTGCTTTATTATATCAAAAACAATCATCCTTACCGGTGATCCTGCCCCCCCCCCCCTTTCTCACACCCGCTTTATTAAATGCGCTTTTTTTTTTTTTAAACCTGCGCTCCTGCCGGAAGACAGCCGCGGACCGCAGCGTACTCAGCCCGCTCTGCTCCGGCTGTTCTCCCGGGGTCTCTGATCGCACGTAGGCCTCGCCACAAACCGCAACGCCGAAGCTCCTCTCCTGCCTGTCGGGCGCCCACTCACATGTGCTCCGGACAAGCCAGGAGCCCCGGGGCACATGTCCTCTGCCTCCCCCTGATTGGCTCCGCTCCTTACGCCTCGAGCGGAGCCAATCAGTTTAAATGATGCGCGCTGCATGTTGACGCAGTCGCGCGCCCCCGACACCTCCTTGACGAGCAGGGTCCCGCGCCGGGCCGTGCACCCGGTTACAGGCGGGCCCCGGGACCCTACCCGCGCCCTGAAATTTATCTAATAACAAATACTATCGTATGCTATCTTCTGATCTAACTCTGGTTCTGCAGAAGCAAATTGAAAATTTGTTTGAAATGCCTTCATCTCAAGGCTTTCTTACTTTGAAAGAACGTGGATTCTTGTATGAATAATATCAAGTCACTCCCATGATTTATTTTTTACCTAAGTTTCATAAAAATGCTCAACATTCCCCAGGAAGGCCTTTTGTCTCTACCTGGGGCTCGGTATTGGAACCTATTTCAAAATTTCTTAATGTATTTTGTGACCTGTGGATAAAAAGATTCCATTTTATATACAAGATACAGCACATTTTTTGCGGCTACTTGCAGAATGCCCAGATGTCTCTTAGGTGCCTTTTTTGGTATCCATAAATATCTGCCAGATAAGCTCATACTACGTAGCACTAAAATCAACATAAAATGGGAAGTCAAGTACCTTGGTATAACCCTCGACAGCAACTTCAGCATGCTTTCGCACATCAAGAATGCAGCAAATACAGCATACTGGAAACTTAGGCTCCTCAAACCCCTATGCCCTCTTCTACAAGATAACAATTTCAGATCAGTTTTTCAAGCCATCATAACACCCCATCTCGACTATAGCAACATCCTCTACCAAGGACTGTCAAAACAGGCATTATACCTCCGAAACTGAGATATGACTGTTTTATAAATATAAGTGTACATTCGATATACTATCTTTTGAGTTTTATCATTACTATAATTTATTTATTATTATATTTATTGTGTATTATTGTTATTACTATTGTTGTTAATATCATTATTATATTTTTTAGTATTAATTAATTATTTTTAATGCGACGTATTATTTATGGTTTTATTAAATGAGTTATCACATTGTGAGTGATTATGTTTTTAATTATATTTTTTTCTTTTTTATTATTATTATTAAATTTTTATTTAATTATTTATTTGTTTTTATTTTTATTATTTTTTTATTTTAAGATCTTTTCGTTTATTTAATGTGGTATCACGTGATTTGATTTAATGTTTACATAATAGTTTCTGGTTTGCTGTTGTTTTCATATAAATGTATATTTTGTAGTGAGCCCATAACCCCTGAAGAAGTGGTACACGAAACACGGCCTGTGTTGGGTTTGGCACACCTTATCTGTGGATCAATAAAGGTGACTTTTGAACCTCCTGCCACGGTTTCTGACTGGTTCTAAAACAGGCATTATATCCACTCCAGTTAATGCAAAACACTGCCACTAGAATCCTAATAGGTGAATCAAGTCGTCAACACATAACTCCAACCCTTAGAAGTCTACAGTGGCTCCCAATTGCCCAGTGGATTAAACACAAGACCATAACCACCATCCATAAAATCTTTCTAACATCTCCGTTCCCTGTCTTGAGGATCAAATCTCAAGGGAATCCACAACAAGACCCAGAAGATCAGCAAATCAGAATCTTCTGGCCATCCCTCCTTTCAAGACCAAATGTACGCAGCAGACAAGCAACAGAATCTTCTCGCTATATGCCCCAATGATTTGGAACTCCCTACCTGAAGCCATAAGATTTGTTCAATCTATTCAAGACATGAAGAAACTATTAAAGACACACCTCTTCATAGAACACTTTAGGCCTAATGACATTACCTAAATGTATATTTATTTATTTATTTGAACTGTTTTATATACCGCCCCTTCCAGAGATCAGGGGTGGTTTACATCAAACAATTAGGTTTACACAGAACATTGTATAACAATATAGACCATAACCACCCACCCACCGTTGACTCAGTTATAATCCCCATATTTAATTTCAAGTTATTTACCCCTTGTTATTTGTAAAACAAATCTTTGAGATTGTCTGCTGTTGTTCAATGTAAATCGCCTTGGATCAAAGGCGATATATAAAAAACTGTTAAATAAATTTAAAATAAATAAAAAATATTGCTGTGCTTTATAAAAATATTCCACAGAGTGAAACTGTGAATATTATATTACAAAATGTGTGCCAGGTAGAAAGGGTGCATTGTATACCTTTAGGGTTTGTGGAGGATATGTCATCTTTGGTGTTAACACGTAATTATTTTTGGTTCAATGGAATCTTTTATCAACAGTGCCATGGTGTGGCCATGGGGGCTACATTGGCCCCCTCAGTGGCCTTACCATATGTAGCTCAGTTTGAAAATCATTACCTTTATACTTCTAAATTCTTTCAGCATATGATTATGTGGCACCACTACCTGGATAGTCTTTTTCTCATGGATTAATTCTGAGTTCGAACTGCTGGAGTTGAAACAATGGTTGAACTCTTTGGATGAGAATCTTCAGTTCACCATGAATTATCATCCCAATACTTTGGAATTTTTTGATGTGTTGGTGGAAAAAAGGTCTTCTGGGTTCTCTCCAAGCATTTATAGAAAAAGTATTGATCAAACACTTTTCTGCAATTTAAGAGTTTTCACCCATATCCACTAAAATCTAATTAACCTACTGATTAATTCCTCAGGGTGTTTCATATTTGTTCTACCAATAAATTTTTATTTATTTATTTAAAAAAAGTATTTCTAAACCGTCTTATCCTAAAAATCAAGGCGGTGTCACAATCAAAACAATCAGATGAAGTGCTGGGGGGGTCATGCAGTGTGGGGGGAGTAGAGTGCGAGGGGGGGGATCATGCAGGAGGAATAGTGTGAGGGGGCAGTGGTGTGAAGTGTGTGTGAGGAGGGGGATTCTAGATTAGGGTGAGCTATGTACAGTGTGCGCTATAATACAGCATGTTCTATAATACAAGGTACTGTCCAGATAGGGCTTGAGCTAGATCCTGTGCCGATATACAATCTCTTGTCGGTGTCTTATAATCTCTCGTCGGGGTCTTTGTTGATCAGGCTTTGCTTGATTACGTGATGTGTCCATAATGTTCTATGAACAAAGTTGTCTTCAGCTGTTTGCGGAAGTCTTTGAGGTCCGTTGTCGATCTCAGATCTTCTGGGAGGGAGTTCCAGATGGTTGGGGCTGCCAGGGAGAGGGCTCTCTCTGTGGTGTCCTTTCGTGTTTTTCTGAAGTCTTTTGGTGTATTGACTCTGTTGGAGGTTCCTCTTCTTCTCGGGCGGGTGCTGGTGTCTGGATGAATGAGGGTGTGCAGGCTGTTTGCTGAGATGTGGTGCTTGATTTTGAATATGTTCATTATTGTTTTGTATTTGATACGTGAGCTGATTGGGAGCCAGTGTAGATCTTTGAGAACCGGGGTAATGTGTTCATGTCTTGTTGAGCCAGAAATTATGCGTGCGGCGGTGTTTTGGGCTAGTTGGAGCGGTTTGAGAGTTTGCTTTGGTAGGCCAAGGTAGATGGGGTTGCAGAAGTCCAATAATGGGGTGATGAGCGCTTGGCATACTGTGCGGAAGTGTTCTGTGTCGAGGAGGGGTTTAAGCCGTCTGATGATTCTCATTCTATAGTATGCATTCTTGACCGTTTTGTTGACGTGAGACATGAGATTTAGTTTGTTGTCCAGGGTTACTCCCAGGTATCTTACTTCGGATTTCATTGGAATGGTTGTGTCTGCTATTTTGATGTCCGGTGGGTGAATGAAGTTGGGGTTGCGAGTAATTATTAGAGCCTCTGTCTTGCTGTAGTTGATTGAGAGGTTGTTGTTCGTGCACCAGTTTGTCATTTGTGTTAGGCAGTCAGTTATTCTATTGTAGTCTGGGTTGTCGGTAGAGATGGGTGTGTATATCATGATATCGTCTGCATAGATGGTGTATTGAATGTTGTTCGCTTTCAGGATGTCGCATATTGGCTGGATGTATATGTTGAACAGAAGGGCCGAGAGGGCGGATCCTTGAGGTACTCCTTGGCGGATTTTTATGGGTTGAGAGGTGTTGTGGCCTATCTTGACTTGTAGCTGCCTGTCGGTGAGGTAGGATTGGAACCATTTTAACGTGGTACCGTGAAGCCCAATTTTCTTTAGTCTTTCCAGGAGGGTTGGGTGGTCAACTGTGTCGAAGGCGGAGGAGATGTCGACGAAGATCATTAGGATGCCTTTAGTGTTGTTGTCTATGACTCTGATGATGCTTTTCAAACTCAATCCCGGTTTCTGATTCAGAGATTTACTGATCTTCTATAACACATGCCTGCTGCCATGCTAAATATGCTCAATGAGACCTACTTCTATAATATAATCAGCCTGCAGCTGACGATTCCTTGGTTTGTGTCCTCCCTTATTCAACAGGCTCTCACCGGATTTTCCAGTCTATGAAGAAGCATTGGTCTGTCCTTGGATTATATCTGGCCCTGTTTGAATTCCCAAAGATTGCATATAAACAGGATATAATTTGGGTTAGATGCTTACCCAGTATTCTTTGCCTGAGGACCATTCTGATATTCAACTTGGCTATTATACTTGTGGCAACTGCTCATGGTGTGAATCTGTTATTACTGGTGACTCTTGGTGTCATACTGACAGATCATGTCATTATAGTTGGCATTATTCTGATTGTAACTATATGGGTTATTTACATGATCCTGTGCTGTGCACATGTATGATGGTGTATGTGAGACGTACAAAACAGAAAACACGAGTATTGCTTAAGGAACAAAAAAGCCATATTGTCAATGGAGTGGCCCACTGGGTTCAGTTGGGGTATACTATGGCTGATCTTCGTTGGCGTGTACTTGATCAGCTTTATCCAACATGGAGAGGTGGCCATCTTAAGCGGAGACTAAATGAGCGAGAGCATTTCTGGATGTTTAGACTCTATTCTATTGAACCTATAGGTTTGAATCTTACCATAGATTGGATGTCATTGATTTAAAACTTTTTTCCTATACTACACTTAATCCCTATACTACATTTAAATCATGCGACTGAGTGTCTGATCCTTTTTGGATTGGTTGTTTCCCTTCATTGATTGGATTGGCCAAGCTTCCAATTGGCTGTCTACATTTATTTATGTTAAATTGTTATAGTATTGATGTTATAATGTAAACCGCCCTGAATGGAAGATATGGCAGTATAGAAGACCTTTTAAGTAAATAAATAAATAAATCTGATTGGCTGCATTTTGCACTTCATCCTCTGCATTTTCTCTTATATAGTTGAGTGGCTGAATGCTAGTTACCTGCTTCGTGTATACTTACAACTGTTCTGGAGTATGTGTGGACTTCGATTTTCAAGAAAGACTGGAGAGCAAATTATGACAACTTGAAGATCATTTCTGTCCCTGATGCAGATAAGTCGAAACACAATATTGTGTCAGATATACAGGGTGGTCCAAAAAAAGTGAGAACATCTCTTAAATTAAAAGCTTAAATAGTTTACTTATTTACCTTTTTTAGCTATATGACGTCTTTATTTCGACAATTTCCAGTCGCCATCTTTTTTTTTAATTTGTCAATCGTTTACATCTGTCTTTCTGAATTTTTAAATAACTTATATGATACGAGATGTTCTCACTATTTTGGACCATCCTGTATATGGCCATTTTGTGTATGTTTGGTTTTTATGCCTGTCAGCTGATGACTGCGTTTTTCATGATTTTTTTGTGAATTGTTCTAGAATCTTTAAACTATTTCTCAATATGAAATAATTAGGAAATAACAATAAATGACAAAATTAATAATATTGAAAATTATATTTAAGAGCCTTGATTTTGGGCATTGTGGCTCTTTTACTAGGAGTCTGGGTGGACCAATGATGAGATAACGAGGATCTCTGGCTTTCTAACCTTAATCTTTCTGGGCTCTCTTGATAGAAGCAATAACTGGTCGGTTTATTTTGAGGACCTTTCTTAAAACCAATTTAGGTTCAGGATTTATTTATCCTACTGTTGATTATAATCCTGTCTGTAATACACTTTATTTTTTGGTTAATTATAAATAAATTGAGCACTCTAGGGATGGACTCTATAGTGACTGGGTTAAAAATTGTTTGAGTGGGAGGCGACAAAGTGGACAAGTAATGGAGCTCACTTTGATGAGAAGGATGTTACTAGTGGTGTGCTGCAGGGATCTGTCCTTGGTCCGATTCATTTTAACTACTACTACTACTACTGAGCATTTATATAGCGCTACAAGTCGTACGCAGCACTGCACAGATATGTAAGAGACAGTCCCTGCTCATCAGAGCTTACAATCTAGTCAAGACAAACACACAAGGTGTAGGCAGGGATAAAGCAAGGGGAAAGAAAAGGAGATCAGGTGAGTCAAGATCCAAAAGCAGCAGCGAAGAGGTGAGTTTTCAGCCTGGATTTGAAGAGGGTTAGAGAAGGTGTCTGGCGTACAGACACAGGTAGTTTGTTCCAGACTTAAGGCGCAGCAAGGTGAAAGGAGCGAAGTCTGGAGTTAGCAGTAGAAGAGAAGGGCACAGATAGAAACAGTTTGCTAGAAAAGCGGAGTTCGAGGGGGGTTGTAAGGAGAGATAAGAGAAGAAAGGTAGTGAGGAGCCACAGAGTGAATGCATTTATAGGTCAGCAGGAGAAGTTTGAACTGGATGTGGAAACGGATAGGGAGCCAATGAAGTGACTTGAGAAGAGGAGTAATATGGGCATGACGAGGCTGGCGGAAGATTAGCCGCGCAGTAGTGTTGAACAGATTGAAGGGGAGAGAGATGATTCAAAGGGAGACCAGCAAGGAGTAGGTTACAGTAGTCAAAACGAGAGGTGATTAAGGAGTGGATAAGGTGAAATTAGGCTTACCTGCTAATTGTAGTTCCTGGAGTAACTCCAGTCTAGTCCCGAACCACTGAAGTTGTGTACGTCATCCCGCAGCTTGGAGACTGAGCATGTCACTCTTTTGGTGACCCTAGTATAAGTAGTACAGGGACCACCTCCTTGAATCAGTTTTCCTATTGACAAAGCAGACTCACCAGAGCAAAAAGTAAGCCAATTTCAACAATAAACTTTAACCCCTATCTACTCATGACCAAAGACCAACCAAGGCCTATACTATCTGAATATTACAATTATAATGATGGATGCAGGAGCTGCTCCTTCTTCCAAACCCATTGAAGAGGCCATGCACTCTTAGCAAGAAGGAACTATGATCCTATAGATATGCAAGCCTGATGCTTCTCATGACTCTGTCCGTATCTCCTCTGCCACATCCCCCTCTCCGGTCTTCAGGCTACATCCTGGCAGCCCAAAATAGGGAGGGATGAGGAACTAGACTGGAGTTACTCCAGGAACTACAATTAGCAGGTAAGCCTAATTTCACCTTCCTGATCGTCCCTCCAGTCTAGTCCCGAACCACTGGAGATGTAACAGAGCAGTGAACATTTTACCGGGAGGGGCCTTGTAAAAAACCAATGCTGACTGTATTCATTGTGTTTAAATTTTGTTCATTTGTAAACCGCACTGATTAAAAGAGCGCGGTATATAAGAAATAAAAATAAATAAATAAAATAAAATACTCTGCCCTTTAAGAGATACGCTGTTGCAATTGCTTCCTTAATCCACCGAGCTATAGACGCCTTAGAAGCCGGTTCTCCTTGTCGCGATCCACCAAACAGGACAAACAACCTGTCCGACTTGCGAAATGCCTCCATCCTCTGCAAATACTTCTTCAGCGCCCTGCCTATATCCAACCTATGTAGTCGCCCTTTCGCCATCTCTGCAACGGACCTTTCAAAGACCAGCAAGGATACTGCCTGATTGACATGAAAGGCCGATACCACCTTCGGCAAAAAGGATGGGACAGTCCTCAGCACTACTTTCTAGCTTGAAAAGGACAAAAACGGTTCCCTAAACGACAAGGCCTGTCACTCCAAGATTCTTCTTGCCGACGCGATAGCCACAAAAAACACCACCTTTAGCGTGAGATCCTTCAATGTCGCCTTTGCCAAAGGCTCAAACGGCTCCCTAACCAGCGTCTCCAGCACCACATTGAGGTCCCACCCTGGAACCGCAATCCTGCAGGGAGGTCTCAACAAAGAGGCCGCTCTCAAAAATCTTTTCACATCCGGATGGGCTCCCAGCGTCCTCCCCTGCACCTTCCCTCGATAACAGGCCAGTGCTGCCAATTGCACCCTGAGAGACGACGCTGCCAAGCCTTTCTCAAAACCATCCTGCAAAAAATCCAAAACCTGTGCTACTGTGGCCCTCAACGCCTGCAGCTGCCTATCCTTGCACCAGGCCTCAAACAGTCGCCAAACCCTCACGTATGCCAAGGAGGTGGTACAACGCCTAGACCTTAGCAACATAGACATCACCGCTGCCGAGTATCCCTTGACCGTCAGCCTTGCCCTCTCAAGAGCCAAGCCGTAAGCGAAAACCGACCCACCTGAGGCATGCTTAGAGGACCCTGCATCAGCAGGTCTCTCCGGTCCGGTAGCCTCCAAGGAGGTTCCACCAGAAGCCTCATTAAGTCGGCATACCAAGGCCGCTTTGGCCAATCCGGCGCCACCAGGATCACTGGACCCTTGTGCCTTTCTATGTGTTGGAGAACTCTGCCGATGAGCACCCATGGCGGGAAAACGTACAGAAGACTTTCCTCTGGCCACCTTTGCATCAGGGCATCCAACCCCTCTGACATTCTCTCTCTTCTTCTGCTGTAGAATCTTTCCACTTTTGCCGATTGGAACGTTGCCATCAGATCCATCACTGGCTGTCCCCAGTGCTGTACCAGGGCATTGAAGACTTCCTGATGAAGTACCCATTCTCCCGGGTCCACTCTGACCCGACTCAAAAAGTCGGCAATCACACTGTCCACCCCTGCCACATGTGCCGCCGACAATGCTTCCAGGTGCAACTCGGCCCAGGCTAACAAGTTGTCTGCTTCCTCTTCCAGCTGTTGGCTGCTGGTTCCGCCTTGCCAATTGATATATGCCACTGCTGTGGCATTGTCCGAAAGCACTCTGATCGCCTGCCCCTGTAGCAGACCCTGCAAGGCCTGTAGAGCTAACGATACTGCCTGTAACTCCAACCTGTTGATGGACCACCTCCGCTCCTGGTCTGACCACTGGTCCTGGGCGTGCTGTCCCTCAAAATGCATCCCCCAGCCGAACAGACTCGGTGGTCAACGGCTTCCAATCCGGCGACTACAGAGGCATGCCTTTCTCCAGCCTCCCCGTGAGAAGCCACCACTGTAGCGATCTGCGCGCCTCCAGCAGACACACCAAGCCTCTGGACAACGGGTCGGATTGATGAGACCACCTTCTGAGCAGCGCTCTCTGTAGAGGTCTCATGTGAGCTCTGGCCCACGGCACCATCTCCAGCGTGGCTGCCATTGTCCCTAAGAGTTGTAAATACTGCCACGCCAAAGGAGCCCTGTTTGCCAGGAACCCCCGGATTAACTGCCTCAATTTTTGAACCCGCGCTGGAGGTAGGAAGACTCTGCCCTTGCACATGTCAAAGTGAGCTCCCAAGTACTCTAACTCCTGTGACGAAGCCAACTTGCTCTTTGACACGTTGACCACCCATCCTAAGTCCTGCAGGAAACGCACCACCCAACTGGTGGCCTGCTGACTCTCCACCCGCGACTTCGCTCGAATCAACCAATCATCCAGATATGGGTGAACTAACACTCCTTCCTTCCGCAACGCCGCCACCATGACCACCATAATCTTGGTGAACATCCTTGGGGCCGTCGCCAATCCAAATGGCAGCGCCTGGAACTGGAAATGCCCCATGGGCACTGCAAACCGAAGAAAACGTTGGTGCTCCAATCTGATCGGAATGTGCAGATAGGCCTCCGACAGATCCAATGACGTCAGATACTCTCCCTGCCTCACTGCTACAATGACTGACCTCAACGTTTCCATGCGGAAGTGAGACACCCGGAGACACCTGTTCACGCTTTTTAAATCCAGAATGGGCCATAAGGTGCCTTCCTTTTTTGGCACCACAAAATATATTGAGTATCGACCGCTTCCTCGTTGATCTGCCGGCACAGGTACCACCGCCTCGAGAGCCAACAACCTCTCCAACGTTTGCTTTAATGCCTCTCGCTTGGATCTTGTTCTGCAGGGAGATCGCACAAACGTGTCTCTTACGGGGTGTTGGAACTCGAGCGCATAACCCTTCTGCACGATCTCCAACACCCACTGATCCGAAGTAATGCGGGCCCAGGCAGGAACGAAGTCTCTTAACCAACCTCCCACCGGAACAATTCCTGCCTGGACCCCCCTCACTTCATTGCGGCTTCTTGACGCCTGGGGAAGAGGAGGATGAAAAACCTCTACCTGCCCCTCTGAAGCCTCGAAACCCCTGAGACCTATACGGGAACCGCCCCCTCTGAACCGGGCCAAACCTAGAAGGGCGAAAACGCCAAAACTCTCTCTGCTGACTCTTAGACGGTGCCCCCATACGATTCTGCTTCTGCTTATCCTCCGGCAACCTGCCCCCTTTAGATTCACCTAGATCCTTAACTAACTTCTCTAACTCCTCCCTGAAGAGGAGCTTATCTTTAAAAGGGAACTTACCTAACCTTGCTTTAGAGGCTGCATCTGCCACCCAATTACGCAGCCAGAGGTACCTCCGCCGCCGCTACTGATGCCATACTCTTTGAGAGACCCCGAATTAGATCATACTGGCTATCTGCCAAATACGCCGCCCCAGATTCAATGTGGGCAGCTTCCTCAGCGTCTCCATCCACATGCATCCCCTTCAATCTGTGGGACCATCGAAGACATGCCCTTGCCACCCAGGCTCCACAAATTGAGGCCTGTATTGACAGGGCATTCACTTCAAACATCTGTCTAAGCAAAGTATCCAAACTCCTATCCTGCGTATCTTTGAGCACTGCACTGCCTTCCACCGGGATAGTTGTCTTCTTAGTTACTGCCGAAACCGCCGCATCCACCTTAGGAGGTTTAAAAATATCCTTGTCCGGTTCGGCTAGAGGATACAGCCGTGCCATAACCCTAGCTCCCCTGAGGCTAGCTTCCGGCGTATCCCACTCCTCTTGAATCATCTCTTTGAACACCCTATGAATTGGGAACGCCCTCTGAGACTTTCTAATTGCCTGCAACAATGGATCCTCCAGAGCACTATCCTCAGCCGGACCCGAGGCTGGCACATTCAAAGCTTTTAGGGTTTCCGCAATGAGGGACGATAGCTCCTCTCTCCGGAACACCCGCACTATTCTCGCCTGGTCCTCTGGCTCCGCTATCTCGCCTTCCTCCAGGTCCTGTTCTAAATCTGACTCTTCCAAAAAGTCGGACTGCTCCTCCAAATCCTGCTCCGCACTGTCCACCCGCAGCTTAGCTCTCTTGCCTGTGCTAGTACCTGCGGTCTCCTCCAATGTAGCCCCCGGCCTCTTTGCCCCTCATCTCTCTGCCTCCGCGGGCCCTGCCATTCCGCTACCAGGCCCCCCAAGAGCCTGCTGCAGCATTGCCAAGAATTGCCGTGAAAAGATTGCCCCTAGCCCCCCTTGCAGAGGAGCTTGGGGCATGGGACACTCTGGAGCCGACGACGGCCCAGGCAGGGGCTCCTGACCAACCTTGGGAGCCACAGGAGAGCCCTTTTTAATTCAATAAAACCAACGAGTGCACCAGGCGCGGTCTAATCCAGGCCCCCCTGGAAAGCCCCCCAGCTCAGCAAGCCCGAAGTCCTCGATTCCCGCGCTACTGCTCGTGGCCCGCACCTTAACTGAAATCACCTGCCTGCTTGTAACCACGCGGCAGGCCCAAAAGCGCCATCCCCCACTGTCCCCGGCTCTTACCTCGATGCCGCTGGTACCAGCCCGAATCGGGACATGCTATTTCTGAGCGGGAAGACTCCGGCCCCGTACTGTGCCTGCCGCATCCGCCGGGCCTGCAACTTCCGCTCCCGCCGCCGCACCTCGTAGCTTCTCGAGGCGCGCAGCTGCCGTGCAACGCCTCCACGGCCTCTCACCCCATCGCGGGGGATCAGACGCCGGAGGGCCCCTGCACGACTCCCTCACTCTACTCTGCCAGTGCGCTTCACTACAGAGAGGGGGGAGAAGGGGGACAGCTCACCTGCACACCTTACCAACAGGCAAGTCTAATTCCTCAACGCTAATTTAAAGGGGTACTGACCCCTTATATAATTTATTAAATTTTTTTTTTTTTTTACAAAATTTCTTCTTAATTCCTATCTATCAATTAGAGAACCCTAGCTGCTGTCTTAATCATTGCTCCAGTGAGTCCCGGACCTCTGGACTCACACCTCCTTCCGCTGCATGGAGACTGAGCAAAACTGATTCAAGGAGGCGGTCCCTGGACTACTTATACTAGGTCACCAAAAGACTGACATGCTCAGTCTCCAAGCTGCGAGAGGACATACACAACTTCAATGGTTCGGGACTAGACTGGAGGGACGATCAGGAAGTGTTTTAGTAGTGTGTTCAGAAAGGAAAGGGCAGATTTTGCTGATGTTATAGAGAAAGAAACGGCAGGTCTTAGCTATCAGATGGATATGTGTGGAGAAAGAGAGAGAGGAGTCAAAGACAACCCCCAGATTTCAGGCTGAGGAAACAGGAAGGAGTACAGAGTTATCCACAGAGACTGAGAAAGAAGGAAGAGGGGAGGTTTTAGGGGGAATTAATAATATTGTGGAAGGCCTGTTGGGTAAAGTTTGCCTCTTTGTGTATGATATCAAAATCTGAAATAGGGTAGACACCCAGGAAGGAGTAGATAGCACGAGGAGGAATCTAACTAAGCTTGAAGAATGGTCGAGAATTTTGCAACTGAGATTTAATGCTAAAAAATGCAGGGTCATGCATTTGGGCTGCAAACATTCAAGGGAGCGGTACAGTGTAGGGAGCGAAGTACTTCTGTCCACAAAAGAAGAGCGAGAACTGGGCGTGATTGTTTCTGATGACGTAAAGTGGCTAAACAGGTAGAAAAGATGGAGGCTAAAACCAGGAGGCGGCTTGGGTGCATAGGGAGAGGAATGGCCAGCAGAAAAAAGGAGGCAATAGTGCCTCTTTATAAGTCTCCGGTGTGATCTCATTTGGAGTATTGTGTGCAATTCTGGAGACCACACCTTCAAAAGGATATAAACAGGATGGAGTTGCTACAGAGAGTTGCTACTATAATAGTCAGTGATCTTCATTATAAACCATATGGGGACAGACTTAAAGATCTTAATATGTATACATTAGAGGAAGGCGGGAGAGAGGAGATATGATAGAGATGTTAAAATACCTCCATGGCATAAATGCACAAGAGGAGAGCCTCTTTCAACTGAAAGTAAGCTCTGCATGGGATCAGGATGAAAGGGCACAGACTTGGGAGTAAAAGGCAGAAATATTTTGTTACAGAAAGAGTGGTAGATGCATGAAATAGTCTCCCAGTGAAAGTAGTAGATAGGAGGACAGCATCTGAATTCAAGAAAGCATGGAACAAACACAGATCTCTAAAGATCATAGGTAGGCCATATGGTCTTTTTCTGCTGACATGTTTCTATGTTTCTAACAGAGACTCCAGTTTTTTAAATTCACTAACCAAAATAATTCTACTGCACCTGTCACTTTATTACATTAACACACAAACTTCCCCTTCTCACTATCATTGCAATATAGTTATGATTCATTTGTATTTTGCATCAATGTCATCTTTACTCTGACTTGCTCATTCTATTTAGGTCTGAGGAAGTGAGCATTAATTCCCCAAAAATATTCAAATAACGTATTGTTAGTCCCAAAAAAAGGCATCACTTTATATTATTTTTTGTTTGTTAACCTCTATTACAATCACATTATTCTGAACTTTAAAAAAAATTAAATACATGTAGGATTTCATTACATACTGATATTCTGAACAGCCAGAGATCCTTCTCCAAACACAGAGAGAGCAGAATGAACCAATTTCCGGTGAAACTTCCAGCTGGAACTATAGTTGGCAAATGCAATGTCTTTCCCATTCCTGGTCAGGACATCTGTGGTCACCTTGAAATAAGAGAGAACAAATTAAACATTATACTTCAGTTGTCATCTGTGTATAGCCCAGCATAAACTGCAAGAGGCACTTACTGACAAACGTGATGCAAGGTGTCTTGGCATTTTAAGGAACTGCTATGCTGAATGAGCAAAATAATCAAGTGGTGAATAAGCAAAGTGAGCATATAAAGGTTTCCTAATATAATCTTGAAATATTCATGATCTGGCCTTGTCATATTTAGTTCTCTTTTTGTTAGTAGTAAGGGGTACGTTTATAAGAAGCTGCGGAAAGTTAAGCACCAACTATGCGTGTAGACAATGTAGTTACTTACCTGTAGCAGGTGTTCTCCGTGAACAGCAGGAATAAGTCCTCTCATATGACTGACATCACTGGCAGAGCCCCAAACGGGAATGCTCTCCAGCTTCCAAAGGAAGCCTTTGGGAGACACACCATGCATGTGTGTCTGCCTTCCCACCTGCTGCAGTACCATCTTCTCTAGTCTAATAACATAGTAGAACCCAAAAGGCAACTTTCTGGGGAGGTGGGAGGGTTGTGAGGACTTATTCCTGCTGTTCATGGACAGCACCTGCTATATGTGATTAACTATGGTTTCTCCGTGAACAAGCAGGAAATAAGTCCTCACGTATAGGACTCCCAAGCTACAGGCTATTGGAACCCGATGAGATCAACAAGCCAACAGGAGCAACCAAATGGAGAAACCAGGAAGAACCGCAAGGCAGTCCCCCAAGGGACTCATCTGATTCACCATCCTCAGCCAACATAAATCCCTGAGGGATTTTTGCAGGTAGCCTGGACGAACAGAAGGGCCAGTGGGCAGGAGTTGCTTCTAAGATCCAAAGAGATGCCGGAGCACAGCCTGGCCAAAATTGCTGTCCCATCAGGAATCCCCTTCCAGACAGTAATGGGCTGCGAAGGTATGGACCGAAGACTACGTAGCAGCTTTGCAGATTTCCTCTGCAGAAACTCAGCGGAGTTAGCCACCGATGCAGCCATTGCATGGACATTGTGGGCTCTGGCATGACCCTCAAGGCACAACCCAGCCAGAGAATAGGTGTGAGCAATGCAGTCCGATGGCCAAAGGGAGAGCATGTGCTTAAAGACAGTGACACCCAGCCTATTGGGGTCGAAAGAGACGAACAGCTGGGTGGACTGACAGTACGCTTTCATATGCTCCAGGTAGAATGCTAGAGCCCACTTGCAGTCCAAGGTATGCGCTGACTCTCCCCCAGTTACTGTGATGCTGGGGGAAGAAAGTCGGCAAGACTATTGACTGGTTGAGGAAGAACACAGAAAACGCTTTCGGCAGAAAGGAGGGGTGCGTGAAGAGAACCAACCTGTTCTCTTGAAATCTAGTGTATGGTGGGCAAGCAACCAAGGCCTGGAGCTCACTGATGTATCGGGCCAATGTCACCACCACTAGAAAAAGGACGTTCCAGTGGATTCTTAGGGGACACCAGTTCAGCCGCTCAAATAGGGCTCGCATCAGCTGGGCGACTATCACATTGAGATCCCAAGTCACCAAAGGGGACTTGAATGAGGGCTTCAAGAGAAGCAGACCCCGCATGAGGCTGGGAGGAAATGGGCTTCCCCCCAGAGCCATGATGGTACGCCCCTATTGCACTGAGGTGAACCTGTACCGAATTTGACTTCAGGCCTGAGTCTGAGAGGTGCAGGACGTACCCCAGCAACTGGTCCATGGCACAAGAGAAGTGGTCCAGTGCTCTGCCTGTGCACCAGGTGGCAAACCTCCACCACTTTAGCGCATAGGCTTTGCGTGTTGAGTCCTTGTGGGATGCCAGAAGGATGTTGGTAGCATCTTAGGGAAGATTCAGCTCCAAGAGGACTACCCGCTCAGCATTATGCCATGAGGACCCAGAAGCAGATATTGGGGTGGAACAAGGTTCCGCCCTCCTGCGAGATGAGGCCCAGGATGAAGCCCAGACGGAGAGGCTCCCTCTGCGAAAGCTGCAGCAGTAGTGAGAACCATGGCTGCCGAAGCCAATAAGGAGCAATGAGGATCATGGGGCCCCTATCGGCCTGGAGCTTCAGGAGGGTTTTTGCCATGAATGATATCAGGAGGCATGCATACAACAAGCCCTCCACCCAATGGAGAAGGAAGGCATCTGAGGCTAGGCAGTTGCTGGCCAGCCTCCGAGAGCAGAACTGGGCCACCTGGGTCACATTGTGTGCCATGGCGAAGAGATCTACCACAGGGGTGCTTCACTACTGAATGATTCAGTTCACCACCACCCTTTTGAGGGTTCACTCATGTGGCTGAAGGACCCAGCTGAGTGGAGCAGGGAGAACGTCTACAATCAAACAGTTTCCCAGCAGAGGAGGTATAAACCTGTGCCCCCCTGCTTGTTCATGTAGATCACCACCACCTGGATGTTCATTTGGATCAGAACCACCTGATTGGCCAGGTACATTCGGAAGGCGTAGAAGGAATTGTCTATTGCCTGAAGCTCAAGAAAGTTGATTTGAAGCAGGCTCTCCTGCTCAAATCATAGGCCCTGCACTGCAGGCCAACCAGATGGGCTCCCCAGGCAAGCTTAGATGCATTCATCATGGGCGTCTTTCGGGGAGCTGCCGTCTGGAATGGGAGGCCTCGCAGTATATTTGTTGGCTTGAGCCACAAGTCGAGGGACTGCACAAGGGGCATGGAGACCATGACCCTGTCCTGGAGGTGGCCCATCGCCTTCTTGCAATGCATGCTAAAGATCCAATGGGCCTGCTGCGTGGAGAGACGGACTTGAGGGGTGACATGCACCATGGCTGCCATATGATTGAGGAGCCTTAGCTTCCCTTGGGCCATTGTGTCGTACTGGTGCTGCACATCACCTGTCACTGCTACCAAGATTACAAGGTACTCAATCATCTGAATGGTGAACTTGTCAGACTGCTGGATGCTATCCAGTGTGGGACCCTTAATAAGCCAGTCATCCAGGTATAGGAAGATGAAGACCCCCATGGTCTGGAAGTAGGTGGCCACAACCATCATACACTTCATGAAGAACTGTGGAGCTGAGGCTAGCTCAAAGGGAAGCACTTGGTATTGATAGTGTTGGCCTCCCAGCATGAACCTTGGGTACTGTCTGTGATTTGGGTGGATCAGGTTGTGTGTGTACTCATCCTTTAGATCCAAGGAGCATAGCCAATCATCCTGTAGAAGGTAACAACGTCCCCAGCAAGACCATTTTGACCATCCTTCTCAAGCTGCTCCACCTTTTCCTCCACTGGCTTCCCAAAGAGGTTCTCCCCCCAGCAAGGAACATTGGCTATCTTGACCGGGACCTACTGTTCCAGGTCAGAGGACTGCAGCGACGCTATCCATCAGGCAGTGATGCCTACCACCACTACTCTGTCTGTGGACTCAAAAGCATCATCGGCGCCATGTACTATGAATTTAGAGCAGTTCTTGCCATGGGCCATCAAGGCCCAAAAGCCCTCATGATGGTCTTCAGGGAAGTGTGCGGCAAATTCCACCAGGTCCAGCATGATGTCTTTGAGGATCATGCTTATATAGGTCTGGTAGGCCAGGACATAAGAAGATGGAGTTGGCTATCTCTGGGTGGAGTCATCACTCATGAGGCTGAAGCACTCTGCTGAGCCAATCCATGAGCACGTAAACTGCCCAGAGGGCCATGCCATTCTCTGTGGCAAAATTCCACAGACGAACTGCCTCCAGGCAGAGGAGGTAAGAGCCCGTTCCCCCCTGTTTATTGACGTAGAACATAGCTACTTGGTTGTCTGTCTGGACGAACACTACCTGACCCATCTGGTGGGTGCGGAACACCCTGAGGGTGTTTGTCACAGCCCAGAATTCCAGGAGGTTGATTTGGAGAGCACTCTCTTCCTGAGTCTAGACACCCTGCGACTGCAGACCGTCGCAGTGGGCTCTCCAACCAAGCTTGGAGATGTCCATAGTGAGGATGTGGTGTGCCTGAGGGGCCTGGAAGGGTAGGCCAGCCATGAGGTTCTGTTGGCTCTGTCACCTGGCGAGAGAGACTGCTAGAGGCCGGGTGATCTGGACCAGATCCTCCGGTTGGCCCGTAGCCTGAGTCCATTGAGAGCTGAGGGTCCACTGGGCCTGTCACATCTAGAGATGTGCCTGCGGGGTCACATGCATGGTTGAGGCCATGTGTCCCAAGAGGCACAGCAGAAGTCAGGTGGATGCCATTGAGCAGGTCTGCACCTCCCCTGCTAGTGACACGAGGTGCTGCACCTGGTCCAGAAGGGCTTCAATGAACTCCAGGTGCTGAGTCGGGAGCAAATGCAACTTTGGGAAGTTGATTATGAACCCCAGAGTCTGTAGCACCCTGATGGTGCTGCAGGCTGTGTTACATGCCTCTTCTGGTGAGCTGGCCTTTATAAGCCAGTCATCCAGATAGGGGAAGATGAAGACTCCCAGCAAGCAGAGGTGAGCAGTGATGATTGCTAGGCACTTGGTGAATACCCTGGGGGCCGAGGAAAGGCCGAAGGGGAGCGCCCTATATTGGTAGTGGCAACCTCCGATGATGAAGCAGAGGTACTGATGGTGCTAGGATGGATCAGGATATGGGTATAGGTCTTTGAGATCCAAGGAGCATAGCCAGTCTTCCCAGAAGCGGTAGGGCAGCAATGTTCCAAGGGATAGCATCTTGAACTTCTCCTTGACCAGAAAGTGGTTTAGGTTCCACAGATCCAGGATGGGTCGATAGCCGTCTGTCTTTTTTGGGACGAGGAAGCACCAGGAGTAGAATCCCTTGCCCCAGAGAGTCTGAGGTACTGGCCCCATGGCCCAGTCCCTGAGTAGGGACGAGTTCCTTCTGCAGGAGCTCTCTGTGCAGGAAGGTCATGGGAAGCTCCCCTGGAAAGAAGGGAGGAGGCGTATGGTTGAAGTGGAGAAGATAGCTCTCTCAAATCACCTGCAGCACCCAGGCATCAGTGGTAATGCCCGGCCAGAGGTGGGCAAAGTAGATCAGACATCCTCCCGTGTGCCTTCGGCCCCGGCCTTCTGGGGGAAGATAGGCTAGGCCCAAGGAGTCAAAGGTCCCACCCCCCAGGCTACGGCTGAGGTGCTGTTTGGAGCTTGTAGACTTTTTGCTTATGGAGGCCATGCTCCTGGCTCTTGGCCTGCTGCCCTTGTAAGCCTTTTTCCACCGGGTAGAAGGTCTTTTTCTCCAAAGCCTTCCAATGGGAAGGGTCAGCCGTCTTCCTGGACCACCTAGTCCTGGTCAGGAACTCTGTCTCCAGCTCGGCTGCCTTGTCAGTCATGGGTTTGCAGAAGAGGTTCTCTCCTCAGCATGGGACATCGGCCAGTTTGTCCTATACCAACTGCTCCAAATCTGAGGACTGTAGCCAGGCCAGGCAGTGGTAACTAATGCCCACTGCAGCCACATGGGCCACAGACTCAAAGCCGTCAAAGGCTGCCCAAGTTTGAAACTTGGAGCATTCCTTGACTGTGGAAACAAGGTTCTCGAATTGCTCAAGGGATTCCCCTGCCAGACCAGCCAAGAACCTGGTGAGTTCCTTCACCACGTCCCTCAGGTACATGCCCATGAACAGCTGGTTTGCCTGGATCCGGACATCAAGCATCTACCCCTAGTAGCACTGCCTGCCAAAGCCATCCATGGTGTGGGTCTCCCTACTGGGTGGCACAGAGGAGTGCATCTTCTGACTTTTGATCCAACGCATGGCTGACCCACCACCATGAAGTTTTGAGGTAGCTGTGTTTTCTGAAATCCTGAGCTATAGCAAACTTGATGCTGGGAATCGAGTCGCCGGCTCACTATGGGCACCATCACCAGGCTCTCCCACATCTTGAACAGCAAGCATTCCAGGACGGGAAGAATCTGCACCATTAGTACCTCTATCAAAGGGGCCTCTTACTGGAGGATCTCCAGGTCCTCAGCGTGAGGCTCGTTCTCTGGCTCTGCACTGAAAGAAAGATGGGACCTTTGACATCCTGCAGATGAAGTCGAGGAATGCGAGGTCGTTAGGTGGTGACCGCCGATGCTCCTGTGGTGCAGATGGTTCAGAGGGCACATCTCTATGTAGCATGGTATCAGGCGACTTGTCATCGGTCTTCCATCCCGACTCAGAGCCGGAAGAGACCTCGAGTCCCGGGAGGTCATCGAGCCAATGCACTGCCAGCATCAGGGAATGTGGTGACCAACACGCTGACTCTAAAATACTCAGGGGTGAGTCATGCCTCAAATGGGAGGTTGACCGCCTCATCTCTAAGCCAGTGAACCATTCCAGGACAGGCTGGACATCCTCCGAAGAGGTCCTGGCAGTGGAGGGTGTTATGGTCGGTGCCAGGTGTTGGGCCTCGCTATGCTTCGAGGAAAGCAGCCAGGCTGTATTCTAGGGCCGCCACCCTGGCTTTGATGTCAGTAGGCACCACAGCAGCCAATTTGGGTCTCGATGGCATTGAGCCCAGAGCTGGGTCCCTCAAGGGGAGTCATCAATGGTGATCGCGCTGAGGGACTGGGCCCAATCCCCTGACGTCGTGGAAGCTTTGAGGGCCACTCTCGGCCACCACCCCCCCAGTGTCAGGTCGAGGGCTCCGAGCATGGGTATCTGAGGACTTACCTCCGGCACCGGGATCAGACTTCGTCTTCAACCTCGACTTGGACGATGCCTTGAACCCACAGGAAAGGTCCTTGGAGGATGATTACTGGTCTGAGGCTCCACAACTTCATGGCTTGGATCAAGCATGCCCACGTGACGATGAGTCGTTGGACTCGGTCCCTGAGGGCAAAGACTCCATGCTCGAGGCCGGCCCCATGGCCGAGTCAAACAGCTCCTTACGCTGCTGCTCACGATTCTTCCAGCTCTTTGCTAACATCTGCCGGTAGAGTGGGCAGGAAGAGTTGTGGTCAGCCCCTAGGTACCGGATGCAGCAACTGTGGTGGTCGGTAATGGACATGGTGCGGGAGCATTTGCCACATTGCTTGAATCCACTGACCATAGACATAGCAGGGAACATGGCACCTGTAAGGTCAAACTCACACATCTCAGTCTGGGAGAGCGTGAGGGAACTCTCGCGACCACAAAAAGTAAAAGAAAAATATACCCAAAAGAAAAAAAGCGATGCCAAAGCGAGGGCGGGCTTGGTCGGCGAGAAGGTGATAATGGAACAGACTGGCAAAAAAGAGCACAAAAATGCACAGGATAAGATGGAAGAAAAATAGACTTTTACCGGGGACACAGATAGGACATCTGCAGGGCTCTGTAGAAAAAAAACTGAATTAAGATGGCTCCCTTGGGCGAGAAGGTGACTGCGCATGCATGGTCTAACTCCCACAGGCTTTCTTTGAAAGCTGGGAAGTGAATCTGCTTGGGCTCTGTCAGTGCCAATGTCACCCATATGTGAGGACTGACTTCATGCTTGTTATCATAGAATATTGTATGATGATATGCTTCAGGTCCGGGATCAAAAAGGTAACGTGCTCAGTCTCCAAGCTGCTAGTGGGGGTTGACTACCCAGAGGTGTGGGACTGGACTGGAGGGATGACAAGGAAAGTATTGTTTAATAACATTAATGATGGAATTGAAATTTTTATTTAATTTACAACCCAAAAGCAATTAACATTTTTCAAAAAACTATTTTAATAAAATATTGTACCTTCTATTGAACATGTTTAACGGGATGGATGGGTTTGATGAAGCAATACCAGTTTCTCAATGTCTGGCGTAGTTACTGAGTTACATTCAACAATTTGGAGTCCATTATTTTGTGCTTATCCCTCCAGTGCCTCCCTAGTGCAGTGCAGCACCCCCATGCCACCATCTTCTCTTTCAACGCCCCCCCTAGATTAGCCTTATGCACCCCAGGGGGCAGTGCCGCCCACTTTAGGAATCACTGACTTAGATGCTTTAAGAACACATCAGTGTTTCTTCTAGATGATACCTCATAAATATAGATGCACTTCTCTCCTATTTCATTTTCAAAAAGCACATATATTGGTGGTACATGACTATATGTATGAGAAAAGAGATTAAATACTCATGGTGTTTGCTCCACTAAAAGAGATTAAATACTCATGGTGCTTGCTCCACTATCTCTCTGACGTAAATGGGAGGGAGAGAGAAGGATATCCTTGCTCTAATCCTTTAGAATATATAACATTCTGGGTTGGCAACCACTGAAAAAAATCGCCACTACCATGGAGAGATCTATGATGTGGGCAGTGGAGCTAACAAAGGAATGTATGCTGCAATTGGGGGAGGGGTCAACAGAAGGCTGTTTGCACAAACCAAAGTGAAAAATTATTTGAGTCATCTAATAATAGAGAAATCATAGTTACTCACCTGTAACAGGTGATCTCTGGGAACAGCAGGAATCAGTCTTCGCATATGGGTGACAGTGGCATCAACTGAGCCCGGCATGAGAACACTCCCCAGCATCCAATAGGAATGCTTTTGGGAGCATTGCTCCATGCATGCGTTCTGCCTTCCTGCCTTCCCAACTAGTTCCCTCAGTCAGGTATAGAATGGAATAAACAATTGAAAAAGGAAGTGTGTGTGGAAAAGAACAACTCTGAGGGGAGGGGGTGGGTTGTGGAACTTGATTCCTGCTGTTCCTGGAGATCACCTGTTACAGATGAGTAACTACGCTATCTCCAGGAACAAGCAGGAATGAAGTCTTCACATATGGGACTCCCTAGCCCACAGCAACCCATCGAGGGGGAGGAGACCAGAACTATACACGGGTTATAGCAGGGATCCGACAGACTCAGCTCATTTGGTACACTCTTTGTGGGGTAGTCGGAATGGACAGTGGGCAAAGTTGCTTTAAACCTGAAAAAGCTTCCTTAAAACAGCTTACCCAAATTGAGCATCGCAACTGGAGTCCTTGTCCAGGCAATGGTGAGCAGCGAAGGTATGCGAGGAAGACTATATGGCAGCCTGGCAGATTTCCAGAATCAAGATCGAACAAAGATTGGCCGAATTGGCCTCCATAGCTTGGACATTATGGGCTGTGACATGATCCCATAGGGATAGACCAGCCTGGGTATATGCAAATGAAATGCAGTTTTGCTATCCAGTTTGACAGGGTTCTCTTGGAAACTGGTAATACAAGGTGACTTGGCTCAAAGGAGACAAAGATTTGTAAGGATTTGCAATGACCTTTAGTGCACCCAAAATAGAAAGCAAGCGCTCACTTGCAGTCAAGAGCGTGGAGCTTGGCTTCAGCCCGAGACCCATGAGGTCTAGGGGAGAAAGTTGGAAGCAAAATGAATTGGTTGAGATGGAAAGAGGTAACCACCTTTGGAAGAAATTTGGGGTGAGTCTGAAGGACAATCTTATCATGGTGGAATCTTGTGTATTTTTAATTAATTAATTAATTAAATTGTATTTATATACTGCTTTTTACCAGGTCAAAGCGGTTTCCATGGAACATAACGTTATACATTAACTATTTTTTTTACACAAGAACATATTTTTATTTTGAACATTATAAATCTTTTGTCAAATACTTTTTCAACATTTTAACAACAAAATCTAATTACCATTTTAACTGATATAAACTATTTACATACGTGAGGTTTCTTGGGATGCATTATGATGTTGAGGTGGTTAGGATGTGGTACCAAAGTGTTCTGTGAATAGGTAGGTCTTCAGGAGTTTCCGGAATGCTAGAAGGTTGGTGTTGTTTCTTAAAGTGTGTGGGAGAGAGTTCCATAGGGACAGGGCGTATAACTCGTATGCCCTATGACATGTTTGTTGATTATATTTACATTTGTTTTGTGGTATACTGAGATTGTTGATTGTTGTTGTCTAGATATTTAGGGTGTTTACAGTAGGATTTGAGACATGTTTTTTGCTGGGAGTGAATTGTTTTTTGTATGAAGAGAATGCATTTGTAGTTTATTCTGCTGGTGAGTGGTAACCAGTATAGTTGCTTTAGGATGAGGTGATATGATCATATTTGTTTGCACCTTGTGTGATGTATATGGCTGTGTGTAGGGTAGTTTGCAGTGGGAGGAGAGTTGATTGAGGCAATCCTTGATAGATGTTGTTATAGTCCACCAAAGCCTGTAGTTCACTAACTCTATGGGCTGAAGTTAATGCCACGAGAAAAAGGACTTTTCAAGTGAGGAACTTTAAAGGAGCTGTCACTAACTGTTCAAAGGGATGTTGCAAAAACTGTGCAAGAACAACATTCAGATCCCACGATGCAGGCAGGGGGCCCAAAGGTGGTTTTGTTAATAAAGGTCCCCGCATGAACCTCGCCACTAACGGGTGAGAAGAAATTGGGCGATTCCCAGTTGGGCGGTGAGTAACAGAAATGGCAGTCAAGTGAACCCAGATGGAATTAGTCTTGAGGCCAGATGAGGATAAATGTAGAGGTTATTGAAGCAAGTGCTCCACCATGCAAGTGAATGGATTCAGATTCCCCTGTGAGCACTAGAGGAAAAATCTGTGCCATTTAAAATGCATAGGAACACTAGAGGAGTCCTTTCTGGAAGATAAGAGGACCTGCATGACATCCTCTAGAAGCCCTAGGTCCGAGAGGATGAAGCACTCAGCAGCCACGCCGTCAAGCAAAGGAACTTGAGGCTGGGGTATAGGAGAGTTCCTTGATTCTGCAAGAGCAGTTTGGGAGCAAAGCCCAACCAGAGAGGTGGAGCCTGAATTAGGCAAAGAAGAAGTGAAAACCAAGGTTGTCTGGGCCAGAAGGGGGCAACCAGGATCAATGTCCCCTTAGAGGCCTGGAGTTTGAAAAGTGTTTTCAGAATGAGAGGAATTGGCAGAAATGCATATAGGAGACCCTGTCCCCAGTGGAGGAGGAAAGCATCTGATGTCTCGCTGCGTGGCGATTGTATCCTTGAACAAAAGTAAGGCAGTTGGGTGTTGATTGGGAAAGCAAAGAGGTCCACTATGGGGGTTCCCCAGAAGCGAAACAAGAGATGGGCCATCTGACGATGGAGCATCCACTCATGTGGATGAAGGACTCAGTTGAGTCTGTTGGACAACTGATTCTCCTCCCCTGGGAGGTAAACTGCTTGGAGATGAAGTTGATGAGCTATCGCAAAATTCCAGAGACGGATCGCCTTGTTGAAGAGGGGGCAAGAGTCTGTTCCTCCCTGTTTGTTGACATAGAACATGGCAACCTGATTGTCGGTCTGAATCAAGGCCTTCTGTCCTGTTAGATGGGAACAGAAGACATGGAGGGCATTCGGTATCGCCCTCAGTTCAAGAAATTGATGTGAAGTAGAATCTCTTGCTATGACCACCGACCTTGAGTCGTGAGGCCATTGAGATGTGCTCCCCAACTGTGCTTCGATCCATCAGTGGTGAGGGTACACTGTGGTATAGACTTTTAAAAAGGCAACCCTACAACGATGTTTTGAGGCATGCTCCGCCACTGAAGGGAATTTACCAGCTGAGACGAAATGGTGATGAGGTCGGAGAGACAACCCGTGGATTGTGTCCACTGCTCTGATAGGTTCCACTGCCCTATGCGTATATTGAGTCAGGCATGAGGAACGACATGGACTATTGAGACCATGTGGCCCAGAACATGAAGCATGTCCAAGGCAGAGTCGGTTGTCTGGCTTTGACATTGGTCAGCAAAGGCAGTCATCTGTAAAGAAGGCCCGAGCCCGCACTGTGTCTAGGCAAGCACCTATAAAGTCTAGATTTTGTGCTAGAATAAGGTGTGACTTTGGATAGTTTATGACAAATCCTAAATGTTGTAGGACCTGGATGCTTTGTTGAAGAGATGCGGCAGCTGCTTGTGAGGTATCTCCCTTGATGAGCCAATCGTCTATGTAAGGGAAAAGAATGATTCCCAAAGTGGAGAGGAGGAGTAGCCTAGTGGTTCGGGCAAGGTACTTCAGGCCAGAAGGTCAGGGGTTCAAATCCCACTAGAGGACAGCAACCTTGGGCCGGAAGGACTGGGGTTTCTAGTCCCACAGGTGCTCCTTGTGGTCTTGGGCAAGCCATTTAACCCTCCATAGCCCATGTTCCCTGTAAAATAGTTATCTCCAAGTTTTAATACCCTGTTCAATGTAATTTCAGTTTGTTCAATGTAAACCTCACTGATGCAGAATAGCACGGTATATAAGAGAATGTAAATAAATAAAGCGCGCACAGAGGTTGTTATGACTGCCAGAAACTGGGGGGGTTATTCTGTGCTACAAATAGGGATGGACGGCCCAATGGGACGTCCTTCCCCACTATTCAAGCCGGCTCCTGCCCCCGATTAACCTCCCCGCCAGTTGTGCGGGGAAGTTAGACAGGGGTGGAAAATGGGCAGCCTGAAGGCGGAGTCTGGGTGGACAGTGGGCGGTCACCAGCCCTGGACATACAGGGCCAATTCAAATGTCAGCCCTATATGTCCAGGGTCAGCGAACTGTCCGGGGAAGTCAATCAACCTCCAAGGTGGAATAACTTCCCTGGACGTGATTTTTTTGCACAGCCCGGGGTGTGGATGGGGCAGGGGGGGGGCCAGGGTTTATTCTCTGCAACCCGACACTGGCCTTAGGAGGCCAGATCAGGGGTTGGGCTGTGGGGAATAAACCCCTTTTTCAGGTGGCCGGCATCACGGCTCTTCAATGGAGTTGCGGTGTCATGGCAACATGGCACCATGGCGTGGCGGCTCCATTGAGGAGCCTTGACTGAGTTAGCCAGGGGCAGTCCTGCACATGCAGGCCAGAATGAATCGCAGTCCCGGCCTGCACATGCAGGACTGTTCGCAATTCTGATCCCGTGGGGCTAGATGTGCTCCGCGGAATCAGATTTGCAATCCCCTCTGAGGGGATCTAAGTGCGGGACGGAATTGGGCCCTTGGTGAAAACTCTTGGAGTCAAGGTTAGACCAAAGGGAAGAACTCAATACTTGTAGTGGTGTTCTTGGAAGACAAATCTTAGAAACATTCTTAGAAAGCATAGCCGGTCCTTCTGCTGTAGATAGGGAAGAAGAGAGATCATTTTGAGCTTTTCTTTTACTAGAACTTTATCGAGTTTCCTGAGATCCAGGATTGGTTTGTAACTGCCCGACCTTTTTGGAATGAGAAAGTAATGGGAGTAGAACTCTAGGCCTTGCTACGGTGGAGGGACCTCCTTGATGGCCCTCTGAGAGAGGAGAGTAAAGTTCTCCTATTGCAGTAGGGTAGACTGGTGGAGATCTATCCAATGTTGGCCCACAAAGAAAGTGGGTGTTTGAGCTTTCAATCGTAGCTGGTAATCTGTGCTGACTGGCTGCCAGGTTCAGGGTTCTGAGGTTATGATGGACCATCATTCTGCAAAGAGAGTCAATCATCCTGGGATATACTGAGGAACAGGACATTGTACAGGCTGACTGGCTATGCTCCTTAGGAAGGAGTCAAAAGCTTTGTGGAGGTTGAGTCTGTGGAGCAAGTTGGGTTTTAGGAGTCTTACGTTTTCTAGGCTGTCTAAGTCCTTGCTTTTTTTGCTGTGATTGCTGAGGATGGTAGGAGTATGAGTGGCATGGTAAGAAAAACTTCATCTTTTTAGGACAGAATGACTTCTTCATAGTAGGCTTCTTTTTGGTGGAATCAGCTGTCTTCCTAGACAACCTTTTCATAGTCAGGTCATCAGTTTCAATTTCACCTGCCTTTTCTCGCCACTTTTGACCAAACAAATTCTCACCATTGCAAGGGATGTTAATTAGTTTATCCTGCACTCACTACTCTCAATCTGAGGCCTGCAGCCAAGCTGTTCTTCTCGCCCCAATACAGGCTGCTGTTGTCCTGCTTGTGGCCTCAAATGCATCAAAAGCTGCCTTTGTGAGGAATTTAGATGTGTTCTGAGCATGGGCAATGAGGACTTGATGAGGGGCCTGCTTCTCAGATACAAGAAGATTGGTGAACTCAGCAAGGTCCCTGGAACATCCCTGAGGAACATGCCCACGTAGAGCATGTATAAACTTACTCTAGAGGCTAATATGACTGAAAGCATCAAGAATTCTTGTCTCTCTGCCAGGAGGAACCAAAATATGCTTTTTCTGACTCTTTATCCTCCTCATAGCTGATTTTACCACCATGGAGTGATGCAGTAGCTGTGGCTTTTTGAACCCAGGGCAGGGGGTTACCCTGTATAGGGTGTCCAAATACTTACTGATGGCAGGAGTTGTAAGAGGAGCTTCCCATATCCTGGACATTAAATTCCTAAGGATACTGTGTATGGGAAGGGTTGCCACCTCCTTCAGTGCCAAGAGATATTGTAAGATATCCAGCTCTTCTGTCTTCTGTTCCATCCCCATCAACACTGAGACCCCGAGAGCTGCAGCCATATCTTTAATAAAGTCCTGAGAACGGCACCCAGGGGAGGCTCAAGGCAATCTACTGCCTGAGGCATGGGATGGGAGGCTTTCTCAAAACTCCAATCAGGTAATGAAGCAAACCAAAAAGCTGATTAGATTATATGGAGGAAATGCAAGATGTTTGCACACCATGGAACTAAAAGAGAGCAAGAACCACAGCACAGTTTATAAAATTCAATTATAACTCTTTTTTAAATGTTGTTATAAACTGTGTTATGGTACTTGCTTTTTCTTTTTGAACATATTTTGAATCCACAGAACCCCCTTCCTCAACAGTAGGTGCAGAGCAGTGGGTGCAGAACTAAATATCTTAACCCCCCCCACAGACATTATCCAGTACCAGGCATATTATGAACTAATACAAAACCCTACAACAAAGTCACTGAGAATCTATAGAGCAGCGATGGCGAACCTATGGCACGCGTGCCAGCTGTGGCACGCGAAGGCCTTGCAGCTGGCACGCAGGAAGGTCGCAAATTGAGATATGCCGGCTCATGGCAATTAAAAAAAAAAAAAAAGCTGGCCGCGGCGGCATGGAGTGTCCCGCGGGGCTCCCTCTGCCCGGCGGGACTCTCCCGGCGCGACTCAGCCCCTCTCTGCAGGCTTGCAGATACGCGAAGGGAGAGAGAGTCTCCCTCGCGTCTCTCTTAAGCCCGCAGGGGCAGATGGGCAATTACCCATCTGCCCCTGCGGGCTTAACAGAGACGCGAGGGAGACTCTCTCCCTTCGCGTATCCCTCCCTCGTGTATCTGCAAGCCGGCAGAGAGGGGCTGAGTCGCGCCGGGAGAGTCCCGCCAGGCAGAGGGAGCCCTGCGGGACACTCCATGCCGCCGCCGCGGCAGCGGCCAGCTTTTTTTTTTTAAATTGCCATGAGCCGAGGGGGGGCGGGTAGGACTGGCAATGGGCTAGGGAGGGATGGAGGGAGGTTAAGACTGGCAATGGGCTAGGGAGGGAGGGAGGGGGGTTAAGACTGGCAATGGGCTAGGGAGGGAGGGAGGGGGGGTAAGACTGGCACTGGGCTAGGGGGGGAGGGAGGGAGGGAGGGGGGGTTAAGACTGGCAATGGGCTAGGGAGGGAGGGAGGGGGTTAAGACTGGCAATGGGCTAGGGAGGGAGGGAGGTTATGTCTGGCAATGGGCTAGGGAGGGAGGGAGGTTAAGACTGGCAATGGGCTAGGGAGGGAGGGAGGGGGGTTAAGACTGGCAATGGGCTAGGGAGGGAGGGAGGGAGGGAGGGGGGTTAAGACTGGCAATGGGCTAGGGAGGGAGAGAGGGGGTTATGACTTGCAATGGGCTAGGGAGGGAGGGAGGGGGGTTAAGACTGGCAATGGGCTAGGGAGGGAGGGAGGGGGGTTAAGACTGGCAATGGGCTAGGGAGGGAGGGAGGGAGGTTAAGACTGGCAATGGGCTAGGGAGGGAGGTTAAGACTGGCAATGGGCTAGGGAGGGAGGGAGAGGGGTTGAGACTGGCAATGGGCTAGGGAGGGGGGGTTAAGACTGGCAGTGGGCTGGGGGGGTTAAGACTGGCAGTGGGCTGGGGAGGGGGGTTAAGACGCAGTGGGCTATGGGGGGGTTAAAACTAGCAATGGGCTGTGGGCTGATGAGGGCTGGCAATGGGCTATGGGGGGGGGTTAAGACTGGTAGTGGGCTGATGGGGGGGTAGGACTGATAATGGGTTATGGGGGGGCTAGAACAGGAAATGGGCTGATGGGGAGGGGTTAGGACTTGAGGTGGGCTGATGTGGTTAGGACTGGTAATGGGCTGTGGGCTGATGGGGGGGGGTTTAGGACTGGCAATGGGCTATGGGGGGCTGACTGGAAATGGGCTGATGGGGGGTTAGGACTGGTAATGGGTTATAGGGGGGGCTTAAACTGAAAATGGGGTGATGGGGGTTAGGACTGGAAGTTGATTGATGGGGGGCTAGGACTGGTAATGGGTTGGGGTGTTGCTAGGACTGGAAATGGGCTGAGTGGAAGGGGAGGCTTGAACTGCAAATAGCTGATGGGGAGGGGGCTTGGAATGGAAATGGGCTGTGAGGGAAGGGAGCTAGGACTGAAAATGAGCTGATGGAACAGCTAGGATAGGACTGGAAATGGGCTGTTGGGGGGAGCTAAGATTGGAAATGGGCTGTGGTGGGGGCTTGAATTGAAATGGACTCATGGAGGGGCTAGAACTGGAAGTGGGCTCATGGGGGGCTTGGACTGGAATTGGGCTGAGTGCAGGGGAGCTATGATTTGACATGGGCTGATGGTGGGGCTAGGAAATGACTAGAAATGGGCTGATGGGGGGGGCTAGGATTGAAAATGAGCTGATGAAGGGACTTGGACTGGAAATGGATGGGGGAGCTAGGACTGGAAATGGGCTGATGGGGGGCTAGGACTGGAAATGGGCTGATGCAGGGACTAGAAGGGGATGGATGCTGGGTGAGACTGGAACTAGAAGGGAGCTGATGTTGGGGGAGGATTAGAATGGGATGGGGCTGGGAGAGTAAAATGGAGAGGGGAAAAATATTTTGTGTAGGAGGGATGAAAAATCTACAATTGGCCAGGTATTGGGAGAGTAATTGGGGATTGAGGATGGAGGGGTAAAATTTGTGTGGATGAAATAGGAATGAGGAAAGAGCAAAAGGAGAAAGATTAGTATGTTAAAGCAGATGTAGAGAGAGAGAGAATGGAAAAAAAACTAGAAGAGAGAAGAAAGGACAAATGGACAGCAGACGATGGAGAGTTAGCAGAAAACATGAAGAAACCAGAAGAAAGTGGCTGGACCAATTGCAACTGAAAAACAAATGCACAAAAGGTAGAAAGATGTTTCTTTATTTTGAATTTATTAACTGGAATATGTCAGCTCTGGGAAATGTGCATCATTAACATCTGCGCTTTGTTTGGTACAAGAGGAAATTCCTATTTGACGTTGCCACTTGTTCTCTTTCCCCAGTATTCTCTGAAATGTATTGGTTTAATATTTGCAGTGTTGCCTTTTGATAGGTAGGGTATGGTGCTTTGTGAGTCCTGGTAATGCTGTCAGGATACGGCGGGTTTGCTATGGGTTCTAAATGGGCAGCTTTTGTAGTAGTTCCTAATGTGCCTGGCGGTTGGCACTGGATTATAGTAATGTAGAAATCTTTTAGTCTTTCTTTATCCATACACTCATTAAGAGACATGTTTACTAAAAGTTAGTGTATGGTAACATTATGCAAATATTTATGCAAATAAGACCACTTATGCAAATGACGTGCTGGCACTTTGAGGAAATTCTTTGGTTTTGTGCGGCAGTTTGGGCACTCGGGCTCAAAAAGGTTAGCCATCACTGCTATAGAGTAAATCTACCATACCATACCAGCACAAACTTCCAAAATTCACATAAGGAGGCCATTAAAAAAAAAAGCATCACTATAAAAACTACAGTGGGCCCTGGAACATCCAAACACTTATTTGAAAAGCTGAACAATTCAGATTACTACAGTACAGATCCCTACATACAAACTCAATGTTAACAGAACACCCGGTCTTGGTTACACACTCAAAACACAGACCCTCACCAAGTACAGAATAAGTGACCATAACCTAAAAACAAACATATGTAGATACAAATTAAACTGTAACCTCAAGAAGCCAGATTCTGCATACAGTGCAACAGGACCGTACCTAGCCTAGCGCGAGCAGTGCGGCCGCACAGGGCGCAAAGGCTTAAGGGGCACATTTCAACTGCCTGCTGTTGCCCTGCTGCCGCAACGTTTTCTTCTCTCAGCGGCAGCAGGACAACAGAAGGCAAACAAAATGAGCCCCTTAAGCCTTTTTTGCAGCATTTAAGCAAGTTTGGTCCCTTCCTCCTCTGACACGACGTCAGAGCAGGGAGGGACAAATCTGCTTAAAGTACCGGTGACTAGCACATCAGGCGCGCGACCTCTCCTCTACTTCTGTCCATCCACTTTCTGCTCTTGCCCTGCTGCTAGCGCCGCAGTGGAGAAAATAGAGGGCAGTGGCAGCAGCAAGATAAGAGCAGAAAGTGGCTGGATGGAGGTGCAGTGGGCAGGGGAGGAGGGCGTGCGCTCAATGTTCAAGTTGCACAGGGTGCAATTCTGGCTCAGTATGGCCCTGCAGTGCAATACCAGAGAAACAGAAAGAGATGCATTTCCATGTACTGTATAAAATATAAAGATAGCACCAAGTTTGGTCATTAAATTGAAAATAAAATTCTCTTCTAAATTTGTTGTCTGAGCATTTTATTCTCCGATCATGTAGATCACAATCTGAGGTTTCTGCTTTTCTCTGTCTCTCAGTGCACCCTCCTGTCTACTTTCCCCCAGGGACAGCACGAGGGTGATGCAGGGCCATGTGCAGAGACTCACTGCGGCATCATATGCATAAATTTAGCATATTTTAAATTGTATACTAAATTTATGCAAGTAAATTTATCCCAGTACCCATCTGAAATCCTAGGTGGTTTCTAAACATACACATGCAATTTAGTAAAACAATGTTCAATAAAACAAACATAATAATAAAACATGAAATTTGATTAATAAAAAGTCACTTACACCGCACCCCCCTCCCCCCAATCAAACCATTATAAGTATCTGCACATCCAATTTATTTTGCCATGACCAGATTATTGGTGAGGAAGGAAGATATAACATGAGAAACTAATCCTGGTAACCATAAATTCAAGTGCTGGATTGGATTGTGCTAGAGCTGGAAAAGTCTGGAACTCAGCAGCGGTGAAGCTATCAGGCTAAACAAAATTAAACTGAGACGTTCCCTGAAAATTCAAAATTTCCTTGAATCTGAACTGACAACATATTTTAAATTTGTCAGGCAGCATAAAGAACGCAAAACTGCAAATCTCAAACACAATACATATTCCAGTACCTCCCCTCAACCAACACCCTACAGTTGACCTCACCAAGAACCCAGAGTACAAGAGCAAATCTACTATTCCATAATAGCACTAACTTCCAAAACTCACACAACATGAAGTGTATCTAGAAAAGAGCAACACCATAAATACTGCAGCGGGCCCTAGAACATTGTGACAACGCACCGCCTAGCCTGTGGCGTAAGCAGGCCATGGGGATGTGTTCCACATGATGGGGTGGTTATAAAGAGTCCTTGGTAGTGCTGAAGCCTTCCTACTGTAGTTGTGGAGTGAAGTGACGACAGCCAAGGTTGGGTTTCCAAAGTAAAGAATGCTTTATTCATGCATGAGGTATTTGCACAAAGTATAGCAAATAAACACCGTACAGGATTTACTCCCCCAACACAGAAGTAAAATGGTAACCTTCTGTACCAAATAAAAGTTCAAGTGTTCATTCAGTTTCTCCTGATACTTCTCAGGGACACAATACAGTTAAAGACTTTCCTTATTCTTCTAGCTTCATAAATACAACAGAGCTTCAAAAGGCTAGTACTGCTTCCCCAGTATCTGCTTGTAATAAAGAATCTTCTATCTGTTGTATTTCTTCTAGTGTCCAATTATCTTGGTTAACAGCTTTCAATAGAAATGGCAATCTCCACGACTCATTGCCTATCAGTGACTGGCTTCTTGTGTAGGAGCAGTTTCTTTACATTGCCTTTCATTCACAGCTGTACAACATGAAGCTCTGATTCATTCCATCCAGCAGAACGCTGCTGTCTCTGGTGTAACTTCTAAGAACATTGGTTTAAGGCTTCACAGCACTCAATCATAAATCAGGAACACTTATAGCTCCTCACTCTCTCATACAAATACCACACTCCATTTCTGACTCACTGGTATTAGATAAAGGAGCCCCTAATTCCATTGCTTCTTCCTGGCTCTCTAATATCCCATTGTCATGTGGAGCATACAAGCCTTCAGACTTTAATCCTTGGATTATATTCTGAAGCTGTTTCCACTTGGTTCCTCTCCCTCTCCTAGGCACTTGTGAGGCTTGGTATTTCTCAGCACCTTTCAACAGTTCATAAAAGGGATTTATTACTGGCTTGTCCTGCCTAGGTCGTTGTCTTTGTTTGGGAGGAATGTGTCTCTTAGGTAGCTGCCTCGTTTCTTCTAGCTCTCTGCACGGTTGCTGCCAATTAGCCTTTTGCTGGCAAGCAGGTGTGTTCTCTTCTGAGCTAGAGCTTAAGTCATGCTGCCTGTACCAGGGAAATGTTTGCAGCTTCCTAACAGGGACTTTCCTATAGCCCACCTTTCCTCTATTAACTTCAGGTTTACTTTCAAGGTTTGTTTTAAACTTGTTTCCTTTAGCAAGCAGTCTATTATCAGTTTCTAGAGACTGACTTATCTCAGAGCTATTCACTTTATAATGCTTAAAAGACTTTGCTCTGACCTGGTTTTGGCAGTGCCTGTCTCTGGGGAACTCTCCTGACTCCACGTCTGTATTCAAGGCTTCTGAGTCCAGCTCTGGGTCTCCTCCAGGGTTTACTCTCTCAGGGAGCTGAGGTCTGCCTGGGTCTCTTCCTGGACCACCTGCAGGAACCCTCCCTTCCCTGGTTCTCTCCTTAGTCCCTCTGGGCTCAGCCTTCCAGTTCCTTCTGACTCTGCTTGCACTGCTCTGTAACCAGTTCCTCTCGTCCAGCTCTTCCAACGCTTTCTGCTCGAATCCTTTCTCCCTGGACGCTGGCTGCCTACTAACTGCTGCTTCCTGGTTATGAGTGCAGAGTGGCCCAATCCGGTCTGACTCCGCCCACCTCCCTGATTGGCTATGTCTCTGGGTTAGCCTAGAGCTAGGGTGTGGTTCTTTCCCTGCTCTTCTCTGCAGAGAAGGTTTGTGTGCTGGAATCTTAACCCCTTCCTGTCCTGCATCTCTAAGCATCTGAGGTGACAGAAAGTGTTTTAAACCCATTTTCTCCTGTTTCTGAGCCTCTGCCTTGTCACAACATCCATACACCTGCTTGAAAAGCTGAACAAGCCAAATTACTACAGTACAGTATAGATCCCTATGTACAAACTCCAAGTTAACGGAACACATGGCCTCAGTCACACACTCAGAACACAGACCTCACCAAGTACAGAATAAATGACTACAACCTAAAGTAAAAATAGAAATATGTAGACAAAAATTAAACTTAAACCCCAAGAAGCCAGACTCCGCATGTTGTGCAACATCAGATAGAGGCAGTTCCCATACTCTGTAAAATATAAAGATAGCACAAAGTCCAATCACTAAAATGAAAATAAAATTATTTTTTTTGCCTTTCTTGTCTGAGCATTTTATTCTCTGATCATGCTGGTCGTGATCTGAGCTTTTGTTTCCAATCTTCTCTTAGCTCTCTTTCTATGGTCTATAGTCCATCTGCCATTTCTTACCTCTTTTGTTTTCTTCACTTCCTTCCATCAGCCTATTTCCAGTCCCAGTAACCCTTCCCAGTATCAGCCCCCTTTCCAATCCTCCCCTCCCAGTACCTTCCAATGTCAACTTGCATTCCCACGACTGCCACTGGTGTCCATTCCCTTCCAGTCCCCCTTCTTCCCCACTGTCCAGCCTCTTCTAGTCCAAACACCATCACAGATATCAGCTCACTTCCACTCCCAGTGCCCCCCCCCCCCACCGGTCAGCTCCCTTCCAGTCACCCTATCCCGGCGTGCGCTGAGGGTAAATGCTGTCGTTTACCCTTTTGCATGCCGCCGGGCTCAACTTTAACAGAGCCGCGGGAAAGAAAGGAAATGCAGTTCTTTCTCATGGCTCTGCAGAGTCGGGGCGCCGGGCCAATCAGGCAAGTGCAGGGCCTCCCAAGGCAGCGGCGTGGGTTGAATGAGCAGCAGCAGCAGCTTGTTCACCCTTTTTTTTTCTTTTAAGTTTAATGGCGGAGGCGGCTGTTTTCGAGGCATTTTTTGCTGCCCCCAAAACTTTGCCGCCTGAGGCGATCGCCTCACTCTGCCTCATTATAGAGCCGCCCCTAACGGCACCATTCATACAATGGTGAAGGGTCCAAGGGAATGTCGTTGTGGGGATCAGATTCAACTGATTCTGGTTCCAAAATGGAGGAACCAGAGTCTGAATCTGGCAGGAAGTCAAAATAATCTTTGTCGTTACCCCGGTACCGATGATGTTCCTATGACTGATGCCGGTAAGAAGGGTGGGAAGCTTCAGAGGTGAACGGTGCCGGACGTGGCAGTTCTGAATGCACCGAAGTCAGTGTATCAGTAGGGTGCCATGACACCTGTGCACCAGAGCGCGGTGTCGATGTACTATAGAAATTGAGTCCTGAAGATGGTATCGGGGCAACGAGCTCTGCTGTTGTATCCGAAGGCTTTGAGGGCCCTAGGATGACAGCAGCCAGTATCACTGCGAAGCTTCTCTCGATGGCCTGTATGCAGTCATCGAGGATCAGTGCAGGGGATTGTGTGGCATTGGGTTCAGAGACCTCAGCCACGATGCTTGAGCATAGTATTGGGGAATCCACTGAGGACATAGCTTTAGGGGCACTCCCGAGCCCCTCTGAGGCTTTGGAGGATGTATCCTCCTGCCAGGGCTGCTTGGCCGGACGGCCTGCATTAGGATTCATTGATGAATGCCAGTGCCGGCGTCAAGCATCGGAGTCTGAGGCCAAAGCTAACGAACAGTATCCCTTCGATGCAGATGGCAATGTTGTTGCTGCTTTATGTGCTGGAGAGATGAGCGGGAAGCGTGAGATGACTTTGATGACATCGACACCCCCGAGGAGTGTACCATAGGAGCTGAGTCTGTCTGAAACAGATTAACCCTCTGCTTGTCCTGATTCTTCCTCCCCCTAGCCATCATATGCTTGCAGTGGGCACAGGAATCCACATTGTGGTTTGGGCCCAAACATTTAAGACACCAATCATGCTTGTCGGTAGCAGATATGGTGCTGAGGCACGTTGTACTTTTTGAACTCACTGTGTGGTTTTTCCATGTTTGGAAAAATAAGGGATGCAAAGTCAAGTGGGCAATGGTGCTCCACTGGGCACTAGGCCCAACAAAAGTAGAAAATTTAAGTAAAGAAAATTAAAATGTAAACATGACAAAAACGGGTACCAGAGCAATGGGAAGATGAACTGGTCGATGGGAAGGTGACACACAGCACCGAGAAGGTACCAAAAAGAAAAATAGAAGTCTCTTTACAGTGGTGATTGGGACTATGTCCCGACTGGCTCCGTGGAAAAAAGACTGAGTTAACTAGTTGGGAAGGTGGGAAGGCAGACATGCATGCATGGAGCAATGCTCCCAAAAGCATTCCTACTGGATGTTGGGGAGCGTTCCTGCACCGGGCTCCATCGATGCCGACATCACCCATATGTGAAGACTGCATTCCTGCTTGTTTCTGGAGATTCAGTCTTCACATATGGGTGACATCGGCACCAACAGAGCCCAGGCGGGAATGCTCCCTGGCATCCAATAGAAAAGCCTTTAGGAACACTCCACTATGCCTGCATGCCTGCTTTCCTGTCTTCCCAACTCTTTTCCTCAGTTGAGTTTGTAACTGAGAAGAAGAATAAAATAAAAGGACCCTACAACTCCTAGGGGAGGAAGGCGTGTTGTGAAGACTGATTCCTGCTGTTTCCAGAGATCACCTGTTACTGGTGAGTAATTACGCTATCTCCAGGAACAAGCAGGAATGCAGTCTTCACATATGGGGACTCACTAGCTCCCAGGTACCAGACTGGTATGGGGAGACAGCAGTCATCCCTGAGGCCAAAAGCTTGTAGCTGAAGAGTCTGGAAGAGTTGGGGGCCATTGAACTCAATTCCAGGAGACGACAGTCCCTCAATGATTGTCTGGTTTCTTGTAGAAGTCCAAGACAGAGGGTAGGAGTTGAGTTTAAATCCCAAAGAGGTGCTGGAGTACAGCTTGGCCAAAAATAGCATCCCGATGGGAGTCTCTGTCTAGACAGTAGTGTGCAGCAAAAGTATGAATGGAGAACCAGATAGCTGCCCGAGAGATCTCTTCAATGGATATTGAATGGAGATTGGCTACAGAGGTTGCCATAGCCCGCACATTATGAGTGGTGACATGACCCTCTAATGAGAGTCCTGCTTGTGCTTAAGCAAAAGAAATGCAATCTGCTATCCATTTGGATAGAGTAAGTTTTGTCACCGGTAGACCTAGGTGACTAGGATAAAAGGACATGAATGGAGGATCTGCTGTGATATTTAGTTCTATCCAAGTAGTAAGCTAGTGCTCGCTTGAAGTCTAAGGTGTGTAGCGCTGCTTCAGCCCGAGACGAATGTGGACTAGGGAAGAAAATCGTGAGGATTACCGACTGGTTAGATAGCAGGAGGAGACTACCTTCAGAAGGAAATGTGGATGAGTACACACAACCACCTTGTCATGATGAACCTCTTATAGAGCGGCCAGAGTCTGCAGTTCACTAATGCAGCGAGCTGAAGTGAGGGCAATGAGGAAGAAACTTCAGTGAAGTGGTGGCTAAAAGCTCAAAATGAGGCTTTAGAAGTTGAGCGAGACTCACATTCAGATCCCAGGCCACCGGAGGTGGCTTAATGGGTGGCTTGGACAGCAGGAGGCCCCACATGAAGCATGCTATTGTGTGAGGAGATAAACTGTCCATCGAGTGGTCTGTGAGAGGACGCAATGGCACTAAAATGAACTCTCACTGAGTTTGTTTTAAGACCTGTTAAAGATAAGTGGAGTAGATATTGTAGAAGGGACTCCATGGGCAATTTAAAGGGTCAGTGTCCTTTGGGAAGCACCAGAGTGCAAATCTACATCACTTGAAGGTATAAGATCACCTGGTGGCATCTTTACATGATGCAAGAACATCTTTGACCACCTGTGGCAGGTCAAGGTCAGTGAGCACTAGTCCTTCAGTAGCCATGCTGTCAGGCAAAGGGAATGAAGCTTGGGATGGAGAAGTGTTCTGTGGTCCTGAAAGAGGAGTTTGGGTGCACATCCCAGGCTGAGAGATTGAGTCTGCGCAAGGCGAAGAAGCAGAGAAAACCATGGTTGAGGGGGCTATGAGAATCATCAAACTCTTGTCGGCCTGTAGCTTGAAAAGTGTTTTGGGTATCAAGGTGATGGATAGGAATGTGTAGAGCAGTCCCTGTCCCCAACATGGAAGGAAGGTGTCTGGGGTCTGTCGGTGCAGGGATGGAACCCTGGAGCAGAAGAGTGGAAGCTATGTATTTTGTGGAGTGGCAAAAAGATCTACGAGTGGGGTTCCCCATGTCTGGAAGATCCAAGCAGCCATCTCCCGATGCAAGGTCCATTCATGTGGACGAAGGATACGGCTTAACTTGTCCACAAGGACATTGAGTTTGCCCGGGAGGCACACTGCTCTGAGCTGAATACGGTATGAGATGGCAAAAGGACCCTACTCCCTCCATTTGTTCACAAAGAACATGGCATTTTGGTTGTCCGTCCTGACTAGAAAAGGCTGCCAGAAAGTTGAGGTTGAAAAACTTGAAGAGCATTTGTCAGTGCTCATAATTCAAACAGGTTGATCAGCAGGGCAGATTCCTATCATGTCAAGAAACCCTGTGTGATCAGGTTCTTCAGATACACCCCCCCAACCCAGCTTGGAAGCATCCGTTGTCAGGATGCATCGAGGTGGAGGCATCTGAAAAGGTGACCCAACGAGTAGGTTTTGTGGAGAACACCACCACTGAAGGGACCTGATCAGTTGAGGGATGATGTGGATCTTGTCTCTGAGATGCCCATTTGCTTGTGTCCATTTAGAAGACCGTCCATTGCACTTGTCGCAAGTGTAATCGAGCGTAAGGGATGACATGGACCATGGAGACAATGTGTCCTAATAGTCTTAGCATTTCTCGAGCTGTTACTCGGCTTTGCTCTTTGCCAGCTTGATGAGGCAGGCACAGCAATCCTGTGGAAGGAAAGATCGGGCCTGGTGAATGAATAAGAGTGTTCCGATAAACTCCAGTCATTGGGTTGGAAAGAGGTGAGACTTTGGGAAGTTTATGACAAAGCCCAGGTGTTGGAGCACCAGGATGGTGTAATGAAGGGAGAGTCTTACCTCTTGAAGGGAGTTTCCCTGATCACCCAGTCATCTAAGTAAGGGAAGACGAATACCCCAAGGTGCATAGGTAGGCAGTGACTACTGCCATGCATTTTTTGAAGACTCTTGGGGCAGAGGCTAGTCTGAAGAAGAGAACCCAGTATTGATAATAGTATACTGTCTGTGTGAGGGATGGATCAGTAAATGCGTGTATGCCTCTTTTAGGTCTAGAAAAATAGCCAATCTTGTCTCTGGAGGTATGGTAGAGTTCCTAGAGAAATCATTTTGAATTTTTCTCGGACTATGAACGTGTTTAGGTCTCTGAGATCCAAGATGGGCCGGAATCCTCCTGTTTTCTTTGAAATGAAATAACATTTATTTATTTATTAACATTTCTTATATACCGCACTATTTGCCATCAGCGCGGTTTACATGGAACAGAAACATCCGACAAATTACATATGTCTGGTCATTACATTTAACAGGAAATGGAACTTGGAGAACAGGGTAAACTATATACATAGGAAGTGTAATGAGAAAGGGTACTGTTTGGTGTTTTATATTGTAGGGGACGCCTGTTGTGAGGGCTTGCCTGTTTGACTACTACTATTGTTGAGGTGCTCGCTATTCGAGTGGGACTGAGGTTCGGAGCTGTCTGTGAGACATTTGATGAAGAGGAAATGTTTAAGGGCCTTTCTGAACTGGCTCAAGTTGGGGATTGCTCTGATATGTGCAGGTAAGGTATTCCATAGACTTGGGGCACAGAGTTGGAAGGCTCTGTTAGCTGTTTTGGTGCATCTTGTTGTTTCTTTTGGTATTGCTAGCATGTTTGACTCTGCGGTTCTTCTTGGTCTGTTAGGTGCCAGTGGTTGGATGAGGTCAGATAGAGAGGAGGAGGAGAGCCCCTTGCCAGCTTTGAAAGTCATCAGCAAGGTCTTAAAACTGATCCTGGCTTGAATGGGGAGCCAGTGTAACTGTTTCAGGAGGGGTGTCACATGGTCTCTCCTGGACACCCCGAAGAGTACCCGTGCTGCACTGTTCATAGCAAGTTGCAGGGGGTTCAGGGTGGACCGGGGGAGCCCTTGTAGTATGGAGTTTGAATAATCGAAATGGGGAATGATCAGGGCTTGGTAAATGGTGCGTAAATCATCTGGTTCGAGTAACGGGCGTAGGTGTCTGAGGGATCTGATTTTAAAGTAGATCGCCTTTACGGTATTGGCTATGTGTTTCTTCATGTTGAGATTTTGGTCCGTCACTCCAAGGTAACGTATAGCAGGTTTCACTTGTAGTTCAGCGTCCTTTACCTTCACACAGCTGGGTGGTATGAAGTTTGGATTCCTCGAGATGAAAAGAACCTCCATCTTCTTGTGTTGGATTCGCAGATTTTGTGATAGGAGCCACTCCGATATGGTGTTGAAGCAATTAGTCAGAGGGGTGAGGTCTAGTTTATCCAATGACACTGGCATGTATAACAGCACGTCGTCAGCATATATCATGCAACTAACATTGAAGGATCTAATGATGTTGCAGATGGGTTGGATGTATATGTTAAACATCAAGGATGATAGTGAGGATCCTTGAGGCACTCCTTGACTTTGTTGAAATGGTTCCGATGTAGCCCCGTCTGCTCGAACATGCTGCCATCTTCCAGACAGGTAGGATCTGCACCATTCGAGCGCTGTTCCGCTGATACCTTTTTCTCTTAGCCGGCAGAGGAGAATCTCATGGCATACAGAGTCGAAAGCTGCTGCTATATCTAAAAAGATGAGTGTGAAACCATGTCGTATGTTGTCAACGCCTGAAATTATATTGTTGAAAAGGGCTGTAAGTAGTGTTTCCACTCCATGTGACTCTCTGAATCCATGTTGGGATGGATCTAGTGGGGCAGTAGTGTCAATATGATCCTGTAATTGCCTGTGCACTACTTTTTCAATGATTTTTGCGAGCATAGGTATACTAGATATGGGCCTGTAAGACTCTACCTTTTGGGGGTCTAGCTTGGTGTTTCTTAAAAGAGGTCTGATGGAGGTCTGCTTGAGAGTAGGGGGGAACGACCCAGTGTTAAAGGATTGGTTTATAATGTTGGTTATAATTGGAGAGAGGTCACATCGCAGGTCTTTTATCCAGAATGCCGGACAAGGATCTGTGTGTGCAGTGGTAGTTTTTAGGGCTAAGATGGTATCTTCGATAATTTTCTTTGAAGGTGTAGAGAAGGATGTTAGCGATGCTGGGTACTCTTGCTCGTCGGGGGGGGGGTCAGGTATTACTATTTTGTCGGTCTTGCACATTTTGGATTGCATGTAGAGCGCATAGTCCTGCGGGTGAATATCGCCATGGTGCTCAGGGGTTGGTTCTTTAGCAAGAGTTTTGACTAAGTTGAACAGGTCATGCGGCTTATTCAATGACCGTCTCAGGGTGTCTGTATGGTATTGCCTCATCTTGTCTGTGATGGCTTTGCGATGTGCAGTCAGGTGTTGGATGTATGCTGATTGGTCACTGCTGGTGTGTGACTTCCTCCAGTGCTTTTCCAGCCTCCGTAGAAGGGTTAGTGATGCCCTTAAGTCGGCTGTGAACCATGGGGCTGATGATCTTTTCTTCGGGGCCTTGTTTGTTGGAGAATGGATCGTGATTGTGCTGAGTTTGCTGTTCCAAGCGGTGATCAACTCATCTAGGCTTAAGGAAGTCTCATCAATGAGGAGGAGGAACTCTTTCTATGGCACCCTGGGACAATAGGGTGGTCAGCTCTGCTTTTAAGAGAATGCTTTGAAGGGGTTGCATGGGATAATCCCCTGTGAGACTGGTGGGAAGTAAGGTTTCGAAGTGAAGTTGATAAACTCTTTGGACAATCTGAAGTATCCACTGTTCTGATGTTATGAGGTGCCACCTGTGGGAATAGTGACGAAGTCTGCCAGCTATGTGGAGGGGCTGGGGACCTTCCAGGGGCAGAATGGCAATGCTCTTTAAGAAGGAATCAAAAACCAGGCGCAGGTTGTGGTTATGCGGCAGGTTGAGGTTTTGGAGGTTTTGGAGCCTTGGGCTTCTTGGGTTGGCGAGAGCCCTGCTGTTTCTGCTGAGGATGTTGAAGCTGATAGGCAACAGAAGGCGGGTAAGAAGGATAGTATCTCTTCTCCTTAGAACAGAAAGATTTCTTGGGAAGAACATCTGTCTTGGTTGGGTCAGCTGTTTTCCTGGAAAGGCTTTTTAGGATGAGATAATCTGTCTCAATCTCCCCTGCTTTTTCCCTCCTATCCTTTCCAAAAAGGTATTCTCCAGTACATGGGATATTGGCCACTTTATCCTATACCCACTGCTCGAGTTCTGATGCCTGTAACCAGGCCATTCTGCGAGCCCCAATGCAGACTGCTGAAGCCCTGCTTGTTGATTCGAAGGTATCAAAAGAGGCCCTGGTAAGAAACTTAGAAATGTCCTGGCCCTGTTTAATGTGTGTCTAGAATGCACTCCTCTTATGCTCAGGAAGCAGGAAAGTGAAAGTGTCCAGATCTTTGGTGACATCCTTCAGAAAAATGCCCATGTACAGCATGTAAGAGTTTATTCTGGAGGCTGAGATGCATGCTTTGAAGCACCGATGCCCAAAGGCATTGAGTGTCCTGGAGTCTCTGCCAGGTGGCATGGATGAAAGAGCTCTTTATTTGGGACATTGCCGATTCCACCACCATTGAGTGGTGGGGAGCTGACGTTCTGGAAGCCTGGACACTCTGGTACTTGGTACATGGTATCGAGCCTCGTATTGACAGGCGGAACCTTGAGCGGGGCCTCCCACATGCGGAGCATAAGATCCTGTAGGATCCGATGCACCAATAATGTAGCCGCCTCCTTGGGCGTGGGAGGATATTGGAGTATCTCCAGTTCCTCTGCCCTTGATTCCTTTTCTCAGGCTACTGTGATGGTGAGCCCTGCTGCCACATCACGGATGCCTGAAAGGACATATCCTCTGGTGAGGACCGATGCTATTCCCGAATTTGAAGAGCTAGATTCAGAGTCTGTGTTTGACCTTAATGCTTTATGGACGGCGAAGGTTGATGCAGATACCAATGCTCGGAGGTATCAGAACCGAGAGCCATGTCAGTTTGAGTCTGTTGGATATCACGGTTCTTGGTCAGTTCCAATAAAGTTATCACCCTCAGGTGTTCCGTCGATGCCGGTTCGAGGGCCGGCATCGAGCCAATACACTTGGCTGTAGGCTTGGAGCCGAAGCCTGCACCCCTGGAGCTCTCATTGTTATCGGTACTGAGGCTACCAGGAGTGGCATGTGCTGGTCTAGAGAAATGGCCAATGTCTGGATGGAATCACCCACAGGGCTCTGAGCCACCGTCCCAGAACATGGAACCAGTAGCTCTCCGGAGGTTGATTTCTCGGGACCATCCCAGAGCCCCTCTTGTGCTTTGGAGGACAGATCCTCTCACCGGGGCTATTTGCCTGGCCAGTCTGCATCAGAAGCACCTCTAGAGGAGTCATGATGCTTATGCTAAGATTTTTCCCTGGTCTCGGTATCGGTCTTCGATGCCAATGCCAATAATCTGGGAGTGGCCAGAGACTTTGAGTTACTTTTATGTTTGGACTTCAAAGAAACCTGAGACCCATGAGAGGAAGTCGATATCCTCGATGAAGTAGAAGCCACTGAAATCAAGTCTGAGGCGAACAACGATCCGTACTGTCTAGCTCAGTTCTTTAGGCCTCTCTTTTTCATTTACTGGCACAAAGGACAAGAATTGGGTTGATGTTCAGGGCCCAAACATTTTAGACATCAGTCATGTTTATCGGTGACTTGGTACATTTTTTAAAACCACCAGTTGGCTTTTCCATGCCTCAGAAAAGTTGTCTTTGAGATTGAAGATAAGGCTATGGAAGCTTAGAGGCCTACGGTAGTTTAGCAGCGAAAACCATTTTAAAGATGAAGAAAAAAGAAACAGAAAATTGTAAAATAAAAAAGAAAGAATTATCGGGACGGCTGTCAGATTCGATGGCCAGGCGGCAACGGGAAGGCGGAAGCACGATGTTCAACACAAAAAAGAGAAGCTTTTCGACCGTGACAGGATGGAACATCCTGCTAGCTCTGTGGAAAATGAACAACTGAGGAGAGGAGTTGGGAAGGCAGGCAGGAAGGCAGGCAGGCACAGTGGAGTGCTCCCAAAGGCTTTCCTATTGGACACTGGGGAGTATTCCCGTGCAGGCTCCATCAGTGCTGACATCACCCATATGTGAAGACTGCATTCCTTCTTGTTCCTGAAAATAGAAAAATTACATGGTCTTTGTCCAAATATATTTTTATTTAATGAGATTTAAGACAAAGAGCTTTAGAACAGTTGTGGTATCCCCTGACCTTCATGGCCTTATCAAAAAGAGCGACAGCCTATATAGCACAGGGATATTATTAAGGAAAAAGAAAGAAAAGCTTTCAAGACGTCCAAGTCAAAGGCCACATGCATAACCATCCATATTTCTCTATACAAGGGATGCAATATTCATGCACAGCTTACAGGGAATTAAAATATAAGTTTTCCTCAGAATAATTAATTGAAAAAATAAATATTTAGGACCATGTTTACTAAATGTTAGCATACACTAGCTACCACCGTGTCCATGGTAATAACATGGACACTGCAGCAGACAGTGCATGCTAATGTTCAATAAACATGGCCTTTAGACTAACAGAAGCTGTGTTATCACTTTAGAATTAAAAAGTCCTAATTAATTGTGATAATATATTCCAGAAAAGGTAGACAAAAAGTTTTCATTGGCAAACTCACGTTCCTTTGCTTAATGATAGCAAAATAGAAGTGTTATAAACTAAGGGCTCTTTTACTAAACTGTCATAGGTTTTTGTACTGAATGTGTATTTAACACTAAAATTAATTTGCTTTAAGTGCAAAGCCTCCACGGTAATTGTTAGAGGTGTTGCCAGCATGTTCCCGGCAATTACTGCAGGGACACATACCCTAATGTGCAATGCAATTAATCCACCAATTTAAGTGTCGTTACATGCACCCCAAATTAATTGCAACACTGATAATTAGTGAGTGCTATGTTCCCCCATGCTAATTGCAATGTGCTCTGTCTGTCTACTCTCTGCCCCTAACCCACTCATTCCCCACCCCACTATGCAATTTGCAGTAGTCCCTCCCCTACGGTAACAGTTGCCACCAGTCTAAGCTGACAGTTCTCGCATAAGAACATAAGAAATGCCATACTGGGTCAGACCAAGGTCCATCAAGCCCAGTATCCTGTTTCCAACAGTGGCCAATCTAGGTCATACGTACCTCGCAGTTTCCCCAAAAGACAAATGTTCCACAATGCTTGTATTGGGTCAGGCATTGCTATCCTGGGTCCCTTTTTAATCATGGTTAATGGACCTTTCCTCCAGGAACTTGTCCAAACCTTTTTTAAACCCAGCAACACTAACAGTCTTTACTACATCCTCCGGTAACAAATTCCAGAGTTTGATTACACGTTGAGTGAAAAAATATTTTCTCTTATTTGGCTTAAATAGTTTACCCTGTAGCTTCATTGCATGTCCCCTAGTCTTTCTATATTCACTCCCGGGAGAAGTGGTCTAGTGGTTAGGACAAGGTACTTCAGGCCGGAGGGCCAGGGATTCAAGTCCCACCTGGGGACAGCAATCTCAGGCCGGAGGGACTGGGATTTCTAGTCCTATAGGCACTCCTTGTGGTCTTGGGCAAGCCACTTAACCCTCCATGGCCCATGTTCCTTGTAAGTATTAGCATATGTGTCTCTTATCCCCTCATGTTAAATGTATCCCCCAATTGACCGCTTTGACCCAGTGAAAAGCAGGATATAAATACAGCTAAATAACTAAATAAATTCTGATAATGTAAACAATCAATATACAATTACCTGTTCCACTCCGTTCATTAACTTATAGACTTCTATCATATCTCCCCTCAGCCGTCTCTTTTCCAGGTTAAAGAGTCCTAACCTTTTTAGCCTTTCTTCATAGGGGTATCCTTCCATCCCCTTTACCATTTTGGTGGCTCTTCTCTGAACCTTTTCTAATAACCCTATATCCTTTTTAAGATACGGTAACCAGAATTGCACACAATATTCAAGGTGCATTCGCACCATGGAACGATACAGAGGCATTATCATATCCTTTGTTTTATTTTCCATTCCTTTCCTTATGATACCTAGCATTCTAGTTGCTGCCGCTGCACACTGGGCGGAGGGTTTTAAAATGTTATCCACAATGACGCCTAAATCTTTTTCCTGGGTGGTGGTTCCTAATGTAGAACCTTGCATCGTGTAACCATAGTTTGAGTTGTTCTTCTCTAGGTGCATAACTTTGCACTTGTCCACATTAAATTTCATCTGCCATTTTGATGCCCAGTCTTCCAATTTATCAAGATCCTTTTGCAATTTTCCACAATCCTCATGGGTTTTAACAACTTTAAATAGTTTTGTGTCATCTGCAAATTTGATAACCTCACTCGTTATTCTCTTTTCCAGGCCATTTATGAATATGTCAAAAAGCAGCGGACCCAGCACAGATTCCTGGGGTACACCACTATTCACCTTTCTCCCTTGAGAAAATTGGCCATTTAGCCCTACCCTCTGCTTTCTATCTTTTAAGCATTTCCCGATCCACAATAGTATACTGCCTCCTATCCAATGACTCTAGTTTTGCCAAAAGTCTCTGATGAGGGACCTTGTCAAAGGCTTTCTGAAAGTCCAAATACACCATATCAACCGACTCACCTTTGTCTACCTGTTTATTTACACCTTCACAAAAACATAACAGATTAGTAAGACAAGATCTTCCTTGTCTAAAGCCATGTTGGCTGTCTCCCATTAAGCCATGACTATCTACATGTTCAGCAATTTTGTTCTTTATGATGGTTTCTACCATTTTTCCCGGTACTGACATCAGGCTCACCGGTCTGTAGTTTCCCAGATCACCCCTGGAACCCTTTTTAAAAATTGGCATTACGTTGGCCATCCTCCAATCTTCAGGTATTACAAATGATTTTCATGATAGTTCACAGATTACTAATAGCAGACATTTAACTGCTTAACACGTTTTAGTAAAAGATTCCTAAATCTTTCTGAGTGATTATTTAAAAGGATTATTTGGCTCATTTTTCACCCCTTAATATGGCTTTATCATTCAAGAATGTAACTGATCCCAGTCCTAAGGTTTTAATATTTTTTGATGAACTGGGGCAAGGAGGGTATTTTTTCTGCTTAGTACAAGTCATTCATGCTCAGATAATCAAATCCTATTTCATACATTATTTTAGTAATCTGCATTTTTGAGAATATGTAGAATCTGGAGAATAGGAAGAAAAAAAATTGGTTACCTCCATCTTATTGAACCTGCTAATCTATTTGTGGAGAATATTAATAGTATAATACCATCTCTCTACTAGAATACTAAGCAATGTGTAGTTTCCTGCAAGACATTCTCAGAGAAAAAAAAATAAATTAAAGAGATTGGATACATTGAACTACAGAATAGCCTTTCTACACAAAGAAAAAAGGGGTAATTATTTAGGATCATTAACAATGGAATTAAAAAATAAGGGATGGGTACTATACCAACTGCAGACATGCATTATTGTAAAACTAAAAACACTGGAAGTCATTTGCCATATGGGAAAGTTGAAAACTCTGGTCACAATCCTGGTTTTTAAAAATGGAATTTGATCAAACCCTAAAAGACTTATATGTGTTAAGGTTTGGGAATGCAGATAAAGGCAGAATGAACGTGGACATACGAGGTGTGACAAAAAAGAAATGAGACTGTCCCATAAATATTTTATTACAAAATCTACAGAGAAATTACGCATTGTCCCCTTCAAAGTAATCCCCCCAGAGTTAATGCACTTTTGCATTCGCTTCTGCCACGTACGGAAGCACTCAGTAAGGTCCTCCTCTTTGAGGTCCTTCAGCTCCCTTGTCACAGTGACCTTGATCTCTTCTACAGAGGTGAAATGAGTTCCTTTGAGCAAGTCTTCAGCCTAGGGAAGAGCCAGAAGTCTCACAGTGCGAGATCTGGGGAATAAGGAGGGTGGCCAAGAACTGCTTCACACTGAGCGCGGTGTGTGCGGGCGTGTTGTCGTGGTGGAGCAGCCACGACTTGTCTCTCCACAGAGCCCATCTGCTGCACCAAACCCAGTCATGGAGGCGATTGAGGACATGCTGGTAGAAGTGCTGGTTGACTGTCTGACCCTAAGGCACAAACTCATGATGGATCACTCCCTTCTGGTCGAAGAATGCGATCAGCATGACCTTGATCTTTGATTTGGACTTGTGTGCCTTCTTGGGTCTGGGTGACAGTCGAGTCTTCCACAGCAGGCTCTGTCTCTTGCTTTCAGGGTTGTACTGGAAGACCCAAGTCTCGTCTCCTGTGATGACTCAGCCAACGAACTCTGGATCTTCTCCGATCTTCTCTAGCAAGTCTCGACAAACATTGACCCGGTGCTCCTTCAGTTCATCCAATAAAAGCTTGGGCACCATCTTGGTGCACACTTTATTTATTTATTTTATTTATTTATTTAACATTTCTTATATACCGCACTATTAACATCAGCGCGGTTTACATGGAACAGAGCATATACATACAGGGTAACTGTAGTGCATTTTACAAGTAACAGGGGTTTAAGAACTTGGAAGAAACAGGGTAAACTATTTACTTTCCGCATCCCCAGCTCCTGCACCAAGATGATCCACACTGACTCCCTGTTCAGGCTGAGCTCCTCAGCTATCATCTGCACCATCAATCTGCGATCACTCCGCACCAGCTGGTTCACTCTGTCAATGTTCTCAGCCGTCTTTGTCGTGGAAGGCCATCCTGACTTGGGGTCATCCTCCACCTTCTCGCGGCCAGTCTTGAAGTGTTTGTGCCACTTGAAGACTCGCGGCCTTGACATAGCATCTTCTCCATAAGCCTTTTGGAGAAGTTGGAGACACTCAGTTGGGCCCTTCTCCAACTTAACCAGAAATTTCAAGTTGATTCTTTGCTCCATATTTCTGCCACCTCCAGTTGCGTGACAAAGCAATGGAGCAGTGTGCTACAAAAAAACCTGAAAAAGAAAAACAGAGTGAGAGAGATGAAAAATATTACAGCAGAATAGTGGCGAGATGTTACACTACACAGTGACATAAGCGGTTAGCCAATTGGCATTGAGTTATGGGCGTGGCTGTCACAGTCTCATTTCTGTTTTGTCACACCTCGTATGTCCTCCAGTGTCTTTGTATGGTTCTAATTTACCAATGATTCTGTGGGTCTCTAGTCACACTCCATTTTGCTCATTTGTATGGACTCCCAATTCAATTCCACTGTATCTAAGTTACTAAGCTGCAATAAAATATTGCACTTTACAGTAGCTTGATTCATCATGGGATTCACTAAGCTGCTGTAACTCAGTACTGTAGCACAGTAACTCCTGCAGTAAATAAATAATGCAGCTTGCATTGAACTTCACAAGCTATGTTATTCATAGAAAAATAATGCCAGCTTCAAACATTTCCTCTCTAGGAGCATCAGGCTGCTAACACCCAACCCAATGCTCCTAGGGGACGATCTTAAAGTACTGCAAGATGACTGCTAGGGATCATTTTGATGCTGGCAGCCTAAGGGGGAGGAGTGACTAGGGATCACTCCTGAACCACAAATGCTAGATACCAGTGGGTGTCTTCAGAGGTATGGGGGTCTTTACTGGGGGTTCATGGAGTATATTCAGGGGTTGCGTCTTTCCTGAGAGAGAGAGAGGCATCTGCGAGGCACTTCCTTTACCACCAACCCCTCTAAGATGGCCCCCAGTAGCAATGGGCCACATGTTAGTGGTGCAATGCTCCTGAGGAGTAAAAATAATGCCAGCTTACAGCTAGCATTAATTTTCCACGAATAACGTGGCCTACAAAGTTCAACGCCAGCTGCATTATTTGATTTGCATAATAATGAGATGTTTGCATGCATCTCATTATTAACTAACATGTATTAAGGTAAAATAAAATATGATTTTAGGGTACATTTTACAAAGGATATCCAAGTGCAAACTGGGATGTTCAAGCTTGAATGTCTCTAAAATTTGCAAGCAAATCCAAGTCCAGGCACGATTTCACAAATGTGGACGTGACTTGCTTTTTCTCAAAACAGAGCTTTCAGTTATCAAGCCCCCAAATTAAGGAATGCGCTCCCCCAAGAATTGGCACTGGAGAGCTCAAACAAAAAATAAAGAAGGGACTGAAAGCCTGACTTTTCGGTACTGCCTTCTCTCAATCCACTACTAGAAATCCTCTAAAGGATAATTTCAAACAATGCATCCCTTACCTAGTGCTTTCTGCTAAATGTGTGCCTTCAGGAAAAGATTGCTGTGCTACCCACTTCTCCTCCCCCCCCTCCCCTTGGATGAAAGACTTTGCTGTACTGTGTAATTTTCCATTGTAACATGTCAAATTATTTTTGCTGTAAACTGCCTTGATAGAAAAATTGAAAGACAGTATGCCAAATCTTTTAAATAAATAAATGTGCCCAATATGGATGTCTGCAGGGACATCTATATAAACGTCCCCAGTATAGTATTTGATAATGGGGACATCTACGAGACATACAATGATGGTGAAAACCCAAAACAAGTTTCCCAAACACACACAACATAGCAATCTCATTGAGTACTGAGAATAGTGTAGTGCCAACTTCGCAACACACTCCAGAGGTTTTAGTGCCAAAATGAGCAGTTTTCAAATGCCTATACCTGGAGCAGTGGAGGAGTAGTCTAGTAGTTAGAGCAACAGCCTAACACCCAAGCAATCAGCATTCAATTCCCACTGACACTCCTTGTGACCTTGGGCAAGTCACTTTACCCTCCATTGCCTTGGACAAAAAGGCCTGGCAATCTACTTCCAGTAGTACTTTGCCAAGAAAACCCAGGGGCTGCTGGATCGCCAGGAGTCAGTCATTGACTTGATGGCACTTAAAAAAAAAAAATAATAAATAACTGGAGTAGGTCTAAGTTTGGATGCAGGCGCAGATGTCCTGAGGGTTCTAAGAGTGATCGGGGATGTCTGTTTGTAGCTCCACCCTGAACATACCTCCATCACACTCCCTGCATATTTAGACATCCCCGCTGCAGAGACGTCTAAAATCCCCATTTATGAAATCACTCCAGGGACATCTCTGTGATTTGGACATCCACATGCATGTTTTTGGACATACAAATCGTACCTAAGCAATTTAAAATGATCCCCTTTATCATCTAAAGTGGCATTTTAGAAGTTCAATATGGGGTACCCAGAGGAAAAGATGCAGGAAAATGCTGGGGACGTCTATGTTTCAGCCTGATTATAAAAACATAAATGTCCCCACTACAAAAAGTTGGGGTGGAAATGCCGATCACATGCTCCTTTGCATAAAGGGATGTCCATCGGCATGGCAAAACATCCCCATCAATGGCAACATGGAAAATATAGGAGATATGAGTGTGCCTACTTCTCCATACCCACTGGATGTTTGGCTGGTCAAATGAGCACTTTTTTGATGCCTATTCATGCCTAGAGCAGGTATAACCTATGACATGGCTCGGGATGTGCAGGGTGTTTCAGAAATTGGGCAAGCACATTGAAGTTCCTGGGAATGCCCTGGGCATGCCTCTTCAATGCCCCCTTCACAGTTTGGACATCCTCGCACCAGGGATGACTCGAGTCAGCTTCTAAAATGCCTTCAGAGATGTCCCTGTGATTTGGACGTCTGTGTGCCCATTTGCAGATGTCCAAAGCATGAACAGCGCTTTTAAAATAACCCCCTTAATGCACATTAGTTGACAAATATCATGCATTACTCCCTAAATGTACATTTAGTAACTACCTTTCTACATTTATCTTGGCATAAATATACGCTTGGCAATACTCCTTTCTGTCTGCCTTAATCTCTCGTGCCATCTCTGCTGCTTTTATCATACATCTCTCTATCCTCTGCTTTAAGGAGCGTTATCTAAGAGCCCTTTTTACTAGAGCCTGCTAAGGATTTGCCATTAATGTGCAATCTCAAGTGCTATAATGGCAAAGGCCACACATTAGCTGTCAGAAATGTGTTCAGTATGTCCCTGGCAGAAATGTGCAAAGGGCTTTCCTAACATGTGTTCCACTAGGTCAGGATCACTTAACGACTCCTTTAGAGGAGTTATTAGGTGAACCCACGTTAAGAGTCGCATTGCCGCTGAGCACGGATTGTTCTGGTGCTAGCAGTAATGCGCTCTTCACACCCACTCTCCACCCATTCCCCACCCCATCTACGAATGCCGATTAACGTGCGCTTTAGTGTGTGAAGGCAGACACTATCACACATTATTGTTCCCAACTGCCTGTAGCCACGCATTAAAACGTCCATTAACCAGCTAACAGGCTTTAGTAAAAGAGGTCTTAAGTTTCCAGGTTTCTCTTCCCTACTTGAGAACATTCAGAAATAACTGGGCTAGGCAGAGCTGGCATTAGGAGATGAAAAATAGGGCAATTGCCCTGGGCCCCATGTCAAAAGAGGCCCCAAGCCTTCCTCAAGCTAAAGGAGGCACAGCCTGCAAGTGGGCTTTTAGGTCCCCTCACCAGTTTCTGTCCAGGGCCCCTGCATGTTTAACACCTGCCCTGGGGCATGGCTCCATTTTTTTCTATACTGCTTTTGAGTAACTCGGTCAATAGTTTTCCACTTTCCTCTTCTTACATATCATTAGTCTGCATCTGATATAATCATTATGTCCTGTAAACTGCCCACCTGAAGGATGCCAAATAAGTGTGGAAACAAAGAGATAAAGCAGAATTATTCACTGTATGGTAATGAAATAAATATTAATATATTATTCATACATTCAGATCCCTTCATAGATTGATTCAACATAAAATCTTTAAGAGAACATTAAAAACAGGGACACACAACATGGGTCACCCAATATAAGAATGAAATATTCTTGAGAAAGAGAACATACAATGGTACATTTTTCTCCCCCACAGATTTTATGTAATTCTAATTAAACGCTATGGGATATATTTACTAAGCTATGTTGGTGGCCAATGTGGCAGTGCATGCTAACAGTGTGGCCACCATATTAACCATTAATGTGTGCTTTCGGCCACGTTAACAGTTAATGAGGAATGGGGCAGAGACTCTGCCTTACAATCAATGCAGGGGTAATTACCACACCTTAACTGTTAACGTGGCAGATAACAAACATAAGATAACATAAGATAAAGGTTGAAAAAACTGACCTAGAAGTTAGGTCTGAGGTAAGATACCTTGGAATTACCATCGACCAGCACCTTACTTTCCAACCACACATAAACAAAGTAAAAGGGTGCATCTAGAGCAAGCTATGGTCACTCCAACAATTACAATCCCTACTTGAGCCTCACAACTTCCGTACAGTATACCAGGCAATGATACCACCGCACTTTGACTTCTGTAACACCATCCTGCAAGATCTCCCAAAGAGCTCCCTACATCCACTTCAACATGTGCAACATACAGCTGCGTGAACACTGACATGCTCACCTCGAGCCAACCACATCACGCCTATTCTAAAGGAGTTGCATTGGTTACCTCTCTGGAGTCGCATTAATTATAAAACACTCATGACCATTACAGAAACATGGTTTAACGAGTTGCATGAATGGAATATAGCCATAGCTGGCTATAATCTATTTAGAAGATTTAGAGAGGGTAGAAAAGGAGGAGGAGTAGCCCTATATATCAAAAGCAATATTAAAGCTACTGCAATGCAGGGGGCATGGGGAAAAGAAGAAGCACTCTGGATTGTGTTGGAAAGAGGAGATGGCACTGTCATCCATACTGGTGTAGTCTACAGGCCTCCAACTCAAACCGAAGAAATGGATAGCGAATTGATTATTGATATTGCAAAGATAGCCATGAAGGGGGAAGTGATCATATTGGGTGACTTTAATCTACCCGATGTGGATTGGAGTATTCCTTCTGCAAATCTGGAAAGAAATAAAAAAATTGTGGATGCCTTCCAAGATGCATTACTTAGACAAATAGTGATGGAACCGACCAGGGAAAGCTCAATGCTGAATTTAGTGCTCACCAACAGAGTTAGCGTGTCGAATATCCGAGTGAGTGCCCATGTGAGCAGCAGCGATCATCACACAGTATGGTTTGAGATAAAAGCCAAGGTGGAGTCCAATCACAGTAAACTCAAAGTCCTAGACTTCAAAAACACTGACTTCAGTAAAATGGCCAAGTACCTGAAGGAGGAGCTGCAGGGTGGGAGGGGATAAGGGAAGTGGAATTGCAATGGGCTAAACTAAAGGAGACAATAAAAAGGGCAACAGACACATATGTAAGGAAAGTAAATAAAAACAAGAGGAAAAAGAAACCTATTTGTTCTCCAATGAAGTGGCTGCGCAAATAAAGACAAAAAACACAGCTTTCACAAAATTCAGAAGTTCACAGAGGAACACAGAAAAGAATACAGATCAAACTAAAAGAGACAAAAAGAGAAATAAGGATAGCAAAATCAAAGGCAGAAGAAAAGATGGCTAAAGATGTGAAGTGTGGCGACAAAACTTTTTTCAGATATATTCGGGAGAGGAGGAAAATCAGAGGTGGAATTGCAGGACTCAAAAGTGCCGGGAACAGATTTGTGGAAAGTGACACTGAAAAAACAAAAATGCTAAACAAATACTTCTGTTTTTACTAAAGAAAATCCTGGAGAAGAACCACTTGTAACTGAAAAATATACAAATGGGAATGGAGTAGATAACACACCATTTACAGAAGATGTGTTAGAACAGCTTGCAAAACTGAAAGTGGACAAGACCATGGGACCAGATGGGATACATCCCAGGATACTGAAAGAGCTCAGAGAGGTTCTTAAAGAGCCGTTAAAGGATGTTTTAATAGATCCTTGGAGAGAGGAGAAGTTCCACAGGACTGCAGAAAGGCTGATATGGTACCTCTTCACAAAAGTGGTAATAGAGAAGAAGTGACAAACTACAGGCGAGTAAGCCTTACCTCAGTGGTGGGAAAAGTAATGGAGGCGCTCCTGAAAGAGTGAATAGTGGACTTCTTCTAAACCAACAGGCTGCATGATCCGAGGCAACATAATTTTACCAAAGGACAATCTTTCCAAACAAATCTGATTGAGTTTTTTGACTGGGTGAAACGGTTCATAGTACTTATGAGAAGAGACTTGAAGACCTAAATATGTACACTCTGGAGGAGAGGAGGGACAGGGGAGATATGATTCAGACCTTTAAATACTTAGAGTATTAATGAACAAACAAACCTCTTCCAAAGACAGGGAAGCTGTAAAACTAGAGGGCATAACTGAAGCTGCAAGGGGATAAACTGAATGGCAATGTCAGGAAATACTTTTTCACTGAAAGGGTGGTGGATGCTTGGAATGCTCTCCTGATGGAAGTGGTGGGGACAAATACAGTGACAGAATTCAAAATAGCATGGGACAGATACAGTGGATCCCTTTAAAGCAACAGGATAAAATCAAAATAAACATAACTATCTCTTATATCTCAACAAATAGGGGTGACCTACACGGAGCGGTGGGTACACCCTTAAACAAAGGCAAGGGGAGGAGTGACCTGCACGAAGCAGTTGGTGCACCTACTCTTGCCGCCTTGCTGAGCAGACTAGATAGACCGTACTGGTCTTTATCTGCCATCATATACTATGTTACTATGACAACCTTCAAAATAATCCATCAACTATCCCCTAGATATTTACAGTCAATTATTATAAGAACCCCGGAAAACCGCCTAAGGAGAGGCAGCACATCCAACCTACTAAACCTGCCTCAAGCGTTAACCAAATGTAACAAGTCAACTTGTTCCAGGGCATTCTCCCTGCATGTCCCATACCTATGGAATGCTTTACCACCACAAATCAGAGACACCCACGACCTTGCAACCTTCCGCAAACTGCTTAAAACCCACCTATTCAAGGAACATTTTGACAAGATAATATAACCCCCCCTTACCTACCTACCCCTAATATACCCTCAGGTGTATGCAGACTTCTTCCTGTACATAGTCACTCAAAGATGTAAGCGACTCTCTAATTGTATAGCTACTGTTCTGTGTTATAAATAGTGTTATCTACCTGTTCCATTTATAAGCATTAACCATTCATTGTACACGTTCATGTAATGATGAACTTTGTTCCCTGTAAACCACACTGATCCTTGGAAATTCAGTATATAAGAATAAATAAATAAATAACATAGTGCCGCTAATGCCATCTGAACAGGTGCAGCTAACTGCATCGTGTTATCCGTAATGCAGTTAAGAAATGGCAACCAAATTGTCTGAATGTTAACACAGAGATTCTGCAGTTACAACATGTTAATTTAGTAATTAATGCATGATAAATACAAAATCATACTGCATGTTTGTAAACAGGGCCCTCTGAGCTTCAGAACTGACACTGCATTCAGGGCACCTGGTCTCTTGTGATTCTGCAGTGCAACGTGGCCTTTGTTGAAGGTATCACCTAGTTCCCAGAGAATCATCATGGGAGACCAAGAGGATGTAGTTGGGATGTAGCAGCCGAAACTGTCAGGTGCACATTAACCCCCTCCACGACTGATCCCCTCCCCAACCAGCTGAAGAAAGAGTGGCTATAAGTCAGGCCGCATCCTCCTGCCCTATCAGCTGGGACTGATTGGAATTGCTCGATTAACATCATCAGTTGGCCCCCAGTGGCAGAAAAGAGGACATGGCCCAACATGCAGCTGCTATTCTACACAGCTTGCCACATAATCAGTCATTATTTATGTTATTTATTTATTTAAAAGCATTCAATATCGCTATTCAAATCATTATCAAAGTGGTTTACATAAATAAAATGTTAGAATAATTCAGAAACAAATACAAACTCTGTCAAAGCAGAGGTGAGGGCGTGAATGGGAGAGGTTTAAGAAACAGCAGCTGTTTTCAGTTTTGTTTTTTTTCAGAATCGGGAGCTGGGAGAGTCCAGAAAGCGTAGTTACTCACCAGTAACAGGTGATCTCGGGGAACAGCACAAAGTTAGTTTTCCCATATGGGTGACGTCAGTACCAACGGAGCCCATGCAGGAACTCTCCCCAGCATCCAATAGGAATGCCTTTGGGAACATCCCACTGCGCCTGCATCACTGCCTTCCCGTCCTTCCAACTCTCCCTCCTCAGTTCAGTTTGTAGCTGAGAGAAAAGGAGAGAAGAATCCTACAACTCCTAGGGGAGGAAGGTGGGTTGTGAAGACTAAATTCCTGCTATTCCTGGAGATCACCTGTTACAGGTCAATAACTACACTATCTCCAGGAACAAGCAGGAATGTAGTCTTCACATATGGGACTTCCTAACTCCCAGAGAAAATGACCTCAGAACTGGTAGGTTTGCATCAGGGTAGGCTTCAGGAGGTCATGAATCCTCCATGGATGTCTGGTATCTTTCCAGGATGGAGGGTAAGAGTTGCCCTTAAGTCTGAAAGAGATGATGGAGAACAGCTTGACCAAACATAGCATCCCGGTGGGAGACCTTGTCTAGACAGCAATGAGCACTAAAGGTATGGACCGAAGACCAAGTTGCTGCTTTGCAGATTTCATCAATGGCTACAGAACGTAGATTTGCCATCGAGGTAGCCATGACACGAACATTATGGGCAGTGACATGACCTTCAAGGGATAGTCCTGCTTTGTCATAAGCAAATGAAATGCAATCTGCTATCCATTTAGAAAGAGTATGTTTGGATACTGGCAACCCCAAGTGACTAGGAACAAAGGAGAGGAATAACTGAGAGCCTTTACGGTGCTCAGCTGTCCTTTGAAGATAGAATGCCAAGGCATGTTTGCAGTCAAGGGTATGGAGGGTTGCCTCTGCCCTAGACAAATGTGGTCTAGGAAAAAAGACAGAAAGGTAGACTGACTGATTCAAATGAAAAGGAGACACCACCTTTGGCATGAAATGGGGGTGAGTCCTTAGGACAACCTTGAAATGGTGGAAATGTGTGTAAGGCACTAATGCATTTAGCTTAAGTAAATGCAACAAGGAAGATGACCTTCCATGTCAGAAACATTAGCGAGGTAGTGGCCAAGGGTTCAAGGGCGGCTTGAGAAGTTGCCCTAGAACAACATTGAGATCCCAGGCAACTGGCGGTAGTCTGATGTGAGATTTGGTGAGCAAGAGACCTCTCATGAAGCGTGCCACAAGCAGCTGTGAGGAAACTGGTTGTCCATCCAGCAGATGATGAGAGGCTGCGATTGCACTCAGGTGAACTCTTATCAAGTTGGTCCTGAGACTGGAAGAGGATAGATGGAGGAGATGCTGGAGGAGAGCTGGGAAATGAGAAGGGATTAAGGTCCTTCTGGGAACACCAGATATAAAATCTATGCCACTTGAAAGCGAATCTCCTTTACTTCCTGAGTAAGGCTAAGATCCTGTAATACTAAACTTTCAGCAGCCATGCCGTGAGGTGAAGAAACTGCAGACTGGGATGGAGCAGGTGTCCCTTCCTCTTGAGAGAGAAAACCTGGGGCCAATCCGAGATCTAAGGGTTGAGTCTGGGACAGACGCAGTATGAGAGGAAACCACGGTTGACATGGCCAACATGGGGCTATGAGTATCATGAGGCCCTTGTCCACTTTGAGCTTGAAAAGCATCTTGGGAATCAGGGGAATGGGAGGAAAAGCATTCAGGAACTCTCAACCCCAGTGGGGGTGAAAAGCATCCACCTCTCCTGGTTGTCTGACATGGGAGTCCTGGTGCAGAAGCGGGGACGTTTGGCATTTTGCGGAGTGGCAAACAAGTCTATCTATGGAGTCCCCCGGGTCTGAAAAATGAAGGATGTTGTCTCCATGTGGAGAGACTATTCGTGGGGAAGGAGGATCTGACTCAATTTGTCTGCTAAGACATTTTGCTCCCCTGGGAGATACACCACTTGGAGGTGTATCTGATGATTAATATCAAAGGACCAGAGACGGAGATCCTCTCTGCAGAGGGGCCAAGATCCTGTTCTCCCTTGTTTATTCATACAGAACATAGCTACCTGATTGTCCGTTTGAACCAGGACCCTCTGAGAACGTAGATGTTCCTGAAAAACTTTGAGGGCGTTGAAGATTGCTCGAAGTTCCAATACATTTATCTGGAGCTTGGATTCCTCCTTCATCCAGAGGCCCTGAGTGGAGAGGGACCTTAGATGGGCCCCCCCATCCCTGTTTGGAGGCATCCGCTATCAGGGTACATTGATGTGGAGGCATCTGAAAAGGTGACCCGATGAGGAGATTCTCTAGGGAGCACCATCATAGAAGAGATGTGGCCAGAAGGGCAGATACTGATATTTTGTCTGAGAGACGGTCTGAGGCCTGTGTCCACTGGGAAGCCAAAGCCCATTGGGCTATGCGCATATGCAGGTGTGCATGTGGTACTACATGTACTAGAAACCATATGACCTAGAAGCTGTAGCATCTCTCAGGCAGTGAGATGATCTCTGACACGGACCTAAGATGCCAGCTGAATGAGATGAGAACAGCAGGGCTGAGTTAGAAATACTATTGAGTATTTAAGACAGCTTCTATGAACTCTAGTGTTTGAGTAGGAGAGAGATGGGACTTTGGAAGATTTATCACAAATCCCAAGTGTTGAAGTACCTGCATGGTATGAGAGAGAAACATGTGAACCTCTTGGGAGGTTCCTGCCTTTATGAGCCAGTCGTCTAAGTAAGGAAAGACAAATATCCCTAGAGATCTTAGAAATGCGGCCATGCCTGTCATGCACTTTGTGAAGACTCTTGGGGCAAAGGTGAGTCCAAAGGGAAGGACCCTGTACTAATAATGTCTTCCTTGAAACATGAAGCATAGATATTTCCTGTGTCCTGGATGAATAAGGATATGTGTGTACGCTTCCTTGAGATCTAGAGAACAGAACCAGTCCTGACTCTGGAGATAGGGTAGGAGGGTCCCTAGAGAGAGCATCTTGAACTTCCTGCAGACAAGAAACTTGTTTAGGTTTCTGAGGTCCAGGATGGGTCTGTATCCTCCGGTTTTCTTTAATATAAGAAAGTATGGAGAGTAGAAACCCACTCCCTGTTGGGATGTTTGAACCTCCTCTATGGCACCTCCTGACAGCAGAGAGGTGACCTCTTGTAGCAAAAGAGCAGCAAGAGGAGGCTGAGATGTATATTCCCTTACCATTTTGGAGGGGGGGCAGAGTCTGTAGGTGAAGTCTGTACCCCTCCGCCGCTATAGTCAGGGTTCAGTGCACTGAAGTGATTAGATGCTACCTGTTGGCATAGTGACAGAGTCTGCCAGCAATGTTGGGGGGAGGGGGGTCTCCAGAGGCAGAGTGACTATGTTCTCTAGGAAAAAGTCAAAAACCAGGCGCATGTTGGTTCTCCAGAACTGCTTGGGTTTTAGGAGTCTGGCTTCTTCTGCTGCTTGAGAGGCTGTTGCCTCTTTTGAGTACCCTGAGGTTAGTACAGCGAAGCAGGGGTGTAAGAAGGGTAAAATTTCTTCTTCTTACTGAAGAAAGTCTTCTTTGCAGTTGCTTTCTTCTTAGTCGGGTTGGCAATGGTTCTAGAAAGCCTGTTTAGGGTAGTATTCTCAGACTCTAACTGAGACGCCTTGTCTTGCCAATCTTTGCCAAAAATGTTTTCACCTGTGCAAAGAATATTCCTCAGTTTATCTTGAACCCATTGTTCAAGATCTGACGCTTGAAGCCAAGCAATCCTGCGTGCTCCAATGCAGATTAAGGTGGCCCTACTGGCACTCTCAAAGCAGTCAAAAGTTGTCCTATTTACAAACTGACACGTTTTGGGCATATTTGACCAATATGATATAGTCAGCTCTCTTATCATCACGGAGAAGAGGAGCCATTGACTCAAGATCTCTAGTAACCTCCCTAAAGAACATACCCATATAGAGTATGTATGAACTTATCCTGGCTGAAAGCATGGAGGCCTGAAAGCATCGAGAGTCCTCGCTTCTCTACCTGGAGGGTCTGAAGAATGTGTCTTTGAACTTTTAATTCGACACATTGCTGATTCCACCACCATTGAGTGATGAGGCAACTGAATCTTTTGGAATCCAAGAGACTCCGGTACTCAATACATGGCATCGAGTCGATGAGTATGGGGAGAGATGGTAAGGGGCATCTCCCACATCCAGAGCATGAGGTCCTAGAGAATGTGGTGAACCGGAAGGGTGGCAGCTTCTTTAGGAGTCGTAGGATATTTGAGGATCTCTAATTCCTCGGCCCTAGGTTCTTTTTCAGATGTTACTGTAATGGACAGGCCCTGGCCAGGTCCCAAATAAATTCCTGAAAAGACGTGTCCTCAAGAGGGGACATGCGATGTTCCAGAGAGGGAGATGGATTCTCCGGTATACTTTGAATCGCTTGGGTATCGATCGATTCCTCATCAGATGAATCGGAATCGGAAGATTCAAAGTATCAACAAGAGCGATGTCCCGGTACCAATCGAAATCGGTATCAGATTGGGGAGGTTGTCTGGAAGAGCCACCGATACCAAGAATGGACTCGATGGCAGACATGGGTAGTAGCAGTTTGATCAGTACAAATCCCGAAGCGGACTGCATCAGTACCGTTGGTATGGGTTTGATCAGAACTGATGCAGCTAGTAGGCCACCTAGCTGCACTTGATGGCAAAGATACTCTGATCCATAGAGCCCGCCGATGCTTGGGTATCAGTACCGGACATACGGGCTACCGTCCCAGAGCATGGCACCAGGAGCTCTCCAGAGGTAGAGGCCTCAGGAGAATCCTGGGACCCCTCGATGGCTTTGGAGGAATGGTCCTCCCACCGGGGTAGTTTAGCTGGCCGATCCACCTCTAGAGCAACTCTCAATTCTTAGAAAGAGATCTACCCTTGGGAGATCGGTATGTCTTCAAATACTTATGTTTTGATACTTGAGATCCATGAGAGGAAGATGATGCTCTCGATGACATCAAAATGCTAAAGACACTGCGTCTGAGGCAAAGAGTGTGCCTAACTTTGCAGCTCGATTCTGCAGGCCTCTCTTTGTCATCTTCCTACATAAAGAACACTCTGAAGGCTGGTGGTCGGGCCCAAGGCATTTGAGACACCAATGGTGGGTGTCGGCAGCCGAGACAGTACTGCCACACTTAGAACATTTCTTAAAACCACTAGCTGGTTTTCCATTATGCTGAAGCAAATGGTAGGCTTAAGACCTAAAATGACATCGATGCCCCCAAGAAAGTTCTAATTCACTTTTTAGACAGAAGAAAAGAAAAGAAGAGAACAGAAAAGAACCGACAAAAGTCAGTCCCGGCGTCGAGAGGAAGGCAGACACGACCACAAAAAACCAAAAGAAATAAAATAAACACATTTTCTGCAGTGACAGGATTTGCTTTCTGCTGGATCCACAGAAAATGAGGAGCTGAGGAGGGAGAGTTGGGAAGGCGGGAAGGCAGTGACACAGGTGCAATGGGATGCTCCCAAATGCTTTCCTATTGGACGCTGGGGAGCGTTCCCGCGTGGGCTCCTTTGGTACCGACGTCACCCATATGTGAAGACTACATTCCTGCTTGTTCCTGGAGATACCAGAAATTATTTTCATTTGTTTTTGTTTTGTTTTTTTCTTTCAGAAAGGGCTGGAGTGGTTGTGAATGGGGGATTGAGAGACAGTAGTGGGGGTTGTGGTAAAGTAGGAATACAGTATCTGTGAAAGAACAGCTAGAGGAGGGTGGGTCTGAACATGCATGTATGTGCATGTACATTATATATATGCAGATAGGAAAAGAAAGGGACAAGAAAGGACTGAGGATGAAGACAGAAAGAGAAATAAGGTCCAGGGATGGAAATAGGGAAGAGAAAAGAAGGACAAGGTGGGGAGAGAGGATGTGAGAGGGAGCAGGGCTGAACACCTCTCTGCTCTTGTCTCTGGATCCTCTCTCCAGCACCCCATGTTCTCCTTCCCTCTTCCATATCTCTTAACATCCCAGAACCTCCTTTTCCTCCTCCTTTTCTTGCCTCATCCCCATCTTCCCTCCTCCACCCCCATCCTCTTTCTCTTGCTGCCTGCTCATCCCGATCGTCACTCTTTCTCCTCCCCATCTCCATTTTTGAGAATACTTTTTCCTCTCCTCCCCAACACTGATACTTGAAATTGTGTACGATAAAACTCCCAAAAAAATGAAATAAGTTATTCAGACACAGATCGAGGCTAGAAAACTACTTTTTTGTTTATGCAAAATCTATTTGCATTATTTAATATGAGAAATAATTCTAATTTATGCAAATATGCCACATACTTATTACATAATTTTGGAAACTTCACTGCAGAATTTTCTCCCTCTTGCTGCAGAATCTTAAAAAAATCTGCTGCAGGAAACTGGGGAGGAGGGGGGGAGGTGCTTGTTATATTTAATATCATGCACAGTTATATGCCTTAAAAATTAAATCCACTAGATGGAGCCCACATTTCATGTTTCCAATGAACTGACAAGTTCAGGAGGTAATATCCTGCAAATGATAAAGGAGATGGTGAGTAGAGTGATTATTTTAAAAGAACTATTCGTGATTTGGACATCTGCAAACAGGCATGTAGAGGTCCAACTCACAGAGGTATTTTAAAAGGCAGCTCTGGAGACATCCCCAACTTGAGGACATCCAAGCCGCAAAGGGGTATTTCGGGCAGGATGGACATGCGCAGCCAATTTTAGAAATGGCAATCATGTCAGCATCCACTATCCAGGGAATTCACATCTATTCATACTTCAGGTCGTATAAAGGCAACAGAAAAGTTCTCATTCCGCTAACCTGACACCTCGAAGACAAAGGGAAGGAGGTAAACTGATATCCTATACTGCTTTTCAGGTACAGAAAACTTATGGGGAACAAGGGCACATATTTTCACATCAGCATGCCAATGCATTTTTTAACACGCAAAATAGCAAGCATGGATGGGGGCATATCATATTGGCTGGACTTCCCTGTCCCAGGTTTTTGTGGCAGGGGTGTCTACGTGACTGCCACTGTGGCCATCAATATCGGGGAGGTCCAAGTTTCTAAAATTGGGCTGAAAATTGAACATCCCCAGCATTTTCCCAGACGTTTTCCTCTAGATGCTCCAGATTGCACTTGGACGTCCTTTATAAAACGCCACTTCACAAGTTTATTAATCTCAGAAATCAAACTATTAGTAAACAGAACATAAATATTTAAAATAGAAAAAAATAAAGAAAAAAACAGATAAAGGGCCATGTTGGGGATGGGTGAAGAAAGCCCCCAGGTAAGTGATACATTAAATACCTTTATGGAAATGGGTAACAGGGGTAACATATGGAAAGCAGTGTGCATAAATGCCCGTAGCATAGGAAATAAGATCCCTGATGTTGAAGCTTTGGTGGGAGTGGCCGACTTGGATTTAGTGGCAGTTACAGAAACATGGTTCACAGAAAACCATGACTGGGATGTAACTATACCTGACTATACCTTATTCAGAAAGGACAGGGTAGGAAGAAGGGGAGGAGGAGTGGCACTATATGTAAAAAATGCTATTAAAGCTTTGGAATTACAGAGCTTAAAAGGGAGAGAGGAGGCATTATGGGTTAAACTAGAACGAGGGAAAGAGAAATCTATTTGCATTGGCGTGATATACAGATCTCCCTCACAAGAGGAAGAGGTGGACAGAGAGTTAATTGAAGACATACGCAGCATTGCTAGGAAAGGGGAAGTGCTACTGATAGGGGATTTCAATATGCCAGATGTTGATTGGCACATTCCTGCTGCAGTATCATCTAGAATTAAGGAGATCCTGGATTCTCTACAGGGAGAACTATTCAGGCAATTGGTAATAGACCCCACAAGTGAAATGGCCATATTGGACTTGGTGCTTAACAATGGTGAAAGTGTTTCTGATGTTATAGTGGGAGATCATTTTGCATTCAGTGATCACCAGATGGTGTGGTTCAGTATTAGGACTAGGGCTGTTAGAATCCATTCAAAGGTGAGGGTCTTAGACTTTAGGAAGACTAACTTTGCCAAGATGGGCCAATACCTCAGGGAGTCGTTAGTGGGATGGGAACAGCTGGGGGATGTAGAAAAACAGTGGGCAAAACTGAAAGGGGATATTTTAAGGGCAACCAACCTTTTTGTTAAAATGGTAAATAAACGTAAAAGGAAAAGGAGACCGCTATGGCTTTCGAAAGAAGTAGCTGAAAAAGTGAAGAAAAAGAGGGAGGCCTTCATGAAATACAAGAGATCACAGAGAGAGGAAGACAGGCATCTATATTTGGAAAAACTTAGAGAAGCTAGCAAAGTAGTCAGGAAAGCAAAGATTCAAAAAGAGGAGGAAATAGCGAATGCAATAAAATGGGGGGATAAGACAATTTTCAGATATGTTAGTGAGAAGAGGAAGGGCAAAAGTGGTATTGCCAGACTCAAGGGTGAGGGGGAAGAATATGTAGAAGCTGATGAGGATAAAGCGAAATTGCTTAACAAATATTTCTGTTCTGTGTTCACAGATGAAGATCCAAGAGCAGGACCTCAGAAAACACCCACAAACAGGAACAGAAGCAAGGGACATCTTGAATAATTTTCAGAAGACTGTGTTCGTGAGAAACTAGCTCAACTTAAAGTAGACAAAGCGATGGGACCGGATGGTATACACCCTAGAATACTGAGGGAACTTGGGGACATTCTAGCAGCTCCACTGATCGACCTTTTCAATGCCTCGTTAGAGTCGGGAGTGGTGCCAAAAGACTGGAGAGAGGCTCATGTGGTGCCTTTACACAAAAGCGGAAGTAAGGATGTGGTTGAAAACTACAGACCGGTTAGTTTAACTTTGGTGGTGAGTAAATTATTGGAAACGCTGCTGAAAGAGAAAATAGCGTAGTTACTCACCTGTAACAGGTGTTCTCCAGGAGCAGCAGGAATCAGTCCTCACACATATGGGTGACGTCGGCGCCGACGGAGCCCTCGCGGAGCAATTTTCCCCAGCTTTCAAAGAAAGCCTTTGGGAATTGCAGCGCGCATGCGCGGTCCCCTTCCCGCCCAAGGGTGCCATCTTAGCCAGTCAGATGACATAGCTAAAAGACAGCGTAAAAATTTGCAAAAAAACTAAAGCAGATAATCGCAACTCCAAGGGGAGGAGGGAGGGTTGTGAGGACTGATTCCTGCTGCTCCTGGAGAACACATGTTACAGGTGAGTAACTACGCTTTCTCCAGGACCAAGCAGGAAGTCAGTCCTCACATATGGGACTCCCAAGCTTAAGGCTACCGGAGACCCTAAGCACAAAAATGAGCTCCCTCTAGCTCAGCAGTACAGAAGGAAGGAATCTTCGCTGAATTATTACCCACCGGTAGCCCCCATCCGGGATGGAGGGTAGGAGTTGCTCAAACCTCGAAGAGATTTCGGAGGACTGCCTGTCCGAAAGCACTGTCCCTGCGGGACTCCCTCTCGAGGCAGTAATGGACCGCAAAAGTCTGGCTCGAAGACCAAGTAGCGGCCCGGCAGATGTCTGCCAACGGAACAGAGCGGAGGTAAGCCACTGACGTAGCCTTCGCCCGAACACAATGAGCCGTGACTCGACTTTCTAAGGAGAGTCCGGCTGCCCCATAAGCCCAAGCGATACAGTCAGCAACCCATATGGACAGAGTACGCTTGGAGACCGGGAGCCCCAATTTATTGGGGTCAAAAGATACAAAAAGCTGAGCAGCTTTACGGTGCTCCCGCGTACGGTCAAGGTAGAAGTTCAATGCCCTTCTACAGTCCAGGACCATTTCAGCTCGGCTGGAGTGTGGCCTGGGAAAGAAGGTCGGAAGTACCACCTCCTGATTGATGTGAAAAGGGGAGACCACTTTTGGAAGAAATTTTGGGTGAGTCCGTAGGACTACCCTATTCTTGTAGAACTGAGTGTAAGGGGGTTCAGACACGAGGGCCTGCAATTCACTTACGCGTCTAGCGGAAGTGAGGGCTATCAGGAACAAGGTTTTCCAAGATAGAAAACGTAGAGAACAGGTAGCCATAGGTTCAAAAGGCGGACAGGTGATCCGCTGTAAAACCACATTTAGATCCCAGTCAGGTGCTGGCGGGCGCAGAGGTGGTTTTAGTAGAAGGAGACCTCGGAGAAACCTCGCCACGAGAGGGTCGCTGGAAAGAGGTCTGCCGTCCACCGGCACATGATGTGCTGAGAGAGCACTGAGGTGAACTTTGACGGAGTTGGACTTAAGTCCCAGATTAGAGAGGTAGAGCAAGTACTGCAAGATCACCGACACCGAGCAGGAGAAGGGATCCTGAGACTGCTGGGCACACCAAGCTGAAAAGCGACGCCATTTAAGGGCGTAGCATTTGCGGGTAGAAGGTCGCCGGGAAGCTAGGACGACCTCTTCCACCTCTGCCGGCAATAGAAGGGGAGCGAGGACTACCCTTTCAGCAGCCAGGCCATGAGATGTAGAGATCTGAGGTTGGGGTGTAGCAGGGACCCCTGATCCTGTGTTAGGAGATCTGGTTGAAACCCCAGAGGGAACGGATCCTCCACCGCTAATTGCAGCAGGAGTGGAAACCACGGCTGTCTGGGCCAGCGAGGAGCTATCAGGATCATGGAAGCTTTGTCTCGGAGAACCTTGAAAAGAGTTCGGGAGACTAGCGGTATGGGAGGAAAGGCATACAGAAGGCTTTTCGACCATGAGAGCAGAAAAGCATCCGCCGCTACTCGAAGGGGATGCGGTTGCCGAGAGCAGAAGCGAGGAAGTTGCCGGTTGAGAGGACTGGCAAAGAGATCCATCGTGGGGAGGCCCCACTTCAGAAAAAGTTTCTGAACTACCAAGGGATCCAGGCGCCACTCGTGCGGCTGGAGGATTCTGCTGAGTTTGTCCGCCAGGCAATTCTCTTGGCCTGGGAGATAAACTGCCTTGAGAAGAATGCCGTGGCTGACGGCCCAAGAACAGAGCTTCTGTGCTTCCCGTGCCTCCCTGTTTGTTCACGTAGAACATGGCAACTTGATTGTCCGTCTGGACAAGGACGGACTGGTGAGAAGTCAGGTGGGAGAAAGCCTTGAGAGCCAGACGGATTGCTCTGAGCTCCAGGAAGTTGATCTGCTGCGCAGACTCCCACGTGGTCCAGAGACCTTGAGTACATGCCCCTTGGCAATGCGCTCCCCATCCTAGGAGAGAAGCATCGGTTGTCAGCACTTGAGCCAGCGGAGGAGACTGAAAAGGCATTCCGAGCACCAGGTTCGGCCGATGAAGCCACCACTGTAGAGAAGAGGCCAGCGGGCCGGAGATGCGCACTAAGTCGGCTAGGCCACCCGAGGCCTGTTGCCACTGCTTGCGAAGGCACCACTGAGCAGGCCGCATATTCAGGCGGGCATTGGGGGTCACGTGGACGGTGGAAGCCATATGTCCGAGTAGTCTCAGGAAGCGCCTGGCGGAGACCAGGGACTGGCTGCGAAAACGGCCGGCTAGGTCCATGAGCCGTTGAGCCCTGTCGAGAGGCAGGAAAGCTCGTGCCTGAAGAGTGTGCAATCTTGCGCCGATGAACTCGAGATCTTGTGAGGGGAGCAAAGTGGACTTTGCGAAGTTTATGACAAAGCCCAAGTATTGCAGAAGAGTCACAGTGCGGTGTGTGGCTTTTGTGACTTCTGGAGAGGACGATGCTCTGATGAGCCAGTCGTCTAGGTACGGAAAGACATAGAGGCCGTGAAGCCGGAGATAAGCCGCCACCACCGCGAGACATTTTGTGAAGACTCGTGGTGCGGAGGATAGGCCAAAGGGCAGTACTCTGTACTGGTAATGATTTCCTGCCACCACAAACCTTAGGTATTGGCGGTGGCTTGGGTGGATGAGGATGTGCGTGTAGGCATCCTTTAGATCCAAGGAGCATAGCCAATCTCCCTGCTGGAGGTAGGGCAGAAGGATTCCAAGGGTAAGCATCTTGAACTTCTCCCTGACGAGGAACTTGTTGAGGTTGTGCAAGTCCAGGATGGGTCTGAGGCCTCCCGTTCTTTTTGGTATTAGGAAATACCTGGAATAGAAGCCTTGACCCCGCAGGTGGTGGGGCACCGGTTCCACAGCCTGTTCCTGAAGAAGACTTGCTAACTCCTGAAGGAGTAAGTCCCTGTGCAGAGGGAGTTGTGGAGGTTCTCCCGGGAAACAGGAGGGAGGGATCTGGTGGAAGTGGAGAAGATAGCCTTCTCTCACCACTTGAAGCACCCAGGCATCTGAGGTGACGTTGGACCACCTGTGGGCAAAGTGAACCAGCCGGCCTCCTGTGCTGGGAGGAACCAGCTGAGGGGGAGAGGCTATGCTGATGAAGTCAAAAACCCCCACCCTGCTGAGCAGGGGCCGGTGGTGCAGGCTTGGGGGCTTGCTGCCTACGGGACCCGTTACCCCGTCCCTTGGCCTGCTGACCCTGTTGGGGAGCCGCGGAGGCCTGATATTGAGGGTAGTGTTTATAGGCAGCCGCCTTTCTTGGGTAAAAGGACTTCTTTCCCGAGCCCTTCTTCTTCTGGGAAGGGGCGGAGGTCTTCCTAGAAAGCCTAGTTCTGGTGAGAGTCTCCGTCTCGATTTGGGCAGCCTTTTCAGCCATGGGCTTGCCAAAGAGGTTCTCACCTCGGCAGGGGACATCGACCAACTTGTCCTGCACCCAGGGTTCAAGGTCAGACGACTGAAGCCAAGCCTGTCGGCGGGCACCGATGCCGGCTGCGGCCACTCATGCCGATGCTTCAAAGCCATCATAGGCTGCTCGAGACATAAATTTGGAGCATTCCCGAATACCAGTTGTCAAGGCTAGGAACCTCCGCAAAGGTTCCTCGGACAGCCCAGCGGAGAATCCGGCTATCTCTTTAGCCAGGTCTCTGAGATACATGCCCATGTAGAGCTGGTAGGTCTGGACCCGACAAGCAAGCATAGAGCCCTGGAAACACTTCTTACCTAGGCCATCCAGTTGCGGGCCTCCCTGCCAGGAGGCACCGAGGAGTGCATCTTCTGGCTCTTAAGCCTATGCATGGCCGATTCCACCACCATGGAATGGTGCGGTAGCTGTGCTTTTTGGAAGCCAGGGCTCTTGCGGACTCGATAAATGGAATCGACCCGCTTGCTGAACACCGGCGACGATGCCGGACTCTCCCACATGCGGAAGAGTAGTCGTTCCATCATGGGAGGAACCGGTACAGTAAAGTGCTCCCTGGCGGGAGAGTCGTACTGAAGGGCATCGAGCTCTTCGGCTCGGGGCTCCTCCTCGGGATCCGCAGGGAAGGCCAAAGCCTTGGCCATATCCCTGACGAAATCCGAGAACCGGGCGTCCTCCGGAGGGGACTGTTTCCGAGGTTCGGACTCAGGCGAGTCCGAGGGGACACACCGAGTCCGAAAGGAATCAGGTGACTCTTCCTCTTCAGACTCCCAGGCCGACTCCGAGGAGGAATCGGTGGGGTCAGTCCGGGCGGGCGGAGGCGTTGGCCGCCCCGACGCCGAGGGAGTCGGCGTCGACGACCTCGGTCCCGAACGGGAGGCCGAGGGTGACCTCGACCGAGGATCGACTCGAGCCCGCATGGACTCGAGGATCGGCTCGGTCTCCGGGGTCGACTTAGACGTCGATGTCCCGGCGGTCGGGGCAGAGGCGCCAACGAGGCTAGCGATCAGTGCCCGCTGCTGGTCCATGAAGGCAGAGAGTCTGCTCTCCAAGGCCGTCAACCTGAGTCCGACCTCAGGTGACCCAGCAGCCCCCGACTCGGGCCCCGACGGCGTCGGGCCCGACGTCGGACCCCTCTGAGGCGAGTCCAGGAGGACTACAGGACTTACCCGAGCAGGCAACTCCGACTCCAGACGAGGTCGCTTCGGCAGATGCTCCTTCTCCAAAGACCCGGGACGGCTATCGGGGCTATGCGACCTGGCCCTCGCGGAACCAGGAGCGTCCACCGACGCCGCCCTCGCGGGTTTCACCTTCCGACGATGGTCTCCGGAAGGAGAACCCCTGTCGGAGGAACTCCGGCGATGGTCAGAGCTGGAACCTCTGGACGCCGAGGCCTCCGACGAGGTCCGGGTACGGCTGGGGTCAGCGAAGATTCGTTCCCGCTGATGCCGCCGACTCCTTAACGCTTTGGAGGACATCTTGCTGCAGGCCCCACAGATCAGTTCCTCGTGATCCGGGCCAAGGCAGCGGAGGCAATTATCATGTGTGTCAGTGAGTGACATATTTCTGTCACACTGAACACACCGCTTGAAACCACTGGCAGCCATCGGGGGGAAAAAGGGCCCCTGCAAGGTCAAAGGACCGGGCTGCCAGTGAAAAACCGAAAACGAAACTGACAGAAAATCAGAAAAACCGAAAAATAACAGAAGGACTCGCAACGGCGTCGCGAGTCCGGGCAGGAAAAAGACCGGCGTCGAACCGATAGAGAAAAAAGAGATTAAACACGAAAAAATCAACTTTTTCAGCGGGGACAAGACGGGCACGTCTGAAGGGCTCCGTGGAAAAAAGAAGACTGGCTAAGATGGCACCCTTGGGCGGGAAGGGGACCGCGCATGCGCGCTGCAATTCCCAAAGGCTTTCTTTGAAAGCTGGGGAAAATTGCTCCGCGAGGGCTCCGTCGGCGCCAACGTCACCCATATGTGTGAGGACTGATTCCTGCTGGTCCTGGAGAAAGTGAGGTTTCTGGAGTCCAGCAGATTACAGGATCCGAGGCAGCATGGATTCAACAGAGGCAGGTCTTGTCAGACAAATCTGATTGATTTCTTTGACTGGGTGACCAGGGAGTTGGACCGAGGGAGAGCTCTAGATGTGGTGCATTTAGATTTCAGTAAAGCCTTTGACACTGAAACAAACAAACTGAAAACCCTAGGGATGGACCCTAAAGTTACTGCTTGGGTTAGAAATTGGTTGGGTGGGAGGCGATAAAGAGTACAGGTAAATGGAGCTCACTCTGAGGAGAAGGATGTTACCAGTGGTGTGCCCCAGGGATCTGTCCTTGGTCATATTCTTTTTAACATCTTTGTTAGTGATATAGCAGAAGGGCTGTCGGGTAAGGTTTGCCTCTTTGCGTATGATACCAAAATCTGCAATAGAGTAGACACCCAGGAAGGTGTAGATAACACGAGGAAGGATCTAGCTAAGCTTGAAGAATGGTCTAGAATTTGGCAGCTGGGATTTAACGTTAAAAAATGTAAGGTCATGCATTTGGGCTGCAGCAATCCATGGGAGCAATATAGTATAGGGGGTGAAGTACTTTTGTCCACTAAAGAAGAGCGGGACCTAGGCGTGGTTGTGTCTGATGTTCTTAAGGTAGAAAAAGCGACGGCAAAAGCTAGAAGGATGCTTGGGTGCAAAGGGGAGAGGAATGGCTAGCAGAACAAAGGAGGTGATAGTGCCTCTGTATAAGTCTTTGGTGCAACCTCATTTGGAGTATAGTGTGCAATTCTGGAGACCGCACCTTCAAAAGGATGTGTACAGGATGGAGTCGGTGCAGAGGGTGGCTACTAAAATGGTTAGTGGTCTTCATTATAAAGCATATGAGAACAGACTTAAGGATCTTAATATGTACACCTTAGAGGAAAGGCGGGACAGAGGTGATATGATTGAGATGTTTAAATACCTCTGTGGCATAAATGTTCAGGGGGAGAGCCCCTTTCAATTGAAAGCAAGTTCTGCTACAAGGGAACATGGGATGAGGGTGAAGGGGGATAGATTCAGGCGTGATATGCGGAAATATTTCTTTACGGAAAGAGTGGTGGATCTGTGGAATAGTCTCCCAGTGGAGGTGGTAGAGATGGAGGACAGTAACTGAATTCAAAAAAACATGGGCCAAAACAGAGGATCTCTAAAGGAAAAAAGGGGACTGTTGTAGTTGTTGATATGGAAGGAAAGAGGCCATGTGGTCTTTTTCTGTCGTCATATTTCTATGTTTACTAAACACTAGTGTGCACTATCTGCCACTGTGCCCATAGGAATAACATGGATAGTGCAGCAGAGAGCACGTGCTCATATTTAGTATACATGGCCCAAAGGGCAGATACAGAAATCTTTCTTGCTTAACCAAATAACACCAAATAAGATATCAAACCACATGAGCTGATCTAGTACTAAGTACAACAAAGCATGTTTTATGGAGAATTATACATAAATACTATGGCTCAGTCATGAGAAAGGGAAATAGTCAGCATATCTTATTAAATATGCATAGCCCAGGTGGATGGGTGGGTACAAATGAAATTGATTAGTTAACTAATTGAATGGAAAGATACATAAAGAAGGCAATTATAACCCAAGAGTTCTCAAATGGTGCTGAGGGACTACCGCTGCCAAAGTGGTATTCAGCCTATCCACACTGCACATATATTTGATTATTTGCATGCACATGTGTGCAAATACATCTCATGTATATTCACTCCGGATAGTCTGAACACCAGACTGGCCAAAGGGTCTCTTAGGACTGGGCTGAGCACTGCTTAATTAATTTGGAAAGAATAAGACAAACTGTTACCAAGTCCTACCGAAAAAACCCCAAGATAATTCTGAAGTGTGTATGCCAGCTTAGATCACGATCAGATTTTAGAGATAAATATTCTATTTTAACATAAGTTACCTCTGTTCTAGCTGAGAGAACTGGTTATTGTAAAATAAATTCCAGTGGGAAGAAATACTGGAATTCAGAAGAATGCTATTAAAATATGAAGAATAGCTAACCCCCATTATGACAGATTCTTGATTGCCATTGCTCATGTGGCAAACTATTTACATTGAAAACAGTGAACCTTCCTACTGCAGCAATGGAACAACAGCACCCCATCTTCCTGCTGACTTTAAGTAAGACTTCACAAGCCCATAAAAAGACATTCTGGGAAAGAGGAACTGTGCTGATCACTTTACAAAATGAATGTCCTTGAATTAAGTGCATCAAAGACTCTGAGGTGAGATGTGTACTTTTTCCACTAGCTACACAGAGAGGATTTGCTAAAGCTGAATTGAAATGCTAGACAAACATGTTTTGGGCCTTTTTTCCAGAACTGGATTATTGTATTCTATTCCCATCCCTTTTGGGTACAGTGAGACACTGAGCAAGACTGCCCTCCCTTCCTCCATTATTATTAGGTGCTTTTCTGTGCAGCCTCCAGCCATGCGTCTGTTGTGTCTATTTGCATGCGTAGGTTTGTTTGTGCTTGCACAAGCACACCTGTGCATTCCAATATGCAGGCAATGCTAAGTTTAAATGCCAGCGGCAGAAAACGATCAAGGTGAAGATCAGAGTCGCCCACCAGCGGGGACTCCATTCCCCGCTGACAGAAATTGTGCTGCAGGCTACAATTGGGGTGAAGATCAGAGCCAACAGCCAGCAGGGACCCCATTCCTTGCCAGAAGTGCTGCAGGCTGCGATTGCGGTAAAGATCAGAGCCACTTGCCAGCGGGGATCCCATCTCCTACTGATTAGCTGCCTGCTAGCAGGAAACCCATCTCTGGCCAGCAGAAGATGAGGGAGAGAGGCCTCTTCTAGAGCACAGAAAGTTAGATGGCGAAGAGAGCAAATGAGTATGTGAGGGGGGAGTGAGAATAAGCCAGAGGACTGAAAGATGGCAACGGGGTGAGCATAAAAGGAGAGGGGATGAACCTGGGGCGATAGGAATGAAGGGCAGGGGGGGGGGGGAGAGGGAAAGGGGCAAAGGGAGAGTATCTGGGAAAGGGCACAGAGGGAGAGTGGGAGAGATGCTGAAGGGGCAGGAGAAGGGGAAGCATAGGAAAAGGTGCAAGGGGGAAGGCACTAGAATGTATATGGCAAGAGGCATACTCCCTTCCCCCGCACCACATACAAATGCAGACACCCCACTCCCTCGGCACATATAAGCACATGCACATACACGCACAAAGCCCCTACTCCACTCCACATATATGTATGCACACGCACATACACACGCCTTACCCTGACACCATATATATGCACACGAACACACATGCACCCCTCACCCCAACACCTCATACATGTACACACCCACACAGACTCTTATCCTCATACTACATACATTCGCAAGTCCACACAGACACCCCAAACCCTTATATGGCAGACATGCGCATGCCTACCTACAGACACCTCCTACAACACATTCATGCGCCCACACACCCCCTATCCCCACACCATATACATGCACATGCACACACTTACCCCACCTCTGCACTACACACATATGCATGCACACTTGTACCCCACCCCCACACCACACAACCTTAGACTACATACATGGAGGTATGAAGGGCAAGAGGTGAGAGAGTGCAAGATGGAAGAGGCAAAAGGAGAGAATCTGTGAGGAGGAAAAGAGGGGGAGTGGGAGAGGCACTAAGGGGAGAGGGGAAGGAGGGCATGCAGGGAAAACTGCAGGTGGAGAAGGGACCATAGCATCTATATGCTAAAAGGCATACCCCTACTCCTCCATCGAATACAAACCCCCACCCCACCTCCACGTGCAGACACACTCCCCCATTGTGCACCGCACACCTGCACACGCCTATACTTATCCAAACACCACACTATGCACATGTGTACACGCACACACATGTACCCCATCCCTACACTACAGAGCCCTAGACGACACATGTACTCCATCCCTCGCAGCACACAGTCTTGGACTACACCCACCCATCATCCACACCACCCCCATAACACACCCTCCCAGACCACACGCATGCAAACCCATACTCCCAGACTACACACATAGCCCATACCACCACTACACTGATATGGACACATGCCACTCTCACAGCACACCCCCCCCCACTCCCCCCTCCCCATCACACACATATACCTGGACATATGCAATCTCTGCAGCACGCACACCACACTCCTACCACGCGCCCCTCATTATACTGTACGTATACAAACACATATGCCACCTTGCATCACACTGTAGCACTACATACAAACACATACTCTCAAGATGGATACATACAGGCCCAGATCCACTTTTACCTTAATAAAAGACACGTAACGTGTTTTTGCACCCAGTCCCCCTACAGACATATATGAGTTTGCAAATGGCTGAAAAAGAAATGTCCAAACAATAAACACAAGGTCTATATCAAAGACGAATAATGATACTTCATAAACTAACGGTAGGCTTTACTTAATTAACCAAATTGCGATAATTAATACATAGCAAAGCACCTGGTAAAAACAAACCTCAGAAAGACTTAACAGACCTTCAAAACATCACCTCCTGGTGGGAAAGTCTGACCATGAGTCATATTACATCAATGGTTCACTATTACCAAATCCATCCACCATACTATGGGTTCACTACCCAGACAATTATATTCAATCAATACCAATAATCTAATACAAAATTTATACAAATATTTTATAAAGGTCTGTGAACTCCATAATATAAATTAAGCAACCCCCGTTTCGCATTAGCTGTTTCAAGGGGATCCAGCTAGAAAACAAAAAAAGAAATTGCTTAATACATATATACCGCAAAGAGAAAAATAAAATCACCCTTTATCCACACTGAACAAGGAAACATAACATACTTATCTGACACGATCAAAACTGCATAATACCAAATTTAAAACCTCATAGTCAGCAACTGGTTCAGCCACACTTTCTCACAATGGCAGTCAGTCGACGTTCCAAAGATATACTATCCTTCACTCAGCCGCCCCCATTATATACGTCATCAAATTGTTCCAAAATCAATGAACCTGAAAAACTAAAACCACGACTTATGCCGTTTAACTTCACTCATCAGCACTAACTTCAGAGTCACAAACTATTAACGGAGCTTACACACATGCACCCCACTCTATTCCTGAATTTAAACCATTAGGTGATATTGCACCTAAATGAAAAATCCACCATCGTTCTTTATATAACAGGTGTTGGTCTTGATTTCTCCCACCTGATCCCGACAATATTCTATCAATACAAAAACATTGTAATTCCATAAAGGTATGTTTAAAAGTTAAACAATGTTCGACTATCGGTGCTTCCCTACGTTGACAATGTAACTTGCTCTTATGTTCACCTAAATGAGTACGAAAAGGGCGAATGGTTTTACCTACATATAAAAGTTTACATGGGCAAAAATGCCATACACAACTTAATCAGAACCACAGGAAGTTTGTGATCTTAAAAAATATTGTATGTAAATTGATCAATTTCCCACATAACTGCACAAAACATACATTGCCCACACATTCTATGTCCTATATTTTCTATAACATCCGATTCTATTGATCGCAGAGATGAAGGACTTAATACTTCCTTCAGGTTAAAATTACGCTGCCAAACACAACATAATTGTTTTGATTCCAATCCTGGCACTGTTTGTAGAACATTCGTATGTTTCTGTATTATTGTCTGAATCTGTTTACTAAAAGGGAAGTATCTAGAAATTAAATTAATATGATCATCATCTACCCGAGATCATGTCTTTGGGGACAACAACCATGATCTATCATTATACAAGGCTCTTTTATACGCACGATTCACAGCTTTCTCAGGATAACCCCGCTTTAAAAAATCTTTCTTAAGGGACATTGCTTGACAACTATAATCATCTGTCGAAGAACAGAACAGTTCCGTCTATACCGTATAAATTGAGAAAACGGTAAGCCCTTTAGAAGACTTATCGGGTGAGCAAGAGGAATTAAGGGGGCTATCATCCTTAATTTTCCACTGTACAAGTTTCCCTCTCCAAATTCTAATTAAATGAAGATAATGGCCTCTGTAATTAATTGGTGGCATTTACACAGAGGTTTGCAAACGGACCCCTAGGCATATATAATAACCTCTGTCACTTACGCATGAAAGTTGTGAAATATTAATGCGTATGCCTAATCGTCAGCACTTATGCTGTAACCATGTTTTCTCCATTGATTTTTCCCAGCCATAAATTGGTAGAATGGCCTCTCCAGCTCGACGTATTGGCACATACAAATAAAGAGGTGCAGGAGTGCGTGTGTATTTTAGAAACTAGTGCCACGTATGGCAATCTTGTCTAAAACGTTGCTGGAATTGTGTACATCAGGACCTTGACGTCTCAATTCCAATCTCCACATAGCATCTAAAATGTGCCTTCACATCTTAGAAGTCTTAATTGGCCTTAAGAACATTGTGTTCATAAATGTTAAACAGCAGCAAAGAAATGTTAAACCCTGAGCTATAACGAAGGCAGATATAAGGGAGAAGAAAGCCTGAATTAGTTTATTTTCAGGAGGCAGAAGAATCCACCATCAATGCTACATTAGTACCCACTGCCCATGAGTACCAATTCACTCACATATATATTACATGCCTTTTTGTACCGGAAATCTAAGAATGTTCTAAGCATCATTTGTAAAGGCAGGCTAGAAATCCCAAAATTGTAATTAATTATTAAATTATTATTTGCCTCTGGGAGACTTAAGTCCTGAATATATTTACTCCAACAGGAGTGCAGCAACATCCCCATATCACTCCACTATATTCTAAGAGGGGGAACAATTAAACTCATATAAATCTGCATTCCTATTTTCCTGTCAGGACACCTCAGATACTCACTGTCCTGGGTCTTCCAGCAAAGATTTTACCCTTTCTCACCAAAACCTCCTTTGCATGTTTGTAGTTGTTCACAATCACCATGTAGTGGGGACCCATCTTCAGAGAGAACAAGCTGCCGTATTCTTCTTGCAGATTCTTGAAAAAAACATGAGGGTGTTTCTGATTTCTCAAGAATAGGAGACTTCCAATGAAGGGCAAAGTGGGTAAACTGGTAGGGTACTTAGTGCCTGTCGGCTTTCTTGTTGTTAATCTCAAATACATGAGTAAAACAAGTCCAGGTAGGATCAGCAGAGTGCCGAGTATCAGTATCATATTGCTTCTTTCTTATTTTCACCTTGAAATTAGAACATCATTGGCAAGAGAGTCCAAATAAATACTTCAGGGCTGTTCAGAATCAACCAATTAGAGTACGAAGGAAAAAAATAGTTGCAAACCAGAAATTCAGGACTCCTGAGGACAACTTCCACAGAAGAACACGGCAATTCTGAAATGATCAGCTTTTTCCTTTATGTCTTATTGTGTGTGCATGGGTATGTGTGATATAAAAGAAAACTAAAGCACTCACAATGTTCCCTTAGAGATTACAAAAAAAAAGAAAGAATAAAGAAACTGTTTGAGATTCTTTCAAAAGTGTCACTATAAATTTAACTAATTGACAAGGACATACAATCACGTTTGCTTATATGTTCTGTTATATGTACAACAGATGTAACTCTCTGTTATTTTATGTTCCATGTAAAATGTCTTGAATTGTAGAAAGACGATATATAAAAACAACTAAATAAATAAATAAATACAAGGAGTTGGAATGCATGTTTTGTTTTCTTCTGGGCTCTTGGAACTGAAAAAGCATAGTTACTCACCTGTAGCAGGTGTTCTCCAGGGACAGCAGGAATCCGTCCTCACTTATGGATGATGGCACTGACGGAGCCCGCGCGGAGCAAATCCCCAGCTTTCAAAGAAAGCCTTTGGGATTGCTGCCACGCATGTGTGGTCCTCTTTCTGCCCAAGGGTGCTATCTTGCTCAGTCAAGTCCCTAAGCTCAAGCCCTACCAAGCAGATGGCAAGGGAAGGATAAAAATCCAGCAACTCATCAGGGGAGATGGGAGGGTAGTGAGAACTGATTCCTGCTGTCCCTGGAGAACACCTGTTACAGGTGAGTAACTACACTTTCTTCAGGAACAAGTAGAAAGTCAGTTCTCACTTATAGGACTCCCCAGCTACAGGCTACCAAACCTGTAACCAGAAAATGCCTCCATGAGGTCATGAGCAGAAGCCGATGCCCAAAGGAGGCCGAGTCCTTGGGTCCTCGGGGTGAAGCCCTCTGTAGCTGTGAAGAAGGGTCGGAGGACAGGAGTTGCTTATACCCCGAACAGATTAAGGAGTACAGCCTGGCCGAAGGCGCTGCCTGATGGGACTCCCTCTCCAGGCAGTAGTATGCAGCGAAGGTGTCCGCTGAAGACCAGATCACCACCCGGCAGATGTCCATCAGGAGCACGGAGCGCAGCAAGGCCACCAAAGCCGTTTTGGCCCAAACCCTGTGCGCGGTGACTTGATGATCCAGTGGGACACCTGCCTTTGCATGAGCAAAGGCGATGCAGTCCGCCACCCAAATGGAGAGGGTGCACTTACTGACTGCCTGCCCAAAACGATTGGGATCGTATGTCACAAAGAGTTGGTCAGACGTGCGATGAGCCCAGGTGCACTGCAAAGAGAAGGCAAGAGCCCTTTTGCAGTTGAGTGTATGGAGAGCCGCTGACACCTGGTCGGCATGGGGCCTCGGAAAGAAAGTCGGTAAGACTATCTCCTGGTTGAGAGAAAAGTCCGAAATAACCTTCAGCAAGAACTTGGGGTGGGTACGGAGGACCACCCTATTCCTATAGAATCTAGTGTAAGGGGAGTCAGCCATGACAGCTTGGAGCTCACTGACTTGGCGAGCCGAGGTCAGGGCCACCAGGAAGATCACCTTCCAGGATAGGTGCCGAAGCGAGCACGACATCATTGGTTCAAAGGCTGAATGCGTAAGCTGCATGAGCACTACGTTCAGGTCCCATTCCGCTGGGGGAGGCCGGATGGGTGGTTTGGATAGCAAGAGGCCCCACATAAAGCGGAAGACCAAGGGCTGCCCTGAGAGGGGCTGTCCCTCAATGGGGAGGTGATTCGCCGAGATGGCGCTCAGATGCACCCTGACGGAATTTGACTTCAGACCTTCCTTCGAGAGATGAAGGAGGTACTGAACAACCCACCGGGTGGAGCAAGAGAATGGGTCGAACTGGAGCCCGGAGCACCAGACCGAGAAGCGTCGCCATTTGAAGGTGTAAGCTCTTCTAGTTGAGGTCTTCCTTGATGTGAGGAGAACCTCCTCGACCTCCTCCAGAAGACCCAGTGGGGCTAGGGAGATCCGTTCATCCACCAGGCTGTGAGGGATAAGGAGGCCAGGTTCGGTTGTAATATCCATCCCCCCTTCTGCTTTAGAAGACCGGGGGCACAGCCCAGGGGAACTGGAGGCTACGTTAACAGCCGGAGCAGGAGTGGAAACCAGGGCTGTCAGAGCCATGAGGGAGCTACGAGAATCATCAAGGCCCGGTACCGCTGAGCTTTGAGGAGGGTCCTTGCAATGAGTGGAGTGGGTGGGAACGCATAAAGCAGACCAGTGGACCAACTCAGGAGGAACGCATCCGGGCTCTCCCTGCTCGGGTGCAAGACTGGCCCGCAGAAGCAGGGGAGCTGTATGTTCAGCGGACTGGCAAATAGGTCCATAGCCGGAGTCCCCCACAGGAGGAACAGCTCGTCGGCCACCCCTGGATCCTGCCGCCATTCATGAGGGCGGAGGATTCTGCTGAGTCTGTCCGCTAGGACATTCTCCAGCCTCGGGAGGTAGACTGCCCTGAGGGTCATCCCTCGGCGGAAGGCAATGGACCAGAGGAGGACTGCCTTCCGACAAAGGGAGCGTGATCCAGTACCCCCTTCCTGGTTGATGTAGATCACCACCACGTGGTTGTCGGTCTGCACAAGTACCGACCTTCCCCTGAGGAGATCCTGGAAGGTCCTCAGGGCCCACCAGACTGCCCGGAGTTCGAGCAAGTTTATCTGTTGTTGGGACTCCTTCACTGTCCCTGCGAGCACAATGCACCACAGTGGGCTCCCCATCCCAGCAGGGAGGCATCCGTTGTCAGCACTATGTTGTGCTGCGGGACCTGGAAGGGCAATCCCCGGAGGAGGTTGCAAGGGTTTTGCAACTAGTCCAGGGACAGGCAAAGGTTGTGGGAGATCCTGACGGGGTCCCTGAGGTGGCCAACAGATGGGCTCCATTGGGAGTTGAGGCACCACTGAGCCGTCCGCATGTGCAGGTGGGCATGGGGAACCACATGGACGGTAGAGGCCATGTGGCCCAGGAGATGCAGCATAGTGCATGCCGTGACCCGGGGAGTGTCCTGGACCTGGAACGCCAGGGTGCGGAGGCGGTCAGCGCGATTCGCTGGTAAAAACGCAGTCACCCATTGAGCATCAAGACGTGCGCTGAAGAATTCCAAGGCCTGCACCAGTTCAAGGTGGGACTTGGGATTGTTGACCAAGAAACCCAGGCCCTCGAGCAGGAGAATCGTGTGTGACACTGCCAGATGGGTTTCTTCGACCAAGGGTCCCGTGATGAGCCAGTCGTCAAGATAGGGAAAGACCGGCACATCCTGATGCCTGAGACAAGCGGCAATTGCAGAGAGGCATTTCATGAAGACCCGTGGGGCGGGGGGCGGATGCAAGACTGAAGGGGAGCACCCTGTACTGGAAGTGCTCTCCTTGCACCCTGAAGTGCAAGTACTGCTTGTGCTGGGGGTGGATCAAAATGTGGGGGTAGGCGTCTTTTAGATCCAAGGAGCATAGCCAGTCACCCTGCCGGAGGAAGGGCAGCAGAACGCCAAGGGATAACATCTTGAATTTCTCCCTCACCAAGAACTTGTTTAACTTTCGGAGGTCGAGGATGGGCCGCAGACCCCCTATCGTCTTCGGGATGAGGAAGTACCGGGCACAGAATTCCTGAGCTTGGAGGTGCGACGGCACCCTCTCGACCACCCGCTGGGTGAGGAGGTTGACTAGTTCCCGCCGCAGGAAGACCTGGTGTGTGGGGAGTCGAGGGGGCTCAGCCGGGGAGAAGGGAGGGGGAAGTCTGTCCAAGCGGAGGCGATAGCCATCCCAAATAACCTGAAGGACCCAAGCATCCGAAGTGATGGAAGCCCACTGAGGGGCAAAATAGGACAGACATCCCCCTACCGGCTGCTGAACCGCCAGAGGGTGAGAGGCTATGCGGCTGGTGTCAAAACCCTTGTGTGGGTTGCGGTGGAGCTGGGGTACATAAGAACATAAGATATGCCATACTGGCTCAGACCAAGGTCCATCAAGCACAGTATTCTGTTTCCAACAGTGGCCAATCTAGGTCATATGTACCTAGCAGTTTCCCCAAGAGACACAAGTTCCACAATGCTTGTACTGGGTCAAGCATTGATATCTTCGGTCACTTCTTAATAATGGTTTATGGACCTTTCCTCCAGGAACTTGTCCAAACCCTTTTTAAACCCAGCTACACTAACAGCCTTTACTACATCCTCCGGTAACAAATTCCAGAGTTTGATTACACGTTGAGTGAAAAAATATTTTCTTTTATTAGTCTTAAATAGTTTACCCTGTAGCTTCATTGCATGTCCCCTAGTCTTTCTATATTCTGATAAGGTAAACAATCGATCTACGTTTACCCGTTCCACTCCAGTTCATTAATTTATAGACTTCTATCATATCTCCCCTCAGCCGTCTCTTTTCCAGGTTAAAGAGCCCTAACCTTTTTAGCCTTTCTTCATAGGAGTATCCTTCCATCCCCTTTACCATTTTGGTGGCTCTTCTCTGTACCTTTTCTAAAATCGCTATATCCTTTTTAAGATACGGCGACCAGAATTGCACACAATATTCAAGGTGCGGTCTCACCATGGCACGATATAGAGGCATTATAATCTCTTTTGTTTTATTTTCCATTCCTTTCCTTATCATACCTAGCATTCTATTTGCTCTCTTGGCCGCCGCTGCACACTGGGCCGAGGGTTTTAACATGGTATCCACAATGACGCCTAAATCTTTTTCCTGGGTGGTGGTTCCTAATGTGGAACCTTGCATCGTGTAACCATAGTTTGGGTTGTTCTTCCCTAGGTGCATAACTTTGCACTTGTCCACATTAAATTTCATCTGCCATTTTGATGCCCAGTCTTCCAATTTATCAAGATCCTCTTGCAATTTTTCACAATCCTCTTGGGTTTTAACAACTTTAAATAGTTTTGTGTCATCTGCAAATTTGATAACCTCACTCGTTATTCCACTTTCCAGGTCATTTATGAATATGTCAAAAAGCAGCGGACCCAGCACAGATCCCTGGGGTACACCACTATTCACCTTTCTCCATTGGGAAAATTGGCCATTTAGCCCTACCCTCTGCTTTCTATCTTTTAACCAGTTCCTGATCCACAATAGTACACTGCCTCCTATCCCATGACTCTTTAGTTTTGCCAAAGGTCTCTCATGAGGGACCTTGTCAAAGGCTTTCTGAAAGTCCAGATACACAATATCAACTGACTCACCTTTGTCCACCTGTTTATTCACTCCTTCAAAAAAACATAACATTTTAGTAAGACAAGATCTTCCTTGTCTAAAGCCATGTTGGCTGTCTCCCATTAGGTTGTGACTATCTACATGCTGAGTAATTTTATTCTTTATGATGGTTTCTACCATTTTTCCCGGTACTGACGTCAGGCTCACCGGTCTGTAGTTTCCCGGATCACCCCTGGAACCTTTTTTAAAAATTGGGGTTACATTGGCGATCCTCCACTCTTCAGGTATTAGAGATGATTTTAATGATAGTTCACAGATTACTGAAAGCAGTTCTGCAATCTCATATTTCAGTTCTTTCAACACACTTGGATGTATACCATCCGGCCCAGGTGATTTGCTACTCTTCAGTTTATCTAATAGTTGTAAGACATCTTCCCGATGTATCGATATTTCCTTCAATTCTTCCACACCTTTAAATACCACTTCAGTCATGGGTAACATCCCTACATCTTCCTCAGTAAAGACCGAAGCAAAGAATTCATTCATTCTCTCCGCTATCGCCTTGTCGCCTCTTAGTGCTCCTTTAAACCCCTTTATCATCTAATGGACCAACTGACTCTCTCACAGGTTTTTTGCTACGAATGTACTTGAAAAGGTCTTTATTTCGCGTTTTTGCTTCCGCAGCAAGCTTCTTCTCAAATTCTCTCTTTGCCTGCCTTATCAATGCGTTGCATTTGACTTGCCAGTGCTTGTGCTGTTTCCAGGTTTCGTCGTTTGGCTCTTTTTTCCATTTCCTGAAAGATGCTTTTTTGGCAACAACAGCCTCTCTGACCTCACCTTTAAACCATGCTGGCAGTTTTTTGGACTTCCTTCCACTTTTCTTAAAGCGTGGAATACAGCTGGTCTGAGCTTCCAAGATAGTATTTTTCAACAACACCCAAGCTTGATGTACGTCTTTAACCTTCGCAACTGCTCCTTTTAGTTTTTTCTTAACTGTTTTCCTCATTTTATCATAGTCTCCCTTTCGAAAGTTAAAAGGTAGTAATGTGGATTTCCTTACTATCCCTCCTCCACTAATTAAATCAAAGGCGATCATGCTATGATCACTATTGCCAAGTGGCCCCAACACCCTTATCTCTTGCACTAGATCTGGTGTTCCACTAAGGACTAGGTCTAATATGGCTTCTCCTCTGGTCGGTTCATGAACCACCTGCTCCAAGAAGCAGTCATTTATTTCATCTAGGAACTTTATCTCCCTAGCATGTCCTGACGTGACACTGACCCAGTCGATACCGGGGTAATTGAAATCACCCATTATTATTACTGCGCTGTAACTTTTGCTAGCTTCCTTGATTTCTTTGAGCATTTCATCATCCATTTGGTCATTCTGGCCAGGTGCTCGATAGTACACCCCCACTGCCATTGCCTTCCCCCTTTTATATGGAATTTCAATCCATATAGATTCTACAGCAGATTTTGTTTCCTGCAAAACTTTAATCCTTTCTGAGTCAATGCCCTCTCTAACATAGAGCGCAACCTCTCCACCAATTTGATCAGCTCTATCATTATGATATAGTTTGTACCCAGGTATCACAGTGTCCCACTGGTTGTCCTCCTTCCACCATGTCTCTGATATTCCAATCATATCTAACCTTTCATTTAGTGCTATACATTCTAACTCTCCCATCTTATTCTTTAGACTTCTAGCATTTGCATACAAGCATTTTAGAGAATGTATTTTATTCATGTTAATTTGGCTATTGTTAGACATGGGTAAATTGGGATCTTTAAGCTCTGTCTGCTCTATACTTGAGGGCATTTGGGCTACTTTACTCTTTTGTGGAACCTCTCTGCTTTTGGTAGTATCCTTCAAGGATACATTCTTCCGAACCATCTGCTCTTGGGCGACTGACGGCTTTCCCCTAATATCTAGTTTAAAAGCTGCTCTATCTCCTTTTTAAAGGTTAATGCCAGCAGCCTGGTTCCATCCCGGTTAAGGTGAAGCCCATCCCTTCGGAAGAGCCCCTCCTTTCCCCAGAATGTTCCCCAGTTCCTAACAAATCCAAAACCCTTATCTCTGCACCATTGTCTCATACACGCATTGAGACTCCGGAGCTCTGCCTGCCTTTTGGGTCCTGCGCGTGGAACAGGAAGCATTTCAGAGAATGCTACCCTGGAAGTTCTGGATTTCAACTTCCTACCTAAAAGCCTAAATTTTGCCTCCAGAACCTCCCTACCACATTTTCCTATGTCATTGGTACCGACATGTACCAAGACAGCAGACTCCTCCCCAGCACTATCTAAGACCTTATCTAGGTGGCGCGTGAGGTCCGCTACCTTCGCACCAGGCAGGCATGTTACCAGGCGATCCTCACGTCGACCAGCCACCCAGCTATCTACATGCCTAATGATTGAATCACCAATTATAACGGCTGTCCTAACCCTTCCCTCATGGGCACATGGCCCTGGAGAAACTTCCTCGGTGCGAGAGGGTTTTACATCACCTGGAGGACAGGTCCTAGTTACAGGATCACTTCCTGACCCACCAGGGTGATGCTCTCCTGTCACGTGACCTCTCTCCTCCATGGCAACAGGGGTGCTGCCAGACTGGAGGTGGGACTTCAGGACTATATCCCTGTAGGTCTCGTCTATGTACCTCTCTGTCTGTCTTATGTTTTCCAAGTCTGCTACTTTAGCCTCTAGAGAACGGACTCGTTCCCTGAGAGAAAAGAGCTCCTTGCACCTAGTGCACACGTAAGACCTCTCACCAACTGGGAGAAAATCATACATGTGACACTCAATGCAAAGGACTGGAAAGCCCCCATCCCACTGCTGGACTGCTGTCTGCATCTTAGTTTTAAGTTTGTGTCTAGATCTTTAAGTTCTTACTTACTAGGGGTTGCTATGGGTATTTATACCAATAAAACTGTACCTAATATGTTTAATATACCTTGTTCACCTGAAGCTTAATTAATCTCAGGTCCTTAGTGTATGACTGATTTGGGTAATGAGCTTCACCTGAAAGCACCTCCTGTCTTTTAAGATGTGTAAGTACCTATAAAGCTATGATTATCCCAGGGGAGGGTGGGTGTGGGGAGGGAGGGAGGGAAATAACACTTATTAAAAGAGGGTTGCTACACAGTACCCTGTCTTGTGCTGCTGAGGTAAGCTAAATTCTGATTTGATTTAAATTATAGCTCTTAGCTGCTGCTAGGCTCTAACTTCTTATGAAATTTAAACTACAAGCTCTCTGCTGGGTACTAAATTTAACCAGAAAGCTCTCTTCTGTGTGTTAAATTTAAACTAAAAGTACTGTGCTGTTACTTGGCCCTGAGTGACTATTAAATTTGAGCCTTGGGCCCTTTCGGCTTGCGGTGACCTTGGCCAGACTTCCCCTGCACCGGAGTGGTCGGTGTTGGGGTAGCCGGGTATGGCGGGTAGCCCCGGTAAGAGAGGCCCTTCCTCGGACAGAAAGGCTTTTTGGCTGGTTTTTTCTTCCGAGGGAGGGTAGAGGTCTTGTGCGAGAGACGAGTTCTGGTGATGAACTCGGTCTCTATCTCCGCGGCTTTGTCCTCCATCGGCTTTCCGAAGAGTTGCTCGCTGAGGCAGGGGGCATCCAGGAACTTCTCCTGCACCCACTGCTCCAAGTCTGAGCATTGGAGCCATGCCTGGCGACGAGCCCCGATGCCCGTGGCTGCCATCCGAGCTGAGGACTCAAAACCATCATAGGCAGGCGGGAGAGGTATTTAGAGCAGTCCGTGACTGACTTCAGCAGAGTAGTGAACCTTTTGAGGGGTTCGCCCTCGAGGCCCATGGAGAAACAGCCGAGCTCCGTAGCCAAGTCACGGAAGAACATGCCCATGTATAATTGGTATGCCTGGATGTGACAAGAGAGCATGGACCCCTGGTAGGCCTTGCGGCCTAGGGCTCTCGACTCCCGACCTGAAGGGACTGAAGAGTGAGACTTCAAGCTCTTTTGTTTCCTCATGGCCGATTCCACCACAATGGAGGTGTGGGGGAGTTGGGGTTTCCTGAACCCAGGGTCACACTGTACCTTGTACATGGTGTCGAGGCACTTGCTCACGATGGGAACTAAGGCGGGTGCTTCTCACATGTGGAGTAGCAGCCTGGACAGGATGGGAGGAACTGGGATAGTAAGAGACTCCCTAGGTGGGGACTCATACTGTAGGATGTCGAGCTCTTCAGCCCGAGGATCCTCCTTGGCCTGGGTGGCTAACTTAAGAGCCCTGCCATATCCCTAACGAAAACACAAGGAAGGAAATGTCCTCGGGTGGCGAGCGCCGCTGAAATGCAGGCAGGGAGGGGTCCGACAGAAGGTCCTGATGGGTACGGGTTTCCGGGGAGGTATCCCCATTAGACTCCCAGTCCAAGAACTTTGATAAGGAATTCGAGCCAAGCAAGTCTCCCTGACCAATGGCCAAGGCCTGCTTAGAGCCGGAGGCCCTGGATGATCTTGCCCCCGAGGAACAGGAAGGCAAGCGAGACCAATGTCGAGGACCCGCACGAGGCCCGCGGCTCTCGGGGGTTTCCTGGACGGATTTAGGCATCCAACGCAAGGGAGCCACGGTCTCTGGGTTTGAATCAGCAAAGCTGGCAGTGAGCGCCTGCTGGGAAGCGATGAACACAGACACGCTGCATTCCAGTGCCAGCATACGGGATTCCCACATGGGCGTGGGGCCCTGTGACGCCGACCCCGGGGTGACCGGGTCAGGCATCCTCACCGGGGTGGCACTCAGGAGACTGGGCGCCTTCACCAGAAGCCTCCGTATCTGTACGGGGTACCTTGCGGGGCCGCTCCTTATCCGACTCTCGGGAATGCCGAAGGGGACGAAGCGACCGAGCGCAAGAGCGCTCGTGCTTGTCGGGAGCCCCCAACAGTGACTTTGAGACCTTCTTCTTCTTGCACCGCTCCACTTCAGGGGACCCTTAGTTGGAGTGATGCCGAGAGCATGGGGCTGAGGTGGGGGACCCCACTGGAGGAGAGATGACCAAGGGCGCCACCGGGAAATCTGAGGTGGCCTTTCTGAAGATGTCCTCAGAATTCTGCTTACGACTAAGCAGGGCCTTGGAAGACATTTTCTTACAAAGCGAACAGAGCTCAAGATCATGATTAGCCCCGAGACACCGCAGGCAACAGTCATGGGTGTCCATAAGCGACATGTTCTTTGAGCATCTATCGCATTTTTTAAATCTGGTGGCCATGGGGGCAAAAATGGCCCCCATGAGGTCGAAGACCCACACGGCCAGCGGTTAGAGGGGAAAAAGGGCGCGAAGCCCGTTAAGCCAAAAAGGCCAGGAAAAAACGTCCCGTAAGGGCTCTAAAAAGATAGAGCAAGGGAAGGGCAGGTAGAGGACTGGTGCAACCGGAAAATGGAAGGCCAGTAGGCCGAAAATGAAAGACTTTTTCTGAGGGATGAGGACGTGCGTCGGAAGGGCTCTGCGGAAAAAGGGAGACTGAGCAAGATGGCACCCTTGGGAGGGAAGAGGACCACACATGTGTGGCAGAAATCCCAAAGGCTTTCTTTGAAAGCTGAGGGTTTGCTCTGTGCGGGCTCCGTCGGTGCCGACGTCACCCATAAGTGAGGACAGACTTCCTGCTTGTTCCTGGAGAAGAGTAATTTTATAAGAGGGCAGGAAAGGAACAGAAGTGTATAGGTTGTGCCTATTTTACAAAGGGTCACAAAAAAAAACATTGTGATCTAGTACAATTTGCGATTGCAGATTTTTTTTCTCCAAGCCTGGACTAAAGATATTCCCCTGAAGCAGTTGGTATTAACTAACGAAGCATGAGTCAGAACTGATCAGGTTGCTGTGGAAGTGTCTGTGTTCTGTTGGCATTGGCAAGTGGTCCAAACTTAGGGGTATGTTAGCCTGGGTTTACCATTTAGTTAGCTATCTGCAACTAGGTCCCATGATATTCAATAGAACCTAGTTGCAGGTACCTGAGATTAACCGTTAGCGCGGTTTAATAAACATACCCCTTGGAGTGCCCACAGCGTTGGATTTCGGCATTTTCTAGATAAGGGCACTATAATTTTGTTTGTACTACTTTAGAGTGCATTTTATGAAAAAATTCTACTAAAAAAGTTGGATTATAATTGGGACCGATGATTGAAATGTGAATAGCATGTTAGTTCAGCGTTTTTATGCTGTGTTATTGCACTGGCTGAGGTCCTTACAATAATATTTTTGAGTACTGTAATTATTTTCATAAGACTTGTTCCACTTTCTTGTTATTGGGGATTGCATGAGTGTGCTTCCTTTGCTTTACAAAGGCAACATGTGCTTATGTGCTTCATAAAATAGCCTACCCTTAAGCTACAATCACACAATGGGTCTCTACAGAGAATAATCTATTCTCATTAAGTGACCTATTCAAATCCCATATACACCACCAGCCTTCAAGCAATATAATATTTTTGTCGGACTATTGCAACAAAGGCTGCTATCAACAAGCTGCCCTTCTTATCAGTCCTTTTTAATCTTTTTCAATAATAGTGATTTTGCAAAATTACCTTTAAAATATCAGTGTTCAAGACCAACACAACATTGTGTTTCGAACTTGCTATCAGCTAAGTTCTGCATCAGGATAACATTGATACACTTATCTGCACCAGAGAGGTATTATCTTCCATCAGAATTTGTGCTGAAAACCTCCTCCAAGCTGGAGCTCAAGAAATCACACTGCTTTATGACAACGCTGGAACCTATTACCTTCTGAACCAAAATGGCTACAGCAGCTTTTTACCCCTAGGTGGACTCTTAAAGGAACAGTCACAGTTAGATCAGAGTATACCAGTCTATCTGCTGATTTAAACCCAATGGGTGTACCCTTAAGCTCCTACACAAAGTAAGGGGTAATTTTGTGTACATATATGCTGATAGAAATCATTGCGTATTTGTGGTTTTTATAAAATACGAGCGGCATTACGTCCAGGATGTCCATGCCCCTGTGCACCCGATCTGAGGAGAAGGAAGTTACTAGTGATGTACCCCAAGGAACTGTCCTTGGTCCAATTCTTTTTAACATCTTTCTTAGTGATATAGCGGAAGGGCTGGCCGGGTAAGGTTTGCCTCTTTGCGGATGATACCAAAATCTGCAAAAGAGTAGACACCCAGGAAGGTGTAGATAACATGAGGAGGGATCTAGCTAAGCTTGAAGAATGGTCTAGAATTTGGCAGCTGGGATTTAATGTTAAAAAATGCAAGGTCATGCATTTGGGCTACAGCAATCCAAGGGAGCAATATAGTATAGGGGGTGAAGTACTTTTTGTCCACTAAAGAAGAGCGGGACTTAGGTTGTGTCTGATGATCTTAAAATAGCTAAACAGGTAGAAAAGATGACAGCAAAAGCTAGAAGGATGCTTGGGTGCATACGGAGAGGAATGGCTAGCAGAAAAAAGGAGGTGATAGTGCCTCTGTATAAGTCTTTGGTGCGACCTCATTTGGAGTATAGTGTGCAATTTTGGAGACCGCACCGTCAAAAGGATATAAACAGGATGGAGTCGGTACAGAGGGTGGCTACTAAAATGGTTAGTGGTCTTCATTATAAAGTATATGAGGACAGACTTAAGGATCTTAAAATGTACACCTTAGAGGAAAGGCGGGATAGAGGTGATATGACTGAGATATTTAAATACCTCCGTGGCATAAATGTACAGGGGGAGAGCCTCTTTCAATTGAAAGCAAGTTCTGCTACGAGGGGACATGGGATGAGGGTGAAGGGGGATAGATTCAGGAGTGATATGCGGAAATATTTCTTTACGGAAAGAGTGGTGGATCCGTGGAATAGTCTCCCAGTGGAGGTGGTAGAGATGAGGACAGTATCTGAATTCAAAAAAGATGAGACAAACACAGAGGATCTCTAAAGGAAAAAAGGGGACTGTTGTAGTTGTTGAAATGGAAGGACAGACTAGATAGGCCATGTGGTCTTTTTCTGTTGTCATATTTCTATGTTTCTATGTTTCTACACAGTTTTGTAGCAAGATGAAAGACAAATCTGCTGAATGGTTGGAGAGGGTAATGTTCACAGATGAAAGTACATTTCAACAAGTACGTGGGAGTGGTTACAACTACATCCGTCGACCAGCAGGCGAGAGACTAAATCTGAAGTACACGATCAAGACTGTTAAAACACCCACCATTGGTCATGGTATGGGGTGGTATCTCGGAGAATGGACGATGTGGCCTGCACATTTTTGAGAAAGGTGAAAGAGTAAATGCTGCAAAATACATATCTGTACTGAATAGTAAAGTTAAAATACACATGAATGTTTCTGGCACAACTATATTTCAGCAGGACTCAGCACTGTGCCACACTGCAAAAAACAGTCAAAAAATGGTTCGTGGACAAGATCGAACTGCTACCAAGATGGCCATCAAACTCTCCGGATCTCAATGTAATTGAAAACTGTTGGAATCTTATGAAGAAAAAGGTGGCAGCACACCGTCCAACTTCAGAAGCAGATTTAAAGGACATACTCAAGCATGTATGGGTCAACAAAATCACTCCGGCATACTGTAAAATGCTAGTTAACAGAATGCCTACAAGAATCCAGGCTGTGCTGAAAAATCATGGACACCCTATCAAATATTGACACATATATTGTTTCCTGAATAAAACTTTGAAAATGACATACATATCTTTGGTTCTAAAAGCTTTTGACCATGAAAGTGACAATAATACATACTTTTCTAATAAAATTCTGATATTTTGGACTCTGCCTTAATTTTTTGGCCACTACTGTATATAATACACTTGGGTGGCGTAGCTGTTGGCACCACCACAATACTCTGATGGTTAGGGAGCATTAGAGAGCAACAGTCTTGTAACAAAGCAGACAAGTGGCCAGATGGAGCCAACAGGGCTCCAAGTAGGGCAGTAGCTTTACAGGTGAGGGGCAGGGTTGGGGAGGCAGCAGGCAGACTTCGGGATAAGAAACTGAAGGAACTGCACAGGGGGGTGACACCAGCAGGACAGTGAAGTGAGCAAGTATCCTCTTGTGAATTTCAGAGTCTTAGCTAATGTGTTTTTCAATGTGGTCTTTATTTATAAGGCCATTGCAAGGTTTTTTGGCACTGAGGCAAGCAGCACGAAACCCACCTTGAATCGCAGGGTCCAGGCTAGACCAAAGTTGCCGTGGCTGCGGGCAGTGCAATGTTCCTTTCTTCTTCCTGCCACTTTCCTCCTGTTCTAAGGACTGCTGCTGCCCTGTGCAAATAATTATTGTGCTGCCCCCCACCTCTCTGGTTTCAAAAGGAATTCTTCAAATGCCTTTTTTTAATAACTGCACTAATAGAGAGTCAGTATGGCAGAGATAGAACAAGAGTAACACTTTGCTGTTGAGTGAACCTAGTGCAGTGGGAAGGAGAGTTAGCTCGTAGATTCTCCCCCCAGTGCAATTGGATAGGAATGTTATCTTGCTCCTCACTGGGCGAGTGGGAAGGAGGGTTTCCTAATGGATTCTCCCAAGGGAAACTTGTAGTGATCTACTCTGAAATATACCTAAAAATACATTCTTCGAGTTGTACTAATTGGGATACTGCCTCCAGGTGAGATCTCATTTGGAGTGCTGTGTGCCATTCTAGAGACAACACCTTCAAAAAGATACAAACAGGATGGAAACAGCTCAGAGGGCAGTTACTAAAATCATCTGTGGTCTTTGTCATGAAGCATATGGGGACGTGCTTAAAGATCTCCGTATGTGTACTTTGGAAGAAAGGCAGGGGAGGGGAGATATAACAGAGACATTTAAATATCTCCATGGCATAAATGCGCAGAAGATGAGCCTCTTTCAATTAAGAGGACGCTTTGGAATGAGAGGATATGGGATAAAGGTGAAAAGGGATAGACTCAGGAATAATCTAAGGAAATATTTCTTTTGGAAAGGGTGGTGGATGCATGACTTAGTCTCCCATTAGAGGTGGTGGAGACAAGAACTGTATCTGAATTTAAGAAAGCATGGGACAAGCATAGAGGATCTTTAAGGGAGAGGGGATTGTAGAGCTTAGTAATTGGTGTTGATGGATGGGCAGACTGAATAATACATACAGAGGGGCATTTTCAAAAGCATTTATGCAGTTTGCACACCAGCAAACCACATAAATGCTACTGACCCTGATATTCAATGTAATCCAGATAGTGCCGGGGCGTTTCAGGGGCAGAGTGGGGGGCGGCACTGCTGATTATCCAATCAGTAGTGATTTTCAGCCAATAACTAGATAGTCAAACCACATAAAGTTTGGAAAGGTGAAAGGCTGTCCTAAATTTATGCGCTTTTGCAATACAGTCAGCGGGCTGAATATCTCCACTGGATGGATTGCAAAGCTACAATCTGAGCAAACCAGATATTCAGTGCTGGTCGTTGGATATGGACTGGCACTGAATATCAAGTTTCAATTTAAAGTGTTGACAGCCAGACGCTTTAGTAGCCCTGGCTCCCTCCGCTGAAAATATCCCCTATTGCTTTATCTTCCCTCATTTATTATGTTTTTATGTTAACTAACATAAAAATGAAATGAGGTTTCAGCTCTATAACAACATTTAATCAATGTGATCAATACTTCTCTTGTGGACAAACTCAGTAATATTGATCAATACGCAAATATTCATGCTCAGAATGTCTCAGACCAAACAGCGCTCAATCCACGATATATCAAATATCAATTTATAGCGCTTGATAGCATCAATGACAATTCTGGCAGATAATATTTTGTGGAAATGCTTTTACATGAAGTTGTCCACAATATGGGTCTGTAAACACTATTTAAATGAACTAGTGCTTAGCTTTAGACGTTCCCCAACGCCACTTTCAGGTGCCAATCTGTGCATTTCACTCAAACTAGAGCTTCTTCAGGGGGATCGATAAGAACTGCTACAAAGATGCTGCCCACGTTGCCTTCCATAAGCACATTGTGTTATGTAAAAACATTGTTGCATTGTTCAGTTGTAATGTAAACCGCACTGATCTTAATAGCGCGGTATATAAGAAAAATAAATAAATAAATAAATAAATAAATAAATAACATTTACTGAACCAGGAGGTATTCCAAAAAACGCCACGTGGGCAGCATCTTTGTAGCAGTTCTTATCGATCCCCCTGAAGAAGCTCTGGTTTGAGTGAAATGCACAGATTGGCGCCTGAAAGTGGCGTTGGGGAACGTCTAAAGCTAAGCACTAGTTCATTTATATAGTGTTTACAGACCCATATTGTGGACAACTTCGTGTAAAAGCATTTCCACAAAATATTATCTGCCAGAATTGTCATTGATGCTATCAAGCGCTATAAATTGATATTTGATATATCGTGGATTGAGCGCTATTTGGTCTGAGACATTCTGAGCATGAGTATTTGAGTATTGATCAATATTACTGAGTTTGTCCACAAGAGGAGTATTGATCACATTGATTAAATGTTGTTATAGAGCTGAAACCTCATTTCGTTTTATGCTAGTTGTATCAAGCTCTGAAAGGACCGTGCAACGTATTGTATTTATGTTAACTAAAACATTTCCAAACCAATACAAAAACCTGAGGGCTAGCAGATAAATCCTATATAGAAGAAAATGAATTGTGCACCAGAAAAAGTAAAATCAGTGAAAGCACAGTTACTTACCTGTAACAGGTGATCTCTGGGAACAGCAGGAATAAGTCTTCACATATGGGTATGTCGGTACTGACGGAGCCTGTGCGGGAACGCTCCCCAGCGTCCAATCAGAAAGCTTTTGGGAGCATCCCACAGCGCCTGCGTGCTGCCTTCCCGCCTTTCCAACTGTCTCTCCTCAGTTGAGTTTTATAGCTGAGACAAAAAGAGAGAAAGAGGAAAGGAAGATAGATAGAGAGATACAACTCCTAGGGGAGGTGGGTGGGTTGTGAAGACTTATTTCTGCTGTTCCCAGAGATCACCTGTTACAGGTAAGTAACTGTACTATCTCCAGGAATAAGCAGGAATGAGTCTTCACATATGGGGACTCCCAAGCTAAGATGCCTGGAGCCCTAGCATGGTGAGGATTGGAACATGCTACACCTTATATGGCCAGGCATCCTGAGGATGGAGGGTAGGAGTTGAAAAGAGAGGAGCTGTAGGAAAAACAGCTAACCTAAGGACTACAGGTAAGGAGTCCTTGTATGTATGATAATTACCATGAAAAATATTGACATGAACAAAGACAATATGGACTTCACCTACTGGATTGCAGGAAGTAGAGATGCTGATGGAGTCTACTGGAGATCCAGGAGAGGAATCTTCAAGGTGACTTCACTGAAGTGAAGGCGAAGGTCCAAATCTGGAATTGACAGGTGACCCAGGCGTCAACTGGGGCAGTACAAAAACGTCAGTTCTTCAGTGGAAGCTTTATGGAAAAAGCTGGGAACTCTTTTGGATATAGAGTTAGGAGCAAAAGAGGAAGACTGATTGATTTGGACAACTAGTCTAGTCCTGGAGGGAGGAAGGGGTATGGAAAAAAGCCCATATTCCCAGGGAGGACAGATGTCTGAAGGGCTGAAACTTCAGATCTACTGAAGATCCACCCTGTCTTTCCTATCTGTTGAAAGATAGGAAAGAAAGTGAAGCATGGAGCTTCAGGGATAGTTAGACGTAGGGTTAACGTAGAAGCTGTCAGTACCACAGAAGTGGTTGTGTGCATAATACCCTAGACATACTGAGGAACAGTATGAAGATATGCAAGCCCACTGTCTGGAACCTATAGGAAGGTAAAAACCTTTTATAAGTATAGACAGTTAGAGAGATAAGTATGTAGATACATCTCTACCTATAAGGAAGCATCTCGACAGATACACATATATATATATAGGGATATATATATATATACGTGTGTATATATATATATATATATATATATATATATACAGGGGTATATATATATATATATATATATATATATATATATATATATATATGTGTGTCTATAGAGAGATCTGGAGGGGCATAGATATGCACACGCAGCTCATAGACATATGTATCTATAGAAAAGTATATAGAAATATATACATACATGTATATAGATGTCTAAAGATAAATGTCTGCAACTAAGCAGATAGAGATATGCCTACAAGAACATTCACATGGGAGATGTGAAGGAGAAAGATTCATCTTAGAACAAGAAGGTGGAACCTACTTGAGAAGATATATAGAGAATCTATTCTCCCTGGCAAAATGGTGCAGGAATGCTATCCAGTGGAATAACCAGGATGGTTGCGTGAAAGACAGAGGATAATATCAGTCTGTGAACAGCAAGTCCTGAGTCCTATAGAACTCTCGCATGGTAAATGGACAGAAAACGCATAGGATGAGATACCAGGGTGACCCACTTGAGGAACAGGAGGGGGGGGGGGGTATCATGCGTTGCTTAATTAAATATGTGCTGTCCATGAAGGATTAGGATACCATGAGGACAAGCTGCAAGGAAAAAGAGCATATTTCCTGTAGAAACTGGATAACTCTTTCGACTGTCACATAGAGAAGGCTTATGTCCTTTATTAAAAGGAAACAGAAGGGTGTAAAGAACCCCTACAGTCATGAGGAATGACTGAGGAAGCCTTTTTCAACCATATAGGATAGTAATTAGAGAAAAAATCTCCATGCTCTCTAGCAAGGGCCCATAGTGGAAAGCTTCTCAATAGGATTGCAGAGAGCACTATGCAGGAGAACTGGGAAATAAAAGTGGCTGTTGGAGGAAACCAGCTGCCACCTTAGTTACACTGCCAACTCCAGGGATTTGGAGATGACAAAAAGAAGTGATAAGAATTTTTCCAGATAGATGAGCACTATCCTGGAAGCACTACTAAGAGCAGAGAAAGTAGTGTAAGACAAAACTGGAACTCATAGAAAGTAACAGTAGTCCAATCACTGGAACTCCTGCATGGGCAGCTGCTGAATAGAACAGCAGAGAGAATACTTCTGTTTGTAAGAGAAAGAACAGACAGAACAAGAGGAGAAATCCTGAACATGTCTGATGAGCTGCCCAATGAAAGCAGGGAGGTAACTCCAGAGAAAAACTCTACACTGGAAAGGAAAGGAAGACTAGAAAGGCTAAGAAAGCCCTCCAGTCGTATAGTACCCCTTGTACAGGGGAAGCCCTGGAAACGAGGGTAAAGAAAAATAGGAGCTGAAGGGAGACTTGCCATATGGTAAGTCTGTAGAAGGAAAAAATTCATGGTGGTACAGGGAAACTATCATGGGATAGTTGGCAAACCTCTCTTCATGGTAGGAAGAGGAGGAAACCCTGTGAACCACAGACATGAATCTCCTGACAGCTCAGCCTACCTAAGGGCAGTGGATGTCCTGGAAACAGGAATCCAAGCGTAGAGTTTGAATGAAAAAAACTTCTGCTGAGAAGAAGTGAACTGTATGTTATAAGAGAGCAAGCAGAACCCTATTGAGGGTTAATTTTACTGGCTTGAGTTTGGATTCTTCAGACCAGGGCAAAGTTTCCCTTGTTTGGAAACATCGGTGTGATGGGCAGGAGAAGAATAAAACCTTCTTCTTTTAGGGAAAGAAGGTTTGGCAGGGCATTTCCTACCTACTGGGGATGGAGAAGGCTTAGGATAGCCCTCAGAAACAGGGAAGTCAGTGGAGCAATGAGCAACCTGACGTAGAGAGTCCCTATTGAAGAGATTTTCTCCAGTACAAGGAGTATTACCCAGTCTTAGTTGTGCCCATCTGTTTAAGTCTGAAGCTTGGAGCCAGGCTTTACGTCGTGCCCCTATAGCTATAGCAGAGGTTCTGCTAACAGACTCAAAAGAGTCAAGGGAAGCATGAGAAAGAAACCAAGATATATTTTGGCTATGACTAAGAAGTAAGGAATAGTCTGCAGCCCTGGGCTCTGATAGAAAAGGAGTCAAAAGAGATAATTTCTTTGTGACCTCCTGAAGGGATAGACTCATATAAAAAATATATGAGAGAATCCTTGTTGCCAGCATAGATGTTTGGAAGGTTTGACGTCCAAAAGCATCTAGTGTTCTAGAAGCACGACCTGGCGGAAAGGAAGAATGCTTCTTCTTGCTTTTTACCTTCCTCATAGCTGATTCCACTACAATGGAATGATGGGGAAGTTGAGTCTTTTGAAACCCTGGAGAGGGGGGCACCTGATACAGGAGATCAATTGCTGTAGAAGGTGAGGAAACCCTTAAAGGTGTTTCCCATACTTTCAGAAGAAGATCCTGCAAAGAATGATGTAAAGGAAACATTATATTTTCCTTTTCTCCAGAAGAGTCTCGTGTAGGATCATAGCCAGGGAGAGGAATAGCAAGGAATGTTGCCATGTCAAGGAGAAATTTCTGGAAAGAAGGATCTCCAATGGGAACCATCTCTGGACAGGCTAAACTTGAAGAGCTAGCCTGGGCACCGGAGGATGCATTTGTCCGGTGCAGAAAAGGATCTCTAATGGATGGATACTGGTACTGGCGGTTATCCCTTGAGACAGTCAGTACTGCATCGTCCATGCTAGGTATCGACTCCAAACTAGGTATAGAAAGGAGCGATCCTGGTGAAGAAAGCAAGGAAGGAGCTGGTCCCGATGATGCTGCAGGTACCGGCATCGATACCGGTACTGGTAGCTGCACCGGAATCGAAGGCAATACCGACATCGAAGCAATCAATCATCGGAGGCTGCTCAAACGGTACCGAGGAAACCAAAAACCTTTGGTGATTATCCTCGGTACCGTGCATCTGGAATCGGTAAGTATCGGTTCCGAGACGCGTCGGCACCCAGTCTTCCAGACTAGATATCGATTCTAGACTCGGCATCGAAGGAAGAGAGTCTATCGATGCATGTCTGGAGGGTACCGACGTCGGTGGTCGTATCGGCTGTGCTGCCGATACTGGAAAGTCAACCTGGAACGTATCGATCGGTCCCGAAGGTACCGAGAACGCCAGATGACGATCCCTGGTGAGGAGTGAATCGCTCAACACCAGTGCCGATGCCGGGGTATCGGTACCGCTCGAAGCGGATGCCACCACCGAGCATGGCTCAGGTATGTTCTGTGAGGGATGAGCCCCCGGAACAACCTGAAACCCCTGAAATGCTTTGGAGACCGAAGACTCCCGCTGGGGTTTTGAAGCCAATAGGGTCTTGAGGGCAAGGCCGGAGCCGTCATCATGCTTGGCATGAGACCTACCACTCAAGTATTGGCTAGTCTTAACAGACTGTTTGTGGGTTACCTGATCCTGTAGAGAAGAGATGGTCGGTGCCCTGACACTGGAAGGGAACACGGTATCGAGGGAAACTCGAAATGGAAAATCTCTTCTCAAAAATTTGTCGCCTAATGGCTCCGGAGGAAAAGGGTCAGGACCCAAACAGGTTAGACACCAGTTATTGGAGTCTAAAAAGAAAACTGTATTTCCACAGTTAAGGCACTTCTTAGGAGAAGAAGGCTCCATGATGGAGAGGCCTTACAGGCCCAAAAATTTAAGACAGAAACTGAGGGAAAAGTCTCCCTGAGTTTGAGAAAAAGAAAAGAAAAAAGCCACCGGCGGTACCTGTAGAGGCGGGAAAACAGCCGTGACCACAAGAAAACAAGAATTAAAGAAAACTTTTTCTGCGGTGACAGGAAGACGTCCTGCCGGCTCCGCGGAAAAACGAAAACTGAGGAGAGATAGTTGGAAAGGCGGGAAGGCAGCACGCAGGCGCTGTGGGATGCTCCCAAAAGCTTTCTGATTGGACGCTGGGGAGAGTTCCCGCGCAGGCTCCGTCGGTACCGACGTACCCATATGTGAAGACTCATTCCTGCTTGTTCCTGGAGATCAAAATGGTGAACTTTTACTTACCAGATAATTTCTTCTCCTGGCATCCTGCCAGACCAGTCCAGACAAATGGGTTGTGTCCCTCTGCTAGCAGATGTGGAGATAGAAAAAGAATTAGAAACTCCCAGTGACAGTCACTGATACTTGAGCTAGTGTAGTTAAGAGCATACTTCAGTATTAATACCTTAGCATATGGTCAAGAACCTGACCCGCACACAACCTCATTGAGGATAACAGAGATAGAACATAGAGAGCTATGTACAAAACAATGTATAGAATAGCCACCATATAGAATATCTGTAATGAAGGTCTAAAGTCTGCAAGATAGCAAAGCACAAACAGATGGGTCCTGGACTGGTCTAACAGGATTCCAGAAAAGAAAATTATTTGATATGTAAAACGTCACCTTCAAGATCATCCTGTTAGACTACTCTAGACTATTGGGAGGCAACAAAGCTATAATTCATCAGATGGGAAAAAATAGCTGCTTTCAAAATCTCTGCACTGAAAGCTGTCTCTACTCTGGCATGGCTATCCAAGCGGTAATGCCTGAAAAAAACAGAGAGGGATGACCAAGTTGCAGCCCTCCAAATGTCAATGGGGCAACAGAACTGCATTCTGTCCAGGACTAGGTCTGTGCCCAGGTGGAGTGCACTTGCAATTCCTCCAGAACAGTTCATTTACACTAATGATAATTCAAGGACGCTGCCTCCTTTATTCAGCAGGCCAAAGTAGACTTAGAGACAAAGCAGACTTGTGTAGCTCAGCAAAAAGTACAAATTGTCTGTCTGACTTTCAAAATGAATTAGTGACCTTCAGGTATCTGAGAAGCACTCTGCAGACATCAACCAAGTGTAGGTCCTTGTCTTTCCCTTTACATTGTTCCGCTGACTGAAATAAAAAACGGCCTTCAGAGACAAATCCTTACGTGTAGCCTGTTTCAATGGCACAAAGGGCACAGCCATTAGGGCCCGAAAAACGAGGCCCAAAACCCACAGCGGAACAGTCAATCACAGAGAAGGACGCAAGTGTCACACCCCACAAGGAAACAAACATCTGGGTGTGAAACTATGGAACAACCAGTTATTGACTCCCTGAAAACATGTTAAGGCCGCAACCTGAACCTTCAAGGAACTGAAGGAAGATAGGCAAGGATGGTAATTCTGCCTTTCGGGGACCATGTAGCGCTTGTGACACCAGCCCTCAAAGAGACACTAAACCTGCACATAGGACAGGGAGGTGGAACCATGTTGCGCCTTCAAAAGAGTGGAGACAATGGCTGACTAATAGACCTTAGTACTAAGCACTGTCTCTCAAGGAACAAGCAATAAGCGAGAAGGGAGCTGTGTCATCCAACAGGACAGTCCCTGGCACAACATATCTTGTGGGACGTGCAGGGGCGGCCTTTTCAGGACTTACATCAGTTCTGCATTCACAGCCAATCTGCTCTTAAGGGTCAGGCCATAAGTGAGAAGGAAGTCGGGACATCCAATAGGACTGGCCCCTGGCAAAAAGCCTCTGGCATTGCAGGTTGGCGCAGGGGCAGCCCTTTTAGGAGTTGCATCAGATCTGCAAACCAGGACCTCGGTGGGCACTCGGGCACCACCAGAATTGTTAGGCCCCGGTGCTGTTCTATATGACAAATCAACAACCCTATAAGAGGCCATGGCAAAAATACATACAGAAGATTGCTTCCAAGGCCAAGACAGAACCAAGGCTTCGACACCTCCCAGAACCGATCTCCTTGTGGCAACTGAAGAATCTTTCCACCTTGGCACTGGACTGGGTTGCCATCAAATCCATTCAGGGATGGCCTCCACCAGTCTAGGATTCACTGGAACACTGAAGGTGTTAATTCCCAATCCTCGGCATCGAGGGTGTGCCAACTGAGGTAATCTGCCTCTACAGTTTCTATGCCTACAATGTGTTGTCCCAAAAGTGCCAAAAGAGTCCATTCAGCCCATGGAAACAAGAAGGCCAGTATCAAAGGGAAGTGCAGCATAAAATTCACTAGCTGTGGTTGGTGAATTGCTGTGAATCTCTTAGGGGAAAGAGAATATAGGTCCCTCCCCGTGTCTTACTGGGTACCTTCATGTGATGACCCTGTTGTACAAAATCTATACTAAATCCCAGCCAGACAACACTACAGTTGAAGTATGGTAGGAAAGATAAAGAAAAATACATATTGGCCGCACATTGCCCAGTTTAAAAAGGTGCCCACTAGTAGCCTCCACCCTAGGGCTAACAATAGTGGTAGCGATAGCACAGACGCTGCAGATGCAGGTAACATCCCTGCTATGGATAAAGGCCATGGTGAACGTGTTCATGGATCCATTGTGGCAGGAGATAAGCGGCAGAAATGAATAAAAAAGTTAAAAAAGATTAACTATGGTTTAGTGGACTTCTGCAAATAAATAGGAGATAACGTACTGCTACTTTTATGCTACAATCCCAATATTTAAATCAAGAGGGTATACAAAGAGAATCCGCCAAAAACTGGAAGAAAGAGGAAAACTGACACAAGAAAAACTGCATAAAGCAATGGATGAAAATTTAAGATGTTTATCCATACATGTTACATCTTACAAACTCTAGAAGGAAGCTCTCTTTGGTGTGATGCAAGTTCTACGCCGAGCATTAGCAGTAAATTTGAGAGACTGAGATAATAATCCATGTTCATGATTGTCATAGTATGCACAAAACTAACCCATTTGGAGAAACTGCCCCAAAACAAGAAGACCATTTCAAAGGCCACTCCCACACATTTGGTATCACCCTGTTTGTTTACAAACTCCACCGCCATGGCATTGTCTAAGAAGACCTAGACTGCCACACCCCTAAGTGGCGAAAGTACCAAAAGGCTAAGCGAATGACTTGGGCCTCAAGGTAACTGATAATCCATATTGACTCACAGCTGCTCCAGCGTTCCTGAGCCAACTGCCCCTCACAATGAGCTCCCAGTGAATAGACTGGCATCCAATGTCATGATGAGCCACTGAGGATCATCCAGGGGCATGCCTTTGTTCAATTTGGTGGGCAGGAATTTCCAATGAAGGGGGATAGGAGTGGCAGGCTGTGAGCATGCCAGCATGGGCACTTTAAAGCCCGACGCAGCAGAGAGATCCCTGTTCGGCCTCTTCCCCCTGGCAAGCCACTTAACCCTCAGTTGCCTCAGGTACACATAGATTGTGAGCCCTTTGGGGACAAGGGAATGTATCCAGTATCTGCTTGCAGTAATTACATAATGTAAAACCGCTTTGATTGAAGGATAAGGCGGTATAGAAAACTGATTAAATAAATAAATAAATATGCCAACTCAGAGGTGGAATAAGTTCCCCTAGTCAGCGGGGGACGGTGGGCCTGGGGCTCAGAAAAGGCAGGTGGGGGCAGAGGACATTCCCCGCAGTCCGACCCTGGCCTTGGGAGGTCAGATTGGGGGTCGGGCTGCGTGGAAAGCACTTTTTGAGCCGGCAGTCGGAGATCACGGCTTTTGAATGGAGCCACGGTGCCATGGCAACTGGATGCCATGGCACCACGGCTCCAATGAAAATCCCTGACTGAGTTAGCCGGGCAAGGCCTGTGCATGCAGGTCAACTTGAATCAGGGTCCTGGCCTGCACTGCACAAGCCTGGACGTGATTCTGATCCCGCGGGGCTAGATGTGCCCCGCAGGATCAGAATCCCAGCTAACTCTGTGCATCTGGTTCCAACCTGGTGCACAGAGGACCGAGACGTCCAGGTCTGAATTGGGCCCATAGGGAGCTAATGAAGCAACTTGAGAAGAGGAGTTACATGAGCATAGCGAGAATGGTGGAAGATTAGCCACACGGCTGAAATTTCAACAGATTGAAGTGGAGGGAATGGGAAACCAGCAAAGAGGAGGTTGCACTAGTCTAGATGGGAGGTGACTAAAGAGTGGATAAGGGCTTTAGAAAAAGAAACCACAGGTTTTAGCTATCAGTTGGATGTGTGTGGAGGAGAGGGAGGATGCAAGCAGGGGAAACAGCGAGGAGTAGAGTGTTATCAACAGAAACAGAAAACGGAGGAAGAGGGGAGGTGGGTTTAGGAGGAAGGATAAGAAGCTCAATTTTGGCCATGTTTAATTTCAGATGGAGGCGGGACATCCAGGCAGCAATGTTAGATAAGTAGGTAGAGATCTGGGCCTAGATTTCTAGAGAGATTTCAGTTGCAGAGAGATAGATCTGAGAGTCATCAGCATAAAGATGGTACTGAAAACCATGGGAGGAGATGAGTGCACCAAGGGACTGGGTACAGAGAGAGAAAAGGAAAGGTCCTAAGACAGAGTCCTGGGGTACATTGACTGAAAGGGGGATAGCAGTAGAGGACGATCCACCAGAACAAACACTAAAAGTGTGGTGGGAGAGACAGGATGAAAACCATGACAAGACAGAACCCCTAAATCCAAGCGAGAACACAATATCGAGGAGAAGGTGGTAAGGAAATCCACAGTACTACCATTTAACTTTCGAAAGGGAGACTATGATAAAATGAGGAAAATAGTTAAGAAAAAACTAAAAGGAGCAGTTGCAAAGGTTAAAGACTTACATCAAACTTGGGTGTTGCTGAAAAATACTATCTTGGAAGCCCAGACCAGCTGTATTCCACGCTTTACGAAAAGTGGAAGGAAGTCCAAAAAACTGCCAGCATGGTTTAAAGGTGAGGTCAGAGAGGCTGTTGTTGCCAAAAATGCATCTTTCAGGAAATGGAAAAAAGAGACAAACGACGAAACCTGGAAACAGCACAAGCACTGACAAGTCAAATGCAAGACATTGATAAAGCAGGCAAAGGGAGAATCTGAGAAGAAGCTTGCTGCGGAAGCAAAAACGCGAAATAAAGATTTTTTCAAGTACATTCGTAGCAAAAAACCTGTGAGAGAGTCAGCTGGTCCATTAGATGATAGAGGAGTTAAAGGGGCACTAAGAGGTGACAAGGACAGCGGAGAGACTGAATGAATTCTTTGCTTCGGTCTTTACCGAGGAAGATGTAGGGATGTTACCCATGACTGAAGTGGTATTTAAAGGTGCGGAAGAATTGAAGTTAATATCGGTACATCGGGAAGATGTATTACAACTATTAGATAAACTGAAGAGTAGCAAATCACCTGGGCCGGATGGTATACATCCAAGGGTGTTGAAAGAACTGAAATATGAGATTGCAGACCTGCTATTAGTAATCTGTGAACTATCATTAAAATCATCTCTAATACCTGAAGATTGGAGGATTGCCAATGTAACACCAATTTTTAAAAAGGGTTCCAGGGGTGATACGGGAAACTACAGACCGGTGAGCCTCACATCAGTACCAGGAAAAATGGTAGAAACCATCATAAAGAATAAAATTACTCAGCATGTAGATAGTCATGGCCTAATGGGAGACAGCCAACATGGCTTTAGACAAGGAAGATTTTGTCTTACTAATCTGTTATGTTTTTTTGAAAGTGTGAATAAACAGGTGGACAAAGGTGAGTCGGTTGATATAGTATATATGGACTTTCAGAAAGCCTTTGACAAGGTCCCTCATCAGAGACTTTTGGCAAAACTAAAGAGTCATGGGATAGGAGGCAGTGTACTACTGTGGATCAAGAACTGGTTAAAAGATAGAAAGCAGAGGGTTGGGCTAAATGGCCAATTTTCCCAATGGAGAAAGGTGAAAAGTGGTGTACCCCAGGGATCTGTGCTGGGTCCGCTGCTTTTTGACATATTCATAAATGACCTGGAAAGTGGAATAACGAGTGAGGTTATCAAATTTGCAGATGACACAAAACTATTTAAAGTTGTTATAACCCAAGAGGATTGTGGAAAATTGCAAGAGGATCTTGATAAATTGGAAGACTGGGCATCAAAATGGCAGATGAAATTTAATGTGGACAAGTGCAGTTATGCACCTAGGGAAGAACAACCCAAACTATGGTTACACAATGCAAGGTTCCACATTAGGAACCACCACCCAGGAAAAAGATTTAGGCGTCATTGTGGATAGCATGTTAAAACCCTCGGCCCAGTGTGCAGCGGCAGCCAAGAGAGCAAATAGAATGCTAGGTATCATAAGGAAAGGAATGGAAAATAAAACAAAAGATATTATAATGCCTCTATATCGTTCCATGGTGAGACCGCACCTTGAATATTGTGTGCAATTCTGGTCGCCGTATCTTAAAAAGGATATAGCGTTATTAGAAAAGGTTCAGAGAAGAGCCACCAAAATGGTAAAGGGGATGGAAGGATATACTCCTATGAAGAAAGGCTAAAAAGGTTAGGGCTCTTTAACCTGGAAAAGAGACGGCTGAGGGGAGATATGATAGAAGTCTATAAATTAATGAACGGAGTGGAACGGGTAAACGTAGATCGATTGTTTACATTATCAGAATATGGAAAGACTAGGGGACATGCAATGAAGCTACAGGGTAAACTATTTAAGACTAATAAAAGAAAATATTTCTTCACTCAACGTGTAATCAAACTCTGGAATTTGTTACTGGAGGATGTAGTAAAGGCTGTTAGTGTAGCTGGGTTTAAAAAAGGTTTGGACAAGTTCCTGGAGGAAAGATCCATAAACCATTATTAAGAAGGGACCCAGGATATCAATGCTTGACCCAGTACAAGCATTGCGGAACCTGTGTCTTTTGGAGAAACTGCTAGGTACATATGACCTAGATTGGCCACTGTTGGAAACAGGATACTGGGCTTGATGGACCTTGGTCTGACCCAGTATGGCATATCTTATGTTCTTAATCAACAGTGTCAAAAGCAGCAGAAAGGTCAATAAGAATGAGGATTAAGTAAAGGCCCTTGGATATGGTGAGAAAAAAGTCATTGGAGACTTTGGGAAGAGCCATCTCAGTAGAATGTAGGGGACAAAAGCCAGATTGCAGTGGTTCCAGAAGGAACTGAGAGGAGAGAAAGTCAAGATAGCAGCGTTCAAGTAGTTTAATAATAAAGGGGAGGAGAAAGATGGGTCGGTAATTAGAAGGAGGGGTAGGATCAAAGGAGAGGTGTAATCACAGCATGCTTGAAGGCTGCAGGAACAGTTGTAGTAGAAAGCAATAGGCTGAGGATATGAGAGATGAAGGGACAACAGTGGAGAAGAAGGAGTTTAGTAGATGGGTGGGAATGGGATCAGAGCTGCAGGTAATAAGTTGAGAGGAGAGAATATATGTGGTTTCTTCCTCATAGATCTTAGAAAAGGAGGAAAGGATGACAGGGGTTGGGGAAAGGATTAGGTAATAAAGAGGGGGAAGGGGGGATGGAGATGACGCTGAGGGGGGGACACAAGAGTAATCTTGAGGGCATTGTCATGGAAATAATCAATTAAAGTCAGGCAGAAAGGAAAGAGAAAGATAGAAAGGACCCATGAAGGGGAAGAAAGAGAAGACTGAGGACAGAGAGGGAGATTGCCATACCTCAGAGGAGATAAGAAATAAATCCAAAGAGAAAATATAAGGGGCTTAGAATGAGGCATGGAGGAGAGAGCTTAGGAAAAAAAGAGGAGAGAAAGAAAAAGGAATGGGGAAAGGAAAGCAAGCAGTAAGAGAAAAAAAGTGAAATAAGAGAACAGAGAGAAAAGGAATACAAAGTATTACAATATCTATAAGGAAAGAGATTAAAAGAGCAAGAGAACTGAAACAAAAAAGACAAAGGTCACTACTGTATAAAGAGAGAGCAAATAAAAATGAGCATATTAAAAATAAGAGAATGGAAAAAATACATGCTGTACCAGAAAATAAAAACAGAGACACTAGAGTTTAGAAATGTTTATTGCTTTTCAGAGAATATTAAACATGTATCAATATAAACTATTCCGGAAGCCAGTTCAAACTCTCGGACCTTGACACGTCTCATGCACAAAATGTACATATTGGGAATAGTTTAATTCTGTTGGCAAACTTAACTTTTTTTCTGGTGCAAAATTAACTCTCTTGTATGCAGGACATACCCACCAATGCTGAGGCTTTTGTATTGGGTGTGAAATATTTTGTGTTAACAGAACTTGAAGCATGTGTTTTTAGTTATATTTTGTGATTACTTCAATTTTCCATGGGGACATTTCACAGAACAACTCTTTCCCATACTCCCCCTCCCACCAAATCAGCTGCTGTCTCATTACTGGTGTTTCAAGGAACAAATGTCCCAGATTCATTCACCAATCTAGTAATCTTACTCCAGTTCTGATGCACTGGCCAATTGCATGCAGTGTTTAAACCGTCATAGAGTTATTACTAAAATGAAAGAGAAGCCTGAGAAAGGCTCCATTAGAATTTGCGATTGACTTGTGAATTTTGGGGAGCTGGGACAAGGACAGCAAAGCAATCATTTGCAATGGGCAGTAAAACACTTAGGGGGATGTTTACTAAAGTGCGGTAAACGTGACTAACGCGCGTTATACGACGTTAACGACTGTAAGTGCCGTATAACGCGCGTACCGACGCGCTAACGACCGTTAACGTCATACTACGCGCGTTAACCGTAGTTAACGATCGTAAAGCTCCGCGGCGCGTTAAAACAGCGCAGAAGGTGGAGAGAGGGCGGAGAGAAGGGGTCAATGGGCAGAGAGTGGGCGGGGAGAGGCTCCCCTCATACTAATGCGCTGAATTTCAGAGCTCAATTCCAACGCGAATGAAAACCTGTCGTTAAAGGCATTTAAAGGGAAGAGAAACCATTTCCGTCAGCAATGTACAGAAAAACCGGGGAAACTCACAAAACGTGAGCAGTGTGATACATGTGCACAGAACAAAATTTCACATAAAACGTTAAAAATGACCACAAGAAACATTTTAAAAAGCATAATTCAGCTGGGCAACAGTGATAGCAATGGGTAACAAGGAACAAAACGCCCTGGAAAGCACCAAAATAAAAAGAAATGATGTGTGGAAGGGTCTACGCTCCGCAGACCCTTTCAAAGAGCATTACATTGTAATGGAGCTGTCCTGGGCGTGTGGTGTAACGTTTCCCAATGATATCATTGTTGCCCAGCTTGTTATGGGTGTGTGCCCCTTTTCTGAGGTTTATGGGCACCTTTGTCTGCATACAAGGTAAATGAGGCCACAGTAAACCTGTTGCAGAGCAGGGTTTCTGACTCGTCAGGCCGGTTTAACTAACTCCAGGGACTGCACTGTCTCTGTGGCCACAGTGTGGTGCAACAGACACAGCCAGTGCCTGTAAGACCAGAGGGTCACAGGTTCAAATCCCAGCTGGGGCTCCTGCCAACCCAGTCCCCATAGTTTTACCCACCACTAAACAGTGATAGTAAAGACACTCCTTTATTGCAGAGAACATACGCATGGCCTATATTTTACCACACCAAACACAGACACCAGAAACAGGCACATTACCTAAAGCAGAGTCCCGCAAATGCAGTCCTGAAGGGCCCCACACCATTCCAGCTTCATGCTGCCTCTAATAAAGATGCCTGTGCTGCATAGCTATGCACCACCCCCATGGTATGCAGATGTAGCTCATGCATATTTATGAGGGACAGCATGAAAACCAGAACAGTGTTTGGAACACCAGGACTGGAGTTGGGGAACTCTGCCGTAAAGCAGCAGCCAACAGGGCCACACACCCACCCAGAGGCCCCATTGGCCAATGCCTCCTGGAGAGGCAAGACATTGGGCCCTGCCTGTATCTCCCAATATTAGCAGTTGCATACCTTAGCAATGCCACCCTACACCTGGGTATATGGTACAGAGCTATCAAACGTTCCCTATGATAACTGGCAGATATCAATTCCTACGTTAAGCACAGTTTGCTCATTGAGCTCCACCATAACAATCATTCTGATGTCTGCGGTGTTTGCTGCAGGTCTGGTCTCTGACAGTGTTCACCACCCTGGGGAGTGACCCCCCAACAGCCTTGTGTACCATATCCATGCCTGTACTATGCCCATGACTGGTGTGGTGGGTATGGCTGTCGAGGGAGGAGTAGCCTAGTGGTTGGGGGCAAGGTACTTCAGGCCGGAAGGTCGGGGGTTCAAATCCCACTAGAGGACAGCAACCTTGGGCCGGAAGGACTGGGGTTTCTAGTCCCACAGATGCTCCTTGTGGTCTTGGGCAAGCCACTTAACCCTCCATTGCCCATGTTCCCTGTAAGTATTAGTGTATGTGTCTCATATCCCCGCGTGTTAAATGTATCCCCCAATTGTGTTGTGACCGCTTTGATTGAAGGATAAGGCGGTATACAAAACTGTCTAAATAAAATAAAAATAAATGGCTGCTGACCACCTCTATAGTAGCACAATGCTGGCATAGGTGTGGGGGTGGCTGTCTGTCTATCCAGTGTGTGGTGGCTGCAAACACCTTCCACAGCCCACACTGCCAGCAATGTTGCCAGTATTGGGCTGCCAATGTGCATAATGAGGAGCAAGGTACCATGGGTATAGGCTGGACAGGGTGGGCTGGTCAGGGTGCATCTGCACAGGGCATAGGGCAGTGACAGGCACATTGTAGTGCCCGGCCACCACCTACACAGACAGGGTGACCTCAGTATATCCTGCTGAGAGATCACTCTCACCCTGATTGTGCAGTGACCACAGCATGGCTAGGCACTCCCATAGTGCTATCTAGTATTTCTCTCATGTGATATTTGATATTGATATTTCGGCAGCATTTGATAGTGTTCACCACAATATAATGCTTAATAACCTAAATCAAATAGGAATAAAAGACACTGTACATAAATGGTTTACCTCTTACCTAAATAATAGAACACAAAATGTAAGAATTGGTAACCAAACATCAACCATATATAAACAAGAAGTTGGTCTCCCACAAGGCTCCGCACTATCAGCCCTCCTGTTTAATATTTACATAAAACCTATCTGTGATATCTTTAAAAAATTCGGAGTATACTATCATCTATATGCAGATGATATTATGCTGTACATCCCATTTACAATCCCTAACTTACCAATAAAAATACTATCTGATTGCTTCAATGAAATTACAACATGGCTAAAAGCTCAAAACCTTCACATTAACCATGCAAAAACAGAAGTTCTAATTGTAACAAAAAATCAATCATATATCCCCCCAACTCACATAACATTGCAAAACCACGACATTAAAATAAAAAACGAAATAAGATACCTAGGTGTTATCCTAGATACTCATCTGACGATGAACACTCACATCAGAAACACCATAAAGAAAATATACTTTAAACTTAAAATCCTTAAACAATTACGACCGTTAGTACACCAACTAGACTTCATTAATATAATACAGGCTACAATAACACCGCACTTTGATTTTGCCAACCTAATTCTCTTAGGTATAACGAAACAAAACATAAAAAGAATCCAATTAGCACAAAACGAAGCAGCTAGAATTATCACGAAAGCACACTCAATTCAGCACATAACACCAATACTAGCTTCCCTACACTGGTTGCCAATTCAAAGTAGGATAATATATAAAACCACAATAACTACATATAAAGCTTTAAATAACATGGCCCCAATCCCATTAAGCAAACTAATTAGCATGGAATCTCAAAAAACCACACACAGAAAAGGATACTCAAATAAACTAAATACTCCTATTGATTTCATAAAAGCAAATAAATTAACTAACAACAGAGCTTTTTCCCATGCTGCCCCAACTATTTGGAATTCCCTTCCGGAGGACCTACGAACTATAACCGAAATTATGGAACTCCGTAAAAAACTAAAAACCTACTTATTCTCCATGCACTACGGCAACATAGATAACCCCTTGATACACTCAGATAAAGGTTAAAAATCATGACTGAGTAATACTATTTCCAACAACTTAACAGACAATACACTATTATAAAAACACCATGATTCAATTCTAAAGTACCCACAACATATATTTGTATATAGTTTATTGTATATAATTTATTTGTATATAGTTTATTGTATATAATTTACCAGCCAATTTTGCTATTATGCATAAGTTCATGCTGTTTACATTTACTTTTATTGTTACAAAATGTTCAATGTAAAACTAAGCTTTTGCTTTGTGGATTGTTGTTTTATTGTGAACCGCAACTGAACTCTGGAAGTTGCGGGTTATAAATGTATGCTAAATAAAATAATAAATAATAAATGTGATAAATATGGGTTTCCTTTTGGGGCCCAGTCACTGATGTATCTGCTTGCTGTGTATGCTGACATCCCAGTTCTGGGTGCAGGCATCTCCACTGGGCACTAGCAGACTGTTTGCAGCTGGTAGGTGTTGTGATGGAGCGGCTTGCAGGGTGCAGTGGCTGATGGCTTGCACCAGGGGAATATCAGATAGTGGTGGGGTGCAGCATACCATATCCAGGCCTAATGTCTGTCTGCTATTGTGTTATGGCTGTGTACAGAGCTGCATTGACTGCCCTGTGGGGTGTCTGTTCCTCAGCAGGACTAGGGTTAATGTTCCCCTCTACTGCCACCTTTGCAGGGAGGTAGACTGTGGATCTTTTGATGGGAGACCCTGTTTGCCACCCTCAGCCCTGGGGGAGGGGGGTGGTGGTGCATGGGGGCTACACCTGACTGAAACAGACAGAGATGTCCAAGGTGGTCCTGCAGAACCTACCTATCTCACACAGTAACACTGCTTTGGACCTGCGCCATGGCCTCTTTCAGCCATGGACGGTGCTGTGGACCTGGTGCTGGACGCCTCACTGCACCCTCAGGGTGAGCACAGTACCCGCACAATGTGACGGTGTGTAGCTACTCTGTGCAACACACGGTCAGTACCCCCTACCAGGCCGAGGTGCTGTGGGGGTGCACATGGTCAGTTCCCCCTACCAGGCCGAGGTGCTGTGGGGGTGCATTCCCCATGGTGTGTATCTGTGGACAGCTGATTTGCATGTGCAGTGCATCATGGGTGTGACTGGCACAATCCAACCCTGTGCAACCCCAGCACCTGCTCACAGGCTCTGATAAACCATAGGCCATCACACGTATATCTGCTAGCATAATGCATAGGTGCAAGACACCCTACAGAGTCTGTAAAATAAGATGGCCACACTGGTAAAACCACACGTACCCACGCACGTAAAACCACACGTACCCACGCACGTAAAAACACACGTACCCACTCACGTACCCACGCACGATTGTACGTGCGCAGCTACGCACGGGGCTACGCACGTACCAATGCACGCAACCTCGCACGCACCAACGTACGTGGCTAGGCACACTCCGAGGGTGTTTTTCTGACACCAATACTCAGCGTAACGAAAAACATGCCTCCTCTTTCCCTCTGTTATGTACAGGGTGATGCCTGGGACAGCCTTCTGCGTTAGGCACACTGGGGACTCGAACCCATGCTGCCTGTAACAGCGGTCAGTACCGTAACCATTGTGCTACAGCTCTGTTTCAGTGCTTTGTGTCTGTACGTCTTCTTACGTTTAACGCGCAGTGACGCGCCACGGCGCCCGGTAACGCTCGTTAATTTTTTTTAACGCGCGTTAGTGCTGACGATGTACCGCCCATGTCCTTATTTGGGGTTTCTGTTACTACCGCGGCTCCTAACGTGAATTGCACTAACGCAGTTTAGTAAACATACCCCTTTAATACTGGCCCTGCTTGTAGTCGAAGGAAAACAATACATCCTAACAATGACAGAAACTCAAAAAGACATCAGTGCCTGTTTTTACCCACTGGAAGAGTGGGCAATTTTCAAAGAGCTCATGCACCCAGGTAAAACAGTTTTTGGAAACCATTCTCACCATATATTTATTATGTAAAAGCATGATGTCTTTGGGAACCAGCCTGGAGCAAGGTGGTAACAGCACAGAAGTCATTTTTATTGGGGTGAACACTAAAAGCAAGTGTTCACACCAATAAAAATTACTTTTTTGCTGTTACCACCTTGCTCCAGAACGGTTCTCTTGTTACCTGCAAGTGTGGGTGCTCTCTCTTTTTGGACTGTAATATGCTTTTACATAAGATTATCAGATGTCCCCAATGTTCAGGGATTGTCCCCGATTTTAGAGTGGTGTCCTCAACCTATTTGCCAGCCTCCTGTCAACGATTCCAGCAATGGACACAGAGGGGGTATAAAAAATATTTATTTTCAATTTAGTGATTTGAATATGTCAGTCTTTAGAATTTACATCCACTATACAGGTATTTCTCTTTGCACAATACAAGGGAAATGCATCACTTTTTCTATTTCTCCGTCGATTTGGCTGCTTGGAAGTGATATTATTGCTATCATAGGATAGAAGGGACAGTCAGGATAATGACTCCTCTTCCCTCCTCCATGGCTTCTGCCTTAAATCTGGAACTAAGGTGTCCATTTACTCCTTTCCCTCCACTTCAGGTAAGTGTCCCAGATTTGTCTACAAAAAAAATTGGTAACCTTACTTTTACAGGACTATCAAGGAAGTGTCAAATATTGGGGTAATCATGACTGGGGTGTGGGGGAGAGAGATAGAAGCACAAGGTGTGGCTGTTTGCAAGAGAAAGCGTTACAGAAGAAAATGGGGAAAGAAATAACCTGGGGTTCTGTTGAATAAAAATTGCTATTTTCCTGTATGATATTTATTTATTTAGTATTTTTTATATACTGCCTTATCCTGTGGTCAAAGTACTTTACATTAAAACAAAATGGTGATATATTATAACAGGTAATAAACTTGGAGTATGCATAATATAGGGGTTGAACATCACATTTATAAGGGAAGAGAAGATGAAATTAGACTTACCTGCTAATTGTAGTTCCTGGAGGAACTCCAGTCTAGTCCCGGAATCTCTGGGTTGTCAACCTCCTCCAACAGCTTTGGAGACTGAGAAACGTCATCCTTTTGATGACCCTGGTATAAATACCGAGGGACCGCCTCCTCACTCCAGTAACCTATTGACAAAGCAGACTCACCGGAGCAACAATTAAGCAACAACTCGTATTCAACAAGTATAAACTAACTGAAATAGTAAACATTACGGGAGACCCCTGTGTCCTCCAGATCCCCCTTACGTCCTTTTAAATCTGTGCAATCCCTCTCAGGGCCGCTCCCTCCCCTCCAGGAGCAAAGCGACCTCCTCACCACTGTTCTGATTCAACACTCCCCTTTGTGACCAGAATCCATAGAAACGTACATTCAGCTTACCTGTGAAAACTTGCTTGCTTCAGGCTCCAGAGCAAACCCAAAAAGCTGGACAGGATACGGGACTAGACTGAAGTTCCTCCAGGAACTACAATTAGCAGGTAAGTCTAATTTCATCTTCCTGATCGTCCCTCCAGTCTAGTCCCAGAATCTCTGGGTATGTAACAGAGCAGTAGAACAAATCAACGGGAGGGACCTGCTATCCCCGCCTGAAGCACTGCTGCGCCAAAACAGGTATCCCTTTCTGCCTGCACGTCTAGAAGATAGTGCCTCGCAAATGTACTTAAGGACGACCAGGTCGCTGCTTTACAAATATCAACTGCCGGGACCAACTTGTACTCCGCCCAGGACGTCGCCTGGGCCCTAGTCGAATGAGCCTTCAGCCCTTCTGGAACCCGCTTGCCTTTCAAAAGATACGCCGACGCTATCGCCTCTTTAAGCCATCTGGCAATGGAAGCCTTTGAAGCCGCTTCCCCTTTCCTTGCACCACCAAAGAGAACAAAAAGCCTATCCGACTTTCTGAAATCTGCCGTCTGCTTCAGATATTTCTTTATAGCCCGGCGGACATTGAGCCAATGTGAACACTCCTCCGACGAAGACCCGGGACCTCCCCCGAAAACTGGCAAGGAAACTACTTGATTCATATGAAAAGGTGAAACCATCTTAGGTAAAAAGGACGGAACCGGCCTCAACACCACCTTCGAATCAGAAAAGGAAAGAAAAGGCTTTCTGCAAGACAAAGCCTGTAATTCTGAAATTCTTCTAGCTGAACAAATCGCTACCAGAAAGACCACCTTGAGAGTTAAATCCTTCAAGGAAGACCTTGCCAAGGGCTCAAAGGGTTCTTGTCCTAATGCCTCCAAAACTAAGGAAAGATCCAACGTTGGATCCACTTGACAACCCGGTGGTCTCATCAATAACACCGCCCACAGAAAACGCTTCACATCCGGGTGTGCCCCCATAGCCATCCCTTTAACCTTACCTCTATAACAGGCCAGCACCGCCAGTTGTACCCTCAAAGATGAAGCCGCCAAAACTTCCTGAAATCCAACCTACAAGAATGCGAGAATCTGCGGAATCGAAGCCTTCAGCGCATCCACCCCTTTCTCCGTGCACCAAGCCTCAAAAACTCGCCATACTCGGACATACGCCAATGAAGTAGACCTTCTTCGTGCCCTCGGCAATGTCGCCACCACTGCTGCTGAATATCCCCTAGCTCTCAGCCTTGCCCTTTCAAGAGCCATGCCGTAAGCGAGAACCGATCCACCTGGGGCATGTGTAGAGGACCTTGAGACAACAGGTCTCTCCTGACTGGCAGACGCCAAGGGCATTCCACCAACAGTCTCCTCAGATCCGCATACCATGGCCTCCTTGGCCAATCCGGCGCTATCAAGATCACCAATCCCTTGTGTCGTTCGATGCGTTGAACCACGCCACCTATCAATATCCAAGGTGGAAACACGTACAAGAGGTGCTCCTTTGGCCAATCCTGAATGAGAGCATCCAGGCCCTCCAACATTCTTTCTCGTCTTCGGCTGAAGAACCAACTGACCTTTGCCGAGTGAAATGTTGCCATGAGATCCATTACGGCAATCCCCATCATCTCACATACTTCCAGATGAAGAATCCACTCCCCCGGATCTACCTTCACCCAGCTCAAGAAATCGGCCTTGACATTGTCCACTCCTGCCACATATGCTGCCGATAGAGCCCCGAGGTTCCGCTCGACCCACTTGAACAATTGCTCTGCTTCGGCTTCCAGTGCTACACTGCTTGTGCCTCCCTGCCAATTGATGTAGGCCACCGCGATCACATTGTCAGTGAACACCCGAATCGCCTTTCCGCACACATAAGGCTGAAACACCTCCAAGGCTAATGCTACCGCTCTGAGTTCCAGCCTGTTGATGGACCAGTGCTTCTCCTGATTCGACCATTGCCCCTGTGCAATTCTTCCCTGAAAGTGAGCTCCCCAGCCCATCAGGGTGGCATCCGTTGTCAGGGCTATCCACTCGGGCGTTTCCAAGGACATCCCCTTCTCCAGATTCCCTGGAGACAACCACCACCGTAGCGCCTTCCTCGTCTCCTTTGGACAAGACAACGCACAAGACAGATCGTCGCTGTGGTGAGACCACCGCCTGAGTAGTGCCCTTTGTAACGGTCTCATATGGACCCTTGCCCATGGCACCAGCTCCAGCGTTGCCGCCATCGTAACCGACAACTGCAGATAATGCCACGCCGTGGGAAGCAGCCTCTTCAGAAACGCGCGAACCAACTTTCTGAGCCCTCTCGCTCGATGGAGAGGAAGAAACACCCTGCCAACTGTCGTATCGAACCGTGCTCCCAGGTAGTCCAAGCTCTGAGACGGAGTCACCGAACTCTTTGACGCATTGACTACCCATCCCAGGCTTTGGAGACATGCTACGACCTGGGCCGTGGCCTTCTCGCTCTCATCTCTTGACTTTGCCCTGATTAGTCAATCGTCCAGATAAGGGTGCACCAGGATGCCGTCCATTCTGAGCGTCGCGGCTATCACTACCATCACCTTGGTGAACGTTCTTGGTGCCGTAGCGAGCCCAAAAGGCAATGCTCGGAACTGAAAATGCCCCATCGGTACTGCAAACCGGAGAAACCTCTGGTGTTCCTGCCGAATGGGAATATGCAGGTACGCTTCCGACAAGTCCAGGGAGGTAAGGAACTCCCCTTTCCTTATGGCCACTATGACCGATCTCAACATTTCCATGTGAAAATGAGACACTCGGAGGCAACGATTTACTCTCTTCAGATCCAGACTTGGGCGATAAGTGCCCTCCTTCTTTGGCACCACAAAATAAATGGAGTACGGACCGGAACCGCATTCGTCCGTGGGAACCGGCACTATTGCCTTGAGGGCTATTATTCTCTCTACAGTCTGCCTGATGGCTTCTACTTTGCAGTATGCTTTGCAGGGGGACTGGACGAACAAGTCGGTTACCGGTCACAACAATTCCAGAGCATAGCCTTCGCGGATAACCTCCAGCACCCAGTGGTTCGACGTTATCTGGGCCCAGGTAGGATAAAAATCTCACAACCGACCTCCTACCGGTACTACCCCTACCTGAGCCCCCCTCACTTCACTGCGTCTTCCTAAGATTTGAGGAGGAGGCCGTGAACCCTCTGCCTGCTCCTCGAAACCCCCGAAAGCTCTGGCTGCAATAGGGGAAACGCCCCCTCTGGCTGTGATTGAACCTTGAAGAGCGAAAACGGCAAAGCTCCCGTTGTGAAGTCTTAGAAGGCCCCCCCCCCCCAAGGTGCCCCTGCTTCTGCTTATCCTCCAGAAGCCACCCCCCTTTGGCTTTACCTAGGTCCTTCACCAGCTTATCCAAATCTTCTCCGAAAAGCAGTCTTCCTCTGAACGGCAGCTTACTCAGTCTAGCCTTAGATGAGCTATCCGCTGCCCAATTGCACAGCCACAAATTCCGCCGTGCCGCCACCACCAAGGCCATACTGTTCGACAAGCCACAGATAAGGTCGTAATGGATATCTGCCAAGTAGGCCTCCACGACTCTAGCCGGGCCGCATCCGCGGCCCCTGCCCCCAGCTGTTCTCCATGAATCCACTGCGACCAACGCAAGCAAGCTCTAGAGACCCATGCTCCACATATAGAGGCTTGAACCAACAGCACGCTCACGTCAAATACCTGCTTCAGTAAGGTATCCAACTTCCTATCCTGGGCGTCCTTAAGAGCCGCGCTACCCTCTACCAGAATGGTTGTTTTCTTGGTAACAGCTGCAACAGCAGCATCCACTTTCGGGGCCTGAAACAACTCCTTATCTTGCTCTACCAGCAGGTAAAGGCGGCCCATAACTCTGGAGCCCCTAAGAGCCACCTCCGGCAAATCCCATTCTCCCTGAATCATTTCCTTAACAACCTTGTGGATTGGAAACACCCTCTGCGTCTTCCAAAAGGTCTGCAACAAGGGATCTTCCAAGGGGTCATCCTCTGCCATCCTCTCCCCCCCCCCCCCCGCCAGCATATTCAGCGCCTTGAGGGTCTCTGAAATAAGGGCTGGCAACTCCTCTCTGCGAAAAATCCAGACCACCCTAGCCTTGTCCTCCTGTTCTGCGATCTCTCCTTCCTTCCTCTAACTCCTCCTCGCACTCTAGGTCCTGATCTCCCTTATCCGTTAGAACCGCCTCGGACACCACCGACTGCTCTGAGTCCCTGTCCAACTTTGCCTTCTTAGCTGGAACCCTTGCTGATCCCACACCAACGGCGGTACCTGGCCCCTTTTCCTCCAGCTGCACCTCCATAGCTGAAGACGGGAAGGCTCTCTTGACTTCCCCAAATGCCTGCTGTATTAGCAAAATGAAGGCTGGGGAAAAAATTGCCGCCAGACCCCCTGGCAGCGGCACCGGGGTAGGTCGGAAATCTGGAGCAGAGGAAGGTCCCGCTACCGGTTTCATCTGCTGCTCAGCCGGGGAACCTGGTTCCTGCAAAGGTTCTATCCCCCCCTTAGGGCCCACTGAGCCTACTTCTAAGGCTTGCTCCAATGTGGCCACCTCTAGCACACAGCCTCTGCATACTCCTGTGTCAGAGACAGACCCCCTCCTAGCACCACAGAGTACACACTGTGGCCTAGAGGGCATCTCTGTACAATTAGATAAAAAGAACGGATATCAAGAAGAGATTCTGGCACACTTAGGCTGTACAGGCTCCAGACCCCTCTATTGCTGTAGATAATCCGTTAAAAAATTTTTTTTACATTCAGGTGGCGAGGCTGAGGAACATTCAAGACAGTGAGAAGTACATTGATGAGATGCTTCTTGCAGCAACCAAGCTCTCCAGCACAGGAGAAGATGGGTGCCAACAGAATGTCAATAGTTGGACACAAGTCACCAGGGCCTGCAAAAACACCAATCCAACTTCTCCAGCCCTGGAATTGAAGAACCATTATGCAGCCCTGGAAGTGGAGGAGGTGAAAGCATCCCTGGAAAGGGAAGAACCAGAGCTCAAGTACCCCAAAGCTGCAGAATCAGTGACCACAAGGAAACGAAGGGTAGTGGTGGTTGGAGACTCTCTTCTGAGGGGTACTGAGGCGTCCATCTGCCGACCAGACTTGATGTCCAGAGAGGTATGCTGTCTGCCTGGTGCCAAAATCCAAGATGTTACGGAGAGTTTGCCAAGACTCATCAAGCCCACTGACTATTACCCAATGTTGCTAATCCATGTTGGAACAAATGATACCAGGTATACCTCAGAATGTATCAAAAGTGACTTCATGGCCTGGGACAGAGGGTGAAGCAGTTAGGTGCACAGGTGGTGCTCTCTTCAATCCTCTCTGTTGAGGGTAAAGGCCAAGGCAGAGAGGCTCGCATCCTGGAGATGAATGCATGGCTGCGTGGATGCTGTCATCGAGAGCGTTTTGGTTTCCTAGACCATGGGATGCTATTACAAGGGTTGCAGAGCAGAGATGGCATCCATCTGTCCAAGAAAGGTCAACGCGTCTTCAGTAGTAGACTGGCTAATCTACTGAAGAGGGCTTTAAACTAGATTCGTTGGGGATGGGTGAAGAAAGCCCCCAGGTAGGTGATACATTAAATAACTTTATGGAAATGGGTAACAAGGGTAACATATGGAAAGTAGTGTGTATAAATGCCCGTAGCATGGGAAATAAGATCCCTGATATTGAAGTTTTGGTGGGAGTGGCTGACTTGGATTTAGTGGCAGTTACAGAAACATGGTTCACAGAAAACCATGATTGGGATGTAACTATACCTGGCTATACTTTATTCAGAAAGGACAGGGTAGGAAGTAGGGGAGGAGGAGTGGCACCATATGTAAAAACTACTATTAAAGCTTTGGAATTACGAAAAACTACTATTAAAGCTTTGGAATTACGAAAACACATTCTCATCAACATATAACACCAATACTAGCGTCCCTTCATTGGCTGCCAATTCAAAGCAGGATAATATACAAAACATTAATAACTACATTTAAAATACTATTCGATTTAGCACCATGCACATTAAGTAAATTAATTACTAAAGAACAATCAAAACCTACTCAAAGAAAAGGTCAATTAAATAAACTAAGAACACCCAAAGACTTCATAAAAATAAATAAATCAACAAACAACAGAGCGTTCTCTCATGCAGCCCCAATAACCTGGAATTCCCTCCCAGAGGAACTAAGAATGCTAACAGAGGTTAACGAATTCCGTAAAAAATTGAAAACCCATCTATTTACAATACACTACAATAATAAAGACCAGCACTCAAAAGAATTAGATAAAGGCTAACCAATTCTGTCTGACATCTCACTACAACATAAAAGAAAACCCTCCCTATCTGAATCTGTACCTCTCTCTACGATTATATTCCACATAATGTGTAAATGTATATAATGTATATAGTGTTGCACTGTTCTGTGCTATTCAGTTTAACAATTTATGTTTACTTTACATTGTTTATAGTTATATGATGTCACATGTAAAACAAACTATGCTTTGTTGACGGTTGTTATTTGTGAACCGCAGCTGATCTCTGGAAGCTGCGGTATATAAGTTCTTGTTAAATAAATAAATAAATTAAAAGGGAGAGGGGAAGCATTGTGGGTTAAACTAGAAAGAGGGAAAGAGAAAGAGATGGACAGAGAGTTAATTGAAGACATGCGCAGCATTGCTAGGAAAGGGGAAGTGCTACTGATAGGAGATTTCAATATGTTGATTGGCACATTCCTGCTGCAGTATCATCTAGAAGTAAGGAGATCCTGGATTCTCTACAGGGAGAACTAGTCAGGCAATTGGTAACAGACCCCACACGTGAAGGGGCCATACTGGACTTGGTGCTTACCAATGGTGAAAGTGTTTCTGATGTTGTAGTGGGAGATCATTTTGCATCCAGTGATCACCAGATGGTGTAGTTCAGTATTAGGACTAGGGCTATTAGAATCCATTCAAAGGCGAGGATCTTAGACTTTAGGAAGACTAACTTTGCGAAGATGGGCCAATACCTCAGGGAGTCGTTAGTGGGATGGGAACAGCTGAGGGATGTAGAAAAACAGTGGGAAAAACTGAAAGGGGATATTTTAAGGGCAACCAACCTTTTTGTTAAAATGGTAAATAAAGGTAAAAGGAAAAGGAGACCGCTATGGTTTTCGAAAGAAGTAGCTGAAAAAGTGAAGAAAAAGAGGGAGGCCTTCATGAAATACAAGAGATCATAGAGAGAGGAAGACAGGCATCTGTATTTGGAAAAACTTAGAGAAGATAGCAAAGTAGTCAAGAAGGCAAAGATTCAAAAGGAGGAGGAAACAGCCAGTGCAATAAAATGGGGGGGATAAGACATTTTTCAGATATATTAGTGAGAAGAGGAAGGGCAAGAGTGGTATTGTCAGACTCAAGGGTGCAGGGGAGGAATATGTAGAAGCTGATAGGGATAAAGCGGAATTGCTTAATAAATATTTTTGTTCTGTGTTCACAGATGAAGAACCAGGAGCAGGACCTCAGAAAACACCCACAAATAGGAACAGAAGTAAAGGACATCTTGAACAATTTTCAAAAGACTGTGTTTGTGAGAAACTATCTCAACTTAAAGTAGACAAAGCGATGGGACCGGATGGGATACACCCGAGAATACTGAGGGAACTTGGGGACGTTCTAGCTGCTCCACTGACTGACCTTTTCAATGGATCGTTGGAGTCGGGAGTGGTGCCAAAGGACTGGAGAGAGGCTCATGTGGTGCCTTTACACAAAAGCGGAAGTAAGGATGTGGTTGAAAACTACAGGCTGGTTAGTTTAACTTCGGTGGTGAGTAAATTATTGGAAACGCTGCTGAAAAAGAATATAGTGAGGTTTCTGGAGTCCAGCGGATTACAGGATCCGAGGCAGCATGGATTCGCCAGAGGCAGGTCTTGTCAGACAAATCTGATTGATTTCTTTGACTGGGTGACCAGGGAGTTGGACCGAGGGAGAGCCCTAGATGTGCTGTATTTAGATTTCAGTAAAGCCTTTGACACTGTTCCTCACAGGCGACTTATAAACAAACTGAGCACCCTAGGGATGGACCCTAAAGTTACTGCTTGGGTTAGAAATTGGTTGGATGGGAGGCGACAAAGAATACAAGTAAATGGAGCTCACTCTGAGGAGAAGGATGTTATCAGTGGTGTGCCCCAGGGATCTGTCCTTGGTCCGATTCTTTTTAACATCTTTGTTAGTGATATAGCGGAAGGGCTTTCAGGTAAGGTTTGCCTCTTTGCGGATGATACCAAAATCTGCAATAGAGTAGACACCCAGGAAGGGGTAGATAACATGAGGGGGGATCTAGCTAAGCTTGAAGAATGGTCTAGAATTTGGCAGCTGGGATTTAATGTTAAAAAATATAAGGTCATGCATTTGGGCTGCAGCAATCCAAGGGAGCAATATAGTATAGGGGGTGAAGTACTTTTGTCCACTAAAGAAGAGCGGGACCTAGGTGTGGTTGTGTCTGATGATCTTAAAGTAGCTAAACAGGTAGAAAAGGCAACGGCAAAAGCTAGAAGGATGCTTGGGTGCATACGGAGAGGAATGGCTAGCAGAAAAAAGGAGGTGATAATGCCTCTGTATAAGTCTTTGGTGCGACCTCATTTGGAGTATAGTGTGCAATTCTGGAGACCGCACCTTCAAAAGGATGTGAACAGGATGGAGTTGGTGCAGAGGGTGGCTACTAAAATGATTAGTGGTCTTCATTATAAAGCATATGAGGACGGACTGAAGGATCTTAATATGTACACCTTAGAGGAAAGGCGGGATAGAGGTGATATGATTGAGATGTTTAAATACCTCCATGGCATAAATGTTCAGGGAGAGAGCCTCTTTCAATTGAAAGCAAGTTCTGCTACGAGGGGACATGGGATGAGGGTGAAGGGAGATAGATTCAGGATATGCAGAAATATTTCTTTACGGAAAGAGTAGTGGATCCGTGGAATAGTCTCCCAGTGGAGGTGGTAGAGATGAGGACAGTAACTGAATTCAAAAAAGCATGGGACAAACACAGAGGATCTCTAAAGGTAAAAAGGGGACTGTTGTAGTTGCTATGGAAGGACAGACTAGATAGGCCATGTGGTCTTTTTCTGTCATCATATTTCTATGTTTCTATGTAAATGTAATTCTTCACTTGAAGATGCTGCTGCAGGCAAGTGCTGAAGAAATTATACCAAAACGAAGCCTGTGCGCTCAAAACGGAGCCCTTTTAGTTTGCCCGATGCATAAACAGTGCTTCCCACGTTGAGCCACGCGGTCGGGCCTGCAACTACCTTCGCACTCAGCGAACACTTGGCCCGACACCCGGCAGCTTACCTTGGCAGAATTTCCCCTCACCCCGCTGCCGCAGGCTCACTCAGACCTCCTTCTCTGTCCGTTCTGACTGCCGCAAAAGGTCAGGCTGAGCTATTTACCCTTCAGCCACCTCTTCCCCCGATCAGCTGCCGCCGGCTCTGCACGCTGCCAGGAAAGACTTCTGGCACGCTGCAAACTCTCCAGCCCCCCAGCTCCTCACCCAGCAACGTGGGTTTGGGAACTGGAGTTCTATTACCCCCTTCAACAGTGGTTTCTCGGTGCCTCTCTCCGTTGCCTCTGCAGCCCACAAACCGAGAGGGGAGGGGGGGAGGGGGGCCGAACACCTGAAGTAATTTAAAGACCCAGACCCCGCAAGAAGATCAACTTAACATAAATTTAAAAGAACTTTAAATTTGAACCCTATTGCCTTAATTTACACCCTAACTCCATAAAGCCAAAACCTTAATTGCTCCTCTAGTGAGCCCCTAACCTCTGGGCTCAACACCCTCCAGCTGCTTGGAGACTGAGAGAACTGGAGTGAGGAGGCGGTCCCTCGGTATTTATACCAGGGTCATCAAAAGGATGACGTTTCTCAGTCTCCAAAGCTGCGGGAGGAGGTTGACAACCCAGAAATTCCGGGACTAGACTGGAGGGACGATCAGGAACAACATGTTGATACATCACAGTGGGAAAACAACTTGGAGTATTCATAACATAGCAAATGAATATGAGGGGAAAGGGGAAGAGTGGTGAAAGAGACCATGGATATTGCATGTTAAGAGGTTATGTTATGTCCTCAGAGAAGACGTTTATAAACAGGTGAGCCTCGAGGCTCTTTCTGAAGGCTGGTAAGTTCTTTGTGGCATGTAAGTTGTCAGGAATTGAGTTCCATAGAGATGATGCGAATTGTGAAAAGGCACTCTTTGATGTGAGCATAAGAACATAAGATAAGCCATACTGGGTCAGACCAAGATCCATCAAGCCCAGTATCCTGTTTGCAACAGTGGCCAATCTAGGTCACACGTACCTAGCAGTTTCCTCAAAAGACACAGGTTCCACAATGCTTCTATTGGGGCAAGCAATGGATTTCCCGGGTCCCCTTTAATAATGGTTTATGGACCTTTCCTCCGGGAACTTGTCCAAACCTTTTTTAAACCCAGCTACACCAACAGCTTTTACTACATCCTCCAGTAACAAATTCCAGAGTTTAATTACGCATTGAGTGAACAAATATTTTCTCTATTAGTTTTAAATAAGTTACACCGTAGCTTTATTGCATGCCCTCTAGTCTTTCTGTATTTTGATGGTGTAAACAATTGATCTACGTTTACCCGTTCCACTCCATTCATAAATTTATAGACCTCTATTAGCTGTCTCTTTTCCAGGTTGAAGAGCCCTAACCTTTTTAGCCTCTCCTCATAGGGGTATCCTTCCATTGCCTTTACTATCTTGGCGGCTCTTCTCTGTACCTTTTCTAATAACGTTATATCCTTTTTAAGATACAGCGACCAGAACTGCACACAATATTCAAGGTGAAGTCGCACCATGGAATGATACAGAGGCATTATAATATCCTTTGATTTATTCTTTATTCCTTTCCTTATGATTCCTAGCATTCTATTTGCTTTCTTGATGCCGCTGCACACTGGGCGAAGGGTTTCAACATATTATCTACGATGACGCCAAAATCTTTTCCTGGGTGGTGTTTCCTTATATGGAACCTTGTATTGTGTAACCATAGTTTGGGTTGTTCTTTCCTGGGTGCACAACTTTGCACTTGTCCACATTAACTTTTATCAGTCATCTGAACATCCAGTCTTCCAATTTATCAAGGTCCTCTTGCAATGTTTCACAATCCTCTTGGGTTTTAACAACTTTGAATAATTTTGTGTCATCTGCAAATTTGATTACCTCACTCATTATTCCCATTTCCAGGTCATTTACAAATGTTAAAAAGCAGCAGACCCAGCACAGATCCCTGGGGTACTCCACTATTCACATTTCTCCATTGGAAAAATTGGCCATTTAGCCCTACCCTCTGCTTTATATCTTTTGACCAGCTCCTGATCCACAATAGTACACTGCCTCCTATCCCATGACTTTTTAATTTCACCAAGAGTCTCTCATGAGGGACCTTGTCAAAGGCTTTCTGAAAATCCAGATACACTATATCAAACGACTCACCTTTGTCTACCTGTTTATTCACACCTTCAAAAAAACATAACATTTTAGTAAGACAAGATCTTCCTTGTCTAAAGCCATGTTGGCTGTCTCCCATTAAACCATGACTATCTACATGTTCAGTAATTTTGTTCTTCATGATGGTTTCTACCATTTTTCCCGGTACTGACGTCAGGCTCACCAGTCTGTAGTTTCCTGGATCAACCCTGGAACCCTTTTTAAAAATTGGTGTTACATTGGCCATCCTCCAAACTTCAGGTATTACAGATGATTTTAATGATAGTTCACAGATTATTAATAGCAAGTCTGCAATCTCATATTTCAGATCTTTCAATACCTTCGTATGTATACCATATGGTCCAGGTGATTTGCTACTCTTTAATCAAATAATTGTAATACATCTTCCCAGAGTATCAATATTTCTTTCTTCTGCAGCATCACATTTAGTTCACATCATTTTTATTGAAAATTTTTCCAAAAGAGCAAACAATACAGCATTAGAGAACAACAACCGATATATCCAATGAACATTGATACTAATAACATTGATACTAATAACCCCCCAACACAGCCACCCATTAACCCCCCCCCCCCCCCGTTTGCCCTACCCTCCCCTCCCCTCACAGCATGTAGGATTCATCGCACATATCAGAGCTAGAAAAGGCCCAACAGACAGCCACTGGCTAGTCCCCCTCTCCCCAGCGCCCTACACAAGACAGAAAAGGGGCCAAAGTCTCAGTGAAAGGGAAACTACATATATCTGGTGCAGAGCACATCCGGGCAACACCGGGACAACACTGGGTCAGCCCCGAGACAGCATCGGGACAGCCCTGCAGGAATGGCTACGTCACTGCGGCAGGAAGCCTCCCACGTCAAGTCGGGCATCCCACTCCTAGGGCCTCATCCACCAACGTTAAGCACCACCCCTCGCTCCTTTGCGGACAGTTGAGAAATCACAGGGGACCACACTTCCCAAAACTCCTCCCAAACCCTACCTCCCTTCTGTTGAGCAGTCATCCTTTCCATGATCATCAAATCAAACATAGACTGTTCCCACATCCCCAAAAAGGGGGGTCTGCAGCATCACATTTAAATACCATTTCAGCCATGGGTAACATCCCTACATCTTCCTCAGTAAAGACCAAAGCAAAGAATTCATTCAGTCTCTCCACTATGGCCTTGTCCCCTCTTAGTGCCCCTTTTACCCCTCTATTATCCAATGGTCCAACTGACTCTCTCACAGGCTTTTTGCTACAAATGTACTTGAAAAAGTCTTTATTATGCATTTTTGCTTCCACAGCAAGCTTCTTCTCAAATTCTCTCTTTGCCTGCCTTATCAGTGCCTTGCATCTAACTTATTTATTTATTTTATTTATTTAACATTTTTTTATATACCGCCTTTCAGAATCTCAAGGCGGTTTACATAGAACAGAACTTCGTTTACATAGAATTTTTTTCAAAACTATATACAGCAATGTTGACTTTGTTTACATTTAACTGTTTAACTATTTACATAAAGTTTGTGCTCTGCATGGTGCTTAGGGTTCGGTCTGTTGAAGTGGTAGGCAGTCCGTTATGAGGTTGGTGGAATATAGTAGTATTCGGTAAATAGGTGCGGTTTCAGGAGCTTCCTGAAGGTGGAGAAATCTGTGGTGGCTCTCAGGGGGTGGGGGAGGGAGTTCCAGAGTGCAGGGATGTAGAGTTTGAATACCCACTTTAGAGCATTCTGGGATATTCCTGTGCGGGATGTAGAGCTTGCAAGTGAGTCTTGATGCTGTGTTCTTCTTGATCTGTTGTCTGGAGTTTTTCAGATTAGTTCATTTAGGCAACCGGCAGATTGGTTGTGTTGAATTTTGAATGCCAACATTATGTTTTTATATTTTATTCTGGAGTTGATGGGAAGCCAATGGAGGGATTTGAGAATGGAGGATGATGTGGTCGTGTTTGCTGGATCTTGTGATTAGACGAGCTGATGCGTTCTGAGCTAGCTGTAAGGCCTGGATTGAGTTTTTGGGTAGGCCATGTAGGATTAGGTGGCAGTAATCGAGGTGTGGTGTGATGAGCGCTTGACACACAGTTCGGAAGTGGTTCTGCTCAAGTGCTTATGTTGTTTCCAGTTTTCATCATTTGGCTCCTTTTTCCATTTCCTGAAAGATGCTTTTTTGGCAACAGCCCCTCTAACCACACCTTTAAACTATGCTGGCAGTTTTTTGGACTTCCTTCCATTTTTCTTAAAGTGTGGAATACAGCTAGTCTTGGCTTCCAAGATAGTATTTTTAAACAACACCCATGCTTGATATAAATCTTTAACCTTTGCAACTGCTCCTTTTAGTTTTTTTCTTAACTATTTCCTCATTTTATGATAGTCTCCCTTTTGAAAGTTAAAAGGTAGTACTGTTGATTTCCTTACTGTCCTTCCTCCATTTATTAAATCAAATGTGATCATCCTATGATCACTGTTGCCAAGTGGCCCCAACTCCCTTTATTTTATTTATTTCTTTTATTTCTTTTCTATACCGCGCTATTCAAATCAGTGCGGTTTACATTTAACAGAACCATATACAATGCAGTCGCGCTGTATTGTATTTACAATGAACAGGGACTTCTCTCTTGCACCAGATCTGGTGTTCCACTAAGGACTAGATCCAAATGACTTCCCCTCTGGTCGGTTCCTGAACCAGCTGCTCCAAGAAGCAGTCATTTATTTCATCTAGAAACTTTACCTCCCTAGCATGTCCTGCCATGACAATGACCTAGTCGATACCGGGGTAATTGAAATCACCTATTATTATTACTGTGTTGTAACGTTTGTTAGCTTCCCTAATTTCTTTGAGCATTTCATCATCCATTTGTTCATTCTGGCCAGGCAGTCGAAAGTACACCCTCTCTTTCCTCTCCCCCTTGGAATTGCAATCCATAGAGATTCCACGGTGTACTGTATTTTATTTCCTGCAAAACTTTAATCCTTTGTGACTCAATGCTCTCTCTAACACAGAGTGCAACCCCTCCACCAATTTGATCTGCTCTATCATTACGATATAGTTTGTATCCAGGTATCACAGTGTCCCACTGGTTGTCCTTCTTCTACCATGTCTCTGAAATACAGTAGCAATCATATATAACCTCTCATTTAGTGCTATATATTCTAGCTCTCCCATCTTATTTTTTAGACTTCTATTATTTTCACACAAGCATTTTAGAGGCTGTATTTTATTCAAATTAATCTGGCTAACAGTAGGCAGGGGTAATTTGGAATCTTTAAGCTCTGTCTGCTCTGTACCTAGGGGCATTTGGGTTACTTTTGCCTTTATTGGAACCTCTCGGTCGATATGCCCTAACTTCAATCTTCTGCTAGTATCCTTCACGGATACATTGTTCCGAACGATGCGCTCTTGGGCGACCTTCGGATTTCCTCTGTTATCTAGAGAGACTGTTATTGAGAAACTGGTCTTCTCTCAGCTTTCTGCGCACCTTGAGGCTTCTTTGGTTCTTCACCCCCGTCAATCTGGTTTTCGCCCTGGCCACAGTACTAAATCTATTCTTATTTCTTTTCTCAACGAGTTACACGTCGCTCACGATCAAGGTTCTATATCTCTAGCCGTCTCACTCGATCTTTCTGCTGCTTTTGATGTCGTCGACCACCGTACTCTTCATTCACGTCTTAGCGCTATAGGTCTGTCTGGCCAAGTTCTTCACTGGTTCCACTCTTTTCTCTTTAATTGGTCTTTTTCGGTTCTTTCTGGTACTACCTCTTCTTCTCCAACGCCTCTTCACTGTGGTGTTCCCCAGGGTTCCGTATTGGCACTGCTATTTAACATCTTCCTAGCCCCTCTCTCTCTGCTTATTCAACAGCATAGTATCTCTGCGTATTATTACGCAGATGATATCATTCTTCTTTATCACACTGATTCACTCGCTCCCGATATTGGTCCCCTCAACGCCTGTCTTTCCTCTGTTTCCTCTTGGCTCTCTGATAATTATCTGCATGTTAATCTATCGAAAACTGCGGCCATCTGGTTCACTGCTGGTGCTCTTGTCCCTTCTCTTGCTCCGCTTTTCTCAGCTGCTCCCATCCCTCTTGTCACCTCACTGCGCTATCTCGGTGTGACTCTGGATTCTGCTCTGACCTTTAGAGAGCACATTTCCTCTGTTGTTCAACGTTCATTTCACACCCTTTGGCAATTCCATGCAATCCGTCCTTTCCTTTCTTCCTCTTCTCTAACCACCTTGCTCCTTTCTCTTGTCACTTCACGTTTGGATTATTGTAATGCCTCTCTAGCTGGTCTTCCCCTCACTCAACTTTGTAGACTTCAATTGGTTCACAACACTGCTGCCCGTCTCTTGACCCACACCTCTCGGTCTGCTCATATCACCCCCCTTCTTATCCGGCTACACTGGCTACCTATCCCTTTCCGTATTCAGTATAAGATCCTCATTTTCGTACATAGATCACTCCACACCGGCATTCCACTTTACCTCTCCGATCTGGTCCATTTTCACTGCCCCCCAAGAATCCTCAGATCCATTCATGCCAACCATTTATTTCTTCCCTCTCCATCCCAGGCTCGCCTTGAGTCAATGCGCTCTTCCGCCTTCATCTTTCTCGGTCCTCGTCTCTGGAATTCCCTGCCATCTGCCCTCCGTCTGGAACTTTCTTTTCCCGCCTTCAAAGCGAAACTCAAAACCTATCTTTTCTGCACAGCTTTTGACCTTCCTCACCCCTCTCCCTCTCCCTCTTCCCCCCCTCGTTGATACCCAATGAGTACTTATTCTTCTTGTTGTTATTGCTGCCTACTGTCCCTTTCCTCTAACGCTGTCCCTTTCCTATCAACAAATGGCATTCCTTTTCCATTTCCTTCTTCAGCAGTATTCCCTTTGTTTTTATTGTAAACCGCCATATGCCTCAGTTCTGGCGGTATATTAAGTTTTAAATAAAGACAAAGATCTAGTTTAAAAGCTGCTCTCTCTCCTTTTTAAAGATTAATGCCAGCAGCATGGTTCCATCCCAGTTGTGGAGCCTATCCCTTCGGAAAAGCCCCTCCTTTCCCCAAAATGTTGCCCAGTTACTAACAAATCCAAAACCCTCTTCCTTGCACCATCATCTCATCCATGCATTGAGGCTGCGGAGCTCTGCCTGCCTTTTTGGTCCTGCATGTGGAATGGGAAGCATTTCAGAAAATGCTACCATGGAAGTTCTGGATTTCAACATCCTGCCTAAAAGTCTAAATTTGGCCTCCAAAACCTCCCTACCACACTTTTCTATGTCACTGGTACCAACATGTACCAAGACAGCAGATTCCTCCCCAGCACTATCTGAGACCTTGTCTAGGTGACGCATGAGGTCCACTACCTTTGCACCAGGCAGGCATGTTACCAGATGATCCTCACGTCCACCAGCCACCCAACTATCTACATGCCTAATGATCAAATCACCAACTATAATGGCTGTCCTAACCCTTCCCTCGTGGGCACATGGCCCTGGAGAAACCTCCTCGGTGCGAGAGGATTTTGCATCACCTGCAGGACAGGTCCTAGCTACAGGATCACTTCCTGCCACACCAGGGTGATGCCCTCCTGTCAGATGACCTCTCTCCTCCATGGCAACAGGGACGCTGCCAGACTGGAGGTGGGACTTCCGTACTACATCCCTTTAGGTCTTGTCTATGTACCTCTCTGTCTTCCTTATGTCCTCCAAGTCTGCTACTCTAGCATCCAGAGATCGGACTCGTTCCCTTAGAGCAAAGAGCTTCTTGCACCTAGTGCACACTTAAGATCCCTCACCAACTAGGAGAAAATCATGCACGTGACACTCAATGCAAAAGACTGGAAGGCCCCCATTTCGCTGCTGGACTGCTGTCTCCATCTTAGTTTTAAGGTTGTGTTTAGGTATTTAAGTTGTTTACTTACTTATAGTTGTATTAGTATAAGTATCCCCAGCAAAACCTATCTAATATGTTTAATGGATTTTGTTCATCTCAGGATTAAGGACCTGAAATTAATTAATGTAAGCCTGATGAGGATAAACAGCTGCGTCTGAGAGTGAATATGGGCACCTTCTTCCCTTTAAGAGGTTTAAGCACCTACAAAGCTATGATTATCCCAGGGGTGGATGGGAGTCAGGGAGGGAGAGAAAGAAGACTTATTAAAACCTGGTTGCTACACAGTGCCCTGTCTTGTGCTTCTAAGGTAAAGGCTTACCAATTTGCTGGGTGATTCACACAGCCCTTGATTTGATAGAAGGGGCCTTTTAAATTGACCCTTTGATCTGTCACTTGCCTTTAACACCTATTTAAGGCAGTTTCACAGATCTTTTGCCTCCTAATAGGAAGGGCTATTTGTAAAGGTCACTAGAAACAAGTTTATTTTTCTTTCTACTCAGAGACTATTCTACTTGTTTATGGTTTATTACATTTGATATACCGCTCAGGCCGAAGCATTAGAGCGGTTTACAATACTATATAATTTAAGAAAATATGAAAAGAACGCCATTTATGAGATAGGACAGAATAGAGGACAGAAATAGTTAAAAAGATAAGGGAAGGAGAAGGAAAGGGAACAGCAGGTTACCACGAAATACAAGCATGATAATCCAGTCCACGACTTTAATGTAAACTTCAGATCAGACGCCACGGACTCACGTCTAAGGGCCCTCTGGCGAGGCCCTCAGGCGCAGGCGCGCCTCTGAAGTGGCAGTTTTCAGCCATTATGGCTGGATGCTGACTGGCAGGCTGAAGGGGGGGCTCCTGCTCACACCTCCGATGTCGCTGCTGCTCTCCTGCGCGCCTCTGACTGCTTGTCGTTTCTTTATTGATTATTGATCCAAGCAGGTTAAAGTTGTTCACTATTTCAATTTCTTATTCATCAATGATGAACTTGTTGATTTTGCCAGTTGTCAGGATCTTTGATTTCTTTATGTTAAGGGTGCAGGCCCACTTTAAGGCTGTTCCTTGATCCAGCAACCTAAGCTATTTATTTATTTTATTTATTTATCTTTCTTATATACCGCGCTCTTCTGTATCAGTGCGGTTTACATTAAAACATAACTGTCCAGCACAGGTGGTCTGCACTGGATTTACAATATAACGTGGGTATATATAAGCTATATATAGTATATATATATATATATAGTATGCTAAGCTATATTCTGATTTGATTTAAGTAATAAAGCTCTCTAGAAACAAATTTATTTCAAAGTCTATTTACTCTTGTTTTATGTTCTATGCTAAGCTATACTCTGCTTTGACTTAAATACAAAGCTCACTGGTGGTACTAAGATCTGACTGATTTAGCAAAAACACTGAATTCTCAAATACAGATTTATCAGCTTTAACCCCAAGAATTCCCTTTTTCCCCAAAATTTAGAGTTTATTTGAGAAGATTATACTCACAAGTGAAGATCTACTTCAAGTTGTAGCAGTCCCTTTTGGTAGTCCTTCAAGACTACCAAAGGGGCAGGTGGAACTGGTTTTAGTGTAAAACGTTAGTATTTGTAGTGTGTTGGTGTGTTGAGGGAGCCAGTTCATCTGTTTCGGTTTCTGGGTGTCTTCTCTATTAGTGATTGGAGATGGATGGCAGATAGGCCATTGATGACTTTAAAGACTGTGATGATGGATTTATATTTTATGCATTTGGTGACAGGTAGCCAGTATAGCTGTATGAGTAGGGGAGTTATGTGTTCAGTTCTATGGGCGCTGCAGAGGTTAAGGGCTGCGATATTGAGAGCAAGTTGGAGTGGGTGGATTGCCGAATTTGCTAGGCCTTGGAAGATGAGATTGCAGTAATCAACATGAGGGAAGACAAGTGCTCGGAGAATTGTGTGAAAGTCGTGATAGGTTAAGAGTGGTTTCAGATGTTGGACTGTCTTGAGCTTTAGTAGATACTTTTGGTGATATTCCTGATGCAGGATGAGAAGGAAAGATGCTGATCCAGGGTGATTCCCAAGTAATACACTTCATGCTTTACTTTTAATTGGGTTCCATCGATGTTTATGGTGTTATGTAGGGTAAAGCTGCTGTCCCTGGTGATATATAAGGAATCTGGGTTTTTTAAAGTTTATAGTCATGCTGTGCTCTGTGAGCCAGAGTGATGGAGGAGACACATTTTTTTATGTGGGTGATTACTGTGTTAGTTGAGTTAATGGGAGCATATATCATAACGTCATCTGCGTATATGTCATATAGGATCTTGTGTGCCTGCAAGACTATGCAGATTGGCTGGAGGAAGATGTTGAATAGTAGGGAGGGGAGGGCAGAGCCGTAAGAGACTCCTTGACATTGGTACCATGAAATCAGCACCATACATCCAACTTTTACTTGGAGCTGCCGATCCGATAGGTACGATTTGAACCAGTTCAGTGGAGTGTCTCCTAGTCTGACTGCTTGAGGCTGCTGAATGATTAGGTTGTGTGATATGGAGTCAAATGACACCTTGATATCAAGGAAGATCAGTATAAATCCTGTGTTGAGTGCCCTTTGTTAGGTTGTCCACTAAAGCAGTCAAGAATGATTCAACTCCATGGTAAGGTCTAAATCCATATTGCTGGGGATCAAGTGGGAAGTATGAGTCTATGTGATCCTGGAGCTGCTGTTGTATTATTTTTTCTAGCACTTTAGCCATGAATAGGAGGCTAGCTATGGGTCTGTAGGAGGTTGGCTGGTTTATGTCGTTTGCTGTTGATTTTCTTACTGGATGAATGGATGCTATTTTGAGTTCGGGGGAGGTATGTATCATTGCTGGAGTGATAGCTGGCTGATTTTGAGTATTCTTGGTGTTAGTTCTCTTTTGGCAGCCTTGATCCAGCTAACTAGGCAAGGGTCGAGTGGGGAAGTAGTTGTATTGATGCTTGTAATTACTCTTTCTAGATGTTCGGCTGTAATTGTTGGGAAGGAGTTCTAGATGATATTAGGTTTTGATTGGTTGGATCCATGAGAGCATTTGTGTTGCAGCTGCGGGGTGAGATCAGAGTCTGGAAGAAGTCAGCCATCATTTGCGGGGTTAGGCTTGTTTGTTCTTATAGTTGAGTTATGTCCTTAGTTAAGGATTTAACCACTTTGAAGAGTTCTCGAGGACAATTAAGTGAGCTCTGAATCGGTTTTGTGTAATAATCCTTCTTTGCATTATATGTGGTTGTCTGGTATTCTTGTAGCTTGAGTATGTAGGTGCTTAGTGATCTGGTGTTTCTTCATTTTCTTTCTCTGGCTCTGAAAGTGCGGTTCATATCTTTTAAATGTTATGTATACCATATTGCTTCTTCGTGTCTTCGGTGGTGCCTGGGGGTGTGTGGTTTTGTTGCTGTATTGGTTATGGTTTTGTTCCAGGTCTGTATGCAGGCATTAGGTCATCAGGAGTGTTTTGTAGTTGTGGTAGGATCCTTTCCAGGAAGTCTTTCATTTCTAGGTTTTGAAACCTCATGATGGGGGTTCTGTGCATGGTAGTCTCTGGGTCAGTGTGTTGTGTGGAGTGAGGATGCAGATTATTTGATGATCGGACCACAAGACTGTGTAGATTGTAGGGGGTGAGATGAAGTGGTTTCTGAGGATGGTTTCTACTAGGGTCAAGGGTGTTTCCTTTGACGTGAGTTGGCTGAGTGATGAGTTGTGTATAGTTGAAGCTTCCATAGCCTCCATGAAGGCTATTGCGTTGTTTGTAGCTATAGATGCAAGGTTAAGGTCTCCTAGGAGCACAAGGTAGTTGGTTTGTAATCTGTGGTTACATATTGCTTCTAGTAGAATATCCAGCTGATCTGGGCTAGCACTTGGGGATCTGTAGGCGAGGAGGGTTATGGTATTATTGTTATTGTAAGGGCTGGAGGGGAAAGAACAAGAGCCTTGGTGTATCAGAACAGTCTGGACAAGAATGCTGCTCAAAATTCTCCAGGCACTTTTGTTCCTTTTCAGCTTTATAGAGTTCGGTGTATTCCCTCCCCCCCACCAACTCAGCACACACCATGCTGCAGAAAGGCAGCAAGGATGTTTGTAAAACTGAAAAGCTCTAAGGTGGGAAGCAAGTTTTGCTTAGAGGGGATTCAGCGTTTCTGATATACCGGCACCCTTAAAGTTCTACCGCACACAATAGTTCAAAGAAAATGTTAAAATGCTCGTCAGCATGAGTGATCTCTCTATCTTCATAAAGCAGCTTTCCACCCATAAGGAAAATGTATGTAAAGTAATCAGGTGATAATTGTAAAGTACTGAAAAGACCAATTGCTTGCTTGCTAGTGACACATTTTGAAGTTATCTGAAGTATATATACAAAGTGCATTTAATGAATACTTACCCACTTGTAACTGAAAGCAGGTGTCAGTACTCTCCTGGCATTGGACTCTGAAAAGTAGTGCAATATTAATATGGAGGAATGCTCTTAATTTGTGAAAAACAGCAGTGCCAACTAGGTGAATTGGTAATACTCCATCACATTTTGTCTGCTTAAATGTTGGATTTTTTTCAAGTATTGTCATTGCCCAGTCAGTTCACTCAGATAGGCAGAAGGAGAAATTTCACTTACCGTTAATTTCCTTTCCTGGAATACTGCTAGACCAGTCCAGACAAACGGGTTATGCACCCCTGCCAGCAGATCTTGGAGACAGAGAATTCTAACAGAGCTCTGATAGGCTGGAGCCTGGGTGATATAATCCTACCCCTAGGGGTCTCCCTCAGTTACGTCTACAAGCTAATGCAACATGAACTGTAACATCACCCCAGAGGGTCTCAAGTGAACTATATACAAAGGAGCCGAAGAACTCCCTAGAGCTGAAAACAGTATCAACCTACGAACCCATGGACTGCCCATGGCGAGGCATACAGGCAAAGAGAAGAACCGCGGTCGGCGGCTGCACCGCACCAGCGGCACTCCAACAGACAGCAGGGCGGGTCCTGGACTGGTCTAGCAGTATTCCAGGAAAGGAAATAAACGGTAAGTGAAATTTCTCCTTCCAGTTCATACTGCTAGACCAGTCCAGACAAACGGGCAGTACCCAAGCTACCTGCTTTCAAGGGGGGGCAAGGCCGCCGACAGCTCAGCAACTCCAAAACGGACCTCCTGACGGGCATGAACGTCCAACCTATAATGACCGACAAAGGTGGACAGCGACGACCAAGTCGCCGCCCGGCAAATATCGAGAGGAGCTACATGAGACCTCCCGGCCCACGAAGCTGCTTGCGCCCGAGAGGAGTGAGCACGGAGTCCTGGTGGAGCTGGCTCTCCCAGAAGAAGGTACACCGCCTCAATGGCCTCCCTAACCCATCTAGAAATGGTAGATTTGGAGGCTGCGGATCCCCGACGAGGACCCGCGAACAAGACAAAAGAGGAATAGTCATATGGAAGGGTTTCGTGACCCCCAGATACCGAAAAAGAACCTTCTTAAGGTCCACCGCCCGCAACGGAGACTGACCACTGTCACACTGCGCCTTTGGAAAAGACGGAAAGAAAAGAGGCTGGTTAACAGTGAACGGCGACAGCACCTTGGGCAAAAAGGAGGGACAGATCGCAGAGAAACGCCTTCTGAGGAAAACGAGAGATAGGGATCTCGACACGAGAGAGCCTGGTGCTCAGAAATACGGCGTGCCGAAGTTATGGCCACCAAGAAGACTGCCTTCAGAGTCAAATTTTTAAGAGAACAGGCCCTCAGAGGCTCAAAGGGAGGAGCAACGAGGGCACAGAGGACAAGCGCGAGAGCCCACGCTGGTACAGGCGAACGTAGAGGAGGCCGGAAGGCCCTAACTCCGCGGAGGAACCGACACACGTCCAAATGCGAAGCTATCGATCGCCCTGCTATAGGACCCCGAAAACCAGTTAAATCGGCCACTTGCACTCGCAAGGAACCGAGTGCTAATCCCTTATCCACTCCAGCCTGTAAAAAGGACAGGATGTCCGGGACACCGCAACGCCAGGGAGAGAGATCATTTTGCGAACACCAACCGTCAAGAGACGCCAAATCCGAGCGTAAGCCAGCGACGTAGTAGACCGCCGCGCCGTGAGAAGCGTCATGACCACGCTAGGCGAATAGCCTTAGCGAGCAAACCGGCGGCGTTCAATAGCCAGGCCGTAAGCGAGTAAGGAGCCGGGTCTTCCATCTCCACTGGTCCCTGAATCAGAAGGCCGAGAAATGCCTCGAGGCGGAGCGGCGACGTCCGAGACAGACGGAAGAGATCCGCATAGCATGGTCCGCGAGGCCAATTCGGAGCCAGCAGAAGCACTGGGCCGCGATGGTCTCGGAGCCGCTGGAGAACCATGCATATCATGGACCAGGGAGGAAAAACATACAGGAGAAGATGAGTCGGCCACGGCTGAGAGAGAGCATCTATGCCGTGCGCTCTCTTGTCCCTCCAATGGCTGAAGTACAGCGAAACCTTGGCAGTCCGCGCCGTAGCCATTAGATCCATGGTCGGTAGTCCCCACAGGTGAACAATGGACTGGAACACATCCGGTTGCAGAGCCCAGCCCCCGGGCTCCAGAGAGTGCCGGCTGAGAAAATCAGCTTGCACCTTGTCCATGCCTGCGATGTGCTGCGCCGATAGCCTGAAGATGTTTCTCTGCCCACGGGAGGAGCAAACGCCTTTCCTGCGAGACACCCGGACAATTCGCGCCGCCTAGGCGGCTTAGGTAAGCAACTGTCGTGGCGTCGGACAGGATCCGAACCGCACACCGCCGCAGAAGAGGCTGAAACTGAAGAAGGGCTAAGCGCACTTTCCGCGTCTCGAGACGATTGATAGACCATTGGGCTTCGCGAGGTGACCAACTCCCCTGCGCCGAGGCCAAGCCGCAATGCGCTCCCCAACCGGAGAGGTTGGCGACTGGCGTCACCAAGATCCAGTGCAGAGACTCCAGAGGGACCCCCCGTAGAAGATTGCATGCCTGAAGCCACCAGCGAAGGCTGCGGCGCAGCGGCGGAAGCAGAGGCAATCGGATTCGATAACTCTCCGATACTGGTGACCAACGAGATAGAAGCGCCGTCTGCAAGCAGCGCATATGCGCTCTCGCCCACGGAACAAGGGCTATCGTTGCTGCCATGGACCCCAAGAGTTGAAGGTAGGCCCAAGTCCGAGGCGCCGCTTGATCCAAGCAGCGGCGGAGCTGAAGAGAGATCTTCTGAAAGCGGTCCTGAGGTAGAAACACCCGTCCCCGACGAGTGTCGAACCAAGCTCCGAGAAAATCTTGGACCTGAAGCATCCCAAAATAGACAGAGTAACGGCCCAGTCCTCCTTCCAACGGTGGACCGGGACGAATGGCATCTAAACGCTGGAGCCTTTAAACGAAGCAACATCCGCTGCCCATTGACGCAGGCAGAGCCATCTCCGAGCTACCGACACCGGTGCTAGGAAGCGAGCTGACAGCCGCAAGAGATCACAGAAAGCCTCTGCCCGGAATGCAGCGATGGATTCTAAATGAACCAACTCGGGAACACCTGGAAGCTGCTGAATCCATCGAAGGGAGGCCCGAGCTGCTAGACCTCCGCACACCCTTGCATGAAGGAAATAGCGGGCGAAGAAAAAACCCGTCTTTAGCAGACTCCCAACTCTTTAGGGCTTGCTGGTCGCGGAGTGCCGCTCCGCCCTCAACCGGAAGTGTGGAAAGCCTGGTGACCCTGGTCATAATGCATCAACTGTCGGGCATGTCAGCCAACGGTCCAAGTCAGAGGGAGACCAAGGGTATAACTGACCAATACCGCGTGCCGTACGAATGCCCTGGAAAATGGGATCCGGCTGCAACCGGATTTGAGAACCCTGAGAGGATCAGGCGTGTCGGCTAGGAGTAGCGACTCCATCACCTGTGTGATTAGAGCCGGCAACTCCTCTCTCCGAAAAAGGCTGAGAACTGTCAGCGAAGAAACAGACGGAGAATATTCCCCATCTCCTTACTCCAACGAGTCAGGGCTGACCTCCGAAGATTCAAAGTCTTCCTGAATATCCATAGTACTCCGCAAGGCACATGCAACGCTCCTAGGAGGACGTACCGCTCCAAGGTCTGAGGACTTATGGGACCGCTTGCGAGACCACGCCATATCCTTGCCTGCTACTGGGCGGGTGTAGGAGAAATACCAAAAGACTCCAAACGCCACAGGTGTCAAGCCAGATGGAAGAGTGTGAGGAACGCACTGTCAGTCAAGGCTGCTGTGGCTTCCAGCGGCTGTGGAAGCGAAATGGGAGCTGACTGAGTCCTTTCCTGTATGAAGATCCTGCAGCAGGGGCTCTGAGGAGGGAGGAGATAAGGTGCTGATGATCCCATCTAGCAGCGCAGTGGGAATGAGGGAAGAGTCTCCCGGATGCAGCGTGCAGGTGGAACACAAGCAATCTATTAATTCCCCCTTCTGCTTATTACATATCACATATAATACAGCCAGAGAAACAAGCATTGCAGAGACTTAAACCACCTTTTCTCCTTTTTTCTTTTTTTTTTGTTCTTAGTGTTTAAAACAAAAATCAAGGTAGGCTCAGGGAAACAGAAGACTCTTCAAAGAAAAGGATTTTGAAACTCCCCGTGCCTGCACAGCATGTTTAAATGTGTGGAAACGGCTGTCCAGAGCTGTTCCCTCCAAAAAGAAACACTGAAGAGAAAAACAAAATGGTCGCTGGCACAGAAAAACTGTCAGGTATTCACTGAGCTGAGAAGGAAACTGTCAGTCATTCACTGTGTTGGTACAGAGAAACTTTCAAAGTCAGGGTAAGGCAATTACAGTGACTGAAAGTAGGGAAATTAGAGTTTGATCCCTCCGCAGCCACTCAGACCTTCATGGCAGGGGCTGAAAGGTGTTTCTGGGGAGGGATGGAGAAGCCCAAACCCAGCTGTCCTGAAGATTACAGTGATTAAGCTTTTTTAGGCCGAGCCCTAAACAGTCAGGATCCAAAACACTGACATAAAATTCCTAACAAATGGTATATTGAATAAGACAGGTACAATATTCCAGTAAGACGTACAAAGTAACCCGGCTGCAGATATATACGTAATACCTCAGCCAGTCCTGTTCATTGGGCACTTTGGGGGATTGAACCCTTGATCCCTGCACCCTTGGTCAGTGTCTTAACCACTGTGCTGTGGTTCTGTTCCTTGTGGATTAAAAATTTAAAGTAGGAACTTCAAAACTCAGAGGCAGCCGGTCCGGATGCAGTTGAAATCAACCCAGGGCAGCTGAGGCAAGTAAGAAAAAAACAGTCTACTTACAGGTTTCTGTCAGAAAATGATACCTGAACTTCCTGGGGATGTCCAAGCCCCCGTGGCAAAGACTCAGTGCTGCGTAAAGCCAATCGGAAGCTCCACTGAAGCCAGGCTCAGGAGTTCCCAAGTTTATCTGGGGAATAAAGTCGCTGGGGGAAGAGCACATCTGATTCTTGAGGTCCTTGTGTTTCTTCTGACAGCCTATGCAGCGTAGACCTGAAAAGGGCATAGTGAGAACTAAAAAAAAATAACTCTGCCCCCCAGTAACAGCCAGAGATTCTGTCCCTGAATTGCATCCTGTTCTCTATTCATGCCTTCCCTACATTTTATTTATTATGTTAATACATAGGCAGAGAGAAAAAAAAACCCTCCACAACTCACAGCTATCAAGTGCTGTGGAAAAACAAACAGCAATAAAGCTGCTAGAAAGCAAGTAGAGAAGGAATCTGGCTTCCCGCCAAAAACCGGGGCTTATTAGCTATTCAAAATGGCCGCCGGCAAAAATAAACCTCAAAAAGAGTGAATTAAAACCCCCAAAAGCTAAGGAATTAACTTAAAAAGTCTAAGGACAAGGTGGGAGGGTTGCAGGCATGAGAAAAATGCCTAAAATCGCTGAAAAATCAATAAAAATAAATCGCGTCACCACAGAGCTGCAGACATCAGAAAGACAGGTGCTGTACTCACAGTACCGAAAGTGCAGAGAAGCCACGGACCGCTGCTCAGACCACTGCCAGCTGCCTCACCACTAAAATCAGCCCCAGGGACTGGATTTTAGGAGGCTTACCATCCAGCTAAAAAGTCCTCTTGACTAGTGCTGGGGAGTCTTCACATCAGCGATCTCTACTGTGACAGGACACAGGAGCTCAGCTGGAAACACCCTGGTGCTCAGATAAGTACACTAGCAACTACAGGGGATAATCTCTCCAAAAGAAATCACAAAGAAATAAAGCATTTTAAATTTTTTGAAGGAGCAAAAAACAAAGCATCCAGATCTGCTGGAGACAGAGAAAAACTGAAGGAGACCCCTAGGGGTAGGATTATATCACCAGGCTCCAGCCTATCAGAGCTCTGGTAGAATTCTCTGTCTCCAAAATCTGCTGGCAGGGGTGCATAACCCGTTTGTCTGGACTGGTCTAGCAGTATGAACTGGAAACAAGGTTCAGCAAACAAGTTGCAGGCAAGGCCAATGCACACATACTCAGCTCCCTAGGTCAGTCGTTCTCAATGCAGTCCTGGTGTACCTCCTAGCCCAGGGGTCTCAAACACGCGGCCCGAGACAACTTTGTGCGGCCCGCAACAGAGGAAAACAAAAAAAAACCAAAACCCTGGCTTCTGCCGTTGCCGCCGTGGCAGCGGCAGAATCAATTGTCAAATTTTAAAAAAAAAGACTTCTGCTGCTCAAGCAGCAAAATCAGCTGTCCTGCGGCCCCTTCCCCTGTGCCCGGAGATCCGAGTATGCTCTATCAGCGGCGTGCTTTTCAAGCCGCGAGGAGAGTATTCCCCTCTCGCGCGGTTTCAAGCCGCGCGAGAGGGGAATACTCTCCTCGCGGCTTGAAAAGCACGCCGCTGATAGAGCAGACTCGGATCTCCGGGCACAGGGGAAGGGGCCGCAGGACAGCTGATTTTGCTGCTTGAGCAGCAGAAGTCTTTTTTTTTTAAATTTGACAATTGATTCTGCCGCTGCCACGGCGGCAACGGCAGAAGCCAGGGTTTTGGGTTTTTTTTGTTTCCCTCCTTCGCTGGCCGGTAATGAGCTATGGAGGGGCTGACTGAAATGGGGTAATGGGGGTTAGGACTGGAAGTGGGCTATTGGCAGGGGGGGGTTATGACTGGTAATGGGCTATGGTGGGGGCTAGGACTGGAAATGGGCAGATGGGGGTTAGGACTGGAAGTGGGCTATTGGCAGGGGGGGGGGTTATGACTGGTAATGGGCTGGGGGGGGGTTATAAATGGTAATGGGCTATGGTGGGGGCTAGGACTGAAAATGGGGTGATGGGGGTTAGGACTGGAGGTGGGCTGATTGGGGGGTTAGGACTGGTAATGGCCTATGAGGGGAGGTAAGACTGAAAATGGGGTGATGGGGGATACGACTGCAAGTGGGCTATGGGGGGGACTAGGACTGGTAATGGGCTATGGGGGGGGTAAGACTGAAAATGGGGTGATGGGGGGGGGGTAAGACTGGAAGTGCGCTATGGGGAGGTTAGGACTGGTAATGGGCTATGGGGGGTCTAGGACTGGTAATGGGCTGGGGGGGTTGCTAGGACTGGAAATGGGCTGAGTGGAAGGGGGGCTTGAACTGCAAATGGCTGATGGGGAGGGGGGCTTGGACTGGAAATGGGCTGTGAGGGGCGGGAGCTAGGATTGGAACTGGGCTGATGGGGGGCTAGGATTGGAAATGGGCTGATGGTGAGGCTAGGATAGGACTGGAAATGGACTGATGCAGGGACTAGAAAGGAGCAGATGCTGGGTGGGGCTGGAACTAGAAGGGAGCTGATGTTGGGGGAGGATTAGAATGGGATGGAGCTGGGAAAGTGAAATGGAGAGGGGAAAAATATTTTGTCTGGAAGAGAAGACAAATCTACAATTGGCCAGGTATTGGGAGAGTAAGTGGGGATTGAGGATGGAGGGGTAAAATTTGAGTGGATGAAATAGGAATGAGGAAAGAGCAAAAGGAGAAAGATTAGTATGTTAAAGCAGATGTAGAGAGAGAGAATGGAAAAAAACTAGAAGAGAGAAGAAAGGACAAATGGACAGCAGACGATGGAGATAGCAGAAGACACGAAGAAACCAGAAGTGGCTGGAGCAATTGCAACTGAAAAAAAATGCACAAAAGGTAGAAAAATATCTCTTTATTTTGAATTTATTAACTGGAATATGTCAGCTCTGGGAAATGTGCATCATTAATGTTTGCACTTTGTTTAGTACAAGAGGAAATTAATTTATAGTTTTATTTCTACAGTGTTGTTGTACATTCCAAGTTTGGCTTTTGGGGTTCCCAGTTTAATTATTGTCTTCCTATTTCTAAATCTTTTAGTCTTTCTTTATCCATACTCATTAAGAGGCATGTTTACTAAAAGTTAGTGTATGGTAACATTATGCAAATATTTATGCAAATGAGGCCCCTTATGCAAATGAGGCCCCGTGTCTTATGCGGCCCCCGGGTTATTTTACAAGTCCTCATTCGGCCCTCAAAGCAATTTGAGTTTGAGACCCCTGTCCTAGCCAGTAACGTTTTCAGGCTATCCATAATAAATATGCATGAGAGACAGTGCATGCAAATCTCTCTTATGCATGTTCATTGTGGCTATCCCAAAAATCAGACCGAATATAGGGGTATACCAGAACTAGATGGAGAACCACTGCCCTAGGTGAACCTTCAGTCTGAAGGGGAACTGCATCACTGTTTCTATTTCTCCAGCATTGCACCGTGTGTGGAGTCTAAATGGAAGTGACCAAAATGGTTTATAAATTCAAGTTAGAGCATTTGTTATTAAACAGACAAAAAACTCTCATCAAACGAATATTTAGTTACTGGAAACAGAGAAAAAAAGAACTTTTTGTCGGGCTTACTAGTTTAATCAGGATATTCCTATCATGGTATATTCATTATACTCAAGCCCATACACAGAATGGCCACCGCATTAAATTTATGACAGAAGAGCCATGTCAAGGCGTTACTGGTGAAATGGATATGGATTCCAGCTCGGGGGGCAATGTGATCTCGAGATAAGTAATAATTACCTGATGCAGGACTGAAAATATGATATTGTCCGAAACAGAACGCTTTGGCGGAATTTGGTATGCGAGACTTTAGTGGAAGAATAGAGAGTGATTAAATGGAATAAATACTACTAAATGCATGTATTTTTAAAGTAAAATGGGCTTAAGTATAATGAATATATCATGAAAGGAATATCCTGGTTAAACTACTACTACTACTCTTCATCATTTATACAGCACTACAAGGCATACGCAGCGCTGTACAGATACATATAAAAGATGGTTCCTGCTCGTCAGAGCTTACAATCTAATCAAGACAGACAATACAATAGCTGAGAACAAGAGTACAAATAAGGAAAGGAAGGGATCAGGATCCAAAAGCAGCCTCAAGAGATGAACCTTTAGCATGGATTTGAAAAGGGGCAGAAATGAGCCTGACGTACAGACTCAGGTAGATTATTTCAGGCATATGGAGCAGCAAGGTGAAAGGAACGAAGTCTGGAGTTGGCAGAGGAAGAAAAGGGCAAAGAGAGAAGCAAGGCAGTAGAAGAGCGGAGTTCACGAGGAGGGGTGTAGGGAGGGAGGAGAGAGGAAAGGTAGTTAGGAGCAATAGAATAAATGCATTTGTAGGTCAGACGGAGAAATTTGAACTGGATACGGATACAGAAGGAAAGCCAATGAACTGACTTGAGAAGAGGGATTATATGAGTATAACGGGGCAGAGGAGTTCTGAACAGATTGAAGGGGAGAGAGGTGACAAGGGAGTGGATGAGAGTTTTAATAGTGTGCTCAGAAAGGATGGGATGGATTTTGTTGATGTTATAGACCAGCGATGGCGAACCTATGGCACGCGTGCCAGCTGTGGCACGCGAAGGCCTTGCAGCTGGCACGCGGGTAGGTCCGCAAAAAAGAAAAAGCTGGCTCTGGCTGCTGCCGCGGACGCGGCAGCGTGCAGTGTCCCGCGGGGCCCCCTCCGCCCGCTAAGCCCCTCTGCAAGGGCTTTCAGATTCGCGAGGGAGAGCGTCTCCCTCGCGTCTCTGTTAAGCCTGCAGGGGCTAATGGGAAATTTCCCATCAGCCCCTTTAGACGCGAGGGACTGATGGGAAATTTCCCATTAGCCCCTGCGGGCTTTATTTATTTATTTTATTTATTTATTTATTTACATTCTCTTATATACCGCGCTATTCTGCATCAGTGCGGTTTACATTGAACAAACTGAAATTACATTGAACAGGGTATTATAACTTGGAGATAACTATTTTACAGGGAACATGGGCTATGGAGGGTTAAGTGGCTTGCCCAAGACCACAAGGAGCACCTGTGGGACTAGAAACCCCAGTCCTTCCGGCCCAAGGTTGCTGTCCTCTAGTGGGATTTGAACCCCCGACCTTCCGGCCTGAAGTACCTTGCCCCAACCACTAGGCTACTCCTCCACTCCGAATCTGAAAGCCCTTGCAGAGGGGCTTAGCGGGCGGAGGGGGCCCCGCGGGACATTGCATTCTGCCGCGGCAGCGGCAGCAGCCAAAGCCAGCTTTTTTTTTTTATTAAATATGCCATGGGGGGGGGGGTTAGGACTGCTAATGGGCTAGGGGGGGGAGGGCTTAGGACTGCTAATGGGCTGGGGGGGGTAGCGGGTAGGACTGCTAATGGGCTAGGGGGGGTAGGACTGCTAATGGGCTAAGGGGGTAGGACTGGTAATGGGCTATGGGGGGGTTAAGACTGCTAATGGGCTTTGGGCTGATGGGGGCTGTCTGGAAATGGGGTGATGGGGGTTAGGACTGATAATGGGCTATGGGGGGGGGCTAGGACAGGAAATGGGCTGATGGGGAGGGGTTAGGACTGGATGGGCTGTGGGCTGTTGGGGGGGTTAGGACTAGTAATGGGCTATGGGGGGGTTAAGACTGGTAATGGGCTGTGGGCTGATGGGGGCTGTCTGGAAATGAGGTGATGGGGGGTTAGAACTGCTAATGGGCTATGGGGGGGGGGTTAGGACTGATAATGGGCTAAGGGGGGGGGGGGCTAGGACAGGAAATGGACTGATGGGGAGGGGTTAGGACTTGAGGTGGGCTGATGTGGTTAGGACTGGTAATGGGCTGATGGGGGGTTTAGGACTGGCAATGGGCTGTGGGGGGCTGACTGGAAATGGGCTGATGGGGTTAAGACTGGAAGTGGGCTGATGGGGGGTTAGGACTGGTAATGGGCTATGGGGGGGTTAGGACTGATAATGGGCTATGGGGGGGTTAAGACTGGTAATGGGCTTTGGGCTGATGGGGGATGTCTGGAAATGGGGTGATGGGGGGTTAGGACTGGTAATGGGTTATAGGGGGGGCTTAAACTGAAAATGGGGTGATGGGGGTTTAGGACTGGAAGTAGGTTGATGGGGGGGCTAGGACTGGTAATGGGTTGGGGGGTTGCTATGACTGGAAATGGGCTGAGTGGAAGGGGAGGCTTGAACTGCAAATAGCTGATGGGGAGGGAGCTTGGAATGGAAATGGGCTGTGAGGGAAGGGAGCTAGGACTGAAAATGGGCTGATGGAGCAGCTAGGATAGGACTGGAAATGGGCTGTTGGGGGGAGCTAAGATTGGAAATGGGCTGTGGTGGGGGCTTGAAATGAAATGGACTCATGGAGGGGCTAGAACTGGAAGTAGGCTCATGGGGGGTGCTTGGACTGGAATTGGACTGAGTGGAGGGGAGCTATGATTTGACATGGGCTGATGATGGGGCTAGGAAATGACTAGAAATGGGCTGATGGGGGGCTAGGATTGGAAATGAGCTGATGAAGGGACTCAGACTGAAAATGGATGGGGGAGCTAGGACTGGAAATGGGTTGAGGGGGGGCTAGGACTGGAAATGGGCTGATGCAGGGACTAGAAAGGAATGGATGCTGGGTGAGACTGGAACTAGAAGGGAGCTGATGTTGGGGGAGGATTAGAATGGGATGGGGCTGGGAGAGTAAAATGGAGAGGGGAAAAATATTTTGTCTGGAAGAGAAGACAAATCTACAATTGGCCAGGTATTGGGAGAGTAAGTGGGGATTGAGGATGGAGGGGTAAAATGTGCATCATTAACGTCTGTGCTTTGTTTGGTACAAGAGGAAATTAATTTATAGTTTTATTTCTACAGTGTTGTACATTCCAAGTTTGGCTTTTGGGGTTCCCAGTTTAATTATTGCCTTCCTGTTTCTAAATTGTGATTCCTTGTTTGGTGATGGTCTATGTTCTGCATGTGTAACTGAGCTGAGGTTTAATTGACTTGCTGGCACTTTGAGGAAATTCTTTGGTTTTGTGCGGCAGTTTGGGCACTCGGGCTCAAAAAGGTTAGCCATCACTGTTATAGACGAAGAAATGAGGCTTTCACAATCAATTGGATGTGTGAGGAGAAAGAGAGGGAGGAGTCAAAGATGACCCCAAGGTTGCAGGTTGAGGAAACAGGAAATAAGAGTGTTATCAACAGAGAGAGAAGGGAGGAAGATGGTTAGGGGGGGAAAATAAGAAGTTCGGTTTTGGCCATGTGCAATTTCAAACGGTGGTGATGAGACATCCAGGCAGGCCGGACAAAAAGTTCTTTTTTTTCTGTTTCCAGTAACTAAAAACGTATTTGATGAGAGATGTTTTTTTTGTTTGTTGACTATGTGTGGAGGCTGGCTTCTTAAAGAATCAATTTAATTTTTCTCTACATATTTCTATTTGTAGTTTGTGCTAACTTATTATGTACTTAGTGAGGGTCTAGTTGTGTTTAGCATGTGTGGCAGAGGCCAAGTATCACTGTTAGCATTATCTGTGTAGGGATCTGTAATAGTCCGGCTTGTTCAATTTTCCCAGTAGGGCCCACTGCAATGTTTACAGTGTTGCCTTTTACCTAGGTGGGTCCTTGTTGATTGATGCTGCTATGGAATGGTATACATACTCTACTGGGATCTCTAATCCCACCGCCACTCCTTGTGGCCTTGGGCAAGCCACTTAACCCTCCACGCTTAGAGTAGACTGTGAGCCCTTCGGGGACGAGGGAATAAAAAGTGCCAATTAAGCTTGTAAACTGCTCTGTATACAGGGTAAAGGGCGGTATATCAAGTGCCTAAACCATACTGTGAGCAACTTTTGCATAGGCATAGTTTGGGGGAAGCAGTGTCCCCCCTGGCCCTAGCCACCTTGGCATCTCTAAATACCCGATTCAGATAGATTTGAGATAAGAATAGCATCAGCCATCAACAAGATCAAATGCGGTGCTTAGATCTAACGAGACGATAACTGGTGGACCAATTAACCTCCAGGGTATCAGATATCTTTGGGCCTGCCCCGCCTTGAGAACGTGCTATATGAACTTACATACCCTTAAATAATTTTACAGCGAATTGTTGCTTCACTTACTAGCTCGCGCGCGCTCTCTCTCTCTCTCTCACGCGCATCGTCCAAACTCGTTCTCGAGCGCTGGGCGGGAAGCGCAGTCCTCGCCCCGCCTTCCCAGTGACGTCAGAGAGACGGAAGCGGGTCCGTCTAAGAAAGATGGCGGGGACGGGGTCATCGTCGGGGGTTGCGCAGGATAGTCAAGCTCGCTTCGGGCAGTCAGTGAAGGGGCTGTTGACGGAGAAGGTGTCCGTGTGTAGTGCCGACGCTATCGCCCTCACCAAACAAGTGCTGAAGGGCTCCCGCAGCTCGGAGGTGAGCGTGTAGGATGAGATGGAGGAGGTTACGGTCTCTCGGTGCTCGGGAGCTTTTCGCTTGTGCCCCAAGTTCTCAAGCAAGGTTGCCAGGTCGACCCGGATTTTCTCAACAGAGTTGATCCAGTTTGGATTTGTCCTCATTGTATTCAGGGATTTTCCCAATTGTTTTCCCCGGGGTAAGCCCAGGATTTGATCAACCTTACTGAGCAGATTTAGTGCCCTTTGGCAACCACAGATCCCAGGTTCCCTCTGACAGAGATGTTCAGGGATGGACGATCCCAAGAATGAGATTTACTGCTCCAGATTTGTTCAATAAGAATTGATCCAGGCCTTGTTTACCTCATTACACTCAGGGCTGGCCACCAAAACCTAGGTAACTTTTTTAGGTTTTAGGGCCTGATTATTAAGTTTTTCCCCATAGAAAATGAGAAAAGTCTTAATAAATTAGGTCCCACTCCTTCTCCCTCTCCTTTCATCCTCCCACTGCTCCTTGCACTCTACTCTCCCCCACCCACCACCATGCCAACCCTTCTCCTGTTGTCCTTCTTCATACCCATTTCCCTTCTCAAATTCTCTCCCTTATCCCTCCCCACTTGCTCTCCACCCCCCCCCATCTTTTTTTTTTTAATCAAACCTACTTCCCCGTTACATTTTTTTCCCAACTTCTGCACTCTAAACATTTTCCTCTCGTTTCTTGCAGGCCAGGCAGATATAAAAGGCCACAATTGCTGCAGATGTACTGTAATACTTCTCCTCGTGGCCAGAAGCGCTGCAAAAGGCTGCGGTCGTGGCAGAGACCGGTGCTGTTTGCCAACAGGGATCCCATCTCCTGTAGGGAGATAGTGCTGGTCTCTGCTGCGATTGAGGGCTTTTGCAGCACTTCTGTCCATGGGGATCTCACTCCCATGGGCAGAAGTGCTGCAAAAAGCCACTGAGAACATTGCTATCTCACTGCAGTGATTTCCCTTCCCCCATGGGCAGATGGTGCTAGTCTTGGCTGCAATCGTGGGCTTTTGTACCATTTCTGCCCATAGGGGATTCTATCTTCCGCAGGCAGAAGTGCTGCAAAAGGCCATGATTGCGGCTGAGACAGTGCTGTCTGCCCATGGAGATGGGATTCCCATGGACAGACAATGCCTGCTTGTTCTCTGAGCCCCATGCGGCAGGTCTGATTTTTCAGTCTGTATGGTGGCCTGGTGCCTAGGGTTTGAGCCCTGGGGTAAACCCAGGACTTGATCTACTTTTATTGAGCAAATCTTTTTTAGCAATCCCAGGTTCCCTCTAACTTAGAATTAGAGAGATGTAAAAGGGTGGCTTCTCCCAAAGAGTGAGATTTACCATCAAGAGTAAAATCTTTTCAGGTGATATGTTGTAGATTGCCCTGCCCCAAAAATCAACCCCCTTTGGTTCAGTTACCCTCATCCCCCCCCCCCCCCCCCCAAGCCATTATCTCTCCTTTGGGCCTTAGTCTCTTTCCCAGCCACAACTCTCTTTATCCTCCATCTCATCCTCCTACTCCATTTCACCCTTTGGCTTTCCCGATTTGACCTTCAGCCCCCACCTCCAACAGCCTTCCCTTTGTCCATCACTCCAGCCTCATATTCCATCTCTGTCTTCTCTTCGGTTTTCCACTGTCACTTATTAGCTTCAATTGCAGCAACTGCCCCTTTCTTGGGCTGGCAGGGCCAGCCTCATTGTTAAGAAGGAGCAAGCAGCATTGAGGCATCGTTGATGCAAACATTTTGTATGCATCCAATAGGCAGGTGTCAATATCCGTCCTGACTCTAAACCCAGGAACTAGGACACTGTTAAACCGACTGGTAAGGAATGCTGAATTGATTAATAAGGGGTATTAAAGAAGCAGAAGTGTAACTGGGCTACAAATCTATACATAAAGTGTTTTTTATTTATTACTCATTATTGAATTTTCAAATACACCAGAGTAAAACTAAGTGTAATTCGAATACAGACATAACAAAAGAAACATTAAACATCAAAGAAAAAACAGAAAACTTGGTATAGACCCCAAAATTAAACCTCTATAAGGTACCAGGAGAAAATAAATTTATCTAGGAATAATAACCAAAAACGGCTATAAACTCTAATAGAGCTTAGATGGTTCATGTGGCAGCCGGTACAGGATCCAACCCATCCCCTTCTTTACCCTCAAGAAACAATTTCAATTGCAGGGGTTCAAAGAAAAGAAACTGCTTAGTATTGTAAACTATTATACATTTACATGGATATTTCAACTTAAACTGCGCCCCCAAGGCGAGAGAGCGCTGGCGCAAGGCCAGAAACTCTCTCCTCCTCCTTCTGGGTATCTCTCGCTAAATCTGGAAATATCAATATCTTGGACCCCATAAATTGAGAAGCATTCATCTTAAGAAAATATAAGCGCAGAACAGAGTTCCGATCTGACTCGAAAGCAAAAGACACCAGTAAAGTGGCTCTACTGGTTACCACGTCAAGTGAGCTCTCCAGGAAACCTGTCAGGTCCATCTGTGCTGGGACATTAGTCTCCACCGAGGCTCTACCACCCAATTCTTCTGTTGAGGAAATTGAGACATACTGAGCCCAAATAATAGGAGGTAAATTCCCAGAAGGCATGAGGAGAACCTCAGTGAGGAACTTATGAACCAGCTCCATAGGATCCAAAAGAGGAGACCTAGGGAAGTTCAACAAACGCAAGTTATTCCTCCTTGCTTGATTATCCAGGAACTCCAGACGTCTTCCCATAATCAAAGCTCCTTTTGCCTGGGTAACACCCGGGTCCTGTAACGCAGCAGCCTGAGTTTCCAATCGCGAAAGCCTCACAGTGTGTCCATCCACTCTCAAGCGTTCAACCTCACCCTGCACCTTCACCACATTTAGCTCCTTGGAAAGAACAGCCACAACAGGTAAAAGAGATTTCTGAAGGGAAGCTATGGCGTCCCATAAGCTTTCCAAAGTCACTGTTGCCAGTCTTCCCAAAGCCTGCATCTCGGAAGCAACCAAAGAGAGAGAGGAGACCGAAGCTAAACTCTCCGGTCCTCCGCTTGCCACAGCTCCTTCAAACAAAGCAGCGGGAACACTCTCAAGCTGGGTCGGGGCAGCACCCCCCACTGCAAGCGACCTCCCGTCATCCGGGGATAAGCCGACAGGCAAACCAACCCCTGAAATTCTTCTGGGTTGCGGCGGCAAATGCTGTTGGGGACTCAAAACCACCCCATTGCTCAGATCAGATGAGTTCCGCGTCTGATCCGCCGAAGCCACAACAGGAACCATCGGAGGAAAGAAGCCAGGAATCACCGACTGGGACGCTCCAACGGTAGGAGTAGAGGTTTCGGGGGGTTTCTGCATATGTTGCTTCCTCTTTCTCCCCATATTAAACGTCTCAAGCCGGAGCCAGCTAATACACCTCTGACAGACCAAACAGCTCATCCGCCATCTTGGAACCACCGCAGAGTCACAATCAGTGTTTTTTTAACTTACTTTTGTATAGAGTGCTATCAGCTAGAGAAAGGCAGGACTTGGCTCCAAGGCTCTATGTTTATAGATAATGAGAGGGGATTTTGGATTTAGCTCATGCCTTTTTCAGGAAGAGCTCAAGGCCATAGTTTCTCATGATATTTACTCTGACTCCAGTGTGTAAATAGTTTCCCCTGTTTATCCAAGTTTTACTGTCCTGTTATATGTAAACTCAAAGCTATGTTCACGTTCTGATCTCTCTGTTCCATGTAAACCGTGCTGATGCCGAATAGTGCGGTATATAAGAAATTGTAAATAAATAAATAAGGCAAGTTACATTCAGGCATGGTAAATATTTTCTTGTCCCTTGGAGGGCTTACAGTCTAGGTTTCTGCTGAGGCAGTAGAGGATTAAGTGACTTGCCCAAGATCACAAGAAGTGGCAGCAGAGTTGCCAAGTTACACAGTTCCATGAGTGAGATTTTAAGCCAGTCCTGGATTTCTGACAGTCTCATCCTGATGCACTATGGGACCTGCAGCATTGATTCTGATAGATAAAAAGAGGGACCACAAATACCAAATTGCATTGCAATGCAAATTTAAAGCCAAAACTGGCAAAAAAAAATCTCACTCGTGGACATGGGTAACTTGGCAACTCTGTGGTGGAGGGATTTGAACTGGGCTGTTTTAGTTTATAGCCCACTGCTTTAATGATTAGATTGCTCCATGCTGATTAAACAGGCCAGGTCAGACGCATCAGTAGGACTGCAAGAAAGAAACCTCTGATACAGCAGAAGCAGCTAGTTTCCTCTTCAGCACACAGTTGGTTAGGGGTCTAGAGGGAAATAAATAGGCAAGTTCTACTGTAGGAAAGTGTCCTCTGCAGTATGTCACTACCAACTGAATACAAAGGCTGACTCTGAAGGATGACAGTGAGGGGAGCTTTGAAACCTCCTGCATATACCTCTTAAGCAGATCTATAGGGGATAGCCTCCTTCCAGTTTGGGAAGTTGACATTTGTTATTCCACCTGATTTGTATTTCATAATTTCAATCTTGTTCCTTATCGTTCCTCCAGTTTAGTCCTCCACCTCTGGGTAGTGCACCACCTCCTGCAGCTTGGAGACTGGGCATGTCAAAGTCGTGACATCACCGGATATAGCCTGCTGGTATCTCCGATTGGCCCCAGTGTGTCCAGTCTCCATGCAGCAGGAAGACGTAGTGAGCCTAGGTGCTGGGCTCACTGGAGAAATAGATAAGGGGCAGTTTAGTCAGGGGCTAGAAACAAGGTTTTTAAACGTTTTCAATTAACTATCAATTCAATTTCAGAATTTTTATTTGATTCCTTTAATTTGTTTCTTTACTGGGTGATATCCCTTTAAAAAAAAAAAAAAAAAAAAAGGCCTCGGGCTAAACTCTTTTTTCCCTTTCTACCGCGCTGAGTCAGGGCAGTTTCCGGGATCTCTGCCCCTAGACGGCACGGGAGAGCGCTCCTCGGAGGACGCCTACGCTCATGCACTTCAGAGGAGCGTCTGATTGCCAGCTTAAGGAAGACCCCTTATTTTGGCAGGGCTGCCCTTGCCACGGACGTCGCTCGTGGCAGCACTGAGCGATGTTGCGGCTGTAAGGGCTGTGCTGTTTTCACAGTAAGGTCAGTTTGCTTTTTCGGATGAAGACCAGTTCCTTCGGCACAGTTCAGGGGAACAGAAGTTTGCTTTGGCGCCGAAGTTTGTTAGTCTTTTGGCGCCAAAAGCTTCTGACACTATGGGGTATGTTTACTAAACTCCGAAATTGTGCGGGGCCGCGGTAGTGTGCCTGTGCCATATAAGGAGTGGGCGGTTCAGGCAGAAAAAAGAAAAAAAATGGGAGAAAGCGACCGTACTTGTGCGCGTCGCGTTAATGTGTGGGGTCCACATTAGCGCGTGGGAAGGCTAAGTGTCGCGCTGCTGGGCACACAAAGGAACAGAGCCGTAGTACAACGGAGAAGACACTGACCAATGGTGCAGGGGCCATGGGTTCAATCCCCCATTGTGCGCATCGCAAAAGGCTGGCTGAAGCCTTAACTTTAATGACTAAAAGTGCTTTAGGAGGCATATTAATTTTGGGCGGCATAAGGCGGCGCTCTGTTATTTTGGGCGGCATAAGGCGGCGCACTGTTAATTTTGGGCGGCTGTTAGGTTTGGGCACCATACGGCGTTGCGCTGGTAATTTTGGGCGGCAGAAGGCGTTGCGCTGCTAATTTTGGAAGGCCTAAGGCTTTGCGTCAATGTCCAAGCACAGGAACAGAGCCACAGCACAATGGTGAAGACACTGGACAATGGTGCAGGGAGCAGCGGTTCAATCCCCACAGTGCCCAATGAATAAGGCTCACTGAGGCATTATTTTAGGAGGCATATAAATGAGGGGCGGCATAAGGCGGTGTGCTAATGTTTAGGAGGCATTGTAATAATGGGCGACATAAGGCGGCGCGCTGATGTGCAAGCACAGGAACAGAGCCACAGCACAATGGTTAGGACACTGACCAATGGTGCAGGGATCAGGGGTTCAATCCCTCACAGTGCCCAGTGAACGAGGCTGGCTGAGGCATTACGTATTATGGGGATGAGTGCTGTAGGAGGCATAGTAGTTTTATTTTATTTATCAGTACTAGCAAACGCACTCTCAAAGCGTGTTAACATAAGGCGGCCCATAAGGCACATGTTCAAGTTCACTGTTCGCCAAGGCACCCTAGAATGTCCCCTATAGCTCACCATATATGTTGCGTCACAGGATAATGTATAGTGCACCTTATATGGACGGCAACCATAAGGTGCCATATAGGGTGCACTATAAAGCACCCTCAGAGGCACCCTATGGGTACAGTACGCTGAGGGTGTTTTTGTTGGCAGCAACATATGTACATTAAATAAAAAACAACTTTGGACAACCCAATCAAATAACCCCACTGTGGGTTTGAACCCATGACTTCTGGCTTCACAGGCAGTGACGTAACCATTGGGCTACAGCTCTATAGCTGTCAGCAAGCCCCTGACTGGCTGCAGAGAGCCTGCACGTTACCACACAGACAGTCTGCTGTGGTAACTAGGATAGGGTTAGGCCACCCGTACCCATGCTGCACTGCACATGCAAATCAGCTGTCCACAGATGAACACAAGATGGGGAATGCACCCCAACAGCTCCCTGGCCTGGTAGGGGGAAGTGGCCGTGTGCTCCCACACAGCACCTCGGCCTGGTAGGGGGTACTGACCGGGTGTTTTACTGGCACAGAGTAGCTACACACCGTCACATTGTGCGGGTACTGTGCTCACCCTGAGGGTGTGAGGAGACGCCCAGGACCAGGTCCACAACACCCTCTATGGCTGAAAGAGGCCATGCCAGGGCTCCTAAGCAGTACTAAACTGTGAGATAGGTAGTTTCTGCAGAAACACCTTGGATATCTCTTTCTGTCTTAGTCAGGGGAACCCCTTATGGACACCTAGGTGGGCTATGTACCCCTCCCCCCCGTTGAAAACAGGGTCTCCTATCAAAAGATCCACATTCTACCTCCCTGCAATGGTGGCAGTAGAGTGGACCATCAACCCCAGTCCTGCTAGGGAACAGACACCCTACAGGGCAGTCAAAGCAGCTCTATACACATCCATAACACAATATCAGACAGACATTAGGCCTGGATATACTAAGCTGCACCCCACCACTATCTGATATTCTCCTGCAGCAAGCCATCAGCCGCTGCACCCTGCAAGGCACTCCATCAAGACACAGACCAGCTGAAAACAGTCTGCTAGCTAGTCCTGGTGGAAATGCATGCACCCAGAACTGGGATGGCAGTGCACACCAGCAGATAAGTCAGTGACTGGGCCCCAAAAGGAAACCCATATATATCACATGAGAGAAATACTATATAGCACTATGGGGGTGCCTAGACATGCTGTGGTCACTGCACAGTCAGGGTGAGTGTGATCCCCCAGCGGGACAGACAGAGGCCACCCTGTCTGTGTAGGTGGTGGCCGGCCACGACAATGTTGCACGCAGGGCCCAATGTCCTGCCTCTCCAGGAGGCATTGGCCAATGGGGCCTGTGGGTGTGGGTGTGTCTGCCCCTGTTGGCTGCTGCTTTACGGCAGAGGTTCCCAACTCCAGTCCTGGTGTGCCTAACACTGTTTGGGTTTTCCTGCTGTTCCTCATGAATATGCATGAGCAACATCTACATGCCATGGGGGTGGTGCATAGATATGCAGCACAGGCATTTGTATTAGAGGCAGCATGGAACCTGAATGGTGTGTGGTCCTCCAGGACTGCATTTCGGAGACTCTGCTCTAGGTAATGCCCCTGTTCATGGTGTCTGTGCTGGGTGTGGTAAAAGATAGGCGTATTACCAATGCGTATGTCCTCAGCAATAAAGGTTTGTCCTTACTATCACGGTTTAGTTGTGGGAAAAATATGTGGACAGGATTGGCAGTAGCCCCAGCTGGGATTTGAACCTGTGACTCTGGTCCTAGAGATACTGGCTCTGTCCACTGCACCACACTGTGGCCACAGAGACAGTGCAGTCCCTGGAGATAGGAAACCTGACCGAATGAGTCGGAAACCCTGCTCTGCACATTTTTACTGTGGGCTCATTCACCTTGTCCAGAGACAAACGTGCAAATGAACCCCGCAAATGACAGCGAAAAAAGGGGGAATAAATATAACCAAGCTGGGCAACAGTGATATTAATGGGCAAACATAAAAGAACTCCCAGGAAAGCTCCAACAAAAGGAAATGATTTTTGGCAGGGTCTCCGCTGTTTTTGGGGCTTTCCTGGGTGTGTTTTTTATTGTTGCCCATTGCTAGCACTGTTCCCCTGCTTAATTATAATTTTTAGGGATTTGTTGAGGTCATTTTCAGGTTTTATTTGCACTTTTGTTCTGTGCACATGTATCACACTGCTCACGTTTTGTAGGTTTCCCCGGTTTTGCTGTACATTGCTGACGGAAATGGTTTCTCTTCCCTTTAAATGGAAATTACATGGAAATTCGGCCCCGATAATGTGCGGGGAGCCTCTCCCCTCCCCTTCCCCGCCCATTAACCCCGTCTCTCCGCCCTCGGGAAGCCATTACACGCCTCTATCGCACATTTGCGGGCCCCGTTCTTGTGCAGGGCCCGTTAGTGTGACGCGCACATGTACGGCCCACTTAAGAGCACTTAAGTGCGTCATTGCCGTGCGCTAATGTGCGGTGCGCAAATGTGCGGTGTTTAGTAAACATACCCCTATGTGCGGCCATTTTGTGCACGCATTTCCACTGTGTGTCTGCTAAGCACGGCGGTTCGCATTGCGGAGCGCGCCAGGGCTCGGTCTTGAGCCAAGTGCCTTAATTTTACTTTAATTTAGTTTACTTTGATTTACTTTAATTTAATTACTTCATGTGTGTTTTTTTTTTTCTTAATTTCATTTCGGGGGGTCTCTTTTTCAGTATAACGGGGATATTCTGTGAGAATAATTCTTGTACTTCAGTTTGCATTTTCCCTGGGAAAAAACAAACAAACAACAATTTAACGGGGTCAGTAGTGTAATTGGCGGTGTTCCCCGCAGCGTGTCAGTGCCGCAAGGAAGCCGTGCCTGGCGGCAGCGCTTTTAGTTCTGTTGGTCCCTTAGGGAAGGGGCCTGTATTTCTCTTTTTTTTTTTTTTTTTTTTTTTTTAAATTTCGGATCATTGTGTTAGCCTTTCATTGGCTAAATTGGGAGGCCTTGGTCTCTAGGATTTGCCTTAGCGGCAGAGCACTTGCAGATATAAATGACCAGGATCCGCGGCTGTTAGGTGCGGTAGTGGAGATGACAGGTGCCTTTTCTTTTCCACTCGTGGTCCATGGCGCAGATAGACCGCGCTTTAAGATAGCGTTTTTATTTTCTTTTAGCCACTTAGGGCAGACTTTGCTTATTTATTTATTTTCCTTAAATTGCTAAGTTTAAAGGCTAAGGGGTATGTTTACTAAAGCTTTGTAACGTGTGCGCTGCGCAATTAGTGCGCGCTAAGGTACCTTAGCGCACGCTAAGGATGCTTTATGGGGCAAAAATGCGCTTTAGTGCGTGCTCATGAGCGCTGAAGGCGGGGAAAGGCTCCCGGAGGGCGGAAGAAGGCTCCCCAGGGGCGGAGAGAAGGGGTCAATGGGTGGAGAGTGGGAGGGGAGAGGCTCCCCGCACACTAGTGAGGTGAAATTCGAGGCCAAAAATAACGCAAGTGAAAACCTCGCGTTAGAGCCGATTTAAAGGGAAGAGAAACCATTTCTGTCAGCAATGTACAGCAAAACCAGGGAAACCTACAAAAAAGTGATGTGTGATACATGTGAACAGAACAAAAGTACAAATAACATTGAAAAGGACCCCAACAAAATTAAAAAAAATCATAATCAAGCAGGGCAATATTGATAGTAATGGGAAACATCAAAAAACACTCCCAAGAAAGCCCCAAAAAATAAATATGAATTTTGGAAGGGTCTACGCTCTGTCCCCATATAAGATGAATGATCCCACAGTGAAATAGCACTGATCAGTGTTTCCCTCTCCATTGGACAGGTTACCTATGGCATGCACATGTTCCACAACAGCAGGGCGGGCATGTCGGAATGGGCAATTGGACAGATGCTGGGAAAGGGGATACAGAGGGCTGCAGGCGGCACATGCTGTGGTGCAGCTGGGGCACAGTGCGGACTAGGCAGATGCCTAGGTGGCACTTAGGAATGCTGAAACTGAACAGCAGCCAGACAGCAACTGATGAGGGTCCAACATGGGCACGAGAGTGTTTATCACAGTGTCACAGGGGGTAGTACCCAGCAGGTACCCCTATGGGCACAGAACATTGGCAGGCGGTGTTGGGGGGAAGCGTGGACGCCTATGCAGGCACCCCTACCCCAGAACACGCACCATAGGCAGCCGCCTACCTGCACACTGGATGGCTTGAGACTGCACACCAGCAGAAGGGCATGTCAGCATGGTGGCAGAGGGGTACTGGTGGTGGAGGGGGCAGTGGCAGCTGCCCCGAGCAGACCATGGCCTAGCCCTGTGTAGGTGGGTGCCATGCACTGCAACAGACAGGCCCTGCTGGACAAACAGTCATGGTATCACCAGGGAATGCACTGTCTCTGTGGCAACACGGTGGTGCAGTGCACACAACCAGTGTGTTTTCAGGCAGAAGGTCACAGGTTCAAGCCCCAGCTATGGTGCCTGCCAACCCAGTCCCCATATTTTACCCACTACTACAATGTGCTAATACAGACAGAACGTTTAGTGCAGATGACGTAAACATGCCCAAAACACCTACATTTTACCCTACAGAGCAAAGACACCATAAACAGGCGCATTACTTAGAGCAGAGTCTCCGAAATGCAGTCCTGGAGGGCCAAACACCATTCATGTTCCATGCTGCCTCTAATAAAGATGCCTGTGCTGCATATCTATGCACCACCCCCATGGTATGCAGATGTATCTCATGCATATTCATGAGGGACAGCATGAAAACCCGAACAGTGTTTGGCACACCAGGACTGGAGTTGGGAACCTCTGCCGTAAAGCAGCAGCCAACAGGGGCAGACACACCCACACCCACAGGCTCCATTAGCCAATGCCTCCTGGAGAGGCAGGACATTGGGCCCTGCGTGCATCTCCCAATACTAGCACTTGCATACCTTAGCAATGCCACCCTACACCTGGGAATATGGTACACGGCTATCAAACGTTTGCTATGATTACTGGCAGATAGCAATTCCTACGTTAAGCACAGTTTGCTGATTGAGCTCCATCATAGCAACCTTTCTGATGTCTGTGGAGTGTGCTTCAGGTCTGGTCTCTGACAGTGTTTACCACCCTGGGGAGTGACCCCCAACAGTATTGCGTACCATATCCATGCCTGCACTGTGCCCAGGACTGGTGTGGTGGCCAGGGCTGCTAAACTCCTCTATAGTAGCACAATGCTGGCATAGGTGTGGGAGTGTGTGTCTGTCTATCCAGTGTGTGGTGGCTGCAAACACCCTCCACAGCCCACACTGCCAGCACTGTTGCCAGTATTGGCCTGCCAATGTGCATAATGAGGAGCAAGGTACCATGGGTATAGCCCGGACAGGGTGGCCTGGCCAGGATGCATCTGCACAGGGCATAGGGCACTGGCTGGAACATTGTAGTGCCTGGCCACCACCTGCACAGACAGGGTGGCCACAGCATGTCCTGCTGGGAGATCACTCTCACCTTGACTGTGCAGTGACCACAGCATGGCTAGGCACCCACATAGTGCTATATAGTATTTCTCCCATGTGATATTTATGGGTTTCCTTTTGGGGCCCAGTCACTGACTTATCTGCTTGTTGTGTATGCTGACATCCTAGTTCTGGGTCCACCAGGAACATGCACTATGGACTAGCTAGCAGACTGTCTGCAGCTGGTATGTGTCTTGGTGGAGCGCCTTGCAGGGTGCAGTGGCTGAAGGCTTGCTGCAGGGGAATATCAGATAGTGCTGGGGTGCAGCTTAGCATATCCGGGCCTAATGTCTGTCTGCTATTGCGTTATGGATGTTTACAGAGCTGCTTTGACTGCCCTGTAGGGTGTCTGTTCCCCAGCAGTACTGGGGTTGATGGTTCCCTCTACTGCCACCATTGCAGGGAGGTAGAATGCGGATCTGTTGGTGGGAGACCCTGTTTACCACCCTCAGCCCTGGAGGAGGAGGAGGAGGGTGGTGGGTGGTGGTACATAATCCTCCTAGGGGTCCATAGGGGCTACACCTGACTGAGACATACAGATATATCCAAGGTGTGTCTGCAGAAACTACCTATCGCACACATTAGCACTGCTGGGGACCTGCAGCATGGCCTATCTCTGCTGTGGACCTGGTGCTGGGCGCCCCACCTCACCCTCAGGGTGAGTGCAGTACCTGTACAATGTGACAGTGTGTAGCTACTCTGTGCCAGTACCACACACGGTCAGTTCCCCCTACCAGGCCGAGGTGCTGTGGTGGTGCATACCCCATCTTGTGATCATCTGTAGACTGCTGATTTGCATGTGCAGTGCATCATGGGTATGGGTGGGTTAACCCTATCCTGGTGACCACAGCAGACTGTTTGTGTGGTGACTTGCAGTCCTTCTGCAGCCAGCCAGGGGTTTGCTAGCAGCTATAGAGCTGTAGCCCACTGGTTACTTCACTACCAGTGGAGCCAGAGGTCATGGGTTCAAACCCACAGTGGGGTTATTTGATAGGGCTGTCCAAAGCATTATCTATTTTTAATGTACATTAGTGCTGCCAGCAAAAACACCCTCGGCGTACTGTACCCATAAGGTGCCTCAGAGGCCGCTTTATAGGGCGCCCTATAGGGCACCTTATGGTTACCGTCCATATAAGGTGCACTATACAGTATCCTATGGAGCGACTGATAGGGTGCCCTATAGGGGACATTATAGGGTGCCGTGGCGGACAGTGCACTTTATAATGTGCCCTATGGAGTGCCTTATAGGGTGCCTTATGCGGCACCTTAGGTTACGGCACGTGAGGGTGTGTTTGCTGACAGCAATTAATAAAATACAAATAAAGTGCGGCAGGACACAATACTTACATGTCAAAGCTGATGGCTCAGCCAGCCTTAAGTATTAGGCACACTGGGGATCGAACTCATGACCCCTGTATCATCAGTCAGTGCCTTAACCATTGTGCTACACTGCTGTTTCTCCTTGCATGTCAGCGCACCTACTTAAGATTTCCATGCGTTTAAATGCACAGTGCTGCCATCAAAAACAGTGCTATGACCTTGCCGTGCCTCATAGGGCGCCCTATAGGCCACCATTTAAGCAACATTGTAGGGTGCCGTGGCGGACAGTGCACTTTAAAATGTGCCCTCTGGGGTACCTTATGGGGTGCCTTATGCAGCACCTTATGTTACAGCGCTTTGAGAGAGTGAGTTTGCTAGCAGCAGTAATTAAAATAAAATTAAAATGCCTCATAATGCATTATTACACATAAATGGTAGTGCCTCAGCCAGCCTTATTCATTGGGCACAGTGGGGGATTGAACCCATGACCCCTGCACCATCTGTCAGTGTCTTCACCATTGTACTGCAGCCCTGTTCCTCTGTTTGCACATCAGCGCGCCTGCTTATGCTTCCCGCGCGCGTTACTCGTGCGCTAATGTGTGCGGCGCACAAGAGCGCGCTCGCTAATCCCGTTTTGCTATTTTTGACCGGACCGCCCACTCCTTATATGGCATCCTGCAGACTTAACACGGCGCGCACGTTAAGAAACTTTAGTAAACATACCCCTAAGTTTGAAGTGTGTAAAGAGGTTAGTGTCCGTCTCTTTCGGCTCCATATGGACAGCAGACAGGTTTAGCACCAATTTGGCTTATCTAAGAGCTTGCCTGCAAACTATCTAATTTCGGCCATTCAGGGGGAACTGAGGTCATTTTTGGTTTTCAACTTCTAAAAACTATAAGCCAGAATCGTTTCTACTTCTTTAGGGGTAGAGGACTGGGAATGCTCAGCAAATTGGGTCCCTATTTGCTTGGCTCGAACCAGGTCAATACCTTTGAATAAGTTGGCGATTCTGTGGGGGCACTGTGTGCCTTCCACATAAATACTTGCATTGATTCACGCAGTCTATAAGTGGGACAGTAATTTCTTCCGTGTGCAGACACATTTTTTGACTTTCCTTGTATAGACTAGGCATATTTTGCCAGTGCTGGAAACGTTGCGGTCGGTCATTGTGGCAGTGCGCGGGGAGAGTACTTGATTTCCCTCGACCTTACGGGGGCGTACTTGCATATTCCCATCAGAGCGGCTCAGCAAATGTTTTTTTTGAGGTTCGCTCTGCCTTGGGGACACTGTTAATTCCAGGCATTCCCTGCGGTCTGGCGACAGCACCGCAAACGTTTACCAAGATTATGGTGGTGGTAGCGGCAGCATTACGCAAGGAAGGGATTCCCGGTCTTACATGTCTCAACTTTTGCTTAATCTGAGGCCGAGAGCGTTCATTTTACGGACACAGTGGTAAAGTTTTGCAGAGTCTCGGCTGGGTGGTAGACCCGACCAAAAGTTGCATAGTACCCTCCCAGGAACTAGAGTATCTGGGGGGACGGTTCGACACGCAGGGAGGACAGGTGTTTCTACCAGACTGGCGAGTTCAAGTAATTCGGCAATTAGTGCGCAAGTTCAGGGCCATTCCGGTTCTCTCAGTGTGGATATATCAGCACATGCTGAGAACAATGGTGGTGACCCTGGAAGCGGTGCCTTGGGGCCAGATTTCTTATGCGGCCTTTGCAGAGAGCGCGGCTTTGCTGGTGGTCTCATCAGTCCGATTTGTTGAAAGAACGGCTCCCGGGTTACCTCAAGGTCAGGCAGTCTCTTCGGTGGGTCGGAGTCCGAGCTTGCAATAAGCCGGAATGTCTCTGAAGTAGCCGGAGTGGCTTCCATTATTGGCGGACGCAGTACTTAATGGCTTCAGACTTACATGGTATCAGAATGATTTTTCGTGCTGTTTGGCAGTCCTCGTAAAGGGGAAGCGGCGGCCAAAGCATCTTTTTCCAGAGGGGTCCGGGAAGCTATGGCGTCAGCATATATGTTGCAGGGCCGTCAGGCACCGGAAGGTTGCAGGCTCATTCTACTAGAGCGCAAGCGACGTCATGGGCAGTACGTGCCTTGGTCTCATCAGTGGAAATTTACAGAACGGCTACTTGGTCTTCTTTTCATACGTTCAGTTGGCACTGTTGCTTGGTCATTATGTCAGCACATGGGGCCTGCTTCGGGTTGGCAGTGTTGCGATCCGGGTGAAAAGGTCCCTCCCAGTGATTACTGCTCTGATACATCCCAGAGGTGGAGGACTAAACTGGAGGAACAATAAGGAAATGGAAATTACACTTACCTAGTAATTGTTGTTCCTTTAGTGACTCCAGTTTAGTCCTCATTCCCACACAGGAGGTGATCAGTTATGTGGTTCTTTTCAGATGGAGAGGAGTTTCCGTCTCGTGGCATGGAGAAATCCTTTCAGTCTCTGGATCGCAGTGAGTATTGGTCGATGACCTGTCCTACTTTCTCTTCTCTGATTCGGCTTAGGGGGTGGAACAGGGAGAGTAAAAGCCTAAGAGCAACGTGAACATGCAAAAAAAAGAAAAAGAGTAAGTCCTTCTTCTTGTTGAGGGATTGGTAGTTTAGTTCACTTATTGTGGTTGTTTCAATTAAAGTTATGTTATGGCTACTTATTTGTTGCTCCTTTGAGTCTGCTTTGTTAATAGTACACTGGAGCTGATGGGAGATACTAGCAGATTATATCCGGTGATGTCATGACTTTGACATGCCCAGTCTCTAAGCTGCAGGAGGAGGTGCACTTCCCAGAGGTGGAGGACTAAACTGGAGTCACTAAAAGAACAACAATTACCAGGTAAGTGTAATTTCCATTTATATAATATTTTAATGAGAGATTATGCTTCTGCAATGAGGAATTCCTGACTTCCAAGTTATTCAGATGAGAAACAAAGTTCGGTGATGAACACTCGTAGACATTTACCCTAGACTCTATTAGTCTGATAGAGGTATCAAGTTCAGATATATAATCTGTGACTCATGTATTTGTCCTTGATACAGCTCTTCATAAACAAGACCTCTTCTTGACCTCTAGCACTATTGGTGGGAATCAAAACCTAGCTTGTGGTGGGGTTGAGCACTAGCCATGATCCTTGATGGAATCCTGTTTATCAGTATAACACAAGAACCACCAAACTGTACAATGCATTTTCAACTTGTAGTAAAGCATTCTGAGCTGTCCTTTAGTGGAATAGAAGGGCAGGGTTTATGCTGAAAACTAAACAAACCCCCCCCCCCCCCAGCTGAAATTTCCTGTTCCTTCTGACAAGGCCCCTGAATCTGCTGTGCTCAAGAATCTCATCAGAGATGACATTTCTGAATCTACAGGAGTCTCTTCCTTGAAGCTATCAGCTGTGTCACGTTGGGTCCTGCTTCAGCCCCTTCCCCAGTTTGGATCCGGTGTTTGGCAGAGGAGGAAGGGATAGGCTCAGAGATAACATCTAACATCACAGTAAACTCCCATTATTAGCAGCTTCCAAGCAGCTAGAACCTGGAGGGCAAACCACAAAAGTCTATGGAAAAGCAGCTGACTGGGTTCTGCCTGGACCTATAATCTTGGATTCTTGAACAAATCATAATGTAATTCGGTTTCATTAATTTTCCTTTAGGTTAATTTTCCTTCAGCTAGACCAGTCCAGACAAGTGGGTTAAGTCCCCCTGCCAGCAGATATCGAGACAGAGAAAGTAATGAGAGCCAATCAGAGCTATGACTTCACTGCTGGTATATAGCACAGCCACAGCTAGGGGTCTCCACAGTACTTTCTCTTTCTCAGCAGATGTTGGACTTCGTCTCTCCTTGTGGACTTTTAGCCCTTTGAATTTGCATTTCACTGTACACTGCCAAATTGATCCCAGGGGGTATTAGACACCCAGCCTACTGGAACAGCTCGTGGGCTAGTTCCTGGCTATGAGAGCCAGTACAACTCAAAGGGGGCTTTGGGTCAGGATGTCCCTTTGGGGAGACCCTAGGACTCTTGCCTTTTATTTTTCTGTAGTTATTTTTCTTTGTCCCTCCATATGTATGGCTAGCTCTTAGATATTTCTTGAGTTTACTCTGCTCACTGGAAACTCTACTGCAGGCTGCTGGGTCTGTTCCCCAACCTCCCCCCTCGGCCTACTTCCCCTGACAAACAGGGACGCTAGGTTCAACGGTTGGCCGCTTGTCTGCTACCAGCAACAATGCTGTCTCTCTCATCCTTTCAGTGGCTCGGTACTGCTGCACCTAACCGTGAGTTATTTGTGGCTACGGCCTTCTCTCCACGGCTGCGTGGCGTCGCCCGGAGTTACTTTAGTTTTCGGGCCCTTTTCCCTGAGTGGGAGTGTTGCTTCAGCCAGTGCCATTTTAAACCACCCAGCCATGCCAACTTCAGGACCGAAGTGCCTGGCCTGTGGAAAGAAGCACAGACTCTTGGTTAACCAGCTGTGCTCTGCCTGTGAGACGCATCCTGGAGAATCCTCCTCTGCTTCAGGTCCTCAGCTGATTTCACGACCTTCTGGTGCTGCATCTCTTTCGGGAGCGTCTCTCCCTGTGCAGGGTCAGGGTTCTTTGACAGGGCCTGCTTCTAAGGCAGTAGAGCCGCCTTCTCCCATCTTACTCCCACAGCAGCCATTTATGGATCCTGCAGCCTCTGAATTTTCTGCGTTCTTCCAACATGCTTGGAACCTCTGGAAGGGAGGGCAGGTCCTGACCGCCGCAACCAGGGTTCTGTCATTCAGTGGAGGGCCGCAAGCGGCACTGCAAAGAGACTGCCCTTAGGGACTTCAGGGAGCCCAGGTAGGAAGAGGAAGGCTCCATGGAGAGGGAGGAGTTGGGGACCTTGTCTCCCATTGGTTCCTCTCGCTCTTCTTCTGAGGCAGAGGAGGGAGAGCTGTCACCCATGGACAAGGAGTCTCGGTCCATGGTAGTTTGGCTCTGTCGCAGGGATGAGATTCCTGGTCTCTTTCCCAGATCATTTAAGAATTGCGTATCCTGGAAACCCCCGAGTCCTCACAGCTGCTCTCGACAACAGATCCCATCATAGTGGGAATCAAGTGGCCTGCACGAACCTTTCCCTTTCCAGCTGAACTACAGCAAATGGTCATAGAGTGGGAATCTCCCTTCGCCCCTTTAAAGCAGAGCCATCATTTGAAACAGATATCCTCCTGGTCTTCATCAGACTTGAACAAGTGGCTGCGTTTTTCCAAGGTAGATGCACTGATCAGTTATGACAAAGCGTACCACTATCCCTGTTGAAGGGGGCAGCACTCTCAGGGATCTCCAGGATCATAAGACTAAGAGTCTTCTCAAAACAGCATTTTCTACCGTGTCTCTCGCCTTCCAAGCATCGGCATATGGTGGCTTGGGGGTCCAAGCACTCTGCTGGATTCAGCTTTTACCTGAGGACGATGATTCCGTTCGTCTGGAATCTTTGATAGCCTTCCTAACGGATGCCTTTTATGACCTGCTCTGCCTGTCTGTTCAGAGTGTTGTGGCAGTCAACGTTGGCTTTGGCTTTGGCTTCACAATTGGTCAGCGGATGTGGCCTCTTAATAGCCGGCTGGCTAGACTCCCCTTCAAAGGCAGGTTGCTTTTTGGCGCGGACTTGGAAAAGCTGGTGAAGGACCTTTCGGGAGGTGAAGCCACTTCATTTGCCCAAGGATAAGTCCAGGAATTCTGCCAAGAGAAAGTCTGCTGGGGATTTGGAGCATACAGGGTTCCGCGACATGCGGAAGTACCCCTCTGGCAGACAATACTTTACCCCTTCTGTGCCTTCCAATTGGTCCAATTCCTTTCAGCAGGGCCGCCGGTCCTATTCTCATGCCACTAGTTCGGGCACTAAGTCCACTGCCTGCTTCTCCCATTGATGAGACGGGGGGCCCATTCCGAATTGGTGCGGGTGGGACGTCTCCTACAGCACTTTTACCACGAATGGGCCCTTCCAAATCATACTGCTAGACCAGTCCAGACAAATGGGTTGTTTCCCCCTGCCAGCAGATCCTGGAGACAGAATTCTACCAGAGCTCTGATAGGCTGGACTCTGGTGATACGGCTGTACCCCTAGGGGTCTCCCTCAGTATTTCTCTGTCTCCAGCATATCTGGTGGACTTTTTCTTTCCTCTTCAAAAGGATTATTTTATTTTCTCACTTCAAGATTCGAGGTCTAAGTTTCGGATTTTCACTGTGGTGATCTTAAAATTGAAGCTGAGCTCCTGTCTCTTTAACAGTTGAGCTTGCTCCTTGAAGGAATTCCCAGCATCTTGCCTCGAGGGCTTGTTTGCTGGAGGAGGGGCTGCCTAAAATCACAGTCTTAACTTAGACTGATTTTAGTGGTTTGTTACCTGGGACTCAGATTCTGACTCAGCCCTTGACTTCACGGCAAGCACCAAAACTGTAAGTTACAGCCTTTCCTGCCCTGCCCGACTCCTGACGTTCCGCACCAGAGAAAACCGCCTTTCTTTATTTTGCTTTTTCAGGGTTGAAGCTGAGACGGTTCCTGCTTCTCTCCCCCCTTATTTTCTTTTTCGCGTTGTTTTTGGCCGAATTTGCCATTAATTTAAGTAGTTCTGTGGGAATCAGTTTTTGCGGCGGCCATTTTATATCGCCGTGGACCTCCGGTTTTTGGCGGGAATCGGAGGGTTTTATTTTTTGCTTGTTGCAGTGGCAGGTTTCTTGCTATTAGTTCCCTATAGCTCGTTTGGGCAAACGAACTCTGTCCTTGAAAGAATTTGGTGATCAGCGTTCTTAAAAAGAAAACCAAAAAAACCCAGTACAAACACCTAGCATAACGGCACCATGCCTTCCTCAGGCCAGAGGTGCATTGGCTGTAATAAGAAACAAAAGAAACTTAGCAACCAGCTCTGTCCAGCCTGTTTGGTTCACCCTGGGGAGTCTTCATCTGCCTTGCCCCTTCAGGGGACGACGGCTTCTACCTTGCCCATGTTGGAGGGGCCGCGTCCTTCCTCCTCCCCTGTGCAGTTGCAAGGGGCTCCACCCTTGACCCCTCAGGCTCCTTCTCTCCCCTTGCAGTCTGCTTTGCCCTCTGAGGAGCAGCTCTTGGCGTTATTTCGCCAAGCCTGGGTGCTATGGCATTCGGAGTCATCGGCACCTGCGACGCAGCCTCTGTCCGTGGCACATGCGTCACTGCCTCCATCTGCAGACCGCAAGTGGTCCCGGAGTTCTGTGGGCCTCAAGGGGGGGGGGTCATCTTCCTAAGGGGTTGCAATTCCTTAGGGAAGAAGAGATGGACTCTGAAGTTGACAAGTCCTCTGCGGAAGGTGCAGACGAGTCCTCGGGTCGCGAGGATGGCGAGTACTCTCCGTCTGATTCCTCTATTCCGGTGCAGGAGGATTTGCAGGACATAAGACTCTTTCGGAAGGAAGAGTTGTCCGCCCTAATTGAGCAGGTTTCGGAGGCGCTTCGTCTTTTGAATCCTCCTGAGCCACAGCCCTCACAACCTCAGTCTCACGCGGATCCCATTTTGCTGGGCATTCACAAGCCTTCAAAGTCTTTTCCATTTCCTTCGGAATTACAGCAGATGGTGTCCCGGGAATGGGATTCGCTGGATATTCAGTTGCGCAATGCCCATCGCCTGGGACAGTTATATGTGTGGTCTCCTGAGGCACTGGAGCAATGGCTTGCTTATCCAAAGGTAGATGCCTTGGTGACGGGTGTTACTAAACACACCACCATTCCAGTGGAAGGAGGTGCAGCGCTCAAGGATCCACAGGACAGGAAGGTAGAGAACTTGCTGAAGACGGCTTTCTCCTCCTCTTCTCTGGCCCTACAGGCGACGGTGTGTGGTGGTTTGACAGCGCGTGCCTTTTTGCGCTGGGTTAAACGCCTGCCGGAAGATTTGTCTCTCGGTCGCCTGGAGTCGCTACAGCATTTTTGGCTGACACCTTCTATGATTTGCTGCGTCTTTCCGCTCGCTCAATTGCAGCTGTGACGGTGGCCAGGCGGTGGCTATGGCTCCGCCAATGGGCGGCGGATGTGGTTTCCAAGGCTAGGCTCTCCAAGTTGCCTTTTAAGGGGAAACCTCTGTTTGGTGAGGAGCTTGACAAGCTGGTAAAGGATCTTGGGGAGGTTAAGCCTCAACGGTTGCCTGAGGATAGACCAAAGACATCTTCTCACCGGACTTCTCGAGCGCAATCTTTTAGACATTTTTCCAGGAATACCGACTCCCGCAGATATAGTTCATTCAAACCCACCAGGCCTACCAGGCCGTCCCATCGCTATGGGCAGAAAGCGCAGTCCTTTTGGAGTGCCCGAAAGAGCTCAGAGTCCTACTCCAGTGCGGGTAAGTTCTCCAGAACCCCGCGCGCCTCCCGCTGACAGGACGAGAGGCCCACTCAGGTCGTTGCCACCGGTGGGAGGTCGGCTGGCGATGCTTTTTTCCGGAGTAGGCACGAATAACCTCCGATCGGTGGGTTCTCGACAGCGTTTCTCAGGGTTATGCACTCAAATGCGGACGGCCCATTCACGAAGCCTTCCTGGTCTCTTCAGCTGGGTCTCCCGAGAAAAGGCTTATTATTCAAGGCACCCTACAGCGTCTTCTTTATTTGAACGCCATTTGTCTGGTGCTCTCCCCAGAAAGACAGCTGGATCGGTACTCTATATATTTCGTGGTGCCCAAGAAAGATGGTTCCTTTCGCCCCATTCTGGATCTCAAGGGGGTAAACCGCAGCCTTCGCGTGCCTCATTTTTGCATGGAAACTCTTCGATCGGTCATCCAAGCGGTGCGCAAGGGCGAGTTCCTGGCTTCGCTCGATCTCGCAGAAGCGTATTTTCATATTCCCATCCGGGTCGAACATCAACGGTTTCTGAGATTTGCAGTGCTCGGAGAGCATTATCAGTTTCGCGCAATGCCCTTCGGATTGGCTTCGGCGCCCCGGACCTTTTCCAAGATAATGGTGGTTGTGGCAGCAGCCTTGCGCAAGCAGGGAATCAGAGTGCATCCCTACCTGGATGATTGGCTGATTCGGGCTGACTCGCTACCGGAAGTGCGCGGAACTCTCACCCGGGTGGTCCAGTTCTTAGAAAACTTAGGTTGGGTGATCAATCGCACCAAAAGCTGCCTCAAGCCGACTCAGGTAATCAACTTTCTCGGGGCTCGCTTCGACACTCGCCGTTGGCGGGTATTCCTGACGCTGGAGCGTTTCCGAAAACTCTCGTCTCAGCTGCAGCTCTTCCTGAGTCAGGAGGCGCCTCGAACCTGGGACTATCTTCAACTCTTGGGATCCATGGCAGCTACCATCGATCTGGTTCCTTGGGCCAGAGCACATATGCGCAGTTTGCAGACGGCTCTTCTGTCTTGCTGGTCGCCAGTGTCGGAGGACTATCGGGTTCGACTACCTCTCCAGTCCGCGGTCAGGCTCAGCCTGCGTTGGTGGCTCCGGCCACAAAATCTCTTCAGGGGGGGGGTTTCCCTTGGAGACTCCTCGCTGGGTATTAGTTACAACAGATGCAAGTCTCTCCGGCTGGGATGCGCATTGCGGCTCGCACACGGCGCAAGGGATTTGGTCTCTTCGGGAGACTCGGTGGTCCATCAATCGCCTCGAAACGCGAGCTGTGCATTTAGCCTTGCTGAAGTTTCAACCTTTTCTTCTGCATCGATCGGTCCGGATCCTGTCCGACAACACTACAACGGTGGCATATCTCAACCGTCAGGGCGGCACAAAATGTCCAGGGGTATCGAAAGAGATGAGTCTTCTCCTCCATGGGCAGAGAAGCATCTCCAGGCCCTTTCGGCTCAACATATCACGGGGATGAGCAATGTCAAAGCCAATTTCCTCAGCCAACATACCCTGGATCCGGGGGAATGGACTCTCGCCTTGGAACCCTTTCGAGTGATTGTTCACAGATGGGGTCGGCCGGCGGTGGATGTCATGGCCACAGCGGCGAATGCCAAAGCGCCGATTTTCTTCAGCCGTTGGAGAGTCAGTGGAATGCACGGGATAGATGCCCTGTCGCAGCCGTGGCCGACCCACCTTCTTCTGTAGGTCTTCCCGCCGTGATCCATGATCGGGAAAGTTCTCAAGTGGGTCAGAGAGCACCAGGGACCAGTGATTCTGGTGGCTCCGGATTGGCCTCTGAGGCCGTGGTATGCGGATCTCGTCAGGTTGGCTCGGGCACCACCTCTGAGTCTGGGATCTTTTCCAGGTCTCCTACAGCAGGGACCGGTCACCATGGAAAACCCGACTCCTTACTCGCTTACGGCTTGGCTCTTGAACGCCGTAGGTTAGCTCATAAGGGCTACTCGCCTAGTATAGTAGCGACAATGCTCAAAGCCCTTCGGTTGTCAACCTTCTTGCCATATGCACGGGTCTGGCGCCTGTTTGAGGCTTGGTGTTCGCAGCGTCATGTCTCTCCTTGGCGGTGCGGAGTTTCGGATGTGCTTTCCTTGCAAGCCGGCCTAGAAAAAGGCTTGGCGCTCGGGACCTTACGGGTACACGTGGCAGCCTTGTCCTGCTTTCGCGGACCAGTGTCGGGACGTTCTATTGCCTCGCATGTGGACGTGTCGCGTTTTCTTAGAGGAGTTAAGACTGTGCGGCCTCCAATTCATCCCATAATTCCTGCCTGGGATCTTGCTCTGGTTCTCTGAGCTCTTGTTGCTCCTCCCTTTGAGCCTCTGAAAGCGTGTTCCCTTAAGGATTTGACCCTAAAGACGGTGTTTTTGGTAGCCATCACCTTGGCACGGCGAATTTCGGAGCTTCAGGCTCTCTCTTGTTGAGATCCTTACCTCTCCTTTTCTGAGGAGGGCGTGTCTCTTCGGACGGTTCCTTCCTTCTTGCCCAAAGTTCTTAACGCCCTTCCATGTGAATCAGCCTCTTTTCTTGCCTTCCTTTGAGGAATCGCAATGCGCAGGGCGTTATAGGGAGTTTCGAGCGGTGGACTTGAAAAGAATCCTTTACCAGTATCTGAAGGTCACGAATCCCTTCCGTAAGACAGATCATCTCTTTTGTCCTTTTCGCAGGTCCTCGTCGAGGATGCGCAGCCTCGAAGTCCACTATAGCTAGATGGTTGCGTGCGGCCATTGAGGCAGCGCACATTCTTCGAGGGAAGCCGGTGCCTGAGGGCTTCCGGGCTCATTCCACTCGGGCTCAAGCTGCATCTTGGGCCGAACGTTCTCAAGTGGCTCCTCTTGATATTTGCCGGGCGGCAACTTGTTCTTCCTTGTCTACCTTTGCCCGCCACTATAGATTGGACATCCATGCCTGGCAAGAGGGTCACTTTGGGGCGGAGGTACTTTCGGTGGTGTTGGGCCCACCCTGAGGGTCGGTAGCTTGGGTACTGTCCATTTGTCTGGACTGGTCTAGCAGTATAGCAGTATGATTTGGAAGGAGAAATTTCACTTACCGTTAATTTCATTTCCTGGAATACTGCTAGACCAGTCCAGGACCCACCTGGCTGTCAGTTACAGTTTTGCTGGTGCAGTGAAGCCGCCGCTGATTTTTTTCCCTTTGTCAGTCTCAGGACTTCAAAATTTCTGACGAGGGGTTTCTCTTGTAGTTCAAGATTCTGGGGATGCCTTCAGCACCTTTTTGTACATAGTTCAATTTTGAGCCATTTTGGCTAAGAGGGTAGTTAGCCTTATTCTGTTTGGTTCAGCTTGTTACATAATACTGAGGAAGACCCCTAGGGGTACAGCCGTATCACCAGAGTCCAGCCTATCAGAGCTCTGGTAGAATTCTCTGTCTACAGGATCTGCTGGCAGGGGGAAACAACCCATTTGTCTGGACTGGTCTAGCAGTATTCCAGGAAAGGAAATTAACGGTAAGTGAAATTTCTCCTTATCACCACAGACCGATAGTCCTGCCAAGTGATATCCAAGACCCATGTCCTCAACTGTGCCAGACCCATTTGGGATGCTTTCCTCATCTTACCCTGCGGAGTTCCTCCAAGGCAAGCGGCTATTCGACACTCCTCCAGCATCTCACATGGTTATGAGCCATTGTCCCTGTTCTGCCAGAGGACCAGGGGCACAGCCGTTATTCCATCTATTTTGTTGTTCCCAAAGATGATGGGGCCTTCCGACCAATTCTAGATCTGCAGGACATCAACCATTCAGGCGGTCCGGGCTGGAGAATTTCTTTCCTCCCTGGATCTTGTGGAGGTTTATCTGCACATTCCCATTTACCCGGATCAGCAACGGTTTCTCTGTTTGCCATTTTCGGAGTTCATTATCGGTTCACAGCTCTGCCGTTCAGCCTCACGACTGCCCCGAGGACCTTTTCCAAAATAATGGTGGTCATAGCAGCAGCGCTTCGCAGAGAAGGGATTTGCGTCCATCCATATCTCGATGACTGGCTAATTTGCGGCAAGTCCTCCCTCGAAACACAAGCGGCATTACAGAGGATCATCCAGCTCCTCGAACAACTGGACTGGGTCGTCAACCACAGCAAGAGCTGTCTTCTGCCCTTGCAAACCCTCGGGTTCCTTGGGGTAAGGTTCGACACTCACACTGGCAAGGTCCTCCTTACTCAGACATGCTGCAGTAAGCTAAGGCAACAGCTGCAACGGTTCATCCAGTTGTCATCTCCCACGGCCTGGGATTATCTGCAGCTGCTTGGGGTGATGGCGGCGACTTTGGACCTGGTACCATGGGCCCGGGTGCAAATGCGTCCTCTCCAGTGATCCCGCCTTTCTCGTTGGTCCCCCGTGTCACAAAACTATCGGATGCCTTTGCCGCTTCCTGCCATGGTCTGCCTCGGTCTCAGCTGGTGGCTAGACAGATGGAACCTGATGAGAGGAATGTCTCTGGAGGCCCCTTCTTGGACACTTCTAACCACCGATGCCAGCCTTTCGGGCTGGGGGACCCATTGTCTTGGTCACATGGCTCAGGGCCCGTGGCCGATCAGGGAGGTCCTCTTGGCCATCAATCGGCTCGCATTGTGAGCCATCCAGCTAGCGCTCTGGAGATTCAAGAACCTGCTATGCAATCGGTACGAGCCACAGCCAACGCATATTGATCGCCAGGGCGGCACAGGAAATGTCTCTCCTGTTTCCCTGGGTGGAGCAATACTTACAGGCTTTTTCAGCCCAACACACAGTGGGGGAACAGAATATCAAGGTAGACTATCTCAGTCGTCACCTGATCGATCCCGGGGAGTGGGAGCTGAGTCTGGGGGCCTTCAACCGTATTGTCCAGCACTGGGGAATACCAGACATGAATCTCATGACAACTCGACATCTCAGAAGAATGCCAAAGTTCCCTATTTCTACAGTTGCCGCAGAGAACACACATCCAGCGGGATAGATGCACTAGTCCAGGAGTGACCCCCTCCCCCCCCCCCCATGTCCTCCTGTATGTCTTCCCAACGTGGTTGATGCTGCCTTGCCTGCTGCACAGGATTGAATGGCATCCACATCTCCTCATTCTTGTGGCTCCCGACTGGCCCCATCGCCCCTGGTATGTCAATCTGGTATGGCTCCTCACTGACATGCCTCTCCTCTTGAGAGGGCGACTGAGACTGCTCCGTCAGGGGGTCTTTCCTCATGGAAGATACCACTTCCTGCTCGCTTATGGTGTGGCCCTTAAAAGGAGACACCTAAAGTGCTGAAGATACTCCGTAGTGGTCATTGTTACCTTGCTCAAGGCCCACAGGTCGTCTATCTCCTTGGCTTACGCATGAGTCTCCTGTTCACTACATGGTGTAAACACCATCGCCTTTCTCCATGGAGGGTCTGTAGTCCCACGATTCTGGAATTCCTGCAGGACAGTTTGCACAAGGGCTTTTTGTTTAATTCTTTGCGAGTGCAGGTTGCCACACTGGTGGCCTTTCGAGGGTCGATTTCGGGACGATCCTTGGCAACTAACCGAGATTTGTAATGGTTCCTTCGTGGGACCTGGGCCTTTCGGCCACCGGTCCATCAGTTAGTCCCCTCCTGGGATTTCGGACTCACCCTCACAAGCGCCCCCTTTGAGCCCCTGAAACGGGCAAAACTCAAATATCTTAACCTGAAGACAGTCTTTCTGTTTGCCATCTCATCCGCAAAGTGCATTTCGGAGTTGCAGGTCTTGTCGCGACCCTTACTTGTCCTTCTCCATAGAAGAGGTCACATTATGGACGGTACGTTCCTTCTTGCTAAAGGTGCTTTCCACTTTCCATGTAAATAAATCAGGTCATCTCCCTTCCTGCAGTTTCTCTAGAGCAATGCACAGGAACGGATAAGAATCTGCGCTGCTCGATGTCAGGCAGGTACTCTTGCGCTATCTCAAGGTCACAAATTCTTTCTGCTTATCTGATCATCTGTTCGTCCTTTTTTTCCTGGATCCAGGAAGGGTCTTGCAGCTTCCAAAGCAACTCTGGGCCACTGGATCTGTGAAATGGTTTTGACAGCCTATCTCCTTGGCCGTTGGCATACCCCATTGGGGCTCAAAGCACATTCTACACATGCGCAGGCCACCTTGTGGGCTGAATCAGCCTTAATGTCTCCGTTGGATATCTGTCATGCAGCGATGTGGTCGCCTTGGTCTATGTTTGCGTGCCACTACCGTCTAGACGTATGCACACGTATGGCAGCTTGCTTTGGGTTGCAGGTGCTCTCTGCTGTACTCTCATCCCGCCCAGAAGGGGATTAGCGTGAGTACATCCCACTTGTCTGGACTGGTCTAGCTGAACGATCTGGAAGGTGAAATTTTCCTTACCGTTAATTTCCTTTCCTGAGTCCGGCTAGACCAGTCCTGCACCCACCCCTGCAGTCTGAACATTCTGTTTTTCAGCAGCATGGCGCATTCTCAACGCTAATTTGTATATAGCTCCCTACGTTGGATACATAGTCAATTGTTCCCATACTTTTTCCATTGCAGAGCCAGGGTCTCTGATACAGGTTCTTGCTTCCACTGCTTTCTATGAGGGTACTGAGGAGACCCCCTAGCTCTGACTGCTATATACCAGCGGTGAGGTCACAGCTCTGATCGGCTCTCATTACTTTTCTCTGTCTCAACATCTGCTGGCAGGGGGACTTAACCCACTTATCTGGACTGGTCTAGCTGGACTCCAGGAAAGGAAATTTAACGGTAAGGAAAATTTCACCTTAGCACAGATTCGTTCTTTCATAGAAGACTACAGAATCTTTGCATCATGCTGAGAGAGTCATGAGTGGTCCTCCACTGTGTTTGCCTCCAGCATATAAAGCATGAGAATTCTGAATTGATTTCTAGAGAGAAACCTTTTTTTATTTGGATCAGCAACTAGTAATTTTATTCTTGTAACTTATTTGTTAATGTAAAAATAGGAGTTTCTAATATGAAAATATTTTACAAATTCTGTGTCAGTAAATGTATTCTGTAGATGTGAAGCACATTTTAGAAATGACATCCAGGTCAAAATGTATGTAAAAAAGGTCAGCCACGTTTTAAGTTTTGGCCAGATTTTAGAAACACGTAGCTGCCTGACATGGGCAGCAGTGACCATGGCCACATAGACGTCCCCACAACAATAATTCAAGAAGGGGACATCTATTCCATGCTGCATACATACTATGCTGCAAGCAGAGATGTGCATCACAGTGCCAACCACAAAGCAAGTGTCCTCGTGTCCCTTCAGTTTTCTTTACTGTTGTGAAAGGTATTGGGGATATCCAGGTGTTTTGGTGGCAGAAAAATAGCTGCTTTGGTGCCTATTCATACCCTGGTGCAGGAATAGACATATAGACATCGCCACTGGTGGATCGAGACCTGCTGGCCATTTCTGAAATCGGGTACAGACATGTCTCTTTTACAGGATGTCCCAGACACGTCTGCACCACACCTCAATGCAACATGGATGTGTTCCACCCCAGTGACGTCCATATACCCAGCTTTGTAAAATGACTCCAGGGACGTCTTTGTGATTTATTTATTTATGAATGTCTTTTTCAAACGTCCAAATCACAAATAGACTTCTAAAATGACCACCATAGTGTCTGGGGACTTTGGTGAATAACTAAAATTGTTGAAGTGTAATATTGATATAATTGAATGTTGCATATTTCTTTCACTCATGTTTTTATTGAACTGTATTGCATATTAGCTATATCAGACATCCTAAGAATGTTCCTATAGGAACACAATGGAAGAAATCCTTCTGTATTTTTCCTTGTATTGTCAAGGATGATAGGAAATTTTACTTCTAAGAAAATAAATGGGTCTGTCATTTATGTCTTTGTGGAAGTGTCATTTCCCAGCGCTAACTGTAACTATATTGTCTTCCAGCTTCTTGGTCAGGCTGCAAGAAACATGGTAATGCAAGAGGATGCCATCTTACACTCTGAGGATGTAAGGAATATAAATGTTTTCTAAAAACATAACTTCCTTTAAAAGATGTCTATAAGAGCATGCATTTTTTACAAGTAAACTTAAGCAAGATAGGAAGAGCATGCCAGTTTGTCATCTGCACTAAAAGATTGTATGTCCGATGCTTATGTTGTGTGCTGCTTCAACTCCGTTATAACACAGGATGAATCCTATCCTGCTCCTTTTTCTCTATACCACTTTTGCACCCACTTCTGGATCCCAACCACTTGGATTCTTCCAGAGCATAATTTGGCTCCAACTTTGCAGGAAAAGTCTAAACTTTTCTGCCTCTGGACTTTTCTTTTTGTTTCATCCTGCTCCTTTGGGCTTCCAGTTCAGTCAAAACTGGCCTTTGCCCAGATAAAGTACCATAAGCTTTATTTGCAACTATTTAGGGCAGAGGTTCCCAACTCCAGTCCTGGAGGGCCAAACACCATTCAGGTTTTCAAGCTGTCTCTAATGAATATGCATGAGATACATTGGAATACAATGGGGGCAGTGCATGCAAATGCATCTCATGCATATGTATTAGGGATAGCCTGAAAACCTGAAAGGTGTTTGGCCCTCCAGGACTGGAGTTGGGAACCTCTGATTTAGGGCTTATCTCCATTTTTTAAAGATTTCCTTCACAAATTGTGCTAATCACTGTAGCATCAGCCTTCATCCAAGGACCACAGTTTTGCTCCAGAAATTGCTGTACTTGCATCCTGATTCTGGCCACTAGGTGTTACTCTTGAGTGATTGACAGGACTGGGAAAGTTGCTTCCTCAATGCCTTCAGCCTTGGCCATCTCAAGGAGCAGAAACTGGGCATGGGCATAGCAATCAAAGCCAGATATTTAACATGACAGCGGTCAGTGCTGTCATCAGTTCAGCATCCTCTCTGAACTTCTCAAAGGTAATCTTATGTCTTGTCCCATCATCAACAAATAAATATATTAGGAACAGACAAACATAGAGACAGCAGAAAAAACACACATGACCTATCTAGTCTGCCCTTCCATATCAACTACAGTAGTCCCCTTTTTACATTTAGAGATCCTCTGTGTTTGTCCCATGTTTTTTGAATTCAGATACTGTCCTCATCTCTACCACTTCCACTGGAGACTATTCCATGCATCTACCATTCTTTGTGTAGAGAAGTATTTCCGCATATTACTCCCGAGTCTATCCCCTTTCACCTTCATCCTATGTCCCCTCGTAGCAGAGTTTGCTTTCAATCGAAAGAGACTCTTCTCATGTGTATTTATGCCACAGAAGTATTTAAACATCTCTATCATATCTCCTCTAGCCTACCTTTCCTCCGAAGTATACATATTAAGATCTTTCTCATATGCTTTATAACAAAGACAACCAACCATTTTTGTAGCCACCCTCTGCACCAATTACAACCTGTTTGTTTATTTTATTTACATTTTCTTATATACCGTGCTATTCTGCATCAGTGTGGTTTACATTGAACAAACTGAAATTACATTGAACAGGGCATATATATATCCTTTTGAAAGTGTGGTCTCCAGAATTGCACACCATACTCCAAATACGGTCGCATCAAAGACTTATACAGAGGCAATATCACCTCCTTTTTTTTTTTCTGCTGGCCATTCCTCTCCCTATGTACCCAAGCATTCTTCTGGCTTTTGCCATTGTCTTTTCTACCCATTTAGCTACTTTAAGATCGTCGGACACATAAACAGGAGATTTGAGCTGGCTTGGTCACGGCGAGTGTGGAGGCTTTGCTGTCTCCGCCGGATGTGGAAACTTCTCTCTCTCCTGAGTTGAGGACACCGCCACGCCCAGCTGCTTCGGAATCTATCCCGGCTGTCACAACGTTGCTTTCTCCTGGAATGGAGACGGTGTACGCTAGAGAGGGAGTCTCTGCTGGTGATGAGGTTCTGCTGTCCCTCGAGCATTTCGGGGAGGATCTGAGTGAGAGATCGTCGGCGGCTGTTCTGGAGGTGGCTTCTGGGGAAGGAAGATTATTCCCCCAGTCTGTATCGACTCCCTTAGGGGATTTCCCTCCTTTGGCTCGACCTAAGGTTTTTACCTTGGAATCAATCTGGGAGGCTATTGCTACTTTATCTGTGGCTATCAATACACAGACTTCCTTATTATCGTCCCGGGTCCAGCAGAATGCAGCCGGCATTCAGAAGAATGCTACTGATCTTGAAGTGGTTTCTTCGGTGTGTAACCAGATGAAGGTTCAAATTGCTGATCCTGGCTCTCAGTTGGAACATGCTGCTGATATGTCTTCGGCTATATCCAAGGAAAATGGGACCGTTAAGTATAAGCTTGAAGTGTTGGAGAATGCTTCTAGGGCTGCTAATCTGCGTGCCCTCAATTTTCCACAGGTACCCGGTGTTACTGCGTTGGACATGTTTAAAAGATATGCGCATGAAGTCTTAAAGGTCCCGACAGAACTCTTTCCGCCTTTGAGTAAGGTTTATCTACCCCGTGGTAAGAAGAGTACTGAGAGTCCAAAGGCTATATCTGATGTGGACTTTAACATTTTGAATGTGTCTGCTTTTCTCGAGGACCCTGGGGGGAGGGGGGAACTTGTATCCCCTCAACATTATTGGTTCAATGTGTCTTAATTTCTGATAAAGATTGGTTTCTAAAACTGTTTTTTAAAAAACGGTTGGAAACATTTTATGGTCTTACAATATCTGTATTTCCGGATTTAACTAAGGAGACCCAAAAGAGGAGGAAACAATTCTTACTTTAGAAGTCGGGAGTTTCTCAGATAGGGGGTACTTTCTTCCTAAGATTTCCATGTAGATGTGTAGTAATTATTAAGGCTGTTAAATGTGTGTTCTCTGATCCGCATGATTTGAGTGCCTTTATTAATGCTAGGCTCTTATCTATTAAACCTCCAGAGTGATGTCATAATTTGTTATAACTTCCTCTAGATTATAGTAAGTCTGGGGTATTTTGACGCTGTCTGTTACTTAAGTAATGATTCTTTATATTTTTATATCTCCCAGAGCACTCCTACTCTGGCTGATTTTCCTTGCCTCCTTCCCTCATATGTGGACTGTATGGAGTGGTAATTGATTTGTTTGCCTCTGGGTGTTCTTTTTACATTTTCTTTTATGTACTCCATTTACTTTAGCAAGATTCTGTTCTTGTGTTTTGTTAAAAGTGCAAAAAAAAAATCATCAGACACAATCACGCCCAGATCCCGCTGTTTTGTGCACAGAAGTACTTCACTCCATATACACCGTACCGCTTCCTTGGATTTTTGCTGGCCAAATGCATGACCCTGCATTTTTTAGCATTAAATCTCAGCTGCCAAATTCTTGACCATTCTTTAAGTTTAGCTAGGTACCTCCTCATGTTATCTACTTCTTCCTGGGTATCTGCTCTATTGCAGATTTTGGTATCATCCGCAAACAGGCAAACTTTACCCGACAGCCCTTCCGCCGTCTCACTAACAAAGATGTTGAACAGAATCGGACCAAGGATAGATCCCTGCGGCACACTATTGATAACCACCTTCTCCTCAGAGTGAGCTCCATTTACCTGTACCCTTTGCCGCCTCCCACTCAACCAATTTCTAACCCAGTCAGTTATTTTAGGGTCCATCCCTAGGGTCTGTTTGTTTGTCACCTGTGCAGAATGGTGTCAAAGGCTTTACTGAGATCCAAGTTCACCACATCTATGGCTCTCCCTTGGTCCAACTCCCTGATCATCCAGTCAAATCAATCAGATTTGTCTGACGAGACCTGCCTCTGGTAAATCCATGCTGCCTCTGACCCTGCAATCCATTAGCAAAACAGACTTGGTAAAGACTGAAGCAGCACACAACATAAGCATCGGACGTACAACCTTTTAGCACAGATGACAAACTGCCATGCTCTTCCTATCTTGCTTAAGTTTCCTTGTAAAAATGGTAAAGGGGATGGAAAGATACTCCTATGAAGAGAGGCTAAAAAGGTTTAGGGCTCTTCAACCTGGAAAAGTGACGGCTCAGGGGGAGATATGATAGAGGTCTATAAACTAATGAACGGAGTGGAACGGGTAAACGTAGATCGATTTGTTTACATCATCAGAATATAGAAAGGCTAGGGGACATGCAATGAAGCTACAGGGTAGCCTATTTAAGACTAATAAGAGAAAATATTTATCTCCAGGAACAAGCAGGAATGAGTCTTCACATATGGGTATCGTCGGTACCGACGAAGCCTGTGCGGGAACGCTCCCCAGCGTCCAGTAAGAAAGCTTTTGGGAGCATCCCACAGCGCCTGCGCGCTGCCTTCCCGCCTTTCCCAACCGCCTCTCTCCAGTTCTTCTTTTCCGTGGAGCCAGCAGGTCGTGTTCCTGTCACCGCAGAAGAATTCTTTATTTTATTCTTTATTTTTCTGTGTCGCGTCTGCCTTCTTCGACGTCAGACCGGTACCGCCGGTCTTTTCTTTCTATACAAAAAAAAAAAAATTTTCTTTCTTCAACTGTGCATTTGCGATTTGGGCCTTAGGCCTGAACATTTTTCTCCTCATGGAGAAGCCCGCTTCCGGGTTTAAAAAGTGCACAAAGTGTGGCGGTACTATTTCTGTCACCGACACCCATGATTGGTGTCTAAAATGTTTGGGTCCTGACCATTCCATCACGGATTGTGTGTTCTGTACCATGATGTCTAAAAGAGGTCGGCAGAACCGAGCAGCCAAGCTCAGTACCCCGTTTCCCTCTAATGCAGCCTCGGTGGCATCGACGACTTCCAGGGCTGCTTCTTCCTCCCATGGATCTCAGGTAACCAAACATAAATCTAGCCGGTCCTCGAAGGGCAAATCTCCCTCTAAGCATCGAGATGCCTCCGGGCTTGTCCTCGAGGAATCCGCACCGGCAAAATTACCCTGGCGGGAAGTTAATGCTTTGGAAGCCGGATCTATGGGGTCACGGGTTGACATCGATGGCTCGGCCTCGACTGATGACCTGTTGCCGTGTTCTGGGGTACCGGTGGTCTCCACCAGTACCGACATCCAGACTCTGGTGGCGTCGATGGATCAGAAGATTCTGTCCATGCAACGCACCCTAACGGCGTTTATGCAGGCTTCGACGCCTTCGGTACCGCAACAATCTCCGTTTCCGGTGCCGGTACCGATTGCATAGACATCTGCTTCGGTGTCGACTGCAACGGTACCCTGTCCTATGATGCCCATCGGTACCGAACCGGTATCGCTTACTCCCAATGTCGATCCCACTCGGTACGCGTATCGGGCTTTACAGGAGCATCCAGACAGGCAATACTTCGATTCCTCCGAAGACTCTGATGAGTCGGAGGCTTCTGTCGAGGCACCAGTACTTCTTCCTCAGGAGTCTGATTCTCCAAAACGAAGAATGTCTCCTCCAGAAGATTTGTCTTTTCAAGACTTCATTAGGAAAGTGGCTAGGGGCCTCTCCATTACAGTGGCCCCTGAGTCAGAGCCTAGAGCCAAGCAATTAGATATTTTGCAATACCCTAAGGCTCCTAAAGAAGCAGCCACCTTACCTATTCATGAGATTCTCTATGATCTCATGTTGAGCATGTGGGAGACTCCTCTTACTATCTCTCCTCATTCTCGTAGGTTAGATACCATGTACCGTGTCCCTCCTTGTCCTGGCTTTCATAAGTCTCAGCTTCCTCACCACTCTATTGTGGTAGAGTCTGCCATGAGGAAAATAAAGAGTGCAAAGAGACACTCATTTAATCCTCCAGGACGTGAATGCAGAACCCTTGATGCTTTTGGCAGAAGGGTTTTCCAAGCTAATATGCTTGCTGCCAGAATCAGCTCATATAGTCTGTATATGGGGATGTTTCTAAAAGAAGTCACAGATCATCTGCAGACTTTAGCCCCTTTTATTTCAGAAGATAAAAGGCAGGAATTTCTCATTTGGCTTAAACATGCCCAAGATGTTTCCAAATTTTCCAACCGTGCAGCCTTTGACTCTTTTGAATGTGTAAGTAGAGCCTCGGCTATTGCCATAGGTGCACGCAGAATTGCTTGGTTACAAGCATCTGATTTGGAACTCTGGGTCCAAGATGAATTGGGAAATCTTCCTTGTACAGGTGAAAACCTTTTTGGCAGGGATTGGAAAGCAAAGGCCACTCAGATGGATGCTGAGAACTTTGCTTTGGATCGACTTTCAGAGTCTACCTCTGCTCCTGCTAAGAAAAGATTGTTCAAAAAGACACCTTTTTCTAAAAAGGGAAGATACTATCCTGCTTATGGTCAGCAGGCATCTTCTGCAGGTCGTTTTGCTGCAAAGCGTCAGCAACCACCTAAACAGGCCAAGTCAAAGGTTGCCAGGCCTCCCACGGCCCAGTAGCCTCAACCTCCTCAAGGCCTTTGACTTGCAACTAGAGAACTTAGCCTTTCTGGCTCTGGAAGAACCAGAGCCCCTCACCATTCCAGGAAGGTTAGCTTACTTTGCTCCCAGATGGGAGCAAATCGCAGCAGAGCAATGGACCCTCTCCATTATAAAGGAAGGGTACAAGCTTCGTTTCTTAAACCTTCCTCCCCACACCATGGTGAAACAGTCAATTCTCCAACATCTCTCCTCAACCTTCTGGGTCAGGAGATTGCTACCCTTCTTGCCCAAGGGGCAATAGAAGAAGTACCCCTTCTTCAACAGGGCTCAGGGTTCTACTCCCCTTATTTTCTTATTCCAAAGAAAACAGGGGGCTACAGACCCATTTTAGATCTCAGAGAATTGAACAAGTTTCTATTCAAAGAGAAATTCAAGATGATTTCTCTCGGTACTCTGCTGCCATACCTTCAGTCAGGACTGGCTTTGTTCTCTAGATCTCAAGGATGCATACACAAATGTCCTCATCCATCCAACACACAGAAGGTTCCTTCGGTTCCTTTTTTCAAGGAAAGCACTACCAATACAGGGTGCTTCCTTTCGGTCTGGCCTCTGCACCAAGCGTGTTCATGAAATGCATGGCTGTAGTAGCTGCATTTCTACGCACTCTAGGAATATTCATTTTCCCATATCTGGACGACTGGCTCATTCGAGCTTCATCCCAGTCAGAGGCCCAGATTTCTCTAACCTGCACAATGCTTGTCCTTCAGTATTTGGGACTGGTAATAAACATCCCAAAATCCCATCTCGCCCCTACTCAGTCTCTGGAGTTTATAGGGGCCTTGCTGGATACCACAACTGCAAGGGCCTATCTTCCTCAGGCCCATTGCCTACGCTTGGTGCAGTTAGCCTCCCAGATACAGTTAAAGTCCCATTTAACTGCTAGAGAGATGTTACAACTATTAGGCCACATGGCATCCACCGTGCATGTGGTTCCATATGCTCGCCTTCACATGAGGGCAGCTCAATGGCCTTTGTCCACCCAATGGACTCAGGCATCAGGTTGCCTGTCAGACAAAATAGCAAACTCCAGGCCTATTTTGGTCTCTCCAGTGGTGGAAGTCCCCTCCAAATCTGTTGCTGGGGTCCCCGTTTCAGCAGTCGCTACCCCAAGTAACTCTGACAACAGATGCTTCTCCAATGGGTTGGGGAGCTCATCTGCAGGATGTCTCCACAGGAGACTTCTGTGCATATCAATCTCTTGGAACTCAGAGCAATATTCTTAGCTCTCAGAGTATTCCATTCCCTGCTCAGCTACAGGACAGTCCTCATCCATACGGACAACCAAGTAGCCATATTCTATGTAAACAAGCAGGGCGGGACTGACTCTCTGTCGCTTTGCAACGAAGCTTTGCGACTGTGGGCCATCCATCTTCTGGCAGTATATCTTCCAGGCATTCAAAACTCTTGGGCGGACAGACTCAGTCGAATTCTGCTCCCACACGAGTGGTCCCTCCACATGGACCAGGTAGCCAGGATTTTTCGAATTTGGGGAACCCCGGACATAGACCTCTTTGCAAGTCCGTGGAATGCCAAACTTCCCCAGTTCTGTTCCAGAATTCCGTGTCAGGGAGTTCGGGCCAAGGATGCCTCCCTCCTTCACTGGGGTCAAGACTTCCTTTATGCCTTTTCACTAATTCCCAAAACACTATTCAAACTTCAGAGAGATCGAGGGACCATGATCCTCATAGCTCCACATTGGCCACACCAAGTGTGGTACCCTCTACTTCTGCATCTCTCTCAAGCTCATTCCCTGGACTTGGGCTCTGCACCAGACCTTCTGTCCCAGGAAGGGGGAACATTGTGGCACCCAAACCCCCAGTCGCTCCATCTCAGGGCTTGGTTGCTGAGGGCCTAGACCTTCAAGATTTTCCTCTCTCTCAGCAAGTCAGAGATGTTATTCATGCCTCTAGAAAGCCTTCTACTAGGCGTTCCTATGCTTTCAAATGGAAAAGATTTACCATTTGGTGTTCAGAGAAAGGTCTAAACCCTCTTGCAATACCTCTGAATTCTCTACTAGAGTATCTCCTGCATCTATCCCATGCAGGCCTGAAAACAAATTCAGTAAGAGTCCATTTGAGTGCTATTGCAGCATCCCTCAAGCCTCTCAATGGACAACCTATTTCCTCTCACCCTCTTATAGCAAGATTCATGAGAGGCCTTCTTTAAACTAAACCTCCCATTAGACCACCTCCAGTGGCATGGGACTTAAACCTGGTTCTTGGCCAGCTTATGAAGCCACCCTTTGAACCTTTAGCCACCACCTCCTTGAAACTTCTTTCTTGGAAAGTTGTTTTTCTCATTGTAGTCACCTCAGCACGCCTCAGTGAGTTGCAAGCTTTGGTGGCTAATCCACCTTCTACAAAGTTCCATCATGATAAGGTAGTCCTCAGGACCAATCCACACTTTATGCCTAAAGTGGTCTCGTCTTTTCATCTAAACCAGGAGGTATATTTACCTGTCTTTTTTCCAGGACCTCATGCATCAAATGCAGAGAGGAATCTTCATACCTTGGATTGTAAGACAGCTCTCGCTTTCTACTTACAGAGAACATAGCAACATAGAAAGTCTTCTCAACTCTTTGTTGCTTTTGATCCTTCTCATTTAGGACTTCCAGTCTCTAAAAGAACACTGTCCAACTGGATTGCTCAGTTTATTTCTTTCGCCTACCAGAGTAGGAACATTTCTCTGGAGGGCCATGTCACAGCTCACAATGTGAGAGCCATGGCAGCCTCAATGGCTCATCTAAACTCTGTGTCCATCGACCAAATCTGTCGAGCGGCCACCTGGGCCTCTGTTCATACCTTCACAGCCCATTACTGTTTGGACAAGGACTCCCGCCGGGATGCCTCGTTTGGTCAGGCTGTCCTCAAATACCTGTTCCATTCCTAATCAACTCCTACCCACCTACCCTGGTTGGATGCCAGAGATCCATGGGGGGAAGTGGAGCCCTCTGCAAGGGCACACAACCATGGGGTCTCTCCCTGGCATCTGCAGCTAGGGAGTCCCCATTTATTTATTTATTTATTTATTTAGCATACATTTATAACCCGCAACTTCCAGAGTTCAGTTGCGGTTCACAATAAACAACAATCCACAAAGCAAAAGCTTAGTTTTACATTGAACATTTTGTAACAATAAAAGTTTTACGTTGAACATTTTGTAACAATAAAAGTAAATGTAAACATAATGAACTTATGCATAATAGCAAAATTGGCTGGTAAATTATATACAATAAACTATTACAAATAAATTAAATTATATACAATAAACTATATACAAATATATGTTGTGGGTACTTTAGAATTGAATCATGGTGTTTTTATAATAGTGTATTGTCTGTTAAGTTGTTGGAAATAGTATTAGTCATGATTTTTAACCTTTATCTGAGTGTGTCAAGGGGTTATCTATGTTGCCGTAGTGCATGGAGAATAAGTAGGTTTTTAGTTTTTTACGGAGTTCCATAATTTCGGTTATAGTTCTTAGGTCTTCCGGAAGGGAATTCCAAATAGTTGGGGCAGCATGGGAAAAAGCTCTGTTGTTAGTTAATTTATTTGCTTTTATGAAATCATTAGGAGTTTTTAGTTTATTTGAGTATCCTTTTCTGTGTGTGGTTTTTTGAGATTCCATGCTAATTAGTTTGCTTACGTACCCATATGTGAAGACTCATTCCTGCTTGTTCCTGGAGATAGCACAGATCTCCAGGAGCAAGCAGGAATGAGTCTTCACATATGGGTACGTCGGTACTGACGGAGCCTGTGCGGGAACGCTCCCCAGCGTCCAATCAGAAAGCTTTTGGGAGCATCCCACAGCGCCTGCGTGCTGCCTTCCCGCCTTTCCAACTGTCTCTCCTCAGTTTTCGTTTTTCCGCGGAGCCGGCAGGACGTACTCCTGTCACCGCAGAAAATTTCTTTTTTAATTCTTAATTTTTTGTTTTCTTGTGGTCGCGGCTGTTTTTCCCGCCTCCACCGGTACCGCCGGTGGGTTTTTTTCTTTTTCTTTTTCTCAAACTCAGGGAAAGCTTTTCCCTCAGTTTCTGTCTTAAATATTTTGGGCCTGTAAGGCCTCTCCATCATGGAGCCGCCTTCTCCTAAGAAGTGCCTTAACTGTGGAAAGACAGTTTTCTTTTTAGACTCCAACAACTGGTGTCTAACCTGTTTGGGTCCTGACCCTTTTCCTCTGGAGCCATTAGGCTGCAATTTTATGAGAAGACATTTTCCATTTCGAGTCTCCCTCGATACCGTGTTCCCTTCCAGTGTTAGGGCACTGACCAATTCTTCTCTACAGGATCAGGTAACCCACAAACAGTCTGTTAAGACTAGCCAATCCTTGAGTGGTAGGTCTCATACCAAGCATGATGACGGCTCCGGCCTTGCCCTCAAGACCCTATTGGCTTCAAAACCCCGGCGGGAGTCTTCGGTCTCCAAAGCCTTTAAGGGGTTTCAGGTTGTTCCTGGGGCTCACCCCTCACAGAACATACCTGAGCCATGCTCGGTGGTGGCATCCGCTTCGAGCGGTACCGATACCCCGGCATCGGCACCGGTACCGGTGTTGACTAATCCACTCTTCGCCAGGAATCGTCATCTGGCGTCCTCGGTACCTTCGGGACCGGTCGATACGTCCAAGATTGACTTTCCAGTATCGACAGCATTGCCGATACCACCACTGACATCGGTACCCTCCAGACATGTATCGATAGACTCGCTCACTTCGATGCCGAGTCTGGAATCGATATCTAGTCTAGAAGACTGGGTACCGACGCGTCTCGGAACCGACGCTTATCGATTCCGGATGCGCGGTACCGAGAATACTCACCAGGGGTTTTTGGTTGCCTCGGTACCGCTTGAGCAGCCTCCGATGTCTGTTTCGATGGTGTTATCGCCTCTGATTCCGGCACACCTACCGGTATCGGTATCGATGTCGATTCCTGCAGTGACATTGGGACAAGCCACTTCCATGCTTTTTTCATCAGGATCGCTCCTTTCTATACCTAGTTTAGAGTCGATACCTGGCATGGACGTTGCAGTTCTGCCGGTCTCGAATCGTGACTGCCAGTACCAGTATCCATCTAGTGCGGCTCTTTTTCTGCACCGGACCAGTACATCCTCTGGTACCCAGGCTGCTGCTTCAACTTTAGCTTATCCAGGCATTGGAGATCCTTCTTTTCAGAAATTTCTCCTTGACATGGCAACATTCCTTGCTATTCCTATCCCTGGCTATGATCCTACTCAAGGCTCTCCTGCATAAAAGGAAAATATAATGCTTCCTTTACATCATTCTTTGCAGGATCTTCTTCTGAGAATATGGGAAACACCTTTAAGGGTTCCCTCACCTTCTACAGCAACTGATGTTCTGTATCAGGTGCCCCCCTCTCCAAGGTTTCAAAAGACTCAACTTACCCATCATTCCATAGTAGTGGAATCAGCAATGAGGAAGGTCAAAAGCAAGAAGAAGCATTCTTCTTATCCGCCAGGTCGTGCATCTAGAGCACTTGATGCCTTTGGACGTCAAACCTTCCAAACATCTATGCTGGCAACAAGGATTATCTCTTATATTTTTTATATGAGTCTATCTCTCCAGGAGGTCACAAGGAAATTATCTCTTTTGACTCCTTTTCTATCAGAGCCCAAGGCTACAGACTATTCCTTACTTCTTAGTCATAGCCAGAACATCTCTTTGTTTCTTTCTCGTGCTTCTCTAGACTCTTTTGAGTCTGTTAGCAGAACCTCTGCTATAGCCATAGGAGCACGACGTAGAGCCTGGCTCCAGGCTTCAGACTTGAGCAGATGGGCACAACAAAGACTGGGTAATTCTCCTTGTACTGGAGAAAATCTCTTCAATAGGGAGGCTTTACGTCAGGTTGCTCATTGCTCCACTGACTTCCCTGTTTCTGGGGGCCATCCTAAGCCTTCTCCTTCCCCCAGTAGGTAGGAAATGTCCTACCAAACCTTCTTTCCCTAGGAAAAGAAGGTTTCACTCTTCTCCTGCCCATCATCCAGATGTTCCCAAGCAAGGGACACCTCGTCCTGGTCTGAAGAATCCAAACTCTAGCCAGGCTGAACAAACCCAGCAACCATAGGTTCCTGAAGGTTGCAACCTACAGTTCACTTCTTCTTAGCAGAGGTTTGTTCACTGTTTTTTTCTTCAAATCTCTACACATCTTTTTCCTCCTAGATATGCTGAGCTGTCAGGATATTCATGCCCATGGGTCACAGATTTCTCCTCTTCTTCCTACCAAGAAGAGAAGTTAACAACTATCCCATGATAGTTTTCTGTCCCAACATGAACATTTTTTCCTTCAGCAAACTTACCACATGGTAAGTCACCCTTCAGCTCCTGTTTCTCTACCCTCTCATCCAGGGTTTCCCCTGAATGAGTGGTACTATATCACTGCAGAGTTTTCTCTAGCCTTTCATTCCAGTGTAGAGTTTTTTCCTTTGAATAATTCCCTTCTTTTCGCTGGGCAGCTCATCAGACAGGGACAGGAATTTCTCCTCTCCTTTTGTCTGTTCTCTCTGTTTTACACAGAGAGATTCTCTCTGCTGTCTCATTCAGCAGCTACCCATGCAGGAGTACTAGTGATTAGACTACTGGTACTTTTCTACAAGTTTTCCAGTCCGCCTTCCACTACTCTGTCTGGCCTTAATAGTGATTCCAAGATAGTGCTTTCATCTATCTTGGATAATCCTAATCACTTCAGGCTTATCATACGGTCTTCTTTTCTTGCCATCTCCACTTCCTTGGATTGGGCAACAGAGTTGACCTACAGCCAGTTTTATTTCCTAATTCTCCTGCATAATGCTCTCTGCAATTCTCAGAGAAGCTTTCTACTATGGGCCCTTGCTAGAGAGCATGGGGTTTTGTTTCTGATGACTATTCTATATGGTTGAGAAAGGCTCTTCAGTCATTTTCCATGACTGTGAGGGTTCTCCACACCCTGTTATCTCCTGTTATATTCAGGATATAAGCCTTTTCTGCGTGAATGTCCAAAAAGTTTTCCAATCCTGCAGGATTATGCTCTTTTTCCTTGCAGCTTGTCCTCATGGTATCCTACTCTTATGGACAGCACATATTCTACTAGTAACGCATGATACCCCTTGTGCCCCTCCAGGGGGTCAACTTGGTATCTCCTCCTATGCGTTTTCTGTCCATTTACCATGTCACAAGACTCAAGACTTGCTGCTTACAGACTGATTTTATCCTCTGTTTTTCACGCAACTATCCTGGTTATTTCACTGGATAGCATTCCTGCACTATCTTAACCAGGAGAAATAGATTCTCTATATATCTTCTCAAGTAGGTTCCACCTTCTTGTTCTTAGATGAATCTTTCTCCTTCACATTTCTCATGTGAATGTTCTTATGGACATATCTCTATTTGCTTCGTTGCAGATACAGTCAAACCTCGGTTTTCATGATTAATCCGTTCGAAAAAGTCTGACTAAAACCGAAACGTATGAAAACTGAAGCAATATTTCCCATAAGAAATAATGTAAATCCAATTAATCCGTTCCAGACACCCAAAAATATTCACAAAAAATACATTTTATAGAGAATAACTATATTTTTACATACAGAAAACAATGAGAAATAAATATAAATGACTAATGAAATGGATACATGAACATTTAACATCACTGAAAGCAAGCTAAGTTCAGTAATGTACAGTATGTTAACATCTGGCCTTAGCCACCCCTGACAAGCTGCTGTGCCCAGCTCTCTTCGGAATCACATTGGATTCAGCCCATTAAAATATCTTTACATTATCTGCTCAATGCTTCAGAATGGCAGAAAATCTTAATGATATAGCTTCAGACGTACCCTGCAAGAGAAAGAACTGCCTCCCACATTCATGCAACATCTCCTGCTTACGTTGACAGCTTTTCTTCCCTGCTACCTCCGAGCCTGAGGGGGCGCTCCAGAGAACGGGCAGGCAGTGGACGAGATCGGGGCCTTCCTCTCTGCGCAATCCTTGCCTCTCTGACTCTGACCAGGCTCGAGGATGTGTTTCATTTACGTGCTCAGCTGGCTTTCGCTTCTCATCACGCTGGCGATCGGTGAGTCCAGGGGGCAGTGCTGCCGGGACGGGACCGGCCAGGCGTTCTGGCAGTGTATACAGACCGGTGTGCAGCGCGAGGGTGTATGTATTTACAGTACTGTACTTTACGAAAACCGAGGCAATGTACGAGAACCGGGACAAAATCTCAGTCAAAAAAGACGTTGAAAACCGAAGCGATGTATGAGAACCGGGACAAAATCTCAGTCAAAAAAGACGTTGAAAACCGAAGCGTATGAAAACCGAGGTTTGACTGTATGTATCCTCAGACATACATATTCATGTATGTATATATCTCTATATACTTTTATAGATACATATGTCTGTAAGCTGTGTGTGCATATGTTATGCCCCTATATATATATATAGATATATCGATACACATATAGATATAGATAGATATATAGATAGATATATAGATATAGATACATATATATCTATATATATATCTCTTGAGATGCTTCCTTATAAGTAGATCTGTATTTACATACTTATCTCCCTAACTGTCTATGCTATAAGGGTTTTTACCTTCCTAAAGGTTTCAGACAGTGGGCTTGCATATGTTCATACTGTCCCTCCGTATGTCGGGGGTATTATGCACACAACCACTACTGTGGTACTGACAGCTCCCACTTTACTCTAGGTCTCGCTATCCCTGAAGCACCATGCTTCAATATCTTTCCTATCTCTCACCAGCTAGGAAAGACAGCGTGGATTTTCAGTGGTTCTGAGGTTTTCAGCCCTTCACACATTTGTCCTCCTTGGGAATACGGGTTTTTCCCATACCCCTTCTTCCCTCCAGGACTGGGCTAGTTGTCCAAATCGGTCAGTCTTCCTCTTTTGCTCCTACATGTTAATGACTCTGTAGCTAAAAGAGTTTCAGCTTTTTCCCACAAAGCTTTCCACTGAAGACCTGCCGTTTTCATACTACCCCAGTTGACACCTGGGTCATCTGCCAATTCCAGATTTGGACCTTCACCTTCACCGCCGTGAGGTCACCTTGAGGATTCCTCTACTGAATCTCCAGTAGACTCCATCACCCTCTCTACTTCCTACAATCCAGTAGGTAAGGTCCATATTGTGATTGCTCATTCAATATTTTTAATGGTAACTATCATACATACCAAGGACTCTTCTCCTATAGTCCTTAGGTTATCTGTTTTTTCCTACAGCTCCTCTCTTTTCAACTCCTACCCACCATCCCTCATGGGATGCCAGAGGTTCATGTGTAGGAAATGCATTCCCGTCCCAGGGACACGCATTTTATGGGATCTCCCCCTGGCATCTGTAGCTAGGGGAGTCCCCATATGTGAAGACTCATTCCTGCTTGTTCCTGGAGATAGCACAGTTACTTACCTGTAACAGGTGATCTCTGGGAACAGCAGGAATAAGTCTTCACAACCCACCCACCTCCCCTAGGAGTTGTATCTCTTTATCTATCTTCCTTTCCTCTTTCTCTCTCTCTTTGCCTCAGCTATGAAACTCAACTGAGGAGAGATAGTTGGAAAGGCAGGAAGGCAGCACGCAGGCGCTGTGGGATGCTCCCAAAAGCTTTCTGATTGGACGCTGGGGAACGTTCCCACGCAGGCTCCGTCGGTACCGACGTACCCATATGTCAAGACTTATTCCTGCTGTTCCCAGAGATCACCTGTTACAGGTAAGTAACTGTGCTTTTCACTCAACGTATAAACAAACTCTGGAATTTGTTACCGGATGATGTAGTTAAAGCTGTTAATGTAGCTGGGTGTAAAAAAGGTTTGGACAAGTTCCTGGAGGAAAGGTCCATAAACCATTATTAAAAGGGTCCCGGGATATCGCTGCTTGATCTAATGCAAGCATTGTGGAACTTGTGTCTTTTGGGAAAACTGCCATGTACTTATGACCTAGATTTATGTTGGAAACAGGATACTGGGCTTGAGAGACCTTGGTCTGACCCGGTATGGCATATCTTATGTTCTTATGTTATGTTTTATTAAAAGTGTAAAATCTTTTGGTGATAGGAGAAGACAGTAAAGTCAGCTTTATGAAAGTCATAAGATTAAAACTTAGTCCTCCCAAGTTAGTCCTTTGAGGTAAAGCAAGTGGTTGAAATTCAGAGATTGTGGTAAAGGAAAAGTGCTTTATGCAAGGCTTTAATGGTTTTGAGATAATGTAGCTGCAAAGCTACCCATTTGCTGGAGGTCACTTGAATATGGGCCTTCACAGGAAGGGTAGTTTTCAAAAGCATTTCGATGGATATAGGACTTATACATCTGTACACCTGATAAGTGCTTAAAGTTACACATATGCATCTTGTAATTGTGCAATTTTACCAGACCAAGAGGAGGCGTTCCAAGTGGCAGGGTTTGCATTTTTGCACATATATTCAAAAATCCAGTTACATGCTGCTGTTGCTACTACTAGTACTACTAGCATTTGTATAGCGCTGCGCAAACATGTAAGAGAGAGTCCTTTCTCATTAGAGCTTACAATCTAGTCCCATGACAGACAGGGATACATCTAGGGGGAATGGTAAGGAAACACAAAAGGGATCAGGTGAGTCAAGATCCGAAAGCGGCAGCAAAGAGGTGAGTTTTCAGCCTGGATTTGAAAAGGGCCAGAGAAGGCGCCTGATGCATGGAAATCAACCTAGAAAACGCGTCCATGCCAAAGAACAGGTGTAAGTGTAAAAATCTAAATTCACTGAGACAATTCTCAAAGCACAGTAGGCATGTTTCTTTCTTTTTAGAAATTCTCCAAAACCCACATATATGAGCAGTTACAAAATTACCCCCTTGGCTTTCATCTTTCTGATGTTTCCAGAGATGAGTTGGGAGAGTTTGAAATATATCTTAACCAAAAATTACACAGTAGGCACAGGTCCTCTTCCTTCTTCTTTAATTGGTAGGAATCAGATATATCAAATGAATACAAAGGATTGGACTGGAGGAAGATGCTTGATTAGTCTATTGTTATAACTATATTTCGTTTAGCCCAGGGCATGACAAATCCTGGGCACCATGATTACATAGGGCCTAGAATTTCATGCCTTCAAAGTTGTTGTGTTTTTGTTTGTTTTTTCTCTTTTGTGCCACAGCCAAAGAAACAACTATAGTCCTAGTTCCCCACCACCTGATTAGGTTTTCTGCAAGTTCAAGCTGTGTGATGTAGGAACTTTGGACTGGTTTCACAGTCAGACTGTGAGATGAGCCTGAAATTCCCACACTGTGTAGCTCAAGCTTACAGAGATGAATCACACGGAGAGCTAGGTAAAACAGCTGTTTCTTCAGTGATGACAGAAACAGCTGAAGACAGCAAGGTGAGGGGAAGAACTGGCAAGCAGAGACACTGACATTTGCCAACCCTTTTAATTGTCTGGAAAGCGATATGAGAGAAACAGCGTGAGGCATTGAGAGGAGGGTGTATGAGAGAGAGACTGATTTAAGGCTGGGTTGGAGGTTATCAGAAAGAGAAAGAAAGTGGACGAAGGCTGAGACAGCTAGGAGGGAAAGAGTGGACGAAGGCTGGGAGAGTAAGAGGGAAAGAGTGGACGAAGGCTGGGAGAGTAAGAGAGAGAGAGTGGACGAAGGCTGGGAGAGTAAGAGAGAGAGAGTGGACGAAGGCTGGGAGAGTAAGAGAGAGTGAGTGGACGAAGGCTGGGAGAGTAAGAGAGTGAGTGGACGAAGGCTGGGAGAGTAAGAGAGTGAGTGGATGAAGGCTGGGAGAGTAAGAGAGAGAGAGTGGACGAAGGCTGGGAGAGTAAGAGAGAGAGAGTGGACGAAGGCTGGGAGAGTAAGAGAGAGTGAGTGGACGAAGGCTGGGAGAGTAAGAGAGTGAGTGGATGAAGGTTAGGGGGGTTGAGAGAGTGGACGAAGGTTAGGGAGGTTGAGAGAGTGGACGAAGACTGGGGGGATAGAGAGTAAACGAAGCAGGGGGTAAAAGAGTGTAGGTGAAGGCTGGGTGTATAGAGACCGGATGAAGGCTGGGGGGGGGGGTAAAAGAGCGAGGCTTGGGGATGAGAGAACAAGACTTGTTGAAGGCTGGGGGGTATATGAGAGAGACTGGGTGAAGGGTGAAGGATATATGAAAGAGACGGGGGGGGGGGTACAGGGCCAGTCCAAGAGTTTTTGCCACCCTAGGCAGAAACCCCGGCCTCACTCCCCCCCCCCCTCATCCCCCCCCTCATCCCCCAACTACCATGGAACTGCCCCCTCCTGCTGATGCCACCCTCCCCCCCAAACGGAATCGGTGGCAAGAGGGGGGGTGCGTCTGGTCATGTTGCTGACGACGCACACCCAGGCTAGCTGCCTAGCTTGCCTAGTGGATAGGTAGGCCCGGGGGGAGGGGGGGGCAATATGAGAGAGATTTGAGAAAGCTGTGGGACTAGCAAGCAGCTTTTTCCATCTTGTCGTGCTGTGAGGGCTTGTGTGCATCAGTGATGCTGAGAGCTAAACTATTGGTAGTTTAACTATTGGCAGGGTCTCCCAAGATGGACAGGTCTCAGCTGAGGTGCCAGACCAAGAAAATCACCCATATGGGCAGCAGCAGAATGGGACAGTGTTGACGGCAGAGGATCACGTTTCTGTGACAACGGCAACAACACCAAACTTAAACTACGCGGAAGAAAGGCCCGGCAATCTACTTCTGTATCTTGCCATGAAAACCCAATGGATAGTTAGAACAAAACAAATTGTGCTATAGTGCTGGAAGATGAGACCCCCAGGTCGGAAGGCACCCAACTAGCTACTGGGAAACAGCTGAAGACTTTTCAGAGTAAAGGAAGCGTTTATGATGAGGTTGGATCAAAGCCCTTGGGACATCTGATTGCTGATGTAGCTGCGCATGAAATGAGTCAGAAGCTGTAAAGATGTCTTACACATTGGAACATGGAACGTACAAAGCATGAACCAAGGGAAGTTGGCAGTGGTCAAAAATGAAATGGAACGTGTACAACTTGATCTGTTGGGTGTCTGCGAACTGAAATGGACTGGCATTGGGCACTTGCATCAGATGATCACATGGTCTACTATGCTGGAAATGAAAGACAAAGAAGAAATGGTGTTGCATTTATAATAAAGAAGAAACTTGCAAGAACTGTAATAAAATATAATGGAGTCAGCGAACGCTTAATCTCTATTTGTCTAGGAAGAATGCCTATCAACACAACAATAATTCAAGTATATGCCCCAACAACAGCTGTAGAGGAGAATGAAATGGAAGAGTTCTATGAACAAGTACAAGCTGAAATGGACAGAACATGCAAACAGGATATCCTGATAGTCATGGGTGACTGGAACGCAAAGGTTGGCAACAAAGAAGAAGGCAAAGTAGTTGGAGAATATGGACTTGGCAACAGAAATGAAGCTGGAGAAAGACTGATAGCATTCTGCAAGACCAACGATCTATTCATCTCATACAGCTTCTTCCAGCAACACAAGCGGCAACTGTACACATGGACTTCACCCAATGGATTGTATAAAAATCAAATTGACTACTTCTGTGGAAGTCAACGATGGAAAATGCTCTATAACATCAACAAAGACAAAACCTGGAGCTGACTGTGTGGCACAGATCGTCAACTACTAGTATGCAAACTCAAGCTAAAGTTGAAAAAGAGCAAACCACTCATGAATGCAGCAAATATGACCTTGAGAATATATCACTGGAATTTTAAAGACTGCCTGCAAAATCAATTTGCTGCTTTAGATACAAATGACAGAGCTCCAGAAGAGTTGTGGAATGACATCAAGAAGGTTGTGTTGGAAGAAAGGGAGAAGTCTCTACAAAAGGTGAAAAAGAAAAAACGGCCAAAATGGATGACTGAAGAAACTCCTGAAAATTGCCCAGAAATGCAGAGAAGCTAAAGCCAGAGGAGAAAAAAAGACAGTCACAGAACTCGACAGATTTCCAATGTGCAGCAAGACAGGACAAGGCAACGTACTACAACGATGCATGCAAGGAAATAGAAGCAGAAACTATTAGAGGAAGAACAAGATCGGCTTTCCTAAAGCTACGAGAGTTAAAGAAAAAGTTCCAGCCTCGAATTGGAATGTTACAAGATGCTCAAGGTTCTATGTTGAATGATGCTGAGAAGATCAAGAAAAGGTGGAAGGAATATACAGAGTTTTTATATGATAAAGATCAAGTGGACCAACAGCAGTTTCAACCTGTATCTTATGATCGGGAACCATTGGTGATGAAAGAAGAAGTTGAAGCAGCATTGAAAGCCTTATCAAAGAACAAAGCACCAGGCATTGATAGCATTCCCATAGAAGTATTACAGCAATTTGATGCAGCTGTTACCGTACTTACAAGGCTCTGCCAAGAAATATGGAAGACAACATCATGGCCAACTGACTGGAATAGATCTGTGTTTATACCAATACTAAAGAAAGGTGATCCAACTGACTGTGGAAATTATCGCACAATCGCTCTGATCCCACATGCCAGCAAGATTCTACTGAAGATTATTCAAGACAGACTACAACCATACCTGGAACAAGAACTACCTGAAGTGCAAGCAGGGTTCAGGAAATGGTGAGGAATGAGAGATGACATTGCGGATGTGAGATGGATCCTTGAAAAGACTAAAGAATACCAAAAGGATATCTATTTGTGCTTTATCAATTATAGCAAGGCTTTTGATTGTGTAAACCATGAGAAACTCGGGGCCACATTTAGAAGCATGGGTATACCAGAACCCCTGATCATACTCTTGCACAATCTGGACATTGATCAAGAAGCAATAGTTTGAACAGAACAAGGAGAAACAGAATGGTTTAAAATAAGCAACGATGTAAGACAAGGCTGCATACTTTCCCCCTACCTGTTTAATTTATATGCAGAACAAATCATCAGAGAAGCAGGATTGTATGAAGACTCATCAACAACCTTCGCCATGCTGATGATGCCACATTACTGGCTGAAAGTGAAGATGATCTGAAACATTTGCTTTTCACAATCATAGAACATAGTCTCAAAATGGGCCTGAACCTTAATGTAAAGAAGATGAAGATCATGACAACTGGCATAATCAATAGGTTCATCGTTGAAGGCGAAGAAACACAATTTAGGACAACTATCCTGAGGGTCGCCATGAGTCGACTCCGACTCGACGGCACTTAACCCTTTCCAGGCCGAGCCCAAAACTCTCGGGATCCAAAATTCTGACTAAATATTCCTATCAAATGGTATATAATACATGACCATAGCAGAAGGAAAATCACTATTAGAACATATTGAATAAGACGGGTACAATTTTCCTGAAATATGCAAAAATTAACCCGGCTGCAGAATGTGGATTAAAAATTTAAAGTAGGCCTTCAAAGGGTTTTAACAACAGTAGTAGTAGTTATCTGTTGAGGGCATGCATGGCATTTCCCAAGCAGATAATGTGGTGCAAATGCCAAAATCATGGTGTGACAGCACAGTGGATGCAAAACATGCAGTTATCATGTGCTGCCGACACTCACAGTAACCACTCTTTCTTTATCATCCCTCCAGTCCAGTATGTGTGAGTTATCTCCTTCCACCAGCAGCTGGCTTCAGAAATCATTATCTCAGTCCCTAGCAGCTGGGGTGGAGCTTCCTATGCCTGGATATCACTGAAAGGATTTAGGGCCTTTGATTCATTGACTAAAACTTAAAACAAAGACGACTTTTTGGAAGAAGTCAGATCCAAAATTGCCCCGATCTCCTCACAGATGATGAGTATGTGGTGCCTTCTTTATAGGGTTAACCAATTCTCGCAGGGCAATTAGAGCGACCCGACTAGGGTGGGCATCTGAGTTGAAGGCACCCGATGAGGAGCCACAGAGGAAACACATACAGCAGTCCCTCTGTTGGCCATCTCTGTGCCAGGGCGTCACACCCCTCGGACGTGTGCTCCCGTCGCCGACTGAAGAATCGGTTCACCTTGGCACTGTATACTGAGACCATCAGGCCCATGATCTTTATAGGGTTAACCAGTTCTCACAGGGGCTGATTCTGATGTCTGAAGTGGATCTATTCTCACTTCAGACCTGGCTTTTGGAGGTGTGTGGCTAAGGAGGAAGGGCTACTCTGTACTGGTGATGGCTACCCTGCTACGAGCCCATAAACATTCAACATCCATAGGCTATGTCCAAGTCTGGCGGGTGTTTGAACATTAGTGTGAGGGCAACAGCCTCTGAGCCCTTTCCTCACTTCCAGATATTTTAGCCTTTTTACAGACCGGGCAAGACAAGGGATTGACTTGGAACTCCTACAGGTCCAAGTTGTGGCTATTTCATGTTACCTGGGACGCATACTTGGGTATTCCCTGGCCGCACCTGTCATGGTCTGTTTGCTCAGGGCAGTGAAACAGGTTCACCCACCGTTTCAGGTAATGGTTCCTCCATGGGATCGCTATATGGTGCTTTCTCCCTGATGGGGTCGCTTTTTGAGCTGCTGGCTTGCAGTTCCCTGAAAGACCTGACCTTGCAGGTGGTTTTCTTGGTGGCTGTTTTGTTCGGCGCTGCGAATTTCGGAGCTCCAAGTTCTGTCTTGCAGAAAGCCTTTCCTGTCTAGGGAGAAAGTGGTCTTGCGACCAGTTCCATCCTTTTTGCCCTAATAGGTTCAGATGAAAATGTGATACCAATCGGTGTCCCTGCCAGTTTTTGCGAAGATGGCAGACTTTGAGGGAGATTGCCGGCTCTACCGTTTGGGACTTGTGCAGAGTGTTACACTACTATCCTATGCGAACGGTGTCTTTCTGTTGGTCGGATTATTTATTCATCCTGTTTGGAGGTCCACGCAAAGTGAAGAGGCGACTTCCAAAGCTTCCATTGCACGTTGGGAAAGGAGGCGATTGCCTATTTACTGCAGAGCAGCACCGTGCCGTGTGGTCTTAAGGCTCATTCAACGAGGTCGCAAGCGGCTTCTTGGTCAGAGTATGATTTACTTCCGCCAGCGGACATTTGCAGTGCGGCTATCTGGTCATCTTTGTACACTTTCATGCAACATTACCATCTGGATATGCAGGCATGGTTTGGAGCTGGACTTGCGGGTCCCTCCCATACTTAATTACTGCTTTGGTACATCCCACACATACTGGACTGAACTGGAGGGACAGTAAGGAAGGTAAAATTAGACCTTACCTGCCAATTATCTTTCCTCGAGTTTCCGTCCAGTCCAGGACCCTCTCTTGCATTTGGTGACAGTCTTTCAGTATTTGTATAGGTCCTGAAGCACTGGGTCCATCCGGCTTGTTACCCTGGAGGGTGCTACTAAGAGTCGCATCACTTCATTCACAAGATGTTCTCCTGGACTGGTACCCAACAGAATGGAAAGTATGACCCTGTCCTTTTGTTTCGTTCTTGCCTTGTACATAGTTCTGTAAGTTATCAGTGCAACAGTTTTTAAGGATGGTTTCCTGTTTAGCGAATGGGACTATTACTCTTGTCGTGCTCTTTTGCAGTCTGCTTTGTCATTAAGATACTGATTTCTGGAGCCTAAGGAGGGAGCTCTTCTACTGTGACATCAGAAATCTGAAATGCTCAGTCCTCAGCTCCTGGTGGTGGGAGATAACCCACACGTACTGGATGAACTCAAGGAAAAACAATTAACTTGTAAGGTCTAATTTTGCCTTGCAGATGCACCCTCCTCTCCGCCCACACCCCACCATGTATGCTGCTGATGCCCAGTACGCAGCAAGCACAGAAAATGCACTGTGCTATCTGCATTTGACCCATGTTAGCTGTTCTGTTGCGTACTGTTCCTGCATTATAGCCACATTAACAGCTAATGTGCTTTAGTAAACATGCCCCTAAATGTGAATACAGAAGTTTTTCTTAGTAAAAAAGGATGTGATGCAAAATATTCCAGAGGTGTCACAGAATGACACACTGGAATGGTTTTGATTAGCAAAGGCATTGATCTTAGAATACAAATGTGTTTCTTCTTTGCAGAGTCTACGGAAAATGGGTATTATAACAACTCATCTTCAGTATCAGTAAGTAGTGTTCATTGATTAATAACTACAAATTTTACTATTTGGTCAACATTTTTGAAATTGTTTCCGAGCATTGCCTAAAATCTATTTGGAGCAACTGAAAGCCCTAGTCATTTTGCAGCAGTGACATCTAGTGGCCAGACATAAGGTCCATGTTTTTGCTTTTGAGTGGGCATTGCCTACTGATCTGTAGTCCTTGGCTAAGAATTGCTACTGCAATGCTGGGCTAAATGAGTTAATATAGCATATAAAATGGAGGAAAGTGCCCCACATAGTTACCAGTGAAGGCTCAGAATGCCATGTCTAAAGGAGACTGGTTCTGATTAAACTGGAAGCCCAAAAGCAGGAGGAAACCAAGCCCAAAATTAATATTTGATGGATCCACTTGAAATAAGGCCTCTGGTACTCTACTTGATTTTCCCCATTTCTTGTACTCTTTCTTCTACTACTACTTTTTATAGCACAGCTACCTATATGTGGTGCATACAAATAGGCCTAAGAGGCTCCGTACTCCATAGAGCTTACGATCTTGTCAAGACAAACATATAGAGGAAATAAGAGACTTTGGGAATTTCATTTCTCCAGGACCAAGCAGGAAGTCAGTCCTCACATATGGGTGACGTCGGCGCCGACGGAGCCCTCGCGGAGCAATTTCCCCAGCTTTCAAAGAAAGCCTTTTGGAATTGCAGCGCGCATTAACGGTCCCCTTCCCGCCCAAGGGTGCCATCTTGCTCAGTCTTCTTTTTTCCGCGGAGCCCTACAGACGCTGTTTGTGATCACCGCTGAAAAAGTTGATTTTCTCTCTTATTTTTTATTCTTTTTCGGTTCGACACCGGATCCTTTTCCCGCCCGGACCCGCTACGCCGGTATTGGGTCCGTTTCTTTATTTTTCGTTTTTTTTGTCCTTCGTGACAAGCGTTCGCGCCATTTTTTCCTTTTCACTGGCAGCCCTGTCTTTTGGCCTCGCAGGGGCCCTTTTTCCCTCGATGGCTGCCAGCGGGTTTAAGAAGTGTGATCGCTGTAAAACTCATGTCTCTTACCGAAACACACGACTGCTGCCTCCGCTGCCTCGGACCCGATCATGACCCGCTGATCTGTGGTCCGTGTGGCAAGATGTCCTCAAAAGCGTTGAGGAGTCTGCAGCATCAATGAGAACGAATCTTCTCTGACTACGCGTCCGGCCGGGCCCGGACCTCGTCAGAGGCTTCGACGTCCCGGGACTCTGGTCCTGAGCATCGTCGGAGTTCCTCTGAGCGGGGGTCTCCTACCCGGGAACATCATCGGAAGAAAAAACCCGCGAGGGCGGCGTCGGTGGATGCTCCTGGTTCCTCGAGGGCCATATCGCATAGCCCCGATAGCCGTCCCGGGTCCTCGGAGTCGGAGAGGCCTTCGAAACATCCTCGTCTCGAAATGGAGTCGCCGGGACACGCGAGTACTGTGGTCCTCGTGGACTTGCCTCCGAAGGGGCTGACGTCGGGCCCGACGCCATCGGGGCCCGAGTCAGGGGCTGCTGGGTCTCCTGAGCTTGGACTCAGGTTGACGGCCTTGGAGAGCAGTTTGGCTGCCTTCATGGACCAGCAGCGGGCATTGATCGCTGGCCTTGCCAATGCGTCTGCCCCGGCCACCGGGACGTCGACGTCCAAGTCGACCCCGGAGACCGAGCCGATCCTCGAGTCTATCCGAGCTCGAGTTGATCCTCGGTCGCGGTCTCCCTCGGCCTCCTGATCGGGACCGAGGTCGTCGACGCCGACACCTTCGGTGTCGGGGCAGAGGCCATCAGTGCCCACCCGACCGGAGCCACTTGACGACTCCTCCGAGGAGTCCGACTGGGAATCGGAGGACGAAGAGTCCCCTGGTAGTTTTCGGACTCGGTGTGTCCCATCGGACTCGCCCGAGTCCGAACCTCGGAGACGGTCCCCCCCGGAGGACACCCGTTTCTCGGACTTCGTGCGGGATATGGCCAAGGCCTTGGCATTCCCCGCGGATCCCGAGGAGGAGCCTCGAGCCGAGGAGCTCGATGCCCTCCAGTATGACTCTCCCCCGAAGGAGGCCTTTACTGTACCGGTTCCTCCGATGCTGGAATGACTTCTCTTCCGCATGTGGGAGAACCCGGCGTCGGTGCCGGTGTTAAGCAAGCGGGTCGATTCCATTTATCGAGTCCGCAAGAGCCCCGGGTTCCAAAAGGCACAACTACCGCACCATTCCATGGTGGTGGAATCGGCCATGCATAGACTCAAGAATCAAAAGATGCACTCCTTGGTGCCTCACGGCCGGGAGGCCCGGAGCCTGGATGCCCTCAATAGAAAGTGTTTCCAGGGCTCCATGCTTGCTTGTCGAGTCCAGACCTACCAGCTCTATATGGGCATGTATCTCCGAGATCTGGCAAAGGAAATTGCCGGGTTCTCTGCTGGTCTCTCCGAGGAACCTTTGCAGAGGTTCCAAGCCTTGTCCACTGGGATTCGAGAGTGCTCGAAGTTTATCTCTCGTGCAGCCTACGATGGCTTTGAAGCATCGGCTCGAGTAGCCGGAGCCGGCATCAGTGCCCGTCGACAGGCTTGGCTTCAGTCATCCGACCTCGAGCCCTGGGTCCAGGACAAGTTGGTCGATGTCCCCTGCAGAGGTGAAAACCTCTTTGGCAAACCCATGGCTGAAAAGGCTGCACAAATCGAGACCGAAACTCTGACCAGAACTAGGCTGTCCAGAAAAACCTCTGCCCCTTCTCAGAAGAAGAAGGGCTCGGGGAAAAAGCCCTTTTACCCGAGGAAGGCGGCTGCCTATAAACACTACCCTCAGTATCAGGCCTCAGCAGCTCCACAAAAGGGTCAGCAGGCCAAGGGACGGGGTAATGGGTCCCGTAGGCAGCAGGCCCCCAAGCCCACTACGCCGGCCCCTGCTCAGCAGGGTGGGGGGTTTTGACTCCATCAGCATAGCCTCTTCCCCTCAGCTGGTTTCTCTCAGCACAGGAGGCTGGCTGGTCCACTTTGCCCACAGGTGGTCAGCCATCACATCAGATACCTGGGTACTTCATATAGTTCAGAAAGGCTATCTTCTACACTTTCACCAGGTACCTCCCTCCTACTTTCCAGGGGAGCCTCCAAGACTCCCTCTGCACAGGGACTTACTCCTTCAGGAGTTGGCAAGTCGTCTTCAGGAACAGGCTGTGGAACCGGTGCCCCACCACCTGAGAGGTCACGGCTTTTATTCCAGGTACTTTCTGATACCAAAGAGAACAGGAGGCCTCAGACCCATCCTGGACTTGCGAAACCTCAACAAGTTCCTGGCAAGGGAAAAGTTCAAGATGCTTTCCCTTGGAATCCTGCTGCCCTACCTCCAGCAGGGAGACTGGCTATGCTCCTTAGATCTAAAGGATGCCTATACTCACATCCTTATTCATCCAGACCACAGACAATATCTCAGATTTGTTGTGGGAGGAAATCATTACCAGTACAGGGTCCTGCCCTTTGGCCTATCCTCCGCCCCCAGGGTTTTCACCAAATGCCTATCAGTGGTGGCGGCCTATCTCAGACTTCAAGGCCTTTTTGTGTTTCCATACCTGGACGACTGGCTCATCCGGGCCCAGTCTTCCCAAGAGGCCACTCAAGCCACTCATCGCACTGTGTCTCTGCTCCAGCACTTGGGCTTTGTCATAAACTTCGCAAAGTCCACTTTGCTCCCCTCTCAAGATCTCAAATTCATCGGCGCAAGGTTAAGCACACTTCAGGCGCGGGCCTTCCTGCCTCTGGACAGGGCCCACAGGCTCATGAATCTCGCCAGCCACTTTCGCAGCAATTCCCTGGTCTCTGCCAGGCAATTTCTGAGACTGCTCGGCCATATGGCTTCCACGGTCCATGTGACCCCCAATGCCCGCCTGAACATGCGACCTGCCCAGTGGTGCCTTCGCACGCAATGGCATCAGGCCATGGGGAGCCTGACGGACTCTGTACAAGTCTCGGACCTGCTGGTCTCTTCTCTGCGGTGGTGGCTTCATCTGCCAAACCTAGTACTGGGAGTGGATTTTCAATCTCCTCCTCCTCCTCAGGTACTAACAACCGATGCTTCTCTCCTGGGATGGGGAGCACATTGCCAAGGGACATGTACTCAAGGCCTCTGGACTCCTTGGGAGTCTGCGCAGCAGATAAACTTCCTGGAGCTCAGAGCCATCCGCCAGCTCTGAGAGCCTTCTCCCACCTCACTTCTCACCAGTCTGTACTGGTCCAGACGGACAATCAAGTAGCAATGTTCTACGTGAACAAACAAGGAGGCACAGGCTCCTTCCTTCTCTGTCAGGAGGCACGACGGCTGTGCTCTTGGGCAGTGGGCCACGGCATACTCCTCAAAGCGGTCTATCTCCCAGGTCAGGAAAATTACCTGGCAGACAAACTAAGCAGGATCCTCCAACCACACGAGTGGAGATTGGATCCATTAGTGCTTCAGCAGATCTTTCTCAAGTGGGGACTCCCCACCATGGATCTGTTTGCCAGTCCTCTGAACCGGCAACTTCCCAGATTCTGCTCTCGGCAACCGCATCCTCTCAGAGTAGCGCCGGATGCTTTTCTGATTCCATGGTCCACAGGCCTCTTGTATGCCTTTCCTCCCATGCCGCTGGTGTCTCGAACGCTCTTCAAAGTTCTCCGAGACAAAGCCTCGCTGATCCTAGTGGCTCCCCGGTGGCTGAGGCAACCTTGGTTCCCGCTTCTAATGCAGCTGGCGGTGGACACTCCTCTTCCTCTGGGGTTTCAACCCGATCTCCTGACACAGGACCACGGGTCTCTCCTACACCCCAACCTCCGGTCCCTTCATCTGATGGCCTGGCTGCTGAAAGGGTAGTCCTTGCTCCCCTCCTGCTGCCTCGGGAGGTGGAAGAGGTCGTCTTGGCCTCCAGGCGGCCCTCCACCAGGAAGTCCTACGCTCTTAAGTGGCATCGCTTCTCCGTGTGGTATGCTCAGCAGTCTGAGAATCCCTTCTCCTGCTTGGTGGCAGTGGTCTTGCAATATTTGCTTTACCTCTCCAATCTGGGCCTTAAGTCCAACTCTGTCAGAGTCCACCTCAGTGCTCTCTCTGCACATCACGCACCGGTAGATGGCAGGCCTCTTTCCAACCACCCTTTGGTGGCTCGTTTTCTCCGAGGCCTCCTTCGGCTTAAGCCTCCTTTGCGTCCACCAGCCCCTGAATGGGATCTGAATGTGGTCTTGCAGCGGATTACCTGTCCGCCCTTTGAACCTATGGCTACCTGCCCTCTTCGTTTTCTTTCTTGGAAAACCTTGTTCTTGTTAGCCCTTACCTCTGCTAGGCGTGTTAGTGAACTGCAGGCCCTAGTGTCTGATCCTCCTTACACTAGGTTCTACAGGAATAGGGTGGTCTTACGGACTCACCCTAAGTTTCTTCCAAAAGTGGTTTCTCCTTTTCATCTCAACCAGGAGGTGGTTTTTCCGGCCTTCTTTCCCAGGCCGCACTCCAGCCGGGCTGAAACGGTCCTGCATACCCTGGACTGTAGGAGGGCCTTGTCCTTCTACCTTGACTGTACGCGGGAGCATAGGAGGACTGTTCAGCTCTTCGTTTCTTTTGACCCCAATAACTTGGGGCTACCTGTCTCCAAGCGTACCTTGTCCATTTGGGTAGCTGACTGTATCGCCTGGGCTAATGGGGCAGCCGGCCTCTCGTTGGAGGGTCGAGTCACGGCTCATCGTGTTAGGGCGAAGGCTGCGTCAGTGGCTCACCTCCGCTCTGTTCCATTGGCAGACATCTGCCGGGCCGCTACTTGGTCTTCAAGCCAGACTTTTGCGGCCCATTACTGCCTGGAGAGGGAGTCCTGCAGGGACAGTGCTTTCGGTCAGGCAGTCCTCCATAATCTCTTTGAGGTTTAGGCAACTCCTACCCTCCGGCCCTGGTGTTGGGCTACCGGTCGGGGGCGTTTTCAGAGAAGATTCCTTCCTTCTATGCTGCTGAGCTAGAGGGAGCTCATTTTTGTGCTTGAGGTCTCCGGTAGCCTTAAACTTGGGAGTCCCATATGTGAGGACTGACTTCCTGCTTGGTCTTGGAGAAAGAGTAGTTACTCACCTGTAACAGGTGTTCTCCAGGAGCAGCAGGAATCAGTCCTCACAACCCTCCCTCCTCCCCTTGGAGTTGCAGTCCTATCATTTCGTTTTTGCTAATTTTTTTGCTGTCTTTTAGCTATGTCATCAGACTGAGCAAGATGGCACCCTTGGGCGGGAAGGGGACCGCACATGCACGCTGCAATTCCCAAAGGCTTTCTTTGAAAGCTGGGGAAATTGCTCCGCGAGGGCTCCGGCGCCGACGTCACCCATATGTGAGGACTGATTCCTGCTGCTCCTGGAGAACACCTGTTACAGGTGAGTAACTACTCTTTATTGTAGAAAATATTTAAAAACCTGCAAGAATGTGTTGGGAAGAACCAGGGGTTAAGATTTTAGAGCAGCCTCAAAAGTCAAGCTCTTAGGCTGGATTTGTGGAATGCAAATTCTACTGTCTAAGTCATGTAGAGGAGGAGGAGAGTGGTCTATGGACTCTGCACATATTAACCAAAAATAGAGGAAACACAAGAACAGCCACTGGCCAGGTAGAGAAAAAATACCTTAAGATGAATACTTAGAAAAATTTCAGGAGACGGAAACATAGAAAGCCTCTTCGGAGGTACGACAAAAGAATTGTCACAACTTTTATGCACATGTTCAATATATGCAATATTGGATTAAAACTTGTCTGCTAACAAAGTTTATTTTTATTTTAAAGTCCACACAGGGTCTACTTCCTATCTTACACTGTGTTCTTTTCCGTTTCTTGTGCAGGCAAGAGGCAATTCAGAAAAAGTAAGTACGTACTGTGTGCATTTGTCTCGTATAAATAGCACATATGGAGCTGAGTCTTTTGGGTTGAAGTTTTTAAATTTCTAACTTTATGTGTAGATTAGACACCTGGTGGCATACATTTTACACATGCATACCTATAACAAGCGTGAAACTGGTGAGCAGCAGCACCAGTCTTCAAGACTTAATGTTCGTTCGAAACCATCCTGCTAGACCAGTCCAGACTAGTGGGTTGTGTTCACCTGCCAGCAGATGGTGAGACAGAGAAAAATTCCTGAAGCTTTCTGAAATCACCCTTGGTATCAAAACCCATCCCCCAAGGGGAGCTTCTGTATTTTCTCTGTCTCAGCAGATGATTGACTTCTCTTAGCTCCTAGCGTTCTCTGAGAAGAGATTTGATGTCAGTGTAGTTATCTTTTGGCATTTGTACACACTGTGGTGCCCCTTCTTTGCCAACAGTTTTCCTTTCATCATTTTCCAGAGCTTCTAGTCGGCGGCTGCTTCCTTCCTCTGCTTTGCTGTTAACTGCCATAATTCTTTCTTCAGAGTCTGTTGATTTTTGGCTTCCCGGCTTCTCCTGTGACTTTTTGTTTTATCCTGTTGTGTAAATGCCTTCCTCCCTACAAAGTTGATTGGGCTGTAGGAAGAAATGTAAGATTTTTGACAGGTAGTTTGTGTTCCTCCTGTGGTTCTGATCAAGGGGGTCCTTCTGCAGGTCTTGGTTCTGGTAGCCTTTCCAGGTCTCTTGCTTTAGCTCCCTCTGGGTTACCTTGGGGTGGTGCTAGATCTCAAGATGCCCTTCCTCTGGTTTTGTTGCCTGAGCAGCCTGCTCACCCTCTACAACTCTCTATTCAGCCTATGCAGAGTTCAACTGACAGTTCTGATCTCCAGTTTATGCAGCTGTTCCATCAGGCCTAGGATATGTGACGCTTGGAGACTTTGACTACTCCGACCACCATCTAGAAGGCATGCATACCAAAGTTTGTCTGGAGCTTCTTTAGATCTGGCCAAGGAAACATCCTTTTGTGACGGTGGCGGTCCTTCAGATGAACATTCTATCACTTCTGAGTCCGGCCGGGAAGAAGGAAAGTGCTCGCTTTTGGAAGACGACCAGGAGCCTCGAGAAGAAGATCATGATATCTGGCTATTCTGTAAGGAAAATCTTCCTGTTCTCATTGCTCAAATTATGGAGGCTCTGCACCTCTCGGACTCAAGTGCAACAGCCTTCGGATTCCTCTAAACCTCAGGCAGACCCCATCAGTGTGGGCATTGAGAAACCTTTTAAGACTTTTTCCCTTTCCCCTGGAACTACAACAGATGGTCTCCTTAGAATGGGATTCTCCTGATGGGTCTCTATGCTTCGCTTGTCACTTGGGGCATGTTTATGTTTGGTCTTCAGATGATCTTGACACGTGGTTGTGTTTCCCTAAAATAGATGCCCTAGTCACTGCAGTCACTAAACGCACAACAATTCCTGAGGAGGGCAACACTGCCCTCCATGATCAGATGGATCGCAAGGTGGAGGGCCTCTTAAAAATTGCTTTCTCGTCATTGACCTTGGCATTGTAAGCCTCTGTTGTGGAAGTCTCACTGCACACGCTCTGCTCCTATGGCTTCAGTCACTTCTGGGTGATCCGGCTTTGCCTCGTTTAGAGTCGGTCACTGCCTTTCTTCCAGATGCCTTTTATGATCTGCTGCGCTTATCTGCTTTGTCTGTGGCTGCTGCTACAGTGGCTCTGCATTGGCTGTGGTCCGTCATTTGGAATACAGATGCTGCTTCCAAGTCCTGTCTTGCCAAGTTTCCTTTCAAGGGCCGCCTTCTTTTTGGTGAACATTTGGAAAAACTTGTGGAGGGTTTGGGAGAAGTCGAGCCTTAACGTTTGCTGGAGGATAAGCCCAAATCCAATTTTCATCGTCCTGCCATGTCGTCATCTGCATCCTCATCTTATAGAGTCTGCTTCTGAGACATCCAGCACTACCGGCCTGGCAAATCTGGTCCTCCTTCGAATAGGGCTGGTTCTAAGTCTGTCCTTTCGGGATATCCATCACAACCGGGACAATTTCTCCTCGTCCAACAAATTTTCCAGTTCTACCAAATCTTCCTATTGATGGTTTCCGGGTCCATTCTGGGGTGCCTCCTGTGGGCGAATGCTTACGATATTTTTCCTGCAAATGGACCCAGCTCAATGTGGTATACCCAGTTCCTCCCTCAGAAAGAGGTTCTGGTCACTATTCCATTTACTTCGTCATTCCCAAGAAGGGATGGCTCCTTCCGTCCTATCCTGGACCTCAAAGAAGTCAATCACTGTCTTCAGGTGCCATGGTTCTGGATGGAAATCCTCAGGACAGTCATTCAAGCTGTTTGGCTAGGCAAATTTCTTGCATCCCTGGACCTGGCGGAAGCATATTTTCACATTCCAATCTACCAAGATCATTAACAGTATTTACGTTTCATGGTCCTCTGTCAAAATTATCATTTTTTTGTGCCCTGCCCTTTGGTCTTGCCACTGCTCCTTGCACTTTCTCCAAGGTGATGGTAATAGTGGTAGCTTCCTTGTGGTGCCAAGGTATTCAGGTTCATCCTTATCTAGACAATTGGCTGATCAGAGCAACGAGTTTCGAGGAGGCTACTTATGCGGTCTCTCAGGTCCTCTCCTTTCTGGACCATCTTGGCTGGGTGATCAATTATGCCAAGAGCTATCTGCCCAGTAAAGTCTCTAGAATTCCTTGGTACTCACTTCGACACAAGAATGGGTTATGTCTTCCTCTTTTATGACAAATACAAGGAGCTCTGCGTTAGATCCATGCCTTTCAGTGTCTGGCAGCTCCCACTGCCTGGGATTACCTACAACTCCTCAGCACCATTGCTTCTGCTCTCGATGTAGTCCCTTGGGCTTGTGCTCACATGCGTCTGCTTCAGTACTTCCTCCTGTCGTGCTGCTCCCCATCCACCCAGGACTATCAGATTTGTCTACCCCTTTCTTCAATGGTTTGCTGTAGTCTTCGCTGGTGGCTTTGTCCTCGTCACTTGTTGAAAGGACATTCTCTTGGAAATTTCGCATTGGGTGGTGATCGCCACAGATGCCAGCATTGCAGTTGGGGAGTGCATTCAGGAAGCCTCGCCTTGAAGCATGGGCTGTTTGTCTGGCTCTACTCTTCTTTCAATCCCACTTTCAGCGTCAAGCAATCCAAGTACTTTACAACAATTCCACAACCGTGACCTATCTCAACAGACAGGGTGTGACCAAATGTCCTGGAGTGGCCCTGGAAATGAGTCTAGATTCTGCCCAGGGAATTAAAAATCTCCTAGCTCTTTCTGCACAGCACATTGTGGGAATGGAGAACATTCAAGTGGATTTCCTGAGTCGTCATATCCTGGACCCCGGCAAGTGGAAGCCAGCTCTGTGGACGTTTGTGAACATTGTGCGTTGGTGGGGTCATCCAACTCTAGACCCAATGGCCACCTCTTCCAATGCCCAGATGTCAATCTTTTTCATTCGTCGAAAGGAACCAAGCTCTCACAGCCTAGATCCTCTGGTTCAGACTAGTCCTCGAACCAACTTCTCTGCATCTTTCCTCCTTTGCTGCTAATTGGCCATGTACTCTGTTGGATAGAGTCACACTCCGGACGAGTAGTGCTGGTGGCCCCAGATTGTCCTCTGCGTCCATGGTATACTGGTCTCCTCCGCCTCCTGCAGGAGGCACCCCTACCCCCTCAGTGTCTGGAGAGATCTCCTGTTTCAGGGGCCAGTTTTCATGCATGTCCCCACTACTTACTCGCTTACGCTTGGCTATTGAGCGGCATCACTTTCATCGCAATGGATACTCTCTGCAAGCAGTGGCCAATCTACTACGAGCTAGACAGTCTTCTACCTCGCGTGCCTATGCTTCGATCTGGCATCTTTTTTTCTTGGTGTTCTAAGAGATCCCTCTCCCCTTGGCGAGTTGATATTCTAGACCAGTGATGGCTAACCTTTTTGAGCCCGAGTGCCCAAACTGCCGCACAAAACCAAAGAATTTCCTCAAAGTGCCAGCACGTCAATTAAAGCCCCATTTGCATAAGGTGCTTCATTTGCATAAATATTTGCATAATGTTACCATACACTAACTTTTAGTAAACATGCCTCTTAATGAGTATATGGATAAAGAAAGACTAAAAGGTTTCTACATTACTATAATCCAGTACCAACCGCCAGGCACATTAGGAACTACTACAAACGCTGCCCATTTAGAACCCATAGCAAACCCGCCGTATCCTAACAGCACTACCAGGACTCACAAAGCACCATACTCTACCTATCAAAAGGCAACACTGCAAATATTAAACCAATACATCTCAGAGAACAACAATACATGACCTACTGGGGAAAGAACAAGTGGCAATGTCAAATAGGAATTATATAAACAGAATACCTCAGCTCAGTTACACATGCAGAACAGACCATCACCAAACAAGGAATCACAATTTAGAAACAGGAAGACAATAATTAAACTGGGAACCCCAAAAGCCAAACTTGGAATATACAACAACACTGTAGAAATAAAACTATATATTAATTTCCTCTTGTACTAAACAAAGCGCAAAAATTAATGATGCACATTTCCCAGAGCTGACATATTCCAGTTAATAAATTCAAAATAAAGAGATATTTTTCTACCTTTTGTGCATTTTTTTCAGTTGCAATTGTTCCAGCCACTTTCTTCTGGTTTCTTCGTGTCTTCTGCTAACTCTCCATCTGCTGTCCATTTGTCCTTTCTTCTGTCTTCTTGTTTTTTTTTTTTTTCCATTCTCTCTCTACATCTGCTTTAACATACTAATCTTTCTCCTTTGGCTCTTTCCTCATTCCTATTTCATCTACTCAAAATTTACCCCTCCATCCTCAATCCCCACTTACTCTCCCAATACCCGGCCAATTGTAGATTTTTTATCCCTCCCACACAAAATATTTTTCCCCTCTCCATTTTACTCTCCCAGCCCCATCCCATTCTAATCCTCCCCCAACACCAGCTCCCTTCTAGTTCCAGCCTCACCCAGCATCCATTCCCTTCTAGTCCCTGCATCAGCCCATTTCCAGTCCTAGCAGCCCCCCAACCCAATACCAGTCCTATCCCCCCCTCATCAACCCACTTCCAGTCCTAACCCCCCATCACCCCATTTTCAGTTTAAGCCCCCCCCCTATAACCCATTACCAGTCCTAACCCCCCACTTCCAGTCAGCCCCCCATAGCCCATTGCCAGTCCTAACCCCCCCATCAGCCCACAGTCCATTACCAGTCCTAACCCCATCAGCCCACCTCAAGTCCTAACCCCTCCCCATCAGCCCATTTCTTGTCCCAGCCCCCCCATAGCCCATTATCAGTCCTAAACCCCCCCATAGCCCATTACCAGTCCTAACCCCATCAGACCACCTCCAGTGTTAACCCCCCATCAGCCCATTTCCAGTCCTAACCCCCCCTAGCCCATTAGCAGTCCTAACCCCCCCTCCTAGCCCATTAGCAGTCCTAACCCCCCCTCCCAGCCCATTAGCAGTCCTAACCCCCCCAGCCCATTTGCAGTCCTAACCCCCCCCCTCCCATTAGCAGTCCTAACCCCCCCTCTCTAGCCCATTTGATGTGCTAACCCCCCCCCCTGCCCATTAGCAGTCCTAACCCCCCATCACCCCATTTCCAGACACCCCCCATCATCACAAAGCCAATTAGCATTCCTAACCCACCACCTCCTAGCCCATTAGCAGTACTAACCCCCCCCTCCTAGCCCATTAGCAGTCCAAACCCCCCCCCCCAGCCCATTAGCAGTCCTAACCCCCCCCTCCTAGCCCATTAGCAGTCCTCACCCCCGCCCCAGCCCAATTGCAGTACATACCCCCCCCTAGCCCATTAGCAGTCCTAACCCCCCCCTCCTAGCCCATTAGCAGTCCTAACCCCCCCTCCTAGCCCATTAGCAGTCCTAACCCCCCCCCAGCCCATTTGCAGTCCTAACCCCCCCCTCCCATTAGCAGTCCTAACCCCCCCTCTCTAGCCCATTAGCAGTCCTAACCCCCCCCCTGCCCATTAGCAGTCCTAACCCCCCATCACCCCATTTCCAGACAGCCCCCATCAGCCCACAGCCCATTAGCAGTCCTAACCCCCCCTAGCCCATTAGCAGTCCTAACCCCCCCCCCCAGCCCATTAGCAGTCCTAACCCCCCCTAGCCCATTAGCAGTCCTAACCCCCCCCCTCCTAGCCCATTAGCAGTCCTAAACCCCCCCCACCCTCCTAGCCCATTAGCAGTCCTAACCCCCCCCCAGCCCATTAGCAGTCCTAACCCCCCCAGCCATTAGCAGTCCTAACCCCCCCCCCCAGCCCATTAGCAGTCCTAAACACCCCCCCCCCCCCCCCGGCAAATTTAAAAACAGAAAAAGCGGGCTCTGGCTGCTGCTGCCGGCGGGACGCGGCAGCATGCAGTGTCCCGCGGGGCCCCCTCCGCCCGCTAAGCCCCTCTGCAAGGGCTTTCAGATTCGCGAGGGAGACAGCGTCTCCCTCGCGTTCTCTTGTTAAGCCCGCAGGGGCTAATGGGAAATTTCCCATCAGTCCCTCGCGTCTAAAGGGGCTGATGGGAAATTTCCCATTAACCCCTACGGGCTTAACAGAGACGCGAGGGAGACGCTGTCTCCCTCGCGAATCTGAAAGCCCTTGCAGAGGGGCTTAGCGGGCGGAGGGGGCCCCGCGGGACACTGCATGCTGCCGCGTCCGCGGCAGCAGCCAGAGCCCGCTTTTTCTTTTTTTGCGGACCTTCACGCGTGCCAGCTGCAAGGCCTTCGCGTGCCACAGCTGGCACGCGTGCCATAGGTTCGCCATCGCTGTTCTAGACTTTCTTTCCTTCCTTCAGAACCGATTTGATAAGGGCCTCTCCCCTAATTCTTTAAAGGTGCATTTCCTTATCATCCCTCCAGTCTAGTCCCGGAAACTCTGGGTTGTCATCCTCTTCCAGCAGCTTGGAGACTGATACACGTCATTCTTTGACACTGGTATAAGGACACAGGCACCGCCTCCTCACACTCCAGTTATATCAGTCTCCAAGCAGCTGGAGGATGTGAGCCAGAGTTTCTGGCTCACTGGAGAAACAATTAAGGGCTTTAGTGTTTAGTTGGTTTATTTGGGAATGTTACTTTAAATCTCAAATTAGGCATTATTTGTTTTCATTTGGGTTCTAGTCCTTTCAGTTCCTTTTCTGGGTAGTTTAAATTGAGAGTGTACCGCTTTAAAATTTGACTGCTGGCGCCTTACTTCCCTTCTTCCTTCCTCAGACCGGAGAAACTGAGAGCAGGAAGAGTCAGGTACCGGGGAAAGCCCGGGGTTTTCAAATATGTTTTAAACTGCCTTCTCCAGCGCGGCACAGAAGCTTTGCCTGTATGCGCTTGGGAGAAGCGGCAGACAGGAACCACAAAGGCACAGTTCCCTTTTGAGGCTCTTTACCGGAGCGTTGTTCAAAGAAGAGTTTGGGCATGACTTTTGAGGCAGCCTTCTGTGGAGAAGGGGCTGCTTAGCCGATTCTCGGCTGTCAGGTAAGCTGCCGTTTTCTGCCTTATCTCTACTGCCGGACTCGTGGAGTTGCAAGGCTTCAGGGTAGGCCCGAGTAAGCAGCAGCCTCGCGCTGCGTCCCATTTTGAGCGGGAAACGCCGGTAGCGAGTTCGGGGAAACAATCCCAGGTATTGGGGGGAGAGAGCTTCGTTTTTAAGTCTTTCTGGTGCGATTCAGGTCGGGTGAGCTCTAGGTCCTTCCTCTGCTCCTGATGTGCCGCGAACTCAGGCGCTCTTGCCTGGTGATTTGGCATCTATTTTTTCGCCAGATTTTGTGGCTCTGGTGCAGAGAGCGTTCGGCGGTGCTCATAGAGAAGGATCTTCCTCGGCCTTTGGTCCCATGGGCAGAGGTCTGGGACAAAAAAGGCCAGGCACTCCTCTATCGGTGACACCTTTGACCTTAGGGCCGAAGAGAGCCCGAGGGAAGACGGAGAAGCGGTGTCAGTCAGAGTTTTCAGAGGATTTGCGCACGGAGGATGAGGAGCGCGATCCAGAACTGGATGAGGAGTTGGAAGAAGGAGAGATAACAGAACAGGAGGATCAGAATAGAGTAGTGTGTATTTTTCGGAGGGAAGAGTTACCCGCACTGATTTCGGAGACATTGAAGACACTTAATATGCAGGAGTCAGCGCAAGTGGAGGAAGCGACCTTAGAAGATCCTCTCTTGCACGCCTTCCGGAAAACACAAAAAGCGTTTCCCATGCATGGAGTTATTAAAGAGATGATCCAAGGTGAGTGGGACGTGCCAGAGTCGACACTCAAAGGCTCTTGGTTAATGTCTCGGCTTTATCTGCTAGTGGAGCAAGATAAGGAGCTCTTTAAAGCACCAAAAGTGGATGCGGCTGTTTCGGCCGTGACCAAGAAGACGACCATTCCAGTGGAAGGGAGTGCAGCTCTTAAAGATACTCAGGACAGAAAGCTTGATGCGTTGTTAAAGCAGGTTTTTGAGGTTAATGCTCTCTCCATTCATGCTTCTATTTGTGGGGCTTGGGTGGCGAGAGCCTGTCTCCGATGGGCTCAAAGAGTCCAGGGAGAGCGGACTGAGGCCTTGGTTGGTGAGGCGGCTCGGTTGGAGTCCGGAACGGCGTATCTGGCGGATATTCATTATGATCTCATTAGGGGGCTTTCAAACAGTATGGCTTCCGCAGTGGCCGCAAAAAGGTATCTGTGGCTCTGGAATTGAGCAGCGGATGCTTCTTCTAAAGCCAGGTTAGGTAAGCTACCCTTTAAGGGACGTTTACTATTTGGAGAAGATTTGGAGAGGATTGTTAAGGATCTGGGGGAATCCAAGGGCAGACGGTTGCCGGAGGATAAGCAGAAGCAAGGGAGATTTCCGCCGATGGCTAGATTACCACAGAGAGATTTTCGGCGTTTTTGTTCCTCTAGGTTCTCGCAGAGTCAGCGAGGGCGTTTTCCCTATAGAAGCCCGAGCTTTCGGGGATTCCGAGGTGCTAGCAGAGGTTTTGCTGCCGCCACCTCAGGTGCCAAAAAGCCACAATGAAGTCAGGGAGGCCCAGGTGGACGTAGCAGTTGGCGGTCGGCTACAGGAGTTTTACGCTGCCTGGGTCCAGATTACGTCAGATCAGTGGGTGTTAGAGGTGATTCGAGAAGGCTATGCTTTAGAATTTCAAAGACCGGTGACCGTTTTCGTTCAGTCCCCCTGCAAAGCACTTCGCAAGCGCAAGGCAGTGAGACAGACCTTGCAGAGGTTGCTAGCTCTCAAGGCTGTAGTGCCGGTGTCTTGAGATCAATGCGGGTTAGGTCGATACTCCATTTATTTTGTGGTTCCGAAAAAAGAAGGAACTTATCGGCCAATTTTGGACCTAAAAAGGGTAAACAAGTGTCTCAGGGTTTCTCACTTTCATATGGAAACGCTGCGATCGGTCATTATGGCAGTCAGAAAAGGGGAGCTTCTTCTCTCGATTTGTCCGAGGCATACCTGCACATTCCGATTCGGCTAGAGCATCAGAAGTTCCTCAGGTTTTGCAGTTCCAATGGGGCATTTTCAGTTTCGAGCGCTTCCCTTTGGTCATGGTAGTCATCGCGGCGGAGCTGAGGAAGAGCGGTGTTCTGGTTCATCCTTTATCTGGACGACTGGTTGATTCAAGCGAAGTCCAGAAGAGAAAGCGAGGAGGCTACTGCCAAGGTGGTCACCTGTCTGCAGAAGCTCGATTGGGTAGTCAATGTGATAAAGATATATCCCTCTATGCATATAAGATTTTTCCGATTTCACTCTACTACACCACTGCTATCTTAAGTAGAAAATGCTCATAAAAAACGAGTTACATAAGTAGAACCAATGGTCTCAGACTGAGGATAGCAATGCTCAGGGTAGCATACCCAAAGACCGCATACTCTCTTAGCATCAATGACCATGAACGAGGTTCTTAATCTCCTACAAATTGCTGTAGTTAAATAATGGTCGGAACTTATCTTAATATTTGATCCAATGTTTGAAATTTGGAAAGATTGTGCTTATGCCAAACGGTATTTGCAATATCCCCAACGCAACCTCTCAGGTACCATCTGCGCGTTTCAGCTCTTCTTCAGGGGGTGTGCAATTTTGAATCAGCACTATCTACAAAAAGGTACAGCAATATCAAATGTAACTAAACACGGTTAAGGTGTTGCATCATTAAACTTGGTAAAGGATATTGTTCTTACCTTGACTCAACTTTCCAAACTGTCTTAAAGCCATTTACGGCCTGTAGCGTGTTATGCCGAAGCTCACCGGCTTTCACAAAAACGCCGCGCATGCGAGTTTAAAACACAGATTTAAAGGGTTTCATGATGACGTGATTCTGACGTCAGATTACCTAACACAATTTTTATTTATTTATTGTTAATATTTGGATTTATGATTATGAATATTTCAAATACAGGCACCCCATTCTATCATGTTATTAAGACCTCCCGGAGAGTAGACCAACAGATATAGGGTAGTCAATGTGGCCAAGAGCAGTCTGGTTCCTTCTCAAGATCTCGAGTACCTCGGAGCTCGGTTCAATACCAGGGCAGGCAAGGTATTTCTGCCTCCGCATCGAGTGATGGCTTTACAAAGATTGATTCGGTGGTTTCTCGACAGGCCACGTCCAACAGCATGGCATTACTTGCAAGTCCTAGGCACAGTGGCGGCAACGATTGACTTAGTACCCTGGGCGAGAGCGCATATGAGGCCCTTACAGAGAGCGTTACTCAGAAGGTGGTCTCACCAAAACGATCCCCTATCCCAGAGACTTCTCTGTCCGGAAGCGGCTCGGGAAGCATTAGTGGTGGTTACTTCCGGAGTCCCTGGCGAAGAGCATGCCCTTGGACACGCCGTGCTGGCTTCCGCTGACTACGGACGCAAGTCTCCTAGTTTGGGGGGGGCGCATTTTCAGGGAAGATTCGGGCGAGGACAGTGGACAGTTCAGGAAAAGTCTTGGTCGATCAACAGGTTGGAACTTCGAGCGGTGAGATTGGCGCTGCTGGAGTTTCAGCGGTATCTGAGGGGAACAGTGATCAGAGTTTTTTCGGACAACGCGACTGCAGTAGCCTACATCAACAGGCAAGGGGGCACCAGCAGTGCTCCCTTGGAGGCCGAGGCAGATCAGTTATTCAAATGGGTTGAGCGGAATCTTCAGGCTCTCTCGGCAGCACATGTCGCAGGGGTGGACAATGTAGCGGGCGATTTCTTGAGTCGAGTAAAAGTAGATCCTGGAGAGTGGACGCTTCATCCGGACGTTTACGACGCGGTAGTTTGCTGCTGGGGAACGCCCGTTATGGATCTCATGGCAACATTCAATTCAGCGAAGGTAGATCGGTTTTTCAGCAGGTGCAGAGAAAGGATGTCGGAAGGCCTTGATGCTCTCATCCAAGAGTGGCCAGTAGATCAGCTTCTATATGTGTTCCCTCCATGGGTGTTAATAGGCCGGGTAGTGCGACGCGTCGAACACCACAGAGGTCTGGTGATACTGATAGTGCCAGATTGGCCGAGAAGGCCTTGGTATGCGGATCTCAGGAGACTGGTAGTGGGAAAGCCATGGAGGCTACCAGTCAGACAGGATCTCTTGAAGCAAGCTCCGTTGTTTATGCCTCAGGTAGCTCGGTTCTCGCTTACGGCATGGCTCTTGAAAGGGCGAGGTTAAGAGCTAGAGGCTATTCGGCGGACGTGGTTGCGACGACGTTGAGGGCGCGCAGAAGGTCTACTTCCTTGGCGTATATTCGCGTGTGGCGTGTTTTTGAAGCTTGGTGTAGTGATAGGAATTGTGAAGCCTTGCGAGCTTCTGTGCCGCAGGTATTAGCGTTCTTGCAAGATGGGTTCCAAAAAGGATTAGCGGCCGCTTCCTTAAGAGTACAATTGGCAGCATTTGCCTGTTATAGAGGGAAGATCAAGGGGCAAGCGCTTGGCACCCATCCAGATGTTGAGATTTCTGAGAGCGGTGAGTCTTTTGAGTCCACCATGCAGGCAGCTGGTTCCGGCTTGGGATCTGCAATTGGTATTGGCAGCATTGGGTTCACAGCCATTTGAGCCTTTGGCGAAAGCAACTTTGAAGGATCTTACTCTGAAGGTAGTGTTTTTAGTTGCCATTGCGTCGGCGAGGAGAATTTCAGAGTTACAGGCGTTATCTTGTAGAGAACCGTTCCTGGCCTTTTATCAATCAAAGGTAGTCTTGCGGCCAGTACCGTCCTTTTTGCCGAAGGTTGTGTCTCCCTTTCACGTGAATCAGGTAGTATCTCTGCCGGTGTTCCGTACGAGAGCAGAGGGTTCTTCTAATCCGCAATTGCATCTGTTAGATGTGTGGAGGGCCTTGAAAAGGTACCTCACAGGAAGGGCGGAGTTCAGAAGGTCTGATAGATTGTTTGTGGTGTTCGGAGGTCCTCGCAAAGGGAAGGCAGCGTCCAAAGCGTCGTTTGCTAGATGGATAAAAGAAGCAATAGCGTCAGCGTATCTTCTGAAGGGTAAGCTGGTGCCAGAAGGCTTAAGGGCGCATTCTACTAGAGCGCAAGCAGCGTCTTGGGCGGAGTACAGTTTTGTACCGGCAGCGGAAATTTGTAAGGCGGCGACGTGGTCATCTTTGAATTCCTTTGTCAAGCATTATCGGCTGGATATTCAGGCGAATAGAGATACCTGTTTTGGAACAGCGGTGCTTCAGACTGGTCTAGCAGGTCCCGCCCTTTGAGTTATTTTACTGCTCTGTTACATCCCCAGAGTTTCCGGGACTAGACTGGAGGGTTGATAAGGAAGTTTAAATTAGACTTACCTGCTAATTGTAGTTCCTGAAGGAACGCCAGTCTAGTCCCGGATCCCGTCCCGGTTCTTTAGAAATATGGGAGCCTGAAGCAAGGATTTCACAGGTAAGAGAACAAGAAAACTGTGGAGCTTATGGTTCGGGGGCGGATTTATCATTAAGGGGTGTGAGTTGGTAGGGACAGTTTTTTTCTTCCTGGAAGGGAAGCAAGAGCCTTACCAGTTCAAATAAGTATCGTAGTGGGTAACGTTATGTTGTGTTCCGTAGTTATTCAGTTAGTGGGCACTAGCGTTATGTGTGGTTTCTAACTTAATTGTTGCTCTGGTGAGTCTACTTTGTCAATAGGTTACTGGAGTGTGAGGAGGCGGTGCCTGTGTCCTTATACCAGTGTCATCAAAGAATGACGTGTATCAGTCTCCAAGCTGCTGGAAGAGGATGATAACCCAGAGTTTCCGGGACTAGACTGGAGTTCCTTCAGGAACTACAATTAGCAGGTAAGTCTAATTTAAACATTGTGGCCTTGACATGTTTTTGGGGGTCTCTCCGTGGGCAGTCTCTTGCTTCCCATGTAGACATTTCCCGTTTTCTGCAGGGCGTTTGCTCCCTGAGGCCTCCCATTTGTCCAATCGTCCCTTCTTGGGATCTGTCCTTAGTGTTTCACGTGCTCACCCAAGCTACAGGGTAAACTATTTAAGACTAATAAAAGAAAATATTTAACTCAACGTGTAATCAAACTCTGGAATTTGTTACTGGAGAATGTAGTAAAGGCTGTTAGTGTAGCTGGGTTTAAAAAAGGTTTGGACAAGTTCCTGGAGGAAAGGTCCATAAACCATTATTAAGAAGGGACCCAGGATATCAATGCTTGACCTAGTACAAGCATTGCAGAACCTGTGTCTTTTGGGGAAATTGCTAGGTACGTTTGACCTAGATTGGCCACTGTTGGAAACAGGATACTGGGCTTGATGGACCTTGGTCTGACCCAGTATGGCATATCTTATGTTCTTATGTTCCCTGTTTGAGCCTCTCTGTAGGGCATCTCAAAGATTTGACTCTCAAACTGTTTTTCTTATAGTAGTCACTTCGGCATGGCGCCTTTCGGAGCTCCAGGCACTTTCTTGCCTGGATCCTTTTTTGCCTTTTTCCTCGGAGGGGGTTACCATTTGAACAGTGCCCTCTTTTCTGCCTAAAGTCCTTTCAGATTTTCATGTCAACCAATCTGTTGTGCTTCCTTCCTTTTTTAAGTAGCAGTCTTTGGGTGACAACCAAGTCTTTCACCTGTTGGATGTTAGTAGGGCGTTTCGCTGTTACCTCAAACTCACTAATATGTTTCGTCTCCGATCACCTTTTTGTCCTGGCTTCTGGTCCATGCAAAGGAGCGGCCGCTTCCAAATTGACCATTGCATGCTAGATCGCGCAGACCATTGAGTCGGCTTATATTTTATTGAACAAACCTGTGCCCATAGGTCTTCAGGCACATTCTACATGGGCCCAGGCTACCTACTGGGCAGAATGCTCACGGGTAGCTCTGCTAGATATTTGGTCCTCCCTCTCTACTTTTGCATGTCACTATCGCTTGGATGTCCAAGCTCGAGAAGCAGCTTGCTTCGGAGCCTCTGTCTTTGCTGCAGCTCTTTCTTCTCGCCCTGGAGTGGTTTAGCTATGGCACTACCCACTAGCCTGGACTGGTCTAGCAGGATGTATTTGGAAGGAGAAATGTTACTTACCGATAATTTCCTTTCCTAGAATCCTGCTAGACTAGTACAGGATTCGCCCCTCTAACCTGGTTAGTCCGTCACCTAACTGAGATTCTTTTCATATCGGTGACGTTGCTGTACTTTGCCATGTACATACTTCCTATGCTTGTGGGTCCTGCTTCATTGTTCAATTTAGTTTATTATAAGAGTTATTCATTTATGAACTCCTTTTTGGTCTGGTTTTGTGCTTCCTTGGCTATTTGAACTCCTGCTGCTTGTTATGATTATACTGAAGCTCCCCTTGGGGAATAGGTTTTTATACCAAGGATGATGTCACAAAACTTTGGGAATTTTTCTCTGTCTCGATCTGCTGGCAGGTGGACACAGCCCACTAGTCTAGTCTGGATTGGTCTAGCAGGATTCCAGGAAAGGGAATTATCAGCAAGTAAAAATTCTCCTCCTTGCATCTCTCATAGGTATAATTACCTTAAATAGTTGCAAAATCTCTGACAAGTAACATTATTTATTGCCCAAACTCCATATAAATATTTTACTGAAACTGTTTGGATAATAGTTTGGAGAGCTGATGGGTCAATAGTGTGAAGATCCCTCCAGCATCTTTAGGAATCTTCACGCTATTGACCCATCATCTCTCTCCACTGCTGTCTCGCTACCTCTTTCCTCCAGTATCTCTTTTAAGTCTGTTTATGAGGCCGTATCTTCCTATAACATTATACTCTCCTCTGCTCTGAATGCTCTTTCTCCTCCCACTTCATATCCTGTGAGGCGTACTGTACCTCAGCACTGGCAGTCCTCTAAAACCCGCAACCTAAGTTCCTATGCACACTCAGCTGAGTGCCTTTGACTCAAATCCCGCACCCTTGCTGACGTCCTACATTTTAAATTCATGCTAGCCTCTTTCCAGTCTGCTATAAAACTCACCAAGCAAGAGTAATATATCCATCTGACTAGCTCTCTTGCCTTTGAGTGAGCTCTTATCTTTCCCCCTAATCCCACCTCCCCCTTCAGTTTTTTCTTTATTTCTGTGGATAACACATTATTCTCCGTGGACAAGCCAGAATGTGTCCTCATGTATGGGTGTCATCCCCAACAGAGCCCTTGCAGGAACACTCCCCAGCTTCTGTAGGAAGCTTTTTGGGAGGCTCCATCATGCCTGCACGCCTCCTTCCCGTCTGCTGCCATGGCACTATGATGCCTCGGTCTTTCATTTTCTGCAGAGCCCCACGGACATGTTCCAGTCTTCCTCTGCTTGGTAAACTCTCCTCCATTGTGGGGATGTTTTGTTCTCGGGTTTTGTCCCTTTTCGCCTTTTTCTTTCACTCTGCCTGCCATTCGTAATTTCTATGTTCCTTTTGATTTTTTTTTTCTGCCTCAATCATATTTTTTTCTCCTTGCCATGGCTCCTTTGCCTTCTGAGTGCCAGTACCCTGGTTGGGCCTCTCCAAAATCAAGCCTTTTGACTTGGTCATGGCTATTTTTCCGGATTCCATGTCGCAGAAACCCACCAGCAGGTTTAAGAAATGTTTCTTTTTTAATATATTTATTATTTATTGAATTTTATACAATCCATCGAGACGTAATCTTGAGCAGAAAATAAATTCAATGGGGAACTTTTTGATCAATATACAAAAAAAAAGAAAAGGAAATCAAACCCAAAGATTCCTTGTAGTCCACATATTGGGTAGGAGAGGAAACTAATGAATGCCTAAGGTAGGAGAAACCTCAGGCATAACAAAAGACTCTTAACAATAATAAAAAATTAGAATAGACACCAAGATTCTCAGGACAATCATACTATAGAGAAGTTATTAACAGCATTGCTCTGGCACAGATCTATTTGATAACTTAGCATTAATGAAGGTAGCGAGGTCAGCTGGTTGAGAGAAAACATATATAACAGATTTATATACCACCAAACATTTACAAGGATATCTTAAATAAAAAGACCCCCCCCCCCCAGTCTGCAAAACTCCAGGTTTATGTAGAAGGAATTGCTTCCTCCTCTTTTGCGTCTCTTTGGCTTTGTCAGGAATCATGGAAACTGTATATCCCCAAAAAGTTTCCAATCTCTTCTTGAACATTTTAAGAGCCATTCTTTGTCCATGACCAATGCACATGAAACCAACAACGTAGAAATAGTAGAAGACTCGACAGCAGACCCCTCTTAACAACTCGGAAACATTTAAAACTTCCAAATTAGAATCTCTCATGAAGTCGCCAGTTCTTTTTTTCCCCGTTGAGAGAGAGTTCACCTTTTATTAGAGATGGAATTAGATCTTGAGGGACTCTTAAAACAATCACGTATCGCTTGAATAAGTCAAGGGCCGTGACGCCCCTAATCCTGGGGAAATTCAGAACCCTCAAGTTCATTGCCCTTGTTGAGTTTTCCAACACCAACAACTTATATTGCGAGGCCGCATTGTCTTTAACTAAATCCGAATTCAATTCAAAAAGTCTTACCAACTAACTTCCATGATCTTCCACTTACAATTTAACCTTTTTCCAAATTACTCGTAGTAGAATCAATTCGGACTGAGTTCTCCTGTATCCTGGTGGAGAGAGCCAACATTTTGTCTGGTCACTGCATCGAAAAGTGAAACTATGTATTTATTTATTTATTTACAGGCTCTTTTATACCGCACTTTTCAATATCAGTGCGGTTTACACATAACAAAAATTTTGCATCAGAGCAAAAGATCTTATGCTTACATTGTAACAGGATCGGTAACTTGGGACTGTAACAAGGGTAACTATATACACGTCAACAACAGTGGTACAATAGCTTCCCATATCGCTTTCAAAGTGAAAGCCTGCAGTCGAGCAGGCAAAGCAAGTGCCGAAGTAGAAGTTGTAGCAGAGGAATGCTGAGGAAATGACCCTTCCACAAGAGGATTGTTGACCATCGAAGCTTCTGCCTGCTACGGAGTACCTAGAACCTCCACAGAGCTACCGGAGGTCAGCTGGGCCAAAACATCTGCAGTATTCCCTCGAACGACAGCCTGTCTTAACCCGACATGCGAGGGAGGTAGCACCTGACCTGCAGGGATGAGGCTCAGAGCAGCAGGGCATAGCGGCGGTGTTCTCACGTCAGGAGATATTGAGGTCTCAACATCTGAAGACTGTGCCAAACTCTCCTCCACTGCAGCAGCCAAGCCGGAATGAATCTCCTGCTTCATTGCCTGGGAGATTTCAACAAAACGATCCATCGTACCGCATATAGAAGGCTGAAGCTCCGAGGGAAAGATCCTCGCCTTCACTTTCTGTTTAGGCATCGGGTAAGAGAAACATCTCAGCATCCATCTTGGTTAACCTCTCACCATTTAAGAAGTGTTTCAAGTGCTCTAGGACCATATCTGCCACAGATATCCATAACTGGTGCCTGTAGTGCCTGGGACTCTATCTTCAGTCCTCTTCTTGTAATTTGTGTTTGAAAATGACAAGAAGAGGGCTCAAGGGTTGAGAGAAGCAGTGCACATCACTTTTTGGCACTCAAAAGTCAATGCCGAAGGCAATGGATCGGACATTGGTCTCTGGCTTCAAAGGCTGCATCGGATGCTGGCCGTGCATAGACATCGAGGAGCTCTTGAGCTCAGTCGGAGCCAAGCACCCATGATGCCTTGGAGCATCGGCCATCGATCAAGCTCCATCTGAAGATGAAGAAGGATTTGGCTTAGTCTTCGACGTTGGGGGGTGACCACGCCAAACATCTGGTGAAGACTGGTGCACCCATGAAAAAGGGAAGGGAGAAATTCTCTCATTTTGTGCATAGTTGGTGGTTAAGGAGTTCTGACCTCTCGCCATTTTGCAGTTGAGTTTGCCCCTGTTGGGCTTCTCGGTGGCCTCCTTGGTTTTCGGTAGCATGGGAGTCCCATATGTGAGGACTCATTCCTGCTTGTCCATTGAGAAAAGATAGTTATTCACCTGTAGCAGGTATTCCCGAGGAGTTGTCTTCTGCTACAGCTATTTATCAGACTAAGGTATGATGGCGCCGCAACAGCATGGGAAGGAGGTGCACAGGTGCGATAGAGCCTCACTGAAGCTTCCAATAGAAGCTGGAGAGCATTCCTGCACAGAGCTACGTCAGGACGTTGCCCATACCTGAGGACGTATTCCTGCTGTCCATGGAGAACTCCAGCTAAAGGTGAGTAACTACTTTCTCCTTCCTGTTTCCTCAGCTAGCAACCTTGTGGTCATCTTTGCTTCCTTCCTCTCCTTCCACACATCCAACAGTTAGCTAAAATCTGTCTCTTCTTTATAACATTGGCAAAATGTGTCCCTTCTTTTCTGAACACTAGACCCTTCTCCATTCTCTAGACACTTCCGTCTAGACTACTGCAACCTTCTTTTCACTGTTCTTTCTCTGAATTGTATCTCTACTTCAATCTGTTCAAAACTCAGCTGCAGTACTAATTTTCCACCAGTGTTGCTATGCTCATTTCACCCCTCTTGTCAAGTCACTTTATTGGCTCCCTATGCATTTCCGCATCAGGTTCAAACTTCTACTACTGACTTTATTTTATGCCATCAAGTCAGTGCCAACTCCTGGCGACCCAGCTGCTTTTGGGTTTTCTTGGCAATGTATCACCGGAAGTAAATTGCCAGGCCTTTTCTTCTGAGGTAATGGAGGGTAAAGTGACTTGCCCAAGATCACAAGGAATGCCAGTGGGAATTGAATCCTGGATCTTCTGGGTACTAGGAAGTGGCTCTAACCACTAGGCTGCTACTCCACTCATTCGGCTGCTTTTCACTACATTTCCTCTTATCTCTCCCTACACCCCTCCTTGGGAACTGTGCTCTTCTGGTAGATCCCTTCTATTTGCCTTTCTCTTCCACTGCCAACTCCAGACTTCAATCTTTCTACCTTGCTGCTCCTTATGCCTGGAACAAACTACCTGAGTCAGTTTGCCAGGCTCCATCTGTGACCCTGTTCAAATCCAGGCTAAAAACTCACTACTTTGCGATTTTGCTTTGGGACCCTGATCCCGCCCTAGTCTCTCTTGTTCACCTCCTATGTGTTTCCTTAACATTCCGCTAGATATATCCTAGTCCTAATTTGTGTTGACTGTTGTGTCATCTATCTTGACTAGATTGTAAGCTCTTATGAGCAAGGATGGTCTCTTACATGCCTCTGTACAGTGCTGCAAATGCCTTTTAGCATTAAACAAATGATAAGTAGTAGTAGTTTGTAAACAGAACTTCATGTATGGCTGCAAAGACTATGAACTTTCCCTAAAATCACAGGTCAGGAGTCTTGAGTTACTGCTGGACTCATCACTTAACTTTGATTTTACAAATTCAGGCAACCTTTAAAAACTGCTTCTGTCACTTGTGGCAATTACAAAATCTTTCTCCTTATTTTGAAAAAATAAGCCGGATTGCATTGGCCCATGCCGTGATAACATTATCGTTATTGTAATGCACCGGCTCGCATTAATTCAGAATGCTTCAGTAGAACTCATGGAGGATTGTAAGCAGCATGACCACATCGCACCCTTCCTGCAAAAACTGCATTGTCTACCAGAACCTTACAGGGCCAGATTTATTTATTTAACAGGTCTTTTTATACCGCTTTATCATTTCAGTCAAAGTGGTTTGCAATGTAAATTAAACTTGGTAATGTACATTAATCAGACAATGATAGCTTGGATTTTTCTGAGACTCGGTATAAATACTCTATTATAACTTAATGTCAACGTCTATAAATCTATGTAGGTGAAATTCCAGCGATGTAACAAAACATATGTTGCCAGCCAATCTTCTTTGAACAAAAGATTTAAAAACTTTTCTTAGCGCTCTAACGGTAGTCTCAGAACAAGAGGGCACTCTACACCACACATACTGTGGAAAATGAGTAATGCCTCATTCACATCAACGACTACCAGGAGACCACCTCTTCTCCCCTCTTTTTTGAATATTTTATGTGATAAAAATGGTGCCAGCAAATAAATATATATCACCAAAGTTTCTCTGCCTTGTGAAATGTCTTTAAGTAATATATAGTAGGCTTATCTTAGTTTAGTAGACAAGTTCATGTTTCAAGCCAAACAGGTAATCATCTCTCAAACAAATAATTGTTTCTCTACGCCTTCCCATGGCGCCGCGTTAGCGTTTCTCTCCTTCTTGGAGGTTCATCAGGAGAATCTGTAAAAGAAATTAGAGTAGCATTGCAAATCTTCATATACTTGTTTAGCCCTCTTTCTATAGTGACTCATGTGAAAGTTGAATAAAAACAATGAAATAAAAGATCTTCCCGTAAAGAGCCCCGTTATTTCTTGAAACAATTAGAATAACAAAAGCCAAAAATATGTATCGCCAAACTGTGGAGTACTCACTATGAAGTGCTGCCCGCGTCTCTCAAATTACTTCCATGACAGAAAAACGCCACGCATGCGGTCTTGCACCAACAGCTGACTTTTATCTTAAGTCATGTGGGATAGCTTATCTGCACACCTGCCATTCTACTGAGGCATTAAGCCCCTGTGGTTTCACAGTGTTAACCAGAAAAATCCACCGTTGTTCTGCATAAAGCAGTGTTTCATCTAGAGCAGTGGTTCTCAACCTTTTTTGTACCGTGACCCCTTTTACCGTTGGTCAACTTGTGGTAACCCCCAATGATAAAATCAAATGCGTCTCTCTTCCTTTACCGTTAACGCATTGTTGCTGTAATCATTTGTTGAATTATTAATATATTATAGGCCTTTGCAATATGTTTTTATTTATAAAATACTTATTTAAACCACAATAATTAATCACAAGTAACAATATTTGATTTCAAAATTATGATGATTTTGTAGTCAAATCACTAATATGAAATAAAATTATTTTTTCTACCTTTGTTGTCTGACCAATTTATTCTCTGATCATGCTGGTCCCGATCTGAGGCTTCTGCTTTCCTGTCTTCTCTTAGCTCTCTTTCTGTGGTCTATGGTCCATCTGCCATTTCTTATCTCTTTCGTTTTCTTCACTTCTTTCCATCAGCCTATTTCCAGTCCCAGTAACCCTCCCCAGTATCAGCCCCTTTCCAGTCCTCACTCCCAGTACCTTCCAATGTCAACTTGCATTCCCATGACTGCCACTGGTGTCCATTCCCTTCCAGTCCCCCTCCTTTCCCACTGACCAATCCTTTCTAGTACAAATACCATGGCAGCCCCTCTCAGATCCACTCCCTTCCAGTTCCATTCTCCCATCCCCTTGTATTAGCCCACTTGTAGCCTTAGCCCCCAGTTTTCTTCAAGGGCCAGCAGCTCTATCCTCCCCTCCCCACAATCAGCCCATTCCCAGTCAAAGCCCCCCAATCAGCTCACTTCTAGTGCTAATTCCCCCTCAACCCCAATACCAGTGCTAGCCTCCCCTAATCAGTCCAATACCAGTCCTACCCCCCATCAGCTCATTACCAGTCCTAGCTTCCACTAATCAGCTCATTTCCAGTCATAGCCCCCCCCGATCAACTCATTTCCAATGCTAGCCTCCCATCAGTCCATTACCAGTCCTACCCCACCCCATCAGCCCATTACCAATCCTAGCCTCCCCTAATCAGCTCATTTCCAGGGCTAGTCGTCCCCCCCTCATCCCCATTACCAGTGCTAGGCTCCCCTAATCAGCCCCTCTCCAGTCCTAACCTCACCGATCAGCTCATTTCCAATGCTAGACCCCCATCAGTCCATTACCAGTCCTACCCCCCTTGATAAGTCCATTCCCAGTCCTAGCCTTCCCTAATCAACCCATTACCAGTCCTAGCCCCCCCATCTGCCCATTACCAGTGCTAGCTCCCCCATCAGCCCATTATAATCCTAACATGCACTGTCTCTCGCTTCTGTCCAGCATTTATCCCGTCTGTCCAGTATGTGTCCCCCTGTCTCTCCCCTTTGTCCATGCCAGCCCCCTCCCTCCCTCCATGTCAGCCCCCATCTTTCCATCTGTACTGGTCATCCCCCCTCCCTCGCTCCATGTCAGCCCCCTCCCTCCCTCGATGTCTGCCCCATCCTTCCATCTATCCATGTCAGCCCCCTCCCTCCATCCATATCACCCCCTCCCTCCCTCCATGTCAGCCCCCATCCATCCCTCCATCTCAGCCCCCTTCCTCCCTCCCTCCATGTCAGCCCCCATCCTTCCATCTGTCCATGTCAGCCCCCCTCCCTCCATCCATCATCAGCCCCCTCCCTCCCTCCATGTCAGCCCCCATCCTTCCATCTGTCCATGTCAGCCCCCCTCCCTCCCTCCATCCATATCAGCCCACTTCCTCCCTCCCTCCCTCCATGTCAGCCCCATCCTTCCATCTGTCCATGTCAGCCCCCCTCCCTCCATCCATCCATCCATCCATCTATATCAGCCCCCTCCCTCCAGGTCAGCCCCCCTCCATCCATCTGTCCAGGGCAGTCTCCCGCCCTCCCTCCATCCATATCAGCTCCCTCCCTCCATGTCAGCCCCCCCATCCATGTCAGCCCTCCTCTGTCGATATCAGCCGTGTTGCAGGTTCCCTGCCCCCTCATCCCCTCTCCCCATGTTTGCCTCCCTTCTAATGCAGCTGCGGCTCCCTGCCTCTTAGGGAACCGTGGCTGTACCTGTAAAATCATTGCGGAGCCCTTCCTGTCTCAACGGGCTCCATGCAGCATTGTCCCGCCTCCAAAGGAAGTGGTAAACAACTTCCTTTGGAGGCGGGACAATGCTGCACGGAGCCCGTCAAGACAGGAAGGGCTCCGCAATGATTTTACAGGTACAGCCACGGTTCCCTAAGAGGCAGGGAGCCGCGGCTGCAGAAGAAGGAGGTGAGTTTGCCGGAGTTTGCCACTGCCAAGAAGCGGACTCGGCAGTGGCAGCAACTTGTGCGCGTCTTAATTTTTTTTTTTTTAACTTGGTGGAGGCTAAGCGACCCCCGCTAAATCCTGTGGCGACCCCCGTGGGGGTCGCGAAACACAGGTTGAGAACCGCTGATCTAGAGTTTTACCACGTTTGGGAACTGAGATCTGGTCAATGCAGAAACAGCGTAACTGTTCAAATTTATGATGAAACTCTTCACAATGATGAACAATGGGGGCGGACATATTCTTACAGCGTAGACGGCTGTGGTGTTCTTGTATCCGAACCCTAAAGGACCGAATAGTCTTCCCTATGTATATCAACCCACAAAGGCACCGCATAGCATACACCACTGATTCTGAATTACACGATGTGACATGTCTCAAAAAATAAGTTTTCCCGAGATATTGAAATTCAGTTAGCTCGTCTGTCACATAACATATGTTGCAGCTGCCACATTTTCTATGGCCGGGTGCTTCCGGAAGCACCCGGCCATAGAAAATGTGGCAGCTGCAACATATGTTATGTGACAGATGAGCTAACTGAATTTCAATATCTCGGGAAAACTTATTTTTTGAGACATGTCACGTCGTGTAATTTAGAATCAGTGGTGTATGCTATCCGGTGCCCTTGTGGGTTGATATACATAGGGAAGACTATTCGGTCCTTTAGGGTTTGGATACAAGAACACCACAGCCATCTACGCTGTAAGAATATGTCCGCCCCCATTGTTCATCATTGTGAAGAGTTTCATCATAAATTTGAACAGTTACGCTGTTTCTGCATTGACCAGATCTCAGTTCCCAAACGTGGTAAAACTCTAGATGAAACACTGCTTTATGCAGAACGGTGGATTTTTCTGGTTAACACTGTGAAACCACAGGGGCTTAATGCCTCAGTAGAATGGCAGGTGTGCAGATAAGCTATCCCACATGACTTAAGATAAAAGTCAGCTGTTGGTGCAAGACCGCATGCGCGGCGTTTTTCTGTCATGGAAGTAATTTGAGAGACGCGGGCAGCACTTCATAGTGAGTACTCCACAGTTTGGCGATACATATTTTTGGCTTTTGTTATTCTAATTGTTTCAAGAAATAACGGGGCTCTTTACGGGAAGATCTTTTATTTCATTGTTTTTATTCAACTTTCACATGAGTCACTATAGAAAGAGGGCTAAACAAGTATATGAAGATTTGCAATGCTACTCTAATTTCTTTTACAGATTCTCCTGATGAACCTCCAAGAAGGAGAGAAACGCTAACGCGGCGCCATGGGAAGGCGTAGAGAAACAATTATTTGTTTGAGAGATGATTACCTGTTTGGCTTGAAACATGAACTTGTCTACTAAACTAAGATAAGCCTACTATATATTACTTAAAGAAATTTCACAAGGCAGAGAAACTTTGGTGATATATATTTATTTGCTGGCACCATTTTTATCACATAAAATATTCAAAAAAGAGGGGAGAAGAGGTGGTCTCCTGGTAGTCGTTGATGTGAATGAGGCATTACTCATTTTCCACAGTATGTGTGGTGTAGAGTGCCCTCTTGTTCTGAGACTACCGTTAGAGCGCTAAGAAAAGTTTTTAAATCTTTTGTTCAAAGAAGATTGGCTGGCAACATATGTTTTGTTACATCGCTGGAATTTCACCTACATAGATTTATAGACGTTGACATTAAGTTATAATAGAGTATTTATATCGAGTCTAATTTAATTGCATACTCTGAGAAGACCGTTTAACATTCTTGCAATGGATTTTTCTGAGACAATGGAGGGTTAAGTGACTTGCCCAAGGTCACAAGGAGTACTAATGGAAATTGAACCATGGTCTCTTGGTTCCCAAGCCAGTTCTTTAACCACTAGGCTACTCCTTCACTCCATTTAAAACCCCCTCCTTATTTTTCAGTGACCTCAGATGAAATAGGCCTGAGTGCTTAAAGAATAAGTTAGCCTTTTACACACCTTTGAGACTTCTTAAAGTCCTCTCAAGGAGCATCATTAACTGTACTCTCACCAAAGGAAATCGTGCATTGAGACACTTGCCAGCAAGACTCACTCTGAGGGGCTATGCTTAACTCAAGACTACCTCTATTCAGGAAGCCGTTGAAAAGTTGGCTCTTCTTCCAAGCCTTAAATGTTTTTGATAACTGGCTCTCCAGTCACTCACGCTGCATCTGGACTATCCTTTTGCACATGTGTAATTGAGACAGTTCAATTTATCTTATTTATCCTCATTTGAGCTACCCACCTTTTTTTTATCCTGATGCCTTTGTCTTACTCATCTGGGCTGTCTGTATGCCCTAATTGCACCCGCCCCCTCTGGATGATCTGATAAGATGTTTCTATATCTTACTGACATTGTAAGCATCATATTCATTAAATGAATGTTCTACCATGCTGCCTACTATGATGCATCATTTGTGTTTTGTTAATTATTGTATCATATTGCTGTTATATATATATATTCTACTGTGCTGTTTTATTGTACATTACTGACACTATTTCATATTATTTCTGTTTCCAGGATTTAACATTCCTATCTCCAAATTTACCACATTGTTCTAATTATGTATTATGTTGACATTTTGTCATTTTATTATTCTTATCTCAAATTATACTTTTGCACTGCTTTGGGTGAATTCATAAAGACTTTATAAATCTTAAATAAATAAGTTATATGGCCAATCACAGTTTTATAGCTGCCATTATCTGCTGGATTTCTGCCATGTTGTTGGAAAGGGCTGCCTCTGATGAGCTGGCTGGATTTCTAGTGGCCTTCAGTGTGTGCTTAATATTCTTCTGATGAAAGTGCAAAGTTAAATTTCCAGTTCATTGAAGTAGCATACTAGTATTAAGCTGTTTGACCCCAGCAGAGCTAATGAATTTATATAAACCCAGTTATAAGTATTGATCAAAGTACTTGTGTTGTAGGGTACAGGGTAAGGCTAACCTAGGAAATGCAGGCTGAAATCTAAGTGGAAGAAATGGGGAAAACAAACTTGTTACACTAGGCTTTTCTGAAAATAGGTGCCATCTTGCTCAGTCTCCCTTTTTCCGAGGAGTGCTTTGGACGCACATCCTCGTCCCTTGGAAAAAATTTCGTTTTTTCGCCTTAATAGGCTCTTCTATTTTCCAATTGCACCGGTCCTCTACCCGTCCTTCCCCAGCTCTATTTTTAGAGATATTGGGGATATTCCTTTTTCTTATGGCCTTCGTGCCATTTTCTTCACCAACCGCTGGCCGCGTGGGTCTTCGACCTTGCAGGGGCCATTTTTGCCCCCATGGCCACCGGATTAAAAAATGTGATAGATGCTCTAGGAACATGTCGCTTACGGACACTCATGACTGTTGTCTGCGGTGCCTCGGAGCCAACCATGATCCAGAACTCTGTTCGCTCTGTAAGAAAATATCCTCGAAGGCCCTGCTCAGTTGTAAGCAGACATCCGAAGACTTTTTCTGAAAGGCCGCCTCCGAGTCCCCGGTGGCGCACTCGGTCGTCACCCCTCCGGTAGGTTCCCCACCTACGGCCCCGCGTTCTCGGTGGTACTCCGATCAGGGATCCCCCGAGCTGGAGCGACGCAAAAAGAAGGTGGCCTCAAAGTTGCTGTCTGGGGCCCCCGACAAGCGCGAGCGCCCGGTCGCTGAGCTTCCATCAGCGTTCTCGAGGGTCGGACAAGGAGTGGCCCTGCAAGGTACCCCACACGGAAGCGGAGGCCTCCGGCGAAGGCGTCTGGTCTCCTGAGGGTTGTCCCAGTGAGGACCCCCTCTCCTCCTCGACGCCTGATCCGGTGACGCCGGGATTGGCATCACAGGGTCCCACGCCCGCGTGGGAGTCCAGCATGCTGGCGCTTTGCTGACTCGTGCCTTGAGACCTTGTCCCCTGCATGGGACACCCAGATCCATCCAGGAAGCCCCCAAGAGCCACGGGCCTCGTGAGGGTCCTCGACGTCTGGCTCGCTCACCCTCCTGTTCCTCGGAGGCGAGATCGTCCAGGGCCTCCAGCACCAGGCCACTGGACAGGGCGATCAGCCCGGCTCAGACTCCTCGACTGATTTTCTTGGAGTGGGAGTCCGATGGGGATACCTCCTCAGAAACCCGTACCCACCGGGATCTTCCAGCGGATCCCTCACCGCTCGCCACCCAAAGACACCTCCTTCCTGGTGTTCATCCGGGACATGGCACCGGCCCTTAACTTGGTCACCCAGACTGAAGAGGACCCTCGTGCTGAAGAACTCAATATTCTTCAGTACGAGTCCCTCACTGTGCCTGTGCCTCCAATTTCTATCTTGGCTGCTGCTCTGTATGTGGGAGGCCCCGGCCTCGGTCCCCATCGTAAGCAAGTGCCTGGACACGATATGCAAAATACAACGTGGGCTAGGCTTCCGAAATACCCAACTTCCACACACCTTGATGGTGGTGGAATTGGCCATGAGGAAGCAAAGAGCCCAAAATCGCACTCGTCAATGCCACCTGGCCGAGAGTCGAGAGCCCTTGATGCCCTGGGCTGCAAGGCCTACCAAGGCTCCATGCTCTCTTGTCATATCCAGGCATATCAACGGCACATTGGTATGTTCCTACGCAACATGGCTAAGGAACTTGGGGGTTTCTCCACGGACCTTGAGGGAGAGCACCTCGATAGGTTCCGCACCCTGCTAAAGTCCGTTGCAGACTGCTCTAAGTACCTCTCCCGAGCCTCCTATGATGGCTTCAAGACATAGGCTTGGGTATCATCTGCGGGTATTGGGGCTGCTGTCAGGCATGGGTTTCCATCACCTCAGATACTTGGGTCCTCCAAGTCATCCGAGACGGCTATCGCCTTCACTTTGACAGGTTTTCACCTCATTTCTCCCTGGCAGAGCCACCTCCGACTCCCCGTACACCAGCTTCTGCTGCTGCGGGAATTATACTCTCTCCTTGCCCAACGGGAAGTCGAGAAGGTTCCTCCTCACCTTCGAGGTCGGGGCTTCTATTCTCGGTACTTCCTCGTCCCAAAAAAGACAGGGGGTCTGCGGCCAATCTTCGACCTCCGCAGGCTAAACAAATTTCTGGTGCGGGAGAAATTCAAAATGTTATCTCTTGGTGTTCTGTCACCCTTCCTCCGGTAGGGCAACTGGCTATGCTCCTTGGATCTAAAGGATGCTTACGGCCCACATCTTAAGCCACTCCCAACAGAGGCAGAATCTGCATTTCAGGGTGCAAGGAGAGCACTTCCAGTACAGGGTGCTCCCCTTTGGCCTTGCATCTGCTTCATGAGTCTTCACAAAGTGCCTCGTCATGGTCGCCACGTACTTTCAGCATCAGGGGGTGCTGATCTTCCCCTACCTCGATGATTGGCTCGTTACGGGCTCCTTGGTCGAGGAGGTTTGCCGAGCGATGTCATGCGCTGTCCTCCTCCTGGAGAGCTTGTGGTTCTTGGTCAACTACCCGAAGTCTCACCTCGAGCCAGTGCAGGCTCTCAAGTTTATCGGGGCGCGCCTCGACACTCAACAGGCGACCACCTTCTTCCCGGTGGATTGCTCCACCTGCCTTCAGGCTCTGGCGGCTCAAGTCCAAAGCGCTCCCCAGGTCACCGCTCGGACCATGCTATGTCTCCTGGGCCACATGGCCTCGACCGTACATGTGGTCCCCCATGCCCGCCTGCACATGCAGATGGCTCAGTGGAGTCTCAGGGCCCAATGGAGCCAGTCCTTTGGACACCTTGGGGACCCCATCAGGGTCCTCCCCGGCCTCTGTTCGTACCTGCGCTGGTGGCAAAATCCCTGCAACCTCTTGTGGGGGTCACCCTTTCAGGCACTGCAGCATGAGGCGCTGCTGACGACAGATGCCTCCCTGTTAGGGTGGGGAGCCCACTGTGGGCCTCTCCGCATGCAGGGGCAATGGTCATCCGAAGAGTCTCAACAGCAGATAAACCTGCTCGAGCTCTGGGCAATTCGGTGGGCCCTGAGGGCCTTAGAGGACCACTTCAGTGGGAGGTCGGTTCTAGTGCAGACCGACAACCGTGTAGCGGTGTTTTACATCAACAAAGAGGGAGGCACGGGATCGTGCTCCCTCTATCTGGAAGTGGTCCTTATCTGCTTTTTTGCTGTCCGACGGGGGATGTCCCTCAGACCGACATACCTCCCAGGAGAATGATCTGGCGGACAGACTCGGCAGGATCCTTCGCCCTCACAAATGGCAGCTGGATCCCAGAGTAGCAGACTCCCCAGGACATGCAGCTCCCCCACTTCTGCAGGCTGGTGCTGCACCAGAGCAGGGAGGGCCCCGATTTCATTTCTCCTGGCTTGGTCCTCCAGCCTTCTCTTTGCATTCCCTCCTTCTCCCCCCCCCCCCCCCATTGCAAGGACCCTTTTCAAGGCTCAGCGGGTCAGGGCATCGCTGATTCTCATGGTCCGTTCGTGGCCTCGGCAGCCTTGGTTCCTGCTCCTGTTCCTGCTCTGCCTGTCAACGGAGCTTCCGGTTCCCCTGTGCTCTGCTCATGGTCTGCTGACACACAGGAGGAGGGTCGGGTGTTGCACCCGACCTATTCCTTGGAGTCTGGCGGCTGAACGGGTCTCCCTAGCCTCTCTGGGCCTTCCGGAGGAGGTCAAGGCAATCCTCGCCCCGAGGAAGGACTCCACTAGGCGAGCCTACACCTTTAAGTGGAAAACACTTCTCCGTCTGGTGCTCAGAGTGCCAGATCGACCCCTTCTCATGCCCTGTTTGATGGGTTCTCCATTACCTTCTCCATCTCTTGAGAGAAGGGCTGAAGTCGAACTCTGTCAGGGTTCATTTGAACGCCATTTTGGCTAATCACTTCCCCATCGAGGGGGAAAACCCCTCTTGGGGCAGCTGTTAGAAGACCCCGCATGAAGCGGGAGACTGCTTTCCAAGCCGCCCATCCATCCTCCCCCAGCGGAATGGGACCTGAATGTGGTACTCACACAGCTCACCCGTTCGCCCTGTGAGCCGATGGCGACGTGCTCACCCCGGCACCTTCCTGGTGGTGCTGATCTCGGCCCGCCGAGACAGTGAGCTCAAGGCTCTCATGGTTGGTGCCCCTTTTATACCAGGTTTTTATCAGAATAGGGTGGTCCTACATACCCACCCTAAATTCCTGCCCAAGGTTGTTTCGGACTTCCATCTCAACCAAGAGAGAGTCCTGCCAACCTTCTTCCCGAGGCCCCACACCGACCAGGCGTCGATGGCTTTCCACACCCTTGACTGCAAACGGGCCCTCGCCTTTTATTTGCTGCGTACCCAGACTCATCGCAAGTCTGACCAGCTTTTCGTGACGTATGATCCCAATAGACCGAGGCAGACAGCAAGCACACCATCTTAGTTTGGGTGACGGACTGCATCGCTTTTGCCCATGCGAAGGCAGGTATCCCGCTAGATTGTCAAGTCACTGCACACAGGGTCTGGGCCAAAGCAGCCTCGGTGGCTTCGCTGCGCTCCATGCCCCTGATGGACATCTGTTGGGCATGACCTGGTCTTCCGCGAATACCTTTGCTGCCCTCTACTGCCTGGAGAGGGAGTCCCACCGGGACAGTGCCTTCGGCCAGATTGTACTCTGTAACCTGTTCGGGGTATAAGCAACTCCTGCCCTCCGACCCTTCTTCACGGCTATTGAGGGCTTTGCCCCAAGGACTCATGGACTCGGGCTCCTCCGGGCATCGGCTTCTGCTCACAGCCTTGCGGAGGCATTTTTTGGTTACAGGTTCAGTAGCCTGTAGCTAGGGAGTCTCTTAAGTGAGGACTGACTTCCTGCTTGTTCCTGGAGAAAGCGTAGTGACTCACCTGTAACAGGTGTTCTCCAGGGACAGCAGGAATCAGTCCTCATTACCCTCTCACCTCCCCTGATGAGTTGCTGGATTTTTATCCTTCCCTTGCCATCTGCTTGGTAGGGCTCGAGCTAAGGGACCTGACTGAGCAAAATGGCACCTTTTGAGCGGGAAGAGGACCACGCATGCATGGCAGCAATCCCAAAGGCTTTTTTTGAAAGCTGGGGAATTGCTCCGTGCGGGTTCCGTCTGTGCCGACGTCACCATAAGTGAGGACTGATTCCTGCTGTCCCTGGAGAACACCTGTTACAGGTGAGCAACTACTCTTTATGCAGATGAGCAGGTGAAGCGAAGTATGCAGGCATTGGAACTAGTGCAGATTACTTAAAGGTCTGACCCCACCTTCATTGGGGGCTTTTCAGTTTGACTCTGCTGTTCATTGCCATCCAGAGAGACTTGGGTTTAATTGAAGCTCAGATCCTTTGCTGCCCAGGAGATTTTGCAGAGGTGGTGTTTGCAGCCCTTGGGAAAAGGAGGTGGTGGAGCGAGTCATTTAATAATAATGCTAAGACCTAGTTGCTGGGTTTAGGGCTTTTGAAGGTAGAGTTCAGGGAAGGAGCCTTGATTCATGGCCTCCAGCTGAGGACTATCGCTGCAGTCAGGGACAGCTCTAGGGCAAAAATTTGTCAGTAGCTCCCCCCATCCTCTATCCATTCTCTGCCTTCCCTCCATCCCACTAGAAGTTCTGTACCTCTTCTCCTAGCATTCTTAACTCTTTAAAGGAGAAGCAGCACACAAATCAGTGTCCAGGAATAATGAGCTAGGGATCGTTCTAAAAGGTGACATTTTACTTATCAGATAATGTCCTTTCCTTGAGTCCTGCTAGACCAGTCCAGACGTGGGTTGTGTTCCCCTACCAGCAGATTGATGGAGACAAAGAACCAGTGAAAAGCCCAGGTTTCATTTTTATCACTCCTATACCTCTATTTGCCTCAGCCACCAGAGGTCTCTTCAGTATCCATCTCAAAGAATATAACATGGCAAACCTCACACAACCTCAATTGGGGGCAAAAATGAGTAATCAACAGTAGAGAATTATATACAGGAAAGCAGAAACAGAAGGCTGTCAGTAGAAGATGAACCTGCAGAGCCAAGCATAGAAATCATAGCGAACCCAAGGATTAGCACAGCAGATGAACAGAATTAATACAGTCCAGGGCTGGGCCCTGGACTGATCTAGCAGGACTCAAGGAAAGGACATTATTTGGTAAGTAAAATGTCACCTTTCATATCATTCAGCTAGACAAGTCCAGACAAGTGGAACGTACCAAAGCTATGACACCAATGGGTGGGAAGAAGACACAGCAGCTCGTGAAACCCTTGAGCCAAAGGCAGTGTCTGCCCGTGTGTGGACATCCAAATGGTAATGCTTGTCAAACGTGAAAAGTGATGCCCACATTGCTGCCCGACAGATGTCTGCAGGGACTACTAAGCTCCGCTCAGGACGCTTGTGCTTGGGTGTAATAGGTGTGCAAACCCTTCAGAACCTTTGCATAGGCCAGCAAACAGCACAAAAAGATGGTCAGACTTAAAAAACCAGTTTGTAACCTCCAAGTACCAGAGACAAACCCTCCAGATATCCAGAAGGCGAAGATCCTTAATCTTCCCCCGATGCTGCTTCTTAGAGAAGGAGGGCAGGCAGACCGACCGACCACTTGGTTCAAATGAAAGGGAGAAAATCACTTAGGCAAGAAGGAAGGCACAGGCTGAATGAAAACAGCCTCCTTTTGAAAAAGACAAAGATCTCATCAACACAGAGCATGCAGCTCAGAAATCCCCCTTGTGGAACAAATTACGACCAAGAGCACTGTATTGAGTATCAAATCTTTCAAAGTAGTGCACTTTAGTGGCTCAAAGGGCGCCGACATCAAGGCCCTGAGCACTGGACACAGATCGCAGGAAGGGACCACATATCAGAGGAGAGGATGCAGTCGCCCAACCCCCTGGAGAAGGCACAAGGCACGAGACATTCGGGTGCGAGGCTAGAGACTTACCAGCCTGGACCTTGGATACAGGCCAGAACTGCCATCTGAACTTTCAGGAAGTTAAAGGAAAGGCCCTTCTCCAGGCCATCCTATAGAAAAACCAACAGAGATGGTACTTTGGCCGCCTCCAGAAGCTAAGTTGATGGCTGCACCATTGCTCAAAGAGGCACCAGACCCACACATATGCTAGCTTGGTAGACCTCTGGGCTTCAAGCAAAGTGGATACCATTGCCAGAGAGTAGCCCTTGCACACTAGCCGTCGCCTTTCAAGAGCCAAACCGTAAATGAGAAAGGAAGCAGGTCCTCCAGAACAATCAGTCCCTGCTGCAACAGGCTCCAAGACGAAGAGGAGATGCCTGCAGGTCCCGCATCAGGTCTCTGAACCATGCTCTTCTCAGCCAATCTGGAGCAACCAGAACAATCCTGCCTGGGTGTCGTTCTATACACTGAATCACATGCCCCATCAGGGGCCACGGACAAAACATGTGCAGACTTGGCCAAGACTGGGCCAGGGTGTCATTGCCCTCGGACACATCTCTGTGAAGCAACTGAAGAAGCGGCAGACTTTGACATTGGAGCGGGTCACCTTCAGATCCATTTCGGGGCAACTCCAGCAGCGCAGAATCAACTGAAATGCCTCCTGACTCAACTCCCACTCTCCAGGATCCAGAGAGTGCCGGCTGAGGAAGTCCATTTCCATACTGTCCTTCCCAGCAATGTGCTGAGCAGATAAGGCTAGGAGGTTCTTCACTACCCAGGCAAATGGGAGAGCAGTTTCTAGAGCTACCCCAGCACTCCTTGGACGAGCTCCTTGGGACGAGCGAGTGGACGACCAAGGGGTAAGAGCCATCTCCCTCCCGCCCATTCAATCTATGCTGCGTCTCAATTTATGTTTGTGGCTTTCTTTGGCATTTTGTTCCATCTGTGCACCTAACATCACACTCTCGGCGATGTCGTCTATTCCGGTTTTCTGGGGCTGGCGCCCGGCTTCTGCAGGGCTAACTTCATCTGGACTGTTAACGCGCTGCACCAACAACTTGGTCTATTGTACCCCTACTTTGACGCCAGCTCCCCCTTCCACCTTTTCTCAAACCCCCTCACTGGTCCACATGGTAACTTTTAAATTGCTACTGCTCAACTGCCGTTCTCTTAAGTCCAAAACTCTTTTAGTTCGCCATCTTATTGAACAGTATAAGCTTGATCTCTGTTTTCTTACGGAAACATGGCTTAGAGATGGGGATCACCCCATTCTCTCGAGCTCCCTTCCCCCTAATTACACCGCTCTTTACTGCTCGCGGCGGGGTAGATGTGGGGGCGGGGTGGCCCGCCTCCATTCCTATTGAAGAAGTGCTCTCTCCAATATCACTTCCTCCTGAGTCACTTCTACTAAAGCTCACTTCCCCCTCCCCTTCCCCCCCCTCTATATCCTCCTTCTTTATTTCCCCCCCTCCCTCACGAATACCCAGTGGGAGGCTGCTCTTCAGACTCTCACTGACCTTGCACTTCATTTTCAAAACTTCATCCTACTAGGAGACTTTAATATACATGTCGACAATCCTACTAGAGCAAAAGATCAGGCTTTTGCTCAATTTTTGAAAGATATTCCCCTCCGTCAGCATGTGACCGGCCCTACACATGTGGCCGGTCACACTCTGGACCTAATTCTGTCATCCATATCTTTGCAGCCTATGGTTTTGCCCCCTGTTGCTTTCCCTATTTCATGGTCAGATCACTTCTGTATTCTTTCATCACTTTCCTTTCCCCAATGGAATGATACTTCTCATGTTCCCCTTTCCAAGCCAATCCTCCGCCGCAAGATAACCCCAGAAACACTCCATGCATTCCCCCCAGCCCCCGACATTTTCCCTGTGGACTTTGCTGCTCGTTCTGTCCATGACCAGGCCACCCTTTGGGATTCGCGTTTATCACAGTCCCTTGATCGTTTAGCCCCCCTTCACTCAACTTCCGGGCGTCCTCGAGCACCTTCATCCCCGTGGTATCATCCTACCCTTCGTATCCTACGCTCTCAGCTTCGTCAGGCTCAACGTCACTGGGCCCGCCACCCCTCACCCGAGTTTCACCTCAGGTTCAAGCAGCTTTCTTCTGAGTACCGGTTGGCTATTCAATCTGCCCGCTCAGCTTTTTATTCAGCCCAAATAGAGGCCGCAACTAGCTCTTCTCGACAACTTTTTAACATTTTGAGGACATTATCATCTACCAAGGCTGATAGCTCTAAGGTCTCCATAACTCCGGACCCTCAATCTCTGGCTGCTTTCTTCTCTAACAAAGTATTAACTCTTCGTTCATCTTTTACTACTCCTCCTCCCCCTCCTCCTCTCTCCTCTCCACCTGCTGTAGTTCCCAATCTTTCCCTGCCCCCTTCACCTGCTTCTAGCAATCCAGTATACACTCATTCCTGGTCATCGTTTCAACCTGTCCTTGCAGCGGAAGTACTTACAGCCTTAACCGCTGCAAGGAAAACCACTTGTGCTCTCGATCCTATTCCCTCTCGATGGCTCTCAGAACCTTCCCTTGAGCTTGTCCCAATTATCACCACTATTATCAACTCTAGTCTTTCCTCCGGTTATTTCCCATCATCCTGGAAATCAGCAATTCTCCGTCCATTATTAAAACAACCATCTTTAGACCCATCTATTCTATCACATTGGCGTCCAGTATCTAACTTACCATTTATTGCAAAACATCTGGAAAGGTGTGCTTTCTCTCAGCTTAGTTCTCATGTTGAGGCTATCAATGCCCTTCACCCTCGTCAGGCAGGTTTCCGCCAGGGACACAGTACTGAGACTGTGTTACTGGCTCTTCTCAATGAACTACACATATCCCATGATCGAGGTGACATTACTCTTCTTGTCTCTCTCGACTTATCCGCAGCCTTTGATCTGGTCGACCACTATAACCTCCTTTCTCGGCTCTCTGACATTGGACTTCATGGTGCTGTTTGGTGCTGGTTCCATTCTTTTCTTTCCTCTCGTTCCTTTTCGGTTCATATAAATGGTCAAGTTTCATCCACTCTCCCTCTCACCTGTGGTGTTCCACAGGGTTCCGTTCTTTCCCCCTTATTGTTCAATATTTTTCTTGCACCCCTACCTCTAATTATTCAACAATACTCAATCTCATCATATCTATATGCCGACGATATAGTTCTTCTTTATCACACCTCACCTCTCTCCCCTGACATTGCACAGCTGAACCTCTGTCTCTCCCACATTGCTTCCTGGCTGTCAGAAAATTTCCTCCATCTTAACCCTGCAAAGACTTCGGCGATGTGGGTTTCCTTTGGTGGTGCCTGCCCCACTCTTGCTCCTTCTATCGGTCTATCTAACATTCCCCTTACCTCCTCTGTCCGATATTTGGGGGTAACTCTGGACTCCTCCCTAACTTTCTCCGAACATATCTCAAAGATCTCCCGTTGCTCTTTTTCCATTCTACGGCAAATCAGGGCCATCCAGTCTGTTCTCCCTCCCAGTGCTCTCATTACTCTTGTTATTGCTCTTGTCATCAGCCGGCTGGACTATTGTAATGTATACCTGGCCAATCTTCCTAAATACAGTCTTCAGCGGCTCCAACGCATTCAGAATGCCGCAGCGCGTCTTGTTACCCATTCCAGCAAATTTGATCATATTACCCCAGTTTTACTCCGATTACACTGGCTTCCTCTTCAATACCGTTTTCACTACAAATTTCTGATTCTCCTGCACCGGACCATTCACACCTGCACTCCTCGTTATCTGGCTGACTGTATTTCTCGTTACGTCCCCCATCGATTGCTCCGCTCTACCCATACTAACCGTCTGTCCCTTCCATCACCATCACAAGCCCGTCTGGAACAGACGCGACACTCAGCCTGGTATTTTTCTTGGTCCATCACTCTGGAATATGCTACCCACCTCACTGCGTTTAGAATCATCCTACCCTCAGTTTAAGTTATTACTCAAAACTTATCTTTTTCAGAAAGCTTTTGACCTGCCCTCCGAAGTCCCTCCCTAATTGGTCTGTCTGTGTGCTCAACCCGAGTGTTGTTTGTGTTTGTCCGTCTATATTTCTGTATCCTGGTTGGTTATTATTATTACTTCTATGATTTGTTGCAGTATGATTTGAGACAAATTGTTAATATAAGTTGCGTGTAATTTATTATGATTTATTGTTAAATGTTCTTGTGTGTTGTATCTCTCTTTCTCTTGTACCCTCTTTCCTGTTTTAACTTTGGCGTTCCATTTCCTGGATTGTGGTGCAAATCAAATTTTTAATTGTACACCGCTTAATGCTATTGCCATAGCAGTATATCAAATTTTAATAAAGATAAAGATAAAGACTCCTCGTGCTGCTTTGTCAATTGACATAAGCCATCACCATAGCAGTGTCAAAAAAACACTTGAACCACCCAGCCTTGACCAGCAGCTGGAAACACTGAAGTGCCAACCAGATGGCTCTCGCCTCAAGATGGTTGATGGACCACATCGCTCCCCTGCAGTTCCAGTGGCCCTGGGCCATATGATCTTGGCAATGGGCTCCCCAGCCTGAGAGACTGGCATCCGTCATCAGAAGGATCCAGGAGAAATCATCCAGTGGCACACCCTTCCTCAGTTGATGGGGCTGCTGCTATGACCGTAGGCTGGGCTTCGCCACCAATCGGGAGTGGAAGCTCAAACTCCTGAGAACTTGAAGACCACAGAGTCAGCAAGGACCACTGGAGCGGTTGCATGTGAACACGCACTCATGGTGCACATTGTTGCCGTCATCCATCCGAGGAGCTCAAGATAGTCCCAGACTCTGAGAGCTTGCTACGCATACACCAGCATCAAGCAGTCTTTTGACTTTTTCCTCTGGCAGGATACCTCTGCCCACTCGAGTCCAGAACGTGCTTCCAGAAACTCCAAGGACTGGGAAGGCAACAGCTGGCTCTTTCCCCGATTTGATCATCCAGCTGACGCTTTCCATAAAGGACACCACTTGGGACGCCAACCAAGATGCTTCTGAAAGGGAACGGGCCCAGATAAGCCAATCATCCAGATATGCACACAGATCTCTTGATGCCACAGCCGCCACCATCATGACCTTGGAGAACATCCTTGGGGCAGTGGATAGCCTGAAAGGGAGGGCTGCAAACTGATGGTGACAGCCAAGCATGGCAAAGCGCAGATACCTTTGCTGACACACCTGTATCGGGATATGAAAATATGCTTCAGCCAGATCCAGAGAAGCCAAGAACTCCCTTTGGTTTACTGCTTGAATCGGAGTGCAAGGATTCCATCCAGAAGTGAAGGATGTGCAAGTGCTCGTTGACACCCTTGACGTCCAGAATGGGCCAGAAGGAACCATCCTTTATTTGGCAGCACGAAGTAGATGGAGTATCTGCCCTTGCCCTGCTCATCCAGGGGGAGTGGGGGGGGGGGGGAAGAGGAGCATCACTGCCTTCGGGAGCAGAAACTTGTCCAAGGTAGTCCGCACAGCGTCACTTTGCATCGCAGACCCACAAGCAGAAATAACGAAGGCATCCAGAATCGGCTGTTTGCATTGCTGGGTGCTAGATACCATTCAGTTCAGCTATCTTCGGTAACCTAGATCCATTCCTGAAAGAAAAGGCAAAGCCTTCCTCCAACCATAGGAACCAGGCAATGGGCCCCCAAACCTTCATTGCACAGCCTGGGAGGATCTTCATCTGGAGGAAATCGAGTCCCTGGGCCCCTGTGCACTAAAAAAGGGACTGTGAATGAACCCAAAACCCGGGTGCAGAGGAAAAGAGGTTTTCCAGGTCAGTAACAACAAGAGTCCTGAGACCCCTGGGTCTGGTCAGTGTGCTCTCAGTGGATGGGCGGAAACTGATGAGAAAGGGGCACCAGTTTGCTTCACAAGCCCCCTGGACCTGTCTTCCAGAAGGCGGTAAGATTATGTCTCACCTAGGTCCTTCACTAGCTTCTCCAAATCCGCTCCAAAAAAGACGCCGCTTCTTAAAAGTCAATTGGGCCAACCAGACTTTGGAAGATGTGTCCTTTGCCCCAGTGCCAGGGCCAAATCCAATGCTGTAACACCGTCATCAGGGCTCTGTGTCTGGCTGCCAAACATACCAGCTCATACATGGCATCAGAAAGGAAGGCCATAGTAGACTTCAAAGGAGGGGTAGTATCATCTGGCAGTAGAGGAGTAGCCTAGTGGTTAGAGCAACTGCCTAATACCCAGACAATCAAGTGTTTGATTCCCACTGGCACTCCTTCCCCCTGGCACAAGTCACTTTACCCTCCATTGCCTTGGAAGAAAAGGCCTGGCAATCTTCCAGCGATACATCTGATAGAAAAGATTGAATCCAGTGGAGAAGGGCTCAAGGCATCAGGCTGACACACACCGCCAGCTGAAGAATCGCAGCCGCTGAGGCAAACTGGTTCTTCAACAACGAATTAACCAGAAAATCATTTAAGGCCAATCCGCCTTCCACAGGAATGGTAGTCTGTCCGGTAACTGCTGTGACCTGTACATCCACCTTGGAATATCAAACCACCCAATGCATTCCTTCTTTGGGAGAGCGTAGATCTTCTTACATACACACCTGTAGACCCTTAGGCAGGGAGTCGGGAGAGTCCCACTCCGACCAGATCATATCCTCGATCGTGCACAGGAACAGGAAGACAATAGTGGATTTCTGTAGCCCTTGAAGGAACGGGTGCAACTTTGGCTCCTCCTCTGTACCGGGAGCATCTGTCAAGTTCAAGGTGGATGAGACCCTGGCAATATATGCTGCCAGCACCACCTCCTGGAATAGGCAGATTACACCGCCCTCTTAATCTTCTGAAGAGTGAGAGTGCTAATTCATCCACGTCAGAGCCCAGTACCGAACCATCTGAATCCAAGTCAAAGTCTAGGACAGCTCCCAGCTGTTCCTCATCTCCAGGAGGTGCACCTCGCCGGGGACATTTAGCCAGATGCAATCAAACAGGGCTTCCACTCTTTGCGCTTGGGGGAACCCAGAGGCCGCAGGATCTGAACTTCCATGCCAGAAGGACCAGGCTTTCTGCAAAAAGGAAAATAATTCTGGGGAGGACAGTCTGGAAGCTCTCCTCTCAGAAATGACCCCCCAACACCAGGGGGCAAAGCGGCTGCAGATGACCCCCCCCCCCCCCGAGTATGGTCATCGAACCCTCCGGCCAGCTGGATATTCTTACCCATAGCGTCATCCGTCACCACCTGCCCTGAGGCAGGTAAGGCCAGCTAACAGCAGCTTCCAGCTGAGAGAGGGGCCCTCCAGGGATGACGTGGAAGCTTCCATGCAAGAAGAGCAGAGCCCAGAATCCGGAGATGAGGCACCTTGCTTGCCACAGGTCAAACAGTGTTTCCTGAAAGAAGAGACAATGTTAAGGCAAGTATCACAAAAGCACATGTTAAGGCTGCTTTTGTGATACTTTTACAGGCGCTAAGGTAGGAATGTGTGTTGGAGCTGCTTGAGCGGAACGTGAGCTAGGACCTCATGTCTGCTAGGTGCACAATAGATGAAAACACTTCTAACATGCACAGAAAATGGCAGGAAACCTCCATACTACACCAGTTGGTTTGCAAGCAATCCACCCCAAATTGCGTCCCAGGAAGACAGAATAGTGAGCTCCTAACAAAAACAATAATAAGTCTTGGTACTCACCCTCCTGAGAGCCCCAGGCAGAGGATCAGTGTCGGGCTCAGCTCTACTCCCCTGAAACTGTTTTGCTGGCTTTGCAGCATTACGTTTAAGGTGGGTGGCAGGCAGATCCCTCTGAGAACCTTCTGCAATTTTCGGGAGAGAGCAAGGGGCGGAACAGAGGAGGAGGGAGGGGTCGTTGAGGTTGTCTGAAGCTGCTGCACTCTTCCAAATCCTTCCAGTTTCTGGCTGCTCAACAGGCACTTATCATGATTACTGCATGGAGCTGAACCAACGTGCCCTCCTATGGCTACTGAAAAGACTGCAGTCTAGTAGAGCCTCCCATGTCACGCTCAAGTGAGAGTTTCCCTCGTAAGTGTTTAATCAAGCTTACTTATTTTATTTATTTACTTAATGGATTTTATATACCGCCTTATCATACAATCAAAGCGATTTTCCTCTCAGTCTTCAGATTTTCTTCAGAGAAGAAAATCCATCCACCATCTGCTGGAGATAAAGAGAAACTTTAAGAGATACAGAGGGAGGAGTTAGCCTAGTGGTTGGGGCAAGGTACTTCAGGCCGGAAGGTCAGGGGTTCAAATCCCACTAGAGGACAGAAACCTTGGGCCGGAAGGACTGGGGTTTCTAGTCCCACAGATGCTCCTTGTGGTCTTGGGCAAGCCACTTAACCCTCCATAGCCCATGTTCCCTGTAAGTATTAGTGTATGAGTCTCATATCCCCGCGTGTTAAATGTATCCCCCAATTGTGTTGTGACCGCTTTGATTGAAGGATAAGGCGGTATACAAAAACTGTCTAAATAAAAAAAAAAAAATACTGAAGAGGTCCCTGGTGACCGAGGCAAATAGAGGTATAGGAGTGATGTCATTGAAGCCTGGGCTTTCTTTGTCTCCACCAATCTGCTGGTAGGGGAACACAACCCACTTGTCTGAACTGGTCTAGCAGGACGATATGGAAAAAGAGGATTGGGACCAAACTTCGTGAGGTGTGGAAATATACTATTAACAAAAGGATGATAATATAGAATTTTCACTAGAGGATGCATGAAACCAGTAAAGCTGAAAGCAGGGCCTCCATACAGATTGGGGCATGTTTACTAAGCAGCATTACCTGTTAATGCGGTACATAGTGCATGCTATCTGGACACATTAACAGCTAATGCAGGGAAATTGCAGATAACGTAGTAATTTTCTGCAGTATTTGCAGAAACTGCATAATCTTCATCAGTGGGCAGAAAGTAGGCATGTCTGCAATGTGCGGTTACCACAGCATCAGCGGTGCTTAGTAATCATCAAAGTTGTAGAGAGCGTGCGTGCATCCACTATGCTGCGAAGCCGCACTCTGCACGCCCCAGCAAGTAACACACAGCTTTTGAAGCTAACACCATGTTATCTGCATTTTTTGCTACGTTAGCTGCAAAAAGCCTAGCATGCTTTAGTAAACAAACTCTTGTGTTTGAGGTAGGACACCTTTTCACTTTTAATTGGATTATGTCTGGTATGTCAGAGATTCTAGATTTATATTCAACAAAAAATTAAAGGGATAATGAGATTTAATATGACACAAACCTGAAAACCCATATTTTCTAATATGGCACAGAATGTAGAAGAGTACTATTAACTACCTGAAGATGCCCAAAAGGCCTTGAAGGGGTAAACTATGATATGTAATAGGAAATTTTAACAATGATGTATAATTAAGCAAGCTATTTCCTAGTGTATAATAGGTATACTGTTAATGTCAAGGGAATCCATTTACGTCAGAGTGGAGGAGGGAGTTCTGGGAAGGGCTGAGGAAGATAATTGGGGTTGGGTCATTGTAAAACTTTGCTAACATGATGTGTTATGTTTTGTATTCTCTGGACTGAAGAATTAAAAAGATTTAAAAATATCCGTAAATGCACGTTCTTTAACTTTCTTATCACAAAATATTTCAAACTCAATAGAAAAGCTTAGGGCTGTTGGCTATGTCCCTTACATAAGAGAAATAAAGATTCACTAAAAAAAAAGTAAAATTAGCCAACAAAATCCAGTGGCTATCAGCATGTAAATTCTGTGAGGGAATGCATCCAAGTCAGAAACTTTACACTGAGTCACACAATATTTTACACTAATGAGTTATTAATATCCTTTATCAGACAATAGAATGGTTTCCAGTCTTTGGTGTTTCTGGCTTAGGGGTATGTTTACTAAATAGAGGTAGCGGCTTCTGTGTGATATCGGAACAGCGGCCCCATTGAATTCAATGGGGCCACGGCTCCGATTATCACACAGAAGCCGCTACCTCTATTTAGTAAAGATACCCCTTTGTCTTTCTCTGATTTTTCTCTTCTCTGTAGTATATATTTTTTCAGTTTCAGGTCTTTATCACACTTCTTTGAATATTTTAATACTTTCTTTTCCTTTTTCTGCTTGTCTTCTTTCTTTCTCCTGGTCTGCTGTTAATATTCTTGCCATTCGTGCCTGTCCTTTCTCTTCTCATTCTCTTATTCTCTCTTTTCCATGTCTTACCTTCTTTCTCCCACATTATCTTGGATTCTTTCCTCCACCCACCAAATCAAGAATTTTCTCCCCCCCCCCCATACATTCCTTCTCCCTCTATTTTAGTCCTTTCTTCTTCACTTTACCCTTCTCCAGGGTACTGTCTCTATCAGTCCTTAGTCTTCCCTTTCCGCTTCATCCCCTGTTCTCTCTCTCTCTCTTTTTACCCCCCCCCCCCCCATATCAGGTTTGTTCTTTACTCCCCTTGATCCCTAGAAAGTTCTTTACCTCCTCCCACACCCAGAAGGCTATTCCCATCACCCCTCTCCCTGGCCCCCATAAAGATTTCCTCTTCCTAAATCTCCACCCCAGGAAAGCTCTTCCTCTCTGACAGGCTTTACTCTTGATCCTCTTCCCCTTCAAACATCAGAATTGGTCCTTTAACATGGCATCAATGTCCTGTGCTGCCAGGGCCATTTCCATGGTATGAGCCACATGGATCACCAAAGATCTCATGGCTCATGTTGCAAAACTGACCCACACAGAACTGGAAGCTGACACTGTTAAGCGCTGCTCCATTTAAGGAGTAGGGGATGGTAAGGATTGGGTGGGCTGGACTCCATGCTGCTCTTTTTGCCAACTGTGGGGATGCTGCTCTGATTTTGTTGGCATGTTCAACAGTGCATGCTCCTGCCTCATGGAAGGTGTCACGTTGGCAGTGTGAATAAACAGGTAGACAAAGGTGAGTCAGTCGATATAGTGTATCTGGATTTTCAGAAAGCATTTGACAAGGTCCCTCATGAGAGACTCTCTTGGTGAAATTAAAAAGTCATGGGATAGGAGGCAGTGTACTATTGTGGATCAGGAACTGGTTAAAAGATAGAAAGCAGAGGATAGAGCTAAATGGCCAATTTTCCCAATGGAGAAAGATGAATAGTGGAGGACGCCAGGAATCTGTGCTGGGTCCACTGCTTAACATATTCATAAATGACCTGGAAATGGGAATAATGAGGGAGGTAATCAAATTTGCAGCTGACACAAAATTATTCAAAGTTGTTAAAACCCAAGAGAATTGTAAAAAATTGCAAGAGGACCTATTGAAAGACTGGATGTTCAAATTGCAGATGAAATTTAATGTGGACAAGTGCAAAGTTATGCACCTAGGAAAGAACAACCCAAACTGTGGTTGCACGATGCAAGGTTCCATATTAGGAACCACCACCCAGGAAAAAGATTTAGGCGTCATCGTGGATAACATATTTGAAACCCTTTGCACAGTGTGCAACAGTGGCCAAGAAAGCAAACAGAATGCTAGGAATCATAAGGAAAGTAATGGAGAATAAAACAAAGGATATTATAATGCTTCTGTATCGTTCTATTGTGCAACCGCACCTTGAATTTTGTGTGCAATTCTGGTCGCTGTATCTTAAAAATGGTAAAGGGAATGGAAGGATACCACTATGAGGAGAGGCTAAAAAGGTTAGGGCAAAGAGACGGCTGAGGGGAGATATGATAGAGGTCTATAATTTTAATGAATGGAGTGGAACAGGTAAATGTAGATCAATTTGTGTATTCCATCAGTATGTAAAAAGACTAGCGGACATGCAATCAAGGTACAGTGTAACCTATTTAAGACTAATAAGAGAACATATTATCTCCAGGAATAAGCAGGAATGTAGTCTTCACATATGGGGTATCGTCAGTACCAACGGAGCCTGCGCGGGAACGCTCCCCAGCGTCCAAAAGGAAAGCTTTTGGGAGCATCCCACAGCCCATGCGTGCTGCCTTCCTGCCTTACTGCCTCTCTCACTTCAATTCTTCGTTTTCTGCGGAGCCGACAGGACGTGTCCCTGCCACCGCAGAAAACGTTTGTCATCTTTCTTGCTTTTTGTGGTCGTGTCTGCCTTCATTCGATGCCTACCGGTACCGCCGGTTCTCTTCTCTTTCTAAAAGGAAAAAAAAAAAGGAAAAACCTTTCTTTCCTTCAGGTGCCTCACCCCTCCTGGGGTTAGGTGCCATTTTGGGCACTAGGCCCAAAACCTCTCCAGAAATGGAGAAGCCAACTACTGGTTTTAAAAAATGTTCTAACTGGTGGTACCATTTCCATCACCGACACCCACGAGTGGTGTCTCAAATATTTAGGTCCTGAACATTGTCCAGCAGAGTGTCTCGCCTGTAGAAAGTTGACTAAAAGGGGCTTGCAGAATAGAACTGCAAAAGCTGGTTCCCTTTTCACCACAGATGTGATGTCAATTGCATTGACGTCTTCCAGGGCTTCATCTTCCTCCCATGGATCTCAGGTAACTAAACAAAAGTCTGTAAAGACTGGCTGGCCCTCGATGGGTAAATCTCCTGCAAAGCATCAAGATATTACTGGTACTACCCTTGAGGAAAGTTCACCGGCAAAATTGCCCCGGCGGGAGTCTTTGGGCTCAAAAGCATTAACAGGGTCTCAGAATGTTCCAGAGGCTTCCACCTCAACGGAACTTCTGTTGCCATGTTCTGGGGTCATGGTCGCATCCACTGGTACCGACCAGACATTGACATTAGCGATGGATAAGAGAATCCTCGCTATTGAACCCAGTCTAGCGTCGCTCTTAGCAGCTTCGGTACTGCTAAGGCTGCTACAGACGGTTCAGGTGGGATCAGTGCCGACTTCGGTACTGCTTCCAGTAGCACCCAATTCTGTGGGACGGCTGCCTCCCATGCCGAGCCTCGAGAGTCTCTCGGGCATTGAAGGGCTGGAACCAAAAGGCCACGGTACCGATATCCATCGGTACCAGCATTGATCAATGCAACATCAATTGGTGCAAACCTCCGAGGAGTCTTCCGATTCCGATGAGACTACTGGTACAAGAGCAGTTCTGTTGAAGGATCCATCTCCTTCTCCTGAACGCAGAATGTCTCCACCAGAAGACATGTCTTGTCAGGATTTTATACGTGATGTAGCTAAGGGGCTCTCAATCACAGTTACTCCTGAAAAGGAACCTAGGGCAGAAGAACTAAGGATTCTACAATACCCTATGCTCCTAAGGAGGCAGCGATGCTTCCTATACATCAGATCCTACAAGATCTCATGTTCAGAATGAGGGAAAACCCCTTAACGGTGTCACCGCATTCTCGACGCCTCGATACCATGTACCGAGTCCCTGCTTCCAGGTTCCAACAACAAAGCACAAATCCACGTGCTACTTACAAACCCAGTCAGACGCGGACAGCAAGGAAGAATGTCCTTTATTGGTTAATAAAAGCCTATGGCCCGACACAGGCCGTGTTTCATTGCCTTCTTCAGGGGCAGGCTACATCAAAAACCATGTTAAAAATAATTATAAAAACAATTATAAGCTATATGAACAACATAACTTATTTCTTAGGTGTCTGATAAATTATTTATAACTGATAAAACATATAATTATAAAATATGTATAATAAATATTGCTGATACATATAAAACCATTTATGAACTAATCATGAACTCATAAGCAGCACAGATAACATGCAAGGTGACACCATATAACAAACACAATGTGAATGACAAGTATGTGTAATAAATAACAAGTATAAACCTCAACATACCTCTATAAATATCCGTGCATCCAATGTGCTCTGTTCACTTCAAGGGGTGAAAAAAGACCAAACATAAGTAAGTATATCCATATATGACGACAACATATATATAAAAATATAAATATATAAAAATTACTATTAAACGCCAGAACTTTACCAGAGAGACAGAATCAGTGGAATCAGAGGTGCAAAACACCCATATGTAATAGGAAAATGTAAAAATTATTACCTGAAACACATACCATATCTTATTCAAACCAATGTCGTGAGGCAAAAGCCAACAGTACTGAGGAATTAAAAGTAGAGATGGCCTGAAAGACTAGTATAAAACAAAAAACAACCTGATAAAAAATTGCATCAAACCTAAAAATGTTACTATAACTCATCAGTAGTCAACCTTCCGTTAATTTTCAATTGACTATAGTGCCCGTGTGTAATCATCCCTATTAAAAAAAACATGTATAACTAAACCATACTGGCTAAACCCCACCGCCGATCGTATACACTACTCTCCATATTTTCATAAAGAACCTTTTGATATCCATAAACTAAAATTAACTTACATGTCTAACAGTTTAAAAATCAGGAACGCAGTCCTATAAAACCCTGCCGGCTATTGCAGTTGTAAAACGCCGGCGTCTGCGCACTGAAGTTAAAACATTCCCCGTAGAGATGCAAATTCAATGACGTATAGTCAGAAGGTGGGAGAGCGAAAAAACTTTTCTCTCTAACATCGTACGGTAACCAAGTCTTAATGAATTTCTTAAAAAAGAGAGCATTATACATTTTTAATAAGATTAGTGAAAGCACTAAGATAAAATAAATAAAGGAAAACGGATCAACATGATCACCTATTAAAGACAAACGGATTTTAATATAGCTCAATATTATACTAATACCAGGGTACAAGTCAGTCAGAATTTAAAAATAATTAACCATTATATATAAACATTCCAAGGGCGATTGATAGCCATAATAAACATACATATATATATATATATATATATAAAATGAATAAACGCTTCTCCAAAACAGTCCATTTGGAATTCATATAAAAACTACTAGGAATCAGATACTATAGTTGACAGAACCATCTGCAAGGAGGAAGGGGAGGGGGAGAAGAAGGCAATGAAACACGGCCTTTGTCGGGCCTCAGAGTCCCTCCTTCTCCAGGCTTTCACAAAACTCAATTACCACACCATTCCATGGTAGTGGAATCAGCCATGCAGAGAATAAAGAGTGCTAAGATACATTCTTCCAACCCACCAGGCCGTGAATAGAGGACACTCGATGCCTTTGGGCGCCGATGCTTTCAATCCTCCATGCTAGCAGCTAGGATTAGCTCATATTCCCTTTACATGGGAATGTTTTTCTAGAGGAGGTTACAGCGGATCTAGAACGCATGAGCCCTCTTCTTCATGAAGGTAAACGGGTTCAATACCTCACTCAAGCACGCTCAGAATGTCTCCAAATTTTTGAACTGTGCAGCTTTTGACTGCTTTGAAGCTATTAGCAGAACCTCTGCTATTACCATTGGAGCACGGCGTATTGCCTGGCTCCAGGCATCAGATTTAGAGCAGTGGGTGCAAGAGAAGTTGGGAAACATTCCTTGCACAGGTGAAAACTTATTTGGGAAGGATTGGCAGGACAAGGCTACCTTAAATAGATTATCAAAAGTCTACAGCCAACCCATCAAAGAAAAGAACAGGCAAGAAATTTTTCTTTAACAAAAAGAAAAAATCTTACCAGTCTCATTCCCATCCAGTTCAGTGTCCAGTTCATGCTTCCCAGAAAGGGCAGCAGTCTAGACAACAAAGGAAGCCGCAAGCTCAAAGAGCTCAACCGGTTCACCAGGCACAGCCTCCACAGGGACTTTGACTTCTACCTGGAGAACTTAACCATTTTGCCTCTGAAAGTTCCAGAGCCCTTGACCATTCCGGGCAGACTATGCCATTTTGCCAAAAGGTGGCAACAAATAACATCAGAAAACTGGACTCCGTCCATTGTACGACAGGGGTACAAACTTCACTTTCTCAGTATGCCCCCATCTACAATCATAAAACAATTCAATTATCAAGGCCCTGTCACCGACTTCCTGTGTCAGGAGGTCTCCTCGCTTCTTGCTCAAGGAGCAGTAGAAGAGGTACTCACATCCCAACAGGGGATGGGATTCTACTCCTCTCTATTTTCTCATTCCAAAGAAGACAGGGGGTTACAGGCCTATCCTGGACCTCGGAGAATTGAACAAACACCTGTTCCGAGAAAAGTTCAAGCTGTTCTCCCTCGGAACACTCTTACCATACCTTCAGAGTCAGGATTGGTTATGTTCTCTAGATCTTAGAGATGCGTACACACACATTCTCATCCAACCAGATCACAGGAAGTACCTTTGATTCCCTTTTCAAGGAAACCACTTCCAGTACAGGGTCCTTCCCTTTGGTCTGGCCTCTGCCCCAAGAGTCTTCACAAAATGCAAGGCTGTAGTAGCAGCATTCTTAAGGACTCTGGGGATATTCGTCTTCCCCTACTTAGACGATTGGCTCATCCGAGCACCAACTGCTCCAGAAGCAGAACGAGCTCTCTCTCGTGCCGTGAGAATTCTCCAATATTTGGGAATGGTAATAAACCACCCAAAATCTCACCTCACCCCTTCTCAATTCCTAGAGTTCATAGGGGCTCGCTTAGACACGCAGTAGTCAAAGGCATTCCTGCCACAGCCACGCTGTCTGTGAATAATAGAATTAGTGTCCCAAGCAATAAAGAAAACCCTCCTGACTGCTCGGGAAGTGCTTCAGTTACTAGGGCATATGGCATCCACTGTACACGTGGTCCCTTATGCTTGACTACACATGAGAGCAGCCCAGTGGACCCTCTCCTCTCAGTGGACACAGGCCACGGGTCGCCTAACAGACAAAATCAGAAACCCTGCATGTTTTATTTTGTCCCTACAGTGGTGGCAGTCTCTGGAGAACCTCCTTGTAGGTTCCCTGTTCCAGCAACTGCTGCCCCAAGTCACCCTGACAACAGACGTGTCCAAGCTGGGTTGGGGAGCCCACTTGCACGATCTTTCCGCTCAGGGTGTCTGGACCTCTCAGGAGGCCTGTCTTCAAATAAACCTAGAGCTCAGAGCCATTTACAATGCTATAATAGCATTTCAGGCCCAGCTCAGTCAAAAGACAGTTCTGGTCCAGACCAACAATCAGGTTGCCATGTTTTACATAAACAAAGAGGGTGGAACAGGCTCTCTGTCACTATGCAACGAAGCTTTGCGATTATGGGCCCTCAGCTCCAAATTCACCTTCTAGCGGTATACCTTCTAGGCATTCAAAACTTGTGGGCAGACAAGCTCAGTCGAATACTGCTGCTACACGAGTGGTCTCTCCAGTCAGACCAACTGGCTTGAGTGTTCCAGATCTGTGGAACACCAGATATAGACCTCTTTGCAAGTCCACACAATGCCAAACTTCCTCGGTTCTCTTCCAGAATCCCGACTCAATACTGTCTAGCAAGGGATGCTTTCCAGCTCCACTGGGGTCAGGACTTCCTCTATGCCTTCCCACCCTTTCCCCTAATTCCCAAAACTCTATTCAAACTTCAGAGAGACAAGGGTCATATGATTCTCATAGCTCCACGTTGGCCAAGGCAATCGTGGTACCCTCTGCTTCTGCGTCTCTCCCAAGCAACTCCTCTAGAGTTGGGATACGTTCCACATCTCCTTTGTCAGGAGAACGGGAAGCTTTCATCCCAATCCTCAGTCCCTGCACCTCCGGGCCTGGCTACTGCAGGCATAGAATTTTTGGATATCAACCTCTCTCAGCAGGTTAAAGATATCCTTCAGGCTTCTAGAAAACCTTCCACAAGGTGTTCTTATGCTTTCAAATGGAAAAGGTTTTCTATATGGTGTTCCAAATGGGGACTTACTCCAGAAGCGACTCCATGGGTACAGAAAGGGGGTTATCGCCTCCATCTTTCAAATTCTGGTCTTAAGATGAATTCAGTGCGAGTCCATCTCAGTGCTATTGCGGCTTTTCACAAGCCCCAAGATGGACAGCCTATCTCTTCTCATTTACTTGTATCAAGATTCATGAGAGGTCTACTATTGACAAAGCCTCCCATAAGGCCACCTTTGGTGGCATGGGATCTGAATCTTGTTCTTGGGCAGCTGATGAAGCCGCCTTTCGAACCCTTAGCCACTACAACTTTAAAATTTATTTCCTGGAAAGTCATTTTCCTAATTGCAATCACTTCTGCTAGGCGCATTAGTGAATTGCAAGCTTTAGTGGCTGACCCTCCTTATACAAGGTTCCACCATGATAAAGTAGTCCTTAGGACTCATCCACACTTTATGCCAAAGGTGGTTTCGCCTTTTCATTTAAACCAGTCGGTTCCCTAGGCCTCACACCTCTAGTGCAGAAAGGAATCTTCATATCTTAGATTGTAAAAGAGCCTTAGTCTTTTACCTTCAAAGAACTGAACAACATAGAAAGTCTACTCAACTCTTTGTTGCTTTTGACTCTAGTCATTTGGAACTTTCAGTTTCCAAAAGAACGCTATCTAAGTGGATTGCAGATTGCATAGTTACTGTATTTATACTGTTTTTGTATATAGTTGCATAATGTTCTATGTATTTTATCCTATCATTTGTTCCATGTAAACCGCCGCTGATCTTGGGAAGTGGCGGTATATAAAAGTTTTACAAATAAATAAAATAAATATCCTTCACATATGATAGTAAAGGACTTTCCCTCGAAGGCCATGTTACAGCTCACAATGTCAGAGCAATGGCAGCCTCGGTTGCTAATCTTCGCTCTGTATCTATAGATGATATCTGTAGAGCGGCTACTTGGGCTTCGGTACATACCTTCACAGCCCACTAGTGTTTAGACAAGGACTCCCGTCGGGATGCCTCATTTGGCCAGGCTGTTCTACAGCATCTCTTTCAGGCTTAATGCAACTCCTACCCACCGTCCCGGTATGATGCCAGAGATCCATGGGAGGAAGCATGACCTGTTTCACATGGGTTTGCAGCTCACTGGGGTCACCCTTCTGTCATCTTTCAGCTAGGGAGTCCCCATATGTGAAGACTACATTCCTGCTTGTTCCTGGAGATAGCGTAGTTACTCACCTGTAACAGATGATCTCCGGGAACAGCAGGAATTAAGTCTTCACAACCCACCCACCTCCCCTAGGAGTTGTCTCTCTCTCTCTCTCTCTCCTTGGCTCAGCTTTAAACTCAACTGAAGTGAGAAAGGCGGGAAGGTAGCACGCATGCGCTGTGGAATGCTCCCAAAAGCTTTCCTTTTGGACGCTGGGGAGCGTTCCCGCGCAGGCTCCGTCGGTACCGACAATACCCCCCATATGTGAAGACTTAATTCCTGCTGTTCCCGGAGTTCACCTGTTACAGGTGAGTAACTACGCTTTTTCACTCAACACATAATCAAACTCTGGAATTTGTTACCGGAGGATGTTGTAAAAGCTGTTCTCCAGGAACAAGCAGGAAGTCAGTCCTCACTTATAGGTGACGTCTGCACCGACGGAGCCCGTGCGTAGCAATTCCCATCTTTCGAAGAAAGTCTTTGGGATTGCTACCACGCATGCGTGGTCCTCTTCACGCCCAAGGGTGCCATCTTGCTCAGTCTCCCTTTTTCCACAGAGCCCTTCGGATGCCACGTCCTCATCCCTCGGAAAATGTTTAGTTTTTTCACGCCTTAACAGGCCTTTTCTCTTTTCTGGTTGCACCGGTCCTCTACCCCTCCTTCCCCCTGCTCTCTTTTGGAGCTCTCAGGGATACATTTTTTTCCTAAATTTTTTTTTCTTTTAGGGCTTCGCGTCCTTTTTTCTTTCTGACCGCTGGCCATGTGGGTCTTTGACCTCTGAGGGGCCATTTTTGCCCCCATGGCCACCAGATTTATAAAATATGCGATAGATGCTCTGGGAACATGTCGCTTACAGACACTCATGACTGCCTGCGGTGCCTGGGAGTCGACCATGACCCAGAGCTCTGCTTGCTCTCTAATAAAATGTCTTCTAAGGCCCTGCTCAGCTGTAAGCAAAAGTCCAAAGACATTTTCCAAAAGGCTGCCTCGGAATCCCCGGCAGCACTCCAACCAGGGGCCCCCCGAGGTGGAATGGCACAAGAAGAAGGCCTCGAAGTCGCTGTCTGGCTCTCCTGACAAGCGCGAGCGCTTCCGCACCCGATCGCTTAGCCCTCTTCAGCATTCCCGAGAGTTGGATAAGGAGTGGCCCCGCAAGGTATGCAGAGAAACGGAGGCCTCTGGCAAAGGCGCCCAGTCTCCCTAGGGTCATCCCCGGTATCGGTGTCTCAGGGCCCCACACCCGAGTGGGAGTCCCATATGCTGGCGCTTGAATGCAGTGTTTCTGTGTTCATTGCCTCCCAGGAGGCGCTTACGGCCAGCTTTGCTGACTTGTGCTCAGACTGCGGGTCCCTCGCGTGGGACACCCAAATCTATCCAGGAAACCCCTGAGAGCCGCAGGCCTCGTGAGGTCCTCGACGTCTGTCTCGCTCGCTCTCCCATTCCTCGGAGACAAGATCGTTCAGAGCCTCCGGCTCCATGCCGCCGGCCATCGGATAGGGCGGCCTATCCGGCTTGGATTCCTCGACCGTTTTTTCGGACTGGGAATCCAATAGGGATACCTCTCTGGAGACTCGTACCCACCGGGATCTTCCGTCGGACCCCTCGCCACCTGCATTACAGCGACGTTCACCACCCGAAGACACCTCTTTCCTGGTGTTTGTTCGGGACATGGCTCGGGCCCTCAACTTGGTCATCCAGGCCGAGGAGGACCCTCGTGCTGAAGAACTCAACATTCTTCAGTATGAGTCCCTGCCCAGTGTCCCTCACTGTGTCTGTACCGCTGATCCTATCTCGGCTGCTGCTCCGCATGTGGGAAGCCCCAGCTTAGGTCCCCATCGTGAGCAAGCGCCTTGACACAATGTACAAGGTGTAGCGGGGGCCAGACTTCCGAAAGACCCAGCTCCCACATACCTCAATTGTGGTGGAAGCAGAAGAGCCTGAAATCCCATTTATCGGTACCACCAGGCCGAGAGTCGCGAGCCCTTGATTCCCTGGGCCACAAGGCCTATCGAGGTTCCATGTTCTCTTGTTGCATCCAGGCATATCAGCTCTCTATTGGTGGTATGTTCCTGTGCGATTTGGCGAAGGAACTTGGGGGTTTCTCTGCAGGTCTCGAAGGGGAGCCCCTCAACAGATTCTGCGCCTTGCTGAAGTCTGGTCGACTGCTCCAGGTACATCTCACGAGCCTCCTATGATGGCTTCGAGACATCAGCTTGGGTGGCGGCCGCAGGCTTTGGAGCGCACTGCCAGACATGGCTCCAATCCTTTGATTTGGAGCAGTGGGTACAGGAGAAGCTCCTGGACCTGCCATGCCTCGGTGAACAGCTTTTTGGTAAGCTGATGGAAGAGAAGATTGCGGAATTCGAGGCGGAGTTCGTTACCCAGACCCGGCTCTCCCGCAAGACTTCTACCCTGCCTCGGAAGAAGCAGCCAACCAAGAAGCCCCAGAAAAGTTCTCCAGAACTGCGGCTACCTGCCGTACCCGGCTACCCCCACGCCGACTACTCTGGCACAGGGAAAGCCTGGCCAGGGGACCATAAACAATGTTCCCTCTAATTTTCTGTAGGTTGTGTGCGCATAAAATATCAGCTGTGCAACTTTTGAAGGAAGGTTAAATTTTTGTGCGCCACATAACGACACTCTGAGTTATATACTTTAAAATTTGACTACACGTCAGAATACAGTATGCACACCACATTGATTTTAATCAAAGTAAATGAAAATAGATGATTACTAAATGAAGCGGAAAATTTCTAGTAATTGCAATCACAACTTTTAAATTTTAAGACATCTGTGGTGTTTTCTATCAGAATCAGAACCGTAATTTTTGTGCGCTCTGTTGTAAAGTATGTGCGCTCGCTCGACGAGGTGTGTGCGCGCGCACGCGCACAGCTTAGAGGGAACAGTGACCATTAACCAAAGGCCCAAATGCTGGCCCCCTCCGCAACCCACTCGGGTTTTGTCGCCAGCAGCATGGCCCTTCGCCCTCCGGTGATGCAGCAGCCAGTAGGTAGATGCCTGTCCTGCTTCATCCCATCGTGGGCGCTCTTCACCTCAGACACTTGGGTTCTCCAGGTCATCTGGGAGGGCTATTGCCTCCACTTCAGCAGGCTTCCACCCCCTTTCTCCCTGGCAGAGCCACCTCGACTCCCCGCAATCCAGCTTCTCCTGCAGTGGGAATTGCACTCCCTCCTTGCCCAACGGGCAGTCGAGAAGGTCCCTCCCCACCTTCGAGGTCGGGGCTTCTATTCCCAGTATTTCCTCATCCCCAAAAAGACGGGGGTGTCTGTGGCCCGTCCTCGACCATCGCAGGCTAAACAAGTTCCTGGTGCGGGAGAAATTCAAGATGTTATCTCTTGGCATGCTGCTGCCCTTCCTCCGGCAGGGTGTCTGGCTATGCTTCTTGGATCTGAAGGACGTTTACGCCCATATGTTAATCCACCCCCAACATAGGCAGTCCCTGTGTTTCAGGTTGCAGGGAGAGCACTTCCAGTACAGGGTGAACATAAGAACATAAGATATGCCATACTGGGTCAGACCAAGGTCCATCAAGCCCAGTATTCTGTTTCCAACAGTGGCCAATCTAGGTCATACGTACCTAGCAGTTTCCCCAAGGGACACAGGTTCCACAATGCTTGTATTGGTTCAAGCATTGATATCCTGGGTCCCTTCTTAATAATGGTTTATGGACCTTTCCTCCAGGAACTTGTCCAAACCTTTTTTAAACCCAGCTACACTAACAGCCTTTACTACATCCTCCGGTAACAAATTCCAGAGTTTGATTACACGTTGAGTGAAAAAATATTTTCTTTTATTAGTCTTAAATAGTTTACCCTGTAGCTTCATTGCATGTCCCCTAGTCTTTCTATATTCTGATAAGGTAAACAATCGATCTACGTTTACCCGTTCCACTCCGTTCATTAATTTATAGACTTCTATCATATCTCCCCTCAGCCGTCTCTTTTCCAGGTTAAAGAGCCCCAACCTTTTTAGCCTTTCTTCATAGGAGTAGCCTTCCATCCCCTTTACCATTTTGGTGGCTCTTCTCTGAACCTTTTCTAAAATTGCTATATCCTTTTTAAGATATGGCGACCAGAATTGCACACAATATTCAAGGTGCGGTCTCACCATGGAACGATATAGAGGCATTATAATATCTTTTGTTTTATTTTCCATTCCTTTCCTTATCATACCTAGCATTCTATTTGCTCTCTTGGCCGCCGCTGCACACTGGGCCGAGGGTTTTAACATGGTATCCACAAGGACGCCTAAATCTTTTTCTTGGGTGGTGGTTCCTAATGTGGAACCTTGCATCGTGTAACCATAGTTTGGGTTGTTCTTCCCTAGGTGCATAACCTTGCACTTCTCCACATTAAATTTCATCTGCCATTTTGATGCCCAGTCTTCCAATTTATCAAGATCCTCTTGCAATTTTCCACAATCCTCCTGGGTTTTAACAACTTTAAATAGTTTTGTGTCATCAGCAAATTTGATAACCTCACTCGTTATTCCACTTTCCAGGTCATTTATGAATATGTCAAAAAGCAGCGGACCCAGCACAGATCCCTGGGGTACACCACTATTCACCTTTCTCCATTGGGAAAATTGGCCATTTAGTCCTACCCTCTGCTTTCTATCTTTTAACCAGTTCCTGATCCACAGTAGTACACTGCCTCCTATCCCATGACTCTTTAGTTTTGCCAAAAGTCTCTCATGAGGGACCTTGTCAAAGGCTTTCTGAAAGTCCAGATACACAATATCAACCGACTCACCTTTGTCCACCTGTTTATTCACTCCTTCAAAAAAACATAACAGATTAGTAAGACAAGATCTTCCTTGTCTAAAGCCATGTTGGCTGTCTCCCATTAGGTCATGACTATCTATATGCTGAGTAATTTTATTCTTTATGATGGTTTCTACCATTTTTCCCGGTACTGATGTCAGGCTCACCGGTCTGTAGTTTCCCGGATCACCCCTCGAACCCTTTTTAAAAATTGGTGTTACATTGGCGATCCTCCAATCCTCAGGTATTAGAGATGATTTTAATGATAGTTCACAGATTACTGATAGCAGGTCTGCAATCTCAAATTTCAGTTCTTTCAACACCCTTGGATGTATACCATCCGGCCCAGGTGATTTGCTACTCTTCAGTTTATCTAATAGTTGTAGGACATCTTCCCGATGTATCGATATTTCCTTCAATTCTTCCACACCTTTAAATACCACTTCAGTCGTGGGTAACATCCCTACATCTTCCTCAGTAAAGACCGAAGCAAAGAATTCATTCAGTCTCTCCGCTATCGCCTTGTCGCCTCTTAGTGCTCCTTTAACCCCTTTATCATCTAATGGACCAACTGACTCTCTCACGGGTTTTTTGCTACGAATGTACTTGAAAAGGTCTTTATTTCGCGTTTTTGCTTCCGCAGCAAGCTTCTTCTCAAATTCTCTCTTTGCCTGCCTTATCAATGCCTTGCATTTGACTTGCCAGTGCTTGTGCTGTTTCCAGGTTTCATCATTTGGCTCTTTTTTCCATTTCTTGAAAGATGCTTTTGGCAACAACAGCCTCTCTGACCTCAGCTTTAAACCATGCTGGCAATTTTTTGGACTTCCTTCCACTTTTCTTAAAGCGTGGAATACAGCTGGTCTGGGCTTCCAAGATAGTATTTTTCAACTGGTCTTCACAAAGTGCCTCATCGTGGTTGCTACTCACCTTCGGCGCCGAGGCATGCTGGTCTTCCCCTACCTTGATGATTGGCTCATTACGGGCTCATCCGCCGATGAGGCCTGGCAAGCGATGTTGCACACTGTCCTCCTTCTGGAAAGTTTGAGGTTCTTGTTCAACTACCCAAAGTCTCACCTCGAGCTAGTGCAGGCCCTCGAGTTCATCGGGGCGTGCCTTGACACTCAGCAGGCCACTGCTTTCTTGCTGGTGGATCGCTCCACCCGCCTCTGAGCTCTGGCGGCTCACATTCAAAGTGCCCACCAGGTCACCACTCGGTCCATGCTATGTCTCCTGGGTCACATGGCCTTGACTGTGCATGTGGTTCCTCACTCCCGCCTGCACATGCGAACAGCTCAGTGGTGTCTCAGCACCCAATGCAGCCAATCCCTCGGACACCTCAGTGACTCCCTGTCAGGATTCTCCCTGACCTCCGCTTGTCCCTGAACTGGTGGCAAAACCCCCACAACCTTCTGCTGGGATCGCCCTTTCAGGCCCCTCGGCACGATGCGGTGCTGACGACGGACGCTTTCCTGTTATGGTGGAAAGCCCATTGCGGGCCCCTCTGCATGCAGGGGCAATGGTCACCTGAGGAGTCTCAGCAGCAGATAATCCTGCTAGAGCTCCGGGCCATCCGATGGGCCCTGAGGGTCTTTGAGGATCACCTCATCGGGAAGTCGGTTTTAGTATAGACCGACAACCGTGTAGCTATATTTATTTATTTATTTATTTTATTTAACAATCACTTATATACCGCACTTTCCCATGGATCAGGTGCGGTTTACAAAAAACAAGTTAATGGACAGAGCAAAAATCTGTTTTTACATTGAACATCCATAAAACTATGTACAGAAGGCCTGCGCCTTAGTAACAAAACATACTTAGTTTCGATTGAAGCTGAATCTAAGTACAATAACAAAAAACAGCGTTCTTAGGTATTTCAACTATATACAAAATCTAAGTACAGTAACGAAACAACGTTTTGAGGTATTACAACTATATATGATAAGTTGTATTTAAACTATGTAAATTGCATAGTGGTAGGTTGACTAATTGTGATTTCTCCTGGACTGGTCCTCCAGTCTCCTATATGCATTCCCTCCTTTCCCCCTCATTGCGAGGGCTCTGTTCAAGGCTCAGTGGGACAAGGCTTCATTAATTCTAATGGCTCCCTCGTGGCTTCGGCAGTCTTGGTTCCCGCTCCTGCTCTGGCTGTCTACGGAGCCTCCGGTTCCCCTGGGCTCTGCCAGGGGCCTGTTAACACAGGAGGATGGTCGGGTGCTATACTCAAACCTAACCTTCCTATCCCTCACAGCCTGGCGGCTGAACGGGTCTCCCTAGCCTCTCTGGCCCTTCCGGAGGAGGTCGAGGAAATCCTCCTTGCCTCAAAGAAGAACTCCACTAGGCGGGCTTACGCCTTTAAGTGGAAACGCTTCTCTGTCTGGTGCTCGGAGCACCAGATTGACCCCTTCTCGTGTCTGGTTCAATGGGTTCTCCAGTACCTCCTCCACCTCTCGAGGGGAGGACTGAAGTCAAACTCTGTCAGAGGTCATTTGAGTGCCATCTCGGCCAATCACCTCCTTATCAAGGGAGAGCCTCTTTTGGGACAGCTGTTGGTCTCCTGCTTCATGCGGGGCCTGCTACTATCCAAGCCGCCCATCTGTCCCCCTCTGGCAGAATGGGACTTAAACATCGTACTCATGCAGCTCACCCGCCCACCTTTTGAGCCGATGGTGACGTGTTCGCTCAGACACTTATCCTGGAAGTTGGCCTTCCTGGTGGCGCTGACCTTGGCCTGTCGAGTCAGTGAGCTCCAGGCGCTCATGGCTGGTGTCCCTTACACCAGATTTTATCGGAACAGGGTGGTCTTCCATACCCACCCTAAATTCCTACCCAAGGTTGTTTCAGACTTCTATCTTAACCAGGAGATAGTGCTGCCAACGTTCGTCCTGAGGCCTCACGCCAATCTGGCATCGGAGGCTCTCCACACCCTTGACTGCAAATGGGCCCTCGCCTTCTGTTTGCAGCATACTCAGACTCATCGCAAGTCTGACAGACCTTTCGTGACCTACGATCCCAATAGACAGGGGCAAGCATTCACAAAGTGCACCCTCTCAATTTGGGTAACGGACTGCATCACTTTTGCCCATGCAAAGGCGGGCATCCCTCTGGATCGTCGAGTCACCGCACACGGGGTCTGAGCCAAAGCAGCCTCGGTGGCCTCGCTGCGCTCAGTGCCCCTGTTGGACATCTGCTGGGCAGCGACTTGGTCTTCCACGAATACCTTTGCTGCCAACTACTGTCTGGAGAAGGAGTCCCACCAGGACAGTGCCTTTGGCCAGGCTGTTCTCTGTAATCTCTTCAGGGTATAAGCAACTCCTGCCCTCTGACCCTTCTCACGGCTACCGAGGGCTTCGCCCCAAGGACCCGAGGACTTGGGCTCCTTCGGGCTTTGACTTCTGCTTACGGCCTCATGGAGGTGTATTTTGGTTACAGGTTCAGTAGCCTGTAGCTAGGGAGTCCCATAAGTGAGGACTGACTTCCTGCTTGTTCCTGGAGAAAGCGTAGTTACTCACCTGTAACAGGTGTTCTCCAGGGACAGCAAGAATCAGTCCTCACTACCCTCCCACCTCCCCTGATGAGTTGTTGAATTTTTGTCCTTCCCTTTCCATCTGCTTGGTAGGGCTCGAGCTAAGGGACCTGACTGAGCCAGATGGTACCCTTGGGTGGGAAGAGGACTACGCATGCGTGGTAGCAATCCCAAAGGCTTTCTTTGAAAGCTGTGAAATTACTCCACGCAGGCTCCATCGGTGCCGATGTCACCCACAAGTGAGGACTGATTCCTGCTGTCCCTGGAGAACACCTGTTACAGATGAGTAACTAACTACGCTTTAGTGTAGTTGGGTTTAAAAAAGATTTGGACGAGTTCCTGGAGGAAAGGTCCATAAACTATTATTAAAGGGGACCCAAGAAATCCACTGCTTGCCCCAATACAAGCATTGTGGAACCTGTGTCCTTTGGGGAAACTTCTTGATATTTGTGACCTAGATTGGCCTCTGTTGGAAACAGGATACTGGGCTTGACAGACCTTGGTCTGACACAGTATGGCATATCTTATATTCTTATGCTGTTGATTCTTGGTGTTTGACTTGGCTTGTTTTTTGCTTATGTGCCTACTCTGCCTGTCATTTTGGGCTTGTTCTTCTCCTGGCACTTCTGCCTTCTACTCTGCCCAGTATCCAGTCCTTCAAGTTCTGGCAGCCTGACTTCCAGAGAGCTCAACCTAAAAGGAAAGGTGACTGTGCATAGTCCTGGTCCCTGGTGTTCTCTAGGTGTGGTCCTAGCTTGGTGCCTTTTAGTAAAAGGACCCCTAAATTGCAGGGCAGTGGGCTTTTATTAGAGCTGTTATAAAATCATGACTGTAAAACCATAAATATGCTTTTGTCAGATCAGCTTTAAGCCCATTTTATTCTCTGAAGCTCAGTTTCTGTGTTCCTTCCGTAGTGTTGAACTGTCTTCAAACCTACAGGACCAGCTGAATCATCTGCTGAAATGATGGAAAAAGAGAAACTTTCAAGAAAACTCACAAGTTCCCTGGTAATTGGAAGCATGTCGTCCATCTGCTCCCATTTGCTGCCTTCTCATTATGTTGCCTGTTATAGACGCCTGAAGCAGTTTTATTTTTGCCAACGTATCTGATGGGCAAAATCAGTGCAGTGTTACTCTTTTGCAGAATGTCCATTATGCTGGGGAGCAAGCAAGGGCACTGGAACAGCCTCAAGTGTTTGTTCTCACACAGTGTTTATGGGCCAGTGAGGCAGGCATAACTAAAGGCACTATGAACGTCATCTGTACAAGTGGAACAGAATGGGAGGACATCTAATGCAAATAAGAATTCCTCACGGAGAACCACCATAAATCTGCCTTGTTATAATGTAACACTTGCTCAGTTTTGTATGGTAGTGTCTCTGTAAGGCAGACCTTTTTTTAATTTTTAAGGTTTCAGTTGCATTTTTTCATGCTTTGATGGACTCTGTGGAGCTACACGTGTTAAATTGTTACCCTGCCTTAGTTCTGATATTGTGTATCCTTTTTTTGGATCCTTGTCTGACAGCTGTACTGTATGTGCAATATGTGGTTGCTTGCAGTCTACTTTTGTTATAGTAGATGCATAAATGTAGTGCTATTTTCATTACATTTGTAAATAAATCCTTTGCCTTTTTGAAAATAAACCACAATTTCCATGATCCATTCATAGCTTATGCATTTTTTCTATCAGAAGGATGAATGACTGAGTCAGCCATGGTGGAATTTTGGATTAATTATCTCCAGGAACAAGCAGGAATGTAGTCTTCACATATGGGTGACGTCTGCACCAACAGAGCCTGTGTGGGAATGCTCTATTGCACCTGTGCTTCTGCCTTCCCAACTCCTCTCCTCAGTTTTTTTTTTTTCTGCAGAGCCATCAGGTCACTCTGTTCCTGTCACCATTGAAAAATGCTTAATTCTCTTCAAAAGTTGTGCTTCTGCTTTCCCGTCGACGCCGGTACTGGTCCTGTTTCTATTTTATTTCTTTTTTTCTCATCGTGGTTTTTACCACCAACTTAGGCCTACCGGCCTACCAAACCTTCACTTCGCACAGAGGTTCACCAGTAAGGCATGGATAAACCATACAATGGGTTTAAAAAATGTGCAAAGTATACTAAGCACAAGGGTAAGTCCATGGATATCTGCATCCAAGTCCGATACCGATGTTACTGGAAAGTCCCATAAGCATAGAGACTCTCCACAGGGCGCCTCGGATGCTGACTGGCTAGCCAAACAGTCCTGGCAGGAGGATACTTCCTCCAAAGGTGGGGCTCCGGGAAGCTCCCTAGGCATTGCTTCAGAGAGCTATCGGTGCCATGTTCTGGGACAGTGATCTAAAGCCCCATTGATGAATCTACCCAGGCATCAGCACTTTCCTTAGATCTGTGCATGATGACTATTGAAAGAAGTTTGGCAGTACTCCTAGAGCCTCGATACCAATATCTTCAAGAGCACCAGGAATACAACTGTGAGCATCCAGCCTCCAGCCGGAGACACATCCACCAGTACTTGTACCGGTATCAATGCCACCAGAACCCTCAGCATCAACATTGATGCCTTCTCTGGCATCGATCAGCAAATTTCAAGTTGACAAACCGCTGGATACAGACATATCAGAGTACCAAATGTCGGCATTGACATCAGGCTACATTCAACTTCCTCCCAGACTCCGACTCCACTTCATCTGAATCTAAGCAAGAATCGCTCAATTCCCGGGACCTTCCTGATGTTCTGTCCGATCCATCTCCGCCTCACGAGTAGCATGACAAGGTAGTTCTCCATATGCATCCACACTTCCTTCCAAAGGTGGTTTCTCTGTTTCATCTGAATCAGTCGGCTATCCTGCAGATTTTCTTCCCCAGACCACACATGTCTAGTGCTGAAGCAGTGCTGCACACTCTGGATTGCAAGAGAGCGCTGGCTTATTTGAACAGAACCAATGAGCACAGGAGGTCTTAACTGTTCATTTCCTTCGATCCTAGTCACCTCAGTCTCCCAGTGATAAAGCGTACCCTATCCACTTGGATAGCAGACTGCATCTCTCTTGCCTATACTCAGGCAGGACTCTCCTTGGAGGGTCATGTTACTTCTCATAACGTATGGGTGATGGCAACTTCTGTAGCCAATCTCTGTTCAGTAAGCATTGAGGAGATCTGTCGAGCAGTCACCTGGTCATCAATGCACACCTTCGCAGCCCATTATTGCCTCAACAGAGACTCCCAGTGGGATGCTGTCTTTGGCCAGGCTGTTCTCCAGCATCTTTTTGGGACTTAAAATCAACTCCTACCCTCCGTTCCAGACTTCTCAGGATATCAGACTACCTTTGCAGAACCATCCCTCATGAAACAGAGTCCAATGGCCCTCGAACATTTCACTTTGTTTAGCTCATGCATTTTTACTAGGGAATCACTCCACTCACCCCCATACCAGCCCGGTTCCTGGGAGACTGCATTCTTGCTTGTTCGTGGCAATAGCGTAGTTACTCACCTGTGACAGGTGATCTCCAGGAACCGCAGGAATCTGTCATCACAACCTGCCCTCCTCCCCTAGGAGTTGTAGGGTATTTCCTATATTTTCCTTTATTTCTCATGTACAAACTTAACTGAGGAGAGGAGTTGGAAAGGCAGAGGTACTGGCATTGTGGACTGCTCCCAAAGGCTTTCCTTTTGGATGATGGAGAGCATTCCCGCACGGGCTCTGTTGGTGCCAATGTCACCTATATTGAAGACTGATTTAAAGTTCTCTACTATTTCTATTTCTTCTCCATCAAGGATGAACTTATTGATTTTGCTAGTTGTAAGGATTTTTGTCTTCATGTTAAAGTGCAGGCTCATTTTAAGACTATGGGGCTTGTTTACAAAGCCGCGGTAGTGGTTCGCGATCGCGATCGCAGCCGCGGCCCCATTGAAATCAATGGGGCCGCGGCTGCGATTACGATCGCAAACCGCTACCGCGGCTTTGTAAACAAGCCCCTATGTTCCATAATATTGGTAAGCAGATATTTCAGATACTCTTCACTTTCAGCTAATAATGTGATAATATCAGCAGATTGAAGGCTGCCGAGGCATCTTCCACCAGTCTTCACAACTCTGTTTTCGTCATACAGTCGTGCTTCTTTGATGATTTGTCCTGCATATAGTTTGAACAGGTATCGGGAATGTATACAGCCTTGTCATACACCTTTACCAATTTGAAACCGTTCTGTTTCTCCTTGTTCCAGTCAAACTATAGCTTCTTGACCAATGTAAAGACTGTGCAAAAGAAACATAGAAAAATGACGACAGAAAAAGACCACATGGCCTATCTAATCTCTCCTTCCATATCGACAACTACAACAGCCCCCTTTTTTCCTTTAGAGATCCTCTGTGTTTGTCCCATGCTGTTTTGAATTCAGATACTGTCCTCATTTCTACCACCTCCACTGGGAGACTATTCCACGGATCCACCACTCTCAGTAAAGAAATATTTCCGCATATCACTCCTGAATCTATCCCCCTTCACCCTCATCCAATGTCCCCTTGTAGCAGAACTTGCTTTCAGTTGAAAGAGGCTCTCCCCCTCTGCATTTATTTATTTAGACAGTTTTGTATACCGCCTTATCCTTCAATCAAAGCTGTCACAACACAATTGGGGGATACATTTAACACGTGGGGATATGAGAGTCATACACTAATACTTACAGGGAACATGGGCTATGGAGGGTTAAGTGGCTTGCCCAAGACCACAAGGAGCATCTGTGGGACTAGAAACCCCAGTCCTTCCGGCCCAAGGCTGCTGTCCTCTAGTGGGATTTGAACCCCTGACCTTCCGGCCTGAAGTACCTTGCCCCAACCACTAGGCTACTCCTCCCTCAATTTATGCCACGGAGGTATTTAAACGCCTTTCCTCTAAGGTATACATATTAAGATCCTTAAGTCTGTCCTCATATGCTTTTTAATGAAGACCGCTAACCATTTTAGTAACCACCCTCTGTACTGACTCCATCCTGTTTATATCCTTTTGAAGGTGCGGTCTCCAGAATTGTGCACTATATTCCAAATGAGGTCGCACCAAAGACTTATACAGTGGCACCATCACCTCCTCTTTTCTGCTAGCCATTCCTCTCTGTATGCACACAAGCATCCTCCTAGCTTTTGCTGTCACCTTTTCTACCTGTTTAGCCACTTTAAGATCATCAGACACAACCATGCCTAAGTCCCGCTCCAGCCCAACTGCATGACCTTACATTTTTTAACATTAAATCCCAGCTGCCAAATTCTAGATGATTCTTCAAGCTTAGCTAGATCCCTTCTTATGTTATCTACACCTTCCTGGGTGTCTATTGCAGATTTTGGTATCATCCGCAAAGAGGCAAAACTTACCCGACAGCCCTTCCGCTATATCACTAACAAAGATGTTAAAAAGAATCGGACCAAGGACAGATCCCTGGGGCACACCACTGGTAACTTCTTTCTCAGAGTGAGCTTCATTTACCTGTACTATCAGGTGTTCTTGTAAACATAAGAACATAAGATATGCCATACTGGGTCAGACCAAGGTCCATCAAGCCCAGTATCCTGTTTCCAACAGTGGCCAATCTAGGTCATACGTACATAGCAGTTTCCCCAAAAGACACAGGTTCCACAATGCTTGTACTGGGTCAAGCATTGATATCCTGGGTCCCCCCTTAATGGTTTATGGACCTTTCCTCCAGGAACTTGTCCAAACCTTTTTTAAACCCAGCTACACTAACAGCCTTTACTACATCCTCAGGTAACAAATTCCAGAGTTTGATTACATGTTGAGTGAAAAAATATTTTCTTTTATTAGTCTTAAATAGTTTACCCTGTAGCTTCATTGCATGTCCCCTAGTCTTTACATTATCAGAATATAGAAACAGTCGATCTACGTTTACCTGTTCCACTTCATTCATTAATTTATAGACTATGATATCTCCCCTCAGCCGTCTCTTTTCCAGGTTAAAGAGCCCTAACCTTTTTAGCCTTTCTTCATAGGCGTATCCTTCTATCCCCTTTACCATTTTGGTGGCTCTTCTCTGAACCTTTTCTAATATCCACACTGGCTAGTCCACACCCCAACTCCCCCACCGAACTTGGGATTCCTGAGGCCTATCCTCCTCTTTATTAAAAACTCAAAATCCTGCTTCAGGCCCAGGAACAGACAACTGATATGTAGAGGGGGGAATCCGAGACTGGACTAGAATTCATGGAACAATTAGCAGGTAAGTCTAATTTCACTTTCCTAATCATCCCTCCAGTCCAGTCCCAAACCTCTGGGGATGTAACAGAGCAATAAATTCAATGACAGAGACCTGCCAAACTGGCCTAAAGCACCGCCGATCCAAACAGGCATCACTTGCTACCTGGACATCCAGACGGTAGCGCTTGACAAAAGAAAGCAGACACAACTAGGTACCCGCCTTACAAATCTCAATTGGCAGAACCAAGCTATACTCCGCCCACGAGGCTGCCTAAGCACTCGTGGAATGAGCTTGCAGTCCTGTTGGCACTGGCTTACCTTTGAAAATGTACGCTGACGTGATAGCTTCTCTGATCCACCTGGAAATAGAGGCCTCTGCCACTGCTTCTCCCTTATGCGGATTTCCAAAAACACAAACAGGTGATCCAACTTGTGGAAAGGCGCCGTCCTTTTCAGGCATCTCCTCTGGACACGTAGCTGTTGTTTGGCCGAGCCCTTCTCCCTGCTGTCAAAAGCCAGCAGGGTGACGGTCTGGTTCATATGGAAAAAACAGACCACCATGGGCAAAAAGGAAGGAACCAGCCTCAAGACCACCTTCATCAGAAAACAGAAACGGCTACCGGGAAGACAACACCTGCAACTTTGAAATTCTGTGCGTGGAACATATGGCCACGAGAAGAACTGTCTTGAGCGTAAGGTCCTTGAGCGAAGCCCTGCTCAAGGGCTCAAAAAGGTTCCTGTACCAATACTTCCAGCACCAAACTGAGATCCCACAGCGGCACCATTGTCCTACTCTGCTGATGCAGAAGTGTCAGTGCTCTTAAGAACCTTTCCACATCAAGGTGCACTCCTAACGCCTGGACCTTCTCTCAACAGCAGAAAATTGCCACCAGTTGGACCCTCAACATAATGGCCTAGAGTTTTTCATGATTTATGCATTGCTGTAATCAATGGAACACATGTAGATGTCCTTTTGTCATTCTTTTGTCTTTTCAATAATCCATCTCATATCCTTGATGATGTCTCTTGTTCCTTGCCCTTTCCTGAACTCTATTTGCACTTAAGGCAATTCTCATTCAAGACAGGTGTGTAGTCTCTACTGAATGATCTTGTAGAAACTGGCTGGCATGTGGGATAAGAGCGATTGTGTGATAATTTCCAAAAATTCCCATGTATTGATTCATACTTATAACAGTCACCATTAAGATAGTATGCCAACTTCTTAATATGTGTAATTTAAAAGAGTTGTCATGCCAGCAAGCTTGAGAGGGAGTATCATCATATAGGGGGAGGAGTAGCCTAGTGGTTGGGACAAGGTACTTCAGGCCGGAAGGTCGGGGGTTCAAATCCCACTAGAGGACAGCAACCTTGGGCCGGAAGGACTGGGGTTTCTAGTCCCACAGATGCTCCTTGTGGTCTTGGGCAAGCCACTTAACCCTCCATTGCCCATGTTCCCTGTAAGTATTAGTGTATGTGTTTCATATCCCTGCGTGTTAAATGTATTCCCCAATTGTGTTGTGACCGCTTTGATTGAAGGATAAGGCGGTATACAAATCTGTCTAAATAAATAAATAAAATCATCAGAATTTAAAAGTGGAAATCTGGAAGCTGATAGTTTCTGGGAAATTAAGAACATAAGATTTGCCATACTGAATCAGACCAAAGGGCCATCAAACCAAGTATCTTGTTTCCAGCAGAGGCCAATCCAAGTCGCAAGCACTCAGCAGGATCCCAGACAGTAGACTGATTCCATGCTGCTTATTCCAGGGGATTTTTTTTTTTTTTTTTTAGTGCCATCAAGTCAGTGTTGACTCATAGCGACCCAGCTACCTCTGGGTTTTCTTGGCAATGTATCACCGGAAGTAGATTGCCAGCCTTTTCTTCCGAGGCAATGGAGGGTAAAGTGCCTTGCCCAAAGTCACAAGGAGTGCCAGTGGGAATCGAACCCTTGATCTTCTGGGTACAAGGCAGTTGCTCTAACCACTAGGCTACTCCTCCACTCCATATTCCAGGGATAAGCAATGGATTTTCCCAAGTCTACTTTAATAGTGGTTTATGGACTTTTCCTTCAGGAACTTGTCCAAACCATTTTTAAATCCCACTACACTAATAGCTTTTTCTATATTCTCCAGCAACAAATTCCAGAGTTAAATTATAGATTGAGTGAAAAAATATTTTCTCCAATTAGTCTTAAATGTACTACTTTGTAGCTTCATTGTATATCCCCTAGTCTTTATGTTTTTTGAAGAAGTAAACTGATTCACGTTTACTCATTCTACTCCACTCATCATTTTATAGATTTCTATCATATCCCCTTTTAGTCTTTTTTCCAGACTGAAGAGCTCTTAGCTTTTAAACCTTTCCTCCTAGGAGTATCATTTTGGTCACCCTTCTCTTTACCTTTTCTAGTTCTGTTATATCTCTTATGAAGTACTCAAGGTGCAATTGCACCATGGAGCAATACAGAGGCATTATGATATCCTTTTTTGTATTCTTCATTCCTTTCTTTGATTCTTGGCATTCTGTTAGCTTTCTTGGCTGCTGCTGAACACTGAGCAGAGGATTTCAGTGTATTATCCACATTGACACCTATATCCTTTTCCTGGGTGGTGACTCCTAATGTGGAACCTTGCATCATGTAGCCATAATTTGGATGGTTCTTCCCTAGGTGCATAACTTTGCATTTGTCTACATTAAATTTCATCTGCCATTTGGGCGCCCAGTCTCCCAATTTCTCAAGATCCAGTTGTAGTTTATCACAATCCTTTTGTAATTTAATAACTGAATAATTTTGTGTCATTGTTGTTCCCATTTTCAAGTCATTTATAAATATGTTAAAAAGTAATAGGCCTAGAACATATCCCTGGGGTGCTTCACCGTTTACATTTCTCCACTGAGAAAACTGACCATTTAGCCCTACTCTATTTTCTATATTTTAACATGTTCCAATCCATAATAGACTGTCTCCTATCCCATGACTTTTTAATTTCCTTAAGAGTCTCTCATGAGAGATCCTGTCAAAGGATCTCTGAAAATCCAGATACACTACTTCCACCTGCTCTGTGTTTTATTCATACTTTCAAAAAAATACAGCAGATTGGTGAGGCAAGACCACCCTTGAATAAATCTATGTTGGCTTTGTCCCATTAAACCTTGACTTTCTATATGTTCAGTGATTTTTGTTCTTTATAATGTTTTCTACCATTTTGCCTGTCATTGATGACATGCTCTGTAGTTTTCAGGATCACTGCTGGAATTGTTCTTAAAAATTGGTATTAGGTTGGCCACTCTCCAATCTTCAGGTACTATAGATAATTTTAATGATAGTTTACAAATTACTAATAGCAGGTTTGCAGTTTCTTTTTTGAGTTCTTTCTGCACCCTCTGATGTATACCACCCAGTTCAGGTGACTTGCTATTCTTTAGTTTGTCAAATTGCCATTACATCTTCCAGGTTTACTGAAATCTTTCAGTTCCTCTGATTCATTATCCATGCCAGAAATTATATTTAAAGGTATCTCCCATGCATCATCTTCAGTAAAGAGTAAAGCAAAGAATTCATTTAGTCTCACTCTTAATACACTTTTAACCTCTCTATCATCTAATGGTTCAGCTGACTCCTTCACAGGCTCTTTGCTTCTAAAATACTCAGATGTTTTTATTATGAGTTTTTGCTTCCATGGCATGCTGCTTTTCAAATTCTCTTTGCATGCCTTATCAGTGCTTTGCATCAAACCAGACAGTGCTTATGCTGTTTCCTGTTTTCTTCATTTGGATCCTTTTTTCATTTTTGAAATATGTTCTTTGGCTATAAGAACCTCTCACCTCACCTTAAAACCATGCTGGCAGTTGTTTAGCCTATCTTTTTTTTAAGGGTGAAATACATCTGGTCTGGGCTTCCAAGATGGTATTTTTAAACAGGCCTGATGTAAACGCTTAACCTTAGCAGCTGCACCTTTTAGTTTTTTCTTAACCACTTTGTTCATTTTACATAATCTCTCCTTTGAAAGTTAAATGCTAGCACAGTAGATTTCGTAGCTGTTCTCCCTCCATTTATTAAAGAAACTTTTAGCATATTGTGATCACCACTGCCAAGAGTCACAACGCCATCACCTCTCTTACCAGATCCTGTGTTCCACTAAGCATTGTCCAAAATAGCTCCCTCTTGTGTTGGTTTCTGAACTAGCTGCCCCATAAAGCAGTAATTTATTTCATCTAGAAACTTTGTGATAGATTTTTAGGATTTATGGCAGTGTGCCCCAAACTTGTGGGTCACATCATCGGTGAATGGGGTCACAGAAGCATGGCCATTTCCTTATCGTCCCTCCAGACTAGTCCCGTACCATAGGGTTGTGCACCTCTTCCAGCAGCTTGGGAGACAGTATGTCACAACTTTGATGACATCAGGATACTTAAGCAGCTGGCACCACCCCCAGCCCTCCAGTAAGCTCAGTCTCCTAGCAGCTGGAGCAGGTGTTTTTTTATCAGTGGGACTCACTGAAGGAACAACTAGGAAGAGTTTAGCAAAATTTTGGAGGTTTATTGGCATCAAGTTGTATTAGAGGTTTTGTTCCTTTAAATTTTAAGAGTTTGTTTGCTCTTGCCGGTAAAGTTTTTAAAAAAAAAAAAAAAAAAAAGAGGAGAAAGAGAGCGAGATAGCAAGGCCAAAGAGGAACGGCGTTCAGGTGAGCAGACTGGATTCAGGGGCCGAGGTGGTGCCGGCTAGTCAATCAGGGTCTGGCTCTGCTCCCGAACCCCTCCTGTGCAGGTGAGGAGCGTTGAGCACGGCAAGAGTGTTTGATGCAGTGGGTGCTATCAGCGGTAAGTCTCCGGTGACGGGGGTTGGCTTCAGTGGGACTGCTGTCAGCGATTTATTTTGTCAGCTTTAGTGCAGCTGCTTGGCTGGATTCGCGGGGTGGTTCGGGCCGCGTGTACAGCCAAAGGCAGTGAGGTTCCATTTTTTTCTGTTTCTGCCACCATTTTGTTTGCGCGGGAAGCGGAGCCGTGGCAGCAGGGTGCTGTTTGGGAAGCCTTTTGTCTGCAGAATGTTAGTTTTTGGCGGTTAGTTTTTGAAGGTACCTAGAGGGTTTTTCTCATATTCTGGGCTCTGCGATTCAATTTCTTTTTTTTTGTCGTTTCAAACCATGGGGTGTATTTAAAAAAAAAAAAAAAAAAGACTGAAGTAAGGTTGAGTGACTATGCCTGCTAAATCACAATGTGGGGCTTGTGGGCAACGCAGGAGCTCTCTTTCAGCTGAGGGGGTCTACAAAGGGTGTACCGCGGAGACTCGCTCTGCAGTGCAGTGTGTTCTGGATGATGCTGTTTCAGAGACTAGCTCAAGGGAGCAGGGACCTGGAGTTTTATCTCAAGCAGAGGCGGGGGGTCTTTTGCCTCCCGAGGAAGCTCTGCCAGCGGCTTCCTTGGTGCAGGGAGCTGCGCAGCTGGCCCCAGGTGGTTTTTTCCCCTGAATTTGTTTTATTGATGCATAAAGCTTTTTGTGTGAGGCAGGGGGAGGCTAAGGCCCCTACTCCTGCTAAGAAAAGAGCTTTAAAGGACGTTTTACAAGAACAACCGGGTACTTCTCAGCCGGTCATTGTCTCATCGGCAGGACCAGTTGGCTGCTGAAGTGGGCTCTGGTTCCTCAGAAGGAGAACTGGACCTGGAGGAACAGGACGTGGAGGAAGATACGCTGCCTCCGGAAGAGGACTCTAGAATCGTCAGGGTTTTCCGTAGGGAGGAACTGGCGGGGCTCATTTCGGAATCCCTTAAGATGCTTAATATGGCACCGGCAGGGGCAGTGGAAGAAGAGGCGTTGGAGGATCCTATTCTTCAGGCAGTGCGGAAGCCCCAGAAGGTTTTCCCTTTGCACAGAGTTATTAAGCAGATGATCCTGGACGAATGGGAGCTTCCTGAAGCAGGGGCTCAGGGGGTCTCGTATCATGTCTCGGTTATACCCAATGGTGGAACACGATAAGGACATGTTTTGCTTGCCGAGAGTGGATGCGGCAGTGTCGGCGGTGACGAAGAAGACCACTATCCCGGTGGAAGGTAGTGCTGCTCTTAAAGATGTTCAGGATAGGAAGCTTGATACCCTATTGAAGCAAGCTTTTGATGTCAGCGTGCTATCACTCCAGGCCTCAGCTTGTGCGGCTTTGGTGGTGTGTGCATCCTTGCGCAGGGTCTACTGGATGTGGTGGAACCGGGTAAGACTGTGGAAGCGGTGGCTAGACTGGAATCGGGCACGGCTTACCTGGCGGATACTTTTTATGATTTGGTACGGATGCTTTCGAACGCCATGGGGTCGATTTTGGCAGCGCACCATTATCTCTGACTCCGGAATTGATCGGCGGACGTATCCTCTAAGACTTGGTTGAGTAAGTTGCCCTTCAAAGGAAAGCAGTTGTTCGGAGAGGATCTCGATAAACTGGTTAAGGACTTGGGGGAGTCCAAAGGGGATCGACTCCCGGAGGATAAGCCAAAGCAGGGTAGAGTTCCCGGGCCTATAAGGGGTCAGTCCCGGGAGTTCAGGCGTTTTCGGTCGTTGAGGTTTTCACTGTCCCAGAGGGGCCGTTTTACTTTTAGGAAACAGCCCTTTCGGGGGTTTCGGGGCACGGGCAGAGGATATTACGGAAGCACTGCTTCTGCCCCGAATCAACGAAAGCAACAATGAAGTGAGGGGGACCCAGGCAGGGATGCCTCCCGTAGGAGGGCGATTAAGGGAGTTTTACCATGCCTGGGTCCGAGTCACAACGGATCAGTGGGTTCTGCAAGTAATTTTGAGAGGGCTACGCGCTCGAGTTCACCAAGCATCTGGCGCTGGCCTTCGTTCGGTCCCCATGTCAGGCGCGGGCCAAGGAGGAGGGTGTACACTCAACGCTACAACGCCTTTTACGATTGAGGGCCGTAGTCCCGGTACCCGCAGACCACTGCGGTGCAGGTTTATACTCCATATATTTCATTGTGCCAAAGAAAGAGGGTTCCTTTCGGCTATTCTCGATCTCAAACGGGTAAACAGGTGTCTGCATGTTCCTCGTTTTTCATATGGAGATGCTTCGGTCAGTGATGGTGGCGGTCAGAGCAGGAGAGTTTTTGACGTCCATGGAGGCGTACCTTCACATCCCTATTCATCCAGGTTACCATCAGTTTCTGCGATTTGCAGTCCCAATGGGTCACTTTCAGTTTCAGGTGTTCCCTTTCGGTCTCGCGATGGCTCCGCACATTTTCACCAAGGTGATGGTGGTGGTGGTGGTGGCAGCAGCCGCGTTGAGGCGCGAGGGTATTCTTGTTCACCCTTATCTGGACGATTGGCTTATCCAAGCAAAGTCCAAGGCGGAAAGTATCCAAGTAACAAAACGTGTAGTGGACATCCTGTCCAAGTTAGGCTGGGTAATCAATGCAGGCAGGAGTCACCTGACACCTTCCCAGGATCTCGAACACCTGGGGGCGTGATTCGACACCCGGGCGTCTTGGGTGTTTCTTCCTCGGAGGAGAGTGCTAGCTCTTCGGCAATTGGTAAGACAGTTTCTACGCATGACGAAGCCGATGGCTTGGCATTACCTACAGCGTTTGGGTACCATGACGGCAACGATCGATCTGGTTCCCTGGGCAAGGGCGCACATGAGACCCTTACAGAGGTCTCTGCTGCGCAGGTGGTCCCATCAACATCAGTCTCTAGGTCACTGACTAGCCTGCCCCAGGGAGGTAAAGAAGACGCTCCGGTGGTGGCTGAGCGAAGCGAACCTGGAGGTTGGGGTTCCCCTGGAATCTCCGGACTGGGTGCCTCTGACGACGGACGCCAGCCTGTCCGGCTGGGGGGCCCACTGCGAGGGGCAAGTAGCGCAGGGTTCCTGGATGACAGAAGAGCAGTTGTGGTCCATAAATCGCCTGGAAATGATGGCGGTCCAGAGAGCCCTACAGGAATTTTTGGCCGCGCGTGCGGATTTTTTCCGACAATGCCACCACGGTGGTATACATCAACAGATAGGGCGGCACAGGAAGTGCCAGTTTGGAAGCAGAGGCGTAGCTGCTGATGTCTTGGGCCAAGGTGCATCTCCCAGCAATTTTGGCTGCGCATGTGGCCGGAACAGACAACGTTGCGGCCGATATTCTCAGTCGAGTGCGTTTGGACCCGGGCGAGTGGCAGTTGAACGCTGAGGTTTTCGTGCAGATCGTGCGCTGCTGGGGGGAGCCGGTCATGGATCTGATGGCGACCTTTTGTGTCGGCAAAGGCCAATCGTTTTTTCAGTCGTCAAAGGGAATGAATGTCAGAGGGACTGGATGTGTTAGTTCAGCAGTGGCCGAAAAACAGTCTCCTGTATGTCTTTCCTCTGTGGGCACTCATCGGTCGAATGATTCAACGGGTGGCGGCGCACAGGGGACTGGTGATTCTCATTGCCCCAGATTGGCCTCAGAGGCCGTGGTATGCGGATCTCGTACGTCTCATAGTGGCCGAACCATGGAAGCTGCCCGTCCGACAAGACCTGTTGCTGCAGGGACCGATTCTGATGCTGCAGGTGGATCGGTTCTTGCTTATGGCATTTGCTAAATATATATGTCAAATCCTCAATAATATCAAAGGCTATTTACTGAAATGGTTGTGAATCTTCTTAACCACTTACATTCTTCATCATACATTTAAGCATTGATTGATCATTTTCTTTCTTTAGCTTACAATCAAATGTTGAGTGGAACTGGGTCTCAGACATTTCCAGTACTTATTATGAGATAAATCTCCCCTTAGTACTAACTTCGCATCAATGACCACAGCTCATGTCAAGTTTCATAATACTTGCATTCATGGCATATAGATACTCGCAATGTTGGAAGTGTGAAGGTTTCTTTGATACTTTACTATGGTATATAATTGAATGCAGTAAGAAACTATAACTATAACTTATCTTGTAAGTGTCTTGTTAGTGGGTATCATTGAACTTTCCCCATCTGTGTAGGGCATTTGGCTGTGTAGGGGACAGCCAAATGCCCTACACAGATGGGGAAAGTTCAATGATACCCACTAACAAGACGCTTACAAGATAAGTTATAGTTATAGTTTCTTACTGCATTCAGTTATATACCATAGTAAAGTATCGAAGAAACCTTCACACTTCCAACATTGCGAGTATCTATATGCCATGAATGCAAGTATTATGAAACTTGACATGAGCTGTGGTCATTGATGCGAAGTTAGTACTAAGGGGAGATTTATCCCATAATAAGTACTGGAAAAGTCTGAGACCCAGTTCCACTCAACATTTGATTGTAAGCTAAAGAAAGAAAATGATCAATCAATGCTTAAATGTATGATGAAGAATGTAAGTGGTTAAGAAGATTCACAACCATTTCAGTAAATAGCCTTTGATATTATTAAGGATTTGACATATATATTTAGCAATTGGCTGAATCCTCTAAAGAGAATAGACCTTTAATTTTTGGACTTGCTTATGGCATGGCTATTGAAAGGGCAAGGTTGAGAAAACGGGGTTTCTCTGCGCAGGTGATCTCCACGCTTCTGAGGGCCTGTAGAAGGTCTACCTCGCTGGCATATATTCGGGTGTGGCAAATTTTTGAGGGCTGGTGTGATCAGAGGGAGTGTTGTCCTCTATCGGCCTCAGTGCCGGTTATGCTAGATTTCTTACAGGTGGGCTTGGAAAAAGGTTTAGCGTGGAATTCCCTGAGGGTTCAGGTGTCGGCCTTGGCCTGTTGTCGGGGCAGGATTCACGGAGACTCCTTGAGGAAGCAGCTGGAGGTGCTACGATTTCTGAGGGCGGTAAAGCAGTTACGCCCTCCTCGTAGGCATTTGGTTCCTCCTTGGGATCTCAATGTCGTTCTTTTGGCGCTCGTGGAGGATCCTTTTGAGCCATTAGCTTCTTGTACCCTAAAGGATTTGACATTGAAAACGGTGTTTCTGGTGGCGATTTGTTCGGCAAGGAGGGTTTCTGAGCTGCAGGCTTTATCATGTAAGGAACCTTTTCTGTTTTTTTCTAAGGAGAAAGTAGTTTTGCGGACTGTTCCATCCTTTTTGCCTAAGGTGCTTTCACCTTTTCATTTGAGTTAGCCGGTTGTGTTGCCAGTGCTAACAGGCTTGACAGCAGAGCCGCAGCTTCGATTTCTAGATCTTGGACGGCTTTTGAAGCCCTATTTGAAGAGGACAGCTTCTTTTCACAAGTCGGAGCGTTTGTTCATTTTGTTTGGGGGACCCTGCCAAGGTCGAGGCAGCTGCCAAGTCGTCCATTTCCAGGTGGATTAAGGAGGCGATCGCTTTGGCGTATCTGTTGAAAGGGAAGCAGGTTCCGCAGAGCTTGCAGGCCCATTCCACTAGGGCTCAAGTGGCTTTGTGGGTGGGATGCAGTTTGGTGGCGCCGGTGGATATTTGTAAGGTGGCCACCTGGTCCTCGTTGAATACTTTTGTGAAGCATTATCAGTTGGATGTGCAGGCGATGGTGGATGCGAAGTTTGGCTCAGTGGTTATTCAGTCCGGGCTCGCAGGTCCCTCCTGTAATTAGGGGGCTCTGTTACATCCCTATGGTACAGGACTAGACTGGAGGGACGATAAGGAAGGTGAAATTAGGCCTTACCTGCTAATTGGCTTTCCTTAAGGAACCCCAGTCTAGTCCCGGAACCCTCCCTTCTGTGGTTCTGTAGCTCTCAGAGTTAGTGATCCCGGTCCTTAAGAAGTGTTATCGTGATATAGGAGCGGGGTCTGTTTTTCTTTTGTTTTGTTCCTACCATCGGCGAGTGCTGGGTATAGTGGGGGTTTATGGTGTTTTGTTTGGAAGTTGGTGTGGTTTTTTTTGTTTTGTTTTTTTTACCTTGCATGATTGACAGAAAAGGAGAAATGAAGTTATAAATAATAAATAAATGGATTAATATTAATTGGATAACAGAAGAAGAATAGAAGTAGGATAGAGCAGGATTGGTTTTCTGAAGGTTACTTCTTATTTGTTGCTCCTGTGCGTCCGCTTTGTCAGTAGGTTACTGGAGGGCTGGGGGTGGTGCCAGCTGCCTAAGTATCCTGATGTCATCAAAGTTGTGACATGCTCAGTCTCCCAAGCTGCTGGAAGAAGTGCACAACCCTATGGTACTGGACTGGACTGGAGTTCCTTAAGGAAAGCCAGTTAGCAGGTAAGGCCTAATTTCCCCTTCCCTATCTCTCTGGGCTTCCACTATGACCTATGCCAAGTCACCAATCAGCATGTGACCTCTGAACCAGTAAATACTCATAGGTCCTTACCCCCTCCTAGGTAAGCTTCCTGTTAGGCTGGAAAGTACACATTGCACACTGACACAAGGGACTATGTGCTGACTGCTATTGCCAGTACTGTTGCTGCTTCCTGTTTTAGATGAGTGGAGGAGGATAGCCAGTTTGATTTCATCAGCTGGGGGGGGGGATCATGTGAATTTTCAGTTGTTACAATGGGGTCATACAGGATAAAAATTTGAAAAGCACTGATTTATGCTATCTGGTTTAATGGCAATAGCTGCTAACCCGATAGCTAAAGCGCATAAAGTTAGGACATGTAAATGGCTATCCTAACTTTACAAGGTTTTGCTATCTGGTTAGTGGCTGAATATTGCCACTAACCGGATAGCAATACCTCTAACCAGTAAAACTAGATATTCAGCACCTGAACGTGTAGACTTCAGTACTGAATATCTAGTTTTTATTAAAGCGGCGGTGGCCAGGCACTTTAAAGATGACTGCCATCACCACTGCTGAATATTGACTCCTTTATCTCCCTAGCATGTGCCATTTACCCAGTTGATACTAGGGTAATTGAAATCCCCCATTATTAATGTGTTGCAAATTTTGTTAGCTTCCTAATTTCTGTTAGCATTTCATCATCTGTCTGTACTTCCTGCCCAGGCAAACTGTAGGACACTCCCACTGCTATTCCCGTTCCCCTCTCACATGGAATTTCTATCCATAATGATTCTACAATGATTTTTGTTTCCTGAAAAACATTTATTGTATTGGTCTCAATGCCCTCTTTAACATATAGTGCCACCTCTTTACCAATTAGATTTACCCTGTCATTGTTATATAAGTTGTACTCTGGTATCAAAGTGGCCCATTGATTATGCTCCTTCCATCAGGTCTCTGAGATACCAATTCTTGGGGTTATTTTAGAAGCCCTATTCGTGCTTTGAATGTCTGAAAATGGGCATGGAGATGTCCAAAGCACAGAGATGTCTTCAGAGCCATTTTAGAAGCTGGGTCTGTGGGCGTCCCCAGTGCAAAGATGTCCAAGTTTGAATGGGGATGTGGCTGAGGTGTTCCCAAGAACCTGGATGTCCACACCTGATCTCAGAAATGTCCTGGACATCTGGAGTTGCTCCTAAGGTTATACCTGCTGCAGGCATGAACAGGCATCTGAAAAGTGCTAGTTTTGTCAGGCAAACCTCTGGGGGGGGGGGTGGAGGAGGAGCTACACAACATCCCCTTTATTTTACAATATGTCAACAAACACTGATGGTGAATCGGGAGGTCATGTTTTTGCTATGCTGCTAAACGTCTCCTTATGCTAGCTTATATGAGATGGATGCCCCCGTCCCAGGCTTTCCTAAGGGGCACATCTATGTTTTTAAAATCAGCTGGAGACCTAGATGTCCCTGGTCTGTTTCTGCAAGGCCTTTCTAAAATGCCACTTTATATCTATATCTTCTTTCAGTGTTATACATTCTAATTTTCCCATCTTATTCTTTAGATTCCTAGCATTTGTATACAGCCATTTCAAAGTATGGGGTTTTTTATTTGTATTGAAAACCTGCTTATTAGTTGACAGGGATAATTTGGAATCTTTCAACTCTGTTTTGTGTTTACTTAAGGAAACCTGAATTATCTTTATTGCAACCTCTGTTGGGATGCCTTAACCTTCCTGTTTGGTATCTTTTGAATTCATCTTTTCTGTAGATATTAACACATTCTACTAGTCCATACCCTATGGGAGAATCAAGCCAAATGCCAGCTATTTGGGAGATTTTGGAAAATACATTACCCAAAAACTGTAACACAGGTCTACTAGAGATGAATATGGGCTCTCAAAACCAGCATTATGGGTTTGACACAAGATTAAAATTGTGGAAAAAGAGTGGGAACCTATAAGTGGGGAGACTAATTCTAAGCACTAGATCAGATCTCCTGCTCCATAAGGAGATTTGGTATGATTTGAATAAATTTATGAAAAGAAGCATCGGTGTTAAGATTAAATGTGAAGTTATCTATTCCATTTGCATATGAGTGACCCCTGAATTAGGGGCATCAATCAGCTGTTCAGGTAATCTCTTGTAGAAAGCAGAAATAACTGAATTTCTCATTGCTTTTATACAATACAGTTGAACCTCAAAGCAGGACTAGTGCCAAGGATATTCAGCAAACCTTCCATTTGCATCTCCCCTCCCCAAAATTAACTGTCAAGTCCCTAGCCCCTGCCCTCCCCACTCCCAAGATTTTGATAAACTCAGCAGTCACAATTATCCCATCACCCTTCTCAGAACAATCTTTTGCAAAATAGGCCTCATACTTTTGTTTTGTTATGTATTAACATAATGAGGACAGTTTCCAAAAGTCATTTATCCGGGTAATTGGTTTAGTTGAAAATTGCCCACTCTCTCTTTTGGTACAGGCTGATGGTTCTTTGCATCTGTGTGGCTGTCAAGACCAGGGCTGGCCTGTCTATTGAGTGAGAATGTTGTTCACACAGGGCCCAGCGCAAACTTCATTCCACTGGGTTTTTAGGGCTGGCTTCTTTTTAACATCTTTGTTAGTGATATAGCGGAAGGGCTGTCGGGTAAGGTTTGCCTCTTTGCAGATGATACCAAAATCTGCAATAGAGTAGACACCCAGGAAGGTGTAGATAACATGAGGAGGGATCTAGCTAAGCTTGAAGAATGGTCTAGAATTTGGTAGCTGGGATTTAATGTTAAAAAATGTAAGGTCATGCATTTGGGCTGCAGCAATCCAAGGGAGCAATACAGTATAGGAGGTGAAGTACTTTTGTCCACTAAAGAAGAGCGGGACCTAGGCGTGGTTGTGTCTGATGATCTTAAAGTAGCTAAACAGGTAGAAAAGGCGACGGCAAAAGCTAGAAGGATGCTTGGGTGCATACGGAGAGGAATGGCTAGCAGAAATAAGGAGGTGATAATGCCTCTGTATAAGTCTTTGGTGCGACCTCATTTGGAGTATAGTGTGCAATTCTGGAGACCGCACCTTCAAAAGGATGTGAACAGGATGGAGTCGGTGCAGAGGGTGGCTACTAAAATGATTAGTGGGCTTCATTATAAAGCATATGAGGACAGACTTAAGGATCTTAATATGTGCACCTTAGAGGAAAGGCGGGATAGAGGTGATATGATTGAGATGTTTAAATACCTCCGTGGCATAAATGTTCAGGGAGAGAGCCTCTTTCATTTGAAAGCAAGTTCTGCTACAAGGGGACATGGGATGAGGGTGAAGGGAGATAGATTCAGGAGTGATATGCGGAAATATTTCTTTACGGAAAGAGTAGTGGATCCATGGAATAGTCTCCCAGTGGAGGTGGTAGAGATGAGGACAGTAACTGAATTCAAAAAAGCATGGGACCAACACAGAGGATCTCTAAAGGTAAAAAGTAGACTGTTATAGTTGTTGATATGGAAGGACAGACTAGATAGGCCATGTGGTCTTTTTCTGTCATCATGTTTCTATGTCTCAGATGGAGCTGAGGACGCGGCTCACCTCTGCACAGCGCTGGAGTAAGGAGCAGTGCGCTCCTTCACTCCTGCTGTATTCATGTGATGCCCACTGAGTGCTGGGAAACAGGAAATGACCTTTAACCTTTCCTGGCACTCGGTGGGCTTCACGTGAACACAGCAGGAGTAAAGGAGCATGCTGCTCTTCTCTTCCACACTGTGCAGAGGCGAGCCAGAGCTTCTGGCATCCTCGGCTTTCTCTGAAGTCACTCAAGGTGCAGGGCTCTTCAGGTTGGGGCTGGGGGCTAGGATTGGAAATGGGCTGATGGGGGGGCTGTGATAAAACTGGAAATGGCTGATGGGGGCTGGGATAGGACTAGAAATGGCTGATGGTTGGGCTACGAATGAAAATGGACTGATGGAGGGACTAGGAATGGAAATGGGCTGATGGGGGCTGGGATAGGACTGGAAATGGCTGATGGGAGAATGGGACTAGAAAGGAGCGGATGCTGGGTGGGGCTAGAACTAAAAGGGAGCTGATGTTAGGGGAGGACTAGAAGGGGATGGGGTTGGGGGAGTGAGGATGGAGAGGGGAAAAGATATTTTGTGGGGGAGGGAAAAAAATCTATGATTGGCCGGGTACTGGGAGAGTAAGTGGGGATTGAGGATGGAAGGGTAAAATTTGAGTGGATGAAAAAGGAATAAAGAAAGAAATGGAGGAAACAGCAAAAGGGGAAGATGAGTATGTTAAAGCGGATGAAGAGGGAGAATGGGAAAAAACTAGAAGAGAGAAGAAAGGACAAATTGACAGCAGACAATGGAGAGTTAGCCGAAGACAAAGAAACCAGAAGAAAGTAACTGGAGTAATTGTTACTGAAAAATAAAATGTCCACACACCAAAAGGTAGAAAAATACTTTTTTATTTTTAGTTTATTAACTGGAATATGTCAGCTCTGGGAAATGTGCATTGCTAACTTCTTTGCATTTTTGTTTAATACAAGTGGAAATTAATTTATAGTTTTATTTCTCCAGTGTTGTATATTCCAAGTTTAGCTTTTGGGGTTCCCTCTTTAATTATTGTCTTCCTATTTCTAAATTGTGATCCCTTGTTCTTTCTTTGGTGACGGTCTATGTTCTGCATGTGTAACCGTGCTGAGGTATTCTGTTCATGTAGTTTCTATTTGACAGTACCATACTGTTCTGAAAATCAGCTCCCAAGAGCAACAGCTCTTAAACAAAATGAGATCCTGACAGATACAAATATTCAGAGAAACGATCAGTGCGCCCTTTTGCTACAGGGAGAGTAGGCAAACACATGCATACAAGCAAAGTTTAATATTTAAATGTGTGATGGCCAATTATACATTTCTAAAGAAATGTTTTGGAGAAGTGGTATTAGGATGACCATGATTGTTGAGTTTAATTATCAAAATCTGAGTGGGGGAGAGGGGTGCTTGTAAGGCTAAAGGTTTGTCCACTATCACTGCACTGGCCCTGATTTGGCCTGCAGAAATCCAAGGGAGCAATACAGTATAGGGGGTGAAGTACTTCTGTGCATGAAAAGAGAGCATGACCTGGGGGTGATCATATCTGATGATTTTAGGGTGGCCAGACAAGTAGAAAAGGCAATGAGAAAAGCTAAATGGATGCTGGGGTGCAGGGGGAGAGGAATGGCCAGCAGGAAAAGGAGGTGATGGGCCACATGTTCTTTTTCTGCCATCTGGTTTCTATGTTTCTATCTAGTCTGCCCTTCCATATCAACCACTACAACAATCCCCTTTTTTCCTTTAGAGATCCCCTGTGTTTGTCCCATGCTTTTTTGAATTCAGATACTGTCCTCTCTATCACCTCCACTGGGAGACTATTCCACATATCTACCACTCTTTCCATAAGGAAATATTTCTGCATATTACTCCTATCCTTTCACCCTCATCCTATGTCCCCTCATAGCAGAAATTGCTTTCCATCAAAAATATCTCCTGTGCATTTATGCCACAGAGGTATTTAAACATCGCATTCATATCACCTCTATCCCACCTTTCCTCTAAAGTATGCATATTAAGATCCTTAAGTCTGTCCTCATATGCTTTATAATGAAGACCACTAACCATTTTAGTAGCCACCCTCTGCATTGACTCCTCTATAGTGTGTCTATATAAGTCTCTGATGAAACCTTATTGGAATACTATATACAATTCTGGAAACCGTACCTTCAATATGATATAAATAGGATAGAGTCAGTCCAGAGAGTGACTAGTGGTCTTTGTCTTAAAGCATATGGGCTAAACCAACAATCTAATATTCAACTCAAGAGGATACTGATCAAAACTGATATTCAAAGATATGCTCTAAACCACATGCAATACCGCTACTGTGTATTCACGTTTGACAATATAGATATGCAGGTGCAAAACAAATTGAAAGGAAAAAGACCTATGTTACAAGGCTGAATTGTCAGCTCTGGATTTCATCATCACTGGTCATAAAAAAAAGCCTTCCAGTCAACACCCAATATGAATGTTAAAAATAGGATAAAATACTAACCTTATCTTAGACACCATGAGGTCAATATTCAACAGTGGCAGCCAGCCTGAGTAATGTGGCTGACCGTCACCGTTTTAATTTAGACCCAGATGGTGCCGGGGGTCATATCTGGCTGCCAGCATTGAACATGCCCGGATAGTGTTTTAGCAAATTGCTGCTCAGTTAGCTAAACCAGCTAAAGTTAGGCTAGCCTTTTATGTGCCTAACATTAGCCAGTTTAAGTTAACTGGTCAGCAGCTGAATATTCCTATGGACTAGTTAACTCGAGATCCGCTCCCAGAATGCCCCAATGCTGCGCAGTTAGCACTGGTGCATGCAGTGGCATTATGTGGGATATTCAGTGGCACAAAATGGCTATGTGCCACTGAATATCCTGCTCACTGCAATTGATGCAGTCAGCAGGTCTGCTAAGCACGTTAATTGTTTTGAATATATCCCCCTGTATTCCTTTCTTGTAACTTATTTTTGATATCCAATCTCCAAAGCTGTCAGCATTTCACATTGGTGGCTGCATCAGGGAGTAATCACCTACAGAAGGAAAACAATGTCAATTTTTATATTTGCATGTTCCCATCTTTAAAATATTTGTGTATTTTTACGATTTTTAATATATATATTTTTAATTATGTGCCATGGGTGGGGGGAACCTGCTTAGAGTGGCAGTTTTAACTCCTAAGCAAATGCATGGAGTGGCAGCTATAATCCTAACCATTTTATTGAGCAGAATGGATGGACAACCCTGATCTGTATCTGCTCTCCAGAAAATCTGCAAAGTAGCAAACCAGATAAATCATGAATTTTCCATCGAGGCAGAAATAAAACCAAGTCTGAAGCAAGGCAGCCAATGGACTTTCCTGCCAAGCATTCAAATTTTCTGCTTCAAACCCACCAATCTGGTTTGAGAACCACTATAAGATCAGACATTCACTGCACAACCACTTCACCCTGAAGAAAACCACAGAATGATGGTCGACACGTCTGTTCCATTTACCAAGAAGCAGCATGACCCAGAAAACTGCAAAGATCATGATACTAATCGAGAGGAAAAGATTGATTTAAAATGCTTGTCTGTGGATTGCGCTCTCACTAGAGCGTGACATGGGAGGCTCTACTGGACTGCAGTTTTTTTCGGTAGCCATAGGAGGAGGAAAATTTGGTTCAGCTCCATGCTCTTACTCTGGATAAGGGCTTGTTGAGTAGCCAGAAATTGGAAGGATCTGGAAGAGTACGAGTGTTTTCACACAAGCTCAATGCCCCTTCCCTCCTGCTCTCTCCTGAAGATTGCAGAAAGCTCTCAGAGGGATCTGCCTGCCAGCCACTCTACATGAAATGCTGCAAAGCCAGCCAAACAATTTCAGGGGACTAGAGCTGAGCCCAGCATGGATTCTCCTGCTGGAGTTCTCAGGGGATGAGTACCAAGACTTGACCTCATCATTGTCCTTGTTGGGGGCTCCCGATTCCATCTGTGGGGGATGCAATTCGGGGTAGACCACTGGGGACCGTTGGTGCTGGATGGGGGCTTCCTTTTTTTTTTTTTGCACATGTTAATAGTGTTTTCTCTATTGTGCACCTGGGGTCGCACAGTCTTTGTGCACATTCTGCCCAAGCGACTCCAACGCATGCTCCTGTCTTTTGGGGAAACTGCTAGGTACTTATGACCTAGATTGGCCACAGTTGGAAACAGGATAACAGGGCTTGATGGACCTTGGTCTGACCCAGTATGGCATATCTTATGTTCTTATGAGGCATCTGCTCTTGCAAGGGGTTTGAAAATCCACTACTGTCTTCCCAGAGGTGCTCAAGGGCCTCTTCCGACCGGGGTGAGATTACTCCAACTCCCCCTCTAAGGGGCTAAGGGTGTATAAGAAGATGCATGCTCTCCTGGAGAGGGAGTGCATTGTGTGGTTGATATTTCCAAGGTGGATTCGCAGGTCACCATTCCTATGGAAGTTGGACTGGCTTTAAAGGATACTCTGGACTGAAAGGTGGGTTTGCATTGAAGAATCGGTTCACTACGGTGACGGCGGCTGCTATTCTTCAGTTGAAGTATGTGCAGGCCTGATGGCTCAAGCCCTGCTCCAGTGGATTCATTCTCTTCCATTGGATGTTTCTACCCCTCCTTTGAAGTCAGCTGCAGCCTTCCTGCTGATGCCATGTATGCCCTGGCAGCCAGGGCTGGTGCCCTGATGACTGTGTCATGACATTGGATTTGGCTCTGGCACTGGGCAGCGGATACATCTTCAAAGCCCAGTTGGCCCACCTGGCTTTTAAGGAGAAGCTTCTTTTGGAGCTGATTTGGAGAAGTTTGTTTGTTTATTTATTTAATTTATTTGTTGTTATATACCGTGCTTTTTTAGATTAGTGCAGTTTACAAATAACAATAACTGTTTTACATAGAACAAGTTGGCAAGACAAAATCTTACTGCATTCCAGAAGTCAGGTTCAGGGGCCTGAGAAGCAGGCAGGAACCCCTTTCTCATCAGCTTCCACACCTGTCCACCGCAGATGCACTGGCAGGACTCCCAGGGATCTGGGGACTTTTGTCGTTACCAATCTGGAAACCCTTTCTTTTCCTCTGCTTCTGGACTTAGAGCTTGCTGAGTTCTTTCGTGGGGCCTGTGGGCCCAGGGACTTGGCCCCCTCCAGAGGAAAACCCTCCCAGACTGTGCAAAGAAAGTTTCTGGGCCCATTCCATGGTTTCTCCAGTTAGAAGCAAGCTTCACCTTTTCTTTCAGGAATGGGCCTGGGTCACTAAGGATTTCTGAGTGCTAGACACTATTCTTCAAGCCCCTTCCAGCAAACGCAAGGTGTCCCTCAAGGCTCATCGCTCTCAGCTTTGTTTTTCAACATCTACATACTGCCAATCTGTTCAATAATCATGTCTTTCAACATACTATACCACATCTATGCAGATGACATCTTACTATATTCCCCTTTCTCCATTGATAGCCCTGACTTCTCAGTCATTTCTGACTGCTTCAATGTTGTCTCGGGTTTGCTTGCCACACACCAACCTCAAAGTCAACTGCAAGAAGACTGAGGTCCTCTTCATTACTAAAGATCAATCTTTTACCCCACCGGCCTCTTTGCGGGTGAGAGATGTAGAACTCATGTCTAAGTCAGATGTTCGCTACCTGGGAGTTACCCTCGACCAACAATTGACCATGGCTTCCCATATAAATAACGTTATCAAAGCGGTCTATCAGAAGATAAGGACTCTCCATCATCTACGCCCACTCCTTGACCCCCCCATATTTTCGGTCAGTCTTCCAAGCCCTCATCCTCCCGCACTTTGACTATGCAAATATTATCCTCCATGGCACCCCTAAATATATCCTACAACCACTCCAACTGGCCATGAACAGAGCTGCTAGATCACTCCTAGCTGTCGCTAGGCATGAACACATCTCTCCCATCCTGAGGCAATTACACTGGCTCCCCATATCTAGCCGCCTGACCTATAAAGCTCTTCTCATCACGTTTAAGATAATTCACAAATTACTGCATCCTCCTTATCAGCAATGATTAAACGAACTCCGGACAACAGAACGAGAAGAGCCAATATGGTAAAACTCCCTGGTCACTCCTTCAATCATAAGGACCTGCACCAAAGCAGCCGGGAACCGTGCCCTTTCCTTATATGCACCATCCCTCTGGAATGTCCTTCCTCCCTCAATCCATGTCATCACAGATCTATCTACATTCAGGAAGGCTTTAAAGACTCACCTTTTCCAGCTGGCTTATGACCACATAACATAATAAGGATTCCCGTAATACTACACTCATGATGACCCCCCCCCCCCCACTCACTCAGTCTGGACTCTCGACGCCACTTTTGTGCTTGATTCTCCTTTCCTCCCTTCCCCCGTAGTTGATGCAACTGATTGTAAGAGTGACTTGTCACTGTTAATTAGCTTGATGTTGATGCCTGTCCCTTGTATTGATGCTTGTTCTGATATTCGACTTGTTATATTCAAAGTTATATGATTGTTCACGCTTATTGTAAACCGCGCTGATACTAAATTAGTGCGGTATAAAAAAGCTAACAAATAAAATAAATAATAAATAAATAAATATTCAATTTGGCTATGTCATGGAATGCAAGGAGCCAATTCCGGACGCCTTCGTCATTTCCCTTTATGGGTCTGCAATTAAAAGTACCACGATGCAGGGGGTGGAGCCTGATGTTGAGCAGGGCAGACGTTTAGAGCAGAGCTCTGGAGGGACCTGCCAGCAATCCTGAACGATCGCTGCCAGCTTTGGTATGGGACAGTTGGTTTTGTAACAGTGAGTTCGTAAGATGTCTGGGCCTAAGCCAACTCGCCATGCAAAATATTATTTATTTTATTTTATTTATTTATTTATTTATAGTCTCTTCTATACCGCACTATTCAGCATCAGCGTGGTTTACAATGAACAAAGAATTTACACATTTCCGATGGTACTTTGTGTTTACAGTTGAACAGGCAAAAGTAACTTGGATAACAGGGGTAACTATTTACAAATTATAACATAATCATGAGCGTAAAACGTTCAAAAATGGAGCCTCTCTCCCCACAAAAGATGGTGGCCACACGCGAATATCCTGAGGCCTTACAAGAGCTCCTCGTCGAGGTGTGGGGGATCAAGGATATGGTTAAAGCAAATGGTGAATCATTAACAACAGTGCGGGACGAAATCGGCGCATTGAGAAGCCGCATGGAGACGCTTACACTACGACAAGACAAGATCGTACAAACTGTAGCTGTGCATGACGAGCGGCTACGATTGGTGGACAAGCAGGCCAAACAAATTTGTGCGTTGCAGAGAAAAGTTGAAGACGGCAACAACCGGGCCCGCAGAAACAACGTAAGAATCATAGGAGTCCCAGAAGGAGCCGAGGGAAGGGACATCTTTGCTTTCCTACATAAGTTGATCCCCGCGGTGCTTAAGCTCACCTTCGAGATGCCATTTGAAATAGAACAGGCTCATCGGGTTCCCTTACAGGTTCAGCTCAACAACAAAAGGCCAAGGCCGATCATCCTGAAAATCCTCTGTTTCCAGCAGGTGGCTCAAGTTATGGACGCAGCGTGCACGTGCTCCTGGAATTTGAGGGCCATAGGCTGTTTTTCTTCCCAGATTATGCCAAAAGTACTGTTGACCGGAGAAGGAGCTTCCTGGCATTGAGACCTCGGTTGGAGCAACTACAGATGCGTTTCATGCTCCTGTACCCAGCTCGAATGAGAGTCACACTCCATAATCGGACAAAAACCTTCGACGACCCAGAGGCTCTTCACCTATACCTTGAGAATAAGGAGCTATCCCAGATGCAATGAAGCTTTATGGATTGGTTGACCTCCTTCTCGGTTTTGCTGCGGACGCTGTTTAGCTCCGGAGATTGCAACTTTTGTATTTAAAGAAGTGGATTGGGTTAATAGATGCTGTCTTTGCATCAATGAGCAAGAAATGTTTTTCTCTGATGATTACATTTAAATTGTAAGAAATAATGTTAATAGTAGCAACGGAAAGCCGTGTTGCACTATTTATAGCCATGGTTAGCAGGAGATTTAACTAATACCAACAGCATATTGTTAAAGATATGTTGGATATGGCAGCGGAGTTAACTGCTTGGGCAGTATAGTCCCTCTGTGCCTGTCCTGCTCACCCCGGGCTCACCTATTGGTTTTGAAGGTATAAGTATCCCTCCAGGGTCCACTGAGATCTTCGGAAGGTTGCGGTATATAAAAAATTTGTTAAATAAAATAAATAAATTAAATAAATAACACTAGCTTTCTCTCTTAGTTTGGTAGTGCTATTGGTCATAATGAAGAACAATTTGCATGGGTATGTTGGTATGGTATTCCTTATGAGGAGTTATAAGTATTGGAACATGGAAAAGTCTCTGGGTACTATGATTGTGAAACCTGTAACTATAGACCCCAAAAGGGCACATTCAACATGTTAGGCCTACACAAGATTGTTAGACAGACAAAATGGCTCTCTTTAAAATTCTTTCATTAAATGTGAAGGGTATCAATAATCCTATAAAGAGGAAAAAGATAATTATTTATGGGCGCCAAGAAAAAGTAGACATCTTATTCCTACATTTAAATATGAAGGAGTCCTTGAAACTTAACATAAACCTTTTGTATTGGTGGCCTACTCTGCTGCAGTTAGTAAGAGTAATGGGGTGGCTATTTTGGTTAAAAAATCCCTCGCACCAAGCGTGATGCAAACCCGCTCAGATAAGGAGGGGAGATGGGTTAAAGCCTTGCTTAAAATAGGAGCCTTAGACTTGGCCTTTATTAACGTGTATGCCCCTAATTTTGATTGTCCAGAATTTTTTAATTCCCTAGCGGAAGAAGTGCATACAGCCATTGCAGTACCGAGAGTCCTAGGGGGAGATTTTAACCTTGTTCTAGATCCCTTAACTGACAAGAAACCTCCTAAGACCTTCAGGCTTCCTAAGGCACAGATGGTTCTCTCTTCTATGATTCAAGAGACCGGTTTGGTGGATATCTGGCGGCTGCTTCACCCCGTAGACCAAGATTTTACCTTTTTTTCATGCCCTCATCAATCCCTATCGCGAATAGACTTTTTTTTTATTTCCAAGACACTGATCTCCAGAATAATAATATCGTGCATACATGCGGCTCATATCTCAGACCATGCGGCCATCTCCATATTGTTGCAAGATGAAAGAATAGGCACTACTTCTTCGAGATGGTTTTTTGATAGATCCCTTTTAGATAATGTGGATTTTCGACTGAGAATTCAGGCTGCTATTGCCGAATATTTTCAATTTAATTCCCCTCAAGCAACCACGGGTTGGGCTTGGTGGGAAGGCTTTAAAGCCTCTATAAGAGCTACTATTACTAGCTTTGGTATTCTGCGGGCAAGACAATGTAAGGAGCATCTAGCTGCCCTGAAAATACAGATAAAGGCAGGCAAGTGACTTTTAACCAAACGTTCTGACTCATGCATCCTGTTGCGCTTGCAGCGATTGAGATTTAAATACAATACGCTGCTTTTGAACGAGGCTTCGCAAAATATTAAAGCGCAAAAAGGTGCTTACTACTGGGAAGGTAACAAATCAAGTCGGCTATTAGCCAATGCATTTCGGGCCCGTAGAGATGCTGGCCGAATAGCGGTGCTGCGTGACCCTCAAGGTCAGAACTTGTTAGTGAAGGATTCTGAAATTGCAGAAACCTTTAGATCCTTTTTTGCCCAGCTTTATGCGTCAGAAATGGCGTTTTCACAAGACGCATATGAAAATCTGTTGGCTGGGGTATAGAGACCAACCCTAAACAAAGAAACATCCGAAACGTTGGATAGCTCGATTTCCATAACTGAAATTTGTCAAGCCATAGATTCATTGGCCACAGGTAAGGCTGCTGGCCTAGATGGACTTCCCACAGAGTTTTTCAAGTCCTTTTCCAAAGAATTAGGCCCATATTTACAGCAGTACTTTCAGTCCTTAGTGGAGGCGACTCCCCAAGTGGGTGCATTTGCTTCAGCAAATGTGATAGTCCTGGAAAAGGTAGGGAGGGATCCTCAAGTGGCAAGCAACTACCGTCCAATCTCTCTCTTAAATGCGGATTATAAAATTTATGCAACCGTCCTAACTCGCCATTTGTCAAAGGTGATTCCTTTGCTGATCCACCCTGATCAGTGTGGATTTGTGGAGGGTCGGTCAACGGCTGACAATGCCAGACTTTTATGTCATATATTATCAGGTGTGGAGAACATGAACAGTCCTTTAGTAGGATTATCTCTAGATGCTGAAAAGGCGTTTGACCGCTTAGAATGGTCATTATTGTTCTCCGTCCTTAGTTGGTTTGGCTTTAGGGAGGGTTTTCTTAAGTTACTCAAAGTAATGTATATCCGGCCTACAGCTAAATCTGTGTAAATGCTACCCAATCTCGTTACATTAAGCTGAGTTGGGGTACCTGTCAGGGATGTCCTCTCCCCAATATTGTTTAATCTCGCTTTAGAACCTTTAACTCTTCTTTTGTGACAGTGCCCGAAGATTCAGGGGGTACTAATTGCTAATATGGAAATTAAACTTTCGGCATATGCCGACGACCTCCTTTTGTTTACTACCCCAGACTCCGTGCCATTTGTACTTGAACAGATAGACCAATACTCTCGGCTGTCAGGTTACAAAATCAATTGGTCAAAATCGATAGCCTTCCCGCTTAATTCATAAATGCATAAAGAGGACATGGCGAAATTTCCATTTATGTGGGAGTCAAAAGTGGTTAACTATCTTGGGGTACACTACTGCTATCCACTTGAGGAGACGATTAGGTATAATGCCAGCACCTTATTGGCTAACATCCGGACTATGACCGCTAAATAGTCCCCCCTGGTTTTATTCTGGTGGGGTCGATTGGAGACAATCAAAATGACTATTGTCCCAAAGATTAATTATATACTGGAAATGTTGCCATGCTATATGCCGATACATATCTATCTACACACTAAAAAGGTGAAGGAACAAGAAACACTCCCATTCAAAAATATTTTTGTCGGACTATATACCACCTCGTCCGGGGTCATAAAAACCAGACACCCAGACCTTGGTAAGCCTTAGTCCATTTTAATCAAACAAGCAGTAAAAGATAAACTTAAACTTAACTGCCCACGGCAAACTCTTCAAGATGAAAGACACATACGACACAGTCCTGCGTTTCGAAATTTTCACTCACTGGTTAGGTGATGGCTTTCGATTGGTGATGACATGATCTGAAGCATGGTGAACAAAGCATTTAGCGCCTGAAACGCAGTACTTTGTTGTATGTGTCTTTCACCTTGAAGAGTTTGCCGTGGGCAGTTAAGTTTAAGTTTCTTTTACTGCTTGTTTGATTAAAATGGACTAAGGCTTACCAAGATCTGGGTGTCTGGTTTTTATGACCCCGGATGAGGTATTATATAGTCCGACAAAAATATTTTTGAATGGGAGTGTTTCTTGTTCCTTCACCTTTTTAGTGTGTATATTGTTTGAGCCGGGTGACGGGAATTGGCTCATAGGGTTTGGCTTGTTGCCTTTTGTGATTGAGACATATATCTATCGGCAGATAGAGAGGACACTAACACATTTCTTATGGAACAACAAAACACCCAGAATAGCTCTTTAAAAACTTAAATCCTGCAAAGAGAAAGGAGGGGTAAATTTTCCAGATTTTCAGTCTTACCATAACGCTTTTCTAATAAAGCAAAGCTCCAGATGTATAGAACAACAGTCAGATCAGAGTCTGGTATGGTTAGCATTAGAAGAGAAACTAGCGGCCCCTTTTCCCATGAAGCTTCTTCCGGGTATGCTATTATCGAAATGTATGGGTTGCCCTCAGATGATGATAGATACGCAAAAGGCCTTTCTAACCTTAACACACACTGGGGGTTCTGGTAAAAATTTTCTGGGATTCTTCCTTTGTGGTACAATCCCCTTTTCAAAATTCAACAGAAAACGTTTGCCTGGAGTCAACTATTGGGCAATTGATAGAGAGCGGCAAATGGAAGAAATTTGATAGTTTACAACAGGAATTCAGCCTTCCAGAATCATTCTATTTTCAATGGTTACAGCTCAGACACTGTATTGAGAAATCTACGGTGGACATTAAACTCCTGTCGGAGGAAGGGGGGATTATCTCCACGATCCAGAAGGCCACACAGGCACCAGGAGTGGCCTCCTATTACTACAAAATAGTGAGCCAGTACTCTCAATCTCTGACACTCGGCCTACAACGGGTGTGGGAACATGACACCAGGATCATCCTCCCCCCACAGAAGTGGGAAAAGCTTTGGGCAAAACAAGTGAGAATATCAAAGTCTGCTTCTATTACTCAGACCTTATTTTTCTTTGCCCATAGAGCTTACTATACTCCAGTTAGGATTGCTAAGTGGGATAAGATTGCCAGTAACCAATGCTGGTCTTGCCAAAGAAATGCAGGCACGTTCGCCCACATAGCTTTTGGCTGCCCTAGCGTGCAGACTTTCTGGTCTCAGGTCTGGGAGCGGATATAAGTAATCTTGGGATTAAGGGCTCCTCTTATTTGGAGGATTTTAGGATTTCGCTCTGCTATAGATATTCCTTCCCTGTGAAGAGAGTGTCACTTTGTACTGGATTTTATGCTAGGGGTAGCCATACATCTACTAGTTCTTAATTGGAAACATACCTTTGATCTTAACTGGCAAGCATGGTGGAACCAGGTATGTTTGTATTATAAATTTGAACAAATGCCCAGAAAAGGTTCACCACAAGCGTGTTCCATCTTACTTAAATGGAAGGCTCTGACAGATTTTGTGGCTGCAGCACGGTGTCGCAACTTATAAGAGCTTTCGAACAATTCTGTTCTCATGCTATATATTTTAATTTTTAGGTATAAAATACACTTGAAGTCATATAAAGCAAATTCACCAGTGGACTCTGGAGGGTAAAGGGGGTGGTTGGGGTTTTAGATGTTGATTGTACAATTCTGTAACAGAGTTATGTTTCTTTTGTGTGTAAAGGTTGAAAGTTAAAGATTAAAAAAAAAAAAAAAGTACCACGATGCAGTCCATCTTGCACAAATTGCTGCTCCTAAGGACTGAACTTTCCATTCTCCTGGACGAGTGGGGCAAAGGCAGATACTCCATCTATTTTGTGGTGCCAAAAAAGAATGGTTCTTTCCAGACCATTTTGGATCTCAAAGGGGTCAACAAGCACTTGCACGTCCTGTGCTTCCAAATGGAAACCTTGCTCTCCGTAATTCAAAATTCAACCTCTAGCTAATTATTACCAAAACAATACTAAATACTCACCAATGACCCTAGACCCTAGCTACAAACCCCTCCACATTCTAAATGAATGGCCAGAATTTCACACTATATCCAAAACATCATTAAAGAACATCATTCTCAATCTCAACACCACAACTTCTTATCTCGACCCCTGCCCAGTAATCTGGATAAAAAACACACTCCCAACTCTTATATCATTCATACTCCCTTTGGTCAATCTATCACTACTCCAAGGTTACCTCCCACCCTCACTTAAACATGTACAAATCAGACCAATCCTGAAGAATAACTCACTTGACAAAACTACCCCAAAATCTTACCGACCTATCTCAAGTATACCTTTCTTATCAAAAGTCATTGAAAAAAACCGTACAAATACAGACATAAGATTTCCTTGATTCATCCTACCCTCTTGACGACCAACAATATGGATTTCGTCCCAAGCACGGAGTTGAAACACTTCTGACTGTTCTAACTGATACACTCCTAAGAGGAATAGACAACCACAAAAATGCCTTTATCCTATTATTCATTGACATATCAGCCGCTTTTGATAGTGTTCACCACTCAATATTACTTAACAACTTAAGATACATAGGAATATACTCTACTGTTCATAAATGGTTCACCTCTTATCTGAGCAATAGAACCCAAAATGTCAGAATAGGCGATCAAACATCAGATTCATATAAAGTTGAAACAGGTTTACCACAAGGCTCTGCGCTCTCAGCTCTGTTATTCAATATATACATAAAACCAGTTTGTGACATCTTTAAAAAATACGGTGTACTCTATCATCTATATGCAGATGATATTATGATGTACATCCCTTTTACAATTCCTAACATACCGTTGCAACTCCTATCAGATTGTTTTAATGAAATAACTTTATGGCTAAATGCCCACAATCTCCAAATAAATCAATCAAAAACTGAAGTACTAATAGTCACTAAAAATCAAGAGTACACCCCACCAACACATATAACTCTTCAAAACCACGAAATTAAAATAAAAAATGAAGTAAGATACTTAGGTGTCATTATAGATAAACATCTCACATTAGATACCCATATCAGGAACACCACAAAGAAAATTTATTTCAAACTCAAAACACTTAAACAACTTAGACCGCTTGTATACATACATGACTTCATCAGTATAATCCAAGCCACCATAACCCCCCACTTTGACTTTGCTAACCTTATATTACTAGGTACATCAAAAAATAATATTAAAAGACTGCAAATTGCACAAAACTCAGCAGCGAGGATTATAACGAAAACACACTCTCATCAACATATAACACCAATACTAGCGTCACTTCACTGGCTACCAATTCAAAGCCGGATAGAATACAAAACACTAATAACTACATTTAAAACACTATTTGATATGGCACCTGACACATTAAGTAACTTAATTACCAAAGAACATCCAAAACCTACTCAAAGAAAAGCTCAACGGAACAAACTCAAAACCCCTAAAGACTTCACAAAATCAAATAAATCAACAAACAACAGAGCGTTCTCACATGCAGCCCCAATAGCCTGGAATGCCCTCCCTGTCGAACTAAGAATGTTAACAGAGATTAAAGAATTCCGCAAAAAATTGAAAACACACCTTTTCACAATACACTACAATAGCATAGACCAGCGATGGCGAACCTATGGCACGCGTGCCAGCTGTGGCACGCGAAGGCCTTGCAGCTGGCACGCGTGAAGGTCCGCAAAAAAAGAAAAAGCGGGCTCTGGCTGCTGCCGCGGACGCGGCAGCATGCAGTGTCCCGCGGGGCCCCCTCCGCCCGCTAAGCCCCTCTGCAAGGGCTTTCAGATTCGCGAGGGAGACAGCGTCTCCCTCGCGTCTCTGTTAAGCCCGTAGGGGTTAATGGGAAATTTCCCATCAGCCCCTTTAGACGCGAGGGACTGATGGGAAATTTCCCATTAGCCCCTGCGGGCTTAACAAGAGACGCGAGGGAGACGCTGTCTCCCTCGCGAATCTGAAAGCCCTTGCAGAGGGGCTTAGCGGGCGGAGGGGGCCCGCGGGACACTGCATGCTGCCGCGTCCGCGGCAGCAGCCAGAGCCCGCTTTTTCTGTTTTTAAATTTGCCAGGGGGGGGGGGGTTAGGACTGCTAATGGGCTGGGGGGGGGGGTTAGGACAGCTAAAGGGCTAGGGGGGGGGGTTAGGACTGCTAATGGGCTGGGGGGGGTTTGGACTGCTAATGGGCTGGGGGGGGGTTAGGACTGCTAATGGGCTAGGAGGGGGGGGTTAGGACTGCTAATGGGCTAGGGGGGGGTTAGGACTGCTAATGGGCTGTGGGCTGATGGGGGCTGTCTGGAAATGGGGTGATGGGGGGGTTAGGACTGCTAATGGGCAGGGGGGGGGTTAGGACTGCTAATTGGATGGGGGGGTTTGGACTGCTAATGGGCTTGGGGGGGTTAGGACTGCTAATGGGCTAGGAGGGGGGGGGTTAGGACTGCTAATGGGCTGTGGGCTGATGGGGGCTGTCTGGAAATGGGGTGATGGGGGGTTAGGACTGGTAATGGACTATGGGGGGGGTTAGGACTGCTAATGGGCTAGAGAGGGGGGGGGGTTAGGACTGCTAATGGGCTAGGGGGGGGTTAGGACTGCTAATGTGCTGGGGGGGTTAGGACAGCTAATGTGCTAGGGGGGGGTTAGGACAGCTAATGGGCTGGGGGGGGGTTAGGACTGCTAATGGGCTAGGAGGGGGGGTTAGGAGACTGCTAATGGGCTGGGGGGGGTTAGGACTGCTAATGGGCTAGGAGGGGGGGGGTTAGGACTGCTAATGGGCTAGGAGGGGGGGTTAGGACTGCTAATGGGCTAGGGGGGGGTTATGACTGCTAATTGGCTGTGGGCTGATGGGGGCTGTATGGAAATGGGGTGATGGGGGTTAGGACTGGTAATGGGCTATGGGGGGGGTTAGGACTGCTAATGGGCTAGAGAGGGGGGGTTAGGACTGCTAATGGGCTAGGGGGGGGGTTAGGACTGCTAAAGGGCTGATGGGGAGGGGTTAGGACTTGAGGTGGGCTGTTGGGTGGGGTTAGGACTGGAAATGGGCTGATGGGGGGTTAACACTGGAGGTGGTCTGATGGGGTTAGGACTGGTAATGGGCTATGGGGGGGTTTAGGACTGATAATGGGCTATGGGGGGGGCTGGGACAAGAAATGGGCTGATGGGGAGGGGTTAGGACTTGAGGTGGGCTGATGGGGTTAGGACTGGTAATGGACTGTGGGCTGATGGGGGGGTTAGGACTGGCAATGGGCTATGGGGGGCTGACTGGAAGTGGGGGGTTAGGACTGGTAATGGGTTATAGGGGGGGGGCTTAAACTGAAAATGGGGTGATGGGGGGTTAGGACTGGAAGTGGGTTTGATGAGGGGGGGATAGGACTGGTATTGGGTTGGGGGGCTGCTAGGACTGGAAATGGGCTGATGCAGGGACTAGAAGGGAATGGATGCTGGGTGAGGCTGGAACTAGAAGGGAGCTGGTGTTGGGGGAGGATTAGAATGGGATGGGGCTGGGAGAGTAAAATGGAGAGGGGAAAAATATTTTGTGTGGGAGGGATAAAAAATCTACAATTGGCCGGGTATTGGGAGAGTAAGTGGGGATTGAGGATGGAGGGGTAAATTTTGAGTAGATGAAATAGGAATGAGGAAAGAGCCAAAGGAGAAAGATTAGTATGTTAAAGCAGATGTAGAGAGAGAATGGAAAAAAAAAACAAGAAGACAGAAGAAAGGACAAATGGACAGCAGATGGAGAGTTAGCAGAAGACACGAAGAAACCAGAAGAAAGTGGCTGGAACAATTGCAACTGAAAAAAAATGCACAGAAGGTAGAAAAATATCTCTTTATTTTGAATTTATTAACTGGAATATGTCAGCTCTGGGAAATGTGCATCATTAATTTTTGCGCTTTGTTTAGTACAAGAGGAAATTAATATATAGTTTTATTTCTACAGTGTTGTTGTATATTCCAAGTTTGGCTTTTGGGGTTCCCAGTTTAATTATTGTCTTCCTGTTTCTAAATTGTGATTCCTTGTTTGGTGATGGTCTGTTCTGCATGTGTAACTGAGCTGAGGTATTCTGTTTATATAATTCCTATTTGACATTGCCACTTGTTCTTTCCCCAGTAGGTCATGTATTGTTGTTCTCTGAGATGTATTGGTTTAATATTTGCAGTGTTGCCTTTTGATAGGTAGAGTATGGTGCTTTGTGAGTCCTGGTAGTGCTGTTAGGATACGGCGGGTTTGCTATGGGTTCTAAATGGGCAGCGTTTGTAGTAGTTCCTAATGTGCCTGGCGGTTGGTACTGGATTATAGTAATGTAGAAACCTTTTAGTCTTTCTTTATCCATATACTCATTAAGAGGCATGTTTACTAAAAGTTAGTGTATGGTAACATTATGCAAATATTTATGCAAATGAAGCACCTTATGCAAATGGGGCTTTAATTGACGTGCTGGCACTTTGAGGAAATTCTTTGGTTTTGTGCGGCAGTTTGGGCACTCGGGCTCAAAAAGGTTAGCCATCACTGGCATAGACCAACCCCCAAATGAATTAGATAATGGCTAATCTCTATCTAACCATCATCTCTCTATAACTTTCCGCTCAACATTTCACTATAACAGAAAAGATAACCCAACCCACATGAATCTGAACCACTCATTATGTTTATACTTCACATAAAATGTATATGTATATATAATGTATATAGTGTTGCACTGTTCTGTGCCAAACTGTTTAGCATTCTCTATTAACTTTACATTGTATATAGTTTTGACGTTTCATGTAAAACAAACAATGTTTTGTTGACTGTTGTTTAATTGTGAACCGCAGCTGATCTCTGGAAGCTGCGGTATATAAGTGCTTGTTAAATAAATAATAATAATAAATAAAATAACCGGTATACCGAGGGGAGTTCTTGGCTTCTCTGGATCTGGCCAAGGCAAACTTTCATATCCCAATCCAGGTGAATCAGCAAAAGTATCTGTGTTTTGCCATGCTTGGCTCTCACTATCAGTTTGCCGCTTTCCCTGTTGGGCTAGCCATTGCCCCGAGGATGTTATCCAAGGTTATGGTGGTGGCGACTATGGCACCAAGGGATCTGCATCTATCCATATAGAGAATGTCATGGTGGAGATTGCTCTCCTGTTTGCCTGGGCATTGAATAACCTCCTAGCCTTGTCAGCTCATCACATTGCTGGGGCGGACAGTGTGGAAATGGACTTCCTCAGCCGACACTCTCTAGATCCTGGAGAGTGGGAGCTGAATCGTTTCAGTTGATTCTATGCTGATGGGATCTCCCCAAAATGGATCTGATGGCGACCCACTCCAATGCCAAAGTCTGCCCCTTCTTCAGTCATCACATGGAGATGAGTTCCGAGGGCATTGACGCCCTGACCCAGCCTTGGCCAAGTCAGCACCTCCTGTATATGTTTCTCCTATGATCCCTGGTGGACCATGTAATTTGTCGTATAGAATGCCACCCACGCAGGATTGTTCTAATGGCACCAGATTGGCTAAGGAGAATAAAAAGCCTTACAGCGTACTTGCAGGCATCTTATGCCTTTGACAATGCCAGCGATTGCACAGCGAAAAGGTAACTTACTTCTCCACTGTCTGATGTAGTATAGGGATGGACGCATTCATCCAGTTTCATCAGTAATTTTATAATGCACATGAGTTTCTAAATCTAGTTGGATAAAAACCTTTGATCATGGTCATAGCTGAGAATAGCTTCAAGACTTAAGGAGAGATAATGCTTCCTCTTTTAAATATGAGCTGAGACACAACTAGTCAGATTCTATTCTTTAGTGATAACAATTAAGAGATGTCTGTATGAGATACCTAGTCACTCTTGCTCCGTTCACACGTACATTTTTAGTATTAGGGTATTTTGATATATGCATGGCATTATTTATCCAGATAGGTGCTTAGTTTAAACATCTGGTGTTTTTCTTTTTTCCTTTTCCTTAGTTTAAATGCACAATAAAAGGTGTCTTGTCAGAGGGATTATAAGCAATGGTCTGTTAAAAGTTATTATTTTTATATTTTTATCCTTTTGGACATGTCACACCCCTTAGTTTGTTTTATAGACTCATTTATTGATGTTTAATTATTTATATAAATCAGATTATTTAGTATATATTTGATTTCTTATGATTTTATGGTACTGTTTATATTGGTTAATATTTGTTTCATGGAGTAGCATGTTTTAATATAGTTTTACATTGTTTTTAGTTGTTTTAAGTATGTTTGTATACATGAGATGTTTTATGTTGTTGTATGTAATTGTTTATTTATTTTATATTGATATTGATTTTTATGGTTTTTTAGTATGCCAGTAAACCTCTGAAGAAGGCATAACCGAAACATGGCCGTGTCGGGTTGACAGCAAGTTACCTCTGGTGGGGCTGACCATCAATACCCCTGGTGAAGATTTACTTAATAAAGTGTGTTTTACCTATCATGCTTAGAATACCACCTGGGCAGGATTGTTCTGATGGTGCCGGATTGGCTGATGAGAGCATGGTTCAGAGACCTGTTGCGGTTCCTGCAGGCACTTCTGCTTCGGTTGCCTCCGTTTCGGGGCCTATTGTGGCAAGGACCAATCATCCCGGAGGACCTGATTCCCATCTCGCTTACAGCTTGGCTCTTGAAAGGAGATGGCTAGCATGTAAGGGCTACTCTCCAGTGGTGGTCTCCACTCTGCTAGGAGCCTGGAGGAGATATACCAAGCTAGCATATGTGTGAATCTGGTGCCCGTTTGTGCGATGGTGCGGCACTCAGCAGTTGGCTCCTAAAGTAACCAAGCTGCTATCTCTGTTGGCCTTTCTACAGGATAGCTTGGAGAAGGGTCTTTCCCTTAGCTCTCTGAAAGTTCAGGTAGCAGCTTTGGCCTGTTTCCGAGGTCCGGTGGCTGGTAAGTCTCTAGCCTTGCCCCTGGATGTCTCGCGCTTTCTCCAGGCAGTTTGGCGTCTTTGTCCTATCTTCCAGTCTGTAATCCCTTCCTGGGATCTGTGTCTGGTGCTCAGGGCCCTGATGGCAGTGCTCTTTGGGCTGTTGAAGTGCCCTGCTTTAAAGGATTTGACGTTCAAGACGGTCTTCTTGGTTGCGATTTGTTCCGCAAGGTGGATTTTCGAGCTGTAGGCTCTGTCTTGCCGAAATCCTTATTTGTCTTTTCAAAGGAGGCTGTTTCCATTCGGCCTGTGCCTTCCTTCTTGCCTAAGGTGCTTTTTCCCTTTTATGTGAACCAGGTGGTATGCCAGTCCTTCCTCTCTATGGAGTAGTGTCAGGGGAAGTATAAGGGTCTTCGCCTTGTGGTTATCTGGAGGGTGCTTCTCTGCAAGGGTGGAACAATGACTTTGAGGTTCTAGATTAAGGAAGCAATTATCTTGATATATCTATTACGGAACTGGCCCATTCTGGTGGGTTTGCGCACCCATCTTACCTGAGGACAGGCGTCCTCTTGGTTAGAGCGGAGCTTTGTAGCCCGTGCAGACATTGGTCAGGCAGCAATGTGGGCATCACTTTCCACTTTGTCAAGCATTGCCACTTGGATGTCCACGTGTGGGCAGACACGGTCTTTGGCTCGAGGGTTTTGCAAGCTGCTGTATTTTCAATTATCCCAGTATTAATTGGGTCAGTGTCACAGCAGGACATGCTAAGGACTACTACTACTATTTAGCACTTGTAAAGCGCCACACACGCAGCGCTGCACAACTAACCTATAAGAGGTAGTCAACATACAAGAGACAGTCCCTGCCTGTCAGAGTCAAGCTCATCGGAGCTTACAATCTATTTAGAACAGTACAAAGCATTAGTCAGTTCAGCGGAAGGTACGGTGTGGTATAGTTTGGTCTAAGGTTTGGTCATAAACATAGATGGGGGGTCAGGGTAAGATGAGGATGGAAGTCAGGATCTGAATGCAACGGTGAAGAGGTGGGTCTTCAACCTGGATTTGAAGAGGGCCAGGGAGGACGCCTGGCACACAGACGCAGGTAGGCTATTCCAGGCTTATGGTGCAGCAAGGTGAAAGGAGCGCAGTCGGGAGTTCGCGGTGCGGATGAAGGGCATTGATAGAAGTAGTTTGTTGGCGGAGCGCAAATTTCGAGCGGGGACGTAGGGAGTGATAAGAGGTATTGAGGGGCCATAGAGTGAATTCATTTATAAGTCAGCAGGAGAAGCTTGAATTGGATGCGGAATAGGACAGGGAGCCAGTGAAGTGATTTGAGAAGAGGAGTAATGTGGGCATGATGAGGCTGGCAAAGGATTAGTCGAGCAGCATGATTTTATATAGATTGAAGGGGAAGGAGGTAGCTCACGGGGAGACCAGCAAGGAGTAGGTTGCAGTAGTCGAGGCAAGAGGAGATTAAGGAATGGATAAGCATTTTGGTAGTGTATTCAGAGAGGAAGGGGCGGATTTTACTGATGTTGTAGAGAAAGAAGCAGCAGGTCTTAGCTACGAGCTGGATATGAGTGGAGAAGGAGAGAGAGTTGTCAAAGATTACCCCTAGATTGCGGGCTGAGGGACTAGGAAGGATAGTAGATCCATCCACCTGGACTGAGAGAGGGGGAAGGGGGGGGGGAGGAGTTGGGTGGAAAGACAAGGAGTTCAGTCTTGGCCATGTTCAGTTTCAATCGGCGCTGAGACATCCAGGCAGCGATGACAGAGATCTTGGATTGTGTTGCTGGAGAAATATTAGGTGTAGAGAGGTAAATTTGGGAGTCATCAACATAGAGATAAGTGCTCCGAGGCCTTGGGTATAGAGAGAAGAGGAGGGGGCCCAAGACAGATCCCTGAGGTACACCTACCTGGAGTGGGGTAGGGGAGGAGGAGGAGCCACCAGAGCATGCACTGAATGAGCGATGGGAGAGGTAGGAGAAGAACCAGGATAGAACGGAGTCTTTGAAGCCAAGCGAGGAGAGGGTGGTGAGGAGAAGGTTGTGGACAATGGCGTCAAAGGCAGCAGAAAGGTCAAGAAGAATGAGGATAGAATAGAGGCCCTTAGATTAAGCCAGGAACAGGTCATTGGTGACTTTTGTGAGTGCCGTTTCAGTGGAGTGTAGGGGACGGAAGCCGGATTGTAGTGGGTCCAGGAGGGCCTGGGAGGTGAGGAAGTCGAGGCAGCGATGGTGGATTGCTCGTTCCAATAGTTTGGATAAGAAGGGAAGGAGGGAGATGGGTCGATAGTTAGAAGGGCATGTGGGATCAAGTGAGGGTTTCTTGAGGAGGGGCGTGACAACAGCATGTTTGAAGTCAGCGGGGATGGTTGCAGTGGATAGAGAAAGGTTAAGGATGTGAGTGATGGAGGGGACAATGGTGAGGGAGATGGAACGTAGGAGATGGGTGGGATAGGGTCTGATGAACAGGTGGTGGGTTTGGAGGAGGAAAAAAGGAGGGCGGTTTCTTCAGAGATCGGAGGGAAGGAGGAGAGGGTGGTAGGGGGAGGATGGATGGGGGAGGAGAATTGGGGAGGAGGAGAGGTAGATGAGAGAGTAGGGAATTGGAGGGTAATTTTGTGGATTTTGTCGTGAAAGTAGTCAGCTAGGGTTTGGGCAGAAAGGAAGGGTGGAATTGGGGGTGGGGGGACCTTTAGGAGAGAATTGAGGGTATTAAAGAGATGGCGAGGATCAGAGGCAAGGGAATTGGTCAGATGGATGTAGTAATCTTGTTTGGCAAGTGCCAAGACTGACTGGAAGGAGCCAAGCATGAATTTGAAGTGTAAAAGGTTTTCCGGGGAGCGGGATTTGGACCAAGCTCGTTCAGCAGAACGGGCGCAGATGCATAGGTAACGGATTGTGGGTGAAAGCCAGGGTTGGGAAGTAGATCGTTTTACAGGGGTGGGAGGGGCAAGAGTGTCAAGGGCTGAGGATAGTGCAACATTGTATGAAGATAGTGCCTCATTGACGGACTCGGATAATAAAATGGAGGAAAGATGGAGAAATGGTGGAGGAGAGAGTCAGGGGATCAATATTATTAAGGTTTCTAAACAGGTCAGAGGAGACAGGACAAGGTTGGGATGGTGGAAGCTGAAGAGTAAATGTTAAGAGGTGATGGTCAGATGAGGGAAGGATTGAATTGCGGATGTTTGAGGGAGAGGAATTGGAGAAGAGTATTAGGTCAAGGCAGTGGCCATGTAGGTGTGTGGGAGCAGTGGAGCAGAGTTGGAGGTCGAATGAGGAGGTAAGAGCGATGAACTTAGAGGCATGGGGGTCAGAGGGGTTGTCGATGTGAATGTTGAAATCGCCAAGAATAAGAGTAGGGGAGGAGGGATCCATAACGGTGGAGAGCCATGAGTCAAAGTCGGTGAGGAAGGTTGATTTGGATTTGTTGGGTGGGCGATAAATAACAGCTACTCGGAGGGGAAGTGGTGTGAGGAGGCAAATGGAGTGGACTTCGAAGGAGAGGGGGGAGTGTGATTGGGATGGCAGGAGGGGTTGGAATTGGCAGGAGGAAGCGAGAAGGAGGCCGACGCCACCAGCGTGACCAGTAGATCGAGGTGTATGGGAGAACTGGTAGCCCCATAGCAGAGAGAGGCAATGGAAGCGGTATCGTCTGGGGGGAGCCAGGTCTCGGTTAAGGCAAGAAGGTGTAGGGCATTAGAGATAAAAAGATCGTGGATAAAAGTGTTTTTTTTAATGACTGAGCATGCGTTCCACAGGACGCATGAAAACGGGAAAGCGGAGGGGGGAGGAGAGTGATATGGATAAGGTTGGATAAGTTACGTGTGGAAATCTTGTCAGAGTAGCGTGGGGGTCTATTACTAGGGTAATACTGAGATTTAGAGGGAGCAGGGTGTGGGTGGGTATGTCTGGATATATGTGCTCTCCAGGGGGGACATGAGGGAAGGGAAATGAGGGGTAAATTGATGGTAACAGGTAGGTTGCGTGAGGGATTATTTTTGGGGGTAAGGTTGGAGTTGATATTTATGGATGAGTGATTGTGGGATGAATGGGGGAGGGCGGAAGGAGGGAGGAGTGGGATGTAGATGAGATTAGATGGGGTACGTGAGGAATTTTTTTAGTGTGAGAAGGAAATCAGGGGGGGACCAGGGTTGGGGTTGATATTACCTGATGAGAGAAGGAGAATGAGTATAAGAGAGTGAGGTAGGGTGGAGATAGTACGGCGGAAGCGAGGGTGGGGTTGCTTTAAGGAGAGGGGGCTGGTTGAATGCGGGGGATGGTGTGAATAAGCTCAAGAGCAGGTGCTAGGCTAGGGGGCAGAATGGAGGGAGAAGTGAGGAAGGTAGGGGGAGGGTAGGGAGAAGTGAGGAAGGTAGAGGGAGGGTAGGGAGAGGTGGGGAGGGTAGGGAGAAATGGGGAAGGTAGGGGGAGGGTGGGGAGAAGAGGAGGGAGGGTGTTGATAAGAGGGGAGGCAGTTGGGGAGGATGAGGAAGAGAAGGACAATGAGATGTGGGGCCATGGTAGTGGGCAGCAAGGTCAGAACAAGCAATGGGTAGCAGTACTAAGTAACAATGGGTAGTGGTTCTAAGCACAATGGGTAGCAGTTCTATGCATTTCTAGGCAATAATGGGTAGCGGTTCTCAGCAACAATGGGTAGCAGTTCTATGCAGGCGATGGGAAGCAGTTCTACGCAATAATGGGTAGCAGTTCTCAGCAACAATGGGTAGCCGTTCTATGCAGGCGAAGGGAAGCAGTTCTATGCAGGTGAAGGGAAGCAGATTCTATGCAGGTGATGGGTGGTAGTTCTATGCAGGAGAGAGGAGGAGGGGTCGCAGCCCTCAGCACTATTACTGCCGCCAGTCAGGGCTCGAGGTGGTGGAATGAGCGATCGGGGGTTGCTACCTGGCAGGGCGCCCTGTGGCCCCGCGTGCATGCCTGGAGAGACGGTGAGCTTTGTAGCATGCAGGTGGGCCCCGACTGGCCTAGTCGGAGGGGAGCGGGGCGAGCTTACCTTCCCCGCTCTCCCTCGATGATGCCGAGCGGGGCTGGAGCTGCGGCGAAGAGAGGCTGGTCAGCAGGGCCGTTGATCCTGGGGGTTTGCTCCCGCCTACATTCCCCGCCTAAGGGCCACGCCATAGGGCCCTCTGGCGAGGCCCTCAGGCATGGGCCCGCCAGGCGGCGCCCCCGCTCTACTGGGCTGCTTCAGGGTGGCGTGGAGACCGGCATTGTTGGCCCGATGGTGCCCCCGCTCTACTGGGCTGCCTCAGGGCGGCGTGGAGACCGGCGTTGTTGGACCGATGGCGCCCCCGCTCTACTGGGCTGCCTCAGGGCGGCGTGGAGACCGGCGTTGTTGGCCCAATGGCGCCACCGCTCTACTGGGCTGCTTCAGGGCAGCATGGAGACCGGCGTTGTTGGCCCGATGGCGCCCCCGCTCAGGAGATAAGGTTTTTTGAGATTACATAAATGACTGCTTTTTGGAGGAGCTGGTTCATGAACCTACAAGATGTGAAGCTATTTTGGACCTAATCCTTAGTGGAACACAAGATTTGATGCAAGAGATAAGGGTATTGGGGCCACTTGACAATAGTATTCATAGCATGATCGTATTTGATTTAATAAATGGAGGAAGGACAGCAGGGAAATCCACAGTATTACCTTTTAACTTTCAAAAGGGAGACTATGATAAAATGAGGAAAATAATTAAGAACAAACTAAAAGGAGCAGATGCAAAGGTTAAAGATTTATATCAAGCATGGGTGTTTAAAATTACTATCTTGGAAGCCCGGACTATCTGTATTCCACACCTTAAGAAAAGTGGAAGGAATTCCAAAAGCCTGCCAGCATGGTTTAAAGGTGAGATCAGAGAGGCTGTTGTAGCCAAAAAAGCATCTTTCAGGAATGGAAAAAGGAGCCAAATGAGGAAAACTGGAAACAACATAAGCACTGGCTAGTTAGATGCAAGGCATTGATAAGGCAGGCAAAGAGAGAATTTGAAAAAAAGCTTGCTGCGGAAGCAAAAACACATAATGAAATCTTTTTCAAGTACATTTGTAGTAAAAAACCTGTGAGTCAGTTGGACTATTAGATGATAGAGGGGCGAAAGCGGCACTAAGAAGGGACAAGGCCATAGCAGAGAGACTGAATGAATTCTTTGCTTCAGTCTTTACTGAGGAAGATGTAGGGATGTTACCCACTACTGAAATGGTATTTAAAGGTGATGCCGTAAAAGAATTGAAAGAAATATCAATAAACTGGGAAGATGTATTACAACTATTTGATAAACTGAAGAATAGCAAATTGCCTGGACAGGATGGTATACATCCAAGGGTGTTGAAAAAACTGAAATATGAGATTGCAAACCTACTATTAGTAATCTGTGAACTATCATTAAAATCATCTGTAATACCTGAAGACTGGAGGATGGCCAATGTAACACCAGTTTTTAAAAAGTGTTCCAGGGGTGATCCGGCAAACTACAGACCAGTGACCCTGATGTCAGTACCTAGAAAAATGGTGGAAGCCATCATAAAGAACAAAACATGTTGATAGTCATGGTTTAATGGGAGACAGCCACCATGGCTTTAGCCAAGAAAGGTTTTGTCCTACTAATCTGTTATGATTTTTTGAAGGTGTGAATAAACAGGTAAACCAAAGAATAAAAGAAGGAGGCCTTCCACAACAAACCAACAGCAAGGAAACAGTGGAGGGCAATGTACCACGGCCAACTGAAGATAATATGTAAAAACAACTTTATTGGAGACCCAACTTTACAAGTTTCGGCCAAAGGCCTTCATCAGGGGACTAAAAAACAGACACATGATTAAAACAGAATAAAAAATAAAAAAATAATACAATAAAGTGAAAACATAAATAAATAAATAGAAACTTAAAAACATAAGGGACTATATAAATGGATAATTAGAAACATTACCAGGTAACCACATAGAAAGTGTATGAGACACGTCTATGGGGTGGAGCAACCACTCTTCCCAATCTAGAACATAGTAAAAGCACATACGTAAATGTCAATGCTTCTAAAATATGCGAAGATTACAACAACATAAGAATAGATAAAAAAACAAATTGGATAAGAGAAAATTAATTAAAATTCATATGTGCAATCAAATATACATGTTATCATGAATGGGAAAACTATAAAACATGTATATTGTAAAAAGGAAGAGGAACAACATAGACATGAAAATACACTTGGAACAATATATTATAAATTACTATTCAAACCCACTTACAATAAGAGAAACATATGACAACTTAAAAATCTCAACACACAGATAACAGATAAAACCTGTTAATAAGATAGAAATAAATAAGCATATGAATTACAGAAAAAAGAAGTGAGCAGCACATTTGAAAACCCTTGTATCTGATTAGCTAAGAAAGGCATAACTTCAGCCTTAACAAGTGTGTTAATGCATATGTTCTAAGTATTTCAATGAGTGAAAAGCAGCAGAAATCAACGACAACTTATTGCAAATGTGTATACAATAGTAAAAGGAGTGGGCGAGCCGGTAATAGTGTATAAAAAGCATGTGTAACTGAAAAAAGACAAGTACGTATCTGAGCCATGACTATGGCAATTCACCAAGTGGGGGCAGAGATAAAAAGGGCAATTAGAAAAACGGTGTAGAAGGAATTAAAACAAAATAAAAGTGGGTGGAAATATACACTACAGTGAGAGAGTGTGCACTAGACCCGCACAAGCTATAAAAGGCGGGAAATCTGCTGCGCAGGAACACCGTTACCCACCTGACTAACAAGTGATATGAGCCACTGGAAAAATGAACATATATGTGAAAAAATATATATATAAACCATGAGTGCATCGTGTGGAAAAACAAAACAAAACATCACTAATGAGTTAAAAACGGAGCTAGTCACAGAATGATTTGGAGAACAACACTAGTATAAAGTACAAAAGTCACATAAGAAATGCAGTGAAACCGCATAAAAATGAGTATAAATACCAGTAAAAGCAAGGAGAAATATACCACTTAAAAAAATACTGTACCTGCACGGGTGGTCAGAGGCGGGAAAAAATGCCGCGCAGGGGCATACGTGACCTACTTAAGGGGAGGAAGGCTCCTCCCACAGATTATGTAAGCTGTCAAAGTCAGTACCACCACGTAAATAGAGAGGCATAGAAAGAGAGGCATAGCTTTAGTCATGACGTGTATATTTGTACATATGGGCTATACACTTAAATAGATAGAGATCAGCTGGGATAATCAACCACTTATTGCGGGTGTATAGATGATGGTAAAAGGAGTGGACTAGCGAATGATAGTAAAAAGTATATATGAGAGGAGCCAATAGGTGTGCCATAATTATGCCAATACTCCACATAAAAGCAAAGATAAAAAGACAATTTGAAAACGCGATGTGGGCAAATAGAAATAAAATTGAAAATAAGGATATACACTGCAATAAGAAAAGGCACTAAGGCACTTTAGGAGGGGCACTATGCCTTCACGGACTGTCAAAACCAGAAAACACACCGCGCAGGAGCATACGTAACCTATTGAAAGAAAGGGAAAACCTCCCTCTGGGGGTGCAGGCTGTCAAAGTGAAAACCATGCGTATAGACTTCAGTAGTAGGGAAAAAATAACAAACACCAGAATTAAAACCAATTCAAAACAAAAAGATACAGTTGCATTAAAAGAGGCAGAGAGCCTATAAAAACTGTCAAGAGCAAAAACCCTTTCACGCGGGGGCAAAGATGACCAATTGCGGAAGGGAAAGAAGAACTCATTCGTGTGTAAACACCAAGCATTGAAAGCCACTGGCAGCGCTGGAAAATACTGACTAAAAAAAGGGGGAAAAAACCAAAAACACTCGACTCACATTAGCAAACCAATCGTGTAGACATGAAACCAGAGAACCCAAAGGGAGCTAAAAGCGGAGAAAATGGGGGGGGGGGGGGAAACAAGGACGAAAGCAAAAATGTAAATAAATAATCCATAATAACAGGCAGGAGCCAAATAGAGGGGCATGTAAGAAAATATATGAATGAATGAAAAAGTGTAAGTGAGATATACACAGCGTTATATCGGACATTGAGGACAAGAAAAAAACTATACATTAGGCACAATCTGTTCAGAAATAACAATGGGATGTGTCTAAAAAATAAATAAGCAATAAAAAATGATTGTAAACAGTATAAGAAAATATATTTGTGGGGGCCAGCAAAAATAAAATTACATAAAATTGCATAAAAGGAAGAATCAAAGAAACATGTTGTATTCAATTTCTTTATTCAATCCTCTTGGGAAGACTGTCTAATAAGAATATAAACCTTTGCTCTTCTTGAGTCAACCTATGATTCAGATCACCCCCGCGGGGGGAAGGGAAAAGCTTCTTGTTGACAAAAAACCTGATGTCATTGGTCTTATGCTGGAATTGAACCCAGTGTTGCACAAGTGGGGCTGTGATGATTTGTCTTTTAATGCAACTTTTGTGTTCCTGGATACGCGTCTTAACAGCACGGGTCTCCAATAAAGTTGTTTTTACATATTATCTTCAGTTGACCGTGGTACATTGCCCTCCGCTGTTTCCTTGCTGTGAATAAACAGGTAGACAAAGGTGAGTCGGTTGATATAGTATATCTGGATTTTCAGAAAGCCTTTGACAAGGTCCCTCATGAGAGACTCTTGGTGAAATTAAAAAGTCAAAGGATAGGAGGCAGTGTACTATTGTGGATCAGGAACTGGTTAAAAGATAGAAAGCAGAAAGTAGGGCTAAATGGTCAATTTTCCCAATGGAGCAATAGTAGAGTACCCCAGGAATAGTAGAGTATCCCAGGAATCTGTCCTGGGTCAGCTGCTTTTTAACATATTCGTAAATGACCTGGAAATTGGAATAACGAGTGAGGTAATCAGATTTGTAGATGACACAGAATTATGCAAAGTTGTTAAATCCCATGGATTGTGGAAAACTGCAAGAGGACCTTGACAATTTGGAAGACTGGGCATCCAAATGGCAGATGAAATTTAATGTGGACAAGTGCAAAATTATGCATCTAGGAAAGAACAACCCAAACTATGGTTACACGATGCAAGGTTCCATATTAGGAACCACCACCCAGGAAAAAGATTTAGGTGTCATCGTGGAAAATACATTGAAATCCTCCGCCCAGAGTGCAGCAGCGACCAAGAATTCAAATAGAATGCTAGAAATCATAAGGAAAGGAATGGAGAATAAAACAAAGGACATTATAATGTCTCTGTATCATTCCATAGTGCAACCGCACTTTGAATATTGTGTGCAATTCTAATTTTCGTATCTTAAAAAGTCTATAGCATTATTAGAAAAGGTACAGAGAAAAGCCACCAAAATGGTAAAGGGATGGGAGGATACCCCTATGAGGGGAGGCTAATAAGGTTAGGGCTCTTCAACCTGGAAAAGAGATGGCTGAGGGGAGATATGATAGAGGTGTATAAATTAATAAATGGAGTGGAACGGGTAAGCGTAAATTGATTGTTTATGCCATCAAAATATATAGAAAGACTAGGGGACATGCAATGAAGCTACAGTGTAACCCATCTAAAACTAATAAGAGAAAATATTTTTTCACTCAATGCTTAATCAAACTCTGGAATTCGTCACCTCTGATCTTCAATATCTTCTCCACTACATCTTCTCTCTCCTGTTCCTCTTCACTGCACAACATAGCTTGCAGAACAGACTTGCTGTAACCATGCCAAGCTGACCTTCTCACTATAGGCATGACTTTCTTCCTTACCTCTTCACACTGTTCTTTCAACAGTTGCAGCTGGAAATGGAGATGCCTGGGACCTTGTGTCCAATTGCTATTTATTTTTATATTGAACCAGTTCACCATTCAAACCCCAACACAAAACTATGCTTGGAAATCCATATTCACTTGAACCTTAGAGCTGTTGTAAGCCATCTGCTATATGACACAGGTCCTATTTCCAATAGTCCACCAAACAAAAAACAGCAACCTGCCACACAGGGGCAGAGAAACCAAACAAAAAAAGAGGGCAAACTTTGTGTGAACCCCCTGCCCTCTTTTTTTGTTTGGTTTCTCTGCCTATTTCCAATAGTGCCAGATCCTTTGGCAAGACACCTGTTCTAATGGCAGTTACAATTCTATAGCCATAGCTTTGATCTATGCTTAAGTCTATGATCACTTCATCACTGAGCTAAGGAAGTTCAGAGCCAACAGAGATCTTAGTAAAATCAGGATTTATTTTCAGTTCAGTAGCAGAATCAAGCATTTTTCCTATGGGACCTGCCCGTTTGTTGTTGCTTAATGTCTCACCTTCTAAAGCAGTCACCAAGTGCTTCAATAGTAGTTTGCCTATGTGCAGGTTACTGACAATCCACACCAGCTTCCTTTGTAGCTTCTCAACATAATGCATCTCTCCTCCCTCCCAACCAGTGTTTACATTACAAGAATCGCCTCCAATAGCTTGAAGAGTTTGTCTGCTCCTCTTTCTCTCAGCCATGCAACCAAATTATCAGCAATAAATAAGTAAGATAAATTGATAATTGAGGCACTTAAGGCATTAATATACAATGCAAACACATAAAAACTATTATCAGAGCATTTAAACGTCTATCAATAATTTGTATATTTTTGCATAATTTCCTAGAAATTACAGGTAGGTAAATAACATATTACACAAATTTAAAGCTAGCGTTGATTTTCCACATGAAATCATACCATTTTTTCACTAGTGCTTTTTAAAATTGACATCTCCAAAATAGATACACCCTACTATGTATACTTTTTTAGGTGCACCCCAATGCAAACAGGAAGTCTGCGATGGAGGGGGCAGAAGCGGCAGGTCATAGAGGCAGGATTGTAATGCAACGCCGGAGACTTCAAGGAAGCACTCTTCCTGCCCTGTCTCTCCTGAATAGATAGCCTAGTATAACAATGTCCTGGTCATTGGTTTCTCTGTACCATGTCTCCATGATTGCCACTATATCCGAGTCAGCCTCTTCCATTGCATCGTCTAAATCTGGAACTTTATTTCACGTACGATGGGCATTAGTATACTCAGCTCTCCAGATGTTGCACTTTTTCCCCTTTCTATCCTATTGTTTAATGTTTTCCTTACAGTCAGGGCTTTACTTATCAGGGGGTTTTGTTCACCTGTCATCAATCATCCAACTTTAAAGCTTTTTTCTCTTTGATTTATAACCCAGTTTCTCTTAGGCTCAAAGGAGAATACAATAATCAAGATCAGAAAGTACAAGGAATGAGTTGAGCTGTAAACTTAGGGCTAGATGTACTAAAAGGCAGTACAGTGTTACTGCATGCTAATATACATTAACACACATTATTTATAGCAGGTCCCATTTTATGCAATGTAACCTTTCACTAATAGCACACGTTAATGGTATTAGTAGGCACTAACACAGTAGCACACTTTAGTAAATGTAACCCTCTTAGGTCTGCCCTATTTTAATTTGTAAGGTCCCAATAGGCATTTCTTGCCTTCTTTCAGCAGGGGCCACAGTGGACCTCCAAGACTAGCTGTTAGTCTTCCTAAGTTCTATGACCTAGACTTCCTGCTTGTGGCTAGGGTCGCCAACCAACTGGTTTTAGGCCAGCCTGGCCAATTTTCTAAGCTGCAAGCCAGCAGGGTGGTAAAACTGGCCAATGAAGGGCTGGTTTTCTGCCAACCATTGGCCTTTGCTCCCCCGCATTGCCTATCCAGCCTACCCTTGCTCTGCTGCCGCTTTTCCTGTTCCCATGGCAGCAGCGGCGGCAATGGACCTCTAATTAAAAAAATAACCACGGGTCTTTGTGACTCCACGCTTGCATGGCTGGTTTGGTCCCTTCTCCCTCTGACATAAGCATACGTCAGAGGAGGGAAAGATCAGACCAGCCATGAAAGCACGGAATTGGAAAGACCTACTTTTTAAAATTTTTTTATTGGAGGTCTGCTGCCACCACCAAGGGAACAGGACAAGCGGTGACAGAGCAAGGGTAGGCCTGGCAGGCAGTGTGAGGGGGAACTGGCTGGACATGAGGAGATGGGGTAAGATGAGGAGATGTTTGAAATGGGGGGATAGTGGTAGAAGGGCTATGCTGGGCATGGGGGGAGATGCTGGGAATGAGGCAGAAGGGCTCTGCTGGACATGGGGACGGGCAGAAGGGGTATGCTGGGCATGCGGAAATAGGGGCAGAAGGGCTATGCTGGACATGGAGTGGATCAGGATAGGATCTATGCTGGATATAAGGGTAGCGATACACATGAGGAGATGCTGGACATGGGGAAATAGGTACAGTGGGGGAATGCTGGACATGGGGGGAGGAAGAAGGGACAAAGAGGGGAGATGTTGGATATGGGGATGGGGACCCAGAGGAAGGGATAGGAAAATACTGGATGGAGGAAGGAAAGCAGGATAGGGAAAGGGGTTGATACTGGACATGCAGGAGAGAGGGAGAGAGTTAGTGAAAGACTAGGAAATAAGAGGTTGGGGAAGGAGAGAGAGCTGGGAAATTGGGAGAGTTGGCGTGAGAGAAAGAGATGGAAAGCTATAGCTAGATACAGTAAAAAGGGTGAAATTGTGGAGTGGTTGGTAAGAGGGAGTGAAATCTGAATAGAGAAGCATAAAAAATGGAAAAAATTTGAAAAAAGAGATCAATGTTAAAAACTGATACAAAGGATGAAGTGAAGACAGGAGGAGAGAGAAGAAATGTCAAATGGAAAAGGAGACCATGAAGAAAGAGCTAAGGGAAGACAGAGGACAATAAAAAACAGAGACTGGGACCAACACCATTAGGAAAATAAAATGACTCAACAACAAAGGTAGAAAAAAATTTATTTTCTATTTTGTAACTGGAAAATGTCGCTATTTGGAAAGTACATCTGTCAGGATTGGTGTCAGACATGACTGGGGCCAAGCCCAAGGCAAAAACCTGAGAAGGGACCCTAAAGCTGTGCCTTTTTCAGACAGATCTAAGGCTCTCTGGCTTGGGGGCCCAGGGCAATTGCCCTTGTTGCTTCCCTCTTAATAAGGACATAAGAACATAAGATATGCCATTATGGGTCAGACCAAGGTCCATCAAGCCCAGTATCCTGTTTCCAACAGTGGCCAATCCAGGTCACAAGTATCTAGCAGTTTCCCCAAAAGACATAGGTTCCACAATGCTTGTATTGGGGCAAGCAGTGGATATTCTGGGTCCACTTTAACAATGGTTTATGGACCTTTCTGCCAGGAACTTGTCCAATCCTTTTTTAAACCCGGCAACACGAACAGCTTTTACTACATCCTCCGGTAGCAAATTCCAGAGTTTGATTACACGTTGAGTGAAAAAGTATTTTCTCTTATTAGTCTTAAATAGGTTACCCTGCAGCTTCATTTGCATGCCCCCTAGTCTTTCTATATTTTGATGGTGTAAACAATCTATCTACGTTTACCCATATAACTCCATTAATTTATAGACCTCTATCATATCTCCTCTCAGTAGTCTCTTTTCCAGGTTGAAGAGTCCTAACCTTTTTAGCCTCTTTCATAGGGGTATCCTTCCATCCCCTTTATCATTTTGGTGTCTCCAGGGGCGGCCCAAGGGGGGTGTGGGGCCATGTGCGGAGACTCGGTGCGGGGCCTCATTTGCATAAGTGGCCTTATTTGCATAATGCTAACATACACTAACTTTTAGTAAACATGTCTCTTAATGAGTGTATGGATAAAGACAGACTAAAAGATTTCTACATTACTATAATCCAGTGCCAACCGGCAGGCACATTAGGAACTATTACAAACACTGCCCATTTATTATTATTATTATTATTATTACAGGCTCTTATATACCGCACTATTTGAGATCAGCGCGGTTTACAATATAACAACAATATACCAGAACAACAGGTTGTTTGGTTTTACATATAACAGGAACAAGAACTTGGATAAAACAAGGGGGAAAATTTTAAACTGAAACTATTTACATATGTAATTACATGTATATACAGCAGTATTATTCTTAGATTGGGAACAGGTGGAACAGGAGATGGGAAGTTAGGTCGGTGTTTGGCTGGTCTGGTAATATTGGTGAAATAGGTGGGATTTGAGTGCTTTTCTGAACTGCGTTAGATCGGAGATAGCCCTAATCTCCGGTGGTAAGGTGTTCCAGCACTTAGGGGCATAGAAGCTGAAAGCCCTGTTTGACGTCGTTAGGGAGCATTTTGTTGCTTCCTTAGGGATTATTAGCGCATTTGTGGAAATAGTTCTCCTAGCTCTGTTAGGTGGAACGGTCTGTATGAGGTCTATTATTATTATTATTAGGTCTAGTTTCCCTTTCGCGGCTCTGTTAAGCCCGCGGGGGCTGATGGGAACTTCCCATCAGCTCCCGCGGGCTTAACAGAGCAGCGAGGGAGAAACTCTCCCCTCGCGCTCTGAAAGTCGGCGCGTGAGACTGCAGGCAGCTGTACGAGAGAGCGGATACAGGGGGGAGGGCAGGCTCTGCTGGGCAGGGGGGGCCCCGCGGCACACTCGATTCTGCCGCGGCGGCCCCGGCAGCGGGAGAAGACAGCTTTTTTTTTTAAATTTGACTTTAGGATCAGAATGTTTTTTGCGCGGGGCCCCCTGAAACGCGGGGCCCTGTGCAAAAAACATTCTCGCTCAATGGACGGGCCGGCCCTGGGTGTCTCTTCTCTGTACCTTTTCCAATAATGCTATAGCCTTTTTAAGATACGGCGACCAGAATTGCACACAGTATTCAAGGTGTGGTCACACCATGGAACGATACAGAGGCATTATAATGTCCTTTGTTTTATTCTCCATTCCTTTCTTTATGATACCTAGCATTCTATTTGCTCTTTTGACCGCCACTGCACACTGGGCGGAGGGTTTTAACATGCTATCCATGATAAAGCCTAAATCTTTTTCCTGGGTGGTGGTTCCTAATGTGGAATCTTGCATCGTATAACCATAGTTTGGGGGTTTTTTTCCTAGGTGCATAACTTTGCATTTGCCACATTAAATGTCATCTGACATTTGGATGCCCAGTCTTCTAGTTTATCAAGGTCCTCTTGCAATTTTTCACAATCCTCATGGGTTTTAACAACTTTGAATAATTTTGTGTCATCTGCAAATTTGATTACCTCACTTGTTATTCCCATTTCCAGGTCATTTATGAATATGTTAAAAAGCAGCAGACCCAGCACAGAACTCTGGGGGACTTCACTATTCACCTTTCTTCATTGGGGAAATTGGCCATTTAGCCCTACCCTCTGCTTTCTATCTTTTAAGTTTCGGATCCACAATAGTACACTGCCTCCTATCTCATGTTTTTTTTTTTAATTTCGCCAAAAGTCTCTCATGAGGGACCTTGTCAAAGGCTTTCTGAAAATCCAGATACACTATATCAACCGACTCACCTTTGTCTACCTGTTTGTTCACACCTTCAAAAAAACATAGCAGATTAGTAAGACAAGAACTTCCTTGGCTAAAGCCATGTTGGCTGTCTCCCCTTAAGCCATGACTACATGTTCAGTAATTTTGTTCTTTATAATGGTTTCTACCATTTTTCCCGGTACTGATGTCAGTCTCACCAGTTTGCAGTTTCCCGGATTACCCCTGGAACTCTTTAAAAAATTGGCATTAGATTGGCCATCCTCCAATCTTAAGGTATTATAGATGATTTTAATGATAGTTCACAGATTACTAATAGCAGGTCTGCAATCTTATATATTTCAGTTCTTTCAATACCCTTGGATGTATACCATCCGGTCCAGGTTATTTGCTACTCTTCAGTTTATCAAATAGTTGTAATACATCTTCCCGGTGTATCAATATGTCTTTCAATTCTTCTGCGGCATCACCGTTAAATACCATTTCAGTTTACATCTTCCTCAGTAAAGACTGAATCAAAGAATTCATTTAGTCTCTCCGCTATGGCCTTGTCCCCTCTTAGTGTCCCTTTTACTCCTCTATCATCTAATGGTCCAACTGACTCTCTCACGGTTTTTTTGCTACAAATGTACTTTATTATGCGTTTTTGCTTCCACAGCAAGCTTCTTCTCAAATTCTGTCTTTGTTTGCCTTATCAATGCCTTGCATCTAACTTACCAGTGCTTATGTTGTTTCCAGTTTTTGTCATTTGGCTCCTTTTTCCATTTCCTGAAAGATGATTCAGCCTGCGCGTTTTCAAAACTTGCTGACTACCTATGTCCTGGAAGTGGGAATCCTGTCTTAGTAAGTACTCATCAGATTGAGTTGCAGCTTCCTGCACTGTTATATAAAGATTCCTTTTTCGGCTTCCTGCATCACAGCCTACTTAGGTTAGATCTTCAGTTAAGTTCTGCTGGACGCCATCTCCTACAGGCCCATTCTGAGAGGCAGGCAACCTAAGCTCGCAGAAGACATGCAGCTGTTTCAGCCTGAAACTGCTCTTGGCATAATGTTTCATATTTCCCCAGCTGAACACTGTGACAGCAAGTTCTGGCCATAGACCCTGCCGATATGGCCATGACTTTGGTTGCCCACAGGAAACATCTGGGCAAGTTAAGTTGTTGTCTGAAACTTCTGATTGCAGATAAACCCGCTTACTGCTACCTGTGTACTTAGCACCACAAAAGCACAATCACTGGAGGTATCTGCATCAATTCCTGTGCCTTCCACAGCCTCTGTGCAGCTCCACAAGGAGCCCCAGGTAGGAGCTCCACAAGGAGCCAAAGGAGTGCACCCAAGGAGCCGGTCCTGCTCCTTGGGCGAGCTCCTTGGGGTGGCTCCGGTGGTGTTGATGGTCCATCTCTTACAAAAATGGCTTCAGTGCACTACCACACTACATCAACCAATAACCGCCATTGTCCAACTTTGGGTGAGAATTCCTCATTACTGTCTTTTCTCCAGGACCAAGCAGGAATCAGTCCTCACATATGGGTGTCATCGGCGCCGATGAAGCCCCAGCGGAGCATTTCCCCAGCTTTCTATGAAAGCCTTTGGGAATGCAGGCACGCATGCGTGGTTCCCTTCCCGCCTAAAGGTGCCATCTTACCTCAGTCTCTTTTTTTCCGTGAAGCCCGTCGGACGTACGTCCCGTTTTCCTGGTTAAAATCAGATTTTTAGCAATTTTTTTGCCCTTTTTTCTACCGGTTCGACACTGGTTCCTCTCCCGCCGGGTTCGGTACACCGGTATCGAGCCCGATTCTTCGTTTTCGGTTTTTGCCCTTCGTGGCTGGCGGCGCCCTTTTTTCTCTTTTTCCCTGGAAGGCCGGTCCTTTGACCTCGCGGGGGCTCTTTTTTCCCCGATGGCTTCCAGTGGCTTTAAGAAGTGTGATTGGTGTAAGAAACTAATGTCTCTCACCGACACACACAACTGCTGCCTTCGGTGCCTCGGCCCCGACCACGATCCTAAGTCATGCGGGGCCTGTGGAAAAATGTCTTCCAAGGCACTACGGAGTCGACAGCAGCAAAAGGAAATGCTTTTCTCGGACTCAGCCTCCGGCCAGGCCTGGACCTCGTCTAAGGCCTCGACATCTCGGGATTCCGATCCCGAGCGCCGTCGAAGCTCCTCCGACAAGGGGTCCCCGACCGGGAACGCAAGAGGAAGAAGCAGCTCGCGAGGGCGTCGTCGGAAGAGGTCCCTGGCTCCTCGAGGGCCAGGTCTAAGACCCCCGACCGTCGCCCCGGGCCTGTGGATCCGGAGAAGCCTGCCAAAGTTCCTCGTGTGGAGCCGTAGTCTGCTGGACACGTAAGCCCCGTAGTCCTCGTGGACTCTCCTCCCAGGGAGCCGACATCGGGCCCGGCGCTGCTGCGTCTCCCGAGCTGAGTCTCAGGATGACAGCCTTGGAGAGCAGAATGTCTGCCTTCATGGAGCAGCAGTGGGCACTGATGGCCAGCCTGTCTGGCGCATCTGCCCCGACCGCCGGGACATCGATGTCAAAGTCAACCCCGGAGGCCGAGCCGATACTCAAGTCCATCGTGGCTCGGAGTTGACCTCGGTCACGGTCTCCCTCGACCTCCCGTTCAGGACCGAGGGCGTCGACGCCGGTGCTTCCGGCATTGCGGCGGGTGCTCCAGGGCCCCGCGGGGTCGGACCCCGACTCTTCCTCGGACGAATCAGCTTGGGAGATGGAGGACGAGGAGTCTCCCGATACCTTTAAGACTCGGTGCGTCCCTTTGGACTCACCGCAGTCTGAACCCCGGAGTAGGTCCCCTCTGGAGGACACCCGGTTCTCGGAGTTCGTCCGGGATATGGCCACTGCCTTGGCTATTCCGGCGGATCCCGAGGAAGAGCCTCGAGCTGAAGAGCTCGAGGCCCTACAGTATGACTCTCCTCCGAAGGAGGCCTTTACTGTCCCAGTACCTCCGATGCTGGAACGGCTCCTCTTCCGTATGTGGGAGGCACCGGCCTCGGCGCCGGTTCTTAGCAAGCGGGTCGATTCCATCTATCGACTCCGGAAGAGCCCTGGGTTTCAAAAGGCACAGCTACCACACCATTCCATGGTTGTGGAATCGGCCATGCATCGTCTGAAGAGTCAGAAGATGCACGCCGCGGTGCCTCCTGGCAGGGAGGCCCGAAACCTAGACGGCGTCGGTAGAAAGTGTTTTCAGGGCTCGATGCTTGCTTGCCGTGTCCAGTCTTAACAGCTGTACATGGGCATGTACTTGCGGGATCTGGACAAGGAGTTGACCGGCTTCTCTGCTGGTCTCTCCGGGGAACCCTTGCAGAGATTTAAGTCCTTGTCCTCGGGGATTCGGGACTGCTCGAAGTTCATGTCCCGCGCCGCCTTTGATGGCTTCGAGGCTTCGGCCCGAGTTGCGGCAGCCGGCATCGCGGCTCGACGCCAGGCATGGCTGCAGTCATAGGATCTCGAACCATGGGTTCAGGACAGGTTGGTTGATGTCCCTTGCTGAGGTGAAAACATTTTTTGCAAGCCCATGACCGAGAAGGCCGCACAGCTCGAGACCGAGCACCTCACCCGGACAAGGCTGTCGAGGAAGACCTCTGCCCCTTCTCATAAAAAGAAGGGCTCGGGTAAAAAGCCCTTTTACCCGAGGAAGGGCACTGCCTACAAACAGTACCCACATTATCAGGCTGCCCAAGCTGCCCCACAGGGTCAGCAAGCCAAGGGCCAGGGTAATGGGCCCCGTAGGCAGAGGACCCCCAAGCCTCAGGCCCCTGCTACCACTCAGCAGGGTGGGGGCTTTTGACTCCTTGAGCATAGCCTCTCCTCCACTGCTCTCCCAACCCTGCACAGGAGGTCGTCTCGCCCTCTTTGCCCACCAGTGGCCCCTTATCACCGGGGACAGTTGGGTGCTGGAGATAATCCACAAGGGATATGCCCTCCATTTCCACCAACTGCCACCCCCATATTTTCCAGGGGAGCCTCCAAGGCCTCCTCTGCACACAGACCTCCGTCAGGAGCTTCATGATCTGTTGGTGGACAGGGCGGTAGAGCCTGTGCCTCCCCACTTGCATGGTCACGGATTCTACTCCAGGTATTTTCTGGTGCCCAAAAGGATCGGTGGCCTTCGTCCCATTCTGGACCTCAGGAACCTCAACAAGTTCCTAGTGAAAGAAAAGTTCAAGATGCTTACTCTTGGAACCCTTCTGCCCTACCTCCAGCAGGGAGATTGGCTATGCTCCTTAGATCTAAAGGATGCGTACACTCACATCCTCATTCATCCAGACCACAGAAAGTACCTAAGGTTCATCGTGGGAGGAAACCATTATTAGTACAGAGTGCTGCCTTTCGGCCTCACTTCCGCCCCCAGAGTCTTTACAAAGTGCTTAGCAGTGGTGGCGGCCTACCTGAGAAATCAGGGCATCTTTGTCTTCCCCTATCTGGACGACTGGCTCATCAGGGGTCAGACAGGTCAGGAGGCCAATCAAGCCACCCTCAGGACCATTGCTCTTCTACAACGCCTGGAATTTGTCATAAACTTTGCAAAGTCCACTTTGCTCCCTTCCCAGAACTTGGAGTTCATAGGGGCAAGGTTGAACTCTCTCCTGGCAAAGGCATTCTTGCCAGAAAACAGAGCCCGAAGGTTAATGGCCTTGGCAAGTCAGTTTCTCAGCAGGTCCCTGGTCTCCGCCAGACTCTGCCTGTGGCTTCTAGGCCACATGGCTTCGACAGTACATGTGACCCCCAATGCCAGGCTCCAAATATGAGACCTGCACAGTGGTGCCTTCGGTCTCAGTGGTCAGAGGCCACACGCAGCCTCAGAGACAGGATAAGGGTGTCCAAACCATTTCTGAACTCCCTCAACTGGTGGCTACACCCACCCAATCTGCTGAAAGGGGTGCCCTTTCAGATTCCAGATTACACAGTGATGCTAACTACAGATGCCTCCCTGCAAGGCTGGGGAGCGCATTGTCTGGGCAAGTGCACCCAGGGCCTCTGGTCTCCCTGGGAAGCTGCACAGCAGATCAATCTCCTCAAACTCAGAGCTATTCGATTAGCACTCAGAGTTTTCACTCCTACCCTGGCTTAACAGTCTGTCCTGATTCAGACAGACAACTAAGTTGCCATGTTTTATGTGAACAAACAGGGCGGAACTGGGTCCAGGATCCTTTGTCGGGAAGCTATGCTCCTCAGGGCTGTGTACCTTCCTGGCCAGGACAACTACCTGGCAGACAGATTGAGCAGGATACTGCAGCCCCACGAGTGGCAGCTACATCCTTCAGTAGTTCAGAAGATCTTCCTGAGATGGGGTCTCCCTTTGATGGATCTCTTTGCCAGCCCCATCAACAAGCAACTGCCACAGTTCTGCTCCAGGCAACCACATCCTCTGCGGACAGCAGTGGATGCTTTTCTGATCTCTTGGTCTCAGAGCCTCCTCTATGCGTTTCCTCCCATGCCCTTGGTGGCCCGAACCCTATTCAAGATTCTCCAGGACAAGGCCTCGGTCCTACTGGTAGCTCCCAGGTGGCCGAGACAGCCTTGGTTTCCTCTTCTGCTTCAACTGGCGGTGGATCCTCCACTGCCTCTGGGGTTGCAACCCGACCTTCTCACACAGGACTAGGGTTCCCTTCTGCACCCCAATCTCAAGTCTCTCAATTTGATGGCCTGGAGGCTGCAAGGGTAATTTTGGCTCCCTGGGGCCTACCTCAGGAAGTTGAAGAGGTTGTCCTAGCCTCCACTAGGAAAACCTATGCTCTCAAGTGGAAAAGGTTTTCTGTGTGGTGTCACCTACGTACAGAGGATCCTTTCTCCTGTACTGTGCCAGTAGTTCTTCAGTACTTACTGCACTTATCCAATCAGGGACTTCAGTCCAATTCTGTTCGGGTCCACCTCTCAGCTCTAGCAGCTCACCACTCATTGGTAGAGGGACAATCTCTATCTGGTCACCCCTTGGTGTCCCGCTTTCTCAAGGGCTTGCTTTTGCTCAAGCCTCCCATCCATCCTCCTGCCCCTGAGTGGGAGCTGAATGTGGTCTTGCAGCAACTGACTCGCCCACCTTTTGAGCCGATGGCTACTTGTCCACTACGCTTCCTCTCCTGGAAGACGCTCATCCTGATAGCCCTTACCTCGGCTAGACGAGTAAGTGAGCTTCAGGCCCTGGTCTGTGACAGGCCTTACACCAGGATTTACAGGAACAGGGTAGTCCTCAGGACTCATCCAAAGTTCCTCTCTAAGGTTGTCTCCTCTTTCCACCTCAATCAGGAGGTGGTTCTTCCAACCTTCTTCCCTAGGCTTCATGCTAGCCAGGCTGAAGCAGTCCTGCATACCCTGGACTGTAGGAGGGCCTTATCCTTCTACCTTGACCGTACGCAGGGGCATAGAAGGGCTACTCAGCTCTTCGTATCTTTTGACCCCAATACCTTGTCCATCTGGGTGGCTGACTGTATCACCTGGGCTTATAAGGCGGCTGACCTTCCTTTGCAGGGTAGGGTCACGGCCCATCGTGTCAGGGCAATGGCTGCCTCAGTGGCTCATCTCCGCTCTGTGCCCTTGGTAGACATCTGCAAGGCTGCAACTTGGTCTTCAAGCCAGACGTTTGCAGCCCATTACTGCCTGGAGAGGGAGTCCTGTAGGGACAGTGCTTTTGGCCAGGCAGTACTCCGGAATCTCTCTGAGGTATAGGCAACTCCTGCCCTCCTGCCCTCTGTTGGGCTACCGGTGGAGGTTGTGTCCTTGAAAAACCTTTCTTTGCTGCTGAGACTAGAGGGAGTTCTCTTGTTCAGCCTGGGTTCCTCGGTAGCCCAGAGCTGGGGAGTCACCCATATGTGAGGACTGACTTCCTGCTTGGTCCTGGAGAAAGAGTAGTTACTCACCTGTAACAGGTGTTCTCCAGGAGCAGCAGGAATCAGTCCTCACAACCCTCCCTCCTCCCCTTGGAGTTGCAGTTGTACCTAGTTTATTTTTTCATTTTTGTGTGCTGTTCTTAGCTATGTCATTTGACTGAGGTAAGATGGCACCTTTAGGCGGGAAGGGAACCACGCATGCGTGCCTGCATTCCCCAAGGCTTTCATAGAAAGCTGGGGAAATGCTCCGCTGGGGCTTCATCGGCGCCGATGACACCCATATGTGAGGACTGATTCCTGCTGCTCCTGGAGAACACTTGTTACAGGTAAGTAACTACTCTATTTAAACCCTCTCTTTTTCGGTATCCTCTTGTTTACAGTTATGGCTGCCATACCCGTTCATTGGGGCTGGCGTCCCCTGCATCCTCTTGTACTTCCACCTGATCCCCTGGCACGAACTCCAGCTTATCTTTTGCCCTACCCCCTTACCTCCGCATCAAACTCCACCTGTTCTTCAATCCCTTCCTACCTCTTTCTCAGTTTGGCCCTTCTCAACTGCAGATCCCTTCGCTCTAAAGCACCCCTGATTCAGGACCTGCTTGTTCAGCATTTCCTGGATGCCCTGTTTCTGACTGAAACTTGGCTCTGGGACGGTGAAGAGTCCTTCCTTCACCAGTGCCTTCCCCCAGGGTTTTCTGCCTTGCAAACATCTCACTTAGGCCGGTGTGGGGACAGCGTGGCTGTTCTCTACCATTCCTCTCTTTTTCTTATTGAGGTCCATAACCCCCTCCCTTACCCAGAATCCCTAATGCTCTGTTTGGATTCCACCCTACCACTCCACATTCTTCTTTATGCCCCACCTTCTCTATTCTCGGATCTCTGGGATGCTCTTCTTCTATCCCTTTCGGAAGCATCCCTTTCCTACCCTCATCTGATCCTTGGCGATTTTAATTCCCATTTTGAATCACTGTCAAGACCTCGTAACAGAGCCCTTCATGCTTTCTTTGATGATCTCTCCCTCAACCAGCATGTCGATTGTCCCACCCGTATGGCAGGTCACATCTTGGACCTAATCCTTTTTCCACTCAACTCCCCATTCACGCCTTCAGCCGTCTCTGCTCTCTCGCTTCCCTGGTCAGACCATTTCTGCTTACTCTTCTCCTTATCCCTTCCACCTGCTTCTAATAGGCTTACCCCAGCCCTTCCCTTCGCTTGGTCGTCACGTCATGTCACACCAACCACATTCCGATCCTTTCCCTCAGCCGACACCATCTTCCCTTCTGATTTCTCTTCCCTCCTAGTAGATGCACAAGCTCAGACCTGGGATTCCATACTATCCACCACATTGGGTAGATTGGCTCCACTATGTCCTGTCCCATTGTCCTACCCAGTCTCTCGCCACCCCTGATATCACCCCGGTCTCCATCTCCTGCATACCTACCTTCGCATGCTGAATGTCACTGGTGTAAACAACCATCCTCAGAATCTTTCTCCTTCCGACTCTGCTACCGTTCTTACAATGACATGATCCATGCTGTAAAGTGTTCCTATTACTCTAACCTCATTATTTTCTCTTCAAATTCCTCCCGGCAACTCTATCTGACCCTCCGTTCCCTCTCAGCACCTCAATGCGCCTTGTCAACACCTGCTTCTTCCTCTTCTGCTCCTGACCCAGCTCACCTTACTACCTTATTTTCCGAGAAAGTATGTTCCTTACGCTCCAGCTTTCCCCTGTCCTCCTCCTCCCCCCCCCCCCCCCATCTTCCCCTCACCCCTCCTGTTCACAGCTCTCCCCAGGTCCTTGCCTCACACGTACCTAGATAACAAAATAAATTGTCATCACTTTTCAGAGCTAATTACTGTTCAGCTACACGATTCAAAATAAGCTCCACTTTTTATCCCTTAATCATATTGACTAACTTGTTCTATGTATTAGCAACTGGGTCTCAGATTTAGACTGCTCACTGGATCTACTTAATGGATATAGTGAGAAATGTCTTACGCACATCAATGACCCATTCAGTGTCGCTAGTACTGTTCTTATATTTGTATATGTTTAATTTTCAATTTTTTTCTTTTTTCGATGTTTCTTATTTGTTCTGTTATTTCTTTGATTCCTTATTATTCACTCAATTGTGCTTTAATCTTGTATCGTACTCTATTCAAGCTACCTGGCACTGTTAACGGACTGCAAATTCTTAATGATATAGAGAAAGCAACTGGTGAAAAGAAATAATAACTATGGGGCTACTTAGCTTTGCATTGGATTGTCCTTTAAATTTGTGAGAGGTGGATTCACATCAAAGGGAGCCGCAATCCCCTGACGAAACGCTATTGGTGAAACACTATGGCGCCCAGTTAATGTGTCGGGAGTATGAAAGTTTAAAGCTGTCACAGCTGTATGGATTATGGTTCGGGTAATAGCACGGATGGCAAGATTGAAGATTTTCTAGTCTGATAAACTTGACTATGGGCCACAGCTTTTATCTGCGTTCTAAGAACATGAGATTCTAAGACGTCTGATTCAAAGAATTTAAAGGACAATCCAATGCAAAGCTAAGTAGCCCCATAGTTATTATTTCTTTTCACCCGTTGCTTTCTCTATATCATTAAGAATTTGCAGTCCGTTAACAGTGCCAGGCAGCTTGAATAGAGTACGATACAAGATTAAAGCACAATTGAGTGAATAATAAGGAATCAAAGAAATAACAGAACAAATAAGAAACATCGAAAAAAGAAAAAAATTGAAAATTAAACATATACAAATATAAGAACAGTTCTAGCAACACTGAATGGGTCATTGATGTGCGGAAGACATTTCTCACTATATCCATTAAGTAGATCCAGTGAGCAGTCTAAATCTGAGACCCAGTCGCTAATACATAGAACAAGTTAGTCACACATACCTAGAGCACCTTTCATCTAGTTACGGCCACCGAGCTCTCTAAAGCCCTAAGTTCATCCCATAAGACCACATGCCTACTAGACCCAATCCCCTCTCACTGGCTGTCAGAACCATCGCTCTCTTTCCACTCATACTCAGCATGATCAACTCTAGTCTCTCCTCAGATTTTTTCCCAGCTGCCTGGAAGCACACGATCATCTATCCCATATTCAAGAAACCCTTACTGGATGCCTCCGTTCCTGCACACTGGCACCCTGTATCAAATCTTCCTTTTCTGTCTAAAATCTTAGAGAAATTGGTTTTCTTACAACTGTCTACCCATCTTGACTCTACTTCTGCTCTTCATCCACGCCATTCAGGATTCAGACCCGGTCATAACACAGAAACCATTCTCCTCTCCTTCCTCAATGAGATCCATCTGTCCCATGATTAAGGAGATTTCTGTCTCGCCATATCTTTAGATCTATCCTCAGCTTTTGACTTGGTTGACTACTTCACACTTCTTTCCTGCCTTCATGACTATGGGGTGCGGGGGATTATCATCATTGGTTCTGATCATTCCTGTCTTCCCACTCTTTCTCTATTCAGGTTGGTTCTTCCACTTCTCCAGTGACCTGCCCTTCCTTGCGGGGTTCCCCAAGGTTCTGTACTGGCACCCCTTCTTTTTAATCTGTTTCTCTCCCCCCTTGTATTGATCATTCAACAGTCCAGGATATCCACATATTACTATGCTGTTGATATCCTTCTGTTTTGTACCAGTCTTCTCCTCTCTGATATTTCTCCTTTAAACTTCTGTCTCTTCCATATTTCTTCTTAATTGACTACAAATTACTTACACCTTAACCCATCAAAATCCATGGCTATCTATTTATTTATTTATTTATTTTATTTTATTTATTTAACATTTCTTCTATACCGCGCTATTAAGATCAGTGCGGTGTACATTGAACAAAATATACAACAATGTATGCAAGTAACATTGAGTTTACATAGAACATGGGAATATATAACATGGATTAACAGGGAAAACTATGTACAGTCAACATCATATATGTATATGTTTTTACTATATAAATATGTTAGCTCAAGTGGAGATTATCTGCGTAATTTATGTAGGAGGCGCGAATCAACAGAGAGGATGTGGAGCTATCGTGGAGCTTAACCATTTTCTGGTTGAATTAAGGTAATATGGTGTTTAGTGCAAGTTGGAGGTCTGTTGTTTGAGTGAACATGCGAGGTCACTTCTGGGTAGAATTTTGTGAATAAGTGATGCTTCACGGCTTTCCTGAATTGTAAAAGGTTTTTGATACAACGAATTTCGTGAGGAAGTAAATTCCAGTTCAGGGGTGCAAATAAAGAGAAAGCTCTGTTCGATGTAGCTTTAGTACATGATGTCATCATCTTGGGAACTATTAAGGTATTCATAGCAGTGGTCCTTCTGTTTCTATTTTCGAGGGTGTTATGTATTAGTTTGCTAATTGGTGTCGGAGGGTAGTTATTCATGGCCTTGAAGGTCAAAACTAGTGACTTATATGTAAGTCTGGCTTGTAATGGTAACCAGTGTAGGTCCTTCATGATCGGCGTTATGTGAGCAGCTCTTGGTGACCCAGAGAGGACTCTTGCAGCTGCGTTCATAGCCAGACGAAGTGGATTTAAGGTTGATTGAGAGAGGCCATGGAGGATGATATTCGCAAAATCTAGGTGTGGGATGACTAGTGCCTGGAATATTGAACGATAATCAGTATAGTCAAGTAGTGGTCGGAGGTGGCGTAGCGTTCTGATCTTATGATATATCCTCTTTGTCACATTCTTCACATGCGTTGTCATATCTAGGTGTTGATCCAATGTGATGCCGAGGTATCGGATAGTGGGTTTTGACGTCAGTTCTATGTTATTGATTAGCAGCGACGGAGGGGGTATGAACTTGACACTCTCTGTCCTGCACTAGCCCCTACGCTGGCCGGCACTTTCATAGCTCTGGCCTCCTCATTTCGGTATCTTGGCGTCACCTTGGATTTTTCTCTTTCCTTTGACCAACATATGTCATCACTTGTGCACTGCTCCTTCACTATCCTCCACCAAATACGCACAGTCTGTCAGTTCTTCTCTCTCTCCTCACTCACCACACTTGTGTTGACGCTTCTCAAGTCCCAACTTGATTACTGCAATATTATCCTGGCAAATCTACCTCAATACCAACTCCATCGATTACAACTACTACAAAACTTGGCAGCCGGACTCCTTACCCATTCTTCTTGCACAGACCACATGACTCCGCTGCTTGTTCATTTACACTGGTTTCCCCTCAAAGTTAGGTTTAGCTACAAGATACTTACCATTGTCCATAGAGTAATTAATACCAATACTCCTCAGTATCTCGCTGATCTGATCTATATGCATGTTCCTCACTGTGCCCTTCATTCTTCCCTGCCATCCACACACCTCGAATTAATTCGCTGTTCTGCATTTTTCTTTTTGGGACCAGCACTCTGGAACTCACTACCAGTCAGACTCCTCTCTGAACATTCCCTCCAGAAATTCAGGAGTATGTTAAAAACCCATTTCTTCCATCTTGCCTTTGGCCTTCTCCTCCCCCAGCATGATTGAACCCCATCTCTGATCATTACACCTTTCTCATATGAGCGTTTTCTACCTTGTACTGTGTGCTATCTCTTCTTTCCTGTCCATTAATGGTGTTTCTTTCTACCTTATCCTTACAGCCTGTTTGTTAATTTGTAAACTGCTCTGATGCTACCGCTTGAGCGATTAATCAAATGATGAAATAAAGACTCTCTTGTGCTACTAGGGAAACCACAGGACTTTAGGAGATTTCTGAACCAATGTTCTATCATTTTTACCCTTTGGTCCTCTTGTTTTCTGGTTCCCAAGTCCATAGTTGCCTGTATTATTTTATTGTTAACTGGAGAAGCCTGGGGCCCTCCACTTTGGGAGAGACAAGCTTGCCTGATTTCTGATATAGATGCCTTTGTCTCAGCCTTCAAGTGCGTTTTTGATGCACAGCTTCCACGTCTCTCCTGCCGATTAAATAACATGCCTATATGCTTGGCCAGTATGCTACTGAATTTCATACAGTTGTGGCAGAGATATGCTAGGTGCTAGCAGCCTTCTGGAGTGGCCCATCAAAGCAGATGAAAGATAAACTGGCTTTCTGGGGAAAACCTAATGGTTTGATATATTGTCACACTTGCTTTCGTTCTATTATTATTTCCAAACTGACAGAATCTTTGGTACTATTCCGTTCAAAGCACTGCACCTCTCTCCTCTCCAGGTCACACCCCACAGAATGTACACATCATGCTTACTTCCACGTTACAGAATCCATTTAAAGTATTGGTCAAGTCATGGGATCCACTGGCATTGTATGTATTCTATATCCAGGGATGTGATGTGATCTGGTTTCTGGAATGAGACTGTTTTACAGTTCTGGCTTTTTAACATCTCTCCCCCAATACCTGTAGCATCTGCCTGCAAATCGATTAATGAGACTCCAGGTACCATAATGCACTGGGATGGAAATTTAAAACTCTAGAAGTTGCTAAAGGCCAGAAACTGGGTTACAAGGTAACACTGTGTACCGCACACACTGAAGACGTGACCAGGGAAGATATTTGTTGTTATGACCATTTTAAGTGCTTGTTTTTAATTACCAGTGACTTCTCATGTGCTGTGCAAGAAAGATTTATGTGAAGGTAGCCATTTTGTGACGGATAAGAATAAGGACACAATTTTGGTTCAAGTTTAATTTTAATAATTGCAGATCGAGAGGATATTGGTTGGCAGATATGTCTCCAACGAGGTTAAGGGCATTCTGACCAGTAAATTAAGAGCTCAGGAAATATCATTGTGCCTAAATCACTTATGACAGCCCATGTAATAGTTCTAACATTTTAATCTTTTATTTTTATCTATAGTACAGCTGCATCTGGTTGTTGCTTTCAAGGACAAGATATACACAAAGCTGTCAAGGTAATAGTTCTGTGCTATGCTGATTTACTGTGGTCAGTGAAGGCAGTTCTTGCATCCCCATAAGCATATTCCTCAGTGACATTAGTTCCTACGAAAAGATGTCTTTCCTTTTAGCTCTTCATTAAGTTTGGTATTTTATTCACTACCCTAAGTAGAATCTGCCAGGAAATGCCTGCCTGTATTTCTTTTTCCATCCCCGTTTCATATCCTGCTTGATAGTTGTTTTCTCAGGACCCAAGTCATCCCCCAATACAACACTGCACCTAAAATGTAATGGCTTTGATCTGTGGCACTCCAAAATGAAGGATCAAAATTGTAATTCCAGAGCCATGGAAGCCAATTCCCTTCTGGACGTCCAGCCCCTGTACGGCCCCTCAGAATCCGGGCATACAGACTGTGCTCCAGTTCTGAAGGGCTGTACATCCTAACTCAGTCAGGCTTTTGAATGGAGTTGTGATGCCATGACACCGTGACTCCATTCAGGAGCCGCGATTGCTGGCCACGGGACAGAGCCCCCCTTTCCCCACAGCCTGACCCCTGATCTGGCCTACCATGGCCAGGATTGGGATGTGGGAAACCCACTGCACCCTCTCATCTTCGTGCTGCCACTGGCTTCCACTGTCCCCGACATCCAGGGGGACTTATTCCACCTCTGAGGTGCAATAAATCCCCCATCTAGAAGACCGACCCAAGACGTACAGGGCTGACCTCAGAATCGGCCCTGTTCGTTCAGGGTGATGGCCCGCCCACACACTGACCTCGCTCCTCCTCCCACCTACCCTTATCTTAAGCTCCCCGTACAAACCTGCTATTCGTACTGGGAGCCTTGCACTGAGACAGCAAGGGGGATGAATAGCAGGGATGTACATCCTGGCAGGGTTTACATCCCCACTATTTGTGCCTCAGAATGACCCCCCCCCCCCCATAGTGCATTAAACTGTGACCCTTATAAAATCACCTCCTTGGTGTGCAGAAATCCAAGACAGTGTTGGGGGAGAGGCTGATGTGTACCAACCAGAAGAGAGGCCATGGGATGATAGTGTTTAATGATCTTGAGGTGGCAAAACAGTGTGATTTGAGGGTGGCCAGAACCAGAGGAATGCCCAACAGAAAAAAGGAGGTGATAATGTCCCTGTACAAGTCATTGGTGAATTCTCACTGAGAAATACTGGGTTTGTTTATTTATATATATTTAGCTCACACCTTTCCAGTAGTAGTCCGTTCTGGAGGTCTCATTTTATTCTCCAGGACCAAGCAGAAAGTCAGTCCTCACATATGGGTGACGTCGGCGCCGACGGAGCCCTCGTGCGGAGCATTTCCCCAGCTTTCAAAGAAAGCCTTTGGGAATTGCAGCGCGCATGCGCGGTTCCCTTCCCGCCCAAGGGTGCCATCTTGCTTAGTCTTCTTTTTTCCGCGGAGCCCGACGGACGTAGTTCGTTTTTTCCCGAGGAAAAAGTTGATTTTCCCTGTTTTTCTCTGGTTCGACGCCGGATCCTTTTCCCGCTCGGACCGATACGCCGGTATCGAGTCCTTTTCTCTCTTTTTCGTTTTTTGTCCTTTGTGACTGGCGTTCGCGCCTTTTTTCTTTTTTCCCTGGCAGCCCAGTCTTTTGACCTAGCAGGGGCCCTTTTTCCCCCGATGGCTACCACTGGGTTTAAGAAATGTGATCGGTGTAAGAAACTTATGTCTCTTACTGACACACATGACTGCTGCCTCCGTTGCCTCGGACCCGATCATGACCCGATGATCTGTGGTCCGTGTGGCAAAATCTCCTCGTTGAGGAGTTGGCAGCACCAAAAGGATAGGATCTTTTCTGACTCCGCGTCCGACCGGGCCCGGACCTCATCAGAGGCCTCGACGTCTTGGGGGTCTCCTTCGCGGGAACATCGCAGGAAGAAGAAACCTGCGAGGGCGTCGTCGGTGGATGCTCCTGGTTCCTCGAGGGCCAGGTCGCATAGCCCCAATAGCCATCCCAGGTCTTCGGAGTCGGAGAGGCCTGCCAAGCATCCTCATGTCGAGATGGAGTCTCCTGGACACGTAAGTGCTGTTGTCCTCGTTGACTCTCCTCCGAGGGAGCTGACGTCGGGGCCCGAGTCGGGGGCTGCTGGGTCTCCTGAGCTCGGACTTAGGTTGACGGCCTTGGAGAGCAGCTTCGCTGCCTTCATGGAACAGCAGCGGGCATTGATCGCCGGTCTCACCGGTGCATCTGCACCGACCACCGGGACCTCGACGTCCAAGTCGACCCCAGAGGCCGAGCCGATCCTCGAGTCGATCCTTGGCCACGGTCTCCCTCGACCTCCCGTTCGGGGCCGAGGTCGTCGGTGCAGAGGGCATCAGTGCCCGCCCGACTGGAGCCGCTCGATTCCTCCTCTGAGGAGTCGGGCTGGGAGACGGAGGACAAAGAGTAACCCGACACTCATCGGACTCGGTGTGTCCCATCGGACTCGCCCGAGTCCGAACCTCGGAGACGGTCCCCACCGGAGGATACCCGGTTCTCGGACTTCGTGCGGGATATGGCCAAGGCCTTGGCCTTCCCCGCGGATCCCGAGGAGGACCCTCGAGCCGAGGAGCTCGAGGCCCTCCAGTATGACTCTCCCCCGAAGGAGGCCTTTACTCTTCCGGTTCCTCCGATGCTGGAGCGGCTGCTCTTCCGCATGTGGGAGTCCCCGGCCTCGACGCCGGTGTTAAGCAAGCGGGTTGATTCCATCTATCGAGTCCGCAAGAGCCCCGGATTCCAAAAGGCACAATTACCGCACCATTCCATGGTTGTGGAATCGGCCATGCATTGACTGAAAAGTCAGAAGATGCACTCCTTGGTGCCTCCCGGCCGGGAGGCCCAGAACCTGGATGCCCTCGGTAAGAAGTGCTTCCAGGGCTCTATGCTTGCTTGCCGTGTCCAGACTTACCAGCTCTACATGTGCATGTACCTCCGAGACCTGGCAAAGGAGATTGCCGGGTTCTCTGCTGGTCTCTCCGAGGAACCTTTGCAGAGGTTCCAGGCCTTGTCCACCGGTATTCGAGAGTGCTCAAAGTTTATCTCTCGAACAGCCTACGATGGCTTCGAGGCTTCGGCCTGAGTAGCCGGGGCCGGCATCGGTGCCCGCCGACAGGCTTGGCTACAGTCATCCGACCTCGAGCCATGGATCCAGGACAAGTTGGTCGATGTCCCCTGCCGAGGTGAAAACCTCTTTGGCAAGCCCATGGATGAAAAGGCTGCAGAACTCGAGACCGAGACTCTGACCAGGACTAGGCTTTCCAGGAAAACCTCTGCCCCTTCTCAGAAAAAGAAGGGCTCAGGAAAACAGACCTTTTACCCGAGGAAGTCATCTGCCTATAAACAATACCCTCATTATCAGGCCTCTGCAGCTCCCCAACAGGGTCAGCAGGCCAAGGGGCAGGGTCAAGGGCCCCGTAGGCAGAAGGCCCCCAAGCCACCAACACTGGCCCCTGCTCAGCAGGGTGGGGGTTTTTGACTCAAAAAGCATAGCCTCTTCTCCTCAGCTGGCTTCTCTCAGCACAGGAGGCCGGCTAGCCCACTTTGCCCACAGGTGGTCAGCCGTCACATCAGATACCTGGGTTCTTCATATAGTCCAAAAGGGCTATCTTCTCCATTTTCACCAGGTACCTCCCTCCTATTTTCCAGGGGAGCCTCCAAGACTCCCTCTGCACAGGGACCTACTCCTTCAGGAGTTAGCAAGTCTGCTAAAGGATCAGGCTGTGGAACTGGTGCCCCACCACCTGAGAGGTTACGGCTTTTATTCCAGGTACTTTCTGGTACCAAAAAGAACAGGAGGCCTCAGACCCATCCTAGACTTGTGAAACCTCAACAAGTTCCTGGAGAGGGAAAAGTTCAAGATGCTTACCCTTGGAATCCTGCTGCCCTACCTCCAGCAGGGAGACTGGCTATGCTCCTTAGATCTAAAGGATGTGTATACTCGCATCCTTATTCATCCAGACCACAGACAGTATCTCCGCTTTGTTGTGGGTGGAAACCACTATCAGTACAGAGTACTACCCTTTGGCCTGTCCTCCGCTCCCAGGGTGTTCACCAAGTGCCTGGCAGTGGTAGCGGCCTACCTGAGGCTTCAGGGTCTTTTTGTGTTTCCGTATCTGGACGACTGACTCATAAGGGGCCAATTTTCCCAGGAGGCCAATCAGGCCACCCTTTGCACTGTGGCTCTGCTTCAGCACTTGGGGTTTGTCATAAACTTCGCAAAGTCCACTTTGCTCCCGTCCCAGAACTTAGAGTTCATAGGGGCCAGGCTAGACACTCTTCAAGCAAAAGCTTTTCTGCCTCTGGACAGGGCCCACAGGCTGATGGATCTGGCCAGGCAGTTTCGCAGCAATTCCCTGGTCTCTGCCAGGCAATTCCTGAGACTACTCGGCCATATGGCTTCCACGGTTCATGTCACCCCCAATGCCCGCCTGCACATGCGGCCTGCTCAGTGGAGCCTTCGCACTCAGTGGCATCAGGCCACGGGGAGCCTAGCAGACTCTGTAAAGATATCCGACCTCCTAGTCTCCTCTCTGCAATAGTGGCTTCATCTTCCAAATCTGGTGTTCGGAGTGGTTTTTCAATCTCCTCCGCATTCTCAAGTGCTGACAACAGATGCTTCTCTTCTCGGTTGGGGAGCACATTGCCAAGGGACATGTACTCAGGGTCTCTGGACCCCTTGGGAGGCTGCTCAACAGATAAACTTCCTGGAGCTACGGGCGATACGCCTAGCTCTGAGAGCCTTCTCCCACCTCGCATCTCACCAGTCTGTACTGGTCCAGACGGACAATCAAGTTGCCATGTTCTATGTGAACAAACAAGGAGGCACAGGCTCCTTCCTTCTATGTCAGGAGGCACAACGGCTGTGCTCTTGGGCTGTCAATCACGGAATCTTTCTCAAGGCTGTCTACTTCCCAGGTCAGGAAAATTACCTGGCAGACAGACTGAGCAGGATCCTGCAACCACACGAATGGAGAATGAACCCATTGGTGGTTCAGCAAGTCTTTCTCAGGTGGGGCCTCCCCACCATGGATCTTTTCGCCAGTCCTCTGAACCGGGAACTCCCGAGATTTTGCTCCAGACAACCGCATCCTCTCAGAGTAGCAGCGGATGCGTTTCTGATCTCGTGGTCCACAGGCCTACTGTATGCGTTTCCTCCCACACCACTAGTGTCCAGAACGCTGTTCAAAGTCCTCAAGGACGGGGCTTCATTGATTCTCATAGCCCCCAGGTGGCCGAGGCAACCGTGGTTCCCACTTCTGCTACAGCTAGCGGTGGACACCCCTCTTCCTCTGGGGCTTCAACACGATCTCCTGTCTCAGGATCAGGGGACTCTCTTGCACCCCAACCTCCAGTCCCTTCATCTGATGGCCTGGCTGCTGAAAGGGTAGTCCTGGCTCCCCTACTACTGCCTCGAGAGGTGGAAGATGTGGTCTTGGCCTCTCGGCGTCAATCCACCAGGAAATCCTATGCTCTTAATTGGCGTAGATTCTCCACATGGTGTGCTCAGCACAGCGAGAATCCCTTCTCGTGCTTGGTATGGTAGTATTGCAATATTTGCTTTACCTCTCCAATCTGGGCCTTAAGTCTAACTCTGACAGAGTTCACCTTAGTGCTCTCTCAGCACACCACTCGCCGGTGGACGGTAGGCCTCTTTCCAACCACCCTTTGGTGGCTCGTTTCCTCAGAGGCCTCCTTCTGCTTAAGCCTCCTTTGCGTCCACCAGCCCCTGAGTGGGATCTGAATGTGGTCTTGCAACGGCTTACATGTCCGCCTTTTGAGCCTATGGCTACCTGTCCTCTCCGTTTTCTCTCCTGGAAAACTTTATATCTCCAGGAACAAGCAGGAATGAGTCTTCACATATGGGTACGTTGGTACCAACGGAGCCTGCACGGGAATGCTCCCCAGCATCCAATCAGAAAGCTTTTGGGAGCATCCCTCGCGCCTGCGCACTGACTTCCCGCCTTTTCCACTTCTTCTCCTCAGTTTTCGTTTTTCCGCGGAGCCGGCAGGATGTCCTCCTGTCACCGCAGAAACCTTTTTCTTTAAATTCTTCATTTCTTGTTTTCTTGTGGTCGCGGCTGTTTTTCCCGCCGCCACCGGTACCGCCGGTGGTTTTTTCTTTTCTTTTTCTTAAATTCAGAGAGATTTTTCCCTCTGCTTCTGTCTTAACTTTTTGGGCCTACAAGGCCTCTTCATCATGGAGCCTTCTTCTCCTAAGAAGTGCCTTCACTGTGGAAACACAGTTTTCTTTTTAGACTCCAATAACTGGTGTCTAACCTGTTTGGGTCCTGACCCTTTTTCCCCTGAACCATCAGGCTGCAATACTGTGAGAAGACCTTCCCTCTTTCGAGTTTCCCTCGATACCGTTTTCACTCCGGCAGTGAAAGCACCGGTTTTTTCTTCTCTACAGGATCAGGTAACCCACAAACAGTCTGTTAAGACTTGCCAATCCTTGAGTGGTAGATCTCATGCCAAGCATGATGACGGCTCCGGCCTTGCCCTCAAGACCCCATTGGCATTAAAACCCCGGCGGGAGTCTTCGGGCTCCAAAGCATTTCAGGGGTTTCAGTTTGTTCCTGGGGCTCACCCCTCACAGAACATACCTGAGCCATGCTCGGTGGTGGTATCCGCTTCGAGCGGTACCGATACCCCGGCATCGGCACCGGTGTCGAGTGTTCCACTCTTCACCAGGGATCGTCATCTGGCGTCCTCGGTACCTTCGGGACCGATCGATACGACCCAGAGTGACTTTCCTGTATCGGCATCGCCGATACCACCACCGACGTCGGTGCCCTCTAGACATGCATCGATAAACTCGCTCCCTTCGATGCCGAGTCTGGAATCGATATCTAGTCTAGATGACTGGGTACCGACGCGTCTTGGAACCGACCCTTATCGTTTCCGTATACGCAGTATCGAGGATATTCACCAAGACTCTCTGGTTACCTCGGTACCGCTTGAGCAGCCTCCGATGACTGCCTCGATGACATTACCGTCTCCAATTCCGCCTCAGCTGCCGGTATCGGTATCGATGTCGATTCCTGCAGTTACATCGGTACCATCGATCCTTTCTATGCCTAGTTTGGAATCGATACCTGGCATGGACGATGCAGTACTAACTGCCTCAAATCGTGACTGCCAGTATCACTATCCATCTAGTAGGGTTCTTTTTCTGCACCAGACCAGTACATCCTCTGGTGCTCAGGCTGCTTCTTCAACCTTAGCCTACCCAGGGATGGTTCCCATTGGAGATCCTTCTTTTCAGAAATTTCTCCTTGATATGGCAACCTTTCTTGCTATTCCTATCCCTGGCTGTGATCTTAACCAAGGCTCTCCTGCAGAAAAGGAAAATATAATGCTTCCTTTACATCATTCTTTGCAGGATCTTCTTCTAAGAATATGGGAATCACCTTTAAGGGTTCCCTCACCTTCTACAGCAACTAATATTCTGTATCAGGTGCCCCCCTCTCCAGGGTTTCAAAAGACTCAACTTCCCCATCATTCCATTGTAGTGGAATCAGCAATGAGGAAAGTAAAAAGCAAGAAGAAGCATTCTTCTTATCCGCCAGGTTGTGCATCTAGAGCACTTGATGCCTTTGGACGCCAAACCTTCCAAACATCTATGCTGGCATCAAGAATTATTTCTTATATATTTTATATGAGTCTAACACTCCAGGAGGTCACAAAGAAATTATCTCTTTTGACTCCTTTTTTGTCAGAGCCTAAGGCTGCTGACTATTCCTTGCTTCTTAGTCATAGCCGGAATATCTCTTGGTTTCTTTCTCGTGCTTCTCTAGACTCTTTTGAGTCTGTTAGCAGATCCTCTGCTATTGCCATTGGAGCACGTCGTAGAGCCTGGCTCCAAGCTTCAGACTTGAGCAGATGGGCACAACACACACTGGGTAATTCTCCTTGTACTGCAGAAAATCTCTTCAATAAGGAGACTTTACGTCAGGTTGCTCATTGCTCCACTGACTTCCCTGGTTCTGGAGACCATTCTAAGCCTTCTTCTTCCCCAGGAGGAAGGAAATGTCCTACCAAACCTTCTTTCCCTAAGAAAAGAAGGTTTCATTCTTCTCCTGCCCATCATCCAGATGTACCCAAGCAAGGGACACCTCGTCCTAGTCTGAAGTTTCCAAACTCTAGCCAGTCTGAGCATACCCAGCAACCATAGATTCTGAAGGTTGCAATCTACAGTTAACTTCTTCCTAGCAGAAGTTTGTTCACTGTTTTTTCTTAAAGCTCTACACTGGGGTTTTCCTTTTTCAGTATGCTAAGCTGTCAGGATATTCTTGTCCATGGGTTACAGAATTCTCCTCTTCTTACTACCAAGAAGGGAAGTTACAACTATCCCATGATAGTTTCTGTCCCAACATGAACATTTTTTCCTTCAGCTGACTCGCCATATGGGTAAGTCACCCTCCAATTACCTGTTTTTCTCTACCCTCTCATCCAGGGTTTCCCCTGACTGAGTGGTACCATACTGAAAAGCTTCTCTAGCCTTTCATTCCAGTGTAGACTTTTTGTTTCCTTGAATACATTCTCAAGATAACTCATCAGGCAGGGACAGGAATATCTCCTCTCCCTTTGTCTGTTTCTCTTTGTTTTGCACAGGAAGATTCTCTCTGCTGTCTTTTTCAGCTGCTGTGCATGCAGGAGTTCCAGTGATTGAACTACTGGTACTTTTCCACAAGTTCCAGTCTATCTTCCACAATTTTTGTCTAGCCTCAGTAGTGATTCCAAGCTAGTCCTCATCTATCTTGGATAATCCTACTCACTTTAGGCTTCTCACATTATCTTCTTTCTAGCCATCTCCTTTTCCTAGGATGTGGCAACACACCTGACTTCAGTCAGTTTTATCTCATAATTCTCCTGCACAATGCTCTCTGCAATCTTCAGAGAAGCTTTCTACTATGGGCCCTTGCTACAGAGCATTGATCTTTGTCTCTGAGGGCTATTCTATATAGTAGAAAAAAGCTTATAAATCATTCCCATGACTGTGAGGGTTCTCCATACCCTCTTGTCTCCTGTTATAATTCAGAATATAAGCTTTTTCTGCGTGAATATCCAAGTCTATTAGTAATGCATGATACCCCTATGACCCTCCAGTGGGTCCTCCTGGTATCTTCTCTATGCGTTTCTACCCATCTACCATGTCAGTGTTCTAAAGGACTCCCGACTTGCTCTTTACAGACTGATATTATCCTCTGTTTTTCACGCAACCATCCTGGTTATTTTACTGGATTGCATTCCTGCATCCTCTTAGCCCACGGAAATAGATTCTCTATATATCTGTCAAGTGGGTTTCACCCTCTTGTTATTGGATGAATCTTTCCCCTTCACATTCCCCATGTGAATGTTCTTATGGGGCTTAGTGGTAGACATGTATCTTCAGACTCATATTCATGTATGTATATATCTCTATATATGCATCTACATACATATGTCTGTAAGCTGTGTGTGCATAATTATGCCCCCACATATATATATATATATATATATATCTTTACACATAATATACGTATGTATAGGTATATATCCCCCTATATATATATGTATCTGTTGGGAGGCCCTTTATAGGTCAATATGTATTACATACTATCTCCCTAACTGTCTATGCTATAAAAAGTTTTACCTTCTTAGAGGTTCCAGACAGTGGGCTTCCATATTTTCATACTGTTCCTCAGTATGTGGGGGCTCTTATGCACACCACCATTGCTGTGGTGCTAACAGCTTCCACTTTGCCCTAAGTCTCCCTATCCTTGAAGCGTCAGGCTTCAATATCTTTCCTATCTCTCACCAGCTAGGAAAGACAGTGTACATCTTCATTACTTCTGAGTACACATCTGTTCGCCTTGGGAATACGGGCTTCTTTCCATACCCCTCCTTCCCTCCAGGACTGGGCTAGTTGTCCAAATCGGTCAGTCTTCTTCTTTTAGTCCTCAATGTTAATGACTCTGTACCTAAAAGAATTTTCAGCTTTTCCCATAAAGCTTTCCGTTGAAGACCTGCCGTTCTTATCCTGCCCCAGTTGACACCTGGGTCTCCTGCTAATTCCAGGTTTGGACCTTCATCCTCACTGCTGTGAGGTCACCTTGAGGATTTCGCTACTGTATATCCAGTAGACTCCATCCCGCTCTCTACTTCCTACAATCCAGTAGGTAAGCTCCATATTATAATTGTTCATTAAATAATTTTAATGATACTTATCATACATACCAAGGACTCCTCTTCTGTAGTCCTTAGGTTCGCTGTTTTTCCTTATAGCTCCTCTCTCTCAACTCCTTCCCTCCATCCCTCATGGGATGCCGGAGATTCCTGTGTGGAAAATGCACTCCTGATCCAGGGACACGCATTTTATGGGATCTCCCCCTGGCATCTATAGCTCGGGAGTCCCCATATGTGAAGACTCATTCCTGCTTGTTCCTGGAGATAGCACAGTTACTTACCTGTAACAGGTGATCTCTGGGAACAGCAGGAATAAGTCTTCACAACCCACCCACCTCCCCTAGGAGTTGTATCTATCTATCTATCTTCCTTTCCTCTTTCTCTCCTTTGTCTCAGCTATGAAACTCAACTGAGGAGAAGAAGTGGAAAAGGCGGGAAGTCAGTGCGCAGGCGCAAGGGATGCTCCCAAAAGCTTTCTGATTGGATGCTGGGGAGCATTCCCGTGCAGGCTCCGTCGGTACCGACGTACCCATATGTGAAGACTTATTCCTGCTGTTCCCAGAGATCACCTGTTACAGGTAAGTAACTGTGCTTTCTTGTAGCTCTCACCTCTGCTAGGCGAGTGAGTGAACTGCAGGCACTAGTGTCTGATCCTCCTTACACTAGGTTCTACAGGAATAGGGTAGTCTTACGGACTCACCCTAAGTTTCTTCCTAAGGTTGTCTTACCTTTTCACCTCAATCAGGAGGTGGTTCTTCTGACCTTCTTTCCCAGGCCCCATGCCAACCGGGCTGAGATGGTCTTGCATACCCTGGACTGTAGGAGGGCGTTGTCCTTCTACCTTGACCGTACGCGGGAGCATCGGAAGGCTGTTCAGCTCTTCGTTTCTTTTGACCCCAATAAGTTGGGGCTCCCTGTCTCCAAGCATACGTTGTCCATATGGGTCGCTGACTGTATCGCCTGGGCTTATGGGGCAGCCGGCCTCTCGTTGGAGGGTCGAGTCACGGCTCATCGTGTCAGGGCGAAGGCTGCGTCAGTGGCTCATCTCTGCTCTGTTCCGTTGGCAGTCATCTGCTGGGCCACTACTTGGTCTTCAAGCCAGACTTTTGTGGCCCATTACTGCCTTGAGAGGGAGTCCCGCAGGGACAGTGCTTTCGGACAGGCAGTACTCCATAATCTCTTTGGGGTTTAGGCAACTCCTACCCTCCGGCCCTGGTGTTGGGCTACCGGTCGGGGGCGTTCTCAGAGAAGATTCCTTCCTTACGTGCTGACGAGCTAGAGGGAGCTCATTTTTTCCAATTGAGGTCTCCGGTAGCCTTAAGCTGGGGAGTCCCATATGTGAGGACTGACTTCCTGCTTGGTCCTGGAGAAAGAGTAGTTACTCACCTGTAACAGGTGTTCTCCAGGAGCAGCAGGAATCAGTCCTCACAACCCTCCCTCCTCCCCTTGGAGTTGCAGTCATATGATTTATTTTTGCTAATTTTTTGCTGTCTTTTAGCTATGTCATCAGACTAAGCAAGATGGCACCCTTGGGCGGGAAGGGGACCGCGCATGCGTGCTGCAATTCCCAAAGGCTTTCTTTGAAAGCTGGGGAAATGCTCCGCACGAGGGCTCCGTCGGCGCCGACATCACCCATATGTGAGGACTGATTCCTGCTGCTCCTGGAGAACACCTGTTACAGGTGAGTAACTACTCTTTATGATATTTGTGCTGTTGGAAATCACCTCATGACATTGTTAGAGGTGACTAAGAATTTGCAGTAAATAAATACAAATCTCAGAAAGGATGAAGATTGGCTAGAGGTAGTCATGAAATGAGACTTGTGGACCTAAGTATGTATACCCTAGAGGGAGGGGAAACGGGGAGGGAAGTAGGAAAATACGATACAGTATTGATGCCTACAACAATAAGACTTATTTCTAGTGTCCTATTCATTGGGAAAGTGATTGAGTGGCTTGTTTTATATCAGCTGCGAGACTTTGTTGATGAATGCACCCTGTTACATGACTAGCAACATGACTTTAAGGTCTTGTTGTGAAACATTGGTTGTCTCCATGTTGCATACTATATATTTGGGTCTTGAAAAAGAGATATTACTTATTTATTGATTATTTTTTTAAACTAATATCAGCATTGGATTCTGTTAGCCATATTACATGATTAAGACATTTGTGGGAGTTTTGGGATTGGGTTCACCATATTGGTTTAGATCTTATTTGTCTGGGTGCCTTCAACAGCTTTATGTAGGATCAGATGTTTCTGAATGGATACCTGTTTCTCAGGGGGACCCACAAGGATCTGATCTCTCTGCTCTTTAATTTATCTTTGACCTTTATGTGATATAAAGTGGCATTTTAGAAAGTGTGTTCAAGTGCAATCTGGGATGTCCAGGGCAGGACGTGCAGAAAAATGCCCAGGACATGTATGTTTCAGCCCAATTTTAGATGACCTAACTCGGGGCTCAACAAACTCTAGGTGCCAGTTTGCCATGATGACTGAAAACGTGGACCTGGTGCCTGGGGCTCAGAGCACGTGTGGGCTGGCAGAGTGTGCCCGTGGGAGATGGAATCCCCATGGGCAGACAGCCCAGTCTCAGCCAAAATTGTGACTTTTTGCAGCCCTGCTGTCTGCAGAGATGGGATCCCCACAGGCAGAAGGGCTGCAATTGTGGCTGAGATTGGAAGAGTTCTCCCTTGGGAGATGGGATCCCTGTAGGCAGACAAGCCCACTCTCCGCCGTGATTTTAACCAAGACCACCAGAATCTGCCACATGCAGATCCCATCTCTCACGTGCAGAAGGGATACAAAAGGCTGCTATTGCAACTGAGATCGGCAGAATCTGCCTGTGGGATATGGAATCCCTGTGAGCAGACATCCCGGGCTCGGCCACAATTGTGGCCTTTAGCGGCCCTTCTGCCTACAAGAGATGGGATCCCCGCAGGCAGAAGGGCTGATAGTCTGTGATCGTGGCAGAAGTGCTGCCGGAGTATGAAGAGAAAAAAGGTTAGAGGCGGGGAAATTGCTGCACAGACAGGTGAAAAAATTTAAAGGGGCAGCAGGTTTGTTTGTTTGTTCTTTTTAATTTTTATTTGACATTTTTATTTTTCCCATAATAATACAACAGTTCCAAACAAGCGCAATCAATGTACAACTATGAAACAACATCCCCAATCCCCCAACCCTCTCCTTACTCCCACCACCCCTGTCTCCCCCTCCCCTCTGAACCCTGTCCCCCCCTCCCCAAAGCCTGGGTTATGTTTTCCATTCCCGTTAATACTTTTCCAACCACTGTCTTTGATATGCAGTCAAACGCTCCATAAGCACCACCTGCCGTACTCAAGCCTCACACTGGTACCCTCTGTTGGTTCCAACTTGCAGCCATTTCACATCTTGCTGCACACAAACATGCCATTGTCATCTTTCCCCTCCCCCCCAATCTGTCCTGGCCCCCACCAGGCAGCAGAAAGATCTCTGGATCCAAGTTCAGACTTACCTCTAGCAATCGTCCCATCTACCTTTGCACTGAGGCCCAGTACTCCTGGATCCTCGGACATGTCCACCATATATGTCAGAAGGACCCATGACACCCATACCCCTGTCAACACTCCAGAGATATCCCCGAAAACATCAGATGCAGCCTGTCCGAGTGTAGTACCACCTCATCATAATCTTCTCCAGGAACAAGCAGGAATGTAGTCTTCACATATGGGTATCGTCGGTACCGATGGAGCCTGCGTGGGAACTCTCCCCAGTGTCCAATTAGAAAGCTTTTGGGAGCATCCCACAGCGCCTGCGTGCTGCCTTCCCGCCTTTCCCAACTGCCTCTCTCCAGTTCTTTGCTTTCCGCGGAGCCAGCAGGTCGTCGTTCCTGTCACCGCAGAAATTTTTTCCTTATTCTCCTTCTTTTTTGTGATCACGTCTGCCTTCGACGCTTTACCGGTACCGCCGGTTCTTTCTTTCTTCCTTTTTAAAAAAGAAATATATATATAAACTTTTCTCCTCAGGTGCACGTGCCATTTTGGGCCTTAGGCCCAAAATTTCCTCTATTATGGAAAATCCCGCTTCGGGTTTCAAAAAGTGCACCAAGTGTGGCGTTACCATCTTCATCACTGACACCCATGAGTGGTGTCTTAAATGTTTAGGTCCCGACCACTCCATCTCGGAGTGTATGGCCTGTGCCATGATGTCCAAGAGGGGTTGACAAAACCGAGCTGCCAAGCTCAGCACCCTTTTTCCCTCTGATGCAGCCTCTGTGGCATCGACGTCGTCCAGGGCTTCGTCTTCCTCCCATGGATCTCAGGTAACTAAACATAAGTCTGGCCGGTCCTCAAAGGGTAGATCTCCTTCCAAGCATCGAGATGCCTCTGGCGTTGCCCTTGAGGGTTCTGTACCGGCAAAATTGCCCCGGCGGGAGGCTTCGGCTTCCAAAGCATTATCGGGGCTCCAGGATGTTCTCGAGGCCTCAACCTCGGCAGAACTACTGGTGCCATGCTCTGGGGTACCGGCTGCTTTCTCCGCTACCGATACCCAGGCATCGGCAACGTCGATAGACCAGAGGTTCCTGGCTATTGAACGCAGTCTGGCGGCTCTCCTTGCGGCATCGACACCCTCGGAACTGCGTCAGACAGTTCAACCAGTACCCAGTCATGCTATGCCCTCCGGTACCGATACACTGGTACCGATTCCCCCGGCACCGACTTCGGTCGGTACGGGTATTGTGCTCTACAAGAGCATCCGGACAGGAGGTACTTTGAATCCTTGGAGGAATCTGAGGATTCTGACAGCTCCGTCGGTACCGGAGTACTTCTCCCGGAGGAGCCTTCCTCTCCTAAATGCAGGATGTCTCCTCCAGAAGATATCTCCTTTCAGGATTTTATCAGGGAGGTTGCTCGAGGTCTGTCCATTACTGTGGCTCCTGAAAAAGAGCCCATGGCAAAGGAGTTGGAGATTCTACAATATCCCAAGGCTCCTAAAGAGGCAGCTACTTTGCCTATCCATGAGATCTTACATGATCTCATGTTGAGAATGTGGGAAACACATCTTACCACCTCTCCTCACTCTCGTAGACTGGATACCATGTATCGAGTACCTCCGTGTCCTGGCTTTCAGAAAACTCAGCTTCCTCACCACTCTATTGTAGTGGAATCAGCTATGAGAAGGATCAGAAGTGCAAAGAGGCATGCCTCTAATCCTCTAGGACGTGAGTGTCGAACTTTGGATGCCTTTGGACGTCGTACTTTCCAGGCTTCCATGCTTTCTGCCAGGATCAGTTCCTATATTTTATATTTGGGAATGTTCCTGAAGGAAGTCACAGGAGATTTAGAGGTTTTGAGCCCTCTTCTTCCTGATGATAGGAGGCAGGATTTTCTCACACTGGTTAAACATGCCCAGGATGTTTCTAAGTTTGTCAATCGTGCAGCTTTTGACTGTTTTGAGTGCATAAGCAGAACCTCTGCCATTGCTATAGGTGCACGTAGAATTGCCTGGCTCCAGGCATCCGATTTGGAGCTCTGGGTGCAGGACAAACTGGGCAATATCCCTTGTACAGGTGAGAATCTATTCGGCAAAAATTGGCAAGAGAAAGCCAATGAGTTGGATGCTGACAACTCCACTTTGGATAGATTATCCAAAGCCACAGCTGATCCTGCAAGGAAGAGATCTTTCAAGAAACCATTCTTCTCCAAAAAGAAGAGGTTTTATCCCTCTTAATCTCCAGGAACAAGCAGGAATGAGTCTTTTGGAAGCATCCCACCACGCCTGCGTGCTGCCTTCCCGCCTTTCCCAACTGCCTTTCCTCAGTTTTCGTTTTTCTGCGGAGCCGGCAGGACGTCGTCCTGTCACCGCAGAAAATTCTTGTTTTATTTCTTTAGTTTTCTTGTGGTCGCGGCTGTCTCCCGGTACCGCCGGTGTTTTCTTTTCTTTTTCTGTAAAATCTTCCTTTTCCACGGGATATTTTTTCTTCATAGTGTCCCACGGGTTCTTAGGCCTTACAGGCCTCTTCTTTTTCCTTCATGGAACCGCCGGCCACTTTCTCCAAGAAATGTTTAGACTGTGGCGGTACAACTTTATTTTTAGACCCTCGAAGTCGGTGTCTAACCTGCTTGGGTCCTGACAACAGTTTGGTGAGAAGAGGTCTTCAACATTGAGGTTCCCTCGATACACGGTTGCCCTCCAACTTCGGGGCACCGTCCCCTTCTTCTTCTACACAGGATCAGGTAACCCACAAACAGTCTGTTAAGACTAGCCAGCCCTCGAGTGGTAGGTCTCATGCACAGCATGTAGACGGCTCCGGCCTTGCCCTCGAGGGCCCTCTAGCTTCAAAATCCCGGTGGGAGTCTTCGGTCTCCAAAGCATATAAGGGGTTTCAGGTTGTTCCTGGGGTTCACCCCTCACAGAACATACCTCAGCCGTGTCCGGTGGTGGCATCCGCTTCGAGCGGTACCGATACCCCGGCATCGGCACTGGTGTTGGATGAAACACTCCTCACCAGGGATCGTCATCTGGGGTCCTCGGTGCCTTCGGGACCAGTGGATACTCTCCAGACTGACTTTCCATTATCGGTACCAGCACCGATACTACCACCGACGTCGGTACCCTCCAGACGTGCATCGATAGCCTCGCTTCCTTCGATGCCGAGTCTGGAATCGATCTCCAGTCTGGAGGACTGGGTACTGACTCACCTTGGTACCGGCTCTCGGCGGTACCGAAGGCTCGGTTCCGATGATTCAGATCCGCAACTCTCGGTTCCCCCGAGGCTGATTGAGTTGCCACTGGTTGACCTTCCTTCACCGGTATCAGACACTGTACCAAAATCGGTACCGATGTCCTCATTACCTTTACGGTCGGTGCCTTCCAGACTTCGCTTATCAGGCTCTCTGCCCTCGATGCCGAGTTTTGAATCAATCTCTAGTCTGGAAGACTGGGTACCAATACGCTTTGGTACCGACACCGATCGATTCCGGTGGCTCGGTACTGAGGATAGCAGCCGGAGGTTTTCGGTTACCTCGGTACCGATTGAACTGTCAACCATGACTGCTCCGATGTCTCTGTTGAGCTCGACTCCGACATCGGTACCGGTATTGCCATCGGTACCGGTATCCTCAGTAGCATCGTGGCCAACTCCTGCCATGCTTTTTTCAACAGGATCGCTCCCTTCTATACCAAGCTTGGAGTCGATACCTGGCATGGACAATGTGGTAATGACGGTCGCTGCTCCTGACAGCCAGTACCGGCGACCATCCCTTAAGCATTCCACACTGCACTGTGCAGGATCTTCTATTCCTATGTATTTGGATGCTTCTGTTGGTGCTCAGGCTAGTTCTTCAGATCTAACCTGTCCAAGGGAGATTCCTGTTGGGGATCCCTCTTTTCAGAGTTTCCTCCTGGATATAGCAAGATCTCTTGCCATTCCTATCCCAGGACATGATCCTGCACAAGGCTCTCTTTCTACCAAAGCAAAGGAGAACATAATGCTTCCTTTGCATCATTCCTTGCAGGATCTCCTTCTAGGAATGTGGGAAACACCTTTAAGGGTACCCCCACCTCCCAGGGCAACTGATCTCTTATATCAAGTGCCCCCCTCTTCAGGGTTTCAAAAGACTCAACTTCCTCATCATTCCATAGTAGTGGAATCAGCAATGAGGCGGGTAAAGAGTAAGAAAAAGCACTCTTCTTATCCACCAGGTCGTGAGTCTAAGACACTAGATGCCTTTGAACGTCAAACCTTCCAAACATCTATGCTTTCTGCAAGAATTCTCTCATATATATTTTTTATATGAGTCTATCTCTTGAGGAGGTCACAAAGCAATTACATCTTTTGACTCTTTTCCTTCCAGATTCCAAGAGTACAGACTATTCCTCATTGCTTAAGCATATCCAGAATATCTCTTGGTTTCTCTCTCGTGCTTCCCTAGACTCTTTTGAGTCTGTTAGCAGGACTTCTGCTATAGCTATAGGGGCACGACGTAGAGCCTGGCTCCAAGCTTCAGACTTGGACAAATGGGCACAACAAAGACTGGGACATACTCCTTGCACTGGAGAAACTCTTTTCAACAAGGAGTCTTTACGTCAGGTTACTCAGTTGTCCACTGATTTACCTGTTCCTAGGGGTTGTTCTACACCTTCTTCTGTCCCAGTAGGTAGGAAATGTCCTACCAAACTTTCTTCCCACAGGAGAAGAAGGTTTTCTTCATCACTTGCCCATCATACAGATGTTCCCAAACAGGGGAGGCATTGTCCTGGTCTGAAGAATCCAACCCCTCACCAGTCTCAGCAAACCCAGCAACCGCAGGGTTTCTGATCAATCATCATCAGATGTTGGTGACTCTTGGGGTTAGAATCTACAGTTACTTCTTCTCAATAGAAGCAATCCACTGCTGTCATTCTAAATCCTAAACATGGATCTCTTCCCAAAGACATCCATTCTTTCTATGTTCTATGAGCTGTCAGGATATTCATGCTTCTAGATCACAGGGTTCTCCTCTTCTTCCTGCTAGGGAAAGAGGTCTAAGTACTATCAAACGATAGTTTCCTGTGCCAGCATGTCTTTTTCCTTTCTATAGACTTACTATTTGTAAGTCTTCTTCAGCTCCATTCTTTTTACCCTCTTACCAGGTTTTTCCTCTGTAAGAGCGGTATTCCTTCACTGGAGGGCTTTTTCTTCAGCCTCTCTAGTTTTGCTATTTTTCCAGTGCAGGAGTTCTCTTCTCTGAGTTGACTCCTCTTCTTCACTCTTGCCTTGCAGCAGTTCATCAGACATGTCCAGAGTTTTCTACTCTTGTTCTGTCTATTCTTTCTGTTTTTAAACAGTACCATTCTTTCTGCTGTCTGGCAAGCAGCTGCCAATGCAGGAGCCTTAATGTTTGGACCACTGGTTCTTGTCCATCAGCAACCAGATTTGTCCTCCACTAACATTCTGTCTGGCCTTAGTAGTGGCTCCAAGTCAGTGCTGTCATCTGTCTTGGAAATATTTTCACTACAAGCTTGTTGGATTGTCTTCTCTTTCTGCCATCTCCATACCCCTGGGTTTGGCAGCATAGTTGACATAGGTACTGGCTCTCCTGCAGCCAGTTCTATCTCCTCTTTCTCCTGCATCATGCTCTCTGCAATTCTACAAAGAAGCTCTCCACTATGGGCTCTTGCTAGAGAGCATGGGGGGCTTTTTCTCCAACAGCTATACTAGATGGTTGAAAAAGGCTTTTTCAGTCATGTCTCCATGACTAGAAAAGTTCTCCTTTTAATATAAAGGACATAGGCCTCCTCTTACGTGAAAACTTAAGGAGTTGCTAATTCCCTGCTTTGGTCCATAGTATTTCCAATTGGGAATATGTTTTCTCCTTCCAGCTCGTCCTCATGGTAAGAACGCATGATACCCTTTTTGCCCTTAAGCAGGTCAGCATGGTATCTCATTTTTATGCGTCTTCTGTTTCACTTACCATGCTAGAGTTCTAGAATACTCGGGACTTGCTGGCTGCAGACTGATATCATCCTCTGCTTTTCACGTAACCATCCTGGTTATTCCACTACCTAGCATCCCTGTAGCTCATAACCAGTGGAAATTGATTCTCTATATATCTTCTCAAGTAGGTTCCACCTTCTTGTTATTAGATTAATCTTTCCTTTCCACTTTTTTCCTAAGTGAATACCGTTTGTGTAGGCATATCTCTTTCTGCTTCATTGCAGACTCCCATATAGAGGCCTATATATATATATATATATATATATATTCATACCTATAGCATACATCTTACAGATGTCTATGCCTATCATTTGTGTGTATTTTATGCCCTTCATATCTCACTATAGATATATTCTTCTATATCTATATGATATATATATATATATATATTTCTTTCTATATCTATATATATCTATATATATATATATATATATATATATATATGTATATATATATATATATATATATATGTGTGTATCTCTCGAGATTTTTTACTATGGGTAGATATGTATTTTGTATTTATCTACCTGACTGTCTAGGCTCATATAGCTATATGATTCTGAAAGATGGGCTTTACCCATTCTATGCTATCCAGCATGTTTTTGGGGTTCCACAACCACTTCGGTGGTAGTTAACAACTTCCACCATAACCTTACGGTTAGATACCTCTGAAGCACTCCATGTCCCAATATCTCTCCTAGCTGACTCCAGTTAGGAGAGACATTGCGGATCTTCAGCTAATCACAGGCTTTAACGCCTCCAGCGTTTGTCCTTTCTTTTGGGATGCAAGGGGTTCCCATACCCTTTCTCCCCACAAAGACTGTGCCTGTTTCTCCAAATCAGTTAGCCTTTCTCTTTTGTTTCTAAGAGTGAGCCACTCTGCTGCCAAAAGAGTTTGGTTTTTGTCATAAAGCCTTCCGCTTAAAGGCCCACCGTTTTTGTACTACCCCAGTTTTTTCCTACTGGGGTTACCTGTTACCTTTCAGGATTCTGACCTACACTGTTTTTTCCTACATGTTTATTACCTCCACTTACAGTGAGGTCCTCTTTGAGGTTCCTCTACTGGGTTTCCCAGTAGATTCCATGAACCTCTATACTTCTATGAAATCCTGTCAGGGGAGGTCCATATTGCAATATTCTTTGCAATATCATTGATGACAATTATCATCCACACATGGACTCCTTGTCTGCAGTCCTATGCTGGGTTAGCTGTTCCACAGCATCTTTCTTTCTTCAACTCCTACCCTCCATCCTCTGGATGCCTGGTGTTGTGCCATGCCATGCTAGGACTCCAGGCATCTCAGCTTGGGAGTCCCCATATGTGAAGACTCATTCCTGCTTGTTCCTGGAGATAGCACAGTTACTTACCTGTAACAGGTGATCTCTGGGAACAGCAGGAATAAGTCTTCACAACCCACCCACCTCCCCAGGAGTTGTATCTCTATCTATCTTTCCTTTCCTCTCTCTCTCTCTTTGTCTCAGCTTTAAAACTTAACTGAGGAGAGGCAGTTGGGAAAGGCGGGAAGGCAGCACGCAGGCGTGGTGGGATGCTTCCTAAAGCTCTTTGATTGGACGCTGGGAAGCGTTCCCGCGCAGACTCCATCGGTACCGACGTACCCATATGTGAAGACTTATTCCTGCTGTTCCCAGAGATCACCTGTTACAGGTAAGTAACTGTGCTTTCCCAGCAGGGACATTCTGCAGGTCAACCTGCCAGAAAGACTCAGCAATCACCTAAACAAAGGAAAGCAAAGACTGCTAAGCCTCAACCGTCTCAGCAGTCTCAGTCTCCACAAGGCCTTTGACTTCCATTTAGAGAAACTGGCCTACCTGGCTCTGAACGGACCAGAGCCTTCCACCATTCCAGGAAGGTTGTGTCACTTTCCCCCAGATGGGGGCAAATAACAGCAGAACATTGGACTCTCTCCATTATAAAAGAGGGGTACAAGCTTCACTTTTGCTGCATGCCCCCTCCCACAATGGTAAGACAGTTCAATTCTCAGACACCTCTCATCAACCTGTTAGATCAAGAGGTCACTATGCTTCTTGCCCAAGGGGCAATAGAAGAGGTACCCATTCCTCAACAGGGTACAGGGTTTTACTCCCCCTATTTCCTTATCCCAAAGAAAACAGGGGGACACAGACCTATTTTAGACCTCAGAGAATTGAACAAATTCCCGTTCAAAGAGAAATTCAAGATGATTTCTCTGGGAACTCTGCTGCCATACCTTCAGAGTCAGGATTGGCTTTGTTCTCTAGATCTCAAGGATGCGTACAGTCATGTTCTCATCCATCCAACTCACAGAAAGTTCCTTCGGTTCCTTTTTCAAGGAAAGCACTACCAATGCAGGGTGTGCTTCCTTTTGGCCTGGCCTCAGCACCAAGGGTGTTTACAAAATGCATGGCTGTAGTAGCAGCATTTCTTCGCTCTCTGGGAATATTCGTCTTCCCCTACTTAGACGACTGGCTCATTAGAGCCCCATCAGAGTCAGAGGCCAGGATTTCTCTATCTTGCACAATGCGTATCCTTCAGTATTTGGGTCTGGTCATAAACATCCCAAAATCCAGCCTAACTCCCACTCAGTCTCTAGAGTTCATAGTAGCTTTGCTGGATACCAGAAAAGCAAGGGCCTATCTTCCTCAGACCCGTTGCCTTCACATAGTGCAGTTAGCTTCTCAAGCAGTGCTACAGCCTCATCTCACTGCTCGGGAAATATTACAACTACTTGGCCACATGGCATCTACCGTGCATGTGGTTCCTTATGCTCGCCTCCATATGAGAGCAGCCCAGTGGACTTTGTCCACTCAATGGACCCAGGCATCAGGGTGCCTGTCAGACAAAATAGCAAACACAAATCGCCTTATTTTGTCCCTCTAATGGTGGCAGTCCACTCAAAACCTGTTTCAACAACCTTTTCCCCATTTCAACATCCTTTACCCCAGGCAACTCTCACAACAGATGCTTCACCAATGGGTTGGGGAGCTCATCTGCAAGACCTCTCCATCCAAGGCACTTGGACTCCACAGGAGTCTCATCTACACATCAATCTCTTAGAGCTCAGAGCAATTTTCCTTACTCTTTGAGTGTTCCACACCCTGCTCAGTTACAAGACAGTCCTCATTCATACAGACAATCAAGTAGCCATGTTCTACGTGAACAAGCAGGGAGGAACAGGCTCTCGGTCGCTTTGCAACGACGCTTTGCGACTATGGGCCCTCGCCAGAGAGCATCAGATTCATCTCCTGACAGTGTGTCTTCCAGGCATCCAAAACTCTTGGGCAGACAGACTCGGTCGAGTTCTGCTTCCACACGAATGGTCTCTACATGCAGACCAGGTAGCCAAGATTTTTCAAATTTGGGGAACCCCACACATAGACCTCTTTGCAAGTCCGTTGAATGCCAAACTTCCCCGGTTCTGTTCCAGAATTCCGGCTCAGGGCTCTCAGGCCAGGGATGCTTTCCTCCTTCATTGGGGTCAAGACTTCCTTTATGCCTTTCCACCCATTCCCCTAATTCCCAAAACCCTTTTCAAGCTTCAGAGAGACAGAGGCCGTATGATTCTCATAGCTCCACATTGGCCACGGCAAGTGTGCTACCCTTTGCTTCTACATCTCTCTCAAGCTCCCTCTCTGGAGTTAGGGTCTGCGCCAGATCTCCTGTCTCAGGAGGACGGAATGTTATGGCATCCCATTCCCCAGTCTCTGCATCTCAGGGCTTGGTTGCTGAAGGCCTAGATCTTCAGGATCTTAACCTTTCTCAGCAAGTAAAGGATATCCTTTATGCTTCCAGGAAACCTTCCACAAGACGCTCTTATGCTTTCAAGTGGAAAAGGTTTACCATATGGTGCTCGCAGAAGGGTCTTAGCCCCCTTGTGATCAATGTTCCCTCTAATTTTCTGTAGGCTTTGTGCGCATAAAATATCAGCTGTGCAGCTTTTGAAGGAAGGTTAAATTTTTGTGCGCCACATAACGACACTCGGAGTTATATACTTTAAAATTTGACTACATGTCAGAATACAGTATGTACACCACATTGATTGCCCTAGAAAATATTGTAGAACTTGTGAAAACCATAAATATACAACAACTTTTCAATTTTAAGAACGTCTGTGTTGTTTTCTATCAGAATGAGAACCGTAATTTTTGTGCGCTCTGTTGTAAAGTATGTGCGCTCACTCGGCGAGGTGTGTGCGCGCGCACACGCGCACAGCTTAGAGGGAACAGTGCTTGTGATACCTCTGGAATCATTACTGGAGTATCTCCTTCATTTATCCAATGCAGGACTTAAGACTAACTCAGTTAGAGTCCATTTGAGTGCTATTGCAGCTTCTTTCAAGCCTTTAAATGGACAACCTATTTCCTCCCATCCTCTTATAGCAAGATTTATGAGAGGCCTTCTTCTAACTAAGCCTCCCGTTAAGCCACCACCGGTGGCATGGGACTTAAACTTGGTTCTTGGCCAGCTCATGAAGCCACCTTTCGAACCCCTAGCTACTACCTCGTTGAAATTCCTTTCCTGGAACGTTATCTTTCTCATTGCAATCACATCAGCACGTCGCATCAGTGAATTGCAGGCACTAGTGGCTGATCCTCCTTATACAAGGTTCCATCATGACAAGGCAGTCCTTAGGACTCATCCACACTTTATGCCAAAGGGGGTCTCACCTTTTCATCTGAACCAAGCGGTCTGCCTACCTGTGTTTTTTCCAAGGCCTCATGCATCAAATGCAGAGAGGAATCTTCATACCTTGGACTGTAAAAGAGCTTTAACCTTTTATTTACAAAGAACACAGCAACATAGAAAGTCCTCTCAACTCTTTGTTGCTTTTGATCCTTCTCATTTGGGACTTCCAGTCTCCAAGAGAACACTGTCCAACTGGATTGCACAGTGTATTTCATTTACCTATCAGAGCAAGAACCTTCCTCTGGAGGGCCATGTCACAGCTCACAATGTGAGAGCCATGGCAGCTTCAATGGCTCATCTGCACTCTGTGTCTATCAACGACATCTGTCGAGCAGCAACTTGGGCCTTGGTTCATACTTTCACAGCCCATTACTGCTTGGACAAGGACTCCTGCGGGATGCCTTGTTTGGTCAGGCTGTTCTCCAGCACCTGTTCCATACCTAATCAACTCCTACCCACCATCCCTGTTAGGATGCCAGAGATCCATGGGGGGAAGTGGAGCCTTTCATAGGGACACACTACTTCTGGGGTTCTCTCCCTGGCATCTAAAGCTAGGGAGTCCCCATATGTGAAGACTACATTCCTGCTTGTTCCTGGAGATAGCATAGTTACTCACCTGTAACAGGTGATCTCTGAGAACAGCAGGAATTTAGTCTTCACAACCCACCCACCTCCCCTAGGAGTTGTATCTCTCTATCTATCTCTTTCTCCTCTCTCTCTCTTTGTCTCAGCTTTAAACTGAACTGGAGAGAGGCAGTTGGGAAAGGCAGGAAGGCAGCACGCAGGCGCTGTGGGATGCTCCCAAAAGCTTTCTAATTGGACGCTGGGGAGCTTTCCCGCGCAGGCTCCGTCGGTACCGACGATACCCGTATGTGAAGACTAAATTCCTGCTGTTCCCAGAGATCACCTGTTACAGGTGAGTAACTATGCTTTATAGCAATTTTCCCTTATTGCTATAGACATTGGAATCCTCTATCTCCAGGAACAAGCAGGAATGTAGTCTTCACATATGGGTATCGTCGGTACCGATGGAGCCTGCGCGAGAACGCTCCCCAGCATCCAATAGGAACGCTTTTGGGAGCATCCCTCAGCACATGCACGCTGCCTTCCCGCCTTTCCAACTGTCCCTCTTCAGTTCTTCATTTTCTGCGGAGCCGACAGGACCCATACCCTGTCACCGCAGAAAATTCCGTCTTTAAAATTTTCTTCTGGTTGCCTTTGCCTCCGCACGACGCCTATCGGTACCGCCGGTTCTTTTCTTTTCTCTTCTCAAAAATGTTATACTTTGAACTGTTTCTCTTCAGAAACCTTTCTTTTTTGGTGCTAGGCGCCATTTTGGGCATTAGGCCTCATATTCCTGAAACATGGAAAAAACAACTAGTGGTTTTGAAAAATGTACTAAATGTGGTGGTACCATTTCCATCACTGACACTCATGATTGGTGCCTTAAATGTTTACGGCCTGAACATTCTCCATCTGAATGTCTCTCCTGTATGGGGATGACTAAGAGAGGAAGACAGAACCGGGCTGCAAAGCTCGGTACTCTCTTTTCTTTGGGTGCCAGATCCATTGCATCAACATCTTCAAGAGCCTCCTCTTCCTCCCATGGATCTCAGGTAACTAAACAAAAAAGCCGGTCCTCAAAGGATAGCTCTTCTGCTAAGCATCAAGAGGCCATTGGCCTTGCCCTTGAGGGAACCACACCGGCAAAACAGCCCCGGCTGGAGGCTTCAGCTTCCAAAGCATCAATGGGGCTCCAGGATGTTCGAGGCCTCGACCTCGCAAGAACTACTGGTGCCATGCTCAGGGGTCCTGGCCGTTTTCACCGGTACCGACACCCAGGCATCGGCAGCGTCAGTAGACCAGAGGTTCCTCGCTATCGAACACAGCATTGCAGCTCTTCTCACAGCTGCGGTACCGTTGACACCTATGGTTCAAAGGGCACCGGTACCGACATCAATACTGATGCAGGTACCTACACCAGTACAGACACCGGTACCGGTACCGCCGAAACCGGTACCACCAGTACCGGCCCCGGTGGGAATTCTTCCCACGCCATCTTTGGCTGGAATCGACAGACCGGTACTGGATCAACTTGGTACCGACTTCGATCGATACCGGGACCGTGCTTTGCATGAGCATCGTGGTCAGGAATACTTCGAATCCTCCGATTCCGAAGACTCTGACAATTCTGCTGGTACCAGAGGGTTTCTCCCGGAAGATCCCTCTTCTCCCCAACGCAGAAGGTCACCTCCAGAGGACATGTCTTTTCAGGATTTTATTTGTGATGTGGCCAAGAGCCTTTCAATCACGGTAGCTCCTGAACAGGAACCCAGAGCAAAGGAATTGGACATTCTCCAATATCCTAAAGCGCCAAAGGAGGCAGCCATTCTCCAGGACCAAACAGGAAGTCAGTCCTCACATATGGGTGACGTCGGCGCCGACAGAGCCCCCGTGCGGAGCATTTCCCCAGCTTTCAAAGAAAGCCTTTGGGAATGCAGCACGCATGCGCAGTCCCCTTCCCGCCCAAGGGTGCCATCTTGTTCAGTCTTCTTTTTTCCGCGGAGCCCGACGAACGTGTGTCTTAGTCACCCGGTTAATAGTTGATTTTTTCCTTCAAGATTTGTGGTTTTTTGCCGGTTTGACACCAGTTCCCCTTCCCGCCTGGGCACGGTACACCGGTATCGAGCCCGGAGCTACTTTTTCGGTTTTTGTCCTTTGAGACTAGCGTTCTCGCTTTTTTTCTTTTTCACTGGCAGCCCGGTCTTTTGACTTTGCAGAGGCCCTTTTTCCCCCGATGGCTGCCAGCGGGTTCAAGAAGTGTGATCGGTGTAAGAAACTGATGTCTATCACCGACACACACGACTGCTGCCTTCGGTGCCTCGGGCCTGATCATGACCCGATGATCTGTGGCCCGTGCGGCAAAATGTCCTCTAAGGCGCTGAGGAGCCGTCAACATCAACGAGAAAGGATCTTCTCTGACTCCGCGTCCGGCCGGGCCTGGACTTCGTCAGAAGCCTCGCATCTCGGGAGTACGACCCCGAGCATCGTTGGGGCTCCTCTGAGCGGGGGTCTCCCTCACGGGAACACAAAAGGAAGAAGAAACCCGCGAGGGTGGCGTCGGTGGATGCTCTTGGTCCCTCGAGGGCCAGGTCGCATAGCCACGACTGCCGTCCTGGGTCCTCGGAGTCGGAGAGGCCTGCCAAATTGCCTCATGTGGAGCCAGAGTCCCCGAGTCACGTGAGTGCTGTTGTCCTCGTGGACTCTCCTCCGGGGGAGTCGGGGGCTGCTCAGTCTCCTGAGCTCAGACTCAGGTTGACGGCCTTGGAGAGCAGCTTGGCTACCTTCATGGAACAGCAGTGGGTGCTGATCGCCGGTCTGACCGGTGCATCTGCCCCGACCACCGGGACCGCAACGTCCAAGTCGACCCCGGAGGCCGAGCCGATCCTCAAGTCAATGCGGTCTCGAGTCGATCCTCGACCAAGGTCTCCCTCGGCCTCCCGTAAGGGGCCGAGGTCGTCAACGCCGGTACCCTCGGTGTCGGGGCGGATGGCATCGGTGCCCGCCTGACCGGAGCTGCTCGATTCCTCCTCAGAGGGGTCGGAGTGGGAGACAGAGGACGAGGAGTCCCCCGGACTCTTTCCAGACCCCATGCATCCCATCGGACTCACTGGAGTCCAAGCCTCGGAGAAGGTCCCCCCCCCCCCCCCGGAGGATACCCGGTTCTCGGACTTTGTGAGGGACATGGCCAAGGCCTTGGCCTTCCCCGCGGATCCTGAGGAGGAGCCTCGAGCCAAGGAGCTCGAGGCCCTCCAGTATGACTCTCCACCGAAGGAGGCCTTTACTGTACCGGTTCCACTGATGCTGGAACGGCTGCTCTTCCGCATGTGGGAGGCATCGGCCTTGGCGCCGGTTCTCAGCAAACAGGTCGATTCCATTTATCGAGTCCGTAAGAGCCCTGGGTTCCAGAAAGCACAGCTACCGCACCACTCCATGGTTGTGTAATTGGCCATGCATCATCTGAAGAGTCAGAAGATGCACTCCTCGGTTCCCCCCGGCAGGGAGGCCCGGAACCTGGATGCCCTCGGTAGAAAGTGCTTCCAGGGCTCTATGCTGGCTTGCCGTGTCCAAACCTACCAGCTGTACATGGGCATGTATCTCCGAGACCTGGCAAAGGAGATTTGCCGGGTTCTCTGCTGGCCTCTCCGAGGAACCTTTGCAGAGGTTCAAGGCTTTGTCATCAGGGATTCGAGAGTGCTCGAAGTTTATATCTCGAGCAGCCTATGATAGCTTCGAGGCTTCGGCCCGAGTAGCAGCGGCCGGCATCGGTGCACGCCGTCAGGCCTGGCTACATTCATCGGACCTCGATCCATGGGTCCAGGACAAGTTGGTCGATGTCCCTTGCTGGGGTGAGAACCTCTTTGGAAAACCCATGGCTGAAAAGGCTGCAGAAATCGAGACTGAGACTCTCACCAGGACAAGGCTGTCCAGGAAGACTTCTGCCCCTTCTCAGAAGAAGAAGGGCTCGGGAAAAAAGCCCTTTTACCCGAGGAAGGCCTCTGCCTACAAATCCTACCCTCAATTCCAGGCCTCTACAGCTCCCCAACAGGGTCTGCAGGCCAAGGGGCAGGGACAAGGGCCCCATAGGCAGAAAACCCCCAAGCCGCCAGCTCTGGCTCCTGCACAGCAGGGAGCGGGGTTTTGACTCCCACTGCATAGCCTCTCCCCCACAGCTGGTTCCACTCAGCACAGGAGGCTGGCTGACACTGTACGCCCACAGATGGTCATCTATAACAGGGGATACCTGGGTACTGAGCAAAGTCCAAAAGGGCTACTTGCTCCACTTCAACCAGTTACCTCCCTCCTATTTTCCAGGGGAGCCTCCAAGACTCCCTCTGCACAGGAACCACCTCCTTCAGGAGTTGGCAAGTCTTCTACAGGAGCAGGCGGTGGAACCGGTACCTCACCACCTGATAGGACGAGGCTTCTATTCCAGGTACTTTCTGATACCAAAAAGGACAGGAGGCCTCAGGCCCATCCTAGACTTGCGAAATCTCAACAAGTTCCTGGAGAGGGAAAAGTTCAAGATACTTACCCTTGGAATACTGCTGCCCTACCTCCAGCAGTGCGATTGGCTATGCTCCTTAGACCTAAAGGATGCTTATACTCACATCTTTATTCATCCAGACCACAGACAATATTTCAGATTTGTAGTGGGAGGAAATCATTTTCAGTACAGAGTACTTCCATTTGGCCTAACCTCCGTACCCAGGGTTTTCACCAAATGCCTGGCGGTGGTGGCGGCCTATCTCAGAAACCAGGGCATCTTCGTCTTTCCATACCTGGACGACTGGCTCATCAGGGGTCAGTCTCCACAGGAGGCCAGACAAGCCACTCTTCACACTGTCTCTCTTCTCCAGCACCTGGGCTTCGTCATAAACTTCGCAAAGTCCACTTTGCTCCCCTCACAGGACATAGAGTTCATAGGAGCAAGGTTGGATACCTTACAAGCAATGGCTTATTTGCCCGGGAACAGGGCTCACAGACTGATGGCTCTGGCCCAGCAGTTTCGCAGTGGATCTCTGGTCTCTGCCAGACATTTCCTGAGGCTTTTGGGCCACATGGCATCTATGGTCCCTATAACTCCAAATGCTCGTCTGCATATGCGGCCTGCTCAATGGTGCCTTAGAGCTCAGTGGATACAGGCCACAGGAGACTTAAGAGACAGAGTAAGAGTGTCCAAACTACTAGCGGCCTCCCTGCAGTGGTGGCTGCATCTCCCGAACCTGATCAAAGGGGTGCCTTTCCAGGCACCACCACACACACGGGTGCTGACGACCGATGCTTCTCTTCAAGGTTGGGGTGCACATTGCCAGGGGACATGCACTCAGGGCCTCTGGTCCCCTTGGGAGCCCACACAGCAGATCAATCTGTTGGAGTTGTGAGCTATTCGATTAGCTCTACAAACTTTCTCTTTCACCAGTCTGTCTTGATTCAGATGGACAACCAAGTAGCAATGTTCTAAGTGAACAAACAAGGAGGCACAGGATCCAGGCTTCTGTGTCAGGAAGCACAGGCCCTGTGCACCTTTGCAGTCAAGCACGGCATGTTTCTCAAGGCAGTTTATCTACCTGGCCAAGAAAATTACCTGGCAGACAGGTTGAGCAGGATTCTACAGCCTCACGAATGGCATTTGAATCCCCCAGTGGTCCAGCAGATCTTCCTAAAATGGGGTCTTCCAACCATCGATCTCTTTGCCAGTCCACTGAACTGTCAGCTGCCCAGGTTCTGTTCCAGACAACTGCATCCTCTGCGAATAGCAGCAGATGCCTTCCTAATCTCTTGGTCTACGGGCCTGCTGTATGCATTTCCTCCAACGCCTCTAGTGGCCCGAACCCTATTCAGGTTTCTTCAGGACAGGGCCTCGCTGATCCTGGTAGCCCCCAGATGGCCGAGGCAACCGTGGTTTCCACTCCTTCTGCAATTGGCAGTGGACACTCCACTCCCTCTGGGGGTGCAACCCGATCTCCTGTCTCAGGATCAGGGATCTCTTCTGCACCCCAACCTCCAGTTCCTCCATTTGATGGCCTGGCTGCTGAAAGGGTAGTTCTAGCCCCCTTACTTCTACCTAGGGAAGTGGAGGAGGTGGTTTTGACCTCTAGGAGACAATCCACCCGGAAATCTTATGCCCTCAAGTGACGTAGGTTCTCCACTTGGTGTGCTCAGCGCCAAAAGGATCCGTTTTCGTGCCTGGTACCAGTGGTGCTGCAGTATCTGCTTCACCTGTCGGACCTAGGCCTTAAATCCAACTCTGTTCGGGTCCACCTCAGTGCTCTGTCAGCGCACCACTCGCCGGTGGAGGGCCAGTCTCTGTCGGTCCACCCCTTAGTGGCCCGCTTCCTCAAAGGCCTGCTTTTGCTCAAGCCTCCGATTCGTCCACCAGCCCCTGAGTGGGATTTGAATGTGGTCCTGCAACAACTTACTCGCCCACCGTTTGAGCCGATGGTTACCTGTCATTTATGCTTCCTTTCCTGGAAGGCGTTGTTCTTGGTGGCTCTTAAGCTCGGCCAGGCGTGTGAGTGAACTACAGGCTCTGGTTTCTCATAGACCGTACACACGGTTCTATAGGAACAGGGTGGTCTTACGGACTCATCCTAAGTTCCTTCCAAAGGTTGTCTCCTCCTTCCACCTCAATCAGGAGGTGGTTCTTCCGACCTTCTTTCCCAGGCCGCATGCCAGCCGGGCTGAAATAGTCTTGCATACCCTGGACTGTAGGAGGGCGTTGTCTTTCTACATTGACTGTACGCAGGGGCATCGAAGAGCTGTTCAGCTCTTTGTATCTTTTGACCCTAATAAGCTGGGGTTACCTGTCTCCAAGCATACCCTGTCCATTTGGGTAGCAGACTGTATCGCCTGGGCGTACAGGGCAGCCGGCCTCTCCTTGCAGGGTCGAGTCACGGCCCACCGTGTCAGGGCAAAGGCTGCGTCAGTAGCTCATCTACGCTCTGTTCCGTTGGCAGACATCTGCCGGGCCACTACTTGGTCTTCAAGCCAGACTTTTGCGGCCCATTACTGCCTCGAGAGGGAGTCCCGCAGGGACAGTGCTTTCGGACAGGCGGTACTCCGTAATCTCGTTGAGGTTTAGGCAACTCCTAGCCTCTGGCCCTGGTGTTGGGCTACTGTTCGGGGGCATTCTCAGAGAATTTTCTTATCATGCATGCTGAGGCTCTAGAGGGAGCTTATTTTTTAGCTTTGGGTTCTCGGTAGCCTAGAGCTGGGGAGTCCCATATGTGAGGACTGACTTCCTGCTTGGTCCTGGAGAAAGAGTAGTTACTCACCTGTAACAGCTGTTCTCCAGGAGCAACAGAAATCAGTCCTCACGACCCTCCCTCCTCCCCTTGGTGTTGCAGTCATATATTTCATTTTGCTTTTTGCTGTCTTTTAGCTATGTCATCAGACTGAGCAAGATGGCACCCTTGGGCAGGAAGGGGACCACGCATGCGCGCTGCAGTCCCAAAGGCTTTCTTTGAAAGCTGGGAACATGCTCCGCACGGGGGCTCCGTCTGCGCCGACGTCACCCATATGTGAGGACTAATTCCTGCTGCTCCTGGAGAACACCTGTTGCAGGTGAGTAACTACTCTCTCTGCCCATCCATGAAATTCTGCATAACTTGGTGCTCAGAATGTGGGAGACACCTCTGACTACTTCTCCTCGTTCCAGGAGGCTTGATACTATGTATCGAGTTCTGCCATGTCCTGGATTTCAAAAGACTCAGCTGCCACACCATTCAATGGTAGTGGAGTCAGCCATGCGTAGGATGAAAAGTGCAAAGAGGCATGCATCCAATCCCCCAGGTCGTGAATGCAGGACTCTGGATGCTTTTGGGCGCCAAACGTTTCAGGCTTCCATGCTTTCAGCTAGGATCAGTTCATATATACTATATATGGGAATGTTCCTCAAAGAAGTTACAGGAGACGTGGAGCTTATGAGCCCACTTCTCCCAGATGACAAGAGACAAGACTTTCTTGCTCAAGTTAAGCATGCTCAAGATGTCTCCAAGTTTGTGAATCGTGCAGCCTTTGACTGCTTTGAATGCATCAGCAGAACCTCTGCTATTGCCATTGGGGCACGACGGATTACCTGACTTCACGCATCAGACTTGGAGACTTGGGTACAGGACAAGTTAGACAACATTCCGTGCATGGGAGAGAATCTCTTTGGCAAGAACTGGCAGGAAAAGGCTAACGAGTTAGATGCTGACAATACCACTCTAGATAGATTGTCAAAATCTACAGCCACTCCAGCCAAATAGAAGCCTTATAAAAAACTCTCTTTCAGCAAAAAGAGGAAATTTTATCCTTCCTATACCCAGCAGAGTCAAACTCATGGTCAGGTTGCCCAAAAGGGACAAACTAGACAGCAAAAGAAGCCAAAAGGCCCGAGAGCCCAACCAGCTCCACAGGTTCAGCCCCCTCAAGGGCTTTGACTCCTTCCTAGAGAGCTTAGCCTTCCTGCCTCTACGGGGTCCCCAACCCCCCAATATCCCAGGCAGGTTATGCCACTTTGCCAACAGATGGCATCAGATAACAGCAGAAGGAGAGGGGTACAAGCTCCATTTTCACAGCATGCCCCCTCCTACAATTCTAAGGTAATTCAATTCTCAAACCTCCACAGACAATCTGCTAGATCACGAGGTCTCAACACTTCTTGCCCAAGGGGTAATAGAAGAGGCACCCATTCTTCAACGGGGTGCAGGGTTCTACTCCCCCTATTTTCTTATTCCAAAGAAAACAGGAGGACACAGACCCATTCTAGACCTCAGAGAATTGAACAAATACCTGTTCCATGAGAAGTTCATAATGATTTCTCTAGGAACTCTTCTGCCATACCTTCAAAGCCAGGATTGGCTTTGCTCTCTAGACTTAAATGATGCATACACTCACATTCTGATCCATCCAGATCACAGGAAATTCTTACGATTCCTTTTCAAGGGAAAACATTTCCAGTACAGGGTTCTTCCCTTTGGTCTGGCTTCAGCACCAAGAGTATTCACGAAATGCATGGCAGTAGTAGCTGCATTGCTGTGAACCCTGGAGATATTCGTCTTCCCTTACTTAGACGACTGGCTCATTCGAGCCCCTACAGTTGCAGAGGCCAGCACTGCACTGTCTCGCACAATGCAAATCCTCCAATACTTGGGGTTGGTAATAAACTTCCCAAAATCCCAACTTGTTCCTTCCCAATGCCTGGAAGTCATAGGGGCCTGTCTAGATACCAGACAGGCAAAGGCTTTCCTTCCACAGGCCCGGTGTCTTCGCATAATGCAACTAGCTTCTCAAGCAGCAGGGAAATCCTCCCTAACTGCTCGAGAGCTACTACAGTTGCTGGGACATATGGCATCCACAGTTCATATAGTCCCATATGCTCGCCTCCACATGCGAGCAGCTCAGTGGACCCTATCCACACAGTGGACACAGGCCACAGGACATTTATCAAACAAAATAGTAAACTCTCAACGACTAATTTTGTCCCTCCAATGGTGGCAATCACTAGAAAATCTGACAGTGGGGTCTCCTTTCCATCAACCCCTTTTTCAGGCCACCCTAACAACAGATGCATCAGAGGTGGGTTGGGGAGCACACCTGAATCATCTCTCTACCCAGGGCACCTGGACTCCACAGGAGGCTGGTCTACACATAAACCTCCTGGAATTAAGAGCAATCTATTTAGCTCTTCGAGTATTCCACGCCCAGCTCAGCTACAAGACAGTCCTAGTCCAGACGGACAATCAAGTAGCCATGTTCTATGTGAACAAGCAGGGCAGGACAGGCTCTCTGTCATTATGCAACGAAGCTTTATGACTGTGGGCCCTCGCCGGAGAGTATCAAATTCACCTTCTAGTGGTATATCTTCCAGGTGGCAAAGATATTTCATCTCTGGGACACTCCAGACATAGACCTCTTTGCAAGTCCACTGAATGCCAAACTTCCCCGGTTCTGTTCCAGGATTCCTGCTCACAGTTGTCAGGCAAGGGATGCCTTCCTCCTTCACTGGGGTCAGGACTTCCTTTATGCCTTCCCACCCATTCCCCTCATCCCCAAAACACTCTTCAAGCTTCAGAGAGACAGGGGTCGCATGATTCTCATAGCGCCACGCCAAGCGTGGTATCCCCTGCTTCTACATCTCTCTCAAGCTGCACCTCTGGAGTTAGGGCATGCTCCAGATCTCCTTTCCCAAGAGGACGGTACGTTCTCCAGGACCAAGAGGGAAGTCAGTCCTCACTTATGGGTGACATCGACGTTGATGGAGGGGGTGCGGAGCATTTCCCCAGCTTTCTAAGAAAGCCTTTGGGAATACTGCACGCATGCGCGGTCCCCTTCCCGCCTAAAGGTGCCATCTTGCTCAGTCTTTCTTTTTTCATGGAGCCCATCGGACGTCTGTCCGTGTCACCCGGAAAAGTTGACATTTTTTCTTGCGATTACTTCATCCTTTTTTCTCCGGTTCGACGCCGGTTCCCCTTCCCGCCAGGTTCGGTACACCGGTATCGAGCCCATCTTCTATTTTTTCAGTTTTTGCCCTTCGTGGCTGGCGTTCGCACCCTTTATTGCTTTTCCCTGGAAAGTCGGTCTTTTGACCTCGCTTTTTTCCCCGATGGCTTCCAGTGGTTTCAAAAAGTGTGATCGGTGCAAGAAACTGATGTCTCTCACCGACACACACGACTGCTGCCTTCGGTGCCTCGGCCCAGATCATGATCCTAAGATCTGTGGCCCGTGTGGCAAAATGTCCACCAAGGCACTTCGAAGCCATCAGCATCAGAAAGAGAGGATTTTCTCGGACTCTGCCTCCGACCGGGCCCGGACCTCATCTGAGGCCTCGACATCTCGGGAGTCTGATCCCGAGCATCGCCGGGGTTCCTCGGACAGGGGGTCCCCCGATCGTGAACGTAAGAGGAAGAAACGGCTCGTGAGGGCGGCGTCGGAAGAGGTCCCTGGTTCCTCGAGAGCCAGGTCTAAGACCCCCGACCGCTGCCCCGGGCCCTTAGAGCAGGAGAAGCCGTCCAAAATGCCCCGCGTGCAGCCGGAGCCTGTCGGACATGTAAGTCCTGTGGTCCTCGTGGACTATCCTCCGAGGGAGCCGACGTCGTCGGGCCCCAAGTCGGTGGCTGCTGAGCTCCTGAGCTTGGACTCAGATTGACAGCCTTGGAGTGCAGACTGTCTGCCTTCATGGATCAGCAGCGGGTACTGATGGCCAGCCTCGCTGGTGCATCTGCCCCGACCACCGGGACATCGACGTCGAAGTCGACCCCGGAGACCGAGCCGATACTCGAGACCATGAAGGCTCGAAGTCGTCCTTGGTCACGGTCACCCTTGACCTCCCGCACAGAACTGAGCCCCCCGATTCCTCTTCGGATGAGTCTGCGTGGGAGACGGAGGACGAGGAGTCCCCTGATACTTTTCGGACTCGGTGCGTCCCTTCGGACTCACCGCAGTCCGAGCCCTGGAGTAGGTCCCCACCGGAGGACACCAGGTTCTCGGAGTTCGTCAGGGACATGGCCAAGGCTTTGGTGATTCCCGCGGACCCCGAGGAGGAACCTTGAGCCGAGGAGCTCGAGGCCCTCCAGTATGACTCTCCTCCGAAGGAGGCCTTTACTGTGCCGGTCCCTCCGATGCTGGAACGGCTCCTCTTCCGGATGTGGGAGGCACCGGCCTCGGCGCCGGTTTTAAGCAAGCGGGTTGATTCTATCTATCGACTCCGTAAGAGCCCGGGATTCCAGAAGGCGCAGCTGCCACACCATTCCATGGTGGTGGAATCGGCCATGCATCGTCTGAAGAGCCAGAAGATGCACTCTGCGGTGCCTCCCGGCAGGGAGGCCCAGAACCTGGATGCGTTTGGTAGAAAGTGCTTCCAGGGCTCGATGCTTGCTTGCCGTGTCCAGTCCTACCAGCTGTACATGGGCATGTACTTACGAGACCTGGCGAAAGAGATTACCGGGTTCTCTGCTGGCCTCTCCGGGGAACCTTTGCAGAGGTTCCAGACTTTGTCCTCAGGAATCCGGGACTGCTCAAAGTTCATGTCCCGAGCGGCCTACGATGGCTTCGAGGCTTCGGCTCGTGTAGCGGCAGCCGGCATCGGAGCCCGACGCCAGGCATGGCTGCAGTCATCGGACCTCGAGCCCTGGGTGCAGGACAAGTTGGTCGATGTCCCTTGCCGAGGTGAAAACCTTTTTGGCAAGCCCTTGGCCGAGAAGGCAGCTGAGCTCGAAACTGAGCACCTGACTAGGACAAGGCTGTCCAGAAAAACCTCTGCCCCTTCTCACAAAAAGAAGGGCTCGGGTAAAAAGCCCTTTTACCCGAGAAAGGCAGCTGCCTACAAACCTTTCCCTCAGTACCAGGCCTCCCCAGCTCCCCAGCAGGGTCAGCAGGCCAAGGGGCAGGGACATGGGCCCCATAGGCAGAAGACCCCCAAGCCTCCGGCTCCTGCTCCTACTCAGCAGGGAGGGGGTTTTTGACTCCCACAGCATAGCCTTTCCACCTCTGCTGCCCCATTCCTGCACAGGAGGTCGTCTAGCCCTGGTTGCCCACAGGTGGCCACCCATTACAGGGGATGCTTGGATATTGAGCATAGTCCACAGAGGCTACATGCTCCATTTCCAGCAGTTGCCCCCTGCCTACTTCCCAGGAGAACCTCTAAGGCCTCCTCTACACACAGACCTCCTCCTTCAAGAACTTCAAGGTCTGCTTCTGGACAAGGCGGTGGAGCCTGTACCTCCTCGCCTGCAGGGGCACGGTTTCTACTCCAGGTACTTCCTCGTGCCAAAGAGAACCGGTGGCCTCTGGCCTATTCTAGACCTCAGGAACCTCAACAAGTTCTTGGAGAAAGAAATGTTCAAGATGCTTACTCTTGGAACACTTCTGCCCTGCCTCCAGCAGGGAGATTGGCTATGCTCCTTAGATCTAAAGGATGCATACACTCACATCCTCATTCATCCAGACCACAGAAAGTACCTCAGGTTCACTGTGGGAGGAAACCATTATCAGTACAGAGTACTGCCCTTTGGCCTGACCTCCGCCCCAAGGGTCTTTACAAAGTGCCTGGCGGTGGTGGCGGCCTACTTGAGGAATCAGGGTGTTTTTGTCTTCCCCTACCTGGACGACTGGCTCATCAGGGGTCAGACTTCCCAGGAGGCCAGGCAAGCCACCCTCAGAACTGTCTCCCTCCTTTAACACCTAGGATTTGTCATAAACTACGCAAAGTCCACTTTGCTCCCCTCCCAGAACCTAGAGTTCATAGGGGCGAGGTTGGACTCCCTGCAAGCAAAGGCTTACTTGCCAAGAGACAGGGCTCAAAGACTCATAGACTTGGCAAACCAGTTTCTGAGCAGGACACAGGTCTCCACCAGACTCTGTCTAAAGCTTCTGGACCACATGGCATCGACAGTGCATGTGACCCCAACCAGGAGGTGGTTCTTCCAACGTTCTTCCCTAGGCCCCATGCCAGCCGGGCTGAGACAGTCCTGCATACCCTGGACTGTAGGAGGGCTTTATCCTTCTACCTTGAACGTACGCAGGGGCATAGGAGGGCTACTCAGCTCTTCGTATCTTTTGACCCTAATAACTCGGGTTACCTGTCTCCAAGCATACCTTGTCCATATGGGTGGCTGACTGTATCACCTGGGCTTACAGGGCAGCTGACCTTCCCTTGCCGGGTCGGGTCACAGCCCACCGTGTCAGGGCAATGGCTGCCTCAGTAGCTCATCTCCGCTCTGTTCCGTTGGCAGACATCTACAGGGCTGCAACTTTGTCCTCAAGCCAGACTTTTGCAGCCCATTACTGCCTGGAGAGGGAGTCCCGTAGGGACAGTGCTTTCGGTCAGGCAGTGCTCCGGAATCTCTTTGAGGTTTAGGCAACTCCTACCCTCCAGCCCTCTGGTTGGGCTACCGGTGGGGGTATGTTTCAGTGAAATCCTTTCTATGATGCTGCAGCTAGAGGGAGCTCATTTTTCAGCTCTGGGTCCTCGGTAGCCTGAAGCTGGGGAGTCCCATAAGTGAGGACTGACTTCCTGCTTGGTCCTGGAGAAAGAGTAGTTACTCACCTGTAACAGGTGTTCTCCAGGAGCAGCAGGAATCAGTCCTCACAACCCTCCCTCCTCCCCTGGGAGTTGCAGTTGTACATAGTTCATTTTTAAATTTTTGTGTGCTGTCTTTTAGCTATGTCATTGGACTGAGCAAGATGGCACCTTTAGGCGGGAAGGGGACCGCGCATGCGTGCAGTATTTCCAAAGGCTTTCTTAGAAAGCTGGGGAAATGATCTGCACGGGGGCTCCATCGACGTCGATGTCACCCATAAGTGAGGACTGATTCCTGCTGCTCCTGGAGAACACCTATTACAGGTGAGTAACTACTCTCTATGGCACCCGAGTCTCCAGTCCCTGCATCTCACGGCCTGGTTGCTGAAGGCTTAGGCCTCCAGGATTTCAACCTGTCCCAACAGGTAAAGAATATCCTTCAGGCTTCTAGAAAACTTTCCACAAGAAGATCGTATGCCTTCAAGTGGAAACGTTTTACTATATGGTGCTCCAAGAAGGGATTAAACCCCCTTGTCATACCTTTAGAATCGATACTAGAGTATCTTCTTCACTTATCGAATTCTGGTCTAAAGACCAATTCGGTAAGAGTCCATCTTAGTGCAATTGCAGCTTCTTATAAGCCTCTGAATGGACAACCAATTTCCTCTCATCCACTCATATCCAGATTTACGAGAAGTCTTCTGTTAACCAAATCTCCCATTAAGCCACCATCGGTGGCATGGAATCTAAATCTAGTTCTCGGACAGCTCATGAAGCCGCCTTTTGAGCCTTTAGCCACTGCAACCCTTATGTTTTTGACCTGGAAGGTCATCTTCCTAATTGCAATCACCTCTGCACATCGCATTAGTGAACTGCAAGCTTTAGTGGCTGATCCTCCTTATACTAGGTTTCATCATGATAAGGTTGTTCTTAGAACTCATCCACACTTTATGCCAAAGGTGGTTTCGCCTTTTCATTTAAATCAATCAATTTACCTTCCTCTATTTTTTCCGAGACCTCACGCCTCTAATGCAGAAAGAAACCTTCATACTTTGGATTTTAAAAGAGCCTTAGCCTTTTACCTACAGAGAACACAGCAACATAGAAAGTCCTCGCAACTTTTTATAGCTTTTGACTCTAGTCATTTGGGACTTCCAGTCTCCAAAAGAACTTTATCTAAATGGATTGCCCAATGCATATCCTTTGCTTATTAGAGTAAGGGTCTTCCTCTTCAAGGCCATGTCACAGCTCATAACGTGAGAGCCATGTCAGCTTCTATGGCTAATCTCCACTCTGTGTCTATCGATGACATTTGTCAAGCAGCCACCTGGGCTTCGGTACACACCTTCACAGCCCACTACTGCCTGGATAAAGCCTCCCATTGGGATGCCTTCTTTGGCCAAGCTGTTCTTCAAAATCTCTTTCAGACCTAATTCAACTCCTACCCGCCAACCCTGGTGGAATGCCAGAGATCCAAGGGAGGAAGGATGCCTACCTTTCTAGGGTGGCACCTTCCTGGGGCTATCTCCCTGGCATCTTCAGCTAGGGAGTCCCCATATGTGAAGACTACATTTCTGCTTGTTCCTGGAGATAGCGTAGTTACTCACTTGTAACAGGTGATCTCCGGAAACAGCAGGAATTTAGTCTTCACAGCGCACCCACCTCCCCTAGGAGTTGTCTCTCTATCTCTTTGTCTCTTTCCTCTCTCCCTCTATCCTTTCACTCAGCTACAAACTTAACTGAAGAGAGACAGTTGGAAAGGTGGGAAGGCAGCGCGCATGTGCTGAGGTATGCTCCCAAAAGCGTTCCTATTGGACGCTGGGGAGCGTTCCCGCGCAGGCTCCGTCGGTACCGACGATACCCATATGTGAAGACTAAATTCCTGCTGTTCCCGGAGATCACCTGTTACAGGTGAGTAACTAGGCTTTATCTGATCTACTATCTACTTCCAATCTTTCTGCATAATTTTGCGCCATAGATCGCTTTCTCACTCCTGCATTTAGGAATGTTTGACAAAGGGAAGTACCCTGCACAGCTCTATATAATGCTGAAATTCATCCCCTGGACCTCTTTTTCCCATACCACACCATCTCCAAATCCATAAAATTTCGTTGGAGGCCCTCCTTCCCTAATACTCCCACTAAGAAATGGCAGACCTGTCCATATTGAAATAGATCTTCCGCTAGCAACCCAGAAGCCACCCGTAGTTCCTCAAACTTGATGAACGCTCCATCCTCCACAAATAGGTGAAAATACTGCAGGCCCTGTTTTGCGCAACGTGCAAATATCCTGCCTTCCCACCCTGGGACACTCTGGTACCTCTTAGCAAGGTCATTAATGAAAAAACTCCCCCCCCCCCTCCTGCAGTCGAATTTTATCCCAGATCTGGAGGGCCAGTTGCATGCTTGGACTGATCTTACCCCACCGCTCCCGGCTCTTAATCTTAGCCCATGGTAAAGCCTTTGGTTACATAGTGACTTTCTAACTGTACATAATTCTTCAATTCCTCTTCCTGCTGCCAATCCATCAAATGTCTTATTTGCCCTGCCTAATAATAGGCCCAGACATTCAGTACCCCTAACCCACCTGTGTCCTGTAATTGATAGAGCATCATATGAGCAATCTTTGGGGGTCTACGCTTCCATATATATTGAAATATTTTCCATTGCAACATCCACAGCATGCCTTCTGGGACTGGCACTAGTAGTGCTTGAAATAAATATAACACCCTCAGGAGAATGTTCTTCTTGACCACCGCTATGTCGCCCAACAAGGACCTTTCCAACCTCATCCATCCCTCCAGGTCCATTCCTACCTCCCAAAACATACTAGGATAATTGACCTGGTAGAGTCTCTCAGCCTTTGCCAGAATCCACACTTTCAGATATTTAAGCGAGCCCTGCACTCATCTGATCGGGAACTGTACCTTTAAAGACTCCTCTACCCCAGGGAACACTGATACGTTTAAAGCTTCAGTCTTGTCTATGTTCATTTTGAAGCCTGACACTAGCCCATAGTGCTCTAGGGTCCACACTGCCTCCAGTAATGAGTGTTGGGGAGCCGCAAGACTAAGTAAGATGTCGTTGGCGAATAAGGAGATGGTGTGCCGGCGTTTCCCCCTCTCCACCCCCCTTATGCTGCTATTTTGTCGGATGGCCTGTGCCAGAGGTTCTATGGCTAAGGCAAACAAAAGGGGAGAGAGCGGACAAATCTGCCATGTCCCATGCCCCAATGGGAAATTCTCTGAGTACCGCCCATTAATTTTGACCTGTGCTCTGGAATTCCTATAAAGTCCTGTATCCATCCCGCAAATTTGGGCCCAAATCCCATTTGAACCATGCTCTCAAATAAGAATTCCCAATGTACTCTATCAAATTCCTTCTCAGCATCTATTGACAGAAACATAACCTCTTCCATCCCTTGGCTGGCTGCCACAACAGCTACATTACTTGCTTAATATTATCCGCTGCCTGCCTCCCAGGGATAAACTCCGTTTGATCTTGATGCACCAAGATCTGCATCCAAGGGGCCAAGCACATAGCCAAAACTTTCACCAAAATCTTGGCATCCACATTGATAAGGGAAATTGGTCTGTAGGAACCACATTTGTGGAGGAGTAGCCTAATGGTTAAGAACACTGGCTTGGGAACCCAGAGACCAGGGTTCGATTCCCACTAGCACTCCTTGTGGTCTTGGGCAAGTCACTTAACCCTCCATTGCCTCAGAAAAATCCAAGTTATCAATGTCCCTGTTTAATGTACATTACCAAGTTTAAGTTACAATGTAAGCCACTTTGATTGAAATGATAAAGCGATATATAAAACCTGTTACATAAATAAATAAATTTTAATGGGTCCTTACCCACCTTAGGTAACATTGTGATCCCTGCGGTTAACATCTCTGGGGAAAGCTCACCCCCTTCCTCCACCATCCCATTAAATAAGCACTGCAATACTTCACTGAGCTCCCAGGCAGCCCTTCCAACCCAGGGGGCCTCCCCAGTGGTAGAGCTTTAATCACAGCCTCTCCCCATTCTCAAGTTCTCTATCCAAGATCTCCCTCACCTCCACCTCCAAGCTCAGAAGGGCTACTCCCTGTACATAATGCTGGATCCCAGCAGTGTCTATATCCCCCTTTTGGGTATATAAATCCCTATAAAATTTTCTGAATTGGTCCCAAATAAAACTGTCCTTTCTGCCCATTGCCCTATTCATCCCCTGAATCTGTGTTATGGAGGCTTTTACCACTTGTCTCTTCAACCGCTTGGGCAGAACTCTCCTCGGCCTATCTCCCCACTCATAATACACCTATCTAGTGCACTGCAACGTGAAAGCTTTCTTGTTGGCCTGTAATTCCTGCAAGTCTGCTCTCACTTGCCCTACCCGCTTCCTTGCACTCTTGACCCCAGTCCGAAGCTCCCCTGCCAATTGTTCCTCCCTCCGCCCCTGAGCCTTTTTAAGCTTGGAGACCCACATAATAAACTTCCCTTGGATTACCACTTTAAGCCCTTCTCAGAGATTGACCCCACTAACTTCCCCATTATCATTTAAGCATAAATATGCCTTAATACTAACCCAAATGTCGTCCACCACCTCCTTCTTGGAGCAAGCTCTCATTGAGCTGCCAAAATTTGATACTGCCTGGGTCCCAGCCTGCTAGCTCCACACAAACAAAGCCATAGTCTGACTAGGTCATAGGTTCAGTGCCTGCTGCCTGCACTCCCGCCATCCACAATTGATCTACCAACATATAATCAGTCCTACTGAAGCTATCATGGGGATTCGAATACAAAGTGTATTCCCTACTGCCAAATCTCTGCATGACCTGACCCAAGGCCCTCCGATTCCTACCCCCCTCATCCCCCTTTTTCGATGTCCTGTCCCACTGAGACTGAAGGGCAATGTTAAAGTCCCCCACCCATGATCAGATTCCCTTTAGCCTTATTCTCTAACAGTTCTCCAACTCCTTTCCAGAACTTACCTTGACTCCCATTTGGAGCGTAAACTGATACCACTGTAACCTCCTCCCCACTATCTGCCCCCATAACTCCCACCACCCTACCTTCTGTGTCCCTAAAAGAATCCTCTATGTGAAACACCCCCTTCCCCCCCAGCTGAATAAAAATCGCTACCCCTCCCTTTTCCCTCCTCCTGGTTCTGCCGAGAAAAACTAATCTGGGTACTTCCGATGTCTTAGCCTCCCTTCATCCCTATGCCGTAAATGTGTTTCTTGCAAAAGAATAACATCCCAGTTATCCCTCTCCATCTCCTAAAACAAACTCTGACGCTTGTGGGGCGAATTTAGACCCATAATATTCAATGAGCCAATGTGTATCATGTCCCTGGTTGACCTCCCCCACCCTTGCCCCTAATCTCCAGGCCCCTCCCCCTTCCTTCCCCTCCTGTCCCCCCTATCCTCCTCCCCCCCATGGTTGCTCCCCTGCTTAGGAGCCACACGTCCCATGACATCAAGCACCCTCCCATTCAACTCTCCCCCTTGCTCAGCTCAGTACAGCAGAGACCCATATTCATCACCAACATTCACTTCCCCATCCATACATCCCCTGCCCCAACCCTTCCCTTCCTCTCAGCTCTTAAGAACACCTCCCTCAGCCAATTCTCCCTCCCGCCACTTGTCACCCACCAACGTACCCAGAAGCAAAAAGGCTTGGGTAGTTTAATGGGGCAGTATTTTAATGGCTGTAGACTTTCCTGTGAAGGCTTTAGAAAGGCCTTCTGGGACCTGTGGTTTTTAACATTAGCCAAAGAAGTGTAGTTGTAGGCAGAGGGTAAGGTTAAACACAGGCTTTATTCCCCGTCCGGGGTGGATTCATAACAGTGGAACACAAAGAATTGCAGACCCTTCGTCTGGTGACACAATTAAAGAAATGTTTCAAACAAAACTTGGCTTACTTCAGCATTAGTTAATGGAACAAAAAGTAAAAAGAAAACAGTTCATTTCACTTACAGAACTTTTCCTCCTGTTTCCTTTTCTAAACAGTTCTTGCTGCTTTCAACAAAGAGATGATATGCAATCAGCCAGAGTGTATGTACAGTCCATCTCACTCCCGTCTAAAGACTCTCCAATAGTCTCAAATTGCATTCCTTCCTCATCAGAATAAACTTCTCCCGGCACACAGCTGCCGTTGAGGTTATAATGTTCTTGCCGGTGAGCTAAAGCATTCCCCTCCTCCACTAAACTAGTGGCCCGTGGGAAATTACCATATTCACTGTAGTCAGGCTTATGAGAGTTACACAGTTCCTGGTAAGTGCAGGGCAAATCAGGGTATTTTAAACCTCTTCTACTAGAGTAAATACGCCTACCTTTAGGCACTGCTACTTCCTGTTCTCTCGGTCGAGCAAAGCTCTGTTTTGAAGAACACTCTCCACGGTGTTTCTCTGTTAGCCTCAAACTTCCTTCAGGGTAAAAGTTTTCCCCTGCTGAATCCCTGGTGTTGGGTAATCTATACCTCCTGGACTTGGCTGCTGGACTGCCACCTCTGCTTACTTCGTAGCAATGCTCCTGGGGATATTAAAAAGCTGTGCACTGCTGCTCACAACAGCTTCCCTGGGAATCACCAGCCTCATATGCCCCGGGCAATCTCTCTGGCTCCGTCCTTGCAGCTCCACTGGTTCTGCTTTCACGCTTAGCAGTTCCCTCAGTAGCATCTACTACTCCTCCAGTAGCTCCTGCCACTCCTCTCCCTCTACCTTCCGGTAAGTGAGTTTTAAATGTGTTTAAGCTGGTGTTAGTTTGGGCTCCGCCCCCATGCAGGTGCTCCTCATTTCCTAATGAGTTTTGTGCTACGCTTCTGTTCGGGCGTTCCCTTACACCTCGTGGCTTTGTTTTTATCTGTTGCTTATAGCAACCTTTCCCCATGTGTGAACCTGAGCTGTCAGTTTCCCTTACGTTTTGCTCAGAGTTCCCTAGTTCCATGGGTTCTGACAGCGCTACCTTATGACACACTCCGTCCTCCCGCCATATCACCGTACTGCATCATTGGTATCCCTCACCCCCTCATACATATAGAGACTTAAGCCCTAACAGTCCAGTGTTCTTGCCCTTACAGGACCTGCAGCACTCCACCCATCAGGGGCCAGCCATGGTTCATGTTCGAGCTCTTTCAGATTCCTCATCCCATTGTCATCCCTGGGACAGTCTCTTGAGGCACTTGCCCTTCACTGCCACTGCAGTGCAGCCCCTTTTAAAGTAGGATCCGTTGCTGTTCCTTGCTGTTTATGTCCCTGGATAGGTAAACCCTCACAACACAAGTCTCGTAAGGCCTGCCAGGTCTTGTCCACCTCTCTTACCCAGTGGAAGGTACTGTTGATAGTAAAAAGAATACCAAATAAGTGCAACCAGTTCAAAGCGTGATAAAAGGAAAGACAGAGTACTTTATTGAGCCTTCAACTGCCCGACAGGCCATGTTTCGTCACCCTTCATCAGGGGCTAGCTAGGCATAACACTCTGTTGGAGACCTTTTCAAACAGTAGGTCTAACATCAAGGTCTTAAGGGACTGAATGAAGTGAACGTAAGCTTCATGCGATGCAGAATCATAAGTGAAAAGATTATCCTCATCGAGCTGCCATCTGTAGCATGCAGACCTGCAGCAAAACCTGGTTCTGCATCGCATGAAGCTTACGTTCACTTCATTCAGTCCCTTAAGATATAGTAAACAATTTACTTGTAACAGGGCCTTTTCCCTTTATGCTCCTACCCTATGGAACTCCATTCCCCATGAGCTGCGGAACTCTAGAACTCACCTTGAGTTCTGAAAGAACTTAAAAACCCTCCTTTTTCAGGAACATTTTTCCCTTCCACCCTAGTACTAACCTCTTCTGCTTCCCTCCAGCGCCTACCCCTTCTAAACCTTCATACTGACAACTGATACCTCGGTAAATATCTTTGTAAATAGTTGTTCTTTTATTTTATTCATACAATTAGTTCATTGTTATTTTATATATATTTGTTACTTGTTCTATGTAAACAGTGGAAACACTCTATTTTAAATGTTCTATGTAAACCATCTTGATTTGTAGAAAGATGGTATATAAAATCTGTTAAATAAATAAGACCTTGATGTTAGACCTACTGTTTGAAAAGGTCTCCAACAGAGTGTTATGCCTAGCTAGCCCCTGACGAAGGGTGACGAAACACGGCCTGTGTCGGGCAGTTGAAGGCTCATTAAGGAGTGGAGGAGTGGCCTAGTGGTTGGGGCAAGGTACTTCAGGCCGGAAGGTCGGGGGTTCAAATCCCACTAGAGGACAGCAACCTTGGGCCGGAAGGACTGGGGTTTCTAGTCCCACAGGTGCTCCTTGTGGTCTTGGGCAAGCCACTTAACCCTCCATAGCCCATGTTCCCTGTAAAATAGTTATCTCCAAGTTATAATGCCCTGTTCAATATAATTTCAGTTTGTTCAATGTAAACCGCACTGATGCAGAATAGCACGGTATATAAGAGAATGTAAATAAATAAATAATAAATGGTCTGGGCCGAGGCACTGGAGGCAGCAGTCATGCGTATTGGTGAGGGACATGATCTTCCCGCACCGATCGCACTTTTTAATCCCACTTGTAGCCATGGGGGAAAAAGAACCCCAGCAAGGTCAAAGACCCTTCAGGCTGCCAGCAAAGAAAAAAGGGCGCCCAAGAGAAAAATTGAAAAATAGAAAAAAGAGAAAAGAAAAAGGTGGCCGGCCTGATACCGAGGCACCGTGGTCGGGTGGGAAAGGTAGCGGTATGAGACCGGAAAAACAGTTAAGAGGCAGAAAAATCAACCTTTTCTGGGACAGGGACAGACTACGTCTGATGGGCTCCGCGGAAAAAGGAGACTGAGCAAGATGGCACCTTTGGGGAGGAAGAGGACCACACATGCTTGGTAGCAACTCCCAAAGACTTTCTTTGAAAGTTGGGGATTTGCTCCGTGCGGGCTCCGTCAGTGTCGACGTCACCCATATGTGAGAACTGACTTCCTGCTTATTCCTGGAGAACATGTTGGCCACATTCCCAACAGCTAACACAGGACTTTTGTACTTAATTTTTACTCAAAAAGTGCAGTAAATGTTAAGTCAGGCCTTGACAAACTTTCTTGGAATCTAGGAACCAGCCTAAAAATCTAGGAGCCCGCCGCCAAAAACCTAGGTCATAGTACATACCCCACCCCCCAAAAATGTGTATCACAGTTGGTTTTTTTTTTAGCTTTTAGAGCCTGCTTACTAAGACTGTTTTCCCATTTTCTATGGGAAAGAGCTTAATAAATAGGCCACTGCATAGAGCAACCAAAGGCAGTAGTCCCACTCCTCCTCTCTCTATTCCCTCTCCAACCACGGCCAGTGACTTTTTAAGCTATACCTGTGTATGTGTGGGAGAGGAGGGATGTGGAGATGGGGTGCCTGTATATGTTGGTAGTGCCTGCTGCCAACTGCTTCAATTTTTCTTTTGCAGCATTTCTTCACTACACCCTTACCCTGGACAGATCATTACTATCTCACTTTCCAAGGTTATTTTGGCCCGTCTTCCTCTACCTCTTCTACTCTTTCATCTGACCCTCCTCCACCAGTTCCTTTGAGATATTCACGTCGGATTACCCCTCTCACACTCAGTCACTTCCCAACTGCTGGTGACCTTCTATCCGCAGAATTCCCCTCACTCTCTCCTGATTCACAGGTCTCCCATTGGTCCTTATGTCTTTCAGACACGCTAGATCTCTTGGCAACACTAGAACCCCACCCTTCTCATCGTCTTTAGTCACAGCCCTGGTTTCACTCCAGCCTTCGCCTCCTCCTTAGAGTGGAATGGTTTTGGAGAAAGACACGCTTTCCATCCTCCCTGTTGTCATTCAAGGCTCACCACTCCCACTATTACTCTCGGGTACATCTGGCCAAATAAACATACTTTTCTACGACTATTTCCTCTGCCCCAAATCAAACCCGTCATCTCTACAAAGTTTTCAGGTCCCTCACTACACTCCAGCCAGATCTAGATCCCCCCCCCCCCCCCCCCCGTAATCCTCCCTCTCTCTCAGTATTGTCTTCATCTATATGTCTGGTATGCTTGATTGTACTATCCAATATCCTGTCTAATATTGTAACTTCTTTTCCTGTTCCATGCCATTGGCCCTCTTTGTATTTATGAAATTGTGAACCGTCTTGATTTTCTTATTGAAAGGCGGTATATAAAATGAAATAAACATAAACTGACGTCAAGTTGTAATGTAAACTGCTTTGACTTAAGGATAAAGTGGTATAAAAGTCATGTTAAATAAATAAATACAATAATGCACAGCAGCAGCATCCACAATTAAGCAGGTACACTTAACCACCACCCATCAAGTTGAAATTCAGTGCACCCCCTGCTAATTTAAAAACTGACAGTGTATGGTATGTATCCCCCCGCTCTCCACCTCTAACCTGCCCAATCACCACCCTTTCATGTGATGTGCAGTTAACGCAGGAATTGGTGTACTGTTAGCATGGGCCCACGGTGTCGTACCACCGTGGGCCCATGCTAACAGTTAATCCATGCTAATAACTGCATTAACCCCTTAGTGCACTTTAGTGAAAAGTAATTAAGATATATTGGTCAATAAATATCACTGTGGCCTCATTTTTCTGTGTTGCAGGTCGGTTAACACAGCCTTTTCTTGCCTGTATTATAGAGAATGCAATGACCATGTAGATCTCCATTTCAATCAAGTACCCAAAGCGTGACTGGTTTCCAGGATAACCAGAATAGATATTACTGAGACAGTTTTGCATACACGATCTAGAAGCCAGGTTGCTTTGCATAAAATTCTTACCCTGAATACCAGATTATAATGAGAACCTTAAAGAATGGTGTTGCGAACCACCGCCTATGGAGAACATACTACCAATGTGACGTAATAGACAGTATTTTTTATTTCAAAGAGCATCAGCTGTTTATGGGAGACTTTAAATCAAAACTTAAATAGCAAAAAATTGTAATTTAAAATATGCCCACAAAATGCAATATGCTCAATTTCTCATTCTGGCTGAAAGATGAGTTCATTTTATAATGTTTCTGGAAACAGTGTTGTGATGTTGATTAACTGTATTATGATGTTTTCTCCAGGATTATTATGGCAAACATTTGAAAAAATCAGATGATCTGAAAACCTCTGCCTGTATCACCCCTGACTGCCTTCTTACACCATTCATCAGAGATGCCCTGAAAGATATACATGAGGAGGTGGTCTCCAGGTAATACATTGATGCTTCAGGGGTGCAATTTAAGAAAAAAAACAAGAACATAGTTTCCAACTAGTATAAAATCCTATTGTACTCGAAGATTTGTTTAGTGGCCATATAGACTTAACAAAACTGGACTGTATGCAAGTCATGATGTCTTTTATTAGACTAATATAAATATTATCTAAAGGTCATGCATTACGTGAAGTTTGCAAAAGGTACTGATCACCAAGTCAGATGCAGATTAATTTCAGTGGTCTCAAATAATGTTGTCTTTGGATAAGTCTTATTGTCCATTAAAACATATCCTAACCTGCAAAGAAACTTCTGAACATCAATTGTCTGATATCAGACATGCAGTGCTTCAGTTAAAATTTGAAGACACTGGATTTTTGTAAGCTTGGAAGTCTACTGTTAATCCTACATAGTAGTTAACTTTATGAGCTCTATTAATGGACATTTTTTTCACACCTCATAAACCTGAGCATTTAAGAATAATTTGGAAATTTTCTTAATCATGTCTTCCAATACCTCCTTGTTTGCTGTTACTGTACTGAGTTGGTGTTTTGTGACCAGGTATTATGGCTGCGGTCTGCTGGTCCCGGAATGTCTTGAGAACAAGTGGATATTGGACCTTGGCTGTGGAAGTGGCCGAGATTGCTATATGCTCAGTAAACTAGTTGGAGAGAGAGGCCATGTGACTGGGATAGACATGACCAATGAACAGGTACAATATGGTGGTAATTTCATCTCAATGAGCCAGTAAACCAGCAGGTCAAATGTGGGGCTGAGATTTGATAGCTTATAATATGCTCTGTGCCCATATTTAATAATAAATAAAGGACAGCCATTTACGAAAGCCTGCTTGAGTGCACACATACGTTGCAAGTGTTGTTGATGGTTTTATTATTGTTGTCTTCCTCTTCGTCTCTCCGGGCCAGTCCAGGCACATGAGTTTGCTTTGGTTCCGCCTGTGGATATTTGTCGGGCGGCTACTTGGTCTTCCCTGCACACATTTTCGAAACACTATAGATTGGATGTGCAGGCCAGACAAGATGCAAAGGTGGGGGCGTCGGCCATCATTGCGGGCCTGGCGGGTCCCTCCCAGGTGTAGATACTGCTTTGGTACTTCCCTCATGTGCCTGGACTGGCCCGGAGAGATGAAGAGGAAGAAGAAATTAGGCCTTACCTGCTAATTGTCTTTCCTTGAGTTCTCACCGGGCCAGTTCAGGACCCACCCGTGCCTTTGGGCTAAATATCAGGGTTTCGTGACAGCCTTGGTGCGGGGCTATCGGACATAGACTTCTGCGATACAGGCGGTGGTTCGGTTCGAATGGAGATTTGGAAGAGTGTCTGGCCTGCACATCCAATCTATAGTGTTTCGAAAATATGTGCAGGGAAGACCAAGTAGCCACCTGACAAATATCCACAGGCGGAACCAAAGCAAACTCTTGTGTCTGGACTGGCCCGGAGAGAACTCAAGGAAAGACAATTATCAGGTAAGGCCTAATTTCTTCATTATTACTACTGCTACTTATCATGGGGGTCATTCTGACCCCCGATAGCAGGATTGGACATCTGGGATGGACGTCCAACCCCCGTTCAGGCTCTGGATGCAATTCCTTGCACAGCACTCCCTGCACATATATAGAGGTTGTGCGGGGAGAGCTGGATGGGACGGGATGGGGAGGGGGCCATAGGTGGAGCCTCATGTATAGGTGGAGGGTGGGCAGAGCGAGGGTGGGTGTACTCACCCAGATGTACAGGGCCGATTCAGGTCATGACCCTGTACGTCCACAGGAGGCAGGAAGAATTGGAAACTTATTCCACCTCAGATGTGGAATAAGTCCCGGGGGCTGCAGCAATCAGGGCACGCAGACCCCCTGAAGTGCCAGGGTAGCAACAGGTAGGGATGGCCCTGGCTGCCCGATTCCGGCTCTGATTGCCCCTGCTGAGGGTTAGACAGCAGGGTAAGAAGAGCGGGACTAGTGCTGGGCTTACTGTGCTTCTGTTAGGCATCCCGGTGCCATGGCAACAAGATGCTATGGCACCGGTACACCAGCAGGAGCAGAGGGTGGGCTGGACGGGCAGGTGGGTAGATGTCTCACGTTGTGGAATCAGACCAGTCTGGGCTGTCTAAGTGCTCAATTCTGCACCTGCAGGAATGTCTAGCTCCTGCGGCTGCAGAATAGGGTACAAGTTGGGGTCATCCATTTTTTGGCTATCCAAATGGCCTGGACATGCCCCGATTAGAATGAGTCACTGCATGTATAATGCTACAAGGTGTACACAGTGCTGTACATATGCACATGGGAACAGTCCCTGCTCAATAGAACTTAGAATCTATTCAAGATAGAAACACAACAAAGAAGGGACTAGAGATGATCTTTACACATGGGTGATAAAGAAGAGAATAGAGGATCAGGACCCAAAAGGAGCCTCGAAGAGGTGGGTTTTAGTCTGGATGTGAATAGGACCAGAGATGAGCCTGACACCCTTACTCAAGCAGTCTGTTCCAGGCATACTGTGCAGCAAGGTAGAATGAACACAGTCTAGAGCTAGCAGTGGACAAGAAGGGCATGGACAGAAGCAATTTGCCTGATGAGTGGAATTCCCCAGGAGGGAACTTTGACTGTGTGTCGGATTGCATTTGGATCTGTGGCAATAAATTTCACTTGGACAAGGAACTCTGTCTCATCCAATGTATGTCTATTAAAACTGAACACCAAAATTGTGCCAATAAAACTAACTGGCACACAGCTAACTATGAACTGTTGGTTTCCATAACAGAAAGCACGATACTTTCAGTATATAGCTTTTCATATTTACGAGAGAGTGGGATGTGGGAGAGGGAAGGTTCTAAGTGGAAGAAATATGGAAAAAACTTGATGAGTCTCTTACATGTCTAATCTCTGATGTTTTATTTTGTATATTGTTTGCCATGTAGATCGAGGTGGCAAAGAAGTATATTGGCTACCACATGCAAAAATTTGGCTTCCAACATCCTAATGTGGACTTTATTCATGGATACATAGAAAAGCTCGGAGATGCAGGCCTTAAGGATAGCAGCTATGATATAATTATGTGGGTAATGTTAACAAGACTACTTGTCAGAATATTGTTTTTCCATATTTTTATTTATTTCTATATCAATAGCCTGATCTTCTCCAGGACCAAGCAGGAAGTCAGTCCTCACATATGGGTGTCATTGGCGCCGATGAAGCCCCAGTGGAGCATTTCCCCAGCTTTCTATGAAAGCCTTTGGGAATGCAGGCACGCATGTGTGGTTCCCTTCCCGCCTAAAGGTGCCATCTTACCTCAGTCTCTCTTTTTCCGAGAAGCCCACCGGACGTGTGTCCTGTCATCCCGGATAAAAGTTTGATTTTTTTAGCGATTCTCGCTATTTTTTCTTCCCGGTTCGACGCCGGTTCCCCTCCCAGTATCGAGCCCGATTCTTCTTTTTCGGTTTTTGCCCTTCGTGGCTGGCGTTCGCGCCCTTTTTTGATTTTTCCCTGGAAGGCCGGTCCTTTGACCTCGCGGGGACTCTTTTTTCCCCAATGGCTTCCAGCGGTTTCAAGAAGTGTGATCGGTGTAAGAAGTTAATGTCTCTCACCGACACACACGACTGCTGCCTTCAGTGCCTCGGTCCTGATCACGACCCTAAGACGTGTGGACCATGTGGGAAGATGTCTTCCAAGGCACTCCGAAGTCGTCAGCAGCAGAAAGAAAGGCTTTTCTCGGGCTCAGCCTCCGGCCGGGCCCGAACCTCGTCTGAGGCCTCGACATCTCGGGATTCGGATCCCGAGCGCCGTCGAAGCTCCTCGGACAGGGGGTCCTCCGACCGGGAACGCAAGAGGAAGAAGCGGCTCATGAGGGCAGAGTCGGAGGAGGTCCCTGGCTCCTCGAGGGCCAGGGTTAAGACCCCCGACCGTCGCCCCGGGCCCGTGGAACAAGAGAAGCCTGCCAAAGTTCCTCGCGTGGAGCCGGAGTCTGCTGGACACGTAAGCCCTGTGGTTCTCGAGGACTCTTCTCCCAGAGAGCCGACATCAGGCCCGGCGCCGCTGGGGCCCGAGTCAGTGGCTGCTGCGTCTCCCGAGCTGAGTCTCAGGATGACAGCCTTGGAGAGCAGACTGTCTGCCTTCATGGAGCAGCAGCGGGCACTGATGGCCAGCCTGTCTGGCGCATCTGCCCCGACCACCGGGACATCGACATCGAAGTCGACCCCGGAGACCGAGCCGATACTCGAGTCCATCGTGGCTCGAAGTCGACCTCAGTCGCGGTCTCCCTCGACCTCCCGTTCGGGACCGAGGGTGTCGACGCCGGTGCCGAGGGCGTCGACACCGGTGCCGAGGGCGTCGACACCGGTGCCGAGGGCGTCGACACCGGTGCCGAGGGCGTCGACACCGGTGCCGAGGGCGTCGACACCGGTGCCGAGGGCGTCGACACCGGTGCCGAGGGCGTCGGGGCGGGTGCTCCAGGGCCCCGCAGGGTCGGACCCTGACTCCTCGTCGGACGAGTCTGCCTGGGAGACGGAGGATGAGGAGTCCCCCTGATACGTTCAAGACTCGGTGCGTCCTGCCGGACTCGCCGCAGTCTGAGCCCCGGAGTAGATTCCCTCCGGAGGATACCCGGTTCTCGGAGTTTGTCCGGGATATGGCCACTGCCTTGGCTATTCTGGCGGACCCCGAGGTCATACTGCAGTCATACTGCAGTATGACTCTCCTCCGAAGGAGGCCTTTACTGTCCCGCTTCCTCCGATGCTGGAACGGCTCCTCTTCAGAATGTGGGAGGCACCGGCCTCGGTGCCGGTTCTCAGCAAGCGAGTCGATTGGATCTATCGACTCCGGAAGAGCCCTGGCTTTCAGAAGGCACAGCACCACACCATTCCATGGTTGTGGAATCGGCCATGCATCGCCTGAAGAGTCAGAAGACGCACTCCGCAGTGCCCCCCAGCAGGGAGGCCCGAAACCTCGATGGCGTTGGTAGAAAGTGCTTCCAGGGCTCGATGCTTGCTTGCCGTGTCCAGTCTTACCAGCTGTACATGGGTATGTACTTGCGGGACCTGGCCAAGGAGTTGGCCGGGTTCTCTGCTGGTCTCTCTGGGGAACCCTTGCAGAGATTCAAGTACTTGTCCTCGGGGATTCGGGACTGCTCAAAGTTCATGTCCCGTGCCGCCTACGATGGCTTCGAGGCTTCGGCCTGAGTTGCGGCAGCCGGCATCGAGGCTCGACGCCAGGCATGGCTGCAGTCATCGGACCTTGAGCCATGGGTTCAAGACAAGTTGGTCGATGTCCCTTGCCGAGGTGAGAACCTTTTTGGCAAGCCCATGACCGAGAAGGCCGCTCAGTTCGAAACCGAGCACCTTACAAGGACAAGGCTGTCTAGGAAGACCTCTGCCCCTTCTCATAAGAAGAAGGGCTCGGGTAAAAAGCCCTTTTACCTGAGGAAGGGCACTGCCTACAAACAGTACCCTCAGTATCAGGCTGTCCAAGCTGCACCCCAGGGTCAGCAAGCCAAGGGGCAGGGTAATGGGCCCCGTAGGCAGAGGACCCCCAAGCCTCCGGCCCCTGCTCCTACTCAGCAGGGTGGGGTTTTTTGACTCCTTGAGCATAGCATCTCCGTCCCTGCTATCCCAACCCTGCACAGGAGGTCGCCTAGCCCTCTTTGCCCACCAGTGGCCCCGCATCACGTGGTACAGTTGGGTGTTGAGCATAGTCCACAGGGGCTATGCACTGCATTTTCACCAACTACCTCCGCCATATTTCTCAGGGGAACCTCCAAAGCCTCCCCTGCATACAGACTTTCTCCTTCAAGAGCATCAAGGTCTGTTGGTGGACAGGGCGGTGGAGCCTGTGCCTCCCCATTTGCAAGGTCACGGATTCTACTCCAGGTATTTCCTGGTGCCCAAAAGAACCGGTGGCCTTCGACCCATTCTGGACCTCAGGAACCTCAACAAGTTCCTAGAGAAGGAAAAGTTCAAGATGCTTACTCTTGGAACACTTCTGCCCTACCTCCAACAGGGAGATTGGCTATGCTCCTTAGATCTAAAGGATGCGTACACTCACATCCTCATTCATCCAGACCACAGAAAGTACCTCAGGTTCATTGTGGGAGGAAACCATTATCAGTACAGAGTACTGCCTTTTGGCCTCACCTCCGCTCCCAGGGTCTTTACCAAATTCCTGGCAGTGGTGGCGGCCTACCCGAGAAATCAGGGAATCTTTGTCTTCTCCTATCTGGACGACTTGCTCATCAGGGGTCAGACGTGCCAGGAGGCCAGACAAGCCACCCTCAGAAATATAGCTCTTCTTCAAAGCCTGGGGTTTGTAATAAACTTCGCAAAGTCCACTTTGCTCCCCTCCCAGAACAGAGTTCATAGGAGCAAGGCTGGACTCTCTGCTGGCAAAGGCTTTCTTGCCATAGGACAGAGCACAAAGACTGATAGCCTTAGCACACCAGTTTCTCAACAGGTCACTGGTCTCCGCCAGACTCTGCCTGAGGCTTCTTGGCCACATGGCTTCGACAGTACATGTGACCCCCAATGCCAGGCTCCATATGAGGCCTGCACAGTGGTGCCTTCGGACTCAATGGTCCCAAGCCACACGCAGCCTCAGGGACAGGATAAGGGTATCCAGACAATTTCTGAACTCCCTCAGCTGGTGGTTGCACCCACCCAATCTGCTAAAAGGAGTGCCCTTTCAAATTCCTGGGTACACGGTGGTACTGACCACAGACGCCTCCCTGCAGGGCTGGGGAGCTCATTGTCGAACAAGTGCACCCAGGGTCTGTGGTCTCCTTGGGAGGCTGCACAGCAGATCAATCTTCTAGAACTCAGAGCTATTCGACTAGCACTCAAAGCTTTCTCTCCTACCCTGGCTCATCAATCTGTCCTCGTCCAGACAGACAATCAAGTAGCCATGTTTTATGTGAACAAACAGGGCGGGACTGGGTCCAGACTCCTCTGTCGGGAGACTCAGGACCTTTGTTCATTTGCCCTCAAGCACAACATGCTCCTCAAGGCTGTGTACCTTCCAGGCCAGGACAACTACCTGGCTGACAGGTTGAGCAGGATTCTACAACCCCACGAGTGGCAGCTGCATCCTTTAGTAGTTCAGAAGATCTTCCCAAAATGGGGTCTCCCTTTGATAGATCTCTTTGCCAGCCCACTGAACAAGCAACTGCCAAAGTTCTGCTCCAGGCAACTGCATCCTCTGAGAATGGCAGCGGATGCTTTTCTGATTCCCTGGTCTCAGGGTCTCCTGTATGCATTTCCTCCCACACCCTTGGTTGCCCGAACTCTCTTCAAGATTCTTCAGGACAAGGCCTCGGTCCTGCTGGTGGCTCCCAGGTGGCCGAGACAGCCTTGGTTTCCACTTCTCTTTCAACTGGCGGTGGATCCTCCCCTGCCTCTGGGGTTGCAACCCGACTTCTCTCTCAGGAGCAGGGTTCACTTCTGCACCCCAATCTCAAAGCTCTCAATTTGATGGCCTGGAGGCTGCAAGGGTAGTTTTGGCTCCCTGGGGCCTACCTCAGGAAGTTGAGGAAGTTGTTCTAGCCTCTAGGAAACAGTCCACTAGGAAAACCTATGCTCTCAAATGGAAAAGGTTTTCTGTGTGGTGTCAGCTACGTACAGAGGATCCTTTCTCCTGTACTGTGCCAGTAGTGCTTCAGTACTTACTGCACTTGTCCAATCAGGGACTTAAGTCCAATTCTGTTCGGGTCCACCTCTCAGCTCTAGCAGCTCACCACTCACTGGTGGAAGGACATTTTCTGTCGGTTCACCCCTTGGTGTCCTGCTTTCTCAGGGGCTTGCTTTTGCTCAAGCCTCCAATCCGTCCTCCTGCCCCTGAGTGGGAGTTAAATGTGGTCTTGCAGCAACTGACTCACCCACCTTTGAGCCAATGGCTACTTGTCCACTGTGCTTCCTATCCTGGAAGACTCTTTTCCTGATAGTCCTTACCTCGGCTAGGCGAGTGAGTGAGCCTCAGGCCCTGGTCTGTGATAGGCCTTACACCAGGATTTATAAGAACAGGGTAGTCCTCAGGACTCATCCAAAGTTCCTCCCAAAGTTTGTCTCCTCCTTCCACCTCAACCAGGAGGTGGTTCTTCCAACATTCTTCCCTAGGCCTCATGCAAGCCAGGCTGAAGCAGTTCTGCATACCCTGGACTGTAGGAGGGCCTTATCCTTCTACCTTGACCGTACGCAGGGGCATAGAAGGGCTACTCAGCTCTTCGTATCCTTTGACCCTAATAAGTTGGGGTTGGCTGTGTCCAAGCGTACCTTGTCCATTTGTGTGGCTTACTGTATCACCTGGGCTTACAAGGTGGCTGACCTTCCTTTGCAGAGTCGGGTTACGGCCCACCGTGTCAGGGCAATGGCTGCCTCAGTGGCTCATCTCCGCTCTGTGCCCTTGGTAGACATCTGCAGGGCTGCAACTTGGTCTTCAAGCCAGACATTTGCGGCCCATTACTGTCTGGAGAGGGAGTCCCATAGGGACATTGCTTTTGGCCAAGCAGTACTCCGGAATCTCTTTGAGGTTTAGGCAACTCCTGCCCTCTGTTGGGCTACTGGTGGAGGTTGTGTCCTTGAAAAGCCTTTCTTTGCTGCTGAGACTAGAGGGAGTTCTCTTGTTCAGCCTGGGTCCCTTGGTAGCCCAGAGCTAGGGAGTCACCCATATGTGAGGACTGACTTCCTGCTTGGTCTTGGAGAAAGAGTAGTTACTCACCTGTAACAGGTGTTCTCCAGGAGCAGCAGGAATCAGTCCTCACAACCCTCCCTCCTCCCCTTGGAGTTGCAGTTGTACATAGTTTATTTTTCATTTTTTCTGTGCTGTTCTTAGCTATGTCATTTGACTGAGGTAAGATAGCACCTTTAGGCGGGAAGGGAACCGTGCATGCGTGCCTGCATTCCCAAAGGCTTTCATAGAAAGCTGGGGAAATGCTGCGCTGGGGCTTCATCGACGCCGATGACACCCATATGTGAGGACTGATTCCTGCTGCTCCTGGAGAACACCTGTTACAGGTGAGTAACTGCTCTTTCTCTGCTGTCACTATGACTTTAAAATAACTTATGACACAGAACATAATTTGGTTCAAAACTATGTTTTTTCTGACTAGCCAGTAACAGCCTTTCCACCCTGTCCATGCTGAAGAGAGAAAATGCTAGGTTAAGTATAATCTCCAGGAACAAGCAAGAATGTAGTCTTCACATATGGGTATCGTCAGTACCGACGGAGCCTGCGCGGGAACGCTTTTGGGAGCATCCCACAGTGCCTGTGTGCTGCCTTCCCGCCTTTCCCAACTGTCCCTCTCCAGTTCTTCGTTTTCTGCGGAGCCGACAGGTCGCACATCCTGTCACCGCAGAAATAAATCCCTTCTATTCTTCTTTTTTTGTGGTCGCGTCTGCCTTCCCTCGACATTACACCAGTACTGCCGATTCTTCTTCTTTCTTTTCTTCAAAAAAAAAAAAAACTTTCTTCTGGAGTCTTTCCAGTAATTTTCTCTCAGGTGCCACGCGCCATTTTGGGCACTAGGCCCAACTTTTCTTTCAGAATGGAAAAAACGCTTCGGGTTTTAAAAAGTGTTCTAAGTGTGGCGGTACCATCTCCGTCACCGACACCCATGAGTGGTGCCTCAAATGTTTAGGTCCTGACCACTCTATTTCAGAGTATGTTGCCTGTTGGATGATGTCAAAAAGGGGCTGGCAGAACCGAGCTGCTAAGCTTAGCACCCTTTTTCCCTCCAATGCAGCCTCCATGGCATCAACGTCTTCCAGGGCTTCATCTTCCTCCTATGGATCTCAGGTAACTAAACATAAATCTAGCCGGTCCTCAAAGGGTTGATCTCCTTCTAGACAGCGAGATGCCTCTGGCGTTGCCCTTCAGGGACTATCACCGGCAAAATTGCCCCGGTAGAAGGCTTCGGCTTCCAAAGCACTAACGGGGCTCCAGGATGTTCTCGAGGCTTCAAACTCAGCAGAACTACTGGTGCCATGCTCTGGAGTACCGGCTGCTTCTTCCGGTACCGATACCCAAGCATCGGCAGCGTCGATAGACCAGAGATTCTTGGCTATTGAACGCAGTCTGGTGGCTCTTCTCACGGCCTCGATGTCCTTGAAACTGCTTCAGACAATTCAACCGGTACCGGCACCGACTGCATCGACATCGGCAGGTATTCTACCGGGACTGAGTCATGCGTATCCATTCGGTATCGACAGGTCGGTACCGGACCACTCCGATGCCGACTTCGATCGGTACCATACCTTGCACGATCACCCGGATCGGAGATACTTCAAATCCTCGGATGAGTCTGAAGACTCTGAAAGCTCTGCCGATACCAGAGTACTTCTTCCTGAGAGTTTCTTCTCCTCAGCGTAGGATGTCTCCACCAGAGGATATGTCCTTTCAGGATTTTATCCGAGATGTGGCTCGAGGTCTTTCCATCACAGTGGCTCCTGAAAAAGAGCCTAGGGCAAAGGAATTAGAAATCCTGCAATACCCTAAAGCTCCCAAGGAGGCAGCTACCTTACCTATTCATGAGATCTTGCATGATCTCATGTTAAGGATGTGGGAAACACCTCAACCACATCTCCTCACTCTCAAAGACTCGACACCATGTATCGAGTTCCTCCTTGTCCTGGGTTTCAGAAGACTCAATTACCACACCATTCCATGGTGGTGGAGTCAGCAGTGAGAAGGATAAAGAGTGCAAAAAGGCATGCATCTAATCCTCCAGGACATGAATGTAGGACTCTTGACGCCTTTGGACGTCGAACCTTCCAGGCTTCCAGGCTTTCTGCTAGAATCAGTTCCTGTATCTTATATATGGGAATGTTCCTTAAGGAGGTCACAGGAGATTTAGAGCTTATGAACCCTCTCCTTCCTGATGATGAGGCAAGATTATCTCGCCCTTGTCAAACATGCTCAGGATGTTTCCAAGTTTGTGAATCGTGCAGCTTTTGACTGCTTTGAGTGCATAAGCAGAACCTCTGCCATTGCCATAGGTGCATGTAGGATTGCCTGGCTCCAGGCATCTGACTTGGAAATTTGGGTACAGGGTAAACTAGGGAATATTCCTTGCACAGGAGAGAATCTCTTTGGCAAGAATTGGCAGGAAAAAGCTAATGAGATAGATGCTGACAATATCACTTTGGATAGATTGTCTAAATCTACAGCTGATCCTGCGAGGAAAAAATCCTCTAAGAAACCATTCTTCAGTAAGAAGAAGAAGTTTTATCCCTCCTATACCCAAAAGGGGCATCGTTTAGGTCAGTCTGCCCAAAAGGGACAGCAGCAACAACCTAGACAAAGAAAGACAAAAGCAGCTAAGCCTCAACTGACTCAGCAGACTAAGCCTCCACAGGGGCTTTGACTCCTATCTAGAGAACTTTGCCTTCCTGGCCCTGAACGGCCCAGAACCCTCCACCATACCAGGAAGGTTATGTCATTTTGCCCCCAGATGGGGTCAGATAACAGCAGAAAATTGGACTCTTGTCAGTTGTAAGAGAGGGGTACAAGCTTCATTTCCTCAGCATGCCCCCTCCTACAATGGTAAGACAGTTCAATTCTCAGACCTCTCTCAATGACCATTTAGGTCAAGAGGTCACTATGCTTCTTGCCCAAGGGGCAATAGAAGAGGTACCCATTCCCCAACGGGGTACAGGGTTTTACTCCCCCTATTTCCTTATTCCAAAGAAAACAGGAGGACACAGACCTATTCTAGACCTCAGAGAATTGAACAAATTCCTGTTCAAAAAGAAGTTCAAAATGATTTCTCTAGAAGCTCTGCTGCCATACCTTCAGAGTCAGGATTGGCTTTGTTCTCTAGATCTCAAGGATGCGCACACTCATGTTCTCCGCACCCTAGGAATATTCGTCTTCCCTTACTTAGACGACTGGCTCATTCAAGCCCCTTCAGAGCCAGAGGCCAGGGTTGCTCTCTCTCACACAATGCGCATCCTTCAGTATTTGGGACTTGTCATAAACTTCCCAAAATCCAACCTTGCTCCCACTCAGTCCCTGGAGTTTATAGGAGCTCTGATGGATACCAGACAGACAAGGGCCTACCTTCCACAGCCCTGCTGCCTTCGCATTGTGCAGTTAGCTTCCCAAGCAGTGCTAAAACCTCACCTCACTGCTCGGGAAATGTTACAGTTGCTAAGCCACATGGCATCCACCATGCATGTGGTTCCTTATGCTCGCCTCTATATGAGGGCAGCCCAGTGGACTTTATCCACTCAGTGGATTCAGGCGGCAGGTTGCCTGTCAGACAAAATAGCAAACTCAGATCGCCTTATTTTGTCCCTCCAATGGTGGCAGTCACCCCAAAACCTTTTGGTGGGGTCTCCTTTTCAGCAACCCCCACCCCAAGCCACTCTAACAACAGATGCCTCACAGGTGGGTTGGGGAGCCCACTTAAAAGGCCTCTCTACCCAGGGTACCTGGACTCCACAGGAGGCCTATCTACACATCAATCTCCTGGAATTCAGAGCAATCTTCCTTGCTCTTTCAGTATTCCACACCCAGCTCAGCTACAAGACAGTCCTAGTTCAAACGGACAATCAAGTAGCCATGTTCTATGTGAACAAGCAGGGCGGAGCAGACTCTCTGTCGCTCTGCAACGAAGCTTTGCGACTATGGGCCCTCGCCAGAGAGCATCATATTCATCTCCTTGCGGTGTATCTTCCAGGCATTCAAAACTCTTGGGCAGACAGACTCGGTCGAGTTCTGCTTCCACACGAATGGTCTCTCCATGCAGACCAGGTGGCCAAAATTTTTCAAATTTGGGGAACCCCAGACATAGACCTCTTTGCAAGTCCACTGAATGCCAAACGTCCCCGGTTCTGTTCCAGAATTCTGGCTCAGGGTTGTCAGGCCAGGGATGCTTTCCTCCTCCATTGGGGCCAGGACTTCCTGTATGCCTTTCCACCCATTCCCCTAATTCCCAAAACCCTGTTCAAGCTTCAGAGAGACAGAGGTCATATGATTCTCATAGCTCCATGTTGGCCACGGCAAATGTGGTACCCTCTGTTCCTACCTCTCTCTCAAGCTCCGCCTCTGGAGTTAGGATCTGCTCCAAATCTCCTTTCTCAGGAGGACGGGATGCTGTGGCATCCCATTCCCCAGTCTCTGCATTTCAGGGCCTGGTTGCTGAAAGCCTGGAACTTCACGGTCTTAACCTTTCTCAGCAGGTAAAGGATATCCTTTATGCTTCCAGGAAGCCTTCCACAAGACGCTCTTATGCATTCAAGTGGAAAAGGTTTACCATATGTTGCTCGCAGAAGGGTCTTAACCCTCTTGCGATACCTCTGGAATCATTACTGGAATATCTCCTTCATTTATCTAATGCAGGGCTTAAGACCAATTCAGTGAGAGTTCATTTGAGTGCTATTGCAGCTTCTTTCAAGCCTCTAAATGGACAACCTATTTCCTCTCATCCTCTCATAGCGAGATTTATAAGAGGCCTTCTATTAACTAAGCCTCCCATTAAGCCACCACCGGTGGCATGGGACTTAAATCTGGTTCTTGGACAGCTCATGAAGCCGCCTTTTGAACCATTAGCTACTACCTCTTTGAAATTCCTTTCCTGGAAGGTCATCTTTCTTATTGCAATCACATCAGCATGTCGCATCAGTGAATTGCAAGCGTTGGTGGCTGATCCTCCTTATACAAGGTTCCATTATGATAAGGTAGTCCTAAGGACTCATCCACACTTTATGCCAAAGGTGGTGTCACCTTTTCATTTATACCATGCGATTTACCTTCCTGTATTCTTCCCAAGGCCTCACGCCTCAAATGCAGAAAAGAATCATCATACTTTGGACTGTAAAAGGGCTTTGGACTTTTACTTGCAAAGGACACAGCAACATAGAAAGTCCTCTCAACTCTTTGTTGCTTTTGATCCTAGTCATTTGGGACTTCCAGTCTCCAAAAGGACACTGTCCAGCTGGATTGCACAGTGTATTTCTTTTGCTTATGAGAGTAAGAACCTTCCTCTTGAAGGCCATGTTACAGCTCAGATGTGAGAGCCATGGCAGCCTCTATGGCTCATCTTCACTCTGTGTCTATCGACGACATCTGTCGAGCAGCTACTTCGGCTTCGGTTCATACCTTCACAGCCCATTATTGCTTAGACAATGACTCCCGCCGGGATGCCTTGTTTGGTCAGGCTGTTCTTCAACACCTGTTCCATACTTAATCAACTCCTACCCACCATCCCTGGTAGGATGCCAGAGATCCATGGGGGGAAGTGGAGCCCTTTCACAGGGGCACACAACTTCTGGGGCCTTCTCCCTGGCATCTGCAGCTAGGGAGTCCCCATATGTGAAGACTACATTCCTGCTTGTTCCTGGAGATAGCGTAATTGCTCACCTGTAACAGGTGATCTCCGGGAACAGCAGGAATTTAGTCTTCACAACCCACCCACCTCTCCTAGGAGTTGTATCTATCTCTCTCTCTTTCTCTCTTTCCCTCTCTTTTTGTCTCAGCTTTAAACTCAACTGGAGAGGGACAGTTGGGAAAGGCAGGAAGGCAGCACGCAGGTGCTGTGGGATGCTCCCAAAAGCTTTCCTATTGGACGCTGGGGAGCATTCCCGCGCAGGCTCCGTCGGTACCGACGATACCCATATGTGAAGACTAAATTCCTGCTGTTCCCGGAGATCATCTGTTACAGGTGAGTAACTATGCTATACCAAGATTGTGACTGGTGAAGTTAAATGTTACTGTGTCCTTTGTCTATCAGCTAATTGACTGTGAGTATAAGTTCTAATATAGAAGCATAGAGTATTTAATAGATAGGGAGTGTAAGGCCCATTTAATCTTTATTTATTTAATATTTTGTTCCTGCATTCAGTGAGTTACAACCAGGTATTTGCCTCTCCCAGGAGGGTTTACAATCTAAATCATGGAGAAAAGGAATAAAAAAGAAGTAAAAATGAGAACTACAAAAAATAAAAAGATGCAAGAATCAGGTACCTAAACCGTACAAAAGTGTGCCTCACCCTTCCATGCTTGGATCACTCTTCACAAATCCCACAAATGGTTGCAATGAAACTGTTTCTATAAAAGAACCCACACCTTCATTAAAACTACTCCATATCACAAATGCACAAAAGGGAAATGTAATTTTATAAAATATGGGCATACTCAGCGCCTTGAGAATCATCAGATTCTCTTTCCTGCTTGACTGCTTCATGGAGCAGCTGGTTCGTGAAGCAGCATAAGGGGAAGCTATTTATCTCCAGGAACAAGCAGGAATAAGTCCTCACATATGGGTACATCGGAACCGACGGAGCCTGCGTGGGAAAGCTCCCCAGCTTCCCTGAAAGGAAGCTTTTGGGGCCTCCCACTGCACATGCGCGCTGCCTTCCCGCCTTCCTGACCAGCTCTCCTCAGTTTCTCTTTTTCCGCGGAGCCAGCAAGTCGTGTTCCTGTCACCGCTGAAGAAATTATTGTTTTAGTTTGTTTCTTTAGACCGCGTACCTGCCTTCCCCATACCGAAACCGGTACCGCCGGTCTCTCTTTTCTTTTCTTTAAAAAAAAAAAAAATCTTTTTTCTGCACAACTTGGTGACTTCGGTTAGGCCTCAGGCCTACACAAATTCTCCTCATGGAGAAACCAGCCCCTGGTTTTAAGAAGTGTACCAAGTGTAGTGCTGTTATTTCAGTCACAGACACCCATGAATGGTGTCTTAAGTGTTTGGGACCTGACCACTCCATTCCGGACTGCCCATCCTGCTCCCAGATGTCTAAACGTGGGTTGCAGAACCGGGCCAACAAATTCCATGTGCTGTTTGCTTCAGATAATCCAGCATCACAGTCATCCAGGTCTTCCTCTCCGGATGGATCTCAGGTAACCAAACCCTCTGTGGGCAGGTCCTCAAAGAGCAAATCTCCTTCAAAGCATCGAGAGGCTCTCTCTTTTGAGTCTGAGGATCCTGCCCCAGCCAAACAACCCCGGCGGGAAGCTCTGGCTTCCAAAGCACCATCTATGGGGTTACAGGTTGACATCGATGGCACGGCCTCCACTGATCACCTGTTGGACTGCTCTGGGGTACCGGCCCATACCGGTACCGACATCCAGGCAGCAGTGGCGTCTATGAGCAATACTGTTCAGACCATGCAGCAGGCCATGCTGGCTTTTATTAATGCTGCGACGCCCTTGGTACCGCGTTTAGCGGTACCGGGTCCGGTTCCGGTATCGTCTCCCATACCGGAACCGAGACCATCGACTTCCAAACGCAGATCGGTTCCGCATGCCGGATCCGGGTTTTCACCCGATACTGATCCCATACCCAGTACGCCCGATGTCGATACCGATCGGTATGCGTATCGTGCGTTGGAAGCAAATAGAGAATACTCTGATTCTTCAGAGGATTATAACGCCTCTGAGGACTCTGATGAGCTGTCTCTAGTTCTTCATGAAGACCCCTCTTCCCCAAAGAGGAGAATGTCTCCACCAGAGGATTTGTCCTTTCAAGAATTCATTATTGAACTAGCTAAAGGACTTTCTATTACCACATCCTCTGAAAAAGAACCTAGGTCAAAGAAATTGGATATTTTAGGATACCCTAAGGTTCCTAAAGAGGCAGTCACCCTGCCTATCCATGAAATCCTTCAAGAACACTTGATGGACTTATGGGAGGCTCCTCTAACGTTGTCTCCTTATTCTCGTAGGTTGGACACCATGTACCGGGTCCCTCCTTCTCCTGGGTTTCAAAAGACTCAGTTGCCTCACCATTCCATTGTGGTGAAGTCTGCACTGAAAAAGATTAAGAGTACCAAAAGGCACTCTTCTACCCCTCCAGGACGAGAATGTAAGACCCTAGACTCTTTTGGCAAGAAAATTTTCCAGGCTACTATGCTTATAGCCAGGATTAATTCTTACAGTCTGTATATGGGCATTTTTCTCAGGGAACTTGCCCTAAAGATACGACCTTTTGCCTCCTTTATCCCTGAGGATAGAAAAGAGGAGTTCATTTCTCTGGTGAAACACCTTCTAGATGTTTCTAAGTTCTCCAACAGAGCAGCTTTTGATTCCTTTGAGGGTGCCGGTAGAGCTTCGGGCATTGCTATTGCAGCCCGACGACTTGCTTGGCTCCAGGCCTCTGACCTAGAACCCTGGGTCCTGGATGGCTTACGGAATCTGCCCTGTACAGGTGAGAACTTATTTGGTAAGGACTGGCAAATTAAAGCCACCCAAATGGATGCAGAAAATGCTACCTTGGATAGACTTTCTAAGTCTACCTCTACTCCTGCCAAGAAAAAGTCTTTCAAGAGGCCTTACTACAAGAAGGCCAGATTTTCCACAAATACTGGCCAACAATCTTCTCAGCCTCGCTTTGCTGCTAAACGTCAGCAACCTAAACAGGCTAAGTCAAAGCCTGCAGCGTCTACCACTCCTCAGCAGGCTCAACCCCCTCAGGGGTTTTAACTTGCCCCTAGAGAACTTAACATTTCTGGCTCTAGAACAACCAGAGCCCCTCACCATTCCCGGAAGGTTAGCTCACTTTGCTCCCAGATGGGAGCAAATCACATCAGAGCAATGGACCCTCTCTATCATCAGAGAGGGCTACAAACTTCATTTTTCCAACCTTCCTCCATATACCATGGTGAGGCACTTCAATTCTCCCCCATTTCTCCTGGACCTGTTGGATCAGGAAGTCTCTTCTCTCCTTGCCCAAGGGGCAATAGAAGAGGTTCCTCTTCTTCAACAAGGGACAGGATTCTACTCCCCTTATTTTCTCATAACAAAGAAGACAGGGGGATTCAGACCTATCCTAGATCTGAGAGAATTGAACATATTTCTGTACAAGGAGAAATTCAAAATGCTTTCTCTAGGCATTCTCCTTCCATACCTTCAGAGTCAGGATTGGCTTTGTTCTCTAGATCTCAAGGATGCGTACACACATATACTCATCCATCCATCCCACAGAAAATATCTAAGATTTCTGTTTCAGGGAAAACATTTCCAGTACAGAGTACTTCCCTTCGGTCTAGCCTCTGCTCCAAGAGTGTTCACCAAATGCATGGCAGTTGTTGCCGCATTTCTAAGAGGTCTGGGAATTTTTGTATTCCCATATCTGGACGACTGGCTCATCCGAGCTCCATCTCAGTCAGAGGCCCAGATTTCCCTGGACCGCACAAGGCACCTTCTGCAGTATCTGGGACTGGTGGTAAACCTTCCCAAGTCTCAACTTACCCCTACTCAGTCTCTAGAATTCATAGGGGCCCAGTTGGACACCACCACTGCAAGGGCCTACCTGCCTCAAGTCCGGGGCCAACGTCTTCTGTGCTTGGCCTCCCAAGCTCAGTCCAGCAGTCACTTGACAGCCAGAGAAATGCTGCAACTTCTGGGCCACATGGCCTCCACGGTACACGTGGTGCCCTACGCTCATCTTCATATGAGAGCAGCTCAATGGACCTTGGCCACCCAGTGGACTCAAGCATCAGGAGCGCTCTCCGACCAAATACTCACCTCAAAGCGTCTGTTTTGGTCCCTCCAATGGTGGATGTCCACCAAGAATCTGTTGTTGGGGGCCCCCTTCCAACCTTTGTTGCCCCAAGCAACCCTCACAACAGATGCCTCCCAAACAGGGTGGGGAGCCCATCTACAATCCCTCTCCACTCAGGGTACTTGGTCTCCGCAGGAGACCACCCTTCACATCAACCTCCTGGAACTGCGAGCAATCTTCTTTGCCCTCAAAGTCTTCCATACCCTCCTTGTCAACCTGACCGTCCTAGTTCAGACAGACAATCAGGTGGCCATGTTCTACGTAAACAAACAAGGAGGGACAGGCTCTCTGTCGCTTTGCAACGAAGCTCTCAGATTATGGGCCTTCGCCAGAGAGCATCAAATTCATCTTCTGGCAGTATATCTTCCAGGGGTTCAAAACTCTCGGGCAGACAGACTCAGTCGAGTTCTGCTCCCACACGAATGGTCCCTACATATGGACCAGATAGGCAGAATCTTTCAGGAATGGGGAACCCCGGACATAGACCTCTTTGCAAGTCCGTGGAATGCCAAACTTCCCCGGTTCTGTTCCAGGACTCCGTGTCAGGGAGCTCAGGCCAACGACGCCTTTCTCCTGCATTGGGGTCAGGAATTCCTATATGCCTTTCCACCCATTCCTTTGATTCCCAAGACTCTGTTCAAACTCCAGAGGGATCACGGATCGATGATCCTCATAGCTCCACGCCGGCCACGCCAAGTGTGGTTCCCTCTACTTCTGCATCTCTCCCAGAGACCCTCCCTGGACCTGGGAGCTGCGCCAGACCTTCTCTCTCAGGAGAACGGGACTTTGTGGCACCCAAACCCCAAGTCCCTACACCTCAGAGCTTGGTTACTGAAGGCCTAAGCCTTCATGACTTCAATCTTTCTCAACCAGTGAAAGATATCCTTCATGCCTCTAGGAAACCCTCCACGAGGCGTTCCTATGCTTTCAAATGGAAACGCTTTTCCATTTGGTGTGCTCAACAGGGTCTTGACCCTCTAGCACTTCCTTTGAATTCTCTACTAGACTATCTCCTGCATCTTTCTAATGCAGGCCTTAAGACGAATTCAGTAAGAGTCCATTTGAGTGCTATTGCAGCATCCTTAAAACCTATAAATGGACAACCTGTCTCCTCTCATCCGCTTGTTGCAAGATTCATGAGAGGCCTGACTCTAACTAAGCCTCCCATCCGACCTCCTCCGGTAGCATGGGACTTGAACCTAGTTCTAGGTCAGCTTATGAAGCCACCTTTTGAACCGTTGGTTTCTACCTCCTTGAAATTTCTTTCCTGGAAGGTCCTTTTCCTTATTGCAGTCACTTCGGCTCGCCGCATCAGTGAACTACAGGCCTTAGTGGCTCATCCACCTTATACCAGGTTTCATCATGATAAGGTGGTCCTAAGGACGAATCCCCACTTTATGCCTAAAGTGGTCTCGCCTTTTCATCTTAATCAAGAGGTATATCTACCTGTCTTTTTTCCAGCTCCTCATGCATCCAGTGCAGAGAGGAACCTTCATACTTTAGATTGTAAAAGAGCTCTTGCCTTTTACCTCAACAGGACTCAGCCACATCGAAAGTCTTCCCAGCTTTTCGTGGCTTTTGATCCTTCTCATTTGGGACGTCCAGTCTCCAAACGTACACTTTCCAATTGGATTGCTCGGTGTATTTCCTTTGCTTACCAGAGTAAAAGCATTTCTCTGGAAGGCCATGTCACAGCTCACAATGTGAGAGCCATGGCCACTTCTATGGCTCATCTTCACTCTGTGTCCATAGATCAGATCTGTCGAGCCGCCACATGGGCCTCGGTACATACCTTCACAGCCCATTACTGCTTGGACAAGGACTCCCGCCGGGATGCCTTGTTTGGTCAGGCTGTCCTCAAACACCTGTTCCATACTTGAACAACTCCTGCCCACCTTCCCAGGATGGATGCCTGAGATCCATACGAAGATGGCGAACCTTGGAACGGGATCTCCCAGGCATCTTAGCTAGGGAGTCCCCATATGTGAGGACTTATTCCTGCTTGTTCCTGGAGATAGCACAGTTACTTACCTGTAACAGGTGATCTCTGGGAACAGCAGGAATTAGTCCTCACAACCCACCCACCTCCCCTAGGAGTTGTATCTTCTATCTATCTATCTTCCTTTCCTCTCTCTATTGTCTCAGCTATAAACTCGAACTGAGGAGAGCTGGTCAGGAAGGCGGGAAGGCAGCGCGCATGTGCAGTGGGAGGCCCCAAAAGTTTCCTTTCAGGGAAGCTGGGGAGCTTTCCCGCGCAGGCTCCGTCGGTTCCGACGTACCCATATGTGGGGACTAATTCCTGCTGTTCCCAGAGATCACCTGTTACAGGTAAGTAACTGTGCTTTAGAAAAGGTGACGGCAAAAGCTAGAAGAATGCTTGGGTGCATAGGGAGAGGAATGACCAGCAGAAGAAAGAAGGTGTTAGTGCCTCTGTATAGGTCTTTGATGCAACCTCATTTGGAGTATTGTGTGCAATTCTGGAGGCCGCACCATCAAAAGGATCTAAACAGGTTGGAGTCAGTACAGAGGATGGCTACTAAAATGGTTAGTGGCCTTTGTTATAAAGCATATGAGGACAGACTTAAGGATCTTAATATGTATACTTTAGAGGAAAGGCAGGATAAAAGTGATATGATTGAGATGTTTAAATTCCTCCGTGGTGTAAATGCACAGGAAGAGAGCCTCTTTCAATTGAAAGCAAGCTCTGCTATGAGGGGACAAAGGATGAAAGGAAATAGGCTCAGGAGTAATATGCGGAAATATTTCTTTATGGAAAGAGTGGTAGATACGTGGAATAGTCTCCCATTGGAGGTGATAGAGATGACGACAGTATCTGAATTCAAAAAAGCATGGACAAACACAGAGGATCTCCTAAAGGGAAAAAGGGGACTGTTGTAGTGGTTGATATGGAAGGGCAGACTAGATAGCCATGTGGTCTTTTTCTGCCGTCATGTTTCTATGTTTCTATCATTCCGGCAGCCCTTCCCTCCGTTGTATACTGTCTCTTGGATATCTGTACCAAAACTTAACTGACTAGTATTCAGTCACTCTTAGAGCTTTCTCTTTTCTTAACTTTCTTTATATTTCTATGTTTAAACAAGTGTATACAAAATCAACAAAGGTCATCATATCAACACTGTATCCATTAACTTATGAGACACATCATTCATATCTCCCACCCTGATCCTTCCCCCACCCCCTCTATCCCACAACAAGCACAAATTCCAGGGAGAGACAGTATGGATTAAATCTTTATACAGTAATGTTACCTTTCTCTAGGCCTGAGGAGTTTGGTGTAGGATGAGAAACATCTTGTTAGTCCATTCAATGTATGGGGCCCATTTATTGATGTGCGATTCTATCTGCCCCATCTCAAGGCTGCTAGATAGTCCATCGATAGCATGCCCTCCAACCTCAATTTCTATTCTAGGATTGTGGGTTCTGTATCCTTCTTCCAAATATGAACTATGATCATTCGGGAACTAAGCAGCAGGAGCTCCATCAACTGTTTCCTCTCTGATGGGACTTCTAGGGAGGCATCCAGAAAGCCCAGCAAGCAGCAGCTAGGGTCAGCCTCTAGTTTGCATCCCACCATTGCATTAATGGCTGAAATGACTGTACCCCCCCCCCCCCCCCACCCAATATTGTTGAGTTTTCGGGCACTCCCAGCACATGTGAATAAAGGACCCCATCTGATCACAATTCCTCCAGCAGTCGCTTCCCTCGTGAAAGCCCAAATGGTGCAGGCATATTGGAGTAAAGTACACCTGCATCAAGAGTTGGTACTGGGTCTGTCTATCGGAAATATTGTGGACACACCGGTACCAATGTTCCCTCTAATTTTCTGTAGGCTGTGTGCGCATAAAATATCAGTTGTGCAGCTTTTGAAGGAAGGTTAAATTTTTGTGCGCCACATAATGACACTTGGAGTTATATACTTTAAAATTTGACTACATGTCAGAATACAGTATGTACACCACATTGATTTTAATCAAGTTAAATGAAAATAGACGACAATGAAACGGAAAATTTCTAGTAATTACAATCACAACTTTTAAATTTTAAGACATCTGTGGTGTTTTCTATCAGAATCAGAACCGTAATTTTTGTACGCTCTGTTGTAAAGTATGTGCGCTCGCTCGGCGAGGTGTGTGCGCGCGCACACGCGCACAGCTTAGAGGGAACAGTGACCGGTACTCCCTCCTATGCATAATATGCCATTCCTCCTTAGTGAAAGTCCTCCTCAACATTTGATGCCATAGCTGACAATGGCAGTCATTCTTGTGACCATAAATATCAAATAGGGCCTAGAAAGTAATCCCTTCCAGTTTGTTACTTTATTAAAAAGAACCCATTCCAGGGGTGTCGGTGCCCGTGTGAAGTAGTTCAGGTGTTCCAAGCGCATAATAAAGTATCGTAACTGAAAATATTGATAGAGGAGGAGTGTCGGTTCCCTTCTATCAATTACCTGGGCTAGGTTCATACTGGTCTTTAAGTAGGTCCATAAACTGGTCTTTAAGTAGGTTCATAAAATGGATCAATCCTTTGGGGGGTGCCAGACATTTCTTAATTTAGCAAAGGATGGGCCACTAAAGAGTAGGAAGTCTGCACTTTGGCCCAGGTGGTAACTGCAGCCCTGTTGTCCGCCAGACTTGACTCCATATCTTTAAAAGGGGCTCCAGTAGAGCATGAGGGGCACTCATATTTGCATTAGATGAGCAATCCTCAAACACGGAGTATGGGGCTGTCCATCCCTGCTCCAGGGCTATACAGTAGGCATTCGAGGGCCTCACACATTGGTATCATAAGCCGTGCAACATTGCTGCCTTATAATACGGAGAGGGCTTTGGTCAGTTCATACCTCTCAGTATGATTGGGGCTGTCATATGCCTCCACCCAATATGCACCTTAGGTTTACCCCAAATGAACCGGCTAAACTGCTTTTTAAGTGCCCTGAAAAACTGTGCTAGGATGTAAATGGGCAACTGAGAGAAGAGGTAGATAAGTTTCAGTATAATGTTCATTTTCAAGGTAGCAACTCAGGCCATCCAACCAAGTGTGAGGTGGTTCTGTTGTTCTAGTTCATCCATAATAATTGCTGCCATGAGGGCATAGTTTAATTTAAATCCCGTTGTATTGGATGATCTCCAGGAACAAGCAGGAATGTAGTCATCACATATGGGTATCATCGGTACCGACGGAGCCCGCGCAGGAACACTCCCCAGCGTCCAATCAGAACGCTTTTGGGAGCATCCCACAGCGCCTGCGTGCTGCCTTCCCGCCTTTCCCAACTGCCTCTCTCCAGTTCTTCTTTTTCCACGGAGCCAGCAGGTCGTGTTTCCTGTCACCGCAGAAGAATTTCTTTTTTATTTCTTTCTTTTTGTGGTCGCGTCTGCCTTCTTCGACACTCTACTGGTACCGCCGATCTTTCTTTCTTATTTCTGTTAAAAAAAAAAATAAAAAAATTATTTTTTCCTTTTCTTCAGGTGCACGTGCCTTTTTTGGGCCTTAGGCCCAAAAACCTTTTCCTCAACATGGAAAAACCTGCTTCAGGGTTTAAAAAGTGCACCAAGTGTGGCGGTACCATCTCCGTCACCGACACCCATGAATGGTGTTTAAAATGTTTAGGTCCTGACCACTCCATCACGGATTGTGTGTCCTGTGCCATGATGTCTAAAAGAGGTCGGCAGAACCGAGCTGCCAAGCTCAGTACCCTGTTTCCCTCTGATGCGGCTTCGGTGGCATCGACGTCTTCCAGGGCCTCTTCCTCCTGTGGATCTCAGGTAACTAAACATAAATCCAGCCGGTCCTCGAAGGGTAGATCTCTTTCTAAGCATCGAGATGCCTCTGGCGTTGCCCTCGAGGATTCTGCACCGGCAAAATTACCCCGGCGGGAGGCTTCGGCTTCCAAAGCATTATCGGGGTTCCAGGATGTTCTAGATGGCTCGGCCTCGACAGATGATCTGGTGCCATGCTCTGGGGTACCGGTGGTCTCCACCGGTACCGACATCCAGACATTGGCAGCGTTCATGGACCAGAGAATTCTGACCATGGAACGCAGTCTGGCGGCTTTCCTTGCGGCATTGACGCCCTTGGTACCACGACAGACAACTCCACCGGTACCGGCACTGGCATCGGTATCGGTATCGGCACCGATAGCATCGACATCGGCATCGGTGTCTGCTATGCCGGTACCCTGTCCTCCGATGCCCTTCGGTACCGATTCTCCGATACCGGTTATTCCCAGTACTGACCTTGGTCGGTACGGGTATCGGGCTCTGCAGGAGCATCCGGACAGACGATACTTCGAGTCCTCAGAAGAATCTGAGGATTCTCAAAGTTCTGTCGATGCAGCGATGCTTCTTCCAGAGGAGTCCTCCTCCCCTAAACGTAGAATGTCTCCTCCAGAGGACATGTCCTTCCAAGACTTCATCAGGGAGGTGGCTCGGGGCCTGTCCATTACTGTGGCCCCTGAAACAGAGCCAAGGGCCAAGGAGTTGGAAATTTTACAATATCCCAAAACTCCTAAGGAGGCAGCTACCTTACCCATTCATGAGATTCTATATGATCTCATGTTGAGGATGTGGGAAACACCTCTTACCACCTCTCCTCATTCTCGTAGAATGGATACTATGTATCGAGTCCCTCCTTGTCCTGGGTTCCATAAGACTCAGCTTCCTCACCACTCTATTGTGGTGGAGTCAGCTATGAGAAGGATCAGAAGTGCAAAAAGACATGCCTCTAATCCTCCAGGATGTGAGTGCAGAACCCTGGATGCTTTTGGACGTAGAGTCTTCCAAGTTTCCATGCTTGCTGCAAGAATCAGTTCCTATAGTCTCTACATGGGAATGTTCCTAAAGGAGGTCACAGATAATTTACAGACTTGAAGTCCTTTCATTTCTGAGGATAAAAGACAGGATTTTCTCACTTGGGTCAAACATGCCCAAGATGTTTCTAAGTTCTCCAACCGTGCAGCCTTTGAGTGCTTTGAGTGTATAAACAGAACCTCGGCTATTGCCATAGGTGCACTTAGAATTGCTTGGCTCCAGGCATCTGATTTAGAGCTCTGGGAACAAGATAAAATGGAAAATATTCCTTGTACTGGTGAGAACCTGTTTGGTAAAGATTGGCAGGAAAAATCCAATGAAATGGATGCTGAAAATTCCACCTTGGATAGATTATCCAAGTCCACTGCTGATCCTGTTAGAAAGAAATTGTTCAAGAAAATATCTTTTTCTAAAAAGAAAAGATTTTATCCTGCTTATGGTCAGCAGGCATCTTCTGCAGGTCAGTTTTCAAGCAAATGTCAGCAACCATCCAAACAGAAGAAAGCAAAGCTGCTAGGCCTCCACCGGCCCAGCAGCCTCAGCCTCCTCAGGGCCTTTGACTTTCAGCTAGAGAACATAGCCTTTCTGGTTCTGGAGGGACCAGAACCGTCCACCATTCCAGGAAGGTTATGTCATTTTGCCCCCAGATGGGGGCAAATAACAGCAGAGCATTGGACACTCTCCATCATAAAGGAGAGGTACAAACTTCATTTTTCAAGCATGCCCCCTCACACAGTAGTGAAGCAGTTCAGTTCTCCGACCTCTCTCATCAACCTGTTAGGTCACGAGGTTGCCATCCTTCTTGTCCAAGGGGCAATAGAAGAAGTGCCTCTTCATCAACAGGGTACAGGGTTCTATTCCCCTTATTTTCTTATCCCAAAGAAAACAGGGGGATACAGACCTATCTTAGATCTCAGAGAATTGAAGAAATTCCTTGTCAAGGAGAAATTCAAGATGATTTCTCTAGGAGCTCTGCTACCATACCTTCAGAGTCAGGATTGGCTTTGTTCTCTAGATCTCAAGGATGCGTACACCCATATCCTCATCCATCCAACCCACAGAAGGTTCCTTCGGTTCCTTTTTCAAGGAAAGCACTACCAATACAGGGTGCTTCCTTTTGGTCTGGCCTCAGCACCAAGGGTGTTCACAAAATGCATGGCTGTGGTAGCAGCATTTCTCCGCACTCTAGGAATATTCGTCTTCCCTTACTTGGACGACTAGCTCATTCAAGCTCCAACACAGTCAGAGGCCAAGACTTCTCTATCCTGCACAATGCGTATCCTTCAGTATTTAGGGCTGGTAATAAACATCCCAAAATCCAGTCTGACTCCCACTCAGTCTTTAGAGTTCATAGGAGCTCTTCTGAATACCACAAGGGCAAGGGCCTGTCTTCCCCAGGCCCGTTGTCTTCGCTTGGTGCAGTTAGCTTCTCAAGCAGTGCTAAAGCCTCATCTAACTGCTCGAGAAATGTTGCAATTGCTAGGCCACATGGCATCCACCGTGCATGTGGTTCCATATGCTCGCCTCCACATGAGGGCAGCTCAGTGGACTTTATCCACCCAATGGACCCAGGCATCAGGATGCCTGTCAGACAAAATATCAAACACAAGTCGCCTCATTTTCTCTCTCCAGTGGTGGAGGTCCACTCAAAACCTGTTGCTGGGGTCCCCCTTTCAACAACCCTTACCCCAAGCAACTCTCACAACAGATGCTTCTCCAAAGGGTTGGGGAGCTCATCTGCAAAACATCTCCACCCAGGGCACCTGGTCTCCTCAAGAGAGTTGTCTCCATATCAATCTATTGGAACTCAGAGCAATTTTCCTGGCTCTGCAAGTGTTCCACTCCCTGCTCAGCTACAAGACAGTCCTCATTCATATGGACAATCAAGTAGCCATGTTCTATGTGAACAAGCAGGGGGGAACGGGCTCTCTGTTGCTTTCCAACGAAGCTTTGCGACTATGGGCCCTCGCCAGAGAGCATCAGATTCATCTGCTGACAGTATATCTTCCAGGCATTCAAAACTCCTGGGCAGACAGACTCAGTCGAGTTCTGCTTCCACACGAGTGGTCTCTGCATGCAGACCAGGTGACCAGGATATTCCAACTTTGGGGAACCCCAGACATAGACCTCTTTGCAAGTCCGTGGAATGCCAAACTTCCCCGGTTCTGTTCCAGAATTCCGACTCAGGGGGCTCAGGCCAGGGATGCTTTCCTCCTTTACTGGGGTCAAGACTTCCTGTATGCCTTTCCACCCATTCCCCTAATTCCCAAAACCCTCTTCAAGCTTCAGAGAGACAGAGGCCACATGATTCTTATAACACTAGATTGGCCACGGCAAGTGTGGTACCCTCTGCTTCTACATCTCTCTCAAGCTTCCTCCCTGGAGTTAGGGTCTGCTCCAGATCTCCTATCTCAGGAGAACGGAATGTTATGGCATCCCAATCCCCAGTCTCTGCATCTCAGGGCTTGGTTGCTGAAGGCCTAGATCTCCAAGATCTTAATCTTTCTCAGCAAGTGAAAGATGTTCTTTATGCTTCCAGAAAACCTTCCACTAGACGCTCTTATGCTTTCAAGTGGAAAAGGTTTACTATTTGGTGTTCGGAAAAGGGTCTTAACCCCCTTGCGATACCTCTGCAATCTTTGCTGGAGTATCTCCTCCATTTATCTAATGCAGGCCTTAAGACAAATTCAGTAAGAATCCATTTGAGTGCTATTGCAGCTTCTCTTAAACCTCTAAATGGACAGCTTATTTCCTCTCATCCTCTCATAGCAAGATTTATAAGAGGCCTCCTTCTAACTAAGCCTCCCATTAGACTACCTCCGGTGGCATGGGACTTAAACCTGGTTCTTGGGCAGCTCATGAAGCCACCTTTTGAACCTTTAGCTACCACCTCCTTAAAATTCCTTTCTTGGAAAGTTATCTTTCTCATTGCAATCACATCAGCACGCCGCATTATTGAGTTGCAACCGCTGGTAGCTAATCCACCTTATACAAGGTTCCATCATGACAAGGTAGTCCTTAGGACTCATCCACACTTTATGCCTAAGGTGGTCTCGCCTTTTCATCTAAACCAAGAGGTCTATCAACCTGTCTTTTTTCCAGGACCTCATGCATCAAATGCAGAAAGGAATCTTCATACCTTGGACTGTAAAAGAGCTTTAGCTTTTTACTTACAAAGAACACAGCAACATAAGAAGTCCTCTCAACTCTTTGTTGCTTTTGATCCTTCTCATTTGGGACTTCCAGTCTCCAAGAGAACACTGTCTAACTGGATTGCTCAGTGTATTTCCTTCGCCTATCAGAGTAAGAACCTTTCTCTGGAGGGCCATGTCACAGCTCACAATGTGAGAGCCATGGCAGCTTCAATGGCTCATCTGCACTCTGTGTCTATTGACGACATCTGTAGAGCAGCCACTTGGGCCGCGGTTCATACCTTCACAGCCCATTACTGCTTGGACAAGGACTCCCGCCGGGATGCCTTGTTTGGTCAGGCTGTTCTCAAACACCTGTTCCATACCTAATCAACTCCTGCCCACCATCCCTGATAGGATGCCAGAGATCCATGGGGGGAAGTGGAGCTCTTTTCAGGGACACACAACTTCTGGGGTCTCTCCCTGGCACCTAAAGCTAGGGAGTCTCCATATGTGATGACTACATTCCTGCTTGTTCCTGGAGATAGCATAGTTACTCACCTGTAACAGGTGATCTCCGGGAACAGCAGGAATTTAGTCCTTACAACCCATCCACCCACCTCCCCTAGGAGTTGTATCTCTCTATCTCTTTCCTTTCCCTCTCTCTCTTTGTCTCAGCTTTAAAACTCAACTGGAGAGAGGCAGTTGGGAAAGGCGGGAAGGCAGCACGCAGGTGCTGTGGGATGCTCCCAAAAGCGTTCTGATTGGACACTGGGGAGTGTTCCCGCGCGGGCTCCGTCGGTACCGACGATACCCATATGTGAGGACTAAATTCCTGCTGTTCCCAGAGATCACCTGTTACAGGTGAGTAACTATGCTATATCCGCACCCCTAGATATTTTATAAATGCTGAAGCCAGTTTGAAGGGGCAGTGCCTCAGGACACCTGCCAGTCCCGGCCCTAAAGGTAGGACTTTGGTCTTCTCGAGGTTAACCTTAAAACCCAAAATGTTTGCAAACTCATGAAGAACCCTAAGCAACCCAGGCAGGGATGAAGCTGACCATTGCAGAAATATCAAGGTATCATTCACGTACATTGACACCTGATGAGGAGTGTCTCCTATGACTATCGGGGCTATGTCTGGTGCCTCTCTTAATGCTGCCACTGGGGCTCGATGGCTAGGGCAAACATTAGAGGGGACAGAGGGCAGCCCTGCCTCGTGCCTCTAAAGAGTCTAAATTTTGCAGAGCATGTACTGTTAACTGCTATTGATGCAGCAGGCTCTGCATATAGGGCCTGGTCCCATTAATAAACGTTTCTCCGAAGCCAAACTGAACCATGACTGCAAATAGGCCCACTCCACATGGTCAAAAGCTTTGTCAGTGTCAAGTGAAACATACCAGGCCTCCTTTAATCCCACAGCACATTGAGTATGATATTAAGCAAGCGACGGACATTGTCATAAAATTGCCAACCTCAAATGAATCCTGTTTGGTCGAGGTGTATAAGGATGGTCATAATTTGATCTAATCTGCTAGCCAGTATTTTAGCAAATATTTTAACATCACTGTTGAGCAGGGATATCGGGCAATGACTTCCACATTCCTCCACAGGATGACCCTCTTTAGGAATCAGAATAATTTCTGCCTCATACATACTGGTTGGCAAATAGCCCACATGTAGAGCCTCATTAAAGACTCATTGGAGAACAGGTTCCAGAGAGTCTAAAAAACTCTTGTATCATTTTTGCTTTACTGGAAGCAAGGCAGCGGATCGCCCACTCAATCTCTGAAATAGTTATTTCTCTGCCTAAAAACTCCTGTTCCTCTAGGGGAAGCGATGGCAGTTATCCCTTTCAGGAATGAGAATAAGCTATCCAGGGTTGGAGTACATTCCGAAGACTACAGCGATGTGTAAAATGTTTTGAAGGCTTGGGCTATCCCATCTGGGTCCCTTTACATCTGTTACATCTGATCATACACCCTCCCCCCCCCATTAAACAACTTGTCCATTTTTTTGCTCAATTGCCATGCAAGGAGTTTGCCCACCTTTCCCCCATGCTCCAGGAAATTACAGTGGGTCAAGCGAAGCAAAAACTCAAGGTGCTCGGTTTCAATGGCATCAATCTGCCGACAGACCTCTACTAATTTTTGGTAGGTCTGTGCCTGCCCCGTTTGCATGTTCCTTCTGTAGTATCTCAAGCTGCCCACAAAATTGCGTTAGGGCTGCCTCCTTTTGTTTTTTCCTCTGTAGGGCCAACTGTAGAAGCCGACCTTGCATATATGCCTTACCAGCCTCGCACACTGAATGCACTGGCATTTCTCCCATATCATTAAGGAGTGGGTGCTTCACTCACCAGGCACACATAGATTCTTGCATCTTAGGCTTCTGTAGGAGACGTACATTCGCCTCAATATTTTGTTTCCCCTTATTTGCGATTGACGCTTAATGTCTGTCTTTAAACATGGTCACTCACTAGAGGCCCCAGGATTTGGCAGACCTCCACTTTGGCCAAGTCTGCTTTGAGAATAAATCTAAACGCGAGTATCCATGGGTTTTTCAAAGTAGTGCGTATAATCTCGTTCTGTTGGGGAAGCGCCCTCCATACATCTACCTATCTCACAGTCCACAGGGCCTCTCTGAGGGACCTCCTCTGTGCTAGCAGCTGAATTGTGGTGATCGGCTCAGAGTGCTCAATATTGCTAAGAGCGCAGTTGAAATCCCCTCCCACCGAAATGGAGCCGTGGGCTTTTTGAGCAAAGGAGGAGAATGACTGCTAGAAGAACCTCTCTTTGGGTCCATTGGGCGCATAGATACCCAATCTTGGTTCTTGACCCATCCAGCCATCCAGACCACCCAGCCATAGGAATCCTTACCAGATTCCTTTACAATGAAGGGGGTATTTTTATTTATAAGAATGGCCGCACTCTATATCTTTTTAGAGTTATAGGAGGAGAAGTATACCTGCTCCCAGTGTCCAGCTCGTAGTTTCTCTATCTTGGGCGAGGTTAGTCATACCTCCTGCAGGAGAACGATGTCTGCTCGTTCTCTTTTCATGTAGGTGAGCACCCTTTTCTGCTTAACTGAGTTGTTAAGGCCCCCAACATTTAAGGTTACAATCTTAAGAGACATTATTAATTATCACAGAAACGACAATAGTGTTTGTTAGTGCAGTGTAAGTAAGCCCCCCAGGTTTCTCTCATCCTCATCCCCCCTTTCATACTACCCCAGTCCCCCCCCCCCCCCGCCCTGCTCACATCCATTATCTGACCCCACAACACCTTCCATTCGCATCCACACAAGTGTTCACACAACCAATCATTTCTCCCCATATACTCTTGCAACCTCCAGTCATCCTCAGATCCCCTCCCCTTCAATCCTGCCATCAGCCTCGGTGTAGTTGTCACACCCTGTGCATTCTCCTTATTATACCCTTCTACCCATCCCTCCCCCCAAAACAAATCTCCACATCCACACTCATCCCTAACTTCATAACAATCCTCTTTTACAAACTATAGAACACAGGCCACCGGTAGGTACAGTAGTATGTGGGCATGCTCCATCTATCTGGGCCGCACTAATTGGAGTGGGGACGGGGATCAGCCTTTCCCTTCCCCCCCCCCCTCCCAAACAGATCATTAACTGGATTAATAAGGGAGAGATAAACAAAGGGAAAAGGGGTGCTTTCCCCTACCCCTTTGGTCAGTAAACCTTGAATTGGCCAGCCCCTTCTCACCCGAATTCTCAGTGGGTCTATAGGCCTCTACCAAAGTCTTTCACAGTCTATTATTGCATTCAGCAGAGGGAATATTCAGGTTTCCCCTGTCTGGCAGTCATCCATTCTTATGCTCGTCTCCGGGAGTTGCATCGGGTTCGTTGCATCAATAGGAACCAGAGGTGAAGTCGGCAAAGGAGAAGATTTCGAGGAGATTTTGGTGGGTCTGAGTCTCTCCATGCTTTTCCAGTGCTTTCGGTTTGGCAGAGAGCGCATCTGCTTTTTAGATGCATGGCCTCCTGGTGCACCCGTCGGAACAGCTGTAACACCTCCTCTGACGAGTGTAAGAATATGTGCTTCTCTTTATAGACAGTAGTTAATCTGGCAGTAAACCAGATCGCTGCCCTAAAATCCGCCTAAACGAGTGAGTTCCTGTAAGTAAGGAGAGTCTTCTGTTTGCATGCCGTTTCGGCACACATGTTTGGGAAGATGGATATGGACCAGTTCTTATATGCCACACTTTCGGCTTTGCATGTCTCCAAGATTATGGCTGCTTTTTTGTGGTAACGCAGGAGCCGTACAATAAGCGCACGTAGCCACTGGTTTGGTTCTGGCCTTAGTCGAGTCTCCCGATGTGCACACTCCACTTCATAGGCCAGGTCCACCAACTTGGAGGGAAAGCAGGTGAGTAATAGGTGCTGTACAAAACTGCAGGCATTAGGGAGCTCCAAAGAACATAGATTTTGCCATCTGTCTCAGTTCTCTTGATCCTTGGCCTTGTTTTCCAACCAACAAACCGCCTTCTGGAGTCTTTCAACCTCTTTGCCACATTCCACCTCTCGGTCTTCTAACTACCTGACTCTCTCCTCAACTTCCGATATTCGGCTGACTAGCTCGTTAAATCATTGGTCAAATCTGGCTGAGATCGTGGAAATTATCTCCTCTTTGGATGACTGGATGGCCAAAAGTAGCTCTGCCACACCACTAGGAGCATCCCCTTTCCCCTGGTCACCTGGGTTTGGTGCGTTCTTGGCCTCCATCTTGGATGTGGGTGTTGCTCACACAGGCAGTGTTTTTCCTTTTTTTTTTTGCTCTCAATTGGCACAAGCAGGGGTTCCAGTCAGGACCTCAAGCCTCTTGTCATGCAGTGCTTCTGATCTCTCCAGCACTAGTGGGGGGGAGAGAAAGAGTTTTTTTTATCGGCAATCACCAGGAGCTGTGCACAGACACGTCTGTTCACATAGGAACTGGAATTGGGAGCCCCAAGCTTTCTCTTTATTTGTTTATAATTTCAATTAAATTAGTTGCCAGCCAAAATATTGCTGTTATTGCAGATATTAATGTCATCCTTTGCAATAATGTTCATGAAGTGAACAGAACCAGCCCCAGGACCCATACCCGAGGAAGTCTATTAATCACCTTGGACTAAATGCCATTTACCACTATCCTTTCTGTATCATTCCTCCAATTTCTTCTTTTGCCTGTTAGTTACCTGTGTCATCTCTTTCTAATCTACCCAACCACCTTGTAGCCCACCCATATTCTGCTAAGTTTATTTATCAGCTCCTATGTGGGGTGTATCCAAATCTGCTGAATCCAGATATACATATTCCGTGCATATCTCTGGTTTTATTCTCTGATTATCCAATCCAAAAAAAAATGATCAGATTTGTCTGGCACAGTCACTGTTTGATAAAACTATTCAGCCATAGATCCTGCTGGATTCAAGATCCTTTAATATCCTTTTCTTTAATAGAATCTCCATTAATTTTCTTACCACCAAGGTCAGACTAACTAATTAGTAACTTCTAGCCTCCTCTTTTTACCATTTTTGTAAAGGATGATCTCCATCCCTCTCAATTCCTGCAGAACAAGTTGTATTTCCCAAGACTGTACAGATCCTTCAGTGGACCTACTGCTACTACTGAGCATTTGTGTAGCGCTACAAGACATACACAGTGCCGCAGAGTCATGTAAGAGACAATCCCTGCTCATTAGCGCTTACAATCTAGTCAAGACAGGCAACACAATAGCTGCAGACAGGGATTCATCTAGGGCAGGGGTCTCAAACTCAAATTGCTTTGAGGGCCGAATGAGGACTTGTAAAGTAACCCGGGGGCCGCATAAGACACGGGCCTCATTTGCATAAGGGGCCTCATTTGCATAAATATTTGCATAATGTTGCATAATGAGTGCATGGATAAAGAAAGACTAGAAAATTTCTATCTTACTATAATCCAGTGCCAACCGCCAGGCACATTAGGAACTACTACTAACACTGCCCATTTGGAACCCATAGCAAACCCCCCGTATCATAACAGCACTACCAGGACTCACAAAGCACCAGACCCTACCTATCAAAAGGCAACACTGCAAATATTAAATCAATACATTTCAGAGAACAATACATGACCTACTGGGAAAAGAGAACAAGTAGCAATGTCAAATAGGAATTACACAGAATACCTCAGCACTGTAGAAATAAAACTATAAATAATTTCTTGTACCAAAGCACAGACATTAATGATGCACATTTCCCAGAGCTGACATATTCCAGTTAATAAATTCAAAATAAAGAGATATTTTTCTACCTTTTGTGCATTTTTTTTCAGTTGCAATTGCTCCAGCCACTTCTGGTTTCTTCGTGTCTTCTGCTATCTCCATCGTCTGCTGTCCATTTGTCCTTTCTTCTCTCTTCTAGTTTTTTTCCATTCTCTCTCTCTACATCTGCTTTAACATACTAATCTTTCTCCTTTTGCTCTTTCCTCATTCCTATTTCATCCACTCAAATTTTACCCCTCCATCCTCAATCCCCACTTACTCTCCCAATACCTGGCCAATTGTAGATTTGTCTTCTCTTCCAGACAAAATATTTTTCCCCTCTCCATTTCACTTTCCCAGCTCCATCCCATTCTAATCCTCCCCCAACATCAGCTCCCTTCTAGTTCCAGCCCCACCCAGCATCTGCTCCTTTCTAGTCCCTGCATCAGTCCATTTCCAGTCCTATCCTAGCCTCACCATCAGCCCATTTCCAATCCTAGCCCCCCATCAGCCCATTTCCAATCCTAGCTCCCTCCCCTCACAGCCCATTTCCATTCCAAGCCCCCCTCCCCATCAGCCATTTGCAGTTCAAGCCCCCCTTCCACTCAGCCCATTTCCAGTCCTAGCAACCCCCCCAGCCCATTACCAGTCCTAGACCCCCCATAGCCCACTTGCAGTCGTATCCCCCATCACCCCATTTTCAGTCCTAGCCCCCACCATAGCCCATTACCAGTCATAACCCCCCCCCTGCCAATAGCCCATTTTCAGTCCTAGCCCCCACCATAGCCCATTACCAGTCATAACCCCCCCCCTGCCAATAGCCCTCTTCCAGTCCTAACCGCCATCTGCCCATTTCCTGTCCTAGCCCCCACCATAGCCCATTACTAGTTATAACCCCCCCCCAGCCCATTACCAGTCATAACCCCCCCTGCCAATAGCCCACTTCCAGTCCTAACCCCCATCTGCCCATTTCCAGTCCTAGCCCCCACCATAGCCCATTACCAGTTATAACCCCCCCCCATCCCATTACCAGTTATAACCCCCCCCCTCACCCCTCTGCGAATAGCCCACTTCCAGTTCAGTCAGCCCCTCCATAGCTCATTACCGGCCAACAAAAAAACCCCAAAACCCTGGCTTCTGCTGCTGCCGTTGCCGCCGTGGCAGCAGCAGAATCAATTGTCAAATTAAAAAAAAAAACTGACTTCTGCTGCTCAAGCAGCTGTCCTGCGGCCCCTTTCCCTCTGCCCGGAGATCCGACTCTGCTCTCAGCGGCGTGCTTTTCAAGCCGCGACGAGAGTATTCCCCTCTCGCGCGGTTTTTCAAGCCGCGCGAGAGGGGAATACTCTCTTCGCGGCTTGAAAAGCACGCCGCTGAGAGCAGAGTCGGATCTCCGGGCAGAGGGAAAGGGGCCGCAGGACAGCTGCTTGAGCAGCAGAAGTCAGGTTTTTTTTTTAATTTAACAATTGATTCTGCTGCTGCCACGGCGGCAACGGCAGCAGCAGAAGCCAGGGTTTTGGGGGATTTTTTGTTTTCCGCCATCGCGGGCCGCACAAAGTTGTCTCGCGGGCCGCATGCGGCCCGCGGGCCGCGTGTTTGAGACCCCTGATCTAGGGGGAATGGTATGGAAACACAAAGGAGATCTGAAAGCGCAGCGAATAGGTGAGTTTTCAGCCTGGATTTGAAAAGGGCCAGAGAAGGTGCCTGACATACAGACTCAGGTAGTTTGTTCCAGGCATAAGGAGCAGCAAAGTGAAAGGAGCGAAGTCTGGAGTTAACAATAGAAGAGAAGGGCACAGATAGAACCAATTTGCCAGAAGAGCAGAGTTTCTGGGGAGGGGTGTAGGGAGGTATAAGAGAGGAAAGATAGTGAGGAGCTGCAGAGTGAATGCACTTATAGGTCAGCAGGAGAAGTTTTGAACTGGATGCGGAAATGGATAGGGAGCCAATGAAATGACTTGAGAAGAGGGGTAAATGAGCATGACGAGGCTGGCAAAAGATTAGCCGTGCAGCAGAGTGTTGAACAGAATGAAGGGGAGAGAGATGCTTCAGCGGGAGACCAGCAAGAAGTAGATTACAATAGTCAAGACGGGAGGTGATTAAGGTGTGGCTAAGTGTCTTAGTAGTGTGTTCAGAAAGGAATGGGTGGATTCTGTTGATGTTATAGAGAAAGAAATGACAGGTCTTAGCTATCAGATGGATGTGTGTGGAGAAGGAGAGAGAGGGATCAAAGATGACTCCAAGGTTGCAAACCGAGGAAATAGGAAGGAGTAGAGAGTTATCCCAGCGACTGAGAAAGGAGGAAGAAGAGAGGAGCTTTAGAGGGAAAAATAAGAAGCTCAATTTTGACCATGTTCAATTTCAAGCAGCGGTGAGACATCCAAGCAGCAATGTCAGAAAGGCAGGCAGAGATCTGGGTCTGGATTGCCAGAGAGATTTCAGATGTAAAGGTAGACCTGGGAGTCATCAGCATAAAGATGGTACTGAAAGCAATGGGAAGAAATGAGTGCACCAAGGGATTGGGTATATAGAGAGAAAAAGAGTGGACCCAAGACAGATCCTTGGGATACACCAACTGAGAGTGGGATAGCAACAGAGGAGGATCCAGAACAAACATTGAAAGAGTGATGGGAGAAATAATAGGAAAACCAGGATAGTACAGAATCCTTAAAACCAAGCGAGGACAGGGTTGTGGTCAACAGTGTCAAAAGCAGCAGAGAGGTCAAGAAGGATAAGAACTGAGTAAAGGCCCTTGGATTTTGCCAGGAACAAGTCACTGGAGACTTTGGCAAGAGCCGTTTCAGTAGAATGTAAAGGATGAAAGCCAGATTGTAAAGGGTCCAGGAGAGCTTGAGAGGAGAGAAAGGCAAGGCAACCGCGGTGAACCGCACGTCCAAGTAGTTTAGAAACGAAGGGAAGGAGGAAGATGGGTCGATAGTAAGAAGGACAGGTAGGATCAAGTGAAGGTTTCTTGAGGAGAGGTGTAACTACAGCATGCTTGAAGGCTGCAGGGACAGTTGCAGTAGAGAGCGATAGGTTGAGAATATGAGAGGTGGAAGGGCCAACAGTGGAGGAGATGGAGCTTAGGAGATGGGTGGGAATAAGATCAGAGGAGCAAGTGGTGAGTTTGGAGGAGGAAAGAAGGTGTGCAGTTTCTTCCTCAGAGATCATAGAAAAGGGATATTTATTTATTTAACATTTCTTATATACCGCCTTTCATGATATCAAGGTGGTTTACATTGAACAAACTGAAATTACATTGAACAGGGCATTATAACTTGGAGATAACTATTTTACAGGGAACATGGGCAATGGAGGATTAAGTGGCTTGCCCATAACCACAAGGAGCACCTGTGAGATTAGAACCCCCAGTCCTTCCGGCCCAAGGTTTCTGTCCTCTAGTGGGATATGAACCCCTGTCCTTTTGGCCTGAGGTAACTTGCCCCAAACACTAGGCCACTACTCCAGAGGTAGAGGGGGAAAGTTGGGAGTGAAAAGGAGGAGAGGCGAAGGAGAGGAAGTAGCTGACTTTGTGGGGAATTGGAGGGTGATCTTGGGGATTTTGTCATGGAAATAGTCAGCCAGGGTTTGGGCAGAAAGGGAAGGAGGGGTTGGTGGTGGAGGCACCTTGAGGAGAGAGTTGAGAGTAATAAAGAGGCAGTGAGGGTCGGAGGCAAGAGAGTTAGATGGTCTGACTCTCTGAATAGTCTTGTTTGGTGAGTGCTATGGCTGACTGGAAAGAGACAAGCATGAATTTGAAGTCTAGAAAGTCTGCAAGGGAGCGGGATTTGAGCCCAGCACGCTTAGCTGAATAGGCACAGGAACGTGGATAGTGGATGAAAGCCAGGGCTGGGGTATAGTACACCTCACAGGACATGGCATGGGTAGAGTGAGAGCATCCAGAGCAGAGAAGAGTGCCACGTTATAGGAAGCTACTGCCTCATCAATAGATTCAGATTACATAGTGGAGGAAAGAGGTGATGAAACAATGGAGGAGAGAACCAAAGGGTCAATAGAATGAAGATTTCTTAAGAGGTTAGAGGAGACAGGACAAGGTTGAGGCGGTGGATGATGAAGAGTGAAGCTTAGCAGATGATGGTTGGATAAGGGAAGAACTGAGATACTGAAGCTTGAGGGTAAGCAATTAGAGAAAAATACAAGATCAAGGCAGTGGCCATGTTGGTGAGTGAGGGCAGTAGAGCAAAGCTGGAGGTCGAATGAGGAGGTAAGAGAAAGGAGCTTTAAAGCATAAGGATCAGAGGGGTTATCAACATGAATGTTAAAATCCCGAGAATAAGAGTGGGGGAAGAGGAATCCAGAAAAGAAGGAAAGCCACGAGTCAAAGTCAGTGAGAAAGGTAGAGGTGGACTTGTCAGGAGGTCGATAAATAACAGTTACCCGGAGAGGTAGTGGAGTGAAAAGGTGGATGGAGTGGACTTCAAAGGAGGGAAAGGAAGAGACTGAGGCAGCAGGAGGGGTTGGAATTGGCAGGAAGGAGAAAGTAGAAGCCCAAAACCACCACCACGGCCAGCGGGACAAGGTGTGTGGGAGAACTGATAACTGTCATGACAGAGAGCAGTGACTGACGCCATATCTTCTAGGAGGAGCCAGGTCTCAGTTAGAGCAAGAAGATGGAGAGCATTAGAGATAAAGAGATCATGAGTAAAAGCAAATTTATTTGAGATGGAATGTGTGTTCCACAAGGCACATGAGAAAGGGAGAGAGAAAGGGGGGAAAGGAGAGGGATATGAATAAGACTCTATCAGACTTTCTCCACATTCCCTTTATATCCTAGGATGTATGCCATCCAGCCCAATAGTTTTGTCCACTTTCAGTTTTGCTAGCTCAATACAAACTCTGTCTTCTGTATATAGTGTGACCTGCACACCTGTCAACCACTGAACATTTGTTCATTTTTTTCATATTTTTTCTTGTCACCCTTCACACATTTTTCCTTTTATCCTCTTTGGGCCTCATGCAGAGACGCAGGTTGCAGGGCTGCATGTCCCTGCTGGATGTGCAGCCCCGCAAGGCGTCTGGGCCCAATTCCCCCTTCAGCTCTCCCCATACATCCTGAGCATCAGGACGGGGCGGAGCAGGGGTGGGCCAGCCCGGCAGCATGTACAGGGCTGATTCAGGTCACGGCCCTGTACATCCTGCCGGGACCGTGGGGATGTGCTGCTTATTCCACCTCAAAGGTGGAATAAGCAGCACTTTTGGCAAGATCGGGGCTGGGGTTCTGCCCCAGGGCCGGGTGCGTGGGGTCCCCACTGCCCAATCCAGAGCCTGGCTCGACAGCTGTGGGTCAGGCAGTGGGGAAGAGGGGTGCTGAGCCGCAGCATCCAGGGAAGCCTGTGGGGAAGATGTCCCTGCAGGCAGGCAGAGGCACACCGGGCCGTCCTTCGGCCAGATTCTGGTTACCGCGGGAACATTTTGTTTCCACGGTCAAAAATCTGGTCCAAATGGGTCCATCTTGCTTGGGGCCCTCGAGATGGCTTGGATGTTCCCCTATCTAAATTGGGCTCCACATCTTTTAATCCCACTCTTTCTCCTTCCTACTTTCACTGAACATACCAGAAGAAAAAACGTGTTACCTTGCATTACTGCTTTAACTGTCTTTGCTTCTGCTCATTCCTGTTGCATCCTAACTACTTTCCCTGCTGCTTTCAGCTTTTCCAGATATATTATACTGTGTGCTAATTCTATAAATCTATAATGGAGAGTTCTTATCTGTGTAATTATGATTATGAAACCCTCACAGTCATGATGAAAATCAACTCCTATTATGTACTATTCCTTAATTTTGGGAAATAGGGTTCACTGCATACTGTAGCAGCAGCTGTGTTATGGTTAATGCTTGGGGTGAATCTGGATGACAGAATCCAGAAGATAGACATAAAAGCTGAGGATGGTATCTGAGGCTGCGCAGGTCAAGTTTAGAAAGCGGGCTCAGAGTTTAGCTAAAGCAAGGGTCAAAACCGAGGAGTCCATCCATGGGGAAATAGGCGATGTTCGCAGATGAAGAACCAGGAGCAGGACCTCAGAAAACACCCACAAATAGGAACAGAAGCGAGGGACATCTTGAACAATTTTCAGAAGACTGTATTCGCGAGAAACTAGCTCAACTTAAAGTAGACAAAGAGATGGGACCGGATGGGATACACCCTAGAATACTGAGGGAACTTGGGGACGTTCTAGCAGCTCCACTGACTGGCCTTTTCAATGCCTCGTTGGAGTCGGGAGTGGTGACAAAGGACTGGAGAGAGGCTCATGTGGTGCCTTTACACAAAAGCGGAAGTAAAGATGTGGTTGAAAACTACAGGCCGGTTAGTTTAACTTCGGTGGTGAGTAAATTATTGGAAACGCTGCTGAAAGAGAAAATAGTGAGGTTTCTGGAGTCCAGCGGATTACAGGAACCGAGGCAGCATGGATTCACCAGAGGCAGGTCTTGTCAGACAAATCTGATTGATTTCTTTGACTGGGTAACCAGGGAGTTGGACCGAGGGAGAGCCCTAGATGTGGTGAATTTAGATTTCAGTAAAGCCTTTGACACTGTTCCTCACAGGCGATTTCTAAACAAACTGAGCACCCTAGGGATGGACCCTAAAGTTACTACTTGGTTTATAAATTGGTTGGGTGGGAGGCGACAAAGAGTACAGGTAAATGGAGCTCACTCTGAGGAGAAGGATGCTACCAGTGGTGTGCCCCAGGGATCTGTCCTTGGTCCGATTCTTTTTAACATCTTTGTTAGTGATATAGTGGAAGGGCTGTCGGGTAAGGTTTGCCTCTTTGCGGATGATACCAAAATCTGCAATAGAGTAGACACCCAGAAAGGTGTAGATAACATGAGGAGGGATCTAGCTAAGCTTGAAGAATGGTCTAGAATTTGGCAGCTAGGATTTAATGTTAAAAAATATAAGGTCATGCATTTGGGATGCAGCAATCCAAGGGAGCAATATAGTATAGGGGTGAAGTACTTTTGTCCACTAAAGAAGAGCGGGACCTAGGTGTGGTTGTGTCTGATGATCTTAAAGTGGCTAGTCCCACAGGTGCTCCTTGTGGTCTTGGGCAAGCCACTTAACCCTCCATTGCCCATGTTCCCTGTAAAATAGTTATCTCCAAGTTATAATGCCCTGTTCAATGTAATTTCAGTTTGTTCAATGTAAACCGCACTGATGCAGAATAGCGCGGTATATAAGAGAATGTAAATAAATAAATAAAATAAAGAGGTAGAAAAGGCGACGGCAAAAGCTAGAAGGATGCTTGGGTGCATATGGAGAGGAATGGCTAGCAGAAAAAAGGAGGTGATAGTGCTTCTGTGTAGGTCTTTGGTGCGACCTCATTTGGAGTATAGTGTGCAATTCTGGAGACCGCACCTTCAAAAGTATATAAACAGGATGGAGTCGGAACAGAAGGTGGCTACTAAAATGGTTAGTGGTCTTTATTATAAAGCATATGAGGACAGACTTAAGGATCTTAATATTTACACCTTAGAGGAAAGGCGGGATAGAGGTGATATGATTGAGATGTTTAAATACCTCCGTGGCATAAATGTACAGGGGGAGAGCCTCTTTCAATTGAAAGCAAGTTCTGCTACGAGGGGACATGGGATGAGGGTGAAGGGGGATAGATTCAGGAGTGATATGCAGAAATATTTCTTTACGGAAAGAGTGGTGGATCCGTGGAATAGTCTCCCAGTGGAGGTGGTAGAGATGAGGACAGTATCTGAATTCAAAAAAGCATGGGACAAACACAGAGGATCTCTAAAGGTAAAAAGGGGACTGTTGTAGTTGTTGATATGGAAGGACAGACTAGATAGGCCATGTGGTCTTTTTCTATCGTCATATTTCTATGTTTCTAAGAGAGGAAGAAGATCCAGGCAAGGTCAGGAGCAATCCAGAACAGTCAGGGATGCAAACGCAAAAGCACAGGATGAGGGAAGGAAGCTGAGACAAGGAACAGCAGAGCACGACCAGGAGATCTATTGTTCTCCAGGAAGCATAACACAGAAGGGAAATTATAGCCTAGCCAATCCTAGCTATCTCCTAATGGTCAAATCATATGGATGAGAGTGAATCTTGTGCAAATTTGACAAGCAGTTGTGGGCCTGCTGAAGTGCATCCAGCAGAAACCAGAGGTCTGGTTCACTGAGGACTCTTCCAAGCTATAAAGACTGTTAAGCAAATCCTAGTCAGGTTCACAAATCAAGGTAGCATTTCTTTCTCTTGCCCTGTATATACAGTTATTTTTCTTTTTGTCCTTTAGTTCTAACTGCGTTATTAACCTGGTCCTTGATAAGAAAACAGTGCTGGAGGAGGCATATCGTGTGCTGAAGGTAAAGTCCATGTTTTAATGGAAACTAATTAAGGTGCAATATCAGGACTTACAACTGGGGGCTAACTGTCTCATATGGTAAACTCGCTATCTTTCTTTCTTGCTTGGATTGTGACTTTTGATCGTTTTAGCAAGTAATGTTCATCATGATATTGTCTTTATACTGAAGCTTTCCCTGAAGCATGACTGGAACTGTTTCAAAATTTATGTCTGAAAGACTGAACTTGAGACATTGTGAGCACATTCAATAATCTTAGCAAGAAATGGGAATGTTGGACACAGGCCTATGATGGAAGACTTCAAGATGGAACATTTCAGAGAATGTTTAGCTCCCTTATATTAAGCATTCTCTGATCTGTCCCATATTGAAGAAGCCCTCACTGGAAACCTCGTTTTATGGAAAAAATAGGCCTGAATCTAACTTCCCCTTTCTTGATAAGATTATTGAACATGCTGTATCATTTCATGTTCAGTCCTTTTACATATCTTGAGAAATTTAGACTAGTTCCAGACAAGTTTCAGTGCGGGCTTCAGTACAGAGGCACTTTTGATCTCTGTCTATTGATGGTCAAAGACTTTTACACCAGGGATAGTCTGCAGTCTTGCTTACTAAACCTGTCACTAGCTTTCAATCTGGGTGATCATATAATCTTTGAACATGCATCTGCACTGAGCATAGTTCATATCCTTGGATAATGATTATCCTGTTTTCTAATTGACAGAGAGCTCAAGGTGAGGTGGGTGTGATGTCCTTCAGAGTTTATCACTGTAGCAAACTCTATGATTTCAAGCAAGCTGACGTTAATGGTCAAAACCTAAGATTATGTAGATCACGATTGCTATGTCATCAATTGGGAAATTACTACTACTACTACTACTATTTATCATCAGAGCTTACAATCTAATCAAGACAGGCCACACAACAACAGGGGACTAGGGTAATTCAAGGGGAATGGCAAGATACAGATAGGCGATGAGCAAGAAAATAAGGGGATCAGGATTCAAATGCAGCCTCGAAGAGGTGGGGTTTTAGCCTGGATTTGAATAGGGCCAGAGAAGGAGCCTGGCATACTTATACCACCAATCAATGGCGTTTACTGCACCCCAAATCACAAAGTCAGAAACCTGGGAATGAGGTTAGATCCCACTATTAGTTTAGTTTCCCATGTTAACATGATTGAAAAGAGATATTTTTGAAACTGCATTTAGTCATTCAGCTTCACTACTTTGGGGCATGTTTACTAAGCTGTAGTAGCTATTAATGTGTACTTGACAGGAGTTAATTCTGCATCATCTGCTTAGCATTCTATGAGGAGGAAATTGGGCAGGGTAGGGGCAACTTGCATGCATGTCTGCACAGAGCAATTAGCGTGCATTCATGGTTAATGTTGCAGTTAGCATATATGCATGTAACGCTACCTCAGGGGTTTCATTAAGTGCATCCACATTAAGCTGGTGCACATTAGGGTCCAAGTCAGGGTGGCATCTGCTGGGGCCATGCTATATACACCTCCAACAGGTAGCACACTACTATTACACATACCACACATTGATTTCTACTCTCAACACGCAATACCTAAAAAACGTTATTGCAGCTTAGTAACTATGCCCCTATGTGAGACTTAGCTACTCTGAGGGTAGTTTTATAACTGCCTGTGCTGGTGAAGAGTAGGGTTTTCAAAGCAAAATTGTGCTCAGATGTTCACTTATTAATCCGGGAAAATAACCTACACTCATTTTCACCTTCTAATACAGTTACTTTGTTCTGAGTAAAAATGCATGCAAAATGGCAGTACACACAAACTTCTACCCATATATAGGGGCAGGCAATTTTACAAAAGCCCATTTCCACAGGTAAAGCACTGTTTTATCCACAGAAGTTGCTTTGAAAGTTACCTCCATGAAGGCTATGCATTCCTGGTAATCACCTCCCTTTTATTGCAATGGCCTTATTGTGGGTCTTTCTAGAAACAATGGTTCATAAAATTTAAGAGGTGCAAAATACCAGGACAATTTGCAAAAGACAACAGTCAGAAAGGACAACTTGATCCCTAGCAGAGTACAGCATTTGATTCTATGAGTCACTCACTCATAGTGAGACTCCTCATGCACTGCAGTTTGAGCTCAACTGTATTGGCATGGTTTGCTTCTTATCTATCGGATAGGATGTACCAAGAAGTCAGCCTTATTTGCCATGCAGAAGGGGATCAAACAGAAGTCTGTCCTCTCAGCACTTCTATTTAATTTTATGTTTTGATTTGATTTTTAATTTTAACTTTTGAGATGCCCCAGCCATGCCCTAACCATGACCCCAAGCTCCCTTGCAACTTACATGTACTAAGGACATTCATGTGTAAATTCAGTCCTTTCTAAAATCATCATTTCCATATGTCCTGCTAGACCAGTCCAGACACAAGTGGGTTATGTTCCCCAAACAGGAGATTGGTGGAGACAACCAATGAAATGCCCAGGTTTCAGTGACATCACTCCAATGGCTCTATCTGCCTTGAGAGGAAAAGATTGATTTAAACGCTTGTGAACAACCACCTTAAGGGTGACTGTCTCACTTGAGTGTGGTGGGAGGCACCACTACACTGTGGTCTTTTTAGTAGCTATAGGAGAAGGGAAAATTGGTTCATCTTCATACTCTTATCCTGTTAAGGGCCTGTTGAGCAGCCAGAAAATTGGAAGGAACTGGAAGAGTTCAGCAGCCTCACACAACCTCAATGCCCCCTCCCTTCTCCTCTGTCCCCCTTGATTTCTCTTAAAGATTGCAGAAGGCTTTCAGAGGACTCTACCTGCCAGCCACCTTAAACACAGTGCCTACAAAGCAGAGGAACAGTTTCAAGGGAGTAGAGCTGAGCCCAGCACAGATTTTGCCTGTGGCTTTCAGGGGGTGAGTACAAGGCTTGACCTCATCATTGTCCTTGTTGAGGGACTCCTGATTTTGTCCATCTGGGGCACAATTCGGGGTGGACTTCTGGCATCCATTGGCATGGTGTGGGAGTTTTCCACGGTTTTCTGCATGTGTTAATAGCATCTATCAACTGAAGAATAGCAGCCGCTGTCGCAAACTGGTTCTTCAACAAGGAATCCACCTTGCAGTCCAGAGCATTCTTTAAGGCCGATCTGCCTTCCAAAGGAATGGTGATCTGTTTGGTAACTACTGTGACCTGCGCATCCTTTTTGGGAATATCAAACCACACAATGCACTCCTCTGGGAGAACGTACATCTTCTTATATTCCTTTAACCCCTTAGGCGGGGAGTCAGAGGAGTCACACTCCAACTGGATCATGTCCTTAATCACCTCCGGGAACGGGAAGACAGTAGTGGATTTTCCATACCCTTTGCAGAACCAGGATGCACCTTCAGCTCCTGCTGTGTGTCTGGAGCATCCACCAAACTCAAGATGGATGAGACACAGACAATCAAAGCTGCCAGTTCCTCCTTCTGGAACAATTGGATAACACTGGTCTCTTCACAATCCTTCAAAGGCAAGAGTACTACTTTGTCCACATCAGAGCACAGAACTGAGCCATCTGAATCCAAGTCATAGTCCAAATCTCATACAGATTCCAGGTGATCCCTATCCCCAGGGGACACTCTTCACCAGGGATGCTTAGCCATAGGCAATCGAACAGCGCTTCCACTTTCAGTCTGCCCCCTCTCAAGAGACTGTGCTCAGGGAAACACAGAGGCTGCAGTGTCTTAATTTCCATGCCAGAAAGACCAAGCCTATTACAAAAAGGAAAAGAATTCCAGGGGAAGACAATCCGGACTCCAGAAGTTCTCCTCACAGAAATGACCCCCCCCCTAGAGGTTGGGGTAAGCCCAAAGTGTGGTTGCCAGGACCCCGGCCGGCTGGACAACTTTACCCATAGCGCCATCTGCCACTTCCTACCCTAAGGCAGGCAAGGCCTGACTAACTGCATCCCCCAGTTGGGAAAGGGGGAGCAAGCCTTCCAGGGAAGCTTCTGTTTGGGGCCGATTTGGAGCAGCTGGTGAAGGATCTGGGCGAGATGAAATCTTACTGCCTTCCGAAGGACAGGTCCAAGGGGCCTGTGAAGCAGGCAGGAGCTCCCTTTCCATCAGCCTCCACCTGCACCTCAGGGGTGCGCTGGTCAGATCCAGCCTGGAAAGCCTGTCTTCCCCTCTGCTACCGGATTTCGGACTCGTTCTCAGTCCTTTCGAGGAGCTCATGGACCCTGGGATTCAGCCCCCTTTGCTACTACTACTAATTATTGTATGGCGCTACAAGGTGTACACAGCACTGTACATATAGATGTAAGACACAGTCCCTGCTCATCAGAGCTTACAATCTAATCAAGATGAAAAAAACATCACAAAACTGGGGACTAGAGTATGGCAAGATATACATAAGTAGTGGACGAGAGAATGAGGAGCATCAGGATCCAAAAACAGCCTCATAGAGGTGGGTTTTCAGCCTGGACTTGAATATTTTATTTATTTACATTCTCTTATATACCGCGCTATTCTGCATCAGTGCGGTTTACATTGAACAAACTGAAATTACATTGAACAGGGCATTATAACTTGGAGATAACTATTTTACAGGGAACATGGGCTATGGAGGGTTAAGTGGCTTGCCCAAGACCACAAGGAGCACCTGTGGGTCTAGAAACCCCAGTCCTTCCGGCCCAAGGTTGCTGTCCTCTAGTGGGATTTGAACCTCCGACCTTCCGGCCTGAAGTACCTTGCCCCAACCACTAGGCCACTCCTCCACTCGGATAGGGCCAGAGAAGGAGCCTAGCACACTAACTCAGGTAGTTTGTTCCAGGCATATGCAGCAGCAAGGTGGAATGAATGAAGTCTGGAGTTGGCAGTGGCAGAGAAGGGCACAGATAAAAGGAATCTGCCAGAGGAGCGGAGTACCCGACGAAGAGTGTAGAGTGAGATAAGAGAGGAAAAGTAGAATGAATGCACTTGTAAGTAAGTAGGAGAAGTTTAAACTGGATGGGGAAATAGATAGGGAGCCAATGAAATGACTTGAGAAGAGGGATTACATGAGCATACCGACACTGGCAGAAGATAAGCCGTGCAGCTGAGTTTTGTACTAATTGAAGGGGTGAAAGATGATTCAGAGGGAGACCAGTGAGGAGTAGGTTACAATAGTCAAGATGGGAGATGACTAGTGAGTGGATGAGGGTCTTAGTAATGTGTATAGAAAGGAAGGGACAAATTTTGCCAATATTATAGAGAAAGAAGTGACAGGTTTTAGCTATCTGTTGCATGTATGCAGAGAAAGAAAGAGTTAAAGATGATCCCAAGGTTGCGAGCTGAGGAAACAGGGAGGAGTGTAGTGTTATCCACAGAAATAGGGAAAATGGGGTTAGGGAGAAAGATAAGGAGTTCAATTTTCGCCATGTTCAGTTTCAGACAGCGGTGAGACATCCAGGTAGCATTGTTGGATAAGCAGGCAGAGATCTGGGCCTGGATTCCTGGAGAGATGTTGAGCGCAGTAAGGTAAATCTAAGAGTCATCAACATAAAGATGGTACCGAAAACCATGTGAGGAAATAAGTGCACCAAGGGACTGAGTGTAGAGAGAGAAAAGGAGAGGTCCCAAGACAGAGCTCTGAGGTGGGATTCCTCCCGGACTGCGCAATGAAGGTTTGTTGGCCCATTCCCTAGTACCGCTGGTTGGAGGCAGGCTTCACCTTTCTTTCCAGAATGGGCCTGCGTCACCAAGGATCACTGGGTGCTAGACACCATTCAATACAGCTATGACCCAGAATGCAAAGAGCCAATTCCGGATGCTTTCATCATCTCCCTTTGTGGGTGTGCGAACCAAAGGGTCACTGTGTGCATCACATTGGACAAACTACTACTCTTGCAGGCTATAGTACCCGTCCCCCCAGACGATCGGGACAAGGGCAAGTATTCCATATATTTTGTGGTGCCAAAAAAGATTGATCATTCTGGCCCATTCTGGACCTCAAGAGCATCAGCGAACACATGCGTGTCCTGCACTTCCTGATGGAAACTTTGTGATCCGTGAATCAAATATTATGCCGAGGGGAGTTCCTGGCATCTCTGGATATAGCTGAGGCGTATTTTAATATCCCGATCAGGAAGGATCAGCAAAGTATCTGCGTTTTGCTGTGCTTGGCGCTCTCTTTGTTTGCCACCATTCCCTTTGGCCTCTCCTCTGCCCCAAGGATGTTCTCCAAGGTCATGTTGGTGGTAACTGCAGTGTTTCCAATTATATAAAATTTGTAATAAGTTCATTTGTTAAATATCCGAATGTTAATATGTAAATAGTTTTATGTAACATGTTTCATTATCTGTAAACCGTCCCTGATCTCTGGAAGTGGCGGTATAGAATAAATAAATAAAATAAATAAGGGTTGTGTGTGCACCCATATCTGGACGACTGTCTCATCCAAGTCCATTCTTTTTCAGAGGTGTCTCAGGTAGCACCCTGAGTGGTGTCCTTTTTGGAAGTCCTTGGCTGGGCAATCAATTGGGGAAAGAACCAGTTGATGTCTTTCCAGTTCCTGGGAACACGTTTCGATACTCAAGTGGGTAGAGTCCTCCCAGAGGAAAAATTCATGAGGATGCTGGATTGCTTGGCGCTGTTCATGTCACAGCAGGCTCCCAGAGTTCGGGATTATCCTCAGCTCCTCAGATTGATGCAGTGATAATAGAAATGGTGCTGTGGGTGCATGCTCATATGTGACTGTTCCAACGCTTCTTGCTAACTCTGTTGTCCTTGAGTTCTCAGGAGTTTGAGCTCAGGCTCCCACTCCCATTGATGGTGAAGACCAGCCTGTGGTGGTGGTGGCAGCAGTTCAGTCATTTGAGGAAGGACATGTCGCTGGACGATTACTCATGGATCTTTCTGACAATGGATGCCAGTTTCTTGGGCCGGGGAGCCCATTGCCAAGACTAAATGACCCAGGGCCATTGGAATCCCAGGGATGTGGTGTGGTCCATTATCCATTTAGAGAGGCTAGGGTCATAAGGTTGACTCTTCTGCATTTCCAGCCCCTGATGAAGGCTGGACGGATCGAGTGTTGTCAGATAACACCACAGCACTGGCTTATTTCAATTGGCAAGGTGGCATGAGGAGTGCCGGGGAGGCTTTGGAGATGATTCTCCTGTATGCCTGATTAGAGAAGAACCTCCCAGCCTTGTCAGCCCAGCAGCACATTGCCATAGTGGACACTGTGGAAGCAGACTTCCTCAGTTGCACTTCGTGAATCCCGGCAAGTGGAAGTTGAGTCAGGAGGTGTTTCTGTTGATCCTACACCGATGGGGTCACTCTGAGATGAATTTGATGATAGCCCATTCCAATGCCAAAGTGGGCCACTTCTTCAGTTTCCTCCCAGAGATGGAGTCTGAGGGCATCGACTCTCTGGCTCAGCCTTGGCCACATCTATGCCTGCTGTATGTGTTTCCTCTGTGCCCCCTGGTGGGGCATGTGATTCAGCGTAGAGAGCGCCATCGAGGAAAGATTGTTCTGGTGGTGCTGGATTGGCCGAGGAGAGCATGATTCAGATGTGGCTCCTGCTAGCGCCACCTCTTCATTTGGCTCTTGCTAGCGCCACCTCTTCATTTGACTCCTCCTTGGGGCCTTTTGCATCAAGGACCAGTTGCCCTGGAAGACCCGGCTTCCTCTCACTGACTGCTTGGCTCTTGAAAGGAGATGGGTAGCACATAAAGGCTACTCTCCGGTGGTGGCTTCCACTGCTCGGAGCCTGGCAGAGGTCGATGAACCTGGCATACTTGCGAGTTTGGTGCCTTTTCTAGCGATGGTACGATGCATGGCAGCTGGTCCCTAAGGCAGCCAAAGTGCTGGTCTTTCTGCAGGAAGGTCTATAAAAGGGCTTCTGTCTTCGCTCCCTGAAGGTTCAGGTGGTAGCTTTGGCCTGTTTCAGAGGTCTGGTGGCTGTTAAGTCACTAGCCTTACATCTGGATATGTCATGCTTTCTTCAGGATGTTTGGCATCTGCATCTTGCCCTCCAATCTGTGATTTCTTCCTGAGTCTGGTACTCAGGATCCTGATGTTGGAATCCTTTGCACTGTTGAAGCACGCTACTTTGAAGGATTTGATGCTCAAGACTGTTTTCTTGGTCATGATTTGTTCCGCAAGGAGGATTTCTGAGCTGCAGGTTCTGTCTTGCTGAGATCCTTATCTGTTTGTTTTTTTCAAAGGAGGTTATTTCCATTCGGCCAGTGCCTTCCTTCTTCCTTGCATGTGAACCAGGAGGTCTGCCTGTCCCCCTTCTCTAAGGAGCAATGTTGGGAGAAGGATAAGGATCTTTGTTGATGACTGGAGGGTGCTCCTCCCTTATTTGGAGGTTACGAATTTGTTTCATAAGTCAGATCATCTCTTTGCGCAGTTTGCTTGTCCTTTCAAGAGTAACACAGCGGCTAAGTCTTCTTTGGGGTGCTGGATTAAGGAGACCATTGCCTCGGCATATCTTTTGTGGAATCCGCCAGTTCCAGAGGATTTGCATGCCCATTCTACTCGAGCACAAGCATCCTTGTGGGCAGAGTGGAGCTTGGTATCTTCTGCAGAAATTTGATGGGCAGCAACGTGGGCATCATTTTCCACTTTTATCAAGCATTACCACTTGGATGTTCAAACTCGGGCAGACACCACCTTTAGCTCTAAAGTTTTGCGAGCTTCTGTGTCATCTTCTCACCCATTGGAGGTATAGCTTTGGTACATCCCATTTGTCTGGACTGGTCTAGCAGGACAATATGGAAGGTGACATTCTACTTACTAAATAATGTCCTTTCCTTGAGTTCTGCAAGACCAGTCAAAGGCCCGCCCCTGGACCTGTGTTGGCTCTGTTCTGCTGCGACACTCTAGGGCCTGCTATGATTTATATACTTGGTTCTGCAGGTCCATCTTCTACTGACATCCTTCTGTTTAGGCTTGTCCTGTAGATAGTTCTCAGATTTTTTACTCATTGTTGCCCATATTGATACTGTGTGAGGCTTAGGCTTTGAGACAGATACTGAAGAGACCTGTGGTGGCTGAGACAGATAGAGGTATGGGAGTGATGTCATTGAAACCTGGGCATTTCATTGGCTCTTTGTCGCCACCAATCTGCTGGTAAGGGAACACAACACACTTATCTGGACTTGGTCTAGCAGGACGGACTCAAGGAAAGGACATTATTTGGTAAGTAAAATGTCATCTTACACATGGATGCCATTTCCATGTGTAAGCGCTGGTATTTACACATGTAAATCACAAATAAGGCTTCTAAAATACCCCCCATCATGTTATTCCTGTCCTTACAAAAATGCCCAGACTAGGGTACATAAAAACATAAATATAATCCAGTTGTATCAGTTTACAAAACGGGCAGAAATTTACAGCATCCATAATAAGATTTCATAGTGGTCATATGATGGGCAGAAAGTGCACCTGCAAGGAAGTTGGTTATAAATTTAAATGTGGTCTTATTTTCTTTATGCCTTGCTCAGTCCTTTAACTCCCATCTCAGTTTCTACCTTGGCCTTCCATCATTGTGAGTTTCTGCTATGACTGTCTGAGGAAATATTGTTTTTCAGGATGGAGGAGAGATGTATTTTAGTGATGTATATGCCAGTGCTGACCTCCCCTATGAAATCAGGACACACCAAGTTCTATGGGGTAGGTAAAAAAAAAAATATTTATAAAAGGGCATGAGAGGTCATTCTGCCTTAAGAAAGTTTAAACATTATGCCAAGTACAGATCCTCTTGGTTCCATAGTCAGGAAGTTATAGCTGCTATTTTAAACCGCTATTCACGATTTGGATGTCTGCAAGCGGGCATGCAGATGTCCAAATCATAGAGACATCCCCTGAGTCATTTTAGAAGCCGAATCTGTGTTCGTACCCAGCTTGAGGATGTCCAAGTCTGAACAGGGGCGTGGCAAAGGCATTCCTAACAACCTGGACATTCTCACCTAATCTCAGAAATGCCCTCGATGTCCCGAATTGCATCTAAGGTTAAACCTACTCCAGGCGTGAACAGGCATCAGAAAAGTGCTCATTTTGTCAGGCAAACATCTGGAAGGTGTAAAGAAGGAGCTATACTGATACCCCCTGTATTTTGCACTATGTAAAACAAACATTGACGGAATGGGGGCTTCTGGACGTCCCATTAAGCTAGCTTGGCTGAGATGGACGTTCCCAACCTAAGATTCCCTAATGAGAACATCTATGTGCCCACCTGCATGCACGTCCACTTCGAGGACATCTATATTCCCAAAATAAGCCAGAGATAGACATCCTAGCATTTTTCTGCATGTTCTGCCCTGGCCATCCCCGATTTAACTTGGACATCCTCTCTAAAATGCCACCTTATGAGTGACAAAAGCTAATGGGGGCACTGTTAAATCCAACATAGCAAATGACATCAAGCAAGGCTTTTTTGAGAGGGTACGCAGTGGTACAGAGTGCCGGCATCTTTTTCATTGCTGCTAAAATTGACCTATGGATAGTCCTCATGTTTTAATGAAAGTCCAGCATTTCAGTAGTGACACCTCTTTATTATAGGAAAAGTGCACTGACATCACGTATCTTTTGTTGCATCTACCATTATGGGATCTTTCTTTAATGCAGCCATCCATCCTATACCCTGATTTTATACATGGGGGATCAATAGGAAGCACGCTTAATTTTGCCAGTATGGCAAATCATTGGGATAGTGAAATAATGCTGATGGTATTTTAAGATCTTCAAGAGGTAGCACTCCAGCAACAAGTGATAGGTGTTCTACTCAGTAATAAGCCTTTGAATTTGAGTCTGAAACATTCTAGATCTGAGAGAGCAGATACCAGATAGGAAACAACATTAGCAGCATTATGCAAATTGCTAAAATGAGTGTGGTGGAACCTTCATATATATGTGAAAGCATCAGATAGGACAACTGCACTGAAGCATAGAAGATTCTCGTACCGGCTTAGCTACATGAGCAGCTCCCTTAACTCAGTGACCATGTCCTTGAATCAAAGCAGAACAACTTGCACCCCAGTTAGTTATTAGTAGGGCTCATGTAGACCATTTATTGATTGACTCTGTTTGTTGTAGGTGAGTGCCTTGGGGGAGCAATGTGGTGGAAGGATCTCTTCAAAATTGCAAAAAATGTTGGATTCTGTACACGTTTGGTCACTGCCAACTATATAACTGTCAACAACAAGGAACTGGAAAGCATTATTGGTATGAATAATTGTTTGATTAAACACTGAAAGGATGAACTTTTATTTTTAGTTTCTCCTCCCCCTCTTCCTTCTTCCCAATATTTATAATGCTTATCCAACAAAGACTTATTTGGAAGCCTTTTTATGCTGGGCCAAAGACCAGTTGAAGAAATTAAGGGTTAGGGTAATTCCGTGGCTTATGTAAGGATAATTTCATGACTTATGTAGGCTAGCAAACACATATTTACATAGGACTTGATTCACCCCTGCATCCAACTTAGACAAGTTTATGGTCAAAAGTTATTTGCTGTAGCAAACCAATGCAAATACGTGCTGAGACGTATCTTCTGAGGCAGAAGAAGAATGTAGGAATGGAGATAGTAGCCATGGCAACATAGGGTAATGATATCACTGACTGTCTCTGAAGTCATGAAGTTCTAGGTCTGTGGAGCCCTGGGGGTTTGCAGGACAAAGAAAAGATTAAAAACAAGAGAGAGAGGCTCGTGGAGATTGATGGGAAGGAGGAGAGAAACTGGAGGGAACTGGCTGGGCAGAGAGGGAGAGACATACTGGTGGGATCTTGCTGGAAGAAGAAAAAGACTGGTGGAGTTAGGATAGGGAAGTGAGATAAAGAGAACTAATGGGGACAGACTTGGCACTGAGAGGAGGGGATCCAGGAACAGTGCTGGGGATGAATTGGGGATCCCTGAAATTTTTGGAAATTAATGAGTCCACCGAAACAAAAAGGTTGGGAACCTCTGGTCTATGACATCTCTTTCAAAACATTTTTTAATTTCTGCAGCATTGACAGGAATATCAGTCAAAGTACTTTTAGGGGCCTTTTACTAAATCCTATTAAGAGGAGAAAAAAAAAGAAAAAAAAAAGGAAAGCAAAGATTCAAAAAGAGGAGGAAATAGCCAATGCAATAAAATGGGGGGATAAGACATTTTTTCAGATATGTTAGTGAGGGCAAAAGTGGTATTGTCAGACTCAAGGGTGAAAGGAAGGAATATGTAGAAGCTGATGAGGATAAAGCGGAATTGCTTAAATATTTCTGTTCCATGTTCACAGATGAAGAACTAGGAGCAGGACCACAGAAAACACCCTCAAACAGGAACAGAAGCAAGGGGCATCTTGAACAAGTTTCAGAATACTGTGTTCATGAGAAACTAGCTAAATTTAAAGTAGACAAAGCAATGGGACCAGATGGAATACACCCTAGAATACTGAGGGAACTTGGGGACATTCTAACAGCTCCACTGATTGACCTTTTCAATGCTTCGTTGGAGTCGGGAGTGGTGCCAAAGGACTGGAGAGAGGCACATGTGGTCCCTTTATACAAAAACAGAAGTAAGGATGTGGTTGAAAACTACAGGATGGTTAGTTTAACTTCAGTGGTGAGTAAATTATTGGAAGCACTGCTGAAAGAGAAAATAGTGAGGTTTCTGGAGTCCAGCGGATTATAGGATCTGAAGCAGCATAGATTCACCAGAGGCAGGTCTTGTCAGAAAAATCTGATTGATTTCTTTGATTGGGTGACCAGGGAGTTGGACCGAGGGAGAGCCCTAGATGTGGTATATTTAGATTTCAGTAAAACCTTTGACATCATTCCTCACAGGCGACATAAATAAACTGAGCACCCTAGGGATGGACCCTAAAGTTACTGCTTGGGTTAGAAATTGGTTGAGTGGTAAGCAACAAAGGGTACAGGTAAATGGAGCTCACTCTGAGGAGAAGGAGGTTACCAGTGGTGTGCCCCAGGCATTTGTCCTTGGTCTGATTCTTTTTAACATCTTTGTTAGTGATATAGCGGAAGGGCTGTCGGCTAAGGTTTGTCTCTTTGTGAATGATACCAAAATTTGCAATAGGGTAAACACCAAGGAAGGTATAGATAACATGAGGAGGGATCTAGCTAAGCTTCAAGAATGGTCTAGAATTTGGCAGCTGAGATTTAATGTTAAAGAATGCAAGGTCTTGCATTTGGGCTGCAGCATCCAAGGGCGCAATATAGTATAGGGGGTGAAGTACTTTTGTGAAATAAAAAAGAGCAGGACCTAGGCGTGATTGTGTTTGATGATCTTAAAGTAGCTAAACAGGTAGAAAAGGTGATGGCAAAAGCTAGAAGGATGCTTGGGTGCAGAGGGAGAGGAATGGCCAGCAGAAGAAAGGAGGTGATAGTGCCTCTTGTCACCAGCAGTGGCTGGACTGAGGCGTAGGCAGCCAGTCACACTGCTGGGCCTGACCCTTCTATATGAAAAGGAGTAGTTGAGACTGAGTGGTCAGGTTTAAGAAGGATTTTTATTCCCATCCCGGGGTTTTGGATTTTCAAAACAGTACAAAACACCAGAACTTAAGAGGTAGCCATACTTCTGGCAAAATGGAAGGTGAAAAGAAACACAGCTTCTTGCTTGAACAAAAACAGGGATTATAACAAACAGAAACCAGGTAAAAATGCTGACAGTTTCCTCTGTGCACATTCAGCTCTCTACAAGGCACTCTTGTCTTCAGCTAGCGCAGAGAACTTATGTCAGTCATTACCAAAGAGCAATCCATGTCTTCAATATAAGGAGTTAAACTACTTGGCTCCGTGATCATGGGCTCTTCAACCACCTTACTTTCTCTAGGGCAGAGAGTTTGGAACTTCCATAAATCAGTCCCTGAACTTTCTTCACAGCCCTCTCCACAATATGGCAGGTAGTTACCAGATAGCTTATAAGACTGCCCTGTTCTGGTCCTGACAGACTTTTCTCTTTGCAGTCTTCTGCAGGGCTTTAGAGACACACATTCATCTTCTTCACTCATACAAATATCTTCAACTGAATTACTTTCCTTTTCCCAAGGTTGCAAGTATTTCAAGCAGCTCTGCCTTTCAATTATATATGGTTCCTTACCAGCTGCCTTCCGTTCCTTCCACTGAGCTCTGTACCTGGGAAAATCTCCCTGTGTCAGGGGTGAGGATTTCCTGTGATTAATCCCTCTGGTTGCAGGTAGCTTTCTTTCCCTTTTCAAATCCCACCTTGGCTTTCTGCTCCAAGACTTAGGTAAATCAAAGTCAGCATGGGAGCATTCTGAACCTCCGTCTGAGACCTGCAAGTCCCCTCTTACTTGCCAAGCTTCCTGTTCCTCGTGAACTTCCTGCTTTCCTCGGTCTCTCTGATCTCCCTGCTCTTCCAGATCCAGCTCCTCCAGATCTCTCTGATCCTCCAAATCTAACTCTGTTTGCTTTACACGTTTTTTATACAGGTTTAGGGGCGTTCTCCTGCCCATGTGAAAACTGTTCTCCTGATTACTTGGGGAGTGTTTGCTAGCTAGGCGTGCCTTCAGACCTCGTGTCTCAGCCTGCTTTGGTTGCCCATGGTAACTGGGAAGCTTTTGATCTCCCTGCCTGTCAGAATCTGTGCTAAACCCAGCAGATTTCTGTGTTTTAAAGGCACAGGGCAGATCTTCGGTGTCACACTCTGTATAAGTCTTTGGTGCAACCTCATTTGGAGTATTGTGTGCAATTCTGGAGACTGCACCTTCAAAAGGATATAAACAGGCTAGAGTCAGTACAGAGGGTGGCTGCTAAAATGGTTAGTGGTCTTCATTATAAAGCATATGAGGACAGTCTTAAGGATCTTAATATGTACAGCTTAGAGGAAAGGCGGGATAGAGGTGATATGATTGAGACGTTTAAATACCTCCATGGCAAGCTCTGCTACGAGGGGATATGGTATGAGGGTGAAAGGGGATAGATTCAGGAATGATATGCGGAAATATTTCTTTACGGAAAGAGTAGTGGGTCCATGGAATAGTCTCCCAATGGAGGTGGTAGAGATGAGGACAGTATCTGAATTCAAAGAAGCATGGGACAAACAGAGGATCTCTAAAGTTATAAAGGGGACTGTTGTAGTGGTTGAAATGGAAGGACAGGCTAGATAGGCCATTTGGTCTTTTTCTGTCGTCATGTTTTTATATTAATGCACATTTAGTGTGAAAATTAGTGTGCGTTAAGAGCAAAGCCTATGAGGTAACTGTCAGGGGCATCACCAGCACGTGCCTGGCAATTAGCACTCGGATGTGTACCCTAATGCTCACACAATCGATCAGGTGCACCTAAAACACCCATAAATGTGTTACTAGGTGTGCCCATATTAATTGCCACATTGACAGCACATGATATGTACCCGCAATATGCTCTTCACGCCCACACTCCACCCATATTCTGCCCATTTCCCACCTCTTCGTGTGATGGGCAGTCAATGCACTATAGTGGCCAGTAGCTGTCCTGCCACTGTGGGGTGTTACTGCCCACTAAAACATGCATTCTCTGGAAACAGCAGGAATCAGTCCTCCAATATGGCTGATGTCTGCATTGACGGAGCCCACGTGGTAACCTCTCCCCAGCTTTCAAAGAAAGCTTTTGGGAGATCTACCACGCATGCATGGTTGCCTTCCCGCCCAAGGGTGCCATCTTACCTCAGTCTTCTTTTTTTCTGCGGAGCCCATTGGACGTTCATCTGCACCCCAGAAAAGGTTGATTCTTCTTTTTTTCCTTCGTTCTTATTTTCCTTCTCCAGTACATGTACCGTGCCTTCTCGCCTCATGAGACTGCTGCTGCCTTGGTGCCACGTTTTTCTTGCGTTTTTCTCCCTTCAGGATTTTTTCTTCAGTGTGTGGGAAATCTCATGCTCTCCTTGGCCAGGACTCGAGTTTGATCTCATGAGCGCCGTCTTCCCTGCTATGTCCTCGGCCAGGGTTTAAGCAGTGCGACGATGCCTCTGGTGCCTCAGTACTGATCATGATGACTCTTCCTGTGGGCTCTGTCAGCAGGTGATGACTAAGAGATGGAGGAAAAGCAGCAAGAGTCCATATTTGGCAAGAACTCTGTTTTGGCCCCAGCATCGCTTGAGGAGCCAGTGCCCTCGGGGGCCGCTATGGTGCCCTTGGCCTCGTGTGACAGCTGTATCGAATCTGAGCCCTGAGGTCGCAGGACGTCAGACCAGAGAGCGTCCTCTGAAGGCCATCCACTGAAGAGCTAGATGTCTTCAGTGGCATTGTCAGGCAATTATGCTGGAACCATGGGTAAGACCCATGGTCACTGGCATTGGAGCCCCCGGTGCAATGCCAAGGACAATGGCTGGGAGTGGCCCTCCAAGCTGCCCCAGCAGGAGAAAACACTATCGGCATTGGGAGATCAATTCCAGTCTCCCAAACCCCCCATCCTCATCAAAGACACTCCCTCAACGGTGCCAGCGTAAGGCCCGAAGCTTTCGGTGCTCACACCAGTGGCTGTGGAGCCCTCTGGCCTTGAGGTCAGAATGGCAGCCCTCAAACACAGCCTTGCGTTCTTGGCCCAGCAGCGGGGATTAATGCCCGGTTCCTCTAGGTCATCGGTTCCGACCACCGGTCCCTCCACTGCAAGGGTGTCACCGGAGGTCATGGAACTGGTCCTCCAGTACCATCAGCCACGAGATGACTTGTCACTGATATCGGTCCTGTTTGGGACAGAGGACTTCCCACGCCAGCACCTCTGGGTCAGAGCGTAGGAGCTCTGGGGCCCTCTTAGCACTAGTGACCCAGTGAGGTCCCGATGCCCGGAGGGTCCTCGAGGTTTCTTCCAACTCCAAGTCAGAGTGGGAGACCGATGATGAGTCCCCCAATACCCACCTCCATCAGGATGACCCTTCGGACCCTTCTCCTCTGGAGGACTGACACGTCCCTTCCCGAGGGCCTTTCCTTCTTGGAGTTCATCAGGGATATGGCAAAGTCTCTGGCCTTTACCACAGAGTCTGAGGAGGAGCCTCAGGTGGAGGACCTCAAGATACAGCATTACCACCTACACCTGGGCCCTGAAGATGGTGAGGGAGGGCTACCTCCTCCATTTCGATCAGACGCCTTCTCAATTCTTTACAGAGGTAGCTCCTGATGACTTCACTGAGACCTACTCCAGCAAGAGCTTGCCAGGTTCCTGGCCAGCAAGGTGGTGGAACTGATCCCACCCCACCTCAGGGGCAAGGTGTTCTAGCTCTCTCTTGGAATGTTGCTGCCCTACCTCCGTCAGAGAGATTGGCTGTGCTACTTAGATCTCAAAGATGCATACACGCACATCCTTATCCATCTGTGCCATTGGCAGTACCTCCGCTTTGTCATTGGAGGATGCCATTACCAGTGCAGGGTCCTGCTCTTCGGCCTGTCTTCGGCCCCAAGGGTGTTCACCTAGTTCTTGGCAGTAGTTGCTGCTCACCTGCAGTGCAGGGTGTGTTCATCTTCCCCTACCTGGATACTGGCTTGTCAAAGGTGGCACTGCCATCGAAGTCCAGCAGGCGGCACACCGCACCATTCTCACTCTGGAGCACCTGGCTTTTGCATCATCTACCTCATCCCACTTGCACCTGACCAAATGTCTGGAGTTCATAGGGGCACTGCTAGACACAGTCCAGGCCAGGGCCTTTTTTCCCCTCGACAGGGCCCGGCGCCTAGCGGCCCTCACAAGGGAGATTCAGGGCTGAAACTTGGCCTCTGCTTGGTTCATGTTGCACCTCCTGGGGCTCATGGCCTCGACTGTACACATCAAAACTGACGCCCATCTCCACATGCATCTAGCCCAGTGGGCCTTATGTTCCTAATGGTCCCAGGCGATGGGGCACCTGCAGGACAGGGTGACCATCACCCGTTACCTCGCCGAGTCCCTCAGCTGGTGACAACAGCCGCGTAACCTGCTAGTGAGAATGCCCTTTCAGGCCCTGACCCCTCAGAAGGTCCTCACCATAAATGTCTCCAAGTTGGGCTGGAGGGTTCTCGCTCAGGGCCTGTGTCAGCGTCAGAGCCTCCAACAGATCAGTTTCCTAGAGCTCTAGCTTATGCTCTCCGGGCTTTTCAGTACCACCTGTGGAACCAGTCAATTCTGATCCAGATGGACAATCAGGTGGTGATATTCTATGTCAACAAACAAGGGGCTACAGGATCGTCCCTTCTGTGCTGGGAGGCGGTCCATCTCTGCACTTTTGCCAGCAAGAGTGGGATGTTCCTCAAGGCTGTGTACCTCCCCAGCCAAGACAATATTCTAGCAGACCAACTGAGCTGGGTTCTCCAGCTCCACAAGTGGCAGCTCGACCCGCAGTTGGCCAACTGACTGTTCCTTAGCGTCCCTCCAGTCTGGTCTCAAAACCTCTAGGGTTTTGCTCCTCCTCCAGCAGCTTGGAGACTGAGAAACATCACTCTTGTGATGTCACTGGTACATAAGCTCCAGAACCGCCTTCTTCCACCAGTTATCTCAGTCTGCAAGCAGCTGGAGGTTTGGTGTGCCTAGCAGTGTGGGGGTCACCTGAGGAGCAATTAAGGAGAGTTAGGATTTTTATTTTGGGTTGATTTGTCAGATTTGATGAAGCTTAATTGAAAAAAAAAATAAATCTTTGGTAGCCTCAATTTGCTGTGCCGTGGGTGCTGCAGCCTCCCCCCCCCCCCCCCCACCCTCCTGTTGAATTGGCTTGTGCAGCAGAGGTCTGTTGTAGGGGAGAAGACTCCATTCAGGTCTCACAAGAACAGGAGACTAGGGAGTGCACCCGGGGCCCGTAGCGTGTAGAGGTTGTGCCTGCTAGCGCTATCGGGGCCGTCGGCAAGACAAGTAGTGAGGCAGCACAGGATTTATTTACCTCACGTGGTCCGGCGCGGCACAGAGAGCTTCAGCTTGGCGGCTCCCGCGTAGCGGTAGAGCCCGGGCAGGAAGACGTCTGCTTCACCTTCCTAGGCAGCAGGTAAGGGGGGCCCTGGTGTTTGGGGGAGCCAACAGGACACAGGGACGGCGGAGCACTGATACGTGGCTTCGGCGAGGCAGGCCGAGCCACGTGGCAAAAGCGCGGAAAACGCTGGCTTGAATTTTTTCATTTTTGCATTGCCTGGGAGAGGCGTCGGGCAGCCTCGTTTTCAAGGCGGGGGCCTGGAAGCCGACTCGGGAAGGCGCTCGGAAGCATGGGGAGTGCTTAGTTTAATTAAAAAAAAACAAAAACCAAAGCAACGCCGTACATTGTCTGTTCGAGGAGCAGTGCTCTGAGACGCCGGAGTGTCTCACAATCAGTTTCAGGACTGTTCAGGGGGTGTTAGGACATCTTGCATGGGGCAAGATGCCTAGACCACACTGTTTGCTTTGTGGGGCTAAGAGAGGCACAGTTTCAGAAGCGGTGGTCTGTAAGGCCTGCACTCTGGAGGCTGCAGCCCTGGAGCAGACCATAGAGGGAGCAGAGGACGCTCAAGGGAAGGTCCCCATAACCCTTCTCCAGCCAGGCTCTCCAGGCATTCCTTCTCTCCCGATCCAACCTGCCCGCATCCCATGCTGCCAGGGGGTTTGGCGGTGATTTTTTCGCCGGATTTTGTAACGCTAATACAGAAGGCCTTTACCAGTTCTTGTGATAAGCTGTCCCCCAGGGCCTCAGAGGGGATCTCGGGTCTGAAACGCCCTGGGACGCCGTTGGATACGGAAGTGACAGGAATGTCGGCAAAGAAGACCAGGACCGAAAGGGATCGGACGGAGCACTCGGTGGTGTCGTGGGGTCTCCGTTCGGAGGAGCAGGATATAGATCTGGATCTGGAAGAGGACCTTGAGGAAGGTGAGATTGTAGAGCAGGAAGATCAAGCCAGGGTCGTGCGAGTTTTTCGGAGAGAAGAGTTGCCGGCACTTATTTCGGAAACACTAAAGGCGCTAAATATGCCCTCAGGGTTCCGGCGGAGGATTCTTCCCTGGAGGATCCGTTGTTGCAGGCTTTTCGCAAGTCTCAGACAGCTTTCCCTGTGCACAGAGTAATTAAGGAAATGATTCAGGAAGAATGGGATTTGCCTGAGTCTGCTCTAAAGGGCTCTCGAGTGATGACGTGGCTCTATCCGTTAATAGACCAGGATCGCGAGTTGTTTAAGTCTCCCAGAGTTGATGCCGCAGTTTCGGCGGTGACTAAGAAGACTACCATTCCAGTGGAGGGTAGTGCGGCCCTTAAAGACCCTCAGGACCGTAGATTGGAAGCACTGTTGAAACAGGTCTTTGATGTCAATGCACTCTCGATGCAAGCATCTATTTGTGGGGCTTCGGTAGTGAGAGCCTGTCTGAGATGGGTACAGCGTATTCAGACAGATCAGTCCGAGGAGAGGACGTCAGAGGCCGCCAGATTGGAATCTGGGATGGCCTATTTAGCGGATATTCATTATGACCTTATCCGGGGTCTTTCTAAGAGTATGGCGGCGGCTATTGCGGCTAGGCGGTACCTTTGGTTATGTAACTGGGCGGCGGATGGCTCGTCCAAAGCAAGGTTGAGTAAGCTCTCCTTTAGGGGGAAACTATTGTTTGGAGAGGACTTGGATAAGTTGGTTAAGGATTTGGGGGGAGTCTAAAGGTGGCAGGTTGCCAGAGGACAGGCAGAAGCAGGGGCGGTCAGTTCCCGGGCCTAAGGGTCAGCAAAGGGAATTTCGGCGCTTTCGTTCCCCCAGATTTGGCCAAGCTCAGCGAGGGCGATTTCCCTATAGAAACCAGGGGATTTGAGGAGCAGGTAGGGGATTTGCGGCCTCCTCCTCCTCCTCCTCTACCTCAGGTCCTAGGAAGTCACAATGAAGCCATGGGGGCCCAGGTGGGATTGGTTCCTGTGGGGGGTCGGTTGCAGGAATTTTACCATGCCTGGGTCCAGATCACATCAGATCAGTGGGTGCTGGAGGTGATTTGAGAGGGCTATGCGTTGGAGTTTCAAAAGCCAGTGAGAGAGTCTTTCGTACAGTCGCTGTGCTGGGCAAGTCTCAAACGCATAGCGGTACACGACACGGTGTGAAGGTTATTAGCCCTCAAGGCAATAGCACCGGTTCCTTCCGATCAATGCGGCAGCGGTCGATACTCCATATATTTCATAGTGCCGAAGAAAGAGGGTACATTTCAGCCAATTCTAGACCTAAAAAGGGTAACCCGCTGTCTCAAGGTTCGGATGGAAACCTTGCAGTTGGTAATTGTGGCGGTACAAAAAGGGGAATTCCTTACGTCCCTGGACTTGTCGGAAGCATATCTGCACATTCCAATATGGCGAGTGCACCAAATGTTTCTCAGATTTGCAGTGCCTTTGGGGCATTTTCAGTTTCAAGCGCTACCCTTCGGCTTGGCGACGGCGCCGCAAACATTCACCAAGGTGATGGTGGTAGTGGCAGCGGCTCTGCAGAAGGAGGGGGTGGTAGTGCACCCTTATCTAGACGATTGGTTGATTCGAGCAAAGTCGAGAGCGGAAAGCGAGGCAGCTACGGCCAAGGTGGTAACGTTTCTACAGAGTCTGGGTTGGGTGGTCAACATGTCCAAGAACAAGTTGTCGCCATCACAGCACCTGGACTATCTGGGAGCGCGCTTCGATATGAGCTTAGGAAAACATTTTCTGCCAGTGCTGCGAGCACAGCGGCTTCGGAAGATGGTTCAGGAGTTTCTCAGGAAACAGTCTCCCATGGCATGGAGCTATCTGCATTTGCTAGGGACCATGCCGGCGATGCTCAAGGTGGTTCCATGGGTGCGGGTGCACATGAGACCGTTGCAGAGAGCGTTGTTGCGGAGGTGGTCACACCAGAAGGATCCGTTGATGCAGCGGCTGCCCTGCCTTCCAGAGACACGCGTGGCTCTGTGCTGGTGGTTACGACCAGGAAGTCTGGAGAGGAATGTCCTTGGAGGCCCCGGCGTGGGTGGCGCTGATGACGGATGCCAGTCTCGCCGGCTGGGGGTCTCACTGTCAAGGCAGTTTCACTCAAGGGCAATGGACGGAGCTAGAAAAGGGCTGGCCCATCAACAGACTGGAGTTGCAAGCGGTGGCAAAAGCGCTGCAAGTTCTACAGCCTTCTCTTGAGGGGAAAGCCGTTCGGGTGTTTTCCAACAATGTGACCGCGGTAGCATATATCAATCGTCAAGGGGGCACCAGCAGTGTGGCGCTCGAAGCAGAGGCCGAGGAGTTGTTCGTGTGGGCCGAGGAGAATCTTCTGGCACTGTCGGCGGCACATGTAGCAGGAGTGGACAATGTGGCAGCCGACTTCTTAAGTCGAGTAAGAGTGGACCCAGGAGAGTGGGTTCTTCACCCGGAAGTGTTCGCAATGCTGGTGCGCCGTTGGGGAACGCCGGTGATGGATCTGATGGTATCCTTTCAGTCGGCTCAGGTCTATCGCTTCTTCAACAGAAGAAGGGAGAGAATGTCGGAGGGTCTGGATGCTCTTATTCACGCCTGGCCAGAGGATCAGCTTCTGTACATGTTTCCGCCCTGGGTTTTAATAGGGCGAGTGCTGCAGCGCATAGAGCGTCACTGGGGTCAGGTGATATTGATCGCGCCGGATTGGCCAAGAAGGCTGTGGTATGTGGACTTGATGAGACTCGTGATCAGGAGGCCGTGGCGTCTTCCTCAGTGGATAGACTTTCTCTCTCAGAGGCCGCTGGTCATGCCTCGAGTGGATCGGTTCTCGCTTACGGCCTGACTCTTGAGAGGGCAAGGTTGACAGCAAAGGGATATTCGGCGGCAGTTATTTCCACCTTGCTCAGGGCTCATCGTCTGTTGACTTCCTTAGCCTATATCCGAGTATGGCGAATATTTGAGGCTTGGTGTCAGGAGCGACAAGTGGCAGCGGTGAAAGTTTCAATTTCGCAGGTTCTGTCTTTCCTACAGGATGGTTTTCAAAAGGGGTTAGCGGTCTCGTCCCTACGGGTGCAGTTAGCGGCCCTGTCCTGTTATAGAGGAAAGGTTCAGGGAATGGCTTTGGGAGTACATCTGGATATTAAGCGATTTCTAAGGGCAGTAGCTCTGTTGCTATCTCCCAGGAGGCCGGTGGTGCCGACTTGGGATTTGCCCCTAGTTCTGGAAGCATTGGTGCGTCAGCCTTTTGAGCCGCTGGCAGGGGCGTCGCTTAAGGATCTTACCTTAAAGGTGGTGTTCTTGGGGGCTATTGCGTCGGCGCGCAGAATCTCTGAGTTGCAAGCGTTGTCCTGTAAAAGCCCTTTCTATCCTTCAGTGAGTCAAAGGTAGTTCTGAGGCCGGTGCCGTCGTTTTTGCCAAAGGTGGTCTCAGTTTTTCATATGAATCAAGTCATTTCTTTGCCAGTTTTTGGATCTAACGCGGACAGCTCTTCCGCAAAATGCTTACAGGGCTTGGATGTACGGAGAGCCTTAAAGCACTATTTGCGTAGGACAGCCCCCTTCCGAAAGTCGGATAGGCTTTTTGTGCTTTTTTCGGAGGCAAGGAAAGGAGAGGCAGCTTCTAAGGCTTCTGTCGCCCACTGGGTGAAGGAAGCGATCGTGTCTGCATATCTTCTCAAGGGTAAGCAGGTGCCGAAAGGATTGAGAGCTCATTCTACTAGAGGGCAGGCGGCGTCTTGGGCGGAGTGCAGTTTGGTGCTGGCTGTGGAAATTTGTAAGGCGGTGGCCTGGTCGTCTCTGCATTCCTTTGTCAAACATTACCGGTTGGTTGTCCAAGCGAAGAGGGATACCTGTTTTGGATCGGCAGTGCTTCAGGCAGGTCTACAGGATCCCACCCATTGATTTTTCACTGCTCTGTTACATCCCTAGAGGTTTCGGGACCAGACTGGAGGGACGCTAAGGAAGGTGAAATTACCTGCTAATTGTTGTTCCTTGCAAAACTCCAGTCTGGTCCCGTATCCCGCCCTGGGGTTTGTAGTAGTCGTGCGCCTGAAGCATAGCGGAGTTACAGGTAGGTGGAGCATTCAAGAGGGGACGAAGTAAGTCCTTTCCCCAACACAGGCATTCTGTGAATTAAAGGAGATTCCAGGTTTCCATAAGGGGGGGGGAGAAAGGACCTGGGCACTTATGGAACAGTTTTGGGTCAAGGTATGGGCTTGTTTGTGTTTTTAGATTCAGTTAGTCAGTTGGTTTGTTGTTGGTAGTACTTACTACTTAATTTTTGCTCCGGTGAGTCTGCTTTGTCAATAGGTTACTGGTGGAAGAAGGCGGTTCCGGAGCTTATGTACCAGTGACATCACAAGAGTGACTTTTCTCAATCTCCAAGCTGCTGGAGGAGGAGCAAAACCCTAGAGGTTTCGGGATCAGACTGGAGTTTCGCAAGGAACAACAATTAGCAGGTAAGTCTAATTTCACCTTTCCTCGCTGGGACCTTCCTGTGGTGGATCTCTTTGCCAGCCCAGCCAATGCTCAGCTGCCCCACTTATGCTCCAGAGCACTGCACCCCTTCCAAGTGGCAGCCGATGCATTTCTCAGCCTGTGGATAGAAGGCCTTCTCTATGCTGCTCATTGCCAAGACTTTTTTCAAGGTCCAGCTTGACCGGGCCACCCTGATCCTTGTAGCTCCCAGTGGCCCAGGCAGCCATGATTCCCTCTGCTTCTCAGCCTACTAAGGCACCCCCAGTCCCCTGGGGTGCATCCTGGACCTGCTGTTGCAGGAGGACTGCTCTCTCCTGCACCCCAACCTGGGGTCCCTGGCCCTGATGGCCTGACTGCATAAAGGGTAGCCCTGAGCAAGTTCAACTTGCCCAGGGAGGTGGAAGAGGTCCTGCTGGCATCACACAAGGATTCAACTCGATGGACTTATGCCTTCAAGTGGCGTAGCTTTTCACTTTGGAGCGCAGAGAGGGGTGCCAACCCCTTCTACTGTCAATCCAGCTGGTGCTGTAATACCTGCTGCACCTGTCCAACACTGGCATGAAGTCTAACTCCATCAGGGTTCACCTCAGTGCGCTATCGGTGCACCATCATTTCTTTGAGGGGAAGCCCCTCTCCGCACAGCCTCTCATGACTCACTTCCAAGGGTCTCCTGCTGTCTTGACTATCCACTCGACTGCCAGCGGTGGTGTGAGATCTCAGTGTGGTCCTCTCATTGCTTCTCCCTTTGAGCTGCTGGCTTCTTTCCACCTCAGATATCTGTCCTGGAAGGTGGTCTTTCTCTTAGTGCTCATATCTGCTCAAAGGACCAGTGAGCTCCAAACTCTGGTGGCTCATGCCCCCTACACCAGGTTTCACAGGAATAGGGTGGTGCTCCGGACACTGCCTAAGTTCCTCCCTAAGGTGGTCTCCCTGTTCCACTACAACCAGGAGGTGGTGCTTCCCTCCTTTTTACCACATCCTCATGCCAGCAGGGCAGAGGCCGCTCTCCATAAGCTGGACCAAGCCCCATTGCCACTCCTCGCAGCTCTTCATTTCCTATGACCCTAATCGCCTGGGCATAGCCTTCTCCAAGCATACTCTGTCCACTGGGCAGTGGACTGCATCGCCTTCACCTATGGACAGGCCAGTCTTTCATTGGAATATCACATCACGGCGCAGTGTCCAGGCCATGGTGGCATCTGTGGCGAACTTCCACTCAGTCCCCTTGCTGGAGATCTGCCGGGCCACCACCTGGTACTCAGTTCACACCTCAGTACATTACTGCCTGGAGGAGTCCTGGCAGGACAGCGCCTTTGGCCAGGCAGTACTCTGCCATTGGTTTGAGGGTTAAGGCAACTCCTGCCCTCTGGCCCTTTTGTGTATCCCTGGTCGACGCTGGGGTCACTGCTGAGGTCTTGCGACCGAACTGTACTCTTTGCTGTTCCTCACGGTTCGCTTTTTGGGTCCCCTGTGGTTTACAGGATTTTTCGGTAGCCTGTAGCTAGGGAGTCCCATATGTGAGAACTGACGTCCTGCTTCTTCCCGGAGAAAGCATAGTTGCACACCTGTAGCAGGTGCTCTCTGGAAACAGCAGGAATTAGTCCTTACAACCCTCCCTCCTCCCCACGGAGTTGCTTTTCTTTTTTTGCCATCTTGAGCTATGTCATATTGAGGCAAGATGGCACCCTTGGACAGGAAGGCAACCACATATGCGTGGTGGATCTCCCAAAGGCTTTCTTTGAAAGCTGGGGAGAGGTTACTGCATGGGCTCTGTCGATGCCGATGTCACCCATATGAGAGGACTGATTCCTGCTGTTCCCAGAGAATACCTGCTACAGGTGAGTAACTACACTTTACCTACTTAGCTGCCTTTAGTAAAAGGCTCCTTGGTAGCTTTCATAGGTAAAAGAATAATTTTGTGTGCATCTTTTTGAGTATCAGAAGCAGGTCCTCAAACATTATGTACGAGTGGCCATCTTGAGAAAATTTAACTAAAATAAGCCAGTTGTACTTATATGAGCACACTACATTCCTAAAGTCATCCAGAATATATATTATATTAGTCATTTAAATGGAGCAGTGAAAAGGTATTAGTTGCCTTTTGTGAACCTTCAGCTCTTTGACCCCCTTCAAGTAACCTGCAGATCTCAATATTTGAAGAATAGTTTTAAAAAGCCACTTTTGACAACTTAAAATAAAAGAACCGTCTCTTCAAACATACAAGTTTCTCTCAATCTAAAAGTTAAACTGCTGGGGTCAAACATTCAGAAGGGTAGGATGTTACAGGGTGATATTTTAAATGCTGGCCCCCAAGGTTGAGTAGTATCTGGATATTTAGCACTAGTATCTGGATAGCAGCTGGTGCTGAATATCGGGATACTGCTGTCAATGTTGGACCTATCTGGATAGTGGCAATATTCAGCTGCTATATGGACAGGCAATCTGCATAGCACTTAGGACAGCTTTTTTCAAAATTTATTGTTTGTTTATTTTTCAACACAATCATACAGCATCAATATTTGCTTCAACTACAGCTTTTTTGCTATCCGAAGTTATAAGAATATGTATCCATGACAGCGGTGCTGAAAATCACCACTATCTGGATACATGCTGGCTCCACCCCAACTCTGTCCATGAACATCCCTGACACTATCTAGCTAGTGCTAGAATGATCAGAGGAAATATTCAGTGGCACTGTCCAGATAGTGGTGCTGAATATTTCTCTCAGTGGGACTTACTCGGTTAGCAGTACCTGCTAACCTGATAAGTCCATTTGTATATTGACCCTAGCATATACAACTGTGCTGTCAGGATGAGCGTTCATAGAACTGCATCTAAGAATTTCTGATCTAACTTTATATAGGAAGAGCATAAAAATGTATTTCTAGGAAGTATCTGGATATGAGTTAAAACATTGCATAATAAATGGTGACCGCCCATTAAACCCTAGATAAAAACGACTAGGTCAGACCAATGATGCATCAAGCCCAGTATCCTGTTTCCAACAGTGATCAATTCAGGAGGATACCAGCAGATAGATTCCATGCTGTTTATCCCAGGGATAAACAGTGGATTTCCCCCATTCCAGTTTAATAATGCTTTATGGACTTTTCCTCCAGGAACCTGTCCAAACCTTTTATGGGCGCATTTCACTCGAGCAGTAGTGCCTGTTGTCGCATGTCTATTCATCTGCCTGTCTGTATGCCACTAATAGGAGGCACTCAGAGCAGTGAGCAAATAGCGGCATGGCAGGGAAGTCAGGTCCCACCAATAGAAGTGAAGGTTCCATTGCAGGAAAAAAAATGGAGATGTTCCCCAGCTGCTGGCAGAATGGTGTTCCACAGCACCTCAAACCCCTGCTGAAGAGAAGAGCTACAGTTGCCTCTGGGGACCCAACCCCCAGTGGCAGAAGAAGAGATGGAAGAAATCTACAGTTATTTATTTATTGTGGTGAGGCAGGTGCAGCACAGACCTGGGAAAGAGAAAAAAAAGAAGGTTTTTCTCCTAAGAGGGGTTGGGCTCACCTAAGCACAGGTCCCAAAATGAAAGTAATACTGAAACACACACTTGCAAGGCTAGCCTGAAGCCACACCCAGTCTCCAGGGCAACAGCAGGGAGAGAGAGGGTGGGGTCAGAAAGGGAAGCATGCTGGCAAACATTTAAACTTGGTCAGTCAGCAAGTGAAGGGAGAGAGCACAGCAGAGCTGAGAGAACTGGGGAAACCAGGAGAAGCAGACAGAACTGCCAAAGCGAGTGGCAGGGCCAGAGAAGAGCGGGAAGAAGCTTGAGAGAGTTCCAGGACTATAGTTCTAACTCAAAAGCAAGCAGCTCAGACTCTGAGCCAGAAACGGAGCCTTTCAGAAAGCCTGAGAAAAGGAAGGTTTCTACAAGCAAGGTAAACCAGACAGTACCTTTAAGTGACTCACTAAAGGGAAGGAAGTCTAGGAGCACTGACATTATTCCAGGTGGAAGAAGGAATGTTCATTGGGGAAAACGTTTTAAGCTTTTAAGGAAAGTGAAACTAGAAATCCCTGAACGTATCCCAATCCCTGAGCCTTGTAGCACTGAGGAAGAAATGGAGATGGAATTCTATAAAGGGGATTCCGATTCTACAGAAGTCTCAATGGAATGCTCATTGTGCATGAGAAGTGCTTACAAAGCATTTAGTAGATATTATAAAGAAAGCCAAGAAGTAGTTATACTGAGCAGTTGATACTGTGAAGTGCTGGAAAAAGAGAGAAGTCTCATTTTAAAGCTGAAATAGTACTTGTGCTATGAAACTGTTCCAACAGCAGTTTAGTTCCTATGCTGAAAAGTAGAGCCTGTTTTCAAGCTTACCTGAAACAGCTGGGAGAAGCTAACAAGGTTAGCTGGACTTTACTTGCAACAGTGATTTTTCAACTGTGTTTGGTTTGGATGAAAAAGGAAACTTGTTTTGTTCTGAAGACTGAAGGAAACTGATTTGTTATAGCACTGCTGAAGTACCTTTACAAAGAAGCTTTTTGTTGGAGAAAATATCCTCACTTTCTGTTAATGGTTTGGAACCTTCTGCCAAGGTCCAATTTGCAAACTTGATGATTAAAATAAAATTTAGAAATAAATTTTCCTGTGTTGGCCTATTTCCACTTGGACTGCTTTAACTGCCCCACAACTACACAATTAAGGGCCTCAGCTACCAGGCTGAAGCAAGACACAAGTAATATGGCCCGCCGTCCCTACTAGGCAGCCGCCTAGGAGGACTGCCGGCCCACATTATTTACATTCTCTTATATACCGCGCTATTCTGCATCAGTGCGATTTACATTGAACAAACTGAAATTACATTGAACAGGGCATTATAACTTCGAGAAAACTATTTTACAGGGAACATGGGCTGTGGAGGGTTAAGTGGCTTGCCCAAGACCACATGGAGCACCTGTAGGACTAGAAACCCCAGTCCTTCCGGCCCAAGGTTGCTGTCCTCTAGTGGGATTTGAACCTCCGACCTTCTGGCCTGAAGTACGTTGCCCCAACCACTAGGCCACTCCTCCACTCCATTATGACATTAAGAGCAGCAGCTGCCACCTGGAACCTGATCTCCAGCAGCAGAAGAGGAGGCAGAAGAAAGCCACAGTCACAACATTAGGAGCAGTGGCCACCACTGGGGACCCTACCCAGTGCCAAAAGAGAAGGCAGAAGGGCCACGGTGGGGACATTAGGAGCTGTGGCATAACAGCAGGTGCTTTGCCTATGGAATATGGAGTTGCTGCAGTGGGGACCCAAACTCTCCAGCAGAAGAAAGTAAGCAATGGAGGGGGAGAGCTTTGGGGAGAAGGAGAGAGACTAGGGGAGGGGAAAGTAGCAAGAGTGCAAGGGAGATGAGGGAGGGAGAGGACGAGGGGAAGTAATGAGGAGAGGTGATGAGGATGACCTGAAAGTGAGGGAGGATGGAGAGATAAATCATAGAGAGGGAGCAGAGACTGTGAATAGAAGAGGAATGGGGAGAGGTGAGAAACAATGCCAAGAACATGCAGATGAGAGGGAGGGAAGAGTACAAGGGCATGGAAGATTGAATCTTTTCAACCCCCACGTTCTCATATATGCACATATATACCTGGCCCCTCATCCTGCCCTCTCACACACATGTGCAAATACCCAGCCACTCATCCTGTCCTCTCATGTTTGCAAGCAGACAGACAGACACACACACACACACATGCCCTCACCATAGCTGGCCCATGCTTACCACACACACAGCCCCTCACCACATACCACTCATACATACATACACCCATATAGTCCCTCACCCCACTCCCTCCTAGGTGCACATACGCAACCTGTCATCCCCACTCCCATGGGTGCACACAACCCCACATCTGACACCCATTTGGTGCATACAAATGGTTCCACCCCTCTCTTTGGGTGCGCACAGGCATTTGCCACACACCCCATAGGTACACATACATATAGCTCTTAACCCCACCCCATCCCTTATGGGTACACACTCAGCCTCCCCCCCCCATATCTACCATCCTCCCTTCCACCCTCTCATACACGCCTGCATATACTCAGGCCCTCATCCCACATTGTCATACATGCACGCTTACACCACCTCCAGTACTCCTAAAATGTACATCTCCACACATAAGCACCTACGCTCATACTGCCAGATATAGAACCACACAGCCACGAAGTCCTTGCCGTTGTACTGAGACACATTTTACCATGTGCCACAAATAGACATGCATAAGTTTGCTAATGGAGGTAGGGGGGAAGCAACATTGTATCACACTGAAGGTGTGCACTTTTCAACTCGCTAAATCTATCTCACTAACAGCTTTAACTGCATCCTCTGGCAAATGAATTTCAGAGCTTAATTACATGTATGAAAAAAATAGTTTCTTCAATTAATCTTAAATGAGCTACTTTATAACTTCATTGTGTGTCCCCTAGTCTTTGTACCTTTTGAAGAAGTAAACAATTGATCCATGTTAACCCATTCCACTCCACTCATCATTTTATAGACCTCTATCATATCTCCCCTCAGCCCTCTCTTCTCCAAACTGAAGAGCCTTAATCTTTTAAGCTCTTCCTCATGGGAGTATCCTTCCATCTCCTTTATCATTTTGCTTGCCCCTTTCTTTACCTTTTCCACATCTACTATGTCTTTTTTTAGATGCAGCTACCAGAACTGCACATAATACTCAAGGTGTGGTCGCATCATGGAGTGATACAGAGGTATTAGGCTATCCGTTGTTTATTCTCCATTCCTTTCCTTATGATTCGTAGCATTCTATTAACCTGCGTGGCCGCCTCTGCACATTGAGCAGAGAATTTCAACATATTATCCACAATGTCGCCTAGATCCTTTTCCTGGGGGTATTTCTTAATGTGGAACCTTGCATCATGTAAATGTAGTTTGGGTTGTTCTTCCCCAAGTGCATAACTTTTCACTTGTCCACATTAAATTTCATCTGCCATTTGGACACCCAGTTTTTAAAGGTTCTCTTGCAGTTTTTCACAATCCTCTTGTTTCACAACTTTGAATAATTTTGTGTCTTCTGAAAATTGATCACTTCACTCGCTGTTCCCGTTTTTAGGTCATTTATGAATATGTTAAAAAGTAGTGAGTCCAGCACAGACACTGGGGTACTCCATTATTCACCTCTCTCCTTGGAGAAAATTGACCATTTAGCTCTACTCTGATACCCCAATGAGTGGTATATCAAATTTTAATAAACCATAACCGATTCCCAGTCCACAACAGGACACTGCATCCTGTCCCATGCCCTTTTAATGTCCTCAAAAGTCTCTCATGCAGGACCTTGTCAGAGGTTTTCTGTAAACTATATCCACTGGCTTACGTTTATCTACCTATTTATTCACACTTTTTAAAAAAATATAGCAGATCGGCTGGTAAAGCTGTATATCGAATCTGTTGCACCACTGGTGCAAAAAAAAATATGTGCCCTAGAACATCAGGCATTTCGTTACTTACACAGTAATTGAAGCACACAAGCAGAATCAGGATTTAGCACTCTTTAAACAGGTCCAAATCTACAGTGTCTTTATAAATTAGAAGGAATAACTCACCTGTTGAAAATGACAGAACATGTCTTGTTGATGCTTCAGGAGTCTCGTAAGGTTTTGCGACTGTGCTCATTGTGAACAGCAGTGCATTTGGGTTTAAGACGTGTAAGTTATTATTTAGTTTAGTAAAGACATCATGTAATTAGTGTTTTTTATGCGCTACAGAGTTGAGGACTGGATTATCTCTGGCAAAGCCTTCTCAGATACATTCCTAGAAGTGCCTCCAGGTCTGCACAGGATGCCTTGCAACATGAGGATGCTAGGATTACGAGTATTTTCGAATGCAATCCTGGTGAAGGTTGTAAATCAACATCAACATCAACATACACCCACAAGATTTCGCTGATTATCTGCAATCCAAGATTGTACAAACTAACAAGGTCACAGCAGTCCAATATCAAGAACCAGCGGACCTCTCTCCACTTAACTTTTTTTCCACACCATCCATTAAATGTATTGAGAACACCATAGCATCACTCAACACCTCCACTGCACAGACCGACCCATGTCCAGCTTTTTGGATCAAGGAACTACGTGATGTGCTCAGTCCTGTCATCGCAAATATAATGAAACTCTCCTTTACAACAGGTTATTTTCCCACTTCACTCAAGCAGACTTCCATTAGACCATTACTGAAAAACCCCAAACTGGACCCCCAAAGGGTGGACTCCTATCGACCAATAGCTAGCATCCCCATCTTAGCCAAAATAATTGAGAAGGAAGCGCAACGGCAAATTCAAGATCACATAGACTCTGTTGCTCCCTTAGATAACTGCCAACATGGGTTCAGAGAACATCATGGGGTTGAGACACTACTCACTGGTCTAATCAACAATATCATCACAGGAATTGACAACATCCATCAAGGTTTTGTCCTCATTTTCCTAGACATCGCCGCGGCTTTTGACTCCGTCAGTCACGAAATCCTCCTGGGAAGACTAAAAGAAAAGGGTGTCTGCAACAAGGCACTAAAATGGTGCAAGTCTTATCTGGACGATAGATGGCAATATGTGAAGTCTGGATCAGAAGAGTCTAGCCACTTCCATCAAAAACAAGGGGTACCTCAAGGATCCTCACTATCCTCCTTACTCTTCAATATCTACATGCAGCCCATATGCAATATCATAAGATCATTCAACGTAAACTGCATGATATATGCAGATGACATTCTTTTATACATGCCTTTCTCCACAACCCATATGGACCTGACCCCACTCACAGATTGTTTCAATGCAGTTTCAACATGGCTCCAGACACAGAACCTACGTATCCAGCATAAAAAAACAGAGGTCCTTTTCATCTCCAGAGACTCCAGCTTTACGCCCCCATCCCACGTCAGTGTCAAGGAAGCTGATTTGCAAACTAAAGATGCAATAAAATATTTGGGAGTGACCCTGGACCAACATCTAGACATGAGACGCCACATAAGCAGCGTAGTCAAAGCCATCTACTTCAAAATCCGTTCCCTCAAACACCTACGCTCCCTGCTGGACCCAGACGATTTCCGTACCATATATCAAGCGCTGATCCTGCCGCATTTTGACTTTGCAAATGCCATCCTACAAGGTCTCCCCCAATCCACACTAACCCCCTTACAGTTGGCCATGAATGCCGCAGCTAGGGTCCTCTACGGTGCATCCAGAAACGACCACGTGACTCCTATTCTCAAACAGCTACACTGGCTACCAATTCACGGGAGAATCACCTTCAAATCCCTTGTATTAGCATTTAAGGCAATCAAAGGCACCTCATCCCTCTCACTCACGAATCTAATCCACATGGTCCCCCCCAACAGAGCAAGAAGAACATCAGCTGTAAACTTGCTAGCAATACCAAAGGCTTCAACAAAGTCCAACACGAACACCACAAACAGGGCATTCAGTTTTTATGTACCAAAATGCTGGAACACCCTACCCCCTGACATTAGAGCCATTACCAATCTATATCAGTTCAGGAAGGCTCTCAAAACATACCTTTTCTGCCAATATTTCCCAGACAGCAACTGAACTAGATATCCCCTCCAAGAAATGACCCAATCTAGAAATGCCCTCACACTGCAGTGTAGATAGTTTATGTATATAGTTAACCCAGTTATCCAAGTTTGTACTCCTGTTCAATGTAAAACCTGACAGTTTGTCGTTATGGTCGTTTTGTTATGATGTAAACCGCGCTGATTCTAAATAGCGCGGTATATAAGAAACTGTAATAAATAAATAAATAAATAATAAATAAATGTATGATGCTGTGTGCAGAGGAGGCAATTCTATATATAGCAGCTAGATTTTCACGTGTATTTGCCCGTGTTCATGGCGTCTGTTCTATAAAATCAAATCAGCATGGATTTGCTTTTATAGAATACTAGAGTAAGTAAAATAGTATATGATGGCAGATAAAGACCAGCATGGTCCATCTAGTCTGCCCAGCAAGGTGGCAAGAGTAGGTGCACCCGCCGCTCCGTGCTGGTCACCCCTCCCCATGCTTCTGCTTAGGGGTGTACCCACTACTCTGTGCAGATCACCTTGACTTGATAAGATATCTAAGACAGTTATGTTTGTTTTGATTTTATCTTGTCTATAAAGGGATCCACTGTTTCTGTCCCATGCCCTTTTGAATTCTGTCACTGTATTTGCCCCAACCACTTTCCTCGAGAGTGCATTTCAAGCATCCATTACTCTTTCAGTGAAAAAGTATTTCCTGATGTTGCCTTTCAGTTTACCCTCTTGCAACTTCATTTTATGCCCTCTAGTATTACAGCTTCCCCGTCTTTGAAAAAGGTTGGTTTGTTCATTAATACTCCTTAAGTATTTAAAGGTCTGTATCATATCTCCCCATTCCTCCTCTCCTCCAGAGTGTACATATTTAGGTCTTGGAATTTCTTTTCATACGTCTTCTGGTGCAGGCTCCAAATCATTTTGGTCGCCTTCCTCTGAACTGTTTCCAGTCTTTTTATATCCTCTGCAAGATATGGTCTCCAAAACTGAACACAATATTCCAAGTGTGATCTCACCAGCCACGTGTACAGTGGCATTAGTAGCTCCTCCTTTCTGCTGGTAATTCCTCTCTGTATGTAAGTGACTGCGAATGTGTGTAAATGAAGTTGCAGTCGCTTACACCTGCTGTAAACCATGCATAGCTTATGTACATTGCTCCATATTCTATAAAGTACATGCATTAATTTACACTCTGCACAAACTCCATTCCTGTACATGCTCACAGTGAAAGTACCCACCATGGGACCATGGTACATACTTTTAGAATAGTGACCAAACAACTCCATGCTTAAGTTGTCATTTACACATGAAAACCATGAAAATACAATGATTTCTGTGCATAAACACCTGCGAAAATCTAGTCACATCTTACAGTATGTCCCCCATAATATCAAGGGTGTGATCTTGATCATATACTCTTTTCCTCTTCTTCCTCTTTAGGCTTTTTGTGGTTCTAGATTGTTACTGTTTTCTAAATATTTGCTTGTAAACCATTTTGAGTGTCTGTGTCACTGAGACAGTATTGAAATATTAATCATAAATAATAAATACTTTGAATGCTCTACTTGAGCCACTTTGTTTGCAGAGTAATTGGTGATTTGAAAACCTGGTTATTTTTTCAGCCATTTGCTTCTTGCATAGACACTTTGCTCTTTGAATAAACGCTACTCTGAAGTATACTGTGATATGGTAATAGAGGGGTTGAGGTGATGTATTATGGGAACTGTGGTCCTAAATACTTGATATATGTTATTTATGGTATTTTATTTGTGCTCATTTTATTCTGCACTTATTCAAATTTAATATTTATGACTTTGTATTTTAATATAATATTTACTTTGTTAAAGCTTCAATAAAGATAACGTCTGTAATAATTGTTGTTATACCAAGAGAAAGCCTGATTGGTTTTAGCATTCTTATGTAAATATTGGCAGATGATATAGTGAACCTCGGGTACAGTAAGCTTTAGAGTAAAGGAACACTTTCTCCCTGTGGCATAGATTCAAATCCTGTTACATTCCAAACTGATCTGACTATATTTACAATGCACTCACATAATAGGCTGTATTCCTTTGGCAACATAAGTTTTAGCAGTTCTTGGTATTTGTGCTGAGCAGTGGAACTGTAACAAACATGTTGGCAGCAATTTTCTTATGTAGAGCTGAGTGAGCTTCCAGACTACTTCTGTAAAAGTGCATTCTCCTTAGTGTGAAGCTGTGCTAGCTCCCCTATCAGTGTTGAATCCAGTTCTATTGATTGGCTGCAACCTACTCCACTTGTTTACTTTGCTGGAAGGGGTAATCCAATAGTTTTTACACTTCTAATTGTAGAGGTTTAAATAAATTCTCCAGTATTGGAGATTCCAAAAATGGTTGTTCTACTCAGAGGCATCAATTTTCCCAGCATAGGAGCTAGATAGGCTTCCCCTCCTCCTTGCTGGCTGCTTTCTCCATGGACAAACAGTATGAGTCAGCCATGCCTAGGTGTATCATCCATGGGGACCGGAGCAGCTCTCCCATAGCTCAGAGGAATCCCCTCTTTTTTTTTGGAATTCCTCTGAGCGTCCTGCGTCCTCTTCCTGTTTTCTGGTCCTGCCCCTCCTTCCTCAGTTTTTTCCATCCGTCTTTAGGGACGGACGGATACCCACAGATCTCCTACTAAACTTTGCAATATTGACGAAAAAAAGAAAACCTGACCAAAATGGAAGCTACAACGAAGAAATGCCTGTGCCTACAGCAAGAGAATCAGCCACAGCAATACTCAGGATCGCTTCCCCAGATGCCTTGATCCTGCAACCCGAACCGGGGAGAAAAAGACCAAGCATCGAAAGAATGGCGGGGGACAAATAAAAGAAAAATCAGGCAAAAGTTGTTTCCCCAGACAGGAAATGGAGCGAGCCCAATGACCATGTTCATGGGGGACCAATAGAGCCCCCAGCGGTCCCACCCACGTGTGCTGTAGGCTAGGATGTAAGCCCAAGTACCAGCACCCATTCCATATTCAGCATGCTGAAATCACTGGCTCCACCTCGGGGACTCCACTTCCCTCCCTTGCTTTCCACCCAGGCCTCATTACCTCCAATGCACCTTCCTCGACAGATGCTTTGCTCCCCCCCCCCACCCCCGGTAATCACAGAGGCCTTCACCTGAGACCATGGCAATCACAGAGATCACTGCGGCCCTTCCATCCAAGTTCCAGCCTGCACAGCACATTCTGGCACCAGTACGATCAGCCATGGGGTGGCAGGGAACCCCAGCATCACTCATCAACACTGTGGGAGCAAAATGTGGGCCCATGAACACCAACACCATGTTTCCAGGGCCTCCGGGCATCATAGCTCTGCCCATTGATGTCAACACCACAGCTCCTCTCACCAGGGACTCCATAGGGGCAGAAGACACTCCTACAGCCCCTTCTCCCCATCTTCATCCCTGGAGCCACTGCAAAAGTGTCAGAGCTTTAAAGATGCAGGCAATGTATCTCCTGGACACAGTAAGGAGAGAAAATGTGGCACAGATGCAGATGATGGCAGGGGAAAAAGCACATACTCTTCAACCCTCAAAATGCCTTGCAAATCACAGAGCTGATGGAGTTTTGGGGAAGGTTCATGACCCAACAGCTCCTCACATCACAGCATCTACAGGCTCTGAACCCAGACTGCACAGCTCCCAACCACCCCATCAGACCACCCCATCAGGGGCTCCGCATGCTGACAGACCCTAATGATCCCGCTCAGGACTCCAACAGCGATGGCGCTACCAAGCCCCCATCTTCACCTCACTATGCAGGACTCCCTTCACATCCAGGCGGACCCACCCACTCGCCACCAACACCAGCCTCCTCCCTTGAGGCCCTGACAGAAACTCTGTGTAGCTCGGACTATTACCTAAAGACAAGTTGAACCCCAGGAACAAATTCTTGGAGTCCTAAAGTATCTGGACGTACCTAAGGCCATGGTGACAGTGCCCATGCACCGGGTATGGCTGGACTGCAAGGATAGACTTTGGCAAACCCTTACAACAGCACCAGCTGCAACCAAAAAGACATGACATAAAATACCAGCCCAACCAGCATCGGGCTTTGAAAAGACACAGCATCCACACCAGTACCATGACACCCTGCTGTCCTAAGGGTCACCAATCCTGAAAGACCTGGAAGACTGCAGAAAAAAACCTCATCCAATCCTCTTTCAACTCTTCTGAGACTGCACCCCGCTTGACGGGGGCAGCTATCACTGCCAGAAGGGTAGTATGGCTCCGGGCATCCGGCCTGCGTGAAAGCACTCATGAGTGCATAGTGAATGCTCCCTGCACAGGGGGCAACCTCTTCGGCAGCAAGGTCAAAGAGACAGTGGATGACATCAAAGAGGACTGCATGATCCTTCAAACTCTGTTCAGTGAAGGATTAAACCGCCAGCAACCTTCAAAACAACACAGTACTCAGAAGCCATACTTACATCATGCAAATACAACCCCTACCGCCACCAAGCCAGCTACCAGGAAGCAGAAGTGCTAGACCACCTCATCTGCAAAGGCATCTCCAGGATTTTGACCATTTGACCTGAAGGACAGCGCGAGTGGGGGGGTCACCTCACTCACTTCGCGAAGGCCTGGACGGACATCACTAACAACTGCTGGGTCCTAGAGATTATCTGAGGGGGCTGTGCATCCAATTCAAGAAAATATCCCCCCCAAAAAATAGAACAGGGGAAGCTACCCCCCCCCCCCACCTCCTCAGAGGTGCGAGGCCTCTTGCAGATACAGGCCTTAGTTTTAGTCCCTGTCGCAAGGATCAACCAAGGCTTCTACTTTCGCTGCTTCCTCATCCTGAAGAAGTTATAATAAATAAATAATAAATAAAATAAGTTGGGGCCAGGGACTCAGCAAATATGTCCTCAAGGAGAAGTTCCGAATGCACTCCCTTGGAACCATTCTCCCCCTCATCCAAGAGAATGACTGGATCACATCATTTGACCTACAGGATGCTTACACCCACATTCCAATATACTCATCACAAAAGAAGTTCTTACGAGTCCTGGTGGGCAACTGACACTACCAATACAGGACACTACCATTCGTCCTCTCATCAGCACCACGAGTCTTCATGAAGTGTGTTATGGTAGCCATGGCACACCTCCGCAAGGCAGGAATCTGCATCTTCCCTTACCTCGACGACCAGCTGACTGCAGCACGTTTGGAAAGGGAAATGCAAGAGGCCATTCAAACCACAGCCTCCCTCCTCCACTCTCTGGGCTTCCCAGTCAACACTGAAATATCACAGATGGATTCCACACAAGCACTGGAATTCATAGAATCCCAGATCCACACCACATAGGCCAGGGTGTTTCCCCCACCCCAGAGAGCAGACAAGATCATCGCACTGGCTAGCCAGGTCGCATCAACAAACATGGTCTCAGCATGCACCTTCCTGCGCCACCTCAGCCAACTGGCTGCGGTGGTCCACATTATCCCACACTCCATACTCCACATGTGTCAACTGCGGAGGTTCTGGGACCAGCACAGACAACCCCTACACCACAAGATCAAAGTAAACCACAGCGCCCTAAGAACATACAAAAAAAAAAAAATCTGAGCAAAGGCAGGCCCTTACGCCCCTCTCAAACACAGATCACGCAGATCACCAGTGCATCAAAATGCAACTGGGGAACACACTTGCTCACCTCTGCACCAATGGGACTTGGTCCACAGCCGAGACGCACCTCCATATCAACCTCCTCAAACTCAGAGCTATCGGGAATACTCTATGGGCCTTCCAATCATAGATCTGAGCAAAGGCCATCCTCATCCAGATGGCTATGTTCTACATCATCAAGCAAGGGGGCATAGAATCGTGGACACTGTGCAAGGAGGCCTACCAGATCTGGGCCTTTGCCATCTCCATGGACTCCCATTTCCAAGCCACATATCTACTCAGGAACAACACACTAGCGGACAGCCTCAGCCTGCACCCTGCTAGCGGTCCCTGAAGCTCTACATTGCCTTCCACATTCTCTAGCCATGGGGAATGCCTTCAATGGACCTCTTCGCCAGCAAGGACAATACAAGGTGTCTGGTTTTCTGCTCCAGATGGCCCTACTCCCATAGGATAGCCGTGGATGCATGACTGGGGCTTGCAACTCTGCTATGCCTAACTGCCGACACCACTCATAGCCAAGGCTCTCCAGAAGGTCGCTCATGACAAGGTGAAGGTGATTTTTGTAGCACCCTATTGACCGAGACAGCCATGGCTCCCGCACCTGCTCCAACATACCAGTGGGCAGCACTGGCGCCTGCCACTCTATCCTGACCCAGTCACACAGGACAGGGAAGCACACTCCACCCCAACCTGAAACTGTAGATTTGACCACATGGATGTTGAATGGGAGACACTGAGATTGCACCACATGGATGTTGAATGGGAGACACTGAGATTGCACCACATGGATGTTGAACGGGAGACACTGAGATTGCACCACATGGATGTTGAACGGGAGACCTTGAGACCATACCACTGTCTCAGGACGTCATAAAAGTGCTCCTGGTGGCCCGTTCCCCTTCAGCACAATGCTCTTATGCCGCAAAGTGGGAAAGGTTCCACACTTGGTGCAACACTGAGCAACAAGACCCGTTCACCTGTCCCATTCCAGCACTACTGTGGTATTCATATTCATTTATTTAGCTGTGCTTATATATCGCTTTTCACCGGGTCAAAGCAGTTTACAACAAACAAGTGGGAGAATACATTATAACAGGTCATTGCAGCATTGTATGGGGGGGAGGGGTGGTTAAACCATCACCAGGGGACTTATCACCAGAGGAGATTAAACATATTTACATTCCTGAATTGGCATGCATCAGAGTTTCTTGTCTTATCAGTATTTTGGTTTTTCACTCAGTCTTGCTTCATCCAAAGTTTACCATGGCGAAGAGTTTAATGTTCGCTGTTCTATTCAGATCCTAGGTGTTTGCTGAATAAATGGGTTTTCAGTGTTTTTGAAATGAGGAGAGGTCTTTGTTGCTCTGGATTTTGGTTGGGAGGGAGTTCCATAGTGAAGGGGCATACAAATTGAATGTGTGGTTGCAGGTTTCATGATTGAATTTTGGTTCTCTCGTGTGGCACTGTGAGCGCATTGCTTGTGGTCTGCCGTGTAGGTCTTCTGGAGTCTAAGCAGGTTAGAGGGGTTTGGAGGTGGGTTGTGTGCTATTGGTAAAGAGCTTTATGGATCAATACCAGAGTTTTGTACTTGATCCGTGCTTCTAATGGGAGGATGTGGAGGTCTCTCAGGATCGGAATGATATGATCGTGCTTTTTCACTCTTTGGATGATTCTAGCCGTTGTTTTGAGGGCTGTCTGTAGCGGGTTAAGAGTGGTGATTAGAAGACCTTGGTAAATTGCATTACAATAATTCAGATGGGGGAGTGTCATTGCCTGCATTGCCAACTGAAATCCTTTGGGTCTAGGAGTGGTCTGAGGTGTTGTATCATCTTTGCTTTGAAAAATATTGTCCTCGTGGTTCTTGCGATCTGTTATTTGAATGAAAGTGATTGATCGAGAATGACTCTTAGGTATTTTATGTGCGACTGGACTCTTATTTGGGTTGTTTCCAGGGTGAGGTGTGTTGGTGGGGGGGGGGGGGGGGTGAAGTTTTGGTCCTTTGTGACGAATAAGGCTGCTGTCTTTTTGAGATTTTTCGTGAGGTTGTTTTCTTGGAGCCATCTGGAGACATCATTGAAACAGTTTATTAGCTGTGGATTTGTTGGATCTGTGGTCATGATAGATCCATAAAGCATGATGTCGTCTGCATATATGTGGAAGTTAATGGGGGGCCTAAACCAACATCAAACAGGACCCACTTGAGCGCCTTAGAAGCATACCACAACGAGGTGGAGGGAAAATCCATTGCAGTACATCCTCTGGTCACGTGATTCATGCGCGGCCTCAACCATCTGCATCCTCCTGTGAAGTCACCCATGCCAGGGTGGGACCCCAACATCATACTACAGCAGCTAACAAACTACCTTTTCGAACCTCTGGAGCAGGCACATCTCAAACCCCTCACCTGGATAGCTAACAGGCTCTGGTCAACTGCAGCAAACTACAGGTTCTGGTCGACTACCCACCCTACACACCGATCCATCACGACCGAGCCATCCTCAGGATGCATCCTAAGTTCCTCCCACAGGTCATCTCAGTACTCCACATCAAATAAATTGACAGGTCAAAGCCTACCAGGAAGGCATCACAGTTGTTCCTGATCTATGACCCAAACAGACTGGGCACCCCGGTAACCAAGCGCACACTATCCTGACATCTGTCGGACTGCTTTGCATATTCCTACATACGAGCCGACATCCCCCCAATGGGGGGGCTGCATGCACACCAGTTACAGGCAAGGACAGCTACCATGGCCCACCTGCGTGTCACGTCCTCTGCGGACATCTGCACATGGCCACATGGGCCTCCATCCATATCTTCACCAAACATCACTGTCTCAACTGTTCCCTTGTCCCCACCACCTCCACTGTGCGGGCAGTCCTGCTCACCATGGAGCAGCAAAGTGGCTCAATGGGAGGGACCCAATAGAAAAAAAAAGTCCACACTGGCCCAGTCGGACTCTGGGGCAATTGCCAACAAAAAACAAAATTACAATAGTAGTCATTATAAGATATCATGAGAGTCTAGCATATGCTGCCCCTTTTTCTGACACATGGCTTTCACATATATAGGTCTTTATATCTATGCCATTTTTGCTCTGGTTCCATTGCTCTCAGTTCGAGTTCAGCTGTTCAAGTTGAATAAATCCCGCATTATGCTCAAGAGTCTTGGTTGCCGAGTGAGTGTTTTTCACCACATGACCAAGCGCTCTGCAGACTCATCCTACCACAGCATTCTGGGGGGTGCGGTGGAGACCAAAACATGGTACAATACCTCCAACAGATCCACCAAGATACCCCAGCTCGGGAGTCACCTAAGCGTGGCTGACTCAGACTGCTTGTCCATGGAGAAAGTGAGGTTATTTACTGTAACGGGGGTTCTCCGTGGAAAGCAGTATGAGTCAGCCACGCCATCCTGCCCACATGTCTCTTAGGACAAGCCTGCCTGGCTAGGGAAAGATTGAGGAAGGAGGGACAGGACCAGGAAACAGGAAGAGGAAGCAGGGCACTCGGAGGAATTCCAAAAAAAAAAAGAGGGGATTCCTCTGAGCTATGAGAGAGCTACTCCAGATCCTGTGGATGTCACACCTAGGCGTGGCTGACTCATACTGCTGTCCAAGGAGAACCCCTGTTACGGTAAGTAACCTCACCTTCTCTCACATGCTCCTTTATCTTCAGAACTCCTTTCTACAGCACCTCTCCTTCTCACTCTTCGTTCTTCTTTTAGATTCTTCTCACACATGCCCAGATAACATACACACTGAATTTTACTGCCATAGGCGTCTACAGGCAAGGGAATATGAAGCATACCATTTTACTCCAACTTTAACAAAAGGTTAGAATCCTAGATTTATGATGTTCCATAGTATGCATCAGTGCATTCGTAAACATCTAGCTAAATTAATTTAACATCCAAGGAGACAACCCAGTCTCTTAATTTCCGAACATTTATTACAATAATTAGAATAAAGTACTTAAGTAGTTGAAATGAAGAGACAGCACTCTTTCTAGTTCAACATGTAGGATGGGTCTATCTGCAAGCATTACTTCAGCTTGCAACCACTGTCAGGAGGGGCTGTAGAATGAGCTGAACCACAGTAGACTGGGAATCTTTTCAGTATTTGTATTTGTTTGTGGAATCTAAAAAGATAACAGCTTTGCAGGGATGGAGAAGTAGTGCAGGGCAAAGAAGCCTTGTTTGCTGTGACCCAAGATGGAGATTTCTGAGCAAGGAGAAAAGGGAGAATGCCCAAAAGGCTAGGGGCTCTGCCACTGACTGCTAGGGTCAAAGGTTGTACCTTGGGCTGAAGTATGACCTAGACAGGTCTTCAAGGAACTGGAGAGAGTGGGACACATGCACCATCTGACCTATAAATGTAAGGTTAGAGGACCAAAGCAGGAAGCTGCCTGTAAATATCCATGCTCAGCTATGGGGTAGAACAGTATTGGCAAGCAGTGAATTGTTTTGAAGAAGGCCACACCTTGTTTTTGTGTGTGTTCTGGATTTTAACCCAACCACATTCCTGTACACATATCTAAATACTCTACCATGTTTCTTTTTTAGGTGACTACAGATTTGTTTCTGCAACTTTACGTCTATTCAAGATCCCAAATAGCAGTGCAAACACAAAATATCAGGTTGTTTATAACGGAGGAATCCCTGGGCACAAGGAAGAGCTGCACTTTGATGCTAATTTCACCTTCAAGGTAGAGGAAGGTCTATCTGCTTAAAATGTTAGGATTTTTTTTTGTTTTGTTTCAGCATCCTCACTACTTTGATAATGAACAGAAGATCTGGCATTTCATCTCATTATATAAAATGTGGAATTTTAGTAAAAATGGTTTACTCTTTGATAAAGTAGGGCTTACAGTGGGGTTCGTGAGGGGACGGTACGCAGTGCGTAACCTTCGTAAAATTGTGGCCTCACTGGAGTGGGTACGGAGTAGGAAGTTGCAGTCTCTCTTGATCAGCTTCGACGCGGAAAAGGCGTTCGATCAAGTGAACTGGGCATACTTAAAATATTTGCTGCCCCAGTATGGCCTTGGGGTGTCTTTTTGTAATATGGTGGAGCTCTTATACTCGAGGCCTACAGCAAGGGTACTCTGTAATGGCGTGCTATCGGATGGCTTTAGGCTGGAGAGAGGAACGAGGCAGGGATGTCCGCTCTCTCCGCTGCTTTTTGTGTTGTCTCTGGATCCTCTGGTGCGGTGGATTGAGGCGTCCAGGGATATACGCGGCATAGCTATAGGGCGGCATAACCTTTAAGATGGCTGCCTTTGCAGATGATATGCTTGTGCACTTGCTGTCCCCTCAGACGTCGCTGCCTAGTTTATTACAGGAATTCTCTCTCTATGGCAGTTTTGCGGGATTGGGTATTAATATGGAAAAGTCGGAGGCCTTGGATGTGGCGGGGACACTGAGGGGGCAGTGGAGTGGGAGCTTCCCACTGAAGTGGGCGGGGGACTCCTTTGTGTACCTGGGGGTGCTATTGACTAGGGAACCGAAAGAGCTATATAGACAAAATCTGGAACGGGTCTTGGCCCAAATGCGCTCGCAGCTTCAGGCATGGACTCCGCTCCCCCTGTCTCTGTTGGGATGGGTGGCAGCATTGGGGATGGTGATTTTACCACGGGTGCTGTATTGGTTGCAGACCCTTCCAGTGTGGATATTGAAACGAGACTTAAACTCTATCGACCGAGAGATTCGGAAGTTTCTTTGGAGAGGGGCCCGGGCTCGTATACCATTACATAGACTGAGAGGGAGATGGGAACGAGGGGGGGTAGGGCTTCCAGACCTACGGAGTTATGCCTTAGCGTGCCAAGCACGGCATATCGGGGACTGGTTGGGGGATACGGAGGTGTACACCCCACGAGCATTGGAGGGAGGCCTTTGTGGCCCCGCAATCTCTGCTAGCGGTGCTGCATTTGGAGAGTAAATACTTGACTGGAGGAGTGACGAGTAGTGCGCTGATTCGTCCAGCACGACAAACGTGGCGATGCCTGAATGGACTTTGGAGGGAGACTCCAGCGGTCTCGAGTTGGCTGCCCCTACAAGGGAACTGTCGGTTCACCCCTGGATCGGAATCACCAGTGTTTTGGGGATGGTGGAGGCAGGGTATACGGAATATTGGACATGTGATTGCCCCAACGGGGCAGTGCAGATCCTTTGCGACCTTGTGCAAGGATTATGGGATAAGCAGCCGGCACTACTTTGCCTATGCCCAATTACATCACTATATAGCTTCGCTCCCGCAGACTGCACTCCGGGTGGAAAGGGCTGCGCAGATATTGGAGTTCTTTGCATTGGGGGGGGGAAGATCCGCCCACAATCGCAAGTTTGAAGAGGCGCATGGATGGGTATGTTAATCCGCCGGATTATGGGGCGGAAGAGACTTTGTGGGGTCGGGAGTTGAATTTGGTGGTGCCCCCGGGGACACTTAATAGGGCCTTGAGTGGGATACGCGGATTAGTGGAGGGGGCCCGCTGGCGGGAAGTGCAGTTTAAATGCCTAATACGAGCACATTTCTCTCCTAGACGTGCACTACGGTGTCGTCTCACTGAGGAGGGAGGATGCCCAAAATGTTCTAGCCCCTTGGCGGATTTGGGACATATGTGGTGGAGATGTCAGAGGATTTACCAGTATTGGAGAAAGATTGCTGATTATATGAGTACGGTCATATCCCAACAGATTGACTGGACGGCATCGCTTGTGGTGTTAGACAGACTTGGACCACTCCACCCGAAGGGGAGGTGGGAACGCCTGTTAGTTAGGAAAGCATGTCTGGTGGGTAAAGGCCCAATACTTCGCCGGTGGAGAGAAGCGGCGAGCCCTACCTTTTGGGAGTGGCCCAATAGCTTCCACCACCTAATGCTTATGGAAAGGAGGGGAGCTAAGGGAAATGCCCGTCGTTGGGCTTCATTCCTGCTGGTATGGGAGCCATATATTCAGAGGTTGGGTCCTCGGGCCCGGAATGAGGTCCTCCGGGTGGGCTAAGGCAGGACAGAGGAGGATAGGGGAGTACATAGAGATGTGCGGAACCATGGATAAGCTTCATGTATGTTCCCTTGTGGTAGAGGAAGAGCTGTAGGGGTTGGGGGGGAAGGGGGGGAGGGGGGATTAAACTGTAAACTTTGCGGTACCTTTTTGTATGATCTGTGGTGATACCCTGGAGCGGGGGATAAGACACAACCCCTGCAAGGGTTGCCATGTTTGTATAATGTTTTGCATGATCTGTATTGTGTGGTGCTGTTTTCAATAAACAGAGTTTTCAAAAAAAAAAAAAGTAGGGCTTACATTACTGAACTCAAGATACAACTTGACCTCAACTTGAGATACAAATCATAAGAACATAAGAAATGCCATACTGGGTCAAACCAAGGTCCATCAAACCCAGTATCCTGTTTCCAGCAGTGGCCAATCTGGATCACAAGTACCTAGCAGTTTTCCTAAGACCCAGGTTCCACAATGCTTGTATTGGGGCAAGCAGTGGATATCTAGGGTCCCCTTTAATAATGGTTAATGGACCTTTCCTCCAGGTACTTGTCCAAACTGTTTTTAAACCCGGCTACACCAACAGCTTTTACTACATCCTCTGGTAACGAATTCCAGAGTTTGATTACACATTGAGTGAAAAAATATTTTCTCTAATTAGTCTTAAATAGGTTACACTGTAGCTTCATTACATGTCCCCTAGTCTTTCTATATTTTGATAGTGTAAACAATTGATCTACGTTTACCCGTTCCACTCCATTCATTAATTTATAGATCTCTATCATATCTCCTCTCAGCTGTCTCTTTTCCAGGTTGAAGAGCCCTAACCTTTTTAGCCTTTCTTCATAGGGGTATCCTTCCATTCACTTTACCATTTTGGCAGCTCTTCTCTGCACCTTTTCTAATAAGGCTATATCCTTTTTAAGATAAGTGACCAGAATTGCACACAATATTCAAGGTGTGGTCGCACCATGGAACGATACAGAGGTATTATAATATCGTTTGTTTTATTCTCCATTCCTTTCCTTTTGATACCTAACATTAGAAACATAGAAATATGACGACAGAAAAAGACCACATGGCCTATCTAGTCTGTCCTTCCATAACAACTACAACAGTCCCCTTTTTACCTTTAGAGATCCTCTGTGTTTGTCCCATGCTTTTTTGAATTCAGTTACTATCCTCATCTCTACCACCTCCATTGGGAGACTATTCCACGGATCCACTACTCTTTCCGTAAAGAAATATTTCCGCATATCACTCCTGAATCTATCTCCCTTCACCCGCATCCCATGTCCCCTCGTAGCAGAACTTGCTTTCAATTGAAAGAGGCTCTCTCCCTGAATATTTATGCCACGGAGGTATTTCAACATCTCAATCATATCACCTCTATCCCGCCTTTCCTCTAAGGTGTACATATTAAGATCCTTCAGTCTGTCCTCATATGCTTTATAATGAAGACCACTAATCATTTTAGTAGCCACCCTCTGCACCGATTCCATCCTGTTCACATCCTTTTGAAGGTACAGTCTCCAGAATTGCACACTATACTCCAAATGAGGTCGCACCAAAGACTTATACAGAGGCATTATCACCTCCTTTTTTCTGCTAGCCATTCCTCTCTGTATGCACCCAAGCATCCTTCTAGCTTTTGCCGTCGCCTTTTCTACCTGTTTAGCTACTTTAAGATCATCAGACACAACCACGCCTAGGTCCCGCTCTTCTTTAGTGGACAAAAGTACTTCACCCCCTATACTATATTGCTCCCTTGGATTGCTGCAGCCCAAATGCATGACCTTACATTTTTTAACATTAAATCCCAGCTGCCAAATTGTAGACCATTCTTCAAGCTTAGCTAGATCCCCCTCATGTTATCTACCCCTTCCTGGGTGTCTACTCTATTGCAGATTTTGGTATCATCCACATAGAGGCAAACCTTACCTGAAAGCCCTTCCGCTATATCACTAACAAAGATGTTAAAAGGAATCGGACCAAGGACAGATCCCTGGGGCACACCACTGATAACATCCTTCTCCTCAGAGTGAGCTCCATTTACTTGTACTCTTTGTCGCCTCCCACCCAACCAATTTCTAACCCAAGCAGTAACTTTAGGGTCCATCCCTAGGGTGCTCAGTTTGTTTATAAGTCGCCTGTGAGGAATAGTGTCAAAGGCTTTACTGAAATCTAAATACACCACATCTAGGGCTCTCCCTCGGTCCAACTCCCTGGTCACCCAGTCAAAGAAATCAATCATATTTGTCTGACAAGACCTGCCTCTGGTGAATCCATGCTGCCTCGGATCCTGTAATCCACTGGACTCGAGAAACCTCACTATTTTCTCTTTCAGCAGTGTTTCCAATAATTTACTCACCACCGAAGTTAAACTAACCGGCCTGTAGTTTTCAACCACATCCTTACTTCCGCTTTTGTGTAAAGGCACCACATGAGCCTCTCTCCAGTCCTTTGGCACCACTCCCGACTCCAATGAGGCATTGAAAAGGTCAGTCAGTGGAGCTGCTAGAACGTTCCCAAGTTCCCTTAGTATTCTCGGGTGTATCCCATCCGGTCCCATCGCTTTGTCTACTTTAAGTTGAGATAGTTTCTCACAAACAGTCTTTTGAAAATTGTTCAAGATGTCCTTTGCTTCTGTTCCTATTTGTGGGTGTTTTCTGAGGTCCTGCTCCTGGTTCTTCATCTGTGAACACAAAACAAAAATATTTGTTAAGCAATTCCGCTTTATCCTTATCAGCTTCTACATATTCCTCCCCTGCACCCTTGAGTCTGACAATACCACTCTTGCCCTTCCTCTTCTCACTAATATATCTGAAAAATGTCTTATCCCCCCATTTTATTGCATTGGCTATTTCCTCCTTTTGAATCTTTGCCTTCTTGACTACTTTGCTAGCTTCTCTAAGTTTTTCCAAATACAGATGCCTGTCTTCCTCTCTCTGTGATCTCTTGTATTTCATGAAGGCCTTCTTCTTTTTCTTCACTTTTTCAGCTACTTCTTTCGAAAACCATAGTGGTCTCCTTTTCCTTTTACCTTTATTTACCATTTTAACAAAAAGGTTGGTTGCCCTTAAAATATCCCCTTTCAGTTTTTCCCACTGTTTTTCTACATCCCTCAGCTGTTCCCTTCCAACTAACGACTCCCTGAGGTATTGGCCCATCTTCGCAAAGTTAGTCTTCCTAAAGTCTAAGATCCTCGCCTTTGAATGGATTCTAACAGCCCTAGTCCTAATACTGAACCATACCATCTGGTGATCACTGGATGCAAAATGATCTCCCACTACAACATCAGAAACACTTTCACCATTGGTAAGCACCAAGTCCAGTATGGCCCCTTCACGTGTGGGGTCTGTTACCAATTGCCTGAATAGTTCTCCCTGTAGAGAATCCAGGATCTCTTTACTTCTAGATGATACTGCAGCAGGAATGTGCCAATCAATATCTGGCATATTGAAATCTCCTATCAGTAGCACTTCTCCTTTCCTAGCAATGCTGCGCATGTCTTCAATTAACTCTCTGTCCACCTCTTCCTCTTGTGAGGGAGGTCTGTATATCACACCAATGTAAATAGATTTCTCTTTCCCTCTTTCTAGTTTAACCCACAATGCCTCCCCTCTCCCTTTTAAGCTCTGTAATTCCAAAGCTTTAATAGTAGTTTTTACGTATAGTGCCACTCCTCCTCCCCTACTTCCTACCCTGTCCTTTCTGAATAAAGTATAGCCAGGTATAGTTACATCCCTGCGGCAGCAAGGGTCATCCATGGAGCCTCCAGAAGTGACCACGTGACGCCTCTGCTGATACAGTTACATTGGCTACCCATCCAGGCTAGAATCGTTTTCAAGACCTTGTTACTCACTTTTAAAGCTGTTAACAAGCTCTCCTCTGCATCCTTAACTGCCCTCATCCTTACCACATCTCCAAATAGAGCAAGAAGATCCACGGCTATAAACTCTCTAAAAGTCCCAAAAGCACTAACAGATTGCACTACATCTACAGCCAATAGGGCCTTTAGTCTCAGTGCGCCAACATGCTGGAATGCATTACCCCCAGGTATCCGGGCTATTAAGAGCCTAACACAGTTTAGGAAAGCCCTCAAATTCCACCTTTTCAACAAGTACCTCATAGAGCCCAACGACACCCCTTAGAGTCCAACAATACAATTCGCTAAGCAAATATACGGTATCTTAACAACACGCCAAGACAGATACTCTAACCCTTAGTGGTGCACATGTTCTATGAAACTCCTGTTCATATGACTATGTAGCAAGTTTTGTAAATAGTTTACCCCTGTTATCCAAGTTTTTTGCCTTGTTATCTGTAAACTCATACGTGTTAACTGTACTGAGCATTTTTGTTCCATGTAAACCGCGCTGATGCTGAATAGTGCGGTATATAAGAGAATGTAAATAAATAAATAAATAAAATCCCAATCATGGTTTTCTGTGGACCATGTTTCTGTAACTGCCACTAAATCCAAGTCAGCCACTCCCACCAAAGCTTCAACATCAGGGATCTTATTTCCCATGCTACGGGCATTTATACACATTGCTTTCCATATGTTACCCCAGTTACCCATTTCCATAAAGTTATTTAATGTATCACCTACCTGGGGGCTTTCACTTACCTGGGGTCTTTCTTCACCCATCCCCAACGAATTTAGTTTAAAGCCCTCTTCAGTAGATTAGCCAGTCTACTACTGAAGACGCGTTGACCTTTCTTGGACAGATGGATGCCATCTCTGCTCTGCAACCCTTGGAACAGCATCCCATGGTCTAGGAAACCAAAACGCTCTCGATGACACCATCCACGCAGCCATGCATTCATCTCCAGGATGCAAGCCTCTCTGCCTTGGCCTTTACCCTCAACAGGGAGGATTGAAGAGAACACCACCTGTGCACCTAACTGCTTCACCCTCTGTCCCAGAGCCATGAAGTCACTTTTGATACATTCCAAGGTATACCTGGCAGTATCATTTGTTCCAACATGGATTAGCAACATTGGGTAATAATCAGTGGGCTTGATGAGTCTCGGCAAACTCTCCGTAACATCTTGGTTTTTGGCACCAGGCAGACAGCATACCTCTCTGGACATCAAGTCTGGTCGGCAGATGGACGCCTCAGTACCCCTGAGAAGAGAGTCTCCAACCACCACTACCCTTCGTTTCCTTGTGGTTACTGATTCTGCAACTTTTGAGTACTTGAGCTCTGGTTCTTCCCTTTCCAGGGATGCTTTCACCGCCTCCACTTCCAGGGCTGCATAATGGTTCTTCAATTCAAGGGCTGGAGAAGTTGGATTGGTGATTTTGCAGGCCCTGGTGACTTGTGTCCAACCATCGACATTCTGTTGGCTCCCATCTTCTCCTCTGCTGGAGAGCTTGGTTGCTGCAAGAAGCATCTCATCAATATACTTCTCACTGTCTTGAATGCTCCTCAGCCTCGCCACCTCCTCTCTGAGCTCCTCCACTTGTTTCCTCAGAGCTTCAGCATGCAGGCACCCTGCACATGGAACCGGTCCTTCAACTGGCATTAGGACCTCTGTCTGGACCGAGGCAGAAGCTGTAATGGGGTCAACAGCTTTATCGATACGATTTTTCCCAGCCATTGTTCTGTTCGTGGAGCTTAGGTATCTGTTAAAGCAAAACGTTCTATTTGTTCTCTTGGCTGCCACTGTACCCTGAGCGGAGGGTTTTAACATGTTATCTATAATGACGCCTAAATCTTTTTCCTGCGTGGTGGTTTCTAATGTGGAACCTTGCATCATGTAACCATAGTTTGGGCTGTTCTTTTCTAGGTGCATAACTTTGCATTTATCCACATTAAATTTCATCTGCAATTTGGATGCCCAATCTTCCAATTTATCAAGATCCTCTTGCAATTTTTCACAATCCTCATGGATTTAATAACAACATTACAACTTTAATAATTTTGTGTCATCTGTAAATTAGATTACCTCACTTGTTATTCCCATTTCCAGGCCATTTATGAATATGTTAAAAAGCATCGGACCCAGCACAGATCACTAGGGTACTCCACTATTCACCTTTCTCCATTGGGAAAATTGGCCATTTAGCCCTACCCTCTGCTTTCTATCTTTTAACCAGTTCCTGATCCACAATAGTACACTGCCTCCTATCCCATGACTTTTTAATTTCGCCAAGAGTCTCTCATGAGGGACCTTGTCAAAGGCTTTCTGAAAATCCAGATACACTATATCAAACGACTCACCTTTGTCTGCCTGTTTATTCACACCTTCAAAAAAAATAACAGATTAGTAAGACAAGACCTTCCTTGGCTAAAGCCATGTTGACTGTCTCCCATTAAGCCATGACTATCTACATGTTCAGTAATTTTGTTGTATAATGGTTTCTACCATTTTCCTGGTTCTGACGTCAGGCTCACCGGTCTGTAGTTTCCCAGATCACCCCAGAACCCTTTTTTTAAAAAAAAAATTAAAATTGTGTATACAGTAATACCCCTCACTTGGTTTGCAGCTTGTCGTGCTGTGAGGGCTTGTGTGCCTCAGTGTTGCTGAGAGCTAAGCTATTGGTAGTTTAACTACTGGCAGGGTCTCCCAAGATGGACAGATCTCAGCTGAGATGCCAGACCAATACAAACCATCCATCTGGGCAGCAGCAGCAGAATGGGACAGGGTTGGCGGCAGAGGATCACATTTCTGTGACAAGGGTAACAGTAGTAAACTTAAACTGTGCAGAGGAAAGGCCTGGCAATCTACTTCTGTATCTTGTCATGAAAACCCATCTGGGCAGCAGCAGAATGGAACAGCGTTGGCAGCGGAGGATCACATTTCTGTGACAACGGCAACAACACTAAATTTAAACTGTGCGGAGGAAAGGATTGGCAATCTACTTATGTATCTTGCCGTGAAAACCCAATGGATAGTCACAACAAAACAAATTGCACTATAGTGCTGGAAGATGAGACCCCCAGGTCGGAAGGCATTCAACTAGCTACTGGGGAGAAGCTAAAGACTTTTCAGAGTAAAGCCAGCATTTATGATGTGCTTGGATCAAAGCCTTTGGGATGTCTGAATGCTGATTTAGCTGCGCATGAAATGAGAGTCAGAAGCTGCATAGATGTCTTACATATTGAGACATGGAACATACGAAGCATGAACCAAGGGAAGTTGGAGGTGGTCAAAAATGAAATGGAACGTGTACAACTTGATCCATTGAGTGTCAGCGAAATGAAATGGACTGGCATCGGGCACTTTGCATCAGATGATCACATGGTCTACTATTTATTTATTTATTTATTTATTTAACTATTTTCTTTTATACCGCCCCTTCCAGAGATCAAGGGCGGTTTACATATAACAGTTTAATAGTCTTGTACACATTCGTATACATTTTACATAGAACAATAGAAGGCAACTATTTACATTGAACAATAAATTTAACTTTGTAAGTAATTAATGCAAAACAAACATCGAACTTTTTACAAATGTATATTTACAGTGGTTGTGTGCGGTGTATAGGGCAGATACTGGTGTAGGTGCTGGAATTTAATTCCTTTTCTTTCCTTTTAATGCCTACTATGCTGGAAATGAAAGAAAAGAAGAAATGGTGTTGCATTTATAATAAAGAAGAAACTTGCAAGAACTGTAATGAAATACAATGCAGTCAGCGAATGTTTAATCTCAGTTTATCTACGAGGAATGCCTATCAACACAACTATAATTCAAATATATGCCCCAACAACAGCTGCAGAAGAGGATGTAATTGATGACTTTATGAACAAGTACAAGCAGAAATTGTCAGAACATGCAAACAGGATATTCTGATAGTCAAGGGTGATTGGAACGCAAAAGTTGGCAACAAAGAAGAAGGCAAAATGGTTGGAAAATATGGACTCAGCCACAGAAATGAAGCTGAAGAAAGACTGAGAATTCTGCAAGACCAACGATCTATTCATCTTGAACACCTTCTTCCAGCAACACAAGCAGTGAATGTACACATGGACTTCACCCAATGGATTGTACAAAAATCAAATTGACTACATGTGTGGAAGTCAACGATGGAAAAGCTCTATAACATCAACAAAGATAAAACCTGGAGCTGACTGTAGTACAGATTACCAACTACTAGTTTGCAAACTCAAGCTAAAGTTGAAAAAGAGCAAGCCACTCGTGAATATAGCAAAATATGACCTTGAGAATATACCACTGGAATTTAAAGACTGCCTGCAAAATTGATTTGCTGCTTTAGATACAAATGACAGAGCTCCATAAGAGTTATGGAATGACATCAAGAAGGTTGTGTTGGAAGAAAGTGAGAAGTCTCTACAAAAGGTGAAAAAGCGAAAACAGCCAAAATGGATGACGGAAGAAACTCTGAAAATTGCCCAGAAACGCAGAGAAGCTAAAGTCAGAGGAGAGAGAGGCAATTGCAGAACTCAACCAAGATTTCCAACGTGCAGCAAGACAGGACAAGGAAAAGTACTACAATGACGCATGCAAGGAAATAGAAGCAGAAACTATTAGAGGAAGAGCAAGATCAGCTTTCCTAAAACTAGAAGAGTTAAAGAAAAAAATTCTAGCCTTGAATTGGAATGTTACAAGATGCTCAAGGATCTATATTGAATGATGCTCAGAAGATCAAGAAAAGGTGGAAAGAATATACAGAGTTTCAACCTGTACCTTATGATCCAGAACCATTGGTGATGAAAGAAGAAGTTGAAGCAGCATTGAAAGCCTTATCAAAGAACAAGGCACCAGGCATTGATGTCATTCCCATAGAAGTATTACAGCAATCGGCAGGACATGCTAGGGAGATAAAGTTTCTAGATGAAATAAATGACTGCTTCAATGAGCAGCTGGTTCACGAACCAACCAGAGGGGAAGCCATTTTGGACTTGGTCCTTAGTGGAACACCAGATCTGGTACAAGAGATAAGGATGTTGGAGCCACTTCGCAATAGTGATCATAGCTTGATCGCGTTTGATTTAAAATAATGGAGGAGGGATGGAAGGAAATCCACAGTACTACCTTTTAACTTTCAAAAGGGAGACTATGATAAAATGAGGAAAATAGTTAAGTAAAACCTAAAAGGAGCAGTTGCAAAGGTTAAAGATTTACATCAAGCTTGGATGTTGTTTAAAAATACTATCTTGGAAGCGCAGACCATCTGTATTCCATGCTTTAAGAAAAGTGGAAGGAAGTCCAAAAACTGCCAGCATGGTTTAAAGGTGAGGTCAGAGAAGCTGCTGTTGCCAAAAAAGCATCTTTCAGGAAATGGAAAAAAGAGCCAAATGACGAAAACAAGAAACAGTACAAGCACTGGCAAGTTAAATGCAAGGCATTGATAAGGCAGGCAAAGAGAGAATTTGAGAAGAAACTTGCTGTGGAAGCAAAAACGTGTAATCAAGACTTTTCAAGTACGTTTGTAGCAAAAAAACCTGTGAGAGAGTCAGTTGGACCATTAGATGATAGAGGGGTAAAAGGAGCAGTAAGAGGGGACAAAGCTATAGCAGAGAGACTGAATGAATTCTTTGCTTCGGTCTTTACTGAGGAAGATGTAGGGATGTTACCCATGACTGAAGTGGTATTTAAAGGTAATACTGCAGAAGAATTGAAAGAAATATCGATACACCGGGAAGGTGTATTACAACTATTTGATAAACTGAAGAGTAGCAAATCACCTGGACCAGATGGTATACATCCAAGGGTGTTGAAAGAACTGAAATATGAGATTGCAAACCTGCTATTAGTAATCTTTGTACTATCATTAAAATTATCTGTAATACCTGAAGAGTGGAGGATGGCCTATGTAACGCCAATTTTTAAAAAGGGTTCCGGGGTGAACCGGGAAACTACAGACCAGTGAGCCTGACGTCAGTACCCGGAAAAATGGTAGAAACCATCATAAAGAACAAAATTACTCAACATGGCTTAATGGGAGACAGCCAACATGGATTTAGACAATGAAGGTCTTGTCTTACTAATCTGTTATGTTTTTTTGAAGGTGTGAATAAACAGGTAGACAAAGGTGAGTCGGTTGATATAGTCTATCTGGACTTTCAGAAAGCCTTCGACAAGGTCCCTCATCAGAGACTTTTGGCAAAACTAAAAAGTCATGGGATAGGAGGCAGTGTACTATTGTGGATCAGGAACTGGTTAAAAGATAGAAAGCAGAGGGTAGGGCTAAATGGCCAATTTTCCCAATGGAAAAAAAGGTGAACAGTGGAGTACCCCAGGGATCTGTGCTGTGTCCGCTGTTTTTTGACATATAAATGACCTGGAAAGGGAATAACGAGTGAGGTTATCAAATTTGCAGATGACACAGAACTAATTAAAGTTGTTAAAACCAAAGAGGATTGTGGAAAATTGCAAGAGGATCTTGATAAATTGGAAGACTGGGCATCCAAATGGCAGATGAAATTTAATGTGGACAAGTGCAAAGTTATGCACCTAGGGAAAAAACAACCCAAGCTATGGTTACACGATGCAAGGTTCCACATTGGGAACCACCACCCAGGAAAAAGATTTAGTCGTCATCGTGGATAACATGTTAAAACCTTTGGCCCAGCGTACAGCGTCAGCCAAGAAAGCAAATAGAATGCTAGATATCATAAGGAAAGAAATGGAAAATAAAACAAAGGATATTATAATGCCTCTGTATCGTTCCATGGTGCGACCACACCTTGAATATTGTGTAAAATTCTGATCGCCGTATCTTAAAAAGGATATTGCGTTATTAGAAAAGGTACAGAGAAGAGCCACCAAAATGGTAAAGGGGATGGAAGGATACTCCTATGAAGAAAGGCTAAAAAGGTTAGGGCTCTTCAACCTGGAAAAGAGACGGGAGATATGATAGAGGTCTACAAATTAATGAATGGGATGGAACGGGTAAACGTAGATCGATTGTTTACGTCATCAGAATATAAAAAGACTAGGGGACATGCAATGAAGCTACAGGGTAACCTATTTAAGACTAATAGAGAAAATATTTTTTCACTCAACGTGCAATCAAACTCTGGAATTTGTTACCAGAGGATGTAGTAAAAGCTGTTAGTGTAGCTGGGTTTAAAAAAGGTTTGGACATGTTCTCCAGGACCAAGCAGGAAGTCAGTCCTCAAATATGGGTGACGTCAGCGCCGACAGAGCCCTCGCGGAGCAATTTCCCCAGCTTTCAAAGAAAGCCTTTGGGAATTGCAGCGCACATGCGTGGTCCCCTTCCCGCCCAAGGGTGCCATCTTGCTCAGTCTTCTTTTTTCCGCGGAGCCCTACAGAAGTTGTTTGTGATCGCCGCTGAAAAAGTTGATTTTATTTAATATTCTTTTCTCGGTTCGACGCCGGATCCTTTTCCCGCCCGGGCCCGATACGCCGGTATCGAGTCCATTCTTTCTTTTTTTTGGTTTTTGTCCTTCGTGACTAGCGTTCGCGCCATTTTTCTTTTTTCACTGGCAGCCCTGTCTTTTGATCTCGCAGGGGCCCTTTTTCCCCCGATGGCTGCCAGCGGGTTTAAAAAGTGTGATCGGTGTAAGAAACTTATGTCTCTTACCGACACACACGACTGCTGCCTCCACTCCTCGGACCCGATCATGACCCGATGATCTGTGGTTCGTGTGGCAAAATGTCCTCAAAAGCGTTGAGGAGTCGGCAGCATCAAAAATAATGAATCTTCTCTGACTCCGCGTCCGGCCAGGCCCGGACCTCGTCAGAGGCTTCGACGTCCCGGGACTCCGGTCCTGAGCATCGTCGGAGTTCCTCTGAGCGGGGGTCTCCTGCCCGGGAACATCATAGGAAGAAAAAACCCACGAGGGCGGCGTCGGTGGACGCTCCTGGGTCCTCGATGGCCAGGTCGCATAGCCCCGATAGCCGTCCCGGGTCCTCGGAGTCGGAGAGGCCTTCAAAACATCCTCGTCTCGAGATGGAGTCTCCTGGACACGTGAGTACTGTAGTCCTCGTGGACTCGCCTCCGAAGGAACCGACGTCGGGCCTGACGCCGTTGGGGCCCGAGTCGGGGGCTGCTGGGTCTCCTGAGCTCGGACTCAAGTTGACGGCCTTGGAGAGCAGTTTCGCTGCCTTCATGGACCAGCAGTGGGCATTGATCGCTGGCCTCGCCGGTGCATCTGCCCCGACCACCGGGACGTCGACGTCCAAGTCGACCCCAGAGACCGAGCCGATCCTCGAGTCCATGCGAGCTCGAGTCGATCCTCGGTCATGGTCTCCCTCGGCCTCCCGTTCGGGACCGAGGTCGTCGACGCCGGCCTCAGCGTCGGGGCGGAGGGCATCGGTGCCCGCCCGACCGGAGCCGCTCGATTCCTCCTCCGAGGAGTCGGGCTGGGAGACGGAGGACGAAGAGTCACCAGGTACGTTTCGGACTCGATGCGTCCCATCGGACTCGCCCGAGTCCGAACCTCGGAGACGGTCCCCCCCGGAGAACACCCGGTTCTCGGACTTCGTGCGGGATATGGCCAAGGCCTTGGCATTCCCCACGGATCCCGAGGAGGAGCCTCGAGCCAACGAGCTTGATGCCCTCCAGTATGACTCTCCCCCGAAGGAGGCCTTTACTGTACCAGTTCCTCCGATGCTGGAGCGACTTCTCTTCCGCATGTGGGAGAGTCCGGCGTCGGCGCCGGTGTTAAGCAAGCGGGTCGATTCCATTTATCGAGTCCGCAAGAGCCCCAGGTTCCAAAAGGCACAACTACCGCACCATTCCATGGTGGTGGAATCAGCCATGCATTGACTCAAGAGTCAGAAGATGCACTCCTCGGTGCCTCCCGGCCGGGAGGCCCGGAACCTGGATGCCCTCAGTAGGAAGTGCTTCCAGGGCTCTATGCTTGCTTGTCGAGTCCAGACCTACCAGCTCTACATGGGCATGTATCTCCGGGACCTGGCAAAGGAGATTGCCGGGTTCTCTGCTGGTCTCTCCGAGGAACCTTTGCAGAGGATCCAGGCCTTGTCCACTGGTATTCGGGAGTGCTCGAAGTTTATCTCTCGAGCAGCCTACGATGGCTTCGAAGCATCGGCTCGGGTAGCCCGAGCCGGCATCGGTGCCCGCCGACAGGCTTGGCTTCAGTCATCCGACCTCGAGCCATGGGTGCAGGACAAGTTGGTCGATGTCCCCTGCAGAGGTGAAAACCTCTTTGGCAAGCCCATGGCTGAAAAGGCTGCACAGATCGAGACCGAGACTCTGACCAGGACTCGGCTGTCCAGAAAAACCTCTGTCCCTTCTCAGAAGAAGAAGGGCTCGGGGAAAAAGCCCTTTTACCCGAGGAAGGCGGCTGCCTATAAACACTACCCTCATTATCAGGCCTCAGCAGCTCCCCAACAGGGTCAGCAGGCCAAGGGATGGGGTAATGGGTCCCGTAGGCAGCAGGCCCCCAAGCCCACAACACCGGCCCCTGCTCAGCAGGGTGGGGGTTTTTGACTCCGTCAGCATAGCCTCTTCCCCTCCGTTGGTTTCTCTCAGCACAGGAGGCCAGCTGGTCCACTTTGCCCACAGGTGGTCAGCCATCACATCAGATACCTGGGTGCTTCATATAGTTCAAAAAGGCTATCTTCTACACTTTCACCAGGTACCTCCCTCCTACTTTCCAGGGGAGCCTCCAAGACTCCCTCTGCACAGGAACTTACTCCTTCAAGAGTTAGCAAGTCTTCTTCAGGAACAGGCTGTGGAACCGGTGCCCCACCACCTGAGAGGTCACGGCTTTTATTCCAGGTACTTTCTGATACCAAAAAGAACAGGAGGCCTCGGATCCATCCTGGACTTGCGAAACCTCAACAAGTTCCTGGAAAGGGAAAAGTTCAAGATGCTTACCCTTGGAATCCTGCTGCCCTACCTCCAGCAGGGAGACTGGCTATGCTCCTTAGATCTAAAGGATGCGTATACTCACATCCTTATTCATCCAGACCACAGACAATATCTCAGGTTCGTTGTGGGAGGAAATCATTACCAGTACAGAGTACTCCCCTTTGGCCTATCCTCCGCACCCAGGGTGTTCACCAAATGCCTAGCAGTGGTGGCGGCCTATCTAAGACTTCAAGGCCGTTTTGTGTTTCCATACCTGGACGACTGGCTCATCAGAGCCCAGTCTTCCCAGGAGGCCACTCAGGCCACTCATCGCACTGTGACTCTACTCCAGTACTTGGGATTTGTCATAAACTTCGCAAAGTCCACTTTGCTCCCCTCTCAAAATCTCGAATTCATAGGCGCCAGGTTGGACACTCTTAAGGCGCGGGCCTTCCTGCCTCTGGACAGGGCCCACAGGCTCATGGATCTCGCCTGCCACTTTCACAGCAATTCCTGGTCTCTGCCAGGCAATTCCTGAGACTGCTTGGCCATATGGCTTCCACGGTCCATGTAACCCCCAATGCCCGCCTGAACATGCGTCCTGCTCAGTGGTGCCTTCGCACTCAATGGCATCAGGCCACAGGAAGTCTGGCGGACTCAGTACTGATATCCGACCTGCTGGTCTCTTCTCTGCGGTGGTGGCTTCATCTGCCAAACCTAGTGCTGGGAGTGGATTTTCAATCTCCTCCGCCTTCTCAGGTACTGACATCCGATGCTTGTCTCCTGGGTTGGGGAGCACATTGCCAAGGGACATGTACTCAAGGCCTCTGGACCCCTTGTCTGCTCAGCAGATAAACTTCCTGGAGCTCAGGGCCATCCGCCTAGCTCTGAGAGCCTTCTCCCACCTCACTTCTCCCCAGTCTGTGCTGGTCCAGACGGACAATCAAGTTGCAATGTTCTACGTGAACAAACAAGGAGGCACAGGCTCCTTCCTTCTCTGTCAGGAGGCGCAAAAACTGTGCTCTTGGGCCGTCGGCCACGGCATCCTCCTAAAAGCTGTCTATCTCCCAGGTCAGGAAAATTACCTGGCAGACAAGCTGAGCAGGATCCTCCAACCACACGAGTGGAGATTGGATCCGTTGGTGGTTCAACGGATCTTTCTCAAATGGGGCCTCCCCATCATGGTTCTGTTTGCCAGTCCTCAGAACCGGCAACTTCCCAGATTCTGCTCTCGACAACCGCATCCTCTCAGAGTAGCGGCGGATGCTTTTCTGATTCCATGGTCCACAGGCCTCTTGTATGCCTTTCCTCCCATGCCACTAGTGTCTCGGACGCTCTTCAAGGTTCTCAGAGACAGAGCCTCGATGATCCTCGTGGCTCCCCGGTGGCCGAGACAGCCCTGGTTCCCCCTTCTGATGCAGCTGGCGGTGGCACTCCTCTTCCTCTGGGGTTTCAACCCGATCTCCTGTCACAGGATCAGGGGACTCTCCTATACCCCAACCTCCGGTCCCTTCATCTGATGGCCTGGCTGCTGAAAGGGTAGTCCTTGCTCCCCTCCTGCTGCCTCGGGAGGTGGAAGAGGTCGTCTTGGCCTCCAGATGGCCATCCACCCGGAAGTCCTACGCTCTTAAGTGGTGTCGGTTCTCCGTATGGTGTACTCAGCAGTCTGAGAATCCCTTCTCCTGCTTGGTGGCAGTGGTTTTGCAATATTTGCTTTACCTCTCCAATCTGGGCCTTAAGTCCAACTCTGTCAGGGTCCACCTCAGTGCTCTCTCTGCGCATCACACGCCGTTGGACAGCAGGCCTCTTTCCAACCATCCTTTGCTGGCTCGTTTTCTCCGAGGCCTCCTTCTCCTTAAGCCTCCTTTGCGCCCACCAGCCCCTGAATGGGATCTGAATGTGGTCTTACAGCGGATTACCTGTCCGCCCTTTGAACCTATGGCTACCTGCTCTCTTCGTTTTCTTTCCTGGAAAACCTTGTTTTTGGTAGCCCTTACCTCTGCTAGGTGCGTTTGTGAACTGCAGGCCCTAGTGTCTGATCCTCCTTACACTAGGTTCTACAGAAATCGGGTCGTCTTACGGACTCACCCTAAGTTTCTTCCAAAAGTGGTTTCTCCTTTTCATCTCAACCAAGAAGTGGTTCTTCCGACCTTCTTTCCCAGGCCACACACCAGCCGAGCTGAAATGGTCCTGCATACCCTGGACTGTAGGAGGGCCTTGTCCTTCTACCTTGACCGTACGCGGGAGCATAGGAGGGCTGTTCAGCTCTTCGTTTCTTTTGACCCCAATAGGTTGGGGCTACCTGTCTCCAAGCGTACTTTGTCCATATGGGTTGCTGACTGTATCGCTTGGGCTTATGGGGCAGCCGGCCTCTCGTTGGAGGGTCGAGTCACGGCTCATCGTGTTAGGGCGAAGGCTGTGTCAGTGGCTCATCTCCGCTCTGTTCCGTTGGCAGACATCTGCCGGGCCGCTGCTTGGTCTTCAAGCCAGACTTTTGCGGCCCATTACTGCCTGGAGAGGGAGTCCCGCAGGGACAGTGCTTTCGGATAGTCACTCCTCCATAATCTCTTTGAGGTTTAGGCAACTCCTACCCTCCGGCCCTGGTGTTGGGCTACCGGTCGGGGGCGTTTTCAGAGAAGATTCCTTCCTTCTGTGCTGCTGAGCTACAGGGAGCTCATTTTTGTGCTTGAGGTCTCCGGTAGCCTTAAGCTTGGGAGTCCCATATGTGAGGACTGACTTCCTGCTTGGTCCTGGAGAAAGAGTAGTTACTCACCTGTAACAGGTGTTCTCCAGGAGCAGCAGGAATCAGTCCTCACAACCCTCCCTCCTCCCCTTGGAGTTGAAGTCCTATGATTTCATTTTTGCTAATTTTTTTGCTGTCTTTTAGCTATGTCATCAGACTGAGCAAGATGGCACCCTTGGGTGGGAAGGGGACCGCGCATGCGCGCTGCAATTCCCAAAGGCTTTCTTTGAAAGCTGGGGAAATTGCTCTGCGAGGGCTCCGTCGGTGCCGACATCACCCATATGTGAGGACTGATTCCTGCTGCTCCTGGAGAACAGCTGTTACAGGTGAGTAACTACTGTTTCCTTGAGGAAAGGTCCATAAACCATTATTAAAAGGGACTCAGGATATCACTGCTTGACTCAATACAAGCATTGAGGAACCTGTGTCTTTTGGGGAGACTGCTAGGTACTTATGACCTAGATTGGTCACTGTTGGAAACAGGATACTAGGCTTGATGGACCTTGGTCTGACCCAGTATGGCATATCTTATGTTCTTATATTCTTAATCTGATGCAGCTGTTACCATACTTACAAGGCTCTGCCAGGAAATTTGGAAGAAATCATCATGACCAACTGACTGGAAAAGGTCTGTGTTTATACCAATACTAATGAAAGGTGACTGACTTTGGAAATTATCGCATAATCGCTTTGATCCCACATGCCAGCAAGATTCTACTGAAGCTTATTCAACAGAGACTACAACCATACCTGGAATAAGAACTACCTGAAGTGCAAGCAGGGTTCAGGAAAGGGCGAGGAATGAGAGACATCATCACAGATGTGAGATGGATCCTTAAGAAAAGATTAAAAAATACCAAAAGAATATCTATTTGTGCTTTATTGACTACAGCAAGGCTTTTTGCCTATGTAAACCATGAGAAGCTCTGGGCCACATTAAGAAGCATGGGTATACCAGAACACCGGATCGTTCTCTTGCACAATCTGTATATTGATTAAAAAGCAACAGTTTGAATGGAACAAGGAGAAACAGAATGGTTTAAAATCAACAACGGTGTACGACAAGGCTGCATACTTTTCCCCTACCTGTTTAATGTATATGCAGAACAAATCATTACAGAAGCAGGATTGTATGAAGATAACAGAGGTATGAAGATTGTTAGACTCATCAACAACCTTCACTATGCTGATGATACCCCATTACTGTCTGAAAGTGAAGATGATCTGAAACATTTGCTTCTCACGATCAAGGAACATAGTCTTAAAATGGGCCTGCACCTTAATGTAAAGAAGACAAAGATCATGACAACTGGTAAAATCAATAAGTTCATTGTTGATGGAGAAGAAATTGAAATCATGGACTACTTTAGCCTACTTGGATCAACTATCAATAAAGAAGCAACAAGCAGTCAAGAAATCCGACGACACATTGCTCTTAGCAGAATGGCTATGAAGGACTTAGACAAGATTCTGAAGAACAGGGATGTCTCTCTTCATATAAAGATTCGACTCGTTCAAGCCATGGTTTTTTTCAATAACATCATATGGATGCGAAAGTTGGACAGTGAAAAAGATAGACAGGAAGAAAATTGATGCCTTTGACTTATGGTGCTGACAGCGAATACTGTGAATACCATGGACTGCCCGAAGAACAAACCAGTACTAGAGGAGAACAAACCTAAGCTTTCTTTATGAGCTCAGATGACAAGACTTCAACTTTCATACTTTGGACACATCATGCGAAGAGAGAGATCATTATAAAAAGACATCATGCTTGGCAAGATTGAAGGTTAACGCAAAAAACGAAGACCAGCAATGAGATGGATCGATACAATAACAGCAGCTACGGGTGCCAGTCTGTCAACATTGAGCCGCCTAATGGAAGATCGAACACAATTTATGACAACTATCTAGAGGGTTGCCATGAGTCGACACCGACTCGATGGCACTTAACAACAGCAACAACAATAATACACCCTCCACAATTGAAAGATAAGTAAACAGTATCATCATTAAAAGAGAAATAGAAAAAAAGCAAATTTAATAATCAAGAAAGAGATACTAGATAAGACCACAAATTTGGGAACAAGAAAAGGGAAGTTTCAAAAAAAAAATCAAGAAATCAAGAGGACAGCACAGTCAGCTTTTATGGAAGATAATTACCCCACTGCGAACCCTTCCCTGCTCGCTAGAAAACGTATTAAACTTTCTTTTCCTATAGAAAATGGTAACACAATAAATTAGGCCTTTAAAAAGGAGCTGCAATATACCTTTTGAGGTGTTGGGTGGGGAAGCACTGTGAAGGAAGTCTTGGCGGCTGGCTCCTAAATTTTTAAGCTCGCTCCTAGATTCCAAAAACATTTGTCAAGGCCTTATACTACTGTACTTGTCTTTGTTTTGAGTTTTTTCTTTTTCTATATTTGAGAAAGGAGAAGGAATAGAAGTGGATGAGGAAACAGCAAACATCCTGAAGAATTCAAGATTCGCTGATGAGTTTCTTATCCGGCCAGTGAAGGAAGACCTATCCACAACATCTGGAGGATGTTGCTCTAAGAAATCCAAGGTAAACTAAAAATCATATTTTCTGATAAATAATATAAAGCTATCTTAGCTTCCCCTTATTAAAATGTTATTGTCTGGTGTGAAAGGTTCAGAAAGGAAGGTTTCTGGGTTTATTTATTTCAATATTTATAAATCACTTCACTGGCTAATAATCATTTGAAGGTGTGTACAGAATCCAAAATAAATAGACTAACACGTGTAGATTAATTAAACAGTGCTTGTAAAAGATGCTGGGTTGATGACACTAGAAACTGAAGTTCTTAAGTGTCGCCTTGCCAGAAGGATTGCTAACAGGGATGTGAATTAATTGCAAGCAACAATTTGTACAGTGATGGTTACATTTATCCTCTGGAAACTGGAAGAGATTGCCATTCGTTTCACACAAGACTTTAAGGGGTAGACAGTCAAAGAGACACTGAGTGGCAAAGTTAACTAGTTAACTTTCGTATTCTCAGCAACAACTAACCAATTAAAGTTCTGGATGAATATTCAGTTACACTTAACTATGTACAATATGTCCATTCAGATTTAAGATAACTATTTATGCAACCACACCTAGGTGGACAAATTTAATCTGCGAGCACTGAATGTTGCACTAATTGGCTAAATCTAGAAACTCCACCCTGGGCATGCCTCAGTTTTACTCCCTTTTTGTCTCATTAAATCTTTGCATACAGCAATTTTGGGCAGCCAGATTTTAGCTGGCGTGATATAAGTGGGAGGAGTGGCCTAGTGGTTAGGACAAGGTACTTCAGGCCGGAGGGCCGGGGGTTCAAGTCCCACCTGGGGACAACAATCTCAGGCCGGAGGGACTGGGATTTCTAGTCCTATAGGTACTCCTTGTGGTCTTGGGCAAGCCACTTAACCCTCCATTGCCCATGTTCCCTGTAAGTATTAGCGTATGTGTGTCATATCCCCTCGTGTTAAATGTATCTCCCAATTGACCGCTTTGACCGGGTGAAAAGCGGGATATAAATACAACTAACTAAATAAATAAATATAAGGGGAGAATTTTTAACCAGTTTACATGGCTAAAAGCCAATCCTTACTGCATAAATGTTTTGGTTATCAACCTCCCATGGTGTAATTCGCCTATAGACTGATTTTCAAAAAACACTGAGTGCGTCATTTTAAGCTCCTACATTAGATATCTGTTCTCCAGGACCAAGCAGGAAGTCAGTCCTCACATATGGGTGACGCCGGCGCCGACGGAGCCCTCGCGGAGCAATTTTCCCCAGCTTTCAAAGAAAGCCTTTGGGAATTGCAGCGCGCATGCGCGGTCCTCTTCCCGCCCAAGGGTGACATCTTGCTCAGTCTTCTTTTTTCCGCGGAGCCCTACAGACGTTGCCTGTGAATCCCCGCAGAAAAGTTGATTTTTCTCTATTTTTCTTCGGTTCAACGCCGGTTATTTTCCCGCCCGGACTCGCGAGTCCGTCCTTTGTTTTTCGGTTTTTTGTCCTTCGTGACAGATTTCGCGCTTTTTTCCTTTTTTCCCTGGCTGCCCGGTCGTTCGACCTCGCAGGGGCCCTTTTTCCCCCGATGGCGGCCAGTGGTTTCAAAAAGTGTGACCTCTGTAAGAAACTTATGTCTCTTACAGACACTCATGACTTCTGCCTCCGCTGCCTCGGCCCAGATCATGACCCCATGATCTGCGGGCCATGCGGCAAAATGTCCTCAAAAGCATTGAGGAGTCGGCAGCACCAGCGGGAGCGTATCTTCTCTGACCCCGGCCGGACTCGGACCTCGTCAGAGGCTTCGACGTCTCGGGACTCTGGTCCTGAGCATCGTCGGAGTTCCTCTGAAAGGGGGTCTCCTACCCGGGAGCATCATCGGAAGAAGAAACCCGCGAGGGCGGGATCGGTGGACGCTCCTGGTTCCTCGAGGGCCAGGTCGCATAGCCCCGATTCCCGTCCCGGGTCCTTGGAGTCGGAAAGGCCATCAAAACATCCTCGACTCGAGGTGGACTTGCCCGCTCACGTAAGTACTGTTGTCCTCATGGACTCGCCTCCGAAGGACCCGACGTCGGGCCCGATGCCGTCAGGGCCCAAGTCGGGGGCTGCTGGGTCTCCTGAGCTCGGACTCAGGTTGACGGCCTTGGAGTGCAGTTTGTCTGCCTTCTTGGACCAGCAGCGGGCATTGATCGCTGGCCTCGCTGGCGCTTCTGCCCTGACCGCCGGGACGTCGACCTCCAAGTCGACCCCAGAGACCGAGCCGATCCTCGAGTCCATGAGGGCTCGAGTCGATCCTCCGTCGAGGTCTCCTTCGGCCTCCCGTTCGGGACCGAGGTCGTCGACGCCGACTCCCTCGGCGTCGTGGCGGATGGCATCAGTGCCCGCCCGACCGGAGCCGGTCGACTCCACCTCCGAGGAGTCGGCCTGGGAATCTGAGGACGAAGAGTCACCTGGTTCCTTTCGGACTCGGTGTGTCCCTTCGGACTCCCCCGAGTCCGAACCTCGGAGACGGTCCCCCCCGGAGGATACTCGGTTCTCGGACTTCGTCAGGGATATGGCCAAAGCCTTGGCCTTCCCTGCGGATCCCGAGGAGGAGCCTCGAGTCGAAGAACTCGATGCCCTCCAATATGACTCTCCCCCGAAGGAGGCCTTTATTGTATCGGTTCCTCCAATGCTGGAACGGCTTCTCTTCCGCATGTGGGAGAGCCCGGCGTCGTCGCCGGTGTTAAGCAAGCGGGTCGATTCCATTAATCGAGTCCGCAAGAGCCCCGGGTTCCAAAAGGCACAACTACCGCACCATTCCATGGTGGTGGAATCGGCCATGCATAGACTGAAGAGTCAAAAAATGCACTCCTCGGTGCCCCCGGGTAGGGAAGCCCGAAGCCTGGATGCTCTCGGTAGGAAGTGCTTCCAGGGCTCTATGCTTGCTTGTCGAGTCCAGACATACCAGCTCTACATGGGCATGTACCTCCGAGACCTGGCTAAGGAAATAGCCGGGTTCTCTGCTGGTCTCTCCGACGAACCTTTGCAGAGGTTCCAATCCTTATCTACTGGTATTCGGGAGTGCTCCAAGTTTATCTCTCGAGCAGCCTATGATGGTTTTGAGGCTTCGGCTCGAGTAGCCGCGGCCGGCATCGGTGGACGCCGCCAGGCTTGGCTTCTGTCGTCCGACCTCGAGCCCTGGGTACAGGACAAGTTGGTCGATGTCCCCTGCCGAGGTGATAACCTCTTTGGCAAGCCCATGGATGAGAAGGCTGCACAAATCGAGACGGAGACTCTCACCAGGACTCGTCTCTCCAGGAAGACCTCTGCCCCTTCTCAAAAGAAGAAGGCCTCGGGGAAAAAGCCCTTTTACCCGAGGAAAGGTGCTGCCTATAAATACTACCCTCAGTATCAGGCCTCACCAGCTCCCCCACAGGGAAAGCAGGCAAAGGGACGGGATAATGGGTCCCGTAGGCTGCAATCCCCCAAGCCTGCACCACCGGCCCCTGCTCAGCAGGGTGGGGGTTTTTGACTTTCTCAGCATAGCCTCTCCCCCTCAGCTGGTTTCTCTCAGCACAGGAGGCCGGCTGGTCCACTTTGCCCACAGGTGGTCCAACATCACCACAGATACCTGGGTGCTTCAGATAGTTCAAAAGGGCTATCTTCTTCATTTTCACCAGGTACCTCCCTCCTACTTTCCAGGGGAGCCTTCCGGACTCCCTCTGCACAGGGACTTACTCCTTCAGGAACAAGCCGTGGAACCGGTGCCCCACCACCTGAAGGGTCAAGGGTTTTATTCCAGATACTTCCTGATTCTGAAAAGAACAGGAGGCCTCAGACCCATCCTAGACTTGCGCAACCTCAACAAGTTCCTGGCAAAGGAAAAGTTCAAAATGCTTACCCTTGGAATCCTGCTGCCCTACCTCCAGCAGGGAGACTGGCTATGCTCCTTAGATCTGAAGGATGCGTATACTCATATCCTTATTCATCCAGACCACAGACAATACCTCAGGTTTGTGGTGGACGGATGCCATTACCAGTACAGAGTACTGCCTTTCGGCCTATCCTCCGCCCCCAGGGTGTTCACCAAATGCCTAGCAGTGGTGGCGGCCTATCTGAGACTTCAAGGTCTCTTTGTGTTCCCATACCTGGACGACTGGCTCATCAGAGCCCAGTCTGCCCAAGAAGCCACTCAGGCTACTCATCGCACGGTGGCTCTGCTCCAGCACTTGGGATTTGTAATAAACTTCGCAAAGTCCACTTTGCTCCCCTCTCAGGATCTAGAATTCATAGGCGCCAGGTTGGACACTCTTCAGGCGCGGGCCTTCCTGCCTCTGGACAGGGCCCAAAGGCTCATGGATCTCGCCAGCCGTTTTCACAGCAATTCCCTGGTCTCGGCCAGGCAATTTCTGAGACTGCTCAGCCATATGGCTTCCACGGTCCATGTTAACCCCCTATGCCCGCCTGAACATGCGACCTGCTCAATGGTGCCTTCGCAAACAATGGCATCAGGCCACTGGGAGCCTAGCGGACTCCGTGCCGATCTCCGATCAGCTGGTCTCCTCTCTGCGATGGTGGCTTCACCTGCCAAACCTAGTGCTCGGGGTGACTTTTCAGCCCCCTGCACATTCTCAGGTCCTGACGACCGATGCTTCTCTCCAGGGCTGGGGAGCACATTGCCAAGGGACTTGTACTCAGGGTCTCTGGACTCCTTGGGAGTCCGCTCAGCAGATCAACTTCCTGGAGCTCAGAGCCATCCGCCTAGCGCTCAAAGCCTTCTCTCACCTGATTTCTCACCAGTCGGTACTTGTCCAGACAGACAATCAGGTTGCCATGTTCTACGTGAACAAGCAAGGCGGAACCGGCTCCTTCCTTCTCTGTCAGGAGGCACAGAAGCTCTGCTCTTGGGCCGTCCATCGCAACATCGTCCTCAAAGCTGTCTATCTCCCAGGTCAAGAAAACTATTTGGCAGACAAACTGAGCAGGATCCTCCAACCGCACGAGTGGAGATTGGATCCGCTTGTGGTTCAGCGGATCTTTCTACGGTGGGGCCTCCCCACCATGGATCTGTTCGCCAGTCCTCTGAACCGGCAGCTTCCCAGATTCTGCTCTCGACAGCCGCATCCTCTCTGGGTAGCGGCGGATGCTTTTCTGATTCCATGGTCCACAGGCCTCTTGTATGCCTTTCCACCCATGCCTCTGGTGTCTCAGACGCTCTTCAAAGTTCTCAGAGACAAGGCATCGATGATCCTAGTGGCTCCCCGGTGGCCGAGGCAACCTTGGTTCCCGCTTCTGATGCAGCTGGCGGTGGATCCCCCCTCTTCCTCTGGGGTTTCAGCCCGACCTCCTCTCGCAAGATCAGGGGACGCTCCTGCACCCCAACCTTCGGTCCCTTCATCTGATGGCCTGGCTGCTGAAAGGGTAGTCATTGTCCCTCTCCAGCTGCCTCCAGATGTGGAAGAGGTCGTCTTGGCCTCCAGGAGGCCTTCCACCCGGAAGTCCTATGCTCTTAAGTGGCGTCGGTTCTCCGTCTGGTGTACACAGCAGTCGCAAGACCCCTTCTCCTGTTCAACGTCAGTGGTCTTGCAGTACTTGCTTTTCCTTTCCAATCTTGGACTTAAGTCCAACTCGGTCAAGGTCCACCTCAGTGCTATTTCTGCGCACCACCTACCGGTGGATGGTAGCCTCTTTCCAGCCACCCTCTGGTGGCTCGTTTTCTCCGGGGCCTCCTACTCCTTAAACCACCTTTGCGACTGCCAGCCCCGAACTGGGATCTCAATGTGGTTTTACAGCGGCTTACCTGTCCGCCTTTTGAGCCTATGGCTACCTGTCCTCTTCGTTTTCTTTCCTGGAAAACCTTGTTCTTGGTGGCCCTCACTTCTGCTAGACACGTTAGTGAGCTGCAGGCCCTGGTATCGGATCCTCCTTACACTAGGTTCTACAAGAACCGGGTAGTCCTACGGACTCACCCTAAGTTTCTTCCTAAAGTGGTTTCCCCTTTTCACATCAACCAGGAGGTGGTACTTCCGACCTACTTTCCCAGGCCACACTCCAACCGAGCTGAAATGGTCCTGCACACCCTGGACTGTAGAAGGGCGCTGAACTTCTACCTTGACCGTACGCGGGAGCACCGAAGGGCTGTTCAGCTCTTCGTGTCTTATGACCCCAACAAGTTAGGGCTCCCTGTCTCCAAGCGTACTCTGTCCATCTGGATTGCGGACTGCATCGCTTGGGCTTACGAGGCTGCGGGCCTCGTGCTGGAAGGTAGAGTCACCGCTCATCGTGTTCGGGCGAAGGCTACGTCAGTGGCTTACCTCCGCTCTGTTCCGTTGGCAGACATCTGCCGGGCCGCTACTTGGTCTTCAAGCCAGACTTTTGCAGCCCATTACTGCCTGGAGAGGGAGTCCCGCAGGGACAGTGCTTTCGGACAGGCAGTCCTCCGTAACCTCTTCGAGGTATAGGCAACTCCTACCCTCCATCCCGGATGTTGGGCTACCGGTTGGAGAAGTATTCAGAGAAGATTCCTTCCTTCTGTGCTGCTGAGCTAGAGGGAGCTCATTTTTTGTGCTTAGGGTCTCCGGTAGCCTTAAGCTTGGGAGTCCCATATGTGAGGACTGACTTCCTGCTTGGTCCTGGAGAAAGCGTAGTTACTCACCTGTAACAGGTGTTCTCCAGGAGCAGCAGGAATCAGTCCTCACAATCCTCCCTCCTCCCCTTGGAGTTGCAGTTTTATGCTTTCGTTTTTGCTACTTTTTGCTGTCTTTTAGCTATGTCATCTGACTGAGCAAGATGGCACCCTTGGGCGGGAAGAGGACCGCGCATGCGCGCTGCAATTCCCAAAGGCTTTCTTTGAAAGCTGGGGAAAATTGCTCCGCGAGGGCTCCGTCGGCGCCGACGTCACCCATATGTGAGGACTGATTCCTGCTGCTCCTGGAGAACACCTGTTACAGGTGAGTAACTACGCTTTTTCAACTGATCTTAGGCACCTAACTTTTGTGTGGAAAATAGAATCTTAACTTTAACTTTAAGAGCCTAAAACTGAATATTTATTTATTGTATTTATTCTACTGTTTTTCTATACCACTTAGTCAATAAATCAAAGTGGTTTACATGAAACTATATAACCTGGACTTTGTTAAATAGAATTTAGAACACTGAATAACTTAGGTATCATTTACAATAGAACATAACAATTCTGGGATATACATGATTTCCTATTTATGAACTTATGTAGAAATTGGGTTGTAGAAAGGGGCGAAGTGTGGGGTATGAGATCTTCAGTCTTTGAAGTGGTCCCTGAACAAATGGGTTTTCAATTCTTTGCGGAAGGTTGAGAGCTCAGTGATACTTCTGAGTTTTGCAGGGAGAGCGTTCCATAGATCTGGAGCATACATAGAGAAAATATATATATATATATATTCTGTAGCTCGAAGATGTATATAGTTATCCTTGCTATCGAAGTTTTGCTGTCCTGTTATTTGTAATTACCTCGTTATCCAAGTTTTTTGCCCGGTTTTATTGTAAACTCAGACACTTGTTTTCTGTCTGAATTTTTTTGTTCGATGTAAACCGCGCTGATGTTGAATAGTGCGGTATATAAGAAATGTAAATAAATAAATAAATAGAGAATGCCCTTTTTCGTGTTTCCTGGTTACTTTTCACTAACTCTACTGGTAGGGCTAGCATGTTCTGCATGCATTTTCTTTTGTCTCTGTTGTTTGTTGTTTCTTGTATCGTGGATTTTAGACATGGTGCTGATAAGTTGTGCATGATCTTGAATATGATATGCTTTATATTGGATCCGACTTGTTAATAGTAACCAATGTAAGTGTTTAAGTATTGGCGTGATGTGGTCAGCTCTTTTTGCTCCCTTTATCATTTTTGCTGCCATGTGCTGTGCCAATTGTAGCTGGTATAAGGTATATTTGGGAAGACCTTGAATTTGATTATTACAGAAATCCAGTTGTGGGAAAATTAGGGCTTGGAATACTGTTTGGAAGTCCTTTGTTATTAAGAGAAGGTTGTAGGTTTTGTAGAATCCTTATTTTTCTGTAGATGGCTCTGGTGGTCTTGTTGATATGTGACACAAAGTTTAAATTCTGGTCTAGTGTTATACCCAAGTATCGTACTTCTTCTTTGACATCCAGGTCTGTGTGTTGACCTTTAGGGGTTTTGGCGGTGTAAATGCTTTGCTTTTGACAATGTAGAGTACTTCAGTCTTCTTGAGGTTGATTGCGAGTTTTTGATCCATCAGCCATTGTGTAATCTCATTAACAGTTTATTATCTTGGTTTGGTTTGGGTTGGATATGTTGTAAGGTATGTATATAGCATAATATCAGCATAAATGTGATAGTTTACTGTATGTTTTTGGAATATTTTGCATATGGGCTATATATAAATGTTGATTGGTACTGCTGAGTATGCTGCTCATAATGCTGATCCTTGCAGTACTCCTTCTTGTTGCTTATATGGTGCAGATTTCCTTGATCTTAATTTCACTTGCTGGTAGTGGTCAGATAGATATGAATGGGCCCATCTAAGTGGTAGGTTACTAATTCCAATAGATCTTAGATGTGCTAGAAGTAGATTGTGTGTGATCGAGTCAAATGCTGACGCTATATCATAGAATATTATTGTAAATCCGTGGTTTGGTTTAGCAATGCCCTTTTTGAGGGTGTGCATGAGTGAGGTTAGTAAGGTTTCAATTCCATGATGATGATTAAAGCCATGTTGTTGCTGATCTAGTGGGGCATGCACATCAAGGTGGTTCTGTAGTTGTTGTAGTACTATCCTCTTGACGATTTTTGCTAAGACAGGCAGGCTGCTTATCGGTCTGTAGGATGCAGGGTACAGGGATATTTTTAATTTCACGAGAGCTAGAGACAGTGGCGTAAGTTACAATGAGGGGCCTTTAAGCAAAATTTTGCTGAAGGCCCTCCATTGTTCTGTCGGTGGCACGCTGCCCCTGTGCATGCCCCTTTCAAACAGCAGGCTGCCCCATGCGGTGGTGGCAGCAGCAGCATGACTATCTTTACCATGTTTGCTGCACTGCTCCACTCTTGTAAGTTCATCGCAGGCCCGGCGGCTGTTTTCCGCCAGGCTGAAGTCTCACGGATGTTATTGTGAGACTTCAGCCTAGTGAGGAACAGCTGCTGGGCCCACAGCAGACTTACAAGAATGGAGCAGCATGGGAGACATGATAAAATAAGTTTGCCATATTGCTGCCACCGCTGCTGAGTAGACCCCCCCTTTCTGCCTGGGCCCCCTCCCCCCCCCCCCTGCTTTGCAGGGGCTGCTCGGGCAGAATTTATGCCAGTGGCTAGAGATTCACCTAAGTTTAGGTACCTAAGATAGGCATCCAATGCTGGAAATCAGCACTAATAGGGTCATGTTATAGGTTCTTCCATATTTGATAGATGCAGAAAAGGTCTTTTATAAAATTGTGTGGCAGTATACATGCATATCAGTATGCATGCTAATGATATGGCATGTACTTATATGCACACTGTGTGAAGGCATTCCCAGGGGTATAGTTTAGGCAGAGCAGAGGTGAAGTTACGATGTACATGCATATTTTATAAAATGCAGGCATAAATTAGATACATGCATTTAAGAATATAAGATTTTCCATACTGGCTCAGACCAATGATCCATGAAGCCTGGTATCCTGTTTCCAGCAGTAATCAATCCAGATAACGGGTACCAGGCAGGATCCTGAAAGGTAGACAGATCCATGCTGTTTATTCCAAGGGTAAGTAGTGGATTCCCCACTTTAATAATGGTTTATAGGCTTGTCCTCCAGGAACTGGTCCAAACTTTTTTAAATCCAACTATACCAACAGCTTTTGCTACATCCTCTGGCAACAAACCCAGAGCTTAATTATGTGCTGAGTGAAAGAATATTTTCTCCAATTAGTTTTAACTGTACTATTTTGTAGCCTTTGTATGTCCCCTAGTCTTTATACTTTTTGAAGGAGTAAATAACCGATTCACATTTACTCAGGGGCGGCTCTATAATGAGGCGGAGTGAGGCAGCCACCTCAGGAGGCCAACTTTTCGGGGCAGCAAAAAATGCCCTCAAAACAGCTGCCTCACTTCATCTTCAGATTTAAAAAAAAAAAAAAGTGAACAAGCTGCTGCCACTGCTCCAGCTGCGCCTCCTGTATTCTACAGAGCCACAGCTGCGATAGCGGTAGTAACTTAAAATTAAAAACAAAACCGGTGTGGACCCTTCCAGCCCTATGGAACCCCTGCTGCTGTGTCCTGCCCCAAAAGGAAGTAACGCTAGAGCAGGACACAGCAGCAGGGGTTCCATAGGGCCGGAAGGCTCCGCACCGGTTTTGTTTTTGTTTTAAATTATTACCGCTATCACAGCCGCTGAGGGACGCAGGAGCCATGGCTGCCAGGGGAAGGAGGGGGCAGAAATGGAGCTGACACAGGGGGAAGGAGGAGGGAGGGAGTGGTGTTGACACAGGGGAAGGAGGGGGGGCAGGAACAGAGCTGACACAGAGGAAAGGAGGGGGCTGGAAGGGAGCTGACACGAGGGAAAGGAGAGGGCTGGAAGGGAGCTGACAGAGGGGGGAAGGTGAGGGCTGGAAGGGAGTTGGGGGGAAGGAGGGGGCAGAAAGGTTGCTGATACCTGAGGATGGTACTGGAGTGGGACTGAAAGGGTGATGACACTAAGGAAGGAAGGAGGGGGATGGAAGGGAGCTGACACCTGGAGATGGTACTGGAGGGGAACTAGAAGGGAGCTGGCATGTAGGGATGGCACTGGAAGGGGGATAGATAGAGAGTAGGGGACTGGAAAGGTGCTGACACGGGGAGGTGGCATCATTGGGAGTGGAAGTGAGTTGATACCTGGGTTGGTATTTGGACTAGAAGAGGCTCGGCAGTGGGAAAGGAGGGGGACTGGAAGGGAATGGATGCCAGTGGCGGTGCTGGGAATGCAAGGGAATTGACATTGGAAAATTCTGGGAGGGGAGGATTGGAAAGGGAGCTGACACTGGGGAGGGTTACTGGGACTGGAAATAGGCTGATGGAAGGAAGTGAAGAAAACAAAAGAAGAGACAAGAAATGGCAGATAGACTATAGACCATAGAAAGAGAGTTAAGAGAAGACAGTAAAGCAGAAGCCTCAGATCAGGACCAGCATGATCAGAGAATAAAATGGTCAGACAACAAAGATAGAAAAAATAATTTTATTTTCAATGTAGTGATTAGACTTTGTTATCTTTATATTTTACACAGTATGAGGAGCTACATTTCTTATTTATCTGGTGTTGCGCTGCATGCAGAGTCTGCCTTCTTGGGGTTTCAGTTTAATTTTTATCTACATATTTTTATTTTTACTTTAGGTTGTGATCACTTATTCTGTACTTGGTGAGAGTCTGTGTTCTGAGTGTGTGACCGAGGCCATGTGTACTGTTAACATGGAGTTTGTACACAGGGATCTGTACTGTAGTAATTTGCCTTGTTCAGCTTTTCAAATAGATGTTAGATGTTCTATGGCCCGCTGCAGTATTTATAGTGCTGTATTTTTCTAGATAGGCACCTTATATGAGTTTTGGAAATTTATGCTGGTATTATGGTATGGTAGATTTGGTCTTGTAGATCTTTGGTGATTTTTGTAGGGTTTTATATTGGTTCCCAATGTGCCTGGTACTGGAGAATGTTGTTTGTTAGTGAGATGATCAGAATCAGATATATTTATTTTAATATATTGAGTTCTGTGGGTGAATGTCTACTTCTGCTCTGCACCCATTGACAAGGGAGAGGTTTATGTGGATGCAGAATATATATTCAAAAAGAAAAAGTGGGAACCATAATGCAGTTTATAACAGAATAGAATGAGTTATAATTTGGTCTTATAAACTGTGCTGTGGTTCGCACTTTTTCTTTTAGTATCTTGTATTTACATTTTCTTTGTTTTTTATGGAATAAATATTTTACGTTAACACCATACTGGTCCAGTGCACAGTTTCAGGAGTTATGTTGGGGTTGCCAAGCCCTTCTTGATGTTTATGTTGGAATAGGAGGTGTTGGGTTGGGGTCACAAAGTCTCTTGTTTTTCAGTGAGTGGGAAGTACTGAGTTGGGGCGCCAAGTGACTCTTATTTTTATGGAAGTGGGAGATGCTGCATGGGTGCTGTTGAGCCAATCTTTTGTGGCATATTTAGCAGCATGTTTCCTAGGCTCTGCGCTGGTAACATAGGAACATAAGAACAAAAGAAATGCCATACTGGGTCAAACTAAAGTCTATCAAGCCCAGTATCCTGTTTCAAACAGCTGCCAATCCAGGTCACAAATACCTGGTAGGTTCCCAAAAAGGCACAGTGCTTGTCCCAGGGTAAGCAGTGGATTTCCCGTGTCCTCTTTAATAATAATTTATAGACCTTTCTTCCAGGAACTTGTCCAAACCTTTTTTAAACCCAGCTACACTAACAGCTTTTACTACATCCTTTGGTAACTAATTCCAAGATTTGATTAAGCAGGGCCATAGGCTAACTGCAGGGAGACAGTTATATCGCCCTGCAGTTACCACATTTCAGCGTGCCAAAACAGCTTCCAATGTAACTAAGGCCAACCACTGAGGTGGCATTAGTTGCACTCATGCTACTTGTGCTGAACCATTATATTAGTTTCTGCTGACAATGCAGATACCTGTGTGTGAGAATTCTTTCTCTTGCCTCACTCTGCAGTAAAGTATATTTTGGGGAAAGAAATCCTGTAAAACTAATAGTAATGGGTAAGAACATATTTTTGACTATATGTGTCTGTTTTTAGTTTGTACTTATAAATTCTCCAGGACCAAGCAGGAAGTCAGTCCTCACATATGAGTCTCACATATGGGTGTCATCGGCGCCGATGAAGCCCCAGCGGAGCATTTCCCCAGCTTTCTTTGAAAGCCTCTGGGAATGCAGGCACACATGTGTGGTTCCCTTCCCGCCTAAAGGTGCCATCTTACCTCAGTCTCTCTTTTTCCGAGAAGCCCACCGGACGTGTGTCCTGTCATCCCTGATAAAAGTTTGATTTTTTTCGGCGATTCTCGCTATTTTTTCTCCCCGGTTCCCCTCCCGCCGGGGTCAGACGTGCCAGGAGGCCAGCCAAGCCACCCTCAGAACTATTGCCTAGGGTTTGTCATAAACTTCGCAAAGTCCACTTTGCTCCCCTCCCAGGATTTGGAGTTGATAGGAGCAAAGCTGGACTCTCTCCTGGCAAAGGCTTTCTTGCCAGAAGACAGAGCACAAAGATTGATAAGCTTGGCAAAACAGTTTCTCAACAGGACACTGGTCTCCTCCAGACTCTGCCTGAGGCTTCTAGGCCACATGGCTTCGACAGTACATGTGACCCCCAATACCAGGCTCCATATGAGGCCTGCACAGTGGTGCCTTCAGACTCAGTGGTCCCAGGCCACAGGCAGCCTCAGGGACAGGATAAGGGTGTCCAGACACTTTCTGAACTCCCTCAGCTGGTGGCTGCACCCACCCAATCTACTAAAAGGAGTGCCCTTTCAGATTCCTGGGTACACGGTGGTACTGACCACCGACGCCTCCCTGCAGGGCTGGGGAGCTCATTGCCTAGACAAGTGCACCCAGGGCCTGTGGTCTCCTTGGGAGGCGGCTCAGCAGATCAATCTCCTGGAACTCAGGGCTATTCATCTAGCTCTCAAAGCTTTCTCTCCTGCCCTGGCTCATCAATCTGTCCTCATTCAGACAGACAACCAGGTGGCCATGTTTTATGTGAACAAACAGGGCAGGACTGGGTCCAGGCTCCTTTGTCGGGAAGCTCAAGACCTTTGTTCATTTGCCATAAGGCACAGCATGCTCCTCAGGGCTGTGTACCTTCCAGGTCAGGAGAACTTCCTGGCCGACAGGTTGAGCAGGATTCTGCAGCCCCACGAGTGGCAACTGCATCCCTTGGTAGTTCAGAAGGTCTTCATGAGATGGGGTCTCCCTTGGATAGATCTGTTTGCCAGTCCACTGAACAAGCAACTGAACAAGCAACTGCTCCAGGCAACCGCATCCTTTGAGGATAGCACCGGATGCTTTTCTCATTCCCTGGTCTCAGGGCCTCCTGTATGCATTTCCTCCCACGCCCTTGGTGGCCCGAACTCTTTTCAAGATTCTTCAGGACAAGGCCTTGGTCCTGCTGGTGGCTCCCAGGTGGGGTGGCCGAGACAACCTTGGTTTCCACTTCTGCTTCAGCTGGCAGTGGATCCCCCACTGCCTTTGGGGTTGCAACCCGACCTTCTCTCTCAGGATCAGGGTTCCCTTCTGCACCCCAATCTCAAAGCTCTCAATTTGATGGCCTGGAGGCTGCAAGGGTAGTTTTGGCTCCCTGGGGCCTACCTCAGGAAGTTGAGGAGGTTGTCCTAGCCTCTAGGAAACAGTCCACTAGGAAAACCTATGCTCTCAAATGGAAAAGGTTTTCGGTGTGGTGTCAGCTACGTACAGAGGATCCTTTCTCCTGTACTGTACCAGTAGTGCTTCAGTACTTACTGCATTTGTCCAATCAGGGACTTAAGTCCAATTCTGTTCGGGTCCACCTCTCAGCTCTAGCAGCTCAGCACTCACTGGTTGAAGGACATTCTCTGTCGGGTCACCCCTTGGTGTCCCGGTTTCTCAGAGGCTTACTCTTGCTCAAGCCTCCAATCCTGCCCCTGAGTGGGAGTTGAATGTGGTCTTGCAGCAACTGACTCGCCCACCTTTTGAGCCGATGGCTACTTGCCCTCTGCGCTTCCTCTCCTGGAAGACACTCTTCCTGATAGCCCTTACTTCGGCTAGGCAAGTGAGTGAGCTTCAGGCCCTGGTCTGTGATAGGCCTTACACCAGAATTTATAGGAACAGGGTAGTCCTCAGGACTCATCCAAAGTTCCTCCCAAAGGTTGTCTCCTCTTTCCACCTCAATCAGGAGGTGGTTCTTCCAACATTCTTCCCTAGGCTTCATGCAAGCCAGGCTGAAGCAGTCCTGCATACCCTGGACTGTAGGAGGGCCCTATCCTTCTACCTTGACCGTACGCAGGGGCATAGAAGGGCTACTCAGCTCTTCGTTTCTTTTGACCCTAATAAGTTGGGGTTGGCTGTGTCCAAGCGTACCTTGTCCATCTGGGTGGCTGACTGTATCACCTGGGTTTGCAAGGCGGCTGACCTTCCTTTGCAGGGTCGGGTTACGGCCCACCGTGTCAGGGCAATGGCTGCCTCAGTGGCTCATCTCCGCTCTGTGCCCTTGGTAGACATCTGCAGGGCTGCAACTTGGTCTTCAAGCCAGACTTTTGCGGCCCATTACTGTCTGGAGAGGGAGTCCCGTAGGGACAGTGCTTTTGGCCAAGCAGTACTCCAGAATCTCTTTGAGGTTTAGGCAACTCCTGCCCTCTGTTGGGCTACCGGTGGAGGTTGTGTCCTTGAAAAGCCTTTTTTTTGCTGCTGAGACTAGAGGGGGTTCTCTTGTTCAGCCTGGGTTCCCTGGTAGCCCAGAACTAGGGAGTCACCCATATGTGAGGACTGACTTCCTGCTTGGTCCTGGAGAAAGAGTAGTTACTCACCTGTAACAGGTGTTCTCCAGGAGCAGCAGGAATCAGTCCTCACAACCCTCCCTCCTCCCCTTGGAGTTGCAGTTGTACCTAGTTTATTTTTTCATTTTTGTGTGCTGTTCTTAGCTATGTCATTTGACTGAGGTAAGATGGCACCTTTAGGCGGGAAGGGAACCGCGCATGCGTGCCTGCATTCCCAAAGGCTTTCATAGAAAACTGGGGAAATGCTCCGCTGGGGCTTCATCGGCGCCGATGACACCCATATGTGAGACTCATATGTGAGGACTGATTCCTGCTGCTCCTGGAGAACACCTGTTACAGGTGAGTAACTACTCTTTCCCTACCTGGTAAAGATCTACCTCTGTTCTGCATATGTGTGACTGAGGTTACATTTTCTGATAGCATGGAGTTTCTATGTAGGGAACTGTGGTAATCTGGCTTGTTCAATTGTCTGAATAGGAATATGGATGTTCTAGGGCCCACTGCAGTATTTATGGTGCTTCTCTTTTCTGGATACCCTCCATGATGTGTGAGTTTTGGAAGTTAGTGCTGTTATGGATAGTAGATTTGCTCTGTGTGTCCTGTACTCTAGGTTCTTGGTGGGGTCAACTGTAGTGTGTTGGTTGGGGGGGGAGGGTACAAATATATATTGTTTTTGAGATTCAAAATTTGTGTTCTTTATGCTGCCAGACTGAAATTTAAAATATTTTGTTAGTTCAGATTCAAGGAAATTTCAAGTTTTAAGGGAACATCTCAGTTTAATTCTGTTTAGAAGCCTGATAGCTTCACCACTGCTGAATTACAGACTTTTCCAGCTCTAGCACAATCCAATCTAGCATTTGAATTCATGGCTACCAGGATTAGTTTATCTCATTGTATATCTTCCCTTCTCATCAATGATCTGGTCATAGTAAAATAAATCTGATGTGCAGATATTTATAATGGATTGATTGGGTGGGAGAGACTGTGTAAGTACTTTTCGTTAATCAAATGTAATGTTTTAAATGTAATGTTTTATTCCTTTTCGTCCCTCCAGTCTAGTCCCGAACTCTGGAGTTTATGCTCCTCTTCCAGCAGCTTGGAGACTGAGAAACGTCATTTCTGTGATGTCACGGGTACATAAGAACAGACCCCTCCTTCACACTCCAGTTCTCTCAGTCTCCAAGCAGCGGAGGATTAGTGAGCCCGGTACGGGGCTAACTCTTCCTTTATTTCTTTGATTTGTACTTTATTACTAGTTGAGGCTGAGCCCTTTCCCCCCCTTCCTCTCTCCCCCCTCCTGCTGATTTTGGGGGGGGATGCACGGAGCAGATTAATTTTGGGGCAGTCACCTCCGGGGGCAGGAGCCTTCGTAGTGACTAAAAGAGCCGGCGGTGAGTGCGGCCCATAGCCAGTGCAGAAGACTCTGCCTGCCAGAGCTATTCGGTCACGGACGTCAGTGGGCCTGTCAGTTTTGTCTGGCAGCTCTGCTCAGAGGAGGATCTCGGCAGCGTTGGGCTCCCGATTCGCCCGAGGCGGCAGCTCTTGCTTGGCGATTGAGCGCCGCAGGAGAAAGGCTTCCCGTTGCAGAGAATTGAGGTACAATTTATGTGATTGAGTGGGAAGCAGGGCGGGAGCCGGCGGCGCACTGAGACGCGGCTGGGGAGATCAGGCCGGGCTGCGTGTCAGTTGCACGGGAAAACGCCGGGGTTCAGTCAGCGGCTACAGATTGTCGCGTTATTCCAAGGGGAAAGTTAGTTTTCACTTCCTTTTTCCAGGGAGTGCCTGGAGGGGCCCCTTTTGAGTGGGATGAGATAAAAGAAAAAGGATTTTTATTGTGTTCGGAGGTTGTTAAGGCATTGTGCTGTGCAGAGTGCCCTCTGGAGCTTGGGGGAGCAGCCACGAGGGTAAAATGCCTTCTAAAATGCTTTGTTTGCTGTGGGGCAAAAAGGAGCATGGTGTCCGAGGCGGGGGTGTGCAGGAGCTGCAGTGTGGAGTCTGCGGCACTGGACCAAGGCTCGGAGGGGGTAGCAGAGGCTCAAAGAGGAAGGCCTGCCATCCTGATGGAGCCAGAGTTCCCTCTTCCTCCACCTCCAGAGCCGGTGCCTGGCACTTCCTCTGCTCCGGATGTACAGAGCCCGTAGCCCCCATTAGCTGGAGGGCTGGCAGCAATTTTTTCACCGGAGTTTGTGGCGGTAATCCAGCGGGCATTCGGCTCGGCCTCAGGGGTTTCTCCGCCAGGGGTCACGGAGTCTCTGCTGGGGGTAAAGAGACCAGGAAAACCTCTGCCCGTGGGAGGTTCAGGTTCAGCGGCTAAGAGGCCCAGAGGTGAGAAGGACTCGATCATCTCGGAGGGGGACCGGTCGGAGGACCCTGACCTGGATTTGGATGAAGAGTTGGAGGAAGGCGAGATTACGGAACAGGAAGATCAGGCGAGAGTGGTGCGCATATTTCGACGAGAGGAGTTGCCCACACTCATTTCAGAGACTCTCAAAGCTCTTAATATGCCCTCCGGAGGTCAAGCGGAGGAGACAGCCTTGGAGGACCCATTGCTGCAGGCCTTTAGAAAGACTCAAAGGGCATTCCCAGTGCACCGGGTGGTTTGGGAAATGATCTAGGAGGAGTGGAACCTACCCGAAGTGGCTCTCAAGGGGTCCAGAGTTATGGCGAGGCTCACCCTCTCATGGACCAGGATCGGGAGTTGTTTAAGTCTCCCAGAGTGGATGCATCTGTATCAGCGGTCACCAAGAAGACTACCATTCCAGTAGAGGGTAGTGCGGCCCTCAAGGATGGGCAGGACCATAAACTGGAGACCTTGTTAAAGCAGGTCTTTGAAGTGAATGCGCTGTCCGTGCAAGTGTCCATTTGTGGGGCGTGGGTGGCGAGAGCGTGTCTTCGCTGGGTGCAGCATATTCAAGGTGACCAGGCGGAAGCTACAGCGGAGGAAGCGGCGAGATTGGCGTCCGGAGCGGCCTATCTGGTGGATATTCATTATGACCTTATTAGAGACCTGTCCAAGAGTATGTCCTCGGCGGTAGTGGCGAGACGTTATCTTTGGTTGCGCAATTGGACGGCGGACAGTTCTTCTAAGGCTCGGCTTAGTAAGCCCTTTCCGGGGGAAGCTCCTGTTTGGAGAGGATTTGGATAAGTTTGTAAAGGATTTGGGAGAATCCAAAGGCGGTAGGCTACCGGAGGACAGACAGAAACAGGGGCGAGCGCCTTCTCTGCCTAAAGGACAGCAGAGGGAGTTTCGGCATTTTCACTCCCCAAGGTTTAGGCAAAGTCAGAGAGCGCGTTTTCCCTATAGAAACCAGGGGTTTCGAGGCTTCCGAGGAGCGGGGAGAGGATTTGTGGCGTCCTCTTCCTCGGCTTCCTCCTCCTCCTCCAATCTCCATAAGTCCCAATGAAGCCAGGGGGGCCCGGGGGGAGTGCGTTCCCATGGGGGGTCGTTTGCGGGAATTTTACCTTGCCTAGGTCCGAGTTACCTCAGATCAGTGGGTGCTGGAGGTTATTCGAGAGGGTTATGCATGGTATTGTACAAAGACACTGTACTACAATGGTTCCAATCATATCTAACTAACAGAAAGCAACTAATCCGCACCAGCAACTCGACATCCCCCCCGTTCCAACAACACCAAGGAGTCCCCCAAGGATCCACACTATCAGCCATGCTTTTCAACATTTACCTCCAACCACTCTGCTCAGTCATACGCACTCACAACATTAGCTTTCACATTTACGCAGACGATATCATGCTCTATGCCCCCATTACAACCACGAACCCAACAAACACCCACCTATCAACATGCTTCACAGAGGTGTCCAACTGGTTACAAGCAAACAACCTCTCCATCAACATAAAGAAGACAGAAGCCCTCATAGTCCCAAAAGACCCAGACTTTACACCACCTACACACCTCAACATAGGCACCACAAACATTCAAATACAACCACAAATAAGGTACCTGGGCATTATCATCGAACAAGCACTCACCTTAAAGCAACAAATCACCAAAACCTCTGGAACTATATTCCACAAAGCAAGGACAGTCCAACGTCTCAGACCCCTTCTTGAACATCAAGACTTCCGAACTGTAATGCAAGCCATGACGCTCCCACATCTGGACTACTGTAATATATTATACCATGGACTTCCAGCCACACAGACGAACCCCCTCCGAACAGCATTGAACACCACGGCGAGAATCATTCAGGGAGCAAAGAAGACCGACCACATCACCCCGATTTTGAAAGACCTACACATACTCCCCCTCGAAGCAAGGACTAAATACAAAGCCATCCTACTCACCCACAAAGCCATACATCAAACGCGAAACTCCCAACTTCACACCCTACTGTCTCGACCAGCTCACGGCAGAACCACCAGACAAGCCTCCAGCAACTCCCTCACCATCCCTCACAAAAGAACCAAATGCTCGCAACGGACCTGCAATCGAGCCTTTGAACTGTATGCTCCATCCTTATGGAACTCTCTACCAAGCTGTCTCCGAAATAACACCGATTTACTATCTTTTAGAAAGCAGCTGAAAACCATCCTGTTTCAGGAATACCTCAACATGACTCCCACCAAAAAACGAAATAACCTCTGATCTCTCCCACCATGACCACCCAACTCAAACTATACTAACACAACCATGTCCAAAAATCTGTCCAAGTCCAAAGTCTGTCCTATGTCTTATGTTTAAATCATCAATGTAGCCTCCCCGGTGACGGCCCCACCCCTACACCTAAATTCCCCCCCCCCCCCTTTTTATGTAACGCCGCTTTGACCCGGTGAAAAGCGGGATATAAATACAGATAAATAAATAAATTATGCCTTGGAGTTTATTTATTTTTTATTTATTTATTTTAGCTGTATTTATATCCCGCTTTTCACCGGGTCAAAGCGGTCAATTGGGAGATACATTTAACACGAGGGGATATGACACACATACGCTAATACTTACAGGGAACATGGGCAATGGAGGGTTAAGTGGCTTGCCCAAGACCACAAGGAGTGCCTATAGGACTAGAAATCCCAGTCCCTCCGACCTGACATTGCTGTCCCCAGGTGGGACTTGAACCCCCGGCCCTCCGGCCCGAAGTACCTTGTCCTAACCACTAGGCCACTCCTCCCCCAGTTGCAGCGCCCAGTGACGGATTCCTTTGTGCAGTCTCCATGCAACGCCCACATCAAGCACAGGGTGGTGAGGGAGACCGTACAAAGGTTGTTGTCTCTCAAGGCCATAGTGCCGGTGCCTCCCGACCAGTTAGGCTGCAGTCGATACTCCATTTACTTCATAGTTCCAAAGAAGGAAGGGACATATCGACCAATTTTGGATCTCAAAAAGGTAAATCGCTGTCTCCACGTGTCTCATTTTCGAATGGAAACCCTGCGGTCCGTCATCGTGGCAGTACGGAAGGGGGAGTTTCTTACGTCCCTGGACCTGGCGGAAGCATATCTTCACATTCCGATACGGCAGCAGCATCAGAACTTTCTCAGATTCGCAGTTCCGATGGGGCACTTTCAATTCCAAGTGTTGCCGTTTGGTCTAGCTATGGCGCCACGGGTGTTCACCAAGGTTATGGTCGTCATGACGGCGGCAGCCTTGCGGAAGGAGGGTGTATTGGTACACCCTTATCTAGACGATTGGTTAATCAGAGCAAAGTCCAGGGAGGAGAGTGAGGCGGCTACAGCCAAGGTGGTGGCATTCCTGGAGAGTCTTGGTTGGGTAGTCAACAGGGTAAAGAGCAAGTTGATGCCGTCTCAGAGTCTAGAGCATCTGGGAGTACACTTCGACACCAGTGCAGGAAGAGTTCTTCTTCCGCGGAAGCAGGCGCTAGCACTAAGGGGATTGGTCCGCAGGTTTCTCCAAAGGCGGCGTCCCACGGCATGGCATTATCTACAGTTGCTCGGAGCGATGGCAGCGACACTCGAGTTGGTCCCCTGGGCACGGGCCCACATGCGGCCATTGCAGAGAGCGTTGTTGAGAAGGTGGTCGCATCAGAATGATCTCTTGTCAAAATGCCTCCCTTGCCCCCAAGAAACGCGCAAGGCCCTTCAATGGTGGTTGTGTCCCGGATGTCTCAGGAAGAGGATGCCATTGGAGGCGCCGGTGTGGCTGTCGCTGATGACGGACGCCAGTCTCTACGGCTGGGGGGCCCACTTTCAAGGAAGGTTCGCTCAAGGTCAATGGACCGAACTGGAAAGGGGTTGGTCCATCAACAGGTTAGAGTTGAGGGCGGTAGCTCTAGCGCTTCGCGACTTTCAGCCTTATCTTCACGGGAAAGCCATTCGAGTATTTTCCGACAATGGAACCGCAGAGGCTTACATCAACCGTCAAGGAGGAACGAGCAGTGTACAGCTCGAGACGGAGGCCCAGAGTTTGTTCGACTGGGCCGAAGAAAACCTGGAAGCATTGTCGGCAGCGCATGTAGCGGGGGTAGACAATGTGCAGGCCGACTTCTTGAGCCGGGTAAAGGTAGACCCGGGGGAGTGGGTTCTTCACCCAGAGGTGTTCGCGATGCTGGGGGACGCCGGTCATGGATCTAATGGCGATCTTTCAGTCAGCTCAAGTAGATCGTTTCCTTAGCAGAAGGAAAGAGCGGATGTCGGAAGGCCTGGATGCGCTCATTGAACCCTGGCCGGAGGGGCACCTCCTATACGTGTTCCCTCCATGGGTGCTAATCGGTCGAGTGTTGCAGCGCGTAGAAAGGTTCAAAGGACAGTTAGTCTTAATTGCGCCGGATTGGCCAAGGAGACCGTGGTATGCAGACCTCATGAGGCTGGTGGTTGCGGACACGTGGCAGCTTCCTCTGCAGGACAATCTGCTGTCTCAGGGCCCCTCGCTCATGCCTCAGGTAGCTCGATTCTCGCTTACGACTTGGCTCTTGAAAGAGCGAGGATGACGGCGAAGGGTTATTCGGCGGCGGTGATTTCCACCTTGCTGAAGGCTCATCGTAGGTCGACTTCTTTGGCTTATATCCGGGTTTGGCAAATTTTTGAGAATTGGTGTATGAGCAGGCAGATTGTGGCGCTAAAAGTTTCTTTCCCGCAGGTTTTGTCTTTCTTGCAGGAAGGCTTTCAAAAAGGCTTGGCGGCTTCGTCGTTGCGGGTGCAGCTGGCAGCATTGTCCTGTTATAGGGGCAAAGTTCGAGGGGTAGCACTTGGGTGGCATCCGGATATAAAGCATTTTTTGAAAGCCGTGTCTCTCTTGAGGCCCCCTTGCATGCAAGTAGTGCCAGCTTGGGATCTCCCTTTGGTCTTGCAGGCACTGGTAAAAGAGCCATTTGAGCCACTATCAAGGGCGTCTCTGAAGGATCTTATTCTTAAGGTTGTGTTCTTGGTAGCTATCTGTTCTGCCAGGCGAATTTCAGAGTTGCAAGCTTTGTCCTGTCGGAGGCCTTTTCTATCCTTTTTGGAGTCTAAGGTGGTTTTGAGACCCGTGCCGTCCTTTCTGCCAAAGATGATCTCAGTATTTCATGTGAATCAGGTGGCTTCCTTGCCGGTGTTTAGCGCAGGCAGTGGAGAACAGCCTTTTGAGCGGTTACATCTCTTGGATGTTCGTCGAGTGTTAAAGAGCTATTTGCGTCAGACAGCCGGTTTCCGTAAATCGGATAGGTTGTTTGTTCTCTTTGCGGGGCCTCGCAAAGGAGAAGCAGCATCGAAGGCCTCCATTGCGCAATGGGTGAAGGAGGCCATAGCGTCGGCATATCTTCTAAAAGGCAAGTTGATACCGGAAGGACTTAGGGCTCATTCTACCAGAGCTCAGGCAACTTCATGGGCAGGGTGCAGTTTGGTACCGGCGGCAGAGATTTATAAAGCAGCTACCTGGTCTTCGCTCAATTCCTTTGTTAAGCATTACCGTCTGGATGTTCAGGCGGGCAGGGATGCCTGTTTTGGATTGGCAGTGCTTCAGGCTGGTCTACAGGATCCCTCCCAATAAGTGCTATCACTGCTCTGTTACATCTCCAGAGTTCGGGACTAGACTGGAGGGACAATAAGGAAGGTGAAATTAGACTTACCTGCTAATTGTTGTTCCTTGAGGAACTCCAGTCGAGTCCCGTATCCCATCCTAGTGAGTCCGGTGGACTTTAGCCTGAAGCGTAGGAGTCTTACAGGTAAGCTTCGGTTAATGTGATGGGATGAGATGGTTCTTCACAGTAGGGTGTGGACTGGGGAATGTGTGGGTGGGGTTCCACGTCCCTCATGCAGGGGAGGGGACGGGCCTCAGCACTTGTTAAGCACTGTAAATAAGAGAAGAGTTTAACTATATTTAGTGTTCTCTTACGTCATATTCAGGTTTGGTTAGTATATTTAATACATTGTTATTTGTTACTTAATTGTTGCTCCGGGGAGCCTGCTTTGTCAATAGGTTACTGGAGTGTGAAGGAGGGGTCTGTTCTTATGTACCCATGACATCACAGAAATGACGTTTCTCAGTCTCCAAGTTGCTGGAAGAGGAGCATAAACTCCAGAGTTCGGGACTAGACTGGAGTTCCTCAAGGAACAACAATTAGCAGGTAAGTCTAATTTCACCTTATTATGTTTGTTTTATTGTAACATCTGCTTTACTAAATTGCATGTATATGTTTGGAAACTACCTAGGATTTTAGATTAGTGGCATATACATTTTAAACAAAGTATATTAAATTTATGCAAATGATGCTGCAATGAATCTCTGCACATGGCCTTACATCAGGGGTCTCAAACTCAAATTGCTTTGAGGGCCAAATGAGGACCTGTAAAGTAACCCGCGGGCCGCATCCTCGAGGAAACACCTGCAGCACCCGTCCCCTCTGACATCACTTCCTCGAGCGCTGCTGCAGAAAGAGTTCCCAGCCTCTCACAGGTTTCGTTTGGCTTTTCCTTTTAACCGGCGCTGCGGAAGTCTCCTGTTCTCCCTCACTCATGTCTTCTGTTCATCTTCAGCGCCACCGAGGTGAAAAAATAAAATGTCAATCAAAATGCGTCGCGGGCCACACAAAATTCTCTCACCTGCGTGTTTGAAACCCCTGCCTTACCTCATCCTTATGCTGTTCCTGGGGGGGAAGTAGGTGGGGGCTTACTGGATGTGGAGGAAAGCAGAAACCTCAGATTGGGACCAGCATGATCAGAGAACAAAATGATCAGACAACAAAGGTAGAAGAGAATTTTATTTTCAATTTAATGATCACACTTGGTGCTATCTTTATATTTTATACAGTACATGGAAATGCATTTCTTTCTTCTTTTCTGGTATTCCATTGTATGCAGAATCTGATTTTTTGGGGGTTGCGTTTAATTGTTATCTACATATGTTTATTTTTAGGTTATGGTCACTTATTCTGGACTTGGTGAGGGTCTGTGTTCTGAATGTGTGATCATGACTAGGTGTTCTGTTAACATGGAGTTTGTATATAGGGATCTGTACAGTAATAATCTGAATTGTTCAGCTTATCAAATAGGTGTTCGATGTTCCAAAGCCCACTGCAGTATTTACAGTGATGTTTTTTTGCATGGGCTCCTTATGTGAGTTTTGGAAGTTGGTACTGGTATAGCATGGTTTGCTCTATAGATCCTTAGTGACTTTATTATAGAGTTTTGTTGTTGTTAAGTGCCGTCGAGTCAGTGTCAACCCTCTGGATAGTTGTCTTAAATTGTGTTCAGTCTTCATTCAGGTGGCTCATTGTTACATAGAAACATAGAAATATAACGACAGAAAAAGACCACATGGCCTATCTAGTCTGTCCTTCCATATCAACAACTACAACAGTCCCCTTTTTACCTTTACAGATCCTCTGTGTTTGTCCCATGCTTTTTTTAATTCAGTTACTGTCCTCATCTCTACCACCTCCACTGGGAGACTATTCCACGGATCCACTACTCTTTCCGTAAAGAAATATTTCCGCATATCACTCCTGAATCTATCTCCCTTCACCCTCATCCCATGTCCCCTCGTAGCAGAACTTGCTTTCAATTGAAAGAGGCTCTCTCCCTGAACATTTATGCCACGGAGGTATTTAAACATCTCAATCATATCACCTCTATCCCGCCTTTCCTCTAAGGTGTACATATTAAGATCCTTCAGTCTGTCCTCATATGCTTTATAATGAAGATCACTAATCATTTTAGTAGCCACCCTTTGCACCGCCTCCATCCTGTTCACATCCTTTTGAAGGTGCAGTCTCCAGAATTGCACACTATACTCCAAATGAGGTCGCACCAAAGACTTATACAGAGGCATTATCACCTCCTATTTTCTGCTAGCCATTCCTCTCCGTATGCATCCAAGCATCCTTCTAGATTTTGCCGTCGCCTTTTCTACCTGTTTAGCTACTTTAAGATCATCAGACACAACCACGCCTAGGTCCCGCTCTTCTTTAGTGGACAAAAGTATTTTACCCCCTATACTATATTGCTCCCTTGGATTGTTGCAGCCCAAATGCATGACCTTACATTTTTTAACATTAAATCCCAGCTACCAGATTCTACACCATTCTTCAAGCTTAGCTAGATCCCTCCTCATGTTATCTACACCTTCCTGGGTGTCTACTCTATTGCAGATTTTGGTATCATCCGCAAAGAGGCAAACTTTACCCAACAGCCCTTCCGCTATATCACTAACAAAGATGTTAAAAAGAATCTGACCAACGACAGATCCCTGCGGCACAGCACTGGTAACATCCTTCTCAGAGTGAGCTCCATTTACTTGTACACTTTGTCGCCTCCCACCCAACCAATTTCTAACCCAAGCAGTAACTTTAGGATCCATCATTAGGGTGCTCAGTTTGTTTATAAGTCGCCTGTGAGGAACAGTGTCAAAGGTTTTACTGAAATCTAAATACACCACATCTAGGGCTCTCCCTTGGTCCAACTCCCTGGTCACCCAGTCAAAGAAATCAATCAGATTTGTCTGACAAGACCTGCCTCTGGTGAATCCATGCTGCCTCGGATCCTGTAATCCGCTGGACTCCAGAAACCTCACTATTTTCTCTTTCAGCAGCGTTTCCAATAATTTACTCACCACCGAAGTTAAACTAACCGGCCTGTAGTTTTCAACCACATCCTTACTTCCGCTTTTGTTGACAGACTGGCACCCGTAGCTGCTGTTATTGTATCGATCCATCTCATTGCTTTCCTTCCTCTTTTGCGTTGACCTTCTACCTTGCCAAGCATGATGTCTTTATTTATTTATTTAATTAATTTCTCTTCTATACCGCGCTCTTTAAAAATCAGTGTGGTTTACAGGTAACAGATTTGTGCAGTGCAGGCAAGCCTACACTGGACTTACAATAAACAGAGGATTATATTATATACAGGGTTAACAGGGTAACTATGTACAAGATAACTTGCTGTCATAAGTTATGAGGACAGCTCGACACTATTACACATTGGCGTTTTGATGGCACTGTGGTGGATTCGCTTAAGGCCTGGGTTTTATTTGTGTTGGGGTGTGATGGCATCTGGAACCTTATCAGGCTATGGTCGGACCATAGTACTGGACTGATGGATAGATCCAGCTTGTGCATGGGGTCGAGAACAGCTTGTGGAGTGAAGATCAGGTCCAGTTTGTTTCCTTTTACGTGAGTAGGGGCGTTGACCAATTGGGTATATCCTAACTCTTTAAGGGCCTCGATGAAGGCCTTGGAGTGAGTGTCTTGGAGAGATGAAAGGTTGAAATCGCCCAGCACCCAGTTTGACACACGAGGGTTCTTGGGGTTGCAGGCAATGTCTATAATTGTGGATAAGTCCTCTGGGGAAGGGGATGGAGCCCTGTAGAACAAGTTGATAGTGCTGTGTTTATTTCTCTAATGATCTCTCTTCGCATGATGTGTCCAAAGTATGAAAGTCGAAGTCTTGTCATCTGAGCTTCTAAAGAAAGCTTAGGTTTGATCTCCTCTAGTGCTGACTGATTTGTTCTTCAGGCAGTCCATGGTATATACAGTATTCGTCACCAGCACCATAATTCAAAGGCATCAATTTTCTTCCTGTCTATCTTTTTCACTGTCCAACTTTCACATCCATATGACGTTATTGAAAAGCCAAGGCTTGAACAAGTCAAATCTTTGTATGGAGAGAGACATCTCTGCTCTTGAGAATCTTGTCTAGGTCCTTCATAGCCATTCTGCCAAGAACAAAGCGTCTGATTTCTTGACTGCTTTGTTGGTTCTTTATTGATAGTTGATCCAAGTAGATTAAAGTTGTTCACTATTTCAATTTCTTCTCCATCAACGATGAATTTTTTGATTTTGCCAGTTTTCAGGCTTTTTGTCTTCTTTACATTAAGATGCATGCCCATTTTAAAACTATGTTTCTTGATCTTGAGAAGCAAATGTTTCAGATCATCTTCACTTTCAGCCAGTAATGTGGTGGTATCAGCATAGTGAAGGTTGTTGATGAGTCTTCCACCAATCTTCACAGCTCTGTTGTCTTCATACAATCCTGCTTCTCTGATGATTTGTTCTGCAGGTAGGGGGAAAGTATGCAGCCTTGTCGTATACCTTTACTGATTTTAAACCATTCTGTTTCTCCTTCTTCTGTTCGAACTGTTGCTTCTTGATTAACGTAAAGGTTGTGTAAGAGAGCAATCAGGTGTTCTGGTATACCCATGCTTCTTAATGTGGCCCAGAGTTTCTCATGGTTTACACAGTCAAAAGCCTTGCTGTAGTCAATAAAACACATATAGATATCCTTTTGGTAGTTTTTAGTCTTTTCAAGAATCCATCTTACATACACGATGGTATCTCTCATTCCTCGCCCTTTCCTGAACCCTGCTTGCACTTCAGGTAGTTCTCGTTCCAGGTATGGTTGTAATCTCTCCTGAATAATCCTAGCATGTGGGATCAGAGCAATTGTGCGATAATTTCCACAGTCAGTTGGATCACCTTTCTTTAGTATTGGTATAAACACAGATCTTTTCCAGTCAGTTGGCCATGTTGTCGTCTTCCAAATTTCCTGGCAGAGCCTTGTAAGTATAGTAACAGCTGCATCAGATTGCTGTAATACTTCTATGGGAATGCCATCAATGCCTGGGGCTTTGTTCTTTGATAAGGCTTTCAATGCTGCTTCAACTTCTTCTTTTATCACCAATGGTTCAATTTGAAACGGATGTTGGTCCACTTGATCTTTATCATATAAAACCTCTGTATATTCTTTCCACCTCCTCTTGATCTTCTCAGCATCATTCAACATATATCCTTGAGCATCTTGTAACGTTCCAATTCAAGGCTGAAATTTTTTCTTTGACTCTTGCAGCTTTAGGAAAGCCGATCTTGTTCTTCCTCTAATAGTTTCTTCTTCTGTTTCCTTGCATGCATCATTGTAGTATGTCTCCTTGACTTGTCTTATTACACATTGGAAATCTCTGTGGAGTTCTGTGACTTCCTCTCTTTCTTCTCTGGCTTTAGCTCCTCAGAGTTTCTTCGGTCATCTATTATGGCTGTTTTTGCTTTTTCACCTTTTGTAGAGATTTCTCACTTTCTTCCAACACAACCTTCTTGATGTCATCCCATAACTCTTCTGGAGCTCTGTCATTTGTAGCTAAAGCAGCAAAACAATTTTGCAGGCAGTCTTTAAATTCCAGTGGCATATTCTCAAGGTCATATTTTGCTACATTCATGAGTGGCTTGCTCTTTTTCAACTTTAGCTTGAGCTTGCATACTAGTAGTTGGTGATCTGTACCACAGTCAGCTCCAGGTTTTGTCTTTACTGATGTTATAGAGCTTTTCCATTGTTGACTTCCACAGATGTAGTCAATTTGATTTTTGTACAATCCATTCGGTGAAGTCCATGTGTACAGTCACCGCGTGTGTTGCTGGAAGAAGGTGTTTGAAATGAATAGATTGTTTGTCTTGCAGAATTCTATCAGTCTTTCTCCAGCTTCATTTCTGTTGCCAAGTCCATATTTTCCAACCATTTTGTCTTCTTCTTTGTTGCCAACATTTGCGTTCCAGTCACCCATGACTATCAGGATATCCTGTTTTCATGTTCTGAAATTTCAGCTCATACTTGTTCATAGAATTCGTTAATTTCATCCTTTCTGCAGCTGTAGTTGGGGCATATACTTGAATTACAGTTGTGTTGATAGACATTCCTCCTAGACAAAAAGAAAGTAAGTGTTATTTATTTATTTATTTACAATTTCTTCTATACCGCACTATTCGGCATCAGCGCAGTTTACATGGAACATAACAATCAGACGGGTACATAAGTCTGAGTTTACAATTAACAGGAGAGCCAACTTGGATAACTTAAGATAGCTATTTACAAAAACAGTGTCATAGAAAAACAAAGAGTGAGATTTAATGGTCAAGGACCTCTTGCATGGTGACTGCAAGTGACTGTTCACTGACTGCACTGTGTTTCATTACAGTTCTTGCAAGTTTCTTATTTATTTATTAATTAACATTTATATACTTATATACTTATATACTTACTTATATTTATATCCCCCTTCCCGGGGATCGAGCCACCGGCAGCAGCAGGGGCCTGCTGACTCCCGACGCCCAATCCGGGCCCAGCAAGGGACGGAAAAACCACGCGCCTTCAGGCGCCAACATCCGGCAGCCCCCACCACCACCAGCAGCTCTCCCCTTCCCGGGGATCGAGCCACCGGCAGCAGCAGGGGCCTGCTGACTCCCGACGCCCAATCCGGGCCCAGCAAGGGACGGAAAAACCACGCGCCTTCAGGCGCCAACATCCGGCAGCCCCCACCACCACCAGCAGCTCTCCCCTTCCCGGGGATCGAGCCACCGGCAGCAGCAGGGGCCTGCTGACTCCCGACGCCCAATCCGGGCCCAGCAAGGGACGGAAAAACCACGCGCCTTCAGGCGCCAACATCCGGCAGCCCCCACCACCACCAGCAGCTCTCCCCTTCCCGGGGATCGAGCCACCGGCAGCAGCAGGGGCCTGCTGACTCCCGACGCCCAATCCGGGCCCAGCAAGGGACGGAAAAACCACGCGCCTTCAGGCGCCAACATCCGGCAGCCCCCACCACCACCAGCAGCTCTCCCCTTCCCGGGGATCGAGCCACCGGCAGCAGCAGGGGCCTGCTGACTCCCGACGCCCAATCCGGGCCCAGCAAGGGACGGAAAAACCACGCGCCTTCAGGCGCCAACATCCGGCAGCCCCCACCACCACCAGCAGCTCTCCCCTTCCCGGGGATCGAGCCACCGGCAGCAGCAGGGGCCTGCTGACTCCCGACGCCCAATCCGGGCCCAGCAAGGGACGGAAAAACCACGCGCCTTCAGGCGCCAACATCCGGCAGCCCCCACCACCACCAGCAGCTCTCCCCTTCCCGGGGATCGAGCCACCGGCAGCAGCAGGGGCCTGCTGACTCCCGACGCCCAATCCGGGCACAGCAAGGGACAGAAAAACCACGCGCCTTCAGGCTCGCCCGCGACTGGCGGGCCCGCGCCTGAGGGCCTCGCCAGAGGGCCCTTTAGCGTGGCCCTTAGGCGGAGCACGAGAGGCGGCACACCAGATGCCTCACCAGTGACCTAACTGCCGGACACCTGACACCTGACCAAGATTCCAGCGTCTACCAACATCTGAACTGTGAGAATGTGTTTTTGTTGAATATCTCCATCTATTGTAAGCCACATTAACTTACAAAGTAACCTGATAGCATCATAACGTATTAGATACTATCTTAGCAATACAATCTTGCCAGTTGGAAGTCTATTTAAACTGCTAGCGTTGCACTTCTTACAGTGTTCACATTACTGCAATACTGCATTCTCTCTCTAAAGTTAGCCATTATCTTGCATGTAAACTGTAAAATTAGTCAATATCTTGCAAGTAAACTGTACCTGCTCTATTGTGCGCTCTCATATAATTACTCCTCCACAGTGTCTCACACACAATCCAAACCCTCAGAATGGCCCTCCAGGTCGCTGTCATTCTTAGCCTCTACCTCCTCACCCACTGGCTTGGAACCTCCCAATCTCTCTACATACCACATGGCAGGATTCCAATCCTGAATAGCCATGGCAAAAGATGGAATAGTCCCCCTTACTTCAACACAGAAAGTAACACCTACCCACGCCACTCCCACCTGATACATGTAGCACTCCAGCTATCCAATACACCCAACCAGGAAAAACCTTGTAGATGCCGACCCCTAAAATGTGCCATCATTAACGCACGTTCCATCCGCAAAAAATGGCCTGTGGTCCTTGACACAATCTCCTTCTATGACCTTGAGATCCTCATGATCACAGAAACATGGCTATCACCAGAAGACAACGTCCTCCTCAATCAACTACTTCCCCCCAATTTTTCCATACACACGAAACATAGGGAAAACAAAAAAGGAGGAGGGGTGCTCATAATCTCCAAATCAGACCTCAACTTCCAGATTGTGGACTCTTCTAGCACAAACAGCCTGGACACTCTCTCTGTTGCTAACCAACAATTCTCCCTTACCCTGTTATATAGAACACCATCTACTTCCCCAGTTGACCTTCCAACCATCATTGACCTTGCAGCTAACACCCGCACTCCCAACAAACCAAATTGGATAATGGGTGATTTCAATCTCCCATCGCTACACCAAAACCACGCAAATGCGTTCCTTGATGCAATGAAGGACCTGGGTCTCAAACAAATCATAAATGAACCCACACATACAAAAGGGAACATTCTGGACTTGGTTTTTATGCCACATCCAGTCAAGGACAAAAGCCACAATCTGCCAACATCAGTCGTGGATGTACCCTGGTCCGACCACAAATTGATCATTATCCAGATTCCCAGCAACAATGACCAGCTGAACAGAAGCCAACCCACGAACATCACCTCTCGAACTTCCACTAGATGCTTCCGCCCCTTCGATAGGGAACTCATCCTTTCGGAGACCCCATCACTCATCAACAAAACAACACCTGACCTTGATGAACTAATCTCTCACTGGAATTCCAGCCTGCTTGCCATCTCACAACACCCAAACCCTAAAAATACAGCAAGAGCGAAAAGAAAATCCACCCCATGGTTCTCTCCTGACCTACGCGCTTCCCTCATGCAACTACGTAGACTCGAACGCCGATGGCGCCGATCACGCTCACCGGAAGATCAGACCGCATACCTAACCCACCTTGCAATACATCGAGGAACAATCTCTATCAGAATGAGACAATATCACGCTGACACCCTAAAGAGGTCATTGAATAAACCTCGTGACCTCTTCAATTTGGTCAAATCCCTCTCAAAGGAACCATCACCCGAGCAACACATCAACATACACCCACAAGAATTCGCTGATTATCTGCAATCCAAGATTGTACAAACTAACAAGGTCACAGCAGTCCAATATCAAGAACCGGCGGACCTCTCTCCACTTAACTTTTTTTCCACACCATCCAATAAATGTATTGAGAACACCATAGCATCACTCAACACCTCCACTGCACAGACCGACCCATGTCCAGCTTTTTGGATCAAGGAACTACGTGATGTGCTCAGTCCTGTCATCGCAAATATAATGAAACTCTCCTTTACAACAGGTTATTTTCCCACTTCACTCAAACAGACTTCCATTAGACCATTACTGAAAAACCCCAAACTGGACCCCCAAAGGGTGGACTCCTATCGACCAATAGCTAGCATCCCCATCTTAGCCAAAATAATTGAGAAGGAAGCACAACGGCAAATTCAAGATCACATAGACTCTGTTGCTCCCTTAGATAACTGCCAACATGGGTTCAGAGAACATCATGGGGTTGAGACACTACTCACTGGTCTAATCAACAATATCATCACAGGAATTGACAACATCCATCAAGGTTTTGTCCTCATTTTCCTAGACATCGCCGCGGCTTTTGACTCCGTGAGTCACAAAATCCTCCTGGGAAGACTAAAAGAAAAGGGTGTCTGCAACAAGGCACTAAAATGGTGCAAGTCTTATCTGGACGATAGATGGCAATATGTGAAGTCTGGATCAGAAGAGTCTAGCCACTTCCATCAAAAACAAGGGGTACCTCAAGGATCCTCATTATCCTCCTTACTCTTCAATATCTACATGCAGCCCATATGCAATATCATAAGATCATTCAACGTAAACTGCATGATATATGCAGATGACATTCTTTTATACATGCCTTTCTCCACAACCCACATGGACCTGACCCCACTCACAGATTGTTTCAATGCAGTTTCAACATGGCTCCAGACACAGAACCTACGTATCCAGCATAAAAAAACAGAGGTCCTTTTCATCTCCAGAGACTCCAACTTTACGCCCCCATCCCACGTCAGTGTCAAGGAAGCTGATTTGCAAACTAAAGATGCAATAAAATATTTGGGAGTTACACTGGACCAACATCTAGACATGAGACGCCACATAAGCAGCGTAGTCAAAGCCATCTACTTCAAAATCCGTTCCCTCAAACACCTACGCTCCCTGCTGGACCCAGACGATTTCCGTACCATATATCAAGCGTTGATCCTGCCGCATTTTGACTTTGCAAATGCCATCCTACAAGGTCTCCCCCAATCCACACTAACCCCCTTACAGTTGGCCATGAATGCCACAGCTAGGGTCCTCTACGGTGCATCCAGAAACGACCACGTGACTCCTATTCTCAAACAGCTACACTGGCTACCAATTCACGGGAGAATCACCTTCAAATCCCTTGTATTAGCATTTAAGGCAATCAAAGGCACCTCATCCCTCTCACTCACGAATCTAATCCACATGGTCCCCCCCCAACAGAGCAAGAAGAACATCAGCTGTAAACCTGCAAGCAATACCAAAGGCTTCAACAAAGTCCAACACGAACACCACAAACAGGGCATTCAGTTTTTATGTACCAAAATGCTGGAACACCCTACCCCCTGACATTAGAGCCATTACCAATCTATATCAGTTCAGAAAGGCTCTCAAAACATACCTTTTCTGCCAATATTTCCCAGACAGCAACTGAACTAGATATCCCCTCCAAGAAATGACCCAATCTAGAAATGCCCTCACACTGCAGTGTAAATAGTTTATGTATATAGTTAACCCAGTTATCCAAGTTTGTACTCCTGTTCAATGTAAAACCTGACAGTTTGTCGTTATGGTCGTTTTGTTATGATGTAAACCGCGCTGATTCTAAATAGCGCGGTATATAAGAAACTGTAATAAATAAAAATAAATAAAATAAATAAATAAATAAATAAATATACTGCTTTTCACAAGATCAAAAGCGGTTTACATTAAACAGGGTCAGATACATATAACATATAAACTAAGTACAGTAAACATTGAATATATCTTAAACTCAAGCTAAGATAAATTGGTAACTATGTACAATAATCAGTGCCCTTAAATACAATTTGCTCTGGGGTGATTCATAAATTTTGTTGGTTTGTGTGTTTTTTGAGTGTGTGGGAGGAGTTCTGGATTTGAGGAGTTATGACTTTTATGAGGTGACCTTGTCTGGTTCTGTGCTGGGATGTTCCAGAGGGTCACCAAAATGTTGCCTGAAGAGGTGGGTTTTTAGTTTTTTGTGGAATGTGATAAAATCATCTGTTTCTCTTAGTTATAAATGCAACACCATTTATTCTTTGTCTTTCATTTCCAGCATAGTAGACCATCTGATCATCAAATGCAAAGTGCCCGATGCCAGTCCATTTCAGTTCGCTGACACCCAACAGATCGAGTTGTAACACATTCCATTTCATTCTTGACACCTCCAACTTCCCTTGGCTCATGCTTCATATGTTCCATGTCCCAATATGTAAGACATCTTGCAGCTTCTGACTCTCATTTCATGCACAGCTACATCAGCAGTCAGACATCCCAAGAGCTTTGATCCAACCACATCATAAATGCTAGCTTTACTCTGAAAAGTCTTCAGCTCCTCCCCAGTAGCCAGTTGAGTGCCTTCTGACCTGGAGGTCTCATCTTCCAGCACTATAATGCAATTTGTTTTGTTATGACTATCCATTGGGTTTTCATGGCAAGATGCGGAAGTAGATTGCAGGACCTTTCTTCTGTGCAGTTTAAGTTTAGTGTTGCCATTGTCACAGAAATACGATCCTCCTCTGCCAACACTATCCCATTCTGCTGCTGCCCAGATGGGTGGTTTGTCTTGGTCTGGCACCTCAGCTGAGATCTGTCCATCTTGGGAGACCCTGCCAGTAGTTAGACTACCAATAGCTTAGCACTCAGCATCACTGATGCACACAAGTCCTAGTTCACAATATGACTGGTACTGGAGAATGTTTGCTAGTGAGATGATCAGAATCAGTTTTGGTTTTTTTTTAAGATATTGAGTTCTATGGGTGAATATCCTGGTTCTCCCCTGCACCCATTGTTGAGGAAGGGGATTCTGTGGATGCAAAATATATGTTCAAAAAGAAAAAGTAAGAACCATAGCTCAGTTTATAACAGCAAAATAAAAATGAGTTATAATTTAGTTTATAAATTGTGCTGTGGTTCTCGCTCATTCTTTTAGGGCCTTGGTGGCAAACATCTTGCATTTCCTCCATATTATCTAATCTGCTTTTTGGTTTCGTTCAATCCCTGACTGGAGTTTTGAGAAAGACACCCCCCCCTGTTCTGGGGGGAGGGGCAGGGCACCATCTCATCCCTCGCCTCAGGCAGCAGATTGCCTTGAGTCACCCTTGCATTTACTTGTTCTACTCTGCTCATTATTTCATAGACCACTAACATACAGTATTTCCACTCAGCTTTTCCTTCTCCAACCCAAGAGTCCTAATCTTTGAAACCTTTCTTCATAGCAGGGGCGGTTCTACCATTAGGCGTCGTGAGGCGGTATCCTCAGGCAGCAACTTTTTGGGGGTGGCAAAAATTGCCTCCAAAAAGCCCGCCTCACTCGGTCTTCAAAAAAACAAAACAAAAAAAAATGCCGTTAGGAAGAGCCGCCGCAGCAGCAGCAGAAGGAAATGCACCGCGGCTGCCCCGGCAGAGCCCTGCTCTCTCCCTTCAGCGCCGGCTTTACAGAGCCGTGAAGGGAGAGTTTCCCTTTCTCGCAGCTCTGCAAAGCCTGCCGGCGCTGATGGGAAACAGGAAATGCCCATCAGCGCCAGTGGGTTTTGCAGAGCCGCGAGAAAGGGAAACTATCCCTTCGCGGCTCTGTAAAGCTAGCACTGAAGGGAGAGAGGAGGGCTCTGCCGGGACGGCCGCAGGGCATTTCCTTCTGCTGCTGCCACCGTGGCAGCAGCTTCAGCAGCCAGGTTTTTAAATTTTAATTTCCCTTGGGGGGGGGGTTAGGACTGGTAATGGGCTGGGGGGGCTAGGACTGGAAATGGGCTATTGGGGGAGTGTTAGGACTAGAAGTGGGATGATGGGGGGGTTAGGACTGGTAATGGGCTAGGTGGGCATCTAGGACAGGAAATGGGCTGATGGGGGGGTTTGGACTGGAAGTGGGCTGATGGGGGGGTTAGGACTGGTAATGGGCTGATGGGGGGTTGGCTGGAAGTGGGCTGATGGGGGGGTTAGGACTGGAAATGGGCTAGTGGGAGTGGCTAGGACTGGAAATGGACTTATTGGGTGGGGGGTTAGGACTGGTAATAGGCAGATAGGGGGCGGGCACCAGAAATGAGCTAGGACTGGTAATGGGCTGATTGGGGGGCTAGGACTAGAGTGAGCTGATAAAGGGGGATAGGACTGGAAATGGGCTGGGACTGAAAAATGGGGGAGGATAGGAGAGTGCTGCTGGCCCTGAAAGAAAACTAGGGGCTAGGGCTACAAATGGGCTGATGCGGAAGGATGGTAGAATAGGACTGGAAGGGAGCTGATAATCAGAGGGTCTGCCAGGGGAAGGAGGGGGCAGGAAGGGAGCTGACACCTGGGATGTACTGAAGGGGGACTGGAAGGGAGCCTACACTTGGAGATGGGAGTGGTAGGTGGTTGGGTAATGGGGAGGAGGTTAGAAGGGAGCTGACATGCAAATGGCACTGGAAGGGGGATGGACAGAGGGTAGGGTGACTGGAAGGGAGCTGACTGGGGGGGGGGGTGGCACAGAGTAGACGTGAACTGATATCTAGGATGTTATTTGGACTAGAAGGGGCTGGGCAGTGGGGAAGGAGGGGGATTGGAAGAGAATGGACACCAGTGGCAGTTGTGGGTTGACATTGGAAGGTACTGGGAGGGGAGGACTGGAAAGGGGGCTGATACTGGCGAGGGTTACTGGAACTGGAAATGGGCTGATGGAAGGAAGTGAAGAAAACAAAAGAAGAGATAAGAAATGGCAGATGGACCATGGACCATAGACCGTAGAAAGAGAGCTAAGAGAAAACAGGAAAGCAGAAGCCTCAGATCGGGACCAGCATGATCAGAGAATAAAATGGTCAGACAAGAAAGATAGAAAAAATAATTTTATTTAATTTTAGTGATTGGACTTTGTGCTATTTTTATATTTTACACAGTATTGGGGAACTGCATCTCTTATTTATCTGATGTTACACTGCATGTGGACTCTGGCGTCTTGGGGTTTCAGTTTAAATTTTGTCTGAATATTTTTATTTTATTTTAGATTGTGGTTACTTATTCTGTACTTGGTGAGGGTCAATGTTGTGAGTGTGTGACTGAGGTCAGGTGTTCTGTTAACATGGAGTTTGTACAAAAAGATCTATGCTGTACAGTAGTAATTTGACTTGTTCAGCTTTTCAAATAGGTGTATGGATGTTCCAGGGCCCACTGTAGTATTTACAGTGACACTTTTTTTGGGTGGGCTCCTTACAGTATGTGAGTTTTGGAAGTTTGTGATGATATGGTATGGTAGGTTTGCTCTTTGTTGTACAGTTTTGTATTAGTTCACAATATGCCTGGTACTGGAGAATAGTGGTTGTTGTTGTTAGTGAGATGATCAGAATCAGATTTTTTTTTTAAATATTGAGTTCTGTGGGTGAATGTCCTGGTTCTGCTCTGTACCCACTGTGGATGCAAAATATATGTTGAAAAAGAAAAAGCAAGAACCATAGCGCAGTTTATAACAACAAAATAAAAATGAGTTATAAACTGTGCTGTTGGTTCTTGCTGTCTTTTAGTTCCCTGATGTGCAAACGGGACCGTACCTAGCCCTGTGCAAGTGGTGCAGCCGCACAGGGTGGAAAGGCTTGGGGGGGCACATTTCAGCTGTCTGCTGTTGCCCTGCCACCACTGGCAGGACAATAGCAGGCAGCCAAAATGCGCCCCCAAGCCTTTTCGCAGCATTTTAAGCAGGTCTGGTCCCTCCCTCCTCCGACGCAATGTCAGAGTAGGGAGGGACAGATCTGCTTAAAGTGCCGGCACCTTTCAGATTGGGCGCATGCCCCCCTCCTCCTCCCCATACCTCTGTCCAGCACTGCCTGCTCTTTCCCTGCTGCTGGCACCGCCATGAAAAAAACAGAGGGTGGCAGCAGCAGGGAAAGAGCAGGCAGTGCTGAACGGAGGTATGGGGGAAGAGGGTGGGCGTGTGCCCGAGTTGCAAGTTGCACAGGGTGCGATTGCAGCTCGATATGGCCCTGTGTGCAAACATCTTGCATTTCCTCCATATAATCTAATCAGCTTTTTGGTTGGTTCAGTTCAGTCTCTGATTGGATTTCTGAAAAAGCCCCGCCCCCAATAAGGTGGTGAGGGTGCCATTTCATATTTCACCTCAGGCAGCAGATTGCCTTGAGCCGCCCCTGCCTCATAGGGATATTCTTCCAAGTTCTTTATCGTTTTGGTTACCCTTCTCTGTACCTTTTCCAATTGCACCATATACCTTTTTTAGATGAGGTCACCAGAACTACATGCAATACTCAAGGTGCCATTGCACCATGGAGCGATACAGAAGCATTATAATATATATATATATTTATTTATTGGTTTTTATATACTGCTTTGTCATGGTAATCAAAGTGGTTTACATATAACATTTTAACTACTGCACATGTCAGTTTTCAAGGAACAGTTATATACAGAACAGTTTACAAGTAACTATCATATTTCAAAAGATATCAGATAATTAACAATACAACACAGTTATAAACTATTTACAGGCGATAAATGGTTTAGGTGATTTTGGAGTTGTGTGTGTCAAGTTTATGGAGGTGGAAGGAGTTGGATAGTGTGGTTGGTTTTGATGAGGAAGTGGAAGGGTCTATGGTGGCTGCTCACATTGATAATAGTCCGTGAAGATGTGTGTTTTAAGCTGTTTTCTGAATTAAGTCTTTGATTTCTCAGTGTATTAGGGAGACTGTTCCATAAGGTAGGGGCATAAATGCCCTATTGGTGGTAGATTGTTTCAGTTTTCTGACTCTATTAGGTGTGGATAGCATGTTTTTTTAGGCTGTTTCTTTGTTCTTGTGTGTTGTTGAGTGTTTATTACGGTGTTGAGGTTTGTTGGGGCAATGTTATTTATTGTTTTGAAAATGATCATGAGAGTTTTGAATTTGATTCTTTGAAGTATCAGGAGCCAATGGAGCTGAAACAGGATGGGTGTTATATGATCTGACTTGTCAGCTTTCATGATTGTGCGGGCAACTGTATTTTGAGCCATTTGGAGGGGCTTTAAGGTTTTCTTTGGGAGACCGTGGAGTATGCTGTTGCTGTAGTCATAATGGGGAGTTATTAGTGCTTGTGCTATTGAACAGAAGTCCGTAGAGGAGAGCAGAGGTCTCAGATGTTGAATCATTCTAGTTTTATTGTAGGCTGCGTGGGTAGTCATTTGGATGTGTTTGTCGAAATCCAGGTTTTGATCAAGGTGAATCCCAAGATATTTTATTTCTTTTCTTATTTTAAGTGAGCCGTTGTTTACATATAGTGCACTTGGAGGGTTGTAAGTTTTATTCCTGGTAATGATGAGTACTTCTGTCGTCTTCAAGTTAACTGTAAAATTAACTGAGTTAAGTCATTCAGAAACATTGTTGAAGCAGCTTGTGATTTTTGTGAAATTAGGATCTTTGGTGTCAAAGATTGTGAATAGCATTATATCATCTGCATAAATTATTTCGTCTATGTTATATGATTGTATGATATTGCAGATGCAGATCCTTGGGGGACGCCTTGGAGTTGGGCGAAGGTGTTGGATAAGATGTTTTCATAGTAAACTTGTTAGGTACGGTTAGATAGGTAGTCTTGAAACCATTGTAGAGGTGTACCGCCTATGCCCAGGTGTTACATAAGATATGCCATACTGGATCAGACCAAGGTCCATCAAGTCCAGTATCCTGTTTCCAATAGTGGTCAATATAGGTCATAAGTATCTAGCAGTTTCCCCAAATGACACAGGTTCCACAGTGCTTGTATTGGGTCAAGGAGTGATATCCTGGGTCCCTTTTAGTAATGGTTTATGGACCTTTCCTCCAGGAACTTGTCCAAACCTTTTTTAAACCCAGCTGCACTAACAGCTTTTACTACATCCTCCGGTAACAAATTCTAGAGTTTGATTACACGTTGAGTGAAAAAATATTTTCTCTTATTAGCCTTAAATAGGTTACTCTGTAGCTTCATTGCATGTTCCCTAGTCTTTCTATATTCTGATGACGTAAACAATCGATCTACGTTTTCCCATTCCACTCCATTCATTAATTTATAGACCTCTGTCATATCTTCCCTCAGCCGTCTCTTTTCCAGGTTGATAAGCCCTAACCTTTTTAGCCTCTCATCATAGGGGTATTTTTCCATCCCCTTTACCATTTTAGTGGTTCTTCTCTGTACCTTTTCTAATAACGCTACCTCAGGCTGGAGGGCCAGGGGTTCAATTCTCACGTAGGGACAAGTAACTTCAGGCCGGATGGACTGGGGTCTCTAGTCCCATGGCCACTACTTGTGGCCTTGGACAAGCTACTTAACCCTCCATTGCCTCAGGTATGCTTAGATTGTGAGCCCTTTGGGGACGAGGGAATAAAAAGTGCCTGTTAGCATATATCTGTAAACCGCTTAGACCCGGTGAAAAGCGGTATATAAGCACAGCTAAATAAATAAATATATATATATATATATATATACACACACACACACACACACACAGTATATATCCTTTTTAAGATACGGTGACCAGAATTGCACACAATATTCAAGGTGTTTTAGTTGGTTGATTAAGATGGTCTAGGCTTATTTTATCAATGAATTTATCTTGAGAGGTCTAGGCTTATTTTATCAATGAATTTATCTTGTTTAATATCCTTTGTTTAATTTCCCATTCCTTTTCTTTTAATTCCTAATATTCTATTAACTTTCTTGGGAGCCACTGCACATTGAGCAGAGGATTTCAGCTATTATTTACGATACATCTAGATCCTTTTTCTGGGTGGTAGCTCTCATCCTGTAACTGTAGTTTGGGTTGTTCTTCCTTAAAGAGAACATATTCAAAATGGTTGGTAGGTTGGTTTGTTTGTTTGTTTATTTAATTTATTTAACATATTTATACCGCGTTTTTCTAGGCGATCAAAAGCGGTTTACATATAACAACAATTTGGAAAGTACAAAACATCTGCATATTCCATTACATAGAACGTTTTTAACTATATACATTAACATTGGTGAAACAGAGTTTTATTAATATGGAACTATATACATTATAAAGGCATTGTAGATAAAGGGGGGAAAGTAGTGTTTTTATTGGGTAGGAAGGGTAGGGTGCCATAATGAAGGGTGAATAGATGGGTTTTAAGCTTTTTTTGAAAGTGATGAGATCATTAATTTCTCATATGTTGGCGGGGAGGGCGTTCCATAGTATGGGGGCAGTGTGGGAAAACATTTTGTTGTTGGTCACCTTTTTTTTCTGAAATCATTAGGTATTTTGAGTTTATTTTTGTTTTGTTTGCGTTGTGATCGGCTGTGCTCTTCTTTTGTGATAAGGGTGGATAGGAAAGATGGGGCAATATCATTGATTAATTTAAACGTTGTGATGATTTTTTTATAGTTTATGCAGCTCTGGATGGGGAGCCAATGTAGGTTGTACAGTATAAGGGTAATGTGTTCTGTTGGGTTGATTCGCATTGAGATCCGTGCAGTAACATTTTGTGCAAGTTAAAGTTGTTTTAAGACCTGTTTTGTGGTACCTTGGAGGATTGCTGTCTTGAAGGACTAGAAAGGGGGACTGTTACTTCTGAAGAGAAATCTGCAACTGTGATTATATACTTCTGGCAATTTTATAAAAAGAATTATTTGTATTAAAGCTACTTAATCTGTGAACCCACTGTTTTTTGTTGGATCAGTTAGGGCCTAGTAGCAGCAATTAAAGTTTGAATTTAAAACACAGAGGAGAGCTTTTTGGTTACATTTCATACCCAGCAGAGAGCTTGTAGTTTAAATTTAATAGTCACTCAGGGCCAATTAACAGCACAGTACTTTTATTTTAAATTTAACACACAGAAGAGAGCTTTCTGGTTAAATTTAGTACCCAGCAGAGAGCTTGTAGTTTAAATTTCGTAAGAAGTTAGAGCCTAGCAGCAGCTAAGAGCTATAATTTAAATCAAATCAGAATTTAGCTTACCTCAGCAGCACAAGACAGGGTACTGTGTAGCAGCCCTCTTTTAATAAGTGTTATTTCCCTCCCTCCCTCCCCACACCCACCCTCCCCTGGGATAATCATAGCTTTATAGGTACTTACACATCTTAAAAGACAGGAGGTGCTTTCAGGTGAAGCTCATTACCCAAATCAGTCATACACTAAGGACCTGAGATTAATTAAGCTTCAGGTGAACAAGGTATATTAAACGTATTAGGTACAGTTTTATTGGTATAAATACCCATAGCAACCCCTAGTAAGAACTTAAAGATCTAGACACAAACTTAAAACTAAGATGCAGACAGCAGTCCAGCAGCGGGATGGGGGCTTTCCAGTCTTTTGCATTGAGTGTCACATGTATGATTTTCTCCCAGTTGGTGAGAGGTCTTACATGTGCACTAGGTGCAAGGAGCTCTTTTCTCTCAGGGAACAAGTCCGTTCTCTAGAGGCTAAAGTAGCAGACTTGGAAAACATAAGAAAGACAGAGAGGTACATAGACGAGACCTACAGGGATATAGTCCTGAAGTCCCACCTCCAGTCTGGCAGCACCCCTGTTGCCATGGAGGAGAGAGGTCACGTGACAGGAGAGCATCACCCTGGTGTGTCAGGAAGTGATCTTGTAACTAGGACCTGTCCTCCAGGTGATGTAAAACCCTCTCGCACCGAGGAAGTTTCTCCAGGGCCATGTACACATGAGGGAAGGGTTAGGACAGCCGTTATAGTTGGTGATTCAATCATTAGGCATGTAGATAGCTGGGTGGCTGGTGGACGTGAGGATCGCCTGGTAACATGCCTGCCTGGTGCGAAGGTAGCAGTCCTCACGCGCCACCTAGATAAGGTCTTAGATAGTGCTGGGGAGGAGTCTGCTGTCTTGGTACATGTCGGTACCAATGACATAGGAAAATGTGGTAGGGAGGTTCTGGAGGCAAAATTTAGGCTTTTAGGTAGGAAGTTGAAATCCAGAACTTCCAGGGTAGCATTCTCCGAAATGCTTCCTGTTCCACGCGCAGGACCCAAAAGGCAGGCAGAGCTCCGGAGTCTCAATGCGTGGATGAGACAATGGTGCAGAGATGAGGGTTTTGGATTTGTTAGGAACTGGGGAACATTCTGGGGAAAGGAGGGGCTCTTCCGAAGGGATGGGCTTCACCTTAACCGGGATGGAACCAGGCTGCTGGCATTAACCTTTAAAAAGGAGATAGAGCAGCTTTTAAACTAGATATTAGGGGAAAGCCGACAGTCGCCCAAGAGCAGATGGTTCGGAAGAATGTATCCTTGAAGGATACTACCAAAAGCAGAGAGGTTCCACAAAACAGTAAAGTAGCCCAAATGCCCTCAAGTATGGAGCAGACAGAGCTTAAAGATCCCAGTTTACCCATGTCTAACAATAGCCAAATTAACATGAATAAAATACATTCTCTAAAATGCTTGTATGCAAATGCTAGAAGTCTAAAGAATAAGATGGGAGCGTTAGAATATATAGCACTAAATGAAAGGTTAGATATGATTGGAATATCAGAGACATGGTGGAAGGTGGACAACCAGTGGGACACTGTGATACCTGGGTACAAACTATATCGTAATGATAGAGCTGATCAAATTGGTGGAGGGGTTGCGCTCTATGTTAGAGAGGGCATTGACTCAGAAAGGATTAAAGTTTTGCAGGAAACAAAATCTGCTGTAGAATCTATATGGATTGAAATTCCATATAAAAGGGGGAAGGCAATGGCAGTGGGGGTGTACTATCGAGCACCTGGCCAGAATGACCAAATGGATGATGAAATGCTCAAAGAAATCAAGGAAGCTAACAAAAGTTACAGCGCAGTAATAATAATGGGTGATTTCAATTACCCCGGTATCGACTGGTTCAGTGTCATGTCAGGACATGCTAGGGAGATAAAGTTCCTAGATGAAATAAATGACTGCTTCTTGGAGCAGCTGGTTCATGAACCGACCAGAGGGGAAGCCATATTAGACCTAGTCCTTAGTGGAACACCAGATCTAGTGCAAGAGATAAGGGTGTTGGGGCCACTTGGCAATAGTGATCATAGCATGATCGCCTTTGATTTAATTAGTGGAGGAGGGATAGTAAGGAAATCCACTGTACTACCTTTTAACTTTCTAAAGGGAGACTATGATAAAATGACGAAAACAGTTAAGAAAAAACTAAAAGGAGCAGTTGCAAAGGTGGGTGTTGTTGAAAAATACTATCTTGGAAGCCCAGACCAGCTGTATTCCACGCTTTAAGAAAAGTGGAAGGAAGTCCAAAAAACTGCCAGCATGGTTTATAGGTGAGGTCAGAGAGGCTGTTGTTGCCAAAAAAGCATCTTTCAGGAAATGGAAAAAAGAGCCAAACGACGAAACCTGGAAACAGCACAAGCACTGGCAAGTCAAATGCAAGGCATTGATAAGGCAGGCAAAGAGAGAATTTGAGAAGAAGCTTGCTGCGGAAGCAAAAACGCGGAATAAAGACCTTTTCAAGTACATTCGTAGCAAAAACCTGTGAGAGAGTCAGTTGGTCCATTAGATGATAAAGGGGTTAAAGGAGCACTAAGAGGTGACAAGGCGATAGCGGAGAGACTGAATGAATTCTTTGCTTCGGTCTTTACTGAGGAAGATGTAGGGATGTTACCCATGACTGAAGTGGTATTTAAAGGTGCGGAAGAATTGAAGGAAATATCGATACATCGGGAAGATGTCTTACAACTATTAGATAAACTGAAGAGTAGCAAATCACCTGGGCCGGATGGTATACATCCAAGGGTGTTGAAAGAACTGAAATATGAGATTGCAGAACTGCTATCAGTAATCTTTGAACTATCATTAAAATCATCTCTAATACCTGAAGATTGGAGGATCGCCAATGTAACCCCAATTTTTAAAAAAGGTTCCAGGGGTGATCCGGGAAACTACAGACCGGTAAGCCTGACGTCAGTACCGGGAAAAATGGTAGAAACCATCATAAAGAATAAAATTACTCAGCATGTAGATAGTCACAACCTAATGGAAGACAGCCAACATGGCTTTAGACAAGGAAGATCTTGTCTTACTAATCTGTTATGTTTTTTTGAAGGAGTGAATAAACAGGTGGACCAAAGGTGAGTCGGTTGATATTGTGTATCTGGATTTTCAGAAAGCCTTTGATAAGGTCCCTCATGAGAGACTTTTGGCAAAACTAAAGAGTCATGGGATAGGAGGCAGTGTACTATTGTGGATCAGGAACTGGTTAAAAGATAGAAAGCAGAGGGTAGGGCTAAATGGCCAATTTTCCCATGGAGAAAGGTGAATAGTGGTGTACCCCAGGGATCTGTGCTGGGTCCGCTGCTTTTTGACATATTCATAAATGACCTGGAAAGTGGAATAACGAGTGAGGTTATCAAATTTTCAGATGACACAAAACTATTTAAAGTTGTTAAAACCCAAGAGGATTGTGAAAAATTGCAAGAGGATCTTGATAAATTGGAAGACTGGGCATCAAAATGGCAGATGAAATTTAATGTGGACAAGTGCAAGGTTATGCACCTAGGGAAGAACAACCCAAACTATGGTTACACGATGCAAGGTTCCACATTAAGAACCACCACCCAAGAAAAAGATTTAGGCGTCATTGTGGATACCATGTTAAAACCCTCGGCCCAGTGTGCAGCGGCGGCCAAGAGAGCAAATAGAATGCTAGGTATGATAAGGAAAGGAATGGAAAATAAAACAAAAGAGATTATAATGCCTCTATATCGTTCCATGGTGAGACCGCACCTTGAATATTGTGTGCAATTCTGGTCGCCGTATCTTAAAAAGGATATAGCGATTTTAGAAAAGGTACAGAGAAGAGCCACCAAAATGGTAAAGGGGATGGAAGGATACTCCTATGAAGAAAGGCTAAAAAGGTTAGGGCTCTTTAACCTGGAAAAGAGACGGCTGAGGGGAGATATGATAGAAGTCTATAAATTAATGAACGGAGTGGAACGGGTAAACGTAGATCGATTGTTTACCTTATCAGAATATAGAAAGACTAGGGGACATGCAATGAAGCTACAGGGTAAACTATTTAAGACTAATAAAAGAAAATATTTTTTCACTCAATGTGTAATCAAACTCTGGAATTTGTTACCGGAGGATGTAGTAAAGGCTGTTAGTGTAGCTGGGTTTAAAAAAGGTTTGGATAAGTTCCTGGAGGAAAGGTCCATAAACCATTATTAAGAAGTGACCGAAAATATCAATGCTTGACCCAGTACAAGCATTGTGGAACTTGTGTCTTTTGGGGAAACTGCTAGGTACATATGACCTAGATTGGCCACTGTTGGAAACAGAATACTGGGCTTGATGGACCTTGGTCTGACCCAGTATGGCATATCTTATGTTCTTATGTTCTTATTGTGTTGGCATAGTCAAAGTGGGGGTTTATGATTGAGTGGATGGATTTGAAATCATTGTGGTGAACTAGTGGGCGGAGTTTTAGCATTTTGAGCTTATAATATATTTTTTTGGTTGTTTGGTTGATGTGTTCTACCATGTTGAGGGTGCAGTCAATGATTATGCCAAGGTATTTTATCTCGTTTTTGACTGTTATGCATATATTTTGTAATCTGATGGTTGTTGGGGGACAGAAGCTCTGATTTCTAGTTACAAACATAGCTTCGGTTTTGGCAAAGTTGATCTTTAGGTTGTGTTTTTCTAGCCATTCAATTATTTCAAGAAAACAGTAAGTAACTTTAACTTTAACTTTAACTTTATTTCGTATTTGATAAACCGCTTACGTTAAAAGAAACATTAAAGCGGTGTACAGGCAATATAAAAAGCGGCACTGCAAAACTACGGAAAGGAACGCCAAAGTAAATAGGAAAGAAAAGAAGAGCATAACAACAAATACAAAAGACAACAAGCAATAATAAATAAGGCACAAATTTAAAAACCATGTACAATATTAAAACATAAATGGTAAAACAATAATTTATACAATAAAACCATAAAATGATTAACAAAATTAACAATATACCAAATAAAAACAAAGACTAGCAACAGTAAAAGAGACAAACTACTCAAACACAAACAGACGGAGGGAAAGACAAGACTAAGACACTAACAACCAAGGATAGGGATAAGGGAGAAAATCACAAAAGGGAAGGAGAGGTCAGGAGGGGAGATTGAACACTGTCTGGAACAGGTGGGTTTTGAGAGCGGATTTGAAATGGGAATATGAGGACTCTAAACGGAGGGACGAGGGTAGGGCATTCCATAGACTGGGACCGAGAAAAAAGAAGGCAGCATGACGTGTTTTTTCCAAATGAGCGTGAGATGGGGACGGTAGAACCAAACGATTTGCATGGAGTGAACGAAGCTGGCGGTAAGGTGTGTGAAGCAGAATTAAATCGGCCAAATATAAAGGGTTATGGGTATGAAGTGCACGGTGAATAAGAATCAGGAATTTATAATGGAACCTAACACAGAGGGGTAACCAATGAAGTTGAATGAGAATAGGTGTAATGTGGTCAGAGCGGTGGGAAAAAGTGATGAGACGGGCAGCAGTGTTTTGTATAAGTTGTAAACGTTTGAGTTGATACTTAGGAAGGTTAGCCATAAAGACATTACAATAGTCTAGACGACTGATAATAAGAGAAAGAGCAAGAGTAACTAGAGATTCAAAAGGAAGAAAAGAAACGACCGAACAGCACGAAGACGACGAAGAATGGCAAAAGAGCGCCGAACCAGGGAAGAAAGAAATGTGATCATGAAAAGAGAGAGAGGAATCCAGAATCACCCCAAGATACCGAAAGGAAGAAACCAGAGGAACAGAGACAGAGTCAATCATGGGTGTGACGGATGGGCATGACCCCGAAAGTGAAACCCACATAGCAGTAGACTTAGACGGATTTAAGCGAAGAAAATGCTGTGAAAGCCAAAGAGCAACGTGAGAAAGACAGGCATTAAAAGTAGAGAGATCCAAAAGAAGGGGAGAAGTATGAAAAAGTAAAATAATATCGTCCGCATAAACATAGCAAGACACCGGATATTGTTGTAGTACCAAAAGTAGAGGGGCAAGAAAAATATTAAACAACAGAGGGGACAAAACAGAACCTTGGGGAACACCACAGGTGAGAGGGAAGGAACTAGAGGATATGTTGTTCAGAGAAACAGAGAAAGAACGAGAAGTGAGGAAAGAACGAAACCAAAGAAGAACAGCTCCACGTAAACCCACCTCAGCAAGACGAGTGAGAAGAAGAGAGTGATCAATTAGGTCAAAAGCCGCAGATAAATCAAGAGAAACTAAGAGAGTAAGATCACCACGATCATGTGCAACATGGATTTCATTAAGAACAGCAAGAAGGACAGTCTCCGTACTATGACCTGGACGGAAACCGGCCTGACGGGGATGTAGTGTATTTGTGGATTCGACATGAGAGGACAACTGAAGAAATGCAAAGCGTTCAAGAAGTTTAGCCAGAAAAGGAAGATTAGAGACAGGGCGCCAATTTGCAAGAACAGAGGGATCCAGGGATGGTTGTTTAAGAAGAGGATGAACAACAGCAGATTTCCAAGAAGAGGGGAACAAACCAGAGGAAAAACTAGTGTTAATAATTGTAGTAATAATAGGGACTAATTGGAGGGACGGAACAGACAACCAACGGGAGGGAATAGGATCGAGGGAGCAAGTAGTCTTACGAGAGGTGGACAATATTGAAAGGATTTCGGCAGAACAGATTGGGTGGAATGAGGACCATGTATGGGAAAGAGTCTGATTAGGCATAGTACTGGGAGACAGTGGTACAAGGTCAATAGCAACTGGGCTATGAGGAAGAGGAGGTGGGGAGGGTGGAGGTGGGGGGGCAATGGGAAAAGAAGCACGGAGGTCTAGAATTTTCTGAGAGAAATAAGTAGCCAGAGAATGAGGGTCAGGGGACCGAGAGAGTGTTGTAGATGAAGAACCAGTAGATGAAAGTTTATGCAAAATCTGGAAAAGTTTGCGAGAAGAATTTGATGCATCTTTAATTTCAGCTTCGTAGTGAGCCCGCTTGGCGGTTTGGATAGCCAAGCGGTATGCAGCATAGAGTTTTTTGAAACGGGTAGATAAATCAACTGAAGGGTGGCGAGACCAGCGGCGTTGCACCTGACGGAGTTGGGCCCGTTGAAGCCGCAGGCCAGAATGAAACCAGGAGGAGTGACCAGGATTAGGTAGGCGTGAACAGGGACGTAAAGGTGCTAGCTGATTCAGAGCATCGTTTAAGAGAGAGTCCCAGAGAGAAGCCTGGCAATCAGGTGATAATGATGCAAAGTCCGAAGGGAAAATAGAGGAAGCGGAAGGAAAAGAATACAAAGTTTCAGGGGTGAGATGACGACGAAAGGAGGGGAGAGTGGGGGAGACAACAGGTGGGGGTATTTGAACAGAGGGAATAGTGACAGAAAATAAAACGCAATGATGGTCCGACCAAGGGACAGCCGTCATAGAAGATGGGGAAATCTGAGCTGTCAATGTAGGGGAGGATACCACAAGGTCTAAGGTGTGACCAGCAGTGTGAGTAGGACCTGTAACATGCTGGTGAAAAGCGATATCCTGAAAGAAATTTAGAAAAGCAAAATCCTTTTGCCGACTGGGGTTGTTTGCATGGATGTTAAAGTCCCCTAAGATGATAACATTGGGGAACCGCAAAACAATATCAGAGAGGAACTGAAGAATGCCATCCCAGCGCTCAATAGAAAGGGAAGGCGGGAGGTAGAGAAGAAGGAAGTAAAGTGGGGGAGAAGAAGGAAAACGGAGGAGAAGAGACTCAGAAAGTACAGCGGAGGGGGATGTTATTTCTTCTAGAAGAATAGTAGAGCGATAGAGCAGTGCCACCCCCCCCCCTGTTCTACCCAATCTAGGAGAAGAGAGGGCCGAGAAACCAGGGGGCAGGGAGCTGGCCAGAACAGGACTATCACCCTCCTTCAACCAGGTCTCCGTAAGAAAACAAAGATCAAGAGAGTATTGATGAATCAGATCAGCCACTAATAATGACTTGGACCTAAGAGAGCGACAATTAAGCAAGGAGACATGATACACCTTGGCAGGAGTCAGGTTAACAGGTACAGGAACTGGGAGAAGTCGTTTAGGAAGTGACCGTATAGATTTACAAACAATAAGATTGCTATTGCAACGAGCAAGAGGGCCGGGCAAACATTTTGCAGATAGCAAAGGGCGCCGCCCCCAAAAAACAGGAATAACTGCCATACCTGAGTGATGTTCAGACTCCCAGGTGTAGTTACCCGGAACGGCAAGAATTATCCCTAAGAAAAAGGCTCCAAATAACAGAAGGAGAGTATTCCACCATGTTCCCGCCCCTCGCTCGCCCCAAGGAGCGCGACCAAGGAACAGGACCTGCTCCTTGGTCGCGCGCCTCCACGGCGCGAAACGCCGTAGGCAGAATGAATTTAAAGGGTACTGGTGTACCTGGAGGGATCGCGGCCGCGTGAACGCGGTCGCGTCACTTCCGGTTTTCACTGAGCAGGTCCGGAGGCACAGGGGAGGCACAGGAGAGCAGCACACAACAGGGGCAAACCTGAAAAACAACAGAGAACAGCTAAACAAGCAAGTGCAGGCTGAAACGCCGTAGGCAGAATGAATTTAAAGGGTACTGGTGTACCTGGAGGGATCGCGGCCGCGTGAACGCGGTCGCGTCACTTCCGGTTTTCACTGAGCAGGTCCAGAGGCACAGGGGAGGCACAGGAGAGCAGCACACAACAGGGGCAAACCTGAAAAACAACAGAGAACAGCTAAACAAGCAAGTGCAGGCTGAAACGCCGTAGGCAGAATGAATTTAAAGGGTACTGGTGTACCTGGAGGGATCGCGGCCGCGTGAACGCGGTCGCGTCACTTCCGGTTTTCACTGAGCAGGTCCGGAGGCACAGGGGAGGCACAGGAGAGCAGCACACAACAGGGGCAAACCTGAAAAACAACAGAGAACAGCTAAACAAGCAAGTGCAGGCTGAAACGCCGTAGGCAGAATGAATTTAAAGGGTACTGGTGTACCTGGAGGGATCGCGGCCGCGTGAACGCGGTCGCGTCACTTCCGGTTTTCACTGAGCAGGTCCGGAGGCACAGGGGAGGCACAGGAGAGCAGCACACAACAGGGGCAAACCTGAAAAACAACAGAGAACAGCTAAACAAGCAAGTGCAGGCTGAAATGCCGTAGGCAGAATGAATTTAAAGGGTACTGGTGTACCTGGAGGGATCGCGGCCGCGTGAACGCGGTCGCGTCACTTCCGGTTTTCACTGAGCAGGTCCGGAGGCACAGGGGAGGCACAGGAGAGCAGCACACAACAGGGGCAAACCTGAAAAACAACAGAGAACAGCTAAACAAGCAAGTGCAGGCTGAAACGCCGTAGGCAGAATGAATTTAAAGGGTACTGGTGTACCTGGAGGGATCGCGGCCGCGTGAACGCGGTCGCGTCACTTCCGGTTTTCACTGAGCAGGTCCGGAGGCACAGGGGAGGCACAGGAGAGCAGCACACAACAGGGGCAAACCTGGAGGGATCGCGGCCGCGTTGTTGATTTGGAAGATTTGATGTGTTAATGGGGAGTATAACATTATGTCGTCTGCATAAATATGAAAGTTTATTTGGAATTTTTTGAATATGGAGCAGATAGGCTGGAGGTAAATGTTAAACAGTAATGCAAATAATGCTGAGCCTTGTGCGAGTCCTTGTTCCTGTTTATAGTGTTCGGATGTATGTTATTCGATTCTTACTTGTTGTGTTCTATTAATTAAGTATGAGGTGAACCAGTTTAGGATCGTTTCCTTGATCCCTATCTGCTGGAGCCTGTTAAGCATAATCTGATCAAAATATCATAAATTACCGACACAAACCCTTCCCAAAATAACAAAACAGAAGTGAAAATCTTTTTGTCGGATGGAACCAGGGGAAGTTAGAAAAATACTCTAACCACTCCAGATGGCAACATCCATTTTATTCAAATTTCAAAACTACGTATTTGCTCTTAAAAGACTTAGCTTATTTGTCGATGAAAACCTTGTTCAGAATCGCAGCAAAACATACTCCTCTGCGGACATAGCACGATGTGCACGTTTCGGAAATAATTCCTGTATCAAGTGCATTCCTCTTCAGTCTGTGCTAACTGTGCTAAATAGTAGGGTCTCAACTCCGTGGAAAGGCCTAAAGCCATATTGGTGTTCATCTAGTGGTGCAAATGACTCTATGTGATCTTGAAGTTGGATTAGGACTACTTTTTCTATAAATTTAGTCATGAAGGGGAGGCTTGAGATGGGTCTGTATGATGATGGTGAGGTTTTGTCTAAGGTTTTGTTTTTTAAGATTGGGCAGATGAGTGCATGTTTAAGTGAGGTTGGTAATTGGCCATTCTGTAATGAGAGATTGATGATGGGTAGGATAAAAGATGAGAGTTCTGATTTTGTTTCTTTTATCCAGTTTACTGGACAAGGATCAAGGTAGGATGTGGTAGTATTTAGTTTGGAGATGATGTCTTTGTTTGTAGGGTAGAAGTATAACCAAGAGTTGTTTTGTGTGTTGTAATCTAGTATCTCTTGGGCTGTGATTAGTGTTTGTTTCAGTTTTTCCTTGTAGTAATTGGCCAGAGTCTGGGGTGTTATTACAAGGTCGGTAGATTCTTTGTTGGCTGAGTTTGTAGTTAACGATTTCACTATCTCGAATAAATCTCTTGGGCGGTTTAGTGATTTAGATAGAAGTGTGGAGTAATGGTCTTTTTTAGTGGCATTAATGGCTTCCCTATAGAGTTTTAGAGTGTATGGGTATTGAGATTGATGAATATTGGATTTTGAGTGACGCCATTTGCGTTCAGTTTTTCGGAGGTCTGTTTTAAGCTGTTTAATTTTGGGTAGGTACCATGGTGCATTTTGTTTTCTTGTGGGGTGGGTATGGGGTAATTGTAGTATTGCAGCCTCTGACAGTGTTTTATTCCACGAGGTCACTGCTTCATCAAGATTTGTAGGTGTTTGATTTAGGTGTAGCAGTGTTTGATTCAGAAATTCATGGGTTGGGTTGTTCTTCCTTAAGGAGAACATATTCAAAATGGTTTAGCTTCCTTGTTGTGCTAGCAAGTCCTGCTAACCAGCTAAATCACGGCAATCCTGATATTCAGAGGCACTATCCTAATAGCGCCGCTGAATATCTCCACAGATCATAGGAAAGACGCCCAGTTTAAACTGGGGTGGTCTGTGGACAGACCTCGCAGCATCCAGTTAATGACAATATTCAGCTGCTAACTGGCTAGCTAAACCGGCTAAAGTCAGGACAGGTCATTGGCTGTCCTAACTTTTCCAGTTACTGCTATCCAGTTAGCAGTTGAATATCGCCACTAACTGCATAGCAATGGCTCTACCCAGCAAGACCAGATATTCAGTCCAGAGGTTGGTTAGGCTCTGGCTCTGAATATCTGTATCTAATTGAAGCAGCTGTAGCTAGGCATTTTAAAAGCGCTGACCGCCACCGTTGAAATTCAGCTCCTAAGTGTATGTTTGTCCACATTAAATTTCATCTGCCATTTGGATGTCCAGACTCCCAATTTCTCAAGGTCCTCTTGAACGTTTTCACATTTCTCTTGTGTTTTAACAACTTTGAATAATTTTGTGTCACTTTCAGAATTTGATAACTTCACTCATTGTTCCCATTTCCAGGTCATTTATAAATATGTTATAAAAGTAGTGTGTCCAGCACAGATCCCTGGGGTACATCACTATTTACCTTTCTCCATTGAGAAAATTGACCATTTAGCCCTACTCTCTATTTTCTATCTTCCAATAAAAAATTAATCTCCCCATAACTGGTTATGGAGACAGGCTCCATGCAAGTTGCAAGGTTGGGTACGTGAATGAGTGTAGGCCATTTCAGAAATATGGATATCCCCGATTTGCACAGCCTCAGAACCAGGTACTTGGAGGTGCCGGCAGGGGTATCATAGAAGGGAGACATCTGTTATGAGACTTGTACATCCCAGCCTGCCATTTTAGATACTCAGATGTGTGGCAGCGGGTCAGTAAAATGTTTGGAGTATGTATTTACTCTTGGGTTTATTCAAGCAGGAAATAAGAAGTATAAGCACATTTTGTGCTTCCCCCTGGAAGCATTACATTCATGAAACAAGCACTTTTTTCACCTTATTCATAGTCAGGAGCAGGTATAGGCATAGACGTCTCACCAACCAGGGACAGACATACTGAAATCACACTGCAACTGGCATCTTCCTTTTTCGGCCCAGGCCACGTCTCCACAATGCCCCCATTCTACTTGGACATTCTCACACTGGGGACATCTATATATCTGACTTCTAAAATGACCTCAGGGATGTCTCTGTGCTTTGCACGTCTAAGTGTCCATTATCGGACATCCAACTCATGAACAGGACTTCTAAAATACCCCTATAATGTGTTTGAGTCTTCCAAAATTAAAATGTCATACGTTTGGAGACATTTGGATTGATAATTGGTGAGAGATTAAGAATCAGAGGGCCATTCATTAAACATGACTAACAGTTATTGTATATGCTAAACTAGTTTAGGGTGTCTAACTAAGGCCTTAACGTGCACGTGGAGTTGCCTGCTTGTACTTTAATAAGCATATGGTCATTTGTACATTTCTGCGCATGCCTATCCTAGACAGCATACTTTATTTTATTTACTTTGGGTTTGTAATCCAAATGTAATTATATTACAAATGAAAGTATAATGAACTTGTGAAAATTGTTCCCCTATTCATCAAACCTCACACTAATTCATGACTGCACTCTGCAGCCCAAAATTTATTAGCCAATCTGTAGCACACATTAGGCACTAATTACACTCTATAAAAGTCATTTCTGGCTGAAGGCAAGCTGCTCGGGAAAGTGGCGGAGTTCTGGTTGCTGTAGCAGGAAGTGTTGCAGCAAGAACGTCTGAGAGAGAAATGAGGAGTAAGCAGATGATGAGGATGGGACAGAGAGAGACAGCAAGGGAGTGCAACAAGGAAGCATGTCCACAGATTTTCCAGCTCAGGGCATTCTGCTGGCAATAATACCATCCATCTCCCTCTCAAACACCAGTTCTGGCTGCACAACGAGCATGGTCCTTTTTAACTCATGTCATAGTGGGGTGGAAGGAGTCAAGAGCTAAGATAGTGGTTCCCAAACTGTGGATCGGAACCCCAGATGTGGTCGCGTTATCAGTGGGTGGGGTCACAGAAAGAGGATTGCTCCCTCTCCCTTGGGATTTCCACTGTGACCCCTGCTCAGTAGTGGTAGTCAGCAAGGAGCCTATAGATCAGAGGGCATTGACAAGTCCTGCTTGTTTCTCCTATCTGAACTATCGGTAAAACAGGGGACCTATGCAGAGTACTGGGATCTGTGAGCACACATTGACACATCAGGGTCCTGTGTTCACCACTGATACTGTGCCACTGCTGCTGCTGTCTTCATGCTTTAGATAAGTGGGGGGGGGGGGAGGGGGGAGGAGGCCTGCTGGGGTTTACATGACATTTTAAGTGTCAAAGTGGGATCATATTGGATAAATGTTTGGGAAGCAGTGAACTAAGAGGAGGCTTTGAATGGTGGAAGGAATGGAAAGCAGCTGGCATGGGCCATGTCATACAGCAAGCTAGCATTCAACAGGTAGCAGAAATCTAAACTTGTTAGGTGAACTGGATGAGAGATGGCGGTATCCTCTTCCTGGTACCTCTCCAACTTTCACATCCATCCATCCATCAAAAGAGGTAACATATAAGAAGATCCCTTCTCCTAACCCCAAACACTCAGAAAAACAAAGGGCTTGTATAGATGAACCATATAGCAAGCTATGGTAAATATTGTACCAAGTACAAAAGAAGACAATAAAACAGATGCGATAGAATATGTATAAGTCAACAGACAGTACACAAACAAAGCAAACCATTGGTGGTATCTGCCAATGCAAACATGCAGAAGATCCAAAAGCCATCATTCAGCATTGAAGAATCACAGGACACCTTCATGATCCAGTAGGTCCTCAGCAGTAGGTGTTCTTGTTGTCATTAAAGAGATACCAGCCTCCAGGCCTTTAACTTGTGTACTTGTGTGAACTTGGAGGAAGAGCTAGACAAGGGGGAAATTTAATTTTAGATGCATAACTTTATTGGGACAAGTTTTCAAAGACATTTTGCCCATGGAAATCAGCTCTTTGAAAATTGTCCATCCTGCCTGCTGATAAAGTATGTGTATAGTTCTATAATGTGCATACTGTTACTCACGTCGGAAGGAGTGTTCCTGGGAGCAGGGTCAGGGCAAGGATTGCAGAACATGTGTACTATCGTGTTTTCAAGTAAACGTTATTTTAGCTGCATTATTTTAGAACCCACAGAAATAGGAAATGCAAGTGTCGGCAGAAAGTTTTAGTGAAGCTGGATGAGCGAGGCCCTTATATATCAAAGATTGTTAGCTGTTCATTTTTTAGCTTGTGTATGGTACAGCATTTGGATGTGTGCTTCAGGCAATGATCTTGTCGTATATTGATTGTAATATGGGATTTTTGAGTCCTCGACAGAGTTACATTCAGCTGCTTCAATTGATAGAGAATATACTGTCACATGGGTAGCTGCTAGGAGAATTGATCATATTCATTGGCTACACTTAATATGAGATTTCCAGTGTCTGACTGCTGTGTATAAGCTGCTGTATCACATAATGGCAAATGAGTTGCTCACATTATTGACTCCTTATAGACCAATGCTTTGAAGTCCAGTAATGAGAACTTGTTAAAGCTACCTACAGTAGCTATGGTTAGGAGGAAAGTAATTTGCGATAGGCATTTTTTTTCTGCAGCTGGCCCTAAATATGGAATGCTCTTCTCAGAACTGCGGAAAGAAGCGTTGTTTTTGACATTCGGCAAGAAGTTAAAAGCTCAGGGGTCTAGTTACTAAGGTGTGCTAATGTTATAGTGTATTAATTCACCATTAACATGCGTTATTAGTAATTAGATCCGATGGTTAATAACATACCACATGTTGAATCAAGTGTGCATAAGCTACATTAAACGAGAGATCTTGTTACTGAGTTGCACTAACATTAATGTGTGTTATTTTAACACAGGCCCCATGTTATTCAATTGGACCTAGTTACTAATAATGCATATTAATGGTGAATTAATGCACTATAATGTTCGCTCACCTTAGTAACTAGACCCGTCATTTAATGTAACATTCACACTTGATTCAGCATTGGTATGTTATGAACTATCTATATTATTTAATGATTTTTATGTTTTAATGTAAATGTTTGCTTTATTATGTATGTCAGATATATATATTGCTTTATTATGTATGTCACCTAGATATATTTTGATAGATGATTTTTGAATCTAATAAATGGAGTGTTTAGAGCATGTGTTATACCTAAAGAAGATCCTCACTGAAACATGACCCATCTTTAACCAATGCATCCTGATGTGTTGACGTAAAATGCATGCTATATTTTTATTTTTTTTTTTAAGTAGATTTTATTGTGATGTACATCAGATTGTGTATGCAGCTGAGTCAGTTTGTAGTTTTTCAGCCATATGGACTATTTTTATTTACAACACAAACAAATGTAAAGTTTAGATAAAGATAATTTGGGGAGCAACAATTAAAACTAAACATTCTGCAGCAATAATTTCAGGGATTTCAGTCTTGTTTATGATTGTCCCTTACTAGTTTTAACTACTTGTATGTGTTAAAAATAAGCTGATTGGTTAATTTAAGGTCCTTTGTGCGGTTACAGTTTGTGATATACACCTTCAGGGTCTGATTCCTCAAGCAGTTTTTAAAGTGAAAGTATTTACTACTGTCCAGGGCCGGCTCAACCACTAGATGGATTGGGTATCTACGCATACAGTGCAGCACAGTGGAAAGAACAGAATCTGAAGTTGGCAGTAGACAAGAAGAGCATAGACAAAAATGATTTGATTGATGAGTAGAATTGCCAAGGAGAGGTGTAGGGAGAGATAAGAGATTGTTAGTCAGTATTAGCCAGTATTAAGAAATACACAAACTGTTCCTGGACTATCATCTTTACTATGTCCTCTGGGGTGTGGTGATCTGGCTGTAGCCCCCATGAGGCCAGGTCTAATAAGTATTGATCTAAGAGTCTTGATAGCCCACCTCACTGTTAAATCTTCTATTTCTGTAGTAGAGTACCTTTTTTCATCTCTATTAGCTTACCAGATGCTGGTCATTGACAGCAGGGGATGGATTTTCTGATCAGGATCTGTTGGGTACTTCTTTCAAGTGACATGGATTGGCCACTGTCAAAAAGATTTGGGCTCACTGGTTTGATCAAATATGACATTTCTTATAACAACATACTAACATAATTAATGACCAGTATGGATCCTCTAGTCTGCCTAGTAAGGTGGCTAGAGTTGTAGGTGCACCTTATCCCTGAAGCACTCCACTACTCACCTTCCTTTCTTCTGCTTGATTTCCATTTACTGCCATCCTCAGTCATCTGTCAGGCAATCCATTTTCAATCCCATTCAGTACCTTGTGGCTTATCCCTAGACTGTTTAGTATATTCATGAGCCTCCTATGAGGAGCAGTATTAAAGGCTTTGCTGAAATCTAAGTAGATCCTATCCTGTGCATGTCCTTGATCTAGTTCTCTAATCACCAAGTTGAAGAAATCACATTAGTTTGGCATGATCTTCTTTTGGTAAAACCATGTTGCCTCAGGCCTTCGAACCTATTGGATTCTAGAAAGATCACTTTCTCTAGGACCAAGCAGGAAGTCAGTCCTCACATATGGGTGACGTTGGCGCCGACGGAGCCCTCGTGCGGAGCATTTCCCCAGCTTTCAAAGAAAGCCTTTGGGAATGGCAGCGCGCATGCGCGGTCCCCTTCCCGCCCAAGGGTGCCATCTTGCTCAGTCTTCTTTTTTCCGCGGAGCCCGACAGACGTAGTTCGTTTTTCGCCGAGGAAAAAGTTGATTTCCCTATTTTTTGTACTTCTCCTTCGGTTCGACGCCGGATCCTTTTCCCGCCTGGACCCGGTACGCCAGTATAAGAACATAAGAACATAAGATATGCCATACTGGGTCAGACCAAGGTCCATCAAGCCCAGTATTCTGTTTCCAACAGTGGCCAATCTAGGTCATATGTACCTAGCAGTTTCCCCAAGAGACACAAGTCCACTCTCTCCTTTTTCGGTTTTTGTCCTTCGTGACTAGCGTTCGCGCCATTTTTTCTTTTTTCACTGGCAGCCCTGTCTTTTGACCTCGCAGGGGCCCTTTTTCCCCCGATGGCTGCCAGCGGGTTTAAAAAGTGTGATCGGTGTAAGAAACTTATGTCTCTTACCGACAAACACGACTGCTGCCTCCGCTGCCTCGGACCCAATCATGACCCGATGATTTGTGGTCCGTGTGGCAAAATGTCCTTGAAGGCGTTGAGGAGTCAGCAGCACCAGAAGGATAGGATCTTCTCTGACTCCGCGTCCGGATGGGCCCGGACCTCGTCAGAGACCTCGACGTCTCGGGACTCCGGCCCCGAGCAGCGTCGAGGTTCCTCTGAGTGGGGATCTCCTTCGCGGGAACAGCGCAGGAAGAAGAAACCCGCAAGGGCGGCGTCGGTGGACGCTCCTGGTTCCTCGAGAGCCAAGTCGCATAGCCCCGATAGCCGCCCCGGGTCTTCGGAGTCGGAGAGGCCTGCCAAGCAACCTCGTCTCGAGATGGTCTCCTGGACACGTGAGTGCTGTAGTCCTTGTGGACTCTCCTCCAAGGGAGCCGACGTCGGGCCCGACACCGTCGGGGCCCGAGTCGGGGGCTGCTGGGTCTCCTGAGCTCGGACTCAGGTTGACGGCCTTGGAGAGCAGCTTCGCTGCCTTCATGGAACAGCAGCGGGCATTGATCGCCGGTCTCACCGGTGCATCTGCCCCGACCCCGGAGGCCGACTGATCCTTGAGTCCATGCGGGCTCGAGTCGATCCTCGGCCACGGTCTCCCTCGGCCTCCCGTTCGGGACCGAGGTCGTCGACGCCGGTACCCTCGGCGTCGGGGCAGAGGGCATCGGGGCCTGCCCGACCGGAGCCGCTCGACACCTCCTCCGAGGAGTCGGGCTGGGAGACGGAGGACGAAGAGTCACCCGACACCTATAGGACTCGGTGTGTCCCATCGGACTCGCCGGAGTCCAAACCTCGGAGACGATCCCCACCGGAGGATACCCGGTTCTCGGACTTCATGCGGGATATGGCCAAGGCCTTGGCCTTCCCCGCGGATCCCGAGGAGGAGCCTCGAGCCGAGGAGCTCGAGGCCCTCCAGTATGACTCTCCCCCGAAGGAGGCCTTTACTGTACCGGTTCCTCCGATGCTGGAGCGGCTGCTCTTCCGCATGTGGGAGACCCCGGCCTCGACGCCAGTGTTAAGCAAGCGAGTCGATTCCATCTATCGAGTCCGCAAGAGCCCCGGGTTCCAAAAGGCACAATTACCGCACCACTCCATGGTTGTGGAATCGGCCATGCATCGACTGAAAAGTCAGAAGATGCACTCCTCGGTGCCTCCCGACCGGGAGGCCCGGAACTTGGATGCCCTCGGTAAGAAGTGCTTCCAGGGCTCTATGCTTGCTTGCCGTGTCCAGACATACCAGCTCTACATGGGCATGTATCTCCGAGACCTGGCAAAGGAGATTGCCGGGTTCTCTGCTGGTCTCTTCGAGGAACCTTTGCAGAGGTTCCAGGCCTTGTCCACCGGTATTCGAGAGTGCTCGAAGTTTATCTCTCGAGCAGCCTACGATGGCTTCGAGGCTTCGTCCCGAGTAGCCGGGGCCGGCATCGGTGCCCACCGACAGGCTTGGCTACAGTCATCCGACCTCGAGCCATGTGTACAGGACAAGTTGGTCGATGTCCCCTGCCGAGGTGAAAACCTCTTTGGCAAGCCCATGGCTGAAAAGGCTGCAGAACTCGAGACCGAGACTCTGACCAGGACTAGGCTGTCCAGAAAAACCTCTGCCCCTTCTCAGAAGAAGAAGGGCTCGGGGAAAAAGACCTTTTACTCGAGAAAGTCATCTGCCTATAAACAATACCCTCATTATCAGGCCTCTGCAGCTCACCAACAGGGTCAGCAGGTCAAGGGGCAGGGTCATGGGCCCCGTAGGCAGAAGGCCCCCAAGCCACCAACACCGGCCCCTGCTCAGCAGGGTGGGGGGTTTTGATTCAGCAAGCATAGCCTCTTCTCCTCAGCTGGCTTCTCTCAGCACAGGAGGCTGGCTGGCCCACTTTGCCCACAGGTGGTCAGCCGTCACGTCAGATACCTGGGTGCTTCATATAGTCCAAAAGGGCTATCTTCTCCATTTTCACCAGGTACCTCCCTCCTATTTTCCAGGGGAGCCTCCAAGACTCCCTCTGCACAGGGACCTACTCCTTCAGGAGTTAGCAAGTCTACTAAAGGAACAGGCTGTGGAATCGGTGCCCCACCACCTGAGAGGTCACGGCTTTTATTCCAGGTACTTTCTGGTACCAAAAAGAACAGGAGGCCTCAGACCAATCCTAGACTTGCGCAACCTCAACAAGTTCCTGGAGAGGGAAAAGTTCAAGATGCTTACCCTTGGAATCCTGCTGCCTTACCTCCAGCAGGGAGATTGGCTATGCTCCTTAGATCTAAAGGATGCTTATACTCACATCCTTATTCATCCAGACCACAGACAATATCTCAGATTTGTTGTGGGAGGAAACCACTATCAGTACAGAGTACTACCCTTTGGCCTGACCTCCGCTCCCAGGGTGTTCACCAAGTGCCTGGCAGTGGTGGCGGCCTACCTAAGGCTTCAAGGTCTTTTTGTGTTTCCGTACCTGGACGACTGGCTCATAAGGGGCCAGTCTTCCCAGGAGGCCCATCAAGCCACCCTTCACACTGTGGCTCTGCTTCAGCACTTGGTGTTTGTCATAAACTTTGCAAAGTCCACTTTGCTCCCGTCCCAGAACTTAGAATTCATAGGAGCAAGGCTGGACACTCTTCAGGCGAAGGCTTTTCTGCCAATGGACAGAGCCCACAGGCTGATGGATCTAGCCAGGCAGTTTCACAGCAATTCCCTGGTCTCTGCCAGGCAATTCCTGAGACTACTCGGCCATATGGCTTCCACGGTTCATGTAACCCCCAATGCCCGCCTGCACATGCAGCCTGCTCAGTGGAACCTTCGCACTCAGTGGCATCAGGCCACAGGGAGCCTGGCGGACTCAGTAAGAATATCTGACCTGCTGGTCTCCTCTCTGCAATGGTGGCTTCATCTTCCGAATCTGATACTCGGAGTGGTTTTTCAATCCCCTCCGCATTCTCAAGTGCTGACGACAGATGCTTCTCTTCTAGGTTGGGGAGCACATTGCCAAGGGACATGTACTCAGGGACTCTGGATCCCTTGGGAGGCTACTCAACAGATAAACTTCCTAGAGCTACGGGCGATACGCCTAGCTCTGAGAGCCTTCTCCCACCTTGCCTCTCACCAGTCTGTACTAGTCCAGATGGACAATCAAGTTGCCATGTTCTACGGGAACAAACAAGGAGGCACAGGCTCCTTCCTTCTATGTCAGGAGGCACAACGGCTGTGCTCTTGGGCTGTCAGTCACGGAATCCTCCTCAAGGCTGTCTACCTCCCAGGTCAAGAAAATTACCTGGCGGACAGACTGAGCAGGATCCTGCAACCACACGAATGGAGATTGAACCCGTTAGTGGTTCAGCAGATCTTTCTCAGATGGGGCCTCCCCACCATGGATCTTTTCGCCAGTCCTCTGAACCGGCAACTCCCGAGATTCTGCTCCAGACAACCGCATCCTCTCAGGGTAGCAGCGGATGCGTTTCTGATCTCGTGGTCCACAGGCCTACTGTATGCGTTTCCTCCCACGCCACTAGTGTCCAGAACACTGTTCAAAGTCCTCAAGGATGGGGCCTCAATGATCCTGATAGCCCCCAGGTGGCCGAGGCAACCGTGGTTCCCGCTTCTGCTGCAACTGGCGGTGGACACCCCTCTTCCTCTGGGGTTTCAGCACGATCTCCTGTCTCAGGATCAGGGGACTCTCTTGCACCCCAACCTCCAGTCCCTTCATCTGATGGCCTGGCTGCTGAAAGGGTAGTCCTGGCTCCCCTACTACTGCCTCGAGAGGTGGAAGATGTAGTCTTAGCCTCTAGACGGCAATCCACCAGGAAATCCTACGCTCTTAAGTGGCGTAGATTCTCCGCATGGTGTGCTCAGCACAGCGAGAATCCCTTCTCGTGCTTGGTAGCGGTAGTATTGCAATATTTGCTTTACCTCTCCAATCTAGGCCTTAAGTCCAACTCTGTCAGGGTTCACCTCAGTGCTCTCTCAGCGCACCACTCGCCGGTGGACGGAAGGCCTCTTTCCAACCACCCTTTGGTGGCTCGTTTTCTCAGAGGCCTCCTCCTGCTTAAGCCTCCTTTACGTCCACCAGCCCCTGAGTGGGATCTGAATGTGGTCTTACAACGGATTACTTGTCCGCCATTTGAACCTATGGCTACCTGCCCTCTCCGTTTTCTCTCCTGAAAAACCTTGTTTCTGGTAGCTCTTACCTCTGCTAGGCGAGTAAGTGAACTTCAGGCACTAGTGTCTGATCCCCCTTACACTAGGTTCTACAGGAATAGGGTAGTCTTACGGACTCACCCGAAGTTTCTTCCTAAGGTTGTCTCCCCTTTTCACCTCAATCAGGTGGTGGTTCTTCCGACCTTCTTTCCCAGGCCGCATGCCAACCGGGCTGAGATGGTACTGCATACCCTGGACTGTAGGAGGGCGTTATCCTTCTACCTTGACCGTACGCGGGAGCATCGGAGGGCTGTTCAGCTCTTCGTTTCTTTTGACCCCAATAAGTTGGGGCTACCTGTCTCCAAGCGTACTTTGTCCAAATGGGCCGCTGACTGTATCGCCTGGGCTTATGGGGCAGCCAGCCTCTTGTTGGAGGGTCGAGTCACGGCTCATCGTGTCAGGGCAAAGGCTGCGTCAGTGGCTCATCTCCGCTCTGTTCCGTTAGCAGACATCTGCCGGGCCGCTACTTGGTCTTCAAGCCAGACTTTTGCGGCCCATTACTGCCTTGAGAGGGAGTCCCACAGGGACAGTGCTTTCAGACAGGCAGTACTCCATAATCTCTTTGGGGTTTAGGCAACTCCTACCCTCCGGCCCTGGTGTTGGGCTAACGGTTGGGGGCGTTCTCAGAGAAGATTCCTTCCTTACGTACTGACGAGCTAGAGGGAGCTCATATTTTCGGCTTGAGATCTCCGGTAGCCTTAAGCTGGGGAGTCCCATATGTGAGGACTGACTTCCTGCTTGGTCCTGGAGAAAGAGTAGTTACTCACCTGTAACAGGTGTTCTCCAGGAGCAGCAGGAATCAGTCCTCACAACCCTCCCTCCTCCCCTTGGAGCTGCAGTCATATGATTTATTTTGCTAATTTTTTTGCTGTCTTTTAGCTATGTCATCAGACTGAGCAAGATGGCACCCTTGGGCGGGAAGGGGACTGCGCATGCGCGCTGCAATTCCCAAAGGCTTTCTTTGAAAGCTGGGGAAATGCTCCGCATGAGGGCTCCGTCGGCGCCGATGTCCATATGTGAGGACTGATTCCTGCTGCTCCTGGAGAACACCTGTTACAGGTAAGTAACTACTCTATCCTTTCAGTACCATTTCCATTATTTTTCCTTCCACTGAGGTAAGGCTTAGCCGCTTGTAGTTTCTCACCTCTTCTCTGTTACCACTTTTGTGAAGAGGGATTACAACAGCCCTTCTCCAATCGCGTGAAACCTCCTCTGTCTCCAAGGATCTATTAAATACATCCTTTAAAGGTCCTGCAAGAACCTCTCTGAGCTTCCTCAGTATCCTGGGGTGTATCTGTTCCAGCCCCCTGGGTTTTTTTCACTTTCAGTTTTGCAAGCTGTTCATAGGACACTTTTGAGGCAATTTCTCCAAATAAATTAGTTTTGTGCATACCATGGCAGTCATGAAACTCACTTCTAAGCCCCAGGGTATGTTGAGTATGATCTCAATCACTTTCTTCTGTGAATGGAGTGGCATCTAGCTCTACCCTCCATCCTGTCAGCCTGTGGTTCTTCTCCAGAATTTTCTGTCATGAATGCAGAACACAAGGATATATTTAGTATTTCCACTTTTTCTTTGACACTTTCTAGACACTGAGCCAAGTACCTTTGAGTCTTGCAATTCCTCCAGCCTTCCTCCTCTCCCCAATACACCTGAAAAAAGTTGTCACCTTGTTTCACATCTTTATCATTTTTTGTAGTGCATGTGCTTTTGCCATCCTGTTTTGTCTCTAACTCATTCTACTTTATCTGATACTCTATTCTGTGTTCCCTTTTTTGTGATCTTCTGGATTTTGTGAATGTTGCCTGTATTGTCTTTATTTTTGCAGACACTTTGGAAAACCATATTAATATACTTTTCCTCTTGCTTTTTTTTACCTTTCTCATATAAAGATCCATTGCCCTTTTTACAGCCCCTTCCAATTTAGCCCACCGCTTTTTCACTTCCCATAACTCCTCTACTCTACCAGCCTCTCCTTCAGGTACTTTCCCCATTTTACTGAAGTCAGCATGTTTGAAATCGAGGAATTTTGACTTTGGCATCACTGGACTCTGCCTTATCTTTTTTATCAAACCACACTGTATAGTGATCACTGTTACCCAAGTAGGCGCCTACCCAGACATGATGGGGAGTAATGCATTTAGCAGTCCTGCTAACCGCATTACTCCCACTGAGCGGGATATTCAGTGACGCATATGGATTTGTGCCGCTGAATGCCTTATGCTAACTGCTTAGCTTTGGGGTGTTCCGGGAGTAGGGCAGGAGCGATATTGATATATTGGACAGTTAACTCTAACTGGCTAAAGTTAGGCCAAAAAAAGCTGGCCTGGATAACCCAGATATTCAATGCCGAAACCAAAACAAATCTGGCTGCCCATCCAATAAGCCACTGCTGATTAACTAAACCTATTTCAGCAAAAATTAAAGAACAAATATGTCTTTAGTACTTTCTATACTTAACAACATTAGTTTATATCCTTAATTTCTGGTGGAAGAGACTAAGGAGGAAAAAGAGGATCTGCAAATAGTCTTATGTAATATCGTTCATGAGGATGGAAGGCATAAGCATGCGATTTGAGATTACCTAATAAAAAGGATATAGCATTATTAGAAAAGATACAGAGAAGAGCCACCAAAATGGTAAAAGGGATGGACGGATACCCCTTTGAAGAGAGGCTAAAAAGGTTAGGGCTCTTCAACCTGGAAAAGAGACGGCTGAGGGGAGATATGATAGAGGTCTATAAATTAATCAATGGAGTGGAACGGGTAAATGTAGATTGACTGTTCATGCCATCAAAATATAGAAAGACTAGGGGACATGTAATGAAGCTACAGGGTAACCTATTTAAGACAAATAAGAGAAAATATTTTTTCACTCAACATATAATCTAACTCTGGCATTTGTTACCGGAGGATAGTAGTAAAAGCTGTTTGTGTAGCCGGGTTTAAAAAAGGTTTGGACAAGCTCCTGGAGGAAAGGTCCATAAACCATTATTAAGGAGAATCCAGGAAATCCTCTGCTTGTCTCAATGCAAGCATTGTGGAACCTCTGTCTTCTGGGGAAACTGCTAGGTGCTTGTGAACTTGATTGGCCACTGTTGGAAACAGGATACTGGGCTTGATGGACCTTGGTCTGACCCACTATGGCATATGGTATGTTCTTAAGACTTGAAGCCAGATATTGAGGTTGTCCTACTGATAGAACACGGTGCGTAAATTTAAGAATTTTATAACATAGTATATGACGGCAGATAAAGACCAGTATGGTCCATCTAGTCTGCCCAGCAAGGCGGCAAGAGTAGGTGCACCCGCCTCTCTGTGCAGGTCACCCCTCCCCATGCCTTTGATTAGGGGTGTACCCACCGCTCCGTGTAGGTCACCCCTATTTGTTCAGATATAAGAGATAGGTATGTTCATTTTGATTTTATCCTGTTGCTATAAAGGGATCCACTGTGTCTGTCCCATGCCATTTTGAATTCTGTCTTTGTATTTGCTCTCACCACTTCCATTGGGAGCGCATTCCAAGCATCCACCACCCTTTCAGTGAAAAAGTATTTCCTGACATTGTCTTTCAGTCTACCCCCTTGCAGCTTCATGTTATGCCCTCTAGTTCTACAGCTTCCACGTCTTTTTGTTCATTAATACTCTTAGTATTTAAAAGTCTTATTTTGAATAGGCAGCCAATGTTGTTGTGGCAGAAGAGAAGTAATATGAGAATAATGGTTAATACAAAAGCCTAACTGCAGTATTTTGATCTGACTGTAATCTTTTTAATTACCCTCCCTCAACCCCTGTTAACAATGAATTTCAATAGTCCTATTTATTAAGAATCAAAGAATGAATCAGACATTGAAGACCCTTCTGCTCCAACAAAGGGAAAACTCTCTAATTTTCCTTAAAGAGAAAAAAATAGAGCAAACCAATAAGGTAATACGTGGTTCAAAAGTCAGATGAGAATCCAAAGGTACACACCTAAAACCTTGATTGTGTTTCTTAGAGCAAGAGTTAAACCACGAATAATGGGACTAATAAAGAGAGCCATGGCCCCACTTGGAAACCAAATTGTTTCAGTTTTCTCTGGGTTATGTTTTAGCTTATGTTCTTGCAGCCAGTCAGCAGCCACATTAAGGCAACATTTCAGCAAAGTAAGATCTCGGGAAGACAGATCTACAGAAAAGAGTATTTGTATATCATTTGCATAAGAAAAACACTAATCCCTTGACTCTGTAATAGGCTTAATACTGGTGATACAAATATATTAGAAAGAGGGTAGGAGATAGTACAGCACCCTGCATAGGAATTAAGGCTGAAGGAGAGGACTTCCATGAAACAAAATAGCACCTCTCTGATTAAAAATGCTTTGAACCAATTCAGAACAGTCTCTGCAATGCCTATAGAATCAAGGCCCCTAATACTTACTTCCAAGTTAATGCCTATATTAATGGAGTCTCCAATCAATAACAGTTTTGTGTTTTGAGATCTTTTGGCATTGCCTGAGTGATTTCTGGTGCATTGGCTGTTACCCTTTTTCCTCTAAGAGTACTTTAGATGCCATTATTGAAGCATTATTATCTACTAAGGCAGCAAAGGAATTGTACAGGGGTATCCTTTGGGGAAGTGTGTGTCAGAGCCCACTGTAATCCATTTATTCCTAGGCTCTTTGATTCTTTGTGGTGGATTATCTTCATCTTATATCCTGGGGAAACGTTTACTCCTCCTTCAGTTGAATGAACTTTTCCCTCATAACAGATAGCTGAAAACAGATGGGACAAGATCTAAGGCTTCAAATGGTTTACTTTAGGATTAAGGCACTACTGCTATTGCATTGCATACAATTCATTTTAATTATTGGGTTTGATATGGAGCAGTTTTGTCGTCAGAAGCAACACAGGTGTACTTTCATCCTGAGGACAATTGACTGTCTCTAGCGGAGTAGATAAGAAAAATCCAGCCCTGAGGTGTGTGGGTGGAGGGGAAGGAGAGAGGGATAAACTGCCTAAGGTCTGTAGACTGTCTGAACTGAAAGCAATCCCAAATCTCTTATTTATACAGGTTAGATGGATTGTAGCATATAAATAGAACAGACAGGTTGAAATATTTTGAGGAAAGCAAGGCAAAGTCAGGATTTCCTCCCCCTTTTTTCAAATATATAGTCAGTCAAAAAAAAACCCAAACTAAACAGCATATGACAGATCAATACAAGTAGAAATACATGTTATAAAATATAAAAGAAAAGTCGCAGCCAAGCAGTGAAATCACAAAAGAAGCTTGAAAAGCTAGCAGTTTGAAGATCCTGTTCCTGCAGTGCGTGAGAAAGAGAGTTCTAGACATCATGTTAGTGGTTTCAATTTCCCTGTGCTCACTGATCACTCTCCTAGAGAGAGGCATATTTACAAGGCAGTAGGTGACCAGAACAATAAAAACTTTATTTAAACTTGTGTTTGTATCTGTTTCCAAGGGGAGAACTGAGCTGTCTAGGGAGACATGAGGGTGAGATGTTAGAGGGTGGGGGATATGTGTCTGTGTGTATGGGTGTGTTTGGGCAAGGTGTGTGCATATTGGCGGTGTGTGTCAGGGGACAGTGTGTCTCTGTGTGTGTTGGGGATGTGGGAGTGTGCACAGGCATGTAGGGTTTATGTGTATTGGAGCAGGGTGTCTGGGGGGGACATGTGGCTATGAGTATGTTGGCTTCTGTCTCCCTTACATTTTCCCCTGTCCCCCTGCACTCATTCTCTATCCTTTACACCATCTTGCACTAGTGGCTTTCCCTACTCTTCAGTATCCTTCCTCTTGCACTCTCGCTCTCCTCCTTGATACCCAACCTTACAAACTCTACTTTTTCTGCCACCTAACTTTCACTCCCTTCCCCTCTCCATTCTTGCCCCTTCTCTCTCTCTTCTCTATTCATCCTCTAACCCCCTCCTTCCCTTATGCAGCACTCCTCACCTTCCCTAATCCTATCCCTGCCCTTATATTCAGCCCCCTCTTCTTTCCTCTTCTCTATCCCCATCCATTTCCTTATGCTCCACCCCTCTCTTCTTTCCTCTTCTAACTCCGCCCCTTCTCCTATGCTCCCCCTTCTCCTTTCCATCTAATTCTGCCCCTCCTTTCTGCTATACCCCTCCTTTCTCTCCTGTACTGATGGAAATTGAGGACTCCTGATGACCTTTTAGTGATGCCCCTTCTCTCATCCTGCTGGCAGGACCCAGGGACTCCCACGGGCTCCTCAGCATCGCTCTCTCCTTTCTCCTGCTGGTGGGACCTGGGTATTCCTGCTGACTCCTCCGTGCCACTCCTCGTCTGGACTTAACAACAGAACCAGGGAACTCTGCCTCACTGCTTAGTGCCGCCTTCCTCTCTTCCTGCCATCAGGACTAGGGGTCCTGCTGGCCCTTCAGCGCTGAAGCTCTACCTTTTCTGTGCCAGTGGGACTGTAACTCCCATTGGCTCTTCAGTATGGCTCTGTTCCTCCTCCTGCTGGTTGGACTTGGGGACTTCTGCCATCTCTTCAGTGCTGCTCCTCCTCCTCTATTCTTGCCAGCAGGACATGGGGAAAGTAGAGTGAAGCTGTACACAATTGTTTATGCATGTACTAACAAACAAATGCAGACAGACAAAAGGATGGAGCCTCCTGATTAGGTGCTATCGCTTAAGCAAAATGCACCTAAAAGTAGAAAAGATCCTATCTACATCCTTCTGCAGCTCCAGGGATTGGAGCAGAACACCTTCCCTCGTGGTTAAGAACATAAGAAATGCCATACTGGGTCAGATCAAGGTCCGTCAAGCCCAGTATCCTGTTAATGTGAGAGTTGGCTGATGGAGACACAAGTGCTTCAGTAGCTAATGAAGGATTCCTAGGAGTACAAAAGTTTCAGACAGCTGTGAGGATTATTCTTCAGATGTCTCTTGGGGAGTCATTTTATTTATTTCACAGCATTTGTTATACCACTAACAGTTCACAATCCAAGTAGCAGGAACCGGAAGCAAAAATCAGTAGAAAGGCAGTTTCTCGTAAGGACATGACATTCTAGACAGGACAAATAGAGACATGAAGGAGGGGCGGAATCGAACAATAATATTATAAGGGAGTGCATCCTTTCAGGTGCTAAGTAGGCATATGGCGAGGGGGGGTATTTTAGTCATTTAGACACATATGTGGCTACATACACATGTAAATGACCTCATAAAATACTGGCCAGTGTAAAAGTGCCTGCATTGCTGGATGGTATGTTGCTTGATGGGAATGTGCATTGGTGGACTGCACAACTACGCACACAGATTATAAAGTGATGTAATTTACACGCATTCTTACAAAATCTATGCACAGACATTTACATGAGCCCTAGGGCTGATGTACATGTCCACATCTTCACTTAAGGCACAATTTCTGCGACTTAGGCTAGTATTTTATACGACAAATGGGCATCTACCTGTTTTTTATAAAATAAGTACCTTAAAAAAACCTTAAATGGGTGCCCTGTAATAAAATTGCCCTCTTGATGCGCTGTATGGGTGTTTTTATGTGGTTGCACATATTTTGACTTTCCTGTCTGGCCTGCTGGTGTGAGAGGTATTCTCTTGTGATGTTTTGGTCAGACACAAAGCCAGGTTTTGCATACTGCATAGGTTTTCAACCCAGTCCTCAGGGAACCCTAGGCCAGTCAGGCTTTCAGGATTCCCACAATGAATATGCATAAGATAGATTTGCATACAGTGAAGGCAGAACATGCCAATCTTTCTCATGCATATTCATTCTGGGAATCCTGAAAACCTGACTGGCCTAGGGTTCCCCAAGGACTGGGTTGAAAACCCCTGGCATACTACATGCCCGTTGCTTGGGTCTTTGTCCTTTATGCTTGTGTGTATATGTATGTGAGAATGATGTGATGTTGTCTCAGTTTGTAACTAACAACATAATGCTTATTTCACAGCTTTACTTTGTAGCATCAGATTATTTATTTATTTTAAAACATTTATATACTACTTTATGCCGCAGCAATCAAGGTGGTGAACAATCATAAAAACATAACACACATATACATTAATTACAAAAAAGAGAAAAAACCCAACATCAATAACCAATACCAACTTGAATATCTGCTCCACCTGAGTCTAATCTGGAGAAATTTTTGAGGAAACTGAAAAGTTTCTAAGGCTTTCAAAAAGTAATCAACTCCAGCTCCTTATGCAACCCATCGGTAAGTTTGTTTCATCAGGTTGGAGCAGTGATCGTAAACACTCTCTCCATCTCTTGTGCTGTACCTGACGAAAATCTAGGATATCAAGAAGCTGACCTTGATTCAACCTTAACAACCTACCTGGCCGATACTAGGAGAGGGCATCTTGCAAACAGCTAAGCCCCTGACCTCGAACTATCTTAAACATTAACACCAACAGTTTGAAAATGCTATGCTGGTGGATTGGAAGCAGTGCTGGGATTTGGCCATTTCGGCCCAAGTCACACAAATAATTTCCTGCCACGGGCTGTGTTCGCCAAATCGGGCCGAAAATGGCATCCCGATGCTGGCACTGCACTGGCGGGAATCTCCCCCACCAGGGACTGTGCATCGGGTGGGGGAAGCACCCAATGCCATCAACCCACTGGTAGGTGGGGGGGATCGGGCCACTAGAAAGTTGCTGCCCTGTGGTGTGGCCCACCAACGCAAACACGCTGTGCTGCCATCCGATCAGCTCCTTCAGTGGTGGGACCAATCTGAACCAGTTCCTGCTCGGATCGAATCCCACCATTGATCGGAAGTCAATATAGTTGACAAAGTGCCTCAGAAGCCGAATCCCTTTTGCCATGCCCTAAAAGCAGGTAGGCAGCAGAATTCTTTTCTACCTGCAATTTCCTCAGCATATATGCCAGCAGCCCCATATACAAAATGTTACAATAATCTAGGATGGAGATCATGAGAGCCTGAATAAGAAGTTGCATAACCTCCAAGTTTAAAAAAGGATGCAGTTGCCACAGCAACTGCAATTTACCATATGCTGTGCGCACCACACCTGAGCATGCAAGGTGCTACTGTACCTCTCTGCTGCTGCTGTCTGTACAACCCACTGCCTGTTTCCTGCTGTTGCTACCGTGCCCTGCCTGATTGCCTCTCCTCTGTTTTTGCTCTGGACAGGTACCCTCATTGGCTCTCCAGACTGCCGGTTTGCTGCCTTCCACTCACCCAGAAGTGACGTGGCCTCTGGAAAGTGGCCACATTTCCTTTGAGTGTCCCAGCTATTTACATCTGCCTTCTGTGACGTTCCAGTGCTGCGACTGTACCTTTCTAAGAACATAAGATATGCCATACTGGGTCAGACCAAGGTCCATCAAGCCCAATATGTTTCCAACAGTGGCCAATCTAGGTCATAATTACTTAGCAATTTCCCCAAAAGACACAAGTTCCTCAATGCTTGTATTGGGACAAGTAGTGATATCCCGGGTCCCTTTTAATAATGGTTTATGGACGTTTCCTCCAGGAACTAGTCCAAACCTTTTTTAAACCCAGCTACACTAACAGCTTTTGCTACATCCTCTGGTAACAAATTCCAGAGTTTGATTACACGTTGAGTGAAAAATATTTTCTCTTATTAGTCTTAAATAGTTTACCCTGTAGCTTCATTGCATGTCCCCTAGTCTTTCTATATTTTGATGACGAAAACAATTGATCTACGTTTACCCTTTCCACTCCATTCATTAATTTATAGACCTCTATCATATCTCCCCTCAGCCATCTCTTTTCCAGGTTGAAGAGCCCTTTTAGCCTCTCTTCATAGGAGTATCCTTCAATCCCCTTTACCATTTTGGTGGCTTTTCTCTGTACCTTCTCTAATAATGCTATATCTTTTTTAAGATACGGCGACCAGAATTGCACACAATAATCAAGGTGCGGTCGCACCATGGAACGATACAGAGGCATTATAATATTCTTTGTTTTATTTTCCATTCCTTATGATACCTAGCATTCTATTTGTTCTCTTGGCTGCCGCTGCATACTGGGCAGAGGGTTTTAATATGTTATCCACAATGACGCCTAAATCATTTTCCTGGGTGGTGGTTCCCAATGTGGAACCTTGCATCGTGTAACCATAGTTTGGGTTGTTCTTTCCTAGGTGCATAAATTTGCACTTGTCCACATTAAATTTCATTTGCCATTTGGATGCCCAGTCTTCCAATTTATCAAGATCCTCCTGCAATTTTCCACAATCCTCATGGGTTCTAACAATTTTAAATAGTTGTGTGTCATCTGCAAATTTGATGACCTCACTCGTTATTCCCTTTTCCAGGTCATTTATGAATATGTCAAAAAGCAGCGGACCCAGCACAGATCCCTGGGGTACTCCACTATTCATCTTTCTCCATTGGGAAAATTGGCTATTTAGCCCTACCCCTCTGCTTTCTATCTTTTAAACCAGTTCCTGATCCACAATAGTACACTGCCTCCTATCCCATGACTTTTTAGTTCTGCCAAAAGTCTCTGATGAGGGACCTTGTCAAAGGCTTTCTGAAAGTCCAGATACACAATATCAACCGACTCACCTTTGTCTACCTGTTTATTCACATCTTCAAAAAAACATAACAGATTAGTAAGACAAGATCTTCCTTGGCTAAAGCCATGTTGGCTGTCTCCCATTAAGCCATGACTATCTACATGTTCAGTCATTTTGTTCTTTTTGTTGCTGCTGTCTGTACAACCCGCTGCCTGTTTCCTGCTGTTGCTACCATGCCCTGCCTGATTGCCTCTCCTCTATTTTTGCTCCAGGTGCCCTCATTGGCTCTCCAGACTGCGGTTTGCTGCCTCCCGCCTACCCAGAAGTGATGCAGCTGCTGGAACATGGCCGCTTTTCCTTTGAGTGTCCCAGCTATTTAAATCTGCCTCCTGCAGCGTTCCGGTACTGCTACTGTACCTCTCTGCTGCTGCTGTCTGTACAACCCACTGCCTGTTTCCTTCTATTGCTACCATGCCCTTCCTGATTGCCTCTCCTCTGTTTTTGCTCCAAATACCCTCATTGGCTCTCCAGACTGCTGGTTTGCTGCCTCCCACCCACCCGGAAGTGACTCGGCCGTGTTTCCTTTGTATGTCCCGGCTATTTAAATCTGCCTCTTGCGGCATTTTGCCCCGTGGCAGGGCCACCTCAGGAGCAGGACATGCTCCTTGGGTGAGCTTCTTGGGGCAATGCCTTGGGGCCCATGGAGTCCTTCCTGCACTTATTCTGTCGGTGCTCGACCGTGTGGCTATTGCTCCAGATCTTCCTCAAGCTTCGCGGCTGACCACCTGTAAGTTGTTTCATTTTATTGTTGTTTGCTTTGTTAGGGCTGCCATCCACTCCCCCTCTTGGGGGCCTTCTCATGGCTTCTATTCCAATTCATTGGGGCTGGCGCCCTGGCCCTCCATGTCCTCCAGTACCACCCCATCTGTCTCGGGTCACTTTCAATCTACTGCATTGTTGTCCTACTTGGTCTGGGACCTCTGTCTCACAGCTGTTACCTTCCCAGCTCCTCCTTATCCTTGCCCGACTTAACTGCCGTTTCCCACGGAATCTAAAGCAAACATCAATAAGACCGTTGCTGAAAAACAGTAAGCTTGACCCCACAAAGATGGACTCCTACAGGCCAATATCCAGCATCCCTCTCCTAGCTAAAATTATGGAAAAAATAGTTCAACAGCAGCTGACTCATCATATCGAAACAAACGCACCCCTTGACCCTTGCCAGCACGGATTCAGGGAGTCACATGGAGTGGAAACCTTGCTGACAAACCTATTTAACACCCTAACCATTGGGCTTGACAGCATCAGACAAGGCTTCGCTCTCATCCCCGACAATCCATTTTTTGACTGGGTCATAGTACCGAATCTATTCTCCTTGCCCTCCTGAATGAATTGCACACTACTCACAATCAAGGTGACTTCACGCTTCTCATTTCTTTAGATCTCTCTGCTGCCTTCGACTTGATAGACCACTGTACCCTTCTCTTGCGTCTCTCTGACCTCGGTGTTTCCAGTGTCCCTTGGAGATGCTTCCACTCCTTTCTCGCTGCTCGTTCTGTCCTCTGCCTCCACCTCCCCTCCCTTGCCCCTGACCTGCGGTGTCCCTCAAGGATCTGTTCTGTCCCCACTCCTCTTCAATGTCTTCCTGCTCCGCTTGCTCTTCTTATACAGCAATCTGGTATTTCCATGTATTACTACGCAGACGATATTATCCTCCTCCACTGCATTAGTCCCTTCTCCCCTGATAATACCCCTCTTGATGCTTGTATGTCTCGTATTCACAACTGGATGACCTCCAGCTTCCTCCACTTGAATACCTCTAAATCCATGGCGACCTGGATCACCTTTGGGGCTCCCCTCACCCCCCCCCCCCCCGACCTTGGCTCCTTCCTATGCCTCCACTTCTATCCCCATGGTGTCATCCTTCAGGTACCTTGGGGTTACACTTGATTCCTCTCTCTCCTTTTCAGAACATATCTCTACTGTCACCCATTGTGCATTTCATCATCTCCAACAGATACCTGCAATCCGCCCCTTTTTTCCCCCACCTCATTGACTACCCTCCTTCTTTCCCCCATTACTTCCAGGTTGGATTATTGCAATGTTTCTTTTGCCGGTCTCTCGCAGTATCAACTCCATAGGCTCCAACTCTTACAGAATACAGCTGCCTGTATTCTAACCTTATCCCACTATGACCATGTCTCTCCCCTCCTGGTTGGTCTTCATTGGCTACCCGTGTACTTCAGGATTCAGTTTAAAATACCCATTTTTGTCCATCGAATTAGCCATTCCTCTGCACCTCGGTACCTTGCAGACCTTCTCCACTACCATAATCCCCATCACCTCCTCTGCTGTATCCATAATTTCTGCCACCCAGATCTACCTTGAACACACCCGCTCCTCTCCTTTTCTCCCTGGGCCCCTCCCTCTGGAACTCCCTTCCACTTACCCTCCGCTCTGAACCTTCCTTTGCCAGGTACAAGGTGACCCTGTTGATTATGCCAGTTGTCATGATCGTTGCCTTCTTTACATTAAGGTGCAGGCCCATTTTGAGACTATGTTCTTTGATTGTGAGAAGCAGATGTTTCAGATCATCTTCACTTTCAGCCAGTAATGTGGTATCATCAGCATAGCGAAGGTTGTTGATGAGTCTTCCACCAATCTTCACACCTCTGTTGTCTTCATACAATCCTGCTGAGAGGGTGACTGGCCCCTTTCAACCTTCTGGCTGAGGTAGAGGACATCCTGCTAGCCTCTCGCAAGGCCTCCAGTAGGAAGGCTTATGCCTTCAAATGGCACAGGTTCTCTGTTTGGTGCACCGTCCGAATGCACCTGAGTGCCTTGGCGGCACATCACCATCCGGTGGATGGTAAGCCCCTCTCTGTCCAACTGTTGGTGATCCGTTTCCTTCGGGGCCTGCTCTTATCGAAGCCCCCGGTTTGCCCTCTGGTGACCAAATGGGACCTCAACATAATGCTGGGGCAGCTCACTCGCTCAACCTTCAAGCCTCCAGCTACCAGCTACTTTAGCTACCTCTCTGGCTTTCCTGGTCGCGCTCACCTCCACTCGCAGAGTTAGTGAGCTCAGTTAGTGGCGCCTTATACCAGGTTCTACAAGAAGAGAGTGGTGTTTCTCACACACCCCAAATTCCTGCCGAAGATGGTGTCGCCCTTCCATCTCAACCAGGAAGTGGTGCTCCCTACCTTCTTTCCAAGACTTCACTCCAGTAGGGCAGAGATGGTCCTTCATACCTTGGATTGTAAGAGGTCCTTGTCCTTCTATATCCAGCGCACTCAGGGCCACCGCAAAGCTTCTCAGCTTTTCATCTTCTACGACCCTGGTAGGCTGGGGGAAATGGTGACCAAGCATACGCTGTCCACATGGGTGGCGGACTGTATTGCTCTAGCTTATGAGCAGGTGAGGCTCCTGCTGGAAGGCTGTGTCACGGCGCACCATGTCAGGGCCATGACGGCTTCGATGGCAAACTTGCGCTCTGTCCTGATGGTGGACATCTGCTGGGCCACCACCTGGTCTTCAGTCCATACCTTCGCAGCCCATTACTGCCTGGAAAGAGAGTCCTGATGGGACAGTGCCTCGGCCAGGCTGTGCTCCGTAACCTCTTCAGGGTTTAGGCAACTCCTACACTCCGACCTTTCTGTATTCAGGCTACTGGAGTGCTATTTTCTTCGGACACAGGGGTCCTACTGTGGTCTGTGTGCACAGACTAATTTGCTGCTGCTTGCAGCTCCCCATGAGGGAGCCCTATTTTTGCTATGGGCTTTCAGTAGCCTGTAGCTGGGGAGTCCCATATGTGAGAATTGACTTCCTGCTCGTTCCCGGAGAAGGCGTAGTTACTCACCTGTAACAGGTGTTCTCCGGGGACAGTAGGAATCAGTTCTCACACCCCCCCCTCCTCCCCTTGGAGTTGCTCCTTTACCATCTTTTATTTTTGCCGTCTTTTATCTATGTCATCTGACTGAGCAAGATGGCACTTTTGGGTAGGAAGGGGACCATGCATGTGTGGTGGCATCTCCCAAAGACTTTCTTTGAAAGCTGGGTGGATGCTTCTGCGAGGGCTCAGTCGGTGCCAACGTCACCATATGTGAGGACTGATTCCTGCTGTCCCTAGAGAACACCTATTACAGGTGAGTAACTACGCTTTTCGGCCAGCCCGGCTTCAATGCTAGCAAAGTCTCTGTATGTTTCACAATTGCAACAGCTCCAACAGGCATCAGCAAAACAGTGCTCTCAAAGAAATCTCAAAAGTCCAGCCAAGTGGTGGTTCTCACATTGATGCTGCCACCGTCGACTGTCCAGACTGCCGACATCAGCTCTGGGATTGAATCCTGCCTCTTAATGCTCACCATGGCTTCCATTCTGCTTATACCCAGGGATAGCAGTGGCTTTCCCCAGGTCTGTCTTAAAAACAGTCTATTGAATTTTTTTCCAGGAACTTGTCCAAATCTTTGTTCAACCCAGCTACACTATCTGCTTTTATCACCTCCTCCTTATTTGTCAGATTTATAACAGAGCTGTGCAACCTTACATACAGAGATAGTAGCAGTATTATCTGTGGCAACAATAGCAGGCAGGAGAAGAGGCACGAAAGCTAAGTGGTTGTAACCTTTGTAGATTTTTTTTGGCTAAATATATAAAAACATTGATTGTGTTTGCTTTGATCACATTAACCCTTTGCTGTCACAGCCTGTTCATATGATATTAAATATTTACTCGCCAGTACTTATTTTTATTCCCACTATGCATTTGCCCCTTCACTGCCATTTTCTTGTTACAATATTTGATTTGAAGGAGAAATGCTAACATCACATGAACAGAGTTCACAAGGGAGTTTTGGGAAAGGGAGAGGTGCAGCTTGCCATTAATAGTAATGAGGAAGGGGAGGGTGCCAATCTGTAGATTGTAGGAGGGTGCCAGAGACTCTAGCACCGGCCCTACTGGCACGCCTGTTTTCCACCCTGATCCCATCCCAAAGAGCTAAGGGCAGTTAGTGTAGGATTTTTATCACGCTGACTGCTGTTGGTGTGTGGTTATCATGAGTCATTAATGTATGCGAAACCCCACGTAAATGTTACTGCAATTTAGTAAAAGCACCCCAAAGTTCATAGAATCCCACAGTGTTATCATTATCCTACCTTTTTTTCTAGCTAATAAATGTATCAACAAAAATTGTCCATACCATACACAGATGATATTCAAATAGTAGTATATACCAGTTCATTAGACCTCAGTCAAGCTTGTCTGGATGCTATAGCAGATTGGTTGCAAGAGCACGGACTAAAACTCAATACCTCTAAAACAGAGGCTGTTGGGATTGCTAGAAATCTTCCATTGAAAAAACGAGGTGTGAAAAAAAGGGAATAAAGGACTTTTTTCACACCTCGCTTTTTTCATGTTTTCTTTGATTGTCTGCGAGTGTGGCTGTGTATTTTTTGTAGACCTTGAAGTCTTCCTTTACCTGATCTTACCCTGCATATTAAAGGATTAGCGATTACCCTTCTGAGCCACAAAATATCAGCAGTGGTAAATCTTTGTTCTTTGCACTAAGGCATATCCACTCAGTGAGAACCTTATTTGATTTTCAGGGCCTAAGAACTTTAACATTTTCACTCCTACTGAACTGCTTACACTACCTCAATTCTCTTTACTGTGGTGTCAGATTGATTTCCCTCCATTGTTTGCAGCTTCTACAGAACACTGCAGCTAAACTTCTTTTTAAAGCAGTTTGATATGACCAGGGCCGGCCCGTCCATTGTGTGAGAATGTTGTTCGCACGGGGCTCCACACCAACACCATCCTGCACATGCTGTTTGGCTCCTGGCAGGCCCCGGCACACCTCTCTACTGTGGCCTCAGCAGGCACCGGCGTACCTCTCTACAGCTGCCAAAGTGAAGAGTGCAGTTTTTCTTCACTTCAGCAGCGGTGTTCTAATGTAGGCCTCTGGCACGCACGCCGGAGGTCAAAGGACATTTCCTGTTTCCCAGCACTCAGCGTGCCAGCGGCTTACATTAGAACAGAGCTGCTGAAGTGAAGAAAAACAGCGCTCTTCACCGGCAGCTGTAGAGAGGTAAGCCGGGGCCTGCCGGGAGCCCTCTAAAGCCAGTCGGACAGCCACAGGGCTCTTCGGGGGGGTTAGGACTGGAAATAGTTGATGGGGGGCTAGGACTGGAAATGGGTGATGTGGGGAGATGGGAGAATGGGACTAGAAAGGAGCAGATGCTGGGTGGGGCTGGAACTAGAAGAGAGCTGATGTTGGGGGAAGAGTAGAATGGGATGGGGCTGGGAGAGTGAGGATGGAGAGGGGAAAAGATATTTTGTGTGGGAGGGAAAAAAAATCTTTGATTGGCCGGGTATTGGGAGAGTAAGTGGAGATTAAGGATGGAGGGGTGAAATTTGAATGGATGAAAAAGGAATAAGAAAGAAATGGAGGAAAGAACAAAAGGGGAAAGATAAGTATGTTAAAGCAGATGTAGAGAGAGAATGGAAAAAAAAACTAGAAGAGAGAAGAAAGGACAAATGGACAGCAGACATTGGAGAGTTAGCAGAAGACATCGAGAAACCAGAAGAAAGTGACTGGAGCAATTGTTACTGAAAAATAAAATGCACAAACAACAAAAGATAGAAAAATACTTTTTTATTTTGAATTTATTAACTGGAATATGTCGGCTCTGGGAAATGTGCATCGTTAACATCTTTGCGTTTTGTTTAGTACAAGAGGAAATTAATTTATAGTTTTATTTCTCCAGTGTTGTACATTCCAAGTTTGGCTTTTGGGGTTCCCAGTTTAATTACTGTCTTCCTATTTCTAAATTGCGATCCCTTGTTCTTTGTTTGGTGATGGTCTATGTTCTGCATGTGTAACCAAGCTAATGGTATTCTGTTTGTGTAGTTTCTATTTGACAGTGCCACTTGTTCTCTTTCCCTAGTAGAGATGTATTGGTATTCTCTGAGATGTACTGGCTTAATATTAGCAGTGTTGCCTTTTGATAGGAAGGGTATGGTGCTTTGTGAGTCCTGGTAGTGATGTTATGAAAGGCGGGTTTGCTATAGGTTCTAAATGGGCAGTGTTTGTAGCACGGCACTCTAGTATAGTAATGTAGAAATCTGGTAGTCATCCTTTATCCAGACACTCATTAAGAGGCATGTTTACTAAAATTTAGTGCACGTTACCATTATGCAAATAAGGCCCCGCAGTGAGTCTCTGCACATGGCCCAGCACCCCCCTGGGGCTGCCCCTGGTTATGACCATGTCACACCTTTGCTTACCTTGCAACACTGGTTGGGCTTCATCATAAGGCATATGGGGACAGACTTAAAGATCTCAGTATGTATACTTTGGAAGAAAGGGAGAGTGAGATGTGATAGAGATGTTTAAATACTTCCGTGGCATAAAAGCACAGGGGGAGAGCCTCTTTCAATTGAAAGAAAGCACTGCAACAAGGAGCATAGGATGAAGGTGAAAGGGGATAGACTCAGGCTCAGGAGTAATTTGTGTAAATATTTATTTACAGAGAGAGTGGTAGATGGGGTGGAATAGTCTCCTGGTGGAGGTAGTAGAGACATATCTGAATTCAAGAAAGCATGGGACAAAACAAGGATCTCAAAAAGACTATAGAGCTTAGTGATTGGTATGGAAGGACAGACTGGATAGGCCATATGGTCTTTATCTGCCGCATGTTTCTAAACTTTCAGAATTGAGTTCAAAATTCTACTTCAGGTCCAGAGAGCTATTTATCCAGGGCTTTCCTTTTTACTAGCCAATCTTTTTTGTGTCACTGAGCTCTGTCCATTTCATTCTCAGTATACATGTGAACTATCTTTGCCATCTCCTTTGGTCATTCGCTTAGAATCTACTCAGCATCCTCTTTTGGTTATGTCATTCCCTTAGTCTGGAATTACCTGCCTCTTACTTTAAGAACCGAGACGTCTAGGCATTGCTTCAAGGCTAGTTTGAAAGACCATCTGTTTAAACAAGTATTTTTAGAACCCTGGGACATCTCCCAGGCACTCATGGGACAGGGACCACTCATGCTGCCAGCTTTTCATTTTTACTTTCTATAATTATTTTATCCATAAACTGCTTTGACGTATAATTCGATCAGAAGACTAATAAACTGGACTAACCATCAATTATGAAAAATATTAATAATGAATCGCATATAAATGTGCAAACCTCAGAACATAAATATTTGAACCAGCACAATACTTCCCCATGTTATTTATTAAACTCACTAGAGCTCTGTGCCACTTTAAATAGTCAGCGGCTGTAGTATGATCATCAAGAAGGCAGGAAAATGTAGAAAAACAACCTTTGCTGTCAAATCCTGGCATACACCTTGTTTTGATATGGTTTGTCTGCTTCACAAGGTGCAACCTTATAAATATTTGTGCAGTACTGGTTATAAATGACATAGGGTCATGTTTACCAGAGTGCGCTAATCGTTAGCATGGGGTTTACCATGCACTAAGTGGGCTGCGGTAACTGTTAGTATGTGCTAAAACAACCAGTGGTTGCACATAAGGGGATGGAGACTGGATGCTTCTATCTATGCCCTTCTCTTCTATTGCTAACTCCAGACTTCGCTCCTTTCACCTTGCTGCACCTTACGCCTGGAACAAACTACCTGTGTCTGTACGCCAGGCACCTTCTCTAACCCTCTTCAAATCCAGGTTGAAAACTCACCTGTTCACTGCTGCTTTTGGATCTTGACTCACCTTTTCTTTTTCTGTCCCCCTTGTTTATCCCTGCCTACACCTTCTGTGTTGTCTGTCTTAACAAGATTGTAAGCTCTGACGAGCAGGGACAGTCTCTTACATGTCTGTGCAGCGCTGTGTATGACTTGTAGTGCTGTACAAATGCTCAGTAGTAGTAGTAGTAGGCAGAGAGTGAGTGTTGACTGCACATTGTGGTTAGTGCAGAGGTCATTAGCACATACTAATCATCGATGCTGCAGTTGGCATAAGTACACTTACTGCCACCTCATTGAATAGCGTTAAGTGCACCTGCATTAATTGCAGCTGATGGTTTAGGGTGGCGAGGTGCTTCTCACCATGGTAACTGCATGGAGACATGCAGTTAAGGCAGGTTTGTCACACCTCCCATGCTACATTTTGGTACTTTAATAAACATGCCCCATATGAAACTGGTGTGGTTCACTTTCCCTTTTCAAAATCAGAAAGAAAAGATAAAAATGATTCGAGGGCATTGTCTTGTTCTTCTTCCACTTGAGTATCAGAATTCAGGTAATGTAGGGGACAAGATGCTTCCAGCTTCTACATGAGGGCCTTGTCTTAGGGGGCAGCTCTGGCACATACCGTCTGGCGATGAATAAATATTTTTCAGCTTTTTCAAATGTTTGCATGGTTGTATGTACGTGTGCTACTATGGATGCATGCACTGAGTGTTCCTTTAGGAAGTAATTTTATATCTTCACACATGGGAAAGAGTATGTGCTTGCTTTTCTTTTTGTGAACTTTGCTGGATTTTCAAAGCGAAAATCGATGTGCCCGTCCACTTTCACCCCCACCCACCATACCATTAGATAACATCCAAATAAGCATCCACCAAGAACTGAAATACCTAGGTATCATCATTGACCAGAACCTCACCTTCAAGAAACAAATAGCAGCTAGAACCAAAGCAATATACTACAAAACCAGGACTCTGCACTGACTACGACCCATACTCGATCCCTCAGACTTCCACTCAGCCCTCCAAGCCCTAATCCTTCCTCATGCCTACTACTGCAACATACTGTAATATACCATGGTATCCCGCAGTCCACTCTCCTCCTACTACAAACTGCCCTCCACACTGCAGCACGCATCGTACAAGGAGCATCTAAATAAGACAGAATCACACCGATACTCAAGCAACTTCATTGGTTTCCACTCCCCTCCAGAATCATATACAAAACCCTACTACTAACTCACAGGACTCTTCACTGCTCCTCTGCTACCCATCTTATAACCCTTCTCCAGCCCTTTAACACCAACAGTCCACAAAAAATCTCCACTACACACAAGCTCACTATACCACACTCCAGAACAAAGCACACACAACAAGCATGCAACAGAGCCTTTGACCTATATTCACCCTCATTCTGGAACACACTCCCAAACAATATAAGAAATATCACTGACATCCCTACATTCCGCAAACACCTCAAAACATTCCTGTTCTTAAAACTCTTTGACCCAGTATCTAACCCAAGGACATATGAATCCCCCACAGGTAATGTACACTGAAGCAGTTAAACTTACTGACCTACTTCTCTACATTTATGTAGTTGTTGTTGCTGTTGTTAAGTGCCATTGAGTCGGAGTCGACTCATGGCGACTCTCTGGATAGCTATCCTAAATTGTGTTCGTTCTTCAGTCAGGCGGCTCATTGTTGACAGACTGGTACCCGTAGCTGCTGTTATTGTATCGATCCATCTCATTGCTGGCCTTCCTCTTTTGCGTTGACATTCTATCTTGCCAAGCATGATGTCTTTCTCTAATGATCTCTCTCTCCGCATGATGTGTCCAAAGTATGAAAGTCGAAGTCTTGTCATCTGAGCTTCTAAAGAAAGCTTAGGTTTGATCTCCTCTAGTACAGACTGGTTTGTTCTTCGGGCAGTCCATGGTATACACAGTATTCGCCGCCAGCACCATAATTCAAAGGCATCAATTTTCTTCCTGTCTATCTTTTTCACTGTCCAGCTTTCACATCCATATGATGTTATTGAAAATATCATGGCTTGAACAAGTCGAATCTTTGTATGGAGAGAGACATCTCTGCTCTTGAGAATCTTATCTAGGTCTTTCATAGCCATTCTGCCAAGAGCAATGCGTCGTCTGATTTCTTGACTGCTTGTTGCTTCTTTATTGATAGTTGATCCAAGTAGGTTAAAGTTATTCACGATTTCAATTTCTTCTCCTTCGACGATGAACCTGTTGATTATGCCAGTTGTCATGATCTTTGTCTTCTTTACATTAAGGTGCAGGCCCATTTTGAGACTATGTTCTTTGATTGTGAGAAGCAAATGTTTCAGATCATCTTTACTTTCCGCCAGTAATGTGGTATCATCAGCATAGCGAAGGTTATTGATGAGTCTTCCACCAATCTTCACACCTCTGTTGTCTTCATACAATCCTGCTTCTCTGATGATTTGTTCTGCATATAAATTAAATAGGTAGGGGGAAAGTATGCAGCCTTGTCTTACACCTTTGCTTATTTTAAACCATTCTGTTTCTCCTTGTTCCGTTCGAACTGTTGCTTCTTGATCAATGTACAGATTGTGCAAGAGAACGGTCAGATGTTCTGGTATACCAATGCTACTTAATGTGGCCCAGAGTTTCTCATGGTTTACACAGTCAAAAGCCTTGCTATAGTCGATAAAGCACAAATAGATATCCTTTTGATATTCTTTAGTCTTTTCAAGGATCCATCTCACATCTACAATGATGTCTCGTTCCTCGCCCTTTCCTGAACCCTGCTTGCACTTCAGGTAGTTCTCGTTCCAGGTATGGTTGTAGTCTCTTTTGAATAATCTTCAGTAGAATCTTGCTAGCATGTGGGATCAGAGCGATTGTGCGATAATTTCCACAGTCAGTTGGATCACCTTTCTTTAGTATTGGTATAAACACAGATCTTTTCCAGTCATTTGGCCATGATGTTGTCTTCCATATTTCTTGGCAGAGCCTTGTAAGTATGGTAACAGCTGCATCAGATTGCTATAATACTTCTATGGGAATGCTATCAATGCCTGGTGCTTTGTTCTTTGATAAGGCTTTGAATGCTGCTTCAACTTCTTCTTTCATCACCAATGGTTCCCGATCATAAGGTACAGGTTGAAACGACTGTTGGTCCACTTGATCTTTATCATATAAAATCTCTGTATATCCCTTCCACCTTTTCTTGATCTTCTCAGCATCATTCAACATAGAACCTTGAGCATCTTGTAACATTCCAATTCGAGGCTGGAACTTTTTTTTTAACTATCGTAGCTTTAGGAAAGCCGATCTTCTTCCTCTAATAGTTTCTGCTTTTATTTCCTTGCATGCGTCATTGTAATATTTTCCTTGTCCTGTCTTGCTACATGTTGGAAATCTCTGTTGAGTTCTGCGATTGTCTTTCTTTCTCCTCTGACTTTAGCTTCTCTGCGTTTCTGGGCAGTTTTCAAAGTTTCTTCCGCCATCCATTTTGGCCGTTTTTGCTTTTTCACCTTTTGTAGAGACTTCTCGCTTTCTTCCAACACAGCCTTCTTGATGTCATTCCATAACTCTTCTGGAGCTCCATCATTTGTATCTAAAGCAGCAAATCGATTTTGCAGGCAGTCTTTAAATTCCAGTGGTATATTCTCAAGGTGCTATTTTGCTGCATTCATGAGTGGTTTGCTCTTTTTCATCTTTAGCTTGAGTTTGCATACTAGTAGTTGATGATCTGTTCCACAGTCAGCTCCAGGTTTTGTCTTTGTTGATGTTACAGAGCTTTTCCATCATTGACTTCCACAGATGTAGTCAATTTGATTTTTATACAATCCATTGGGTGAATTCCATGTGTACAGTCGTTGCTTGTGTTGCTGCAAGAAGTGTTTGAGATGAATAGATCGTTGGTCTTTCAGAATTCTATCAGTCTTTCTCCAGCTTCATTTCTGTTGCCAAATCCATATTTTCCAACTACTTTGCCTTCTTCTTTGTTGCCAACCTTTGCATTCCAGTCACCCATGACTATCAGGATATCCTGTTTGCATGTTCTGTCAATTTCAGCTTGTAGTTGTTCATGGAACTCTTCAATTTCATTCTCTTCTGCAGCTGTTGTTGGGGCATATACTTGAATTATAGTTGTGTTGATAGGCATTCCTCGTAGACGAATAGAGATTAAGCGTTCGCTGACTGCATTGTATTTCATTACAGTTCTTGTAAGTTTCTTCTTTATTATAAATGCAACACCATTTCTTCTTTGTCTTTCATTTCCAGCCTAGTAGACCATGTGATCATCTGATGCAAAGTGCCCGATGCCAGTCCATTTCAGTTCATAAACTTCCATGTACATTGTTTTTGCACATAGTTTAACTACAATATGTTATATTTATTTATTTAAACTGATTTCTATCCCGCCTTATCCTTCAATCAAGGCGGCCTGCACAGCAAACAATCGACAGACAATGTGTTAAGTGTGGGCATGCAGTGGGCGGTGCGTGTGTGTAGTTGTGGTGTGTCATGTAATATATGTATATGTGTCATGCATATATGTAATTTGAGTTTGGTTCAATGTAAACCGCTTTGACCCAGTGAAAAGCGGTATATAATGCGCTTACATTTACACCTGAATTTTGGGATGCATACATTTTCTAGGTTAATTGATGTGCATAGGTTTGAATTTTCAAACTTGCATGGGTAAATGCAAACCCTGCCCTCAGCGTGATGTTCTTTGATGTTGTGGTTGCTCTTGTGTTCTTTGAGTTGTTATTAGCTTTCATTCCCTTTTTGATATATGATCAGTAAGGCTATGGTTGGAGATTTTTGATATAAATATTGTCCCCTTACCCTGTCACATGCAGTCTATCCCCCTCTATCAACCCCCATTCCCTCCTTGAACCTTTAGTCCCTCTCCTTTATTCCTCCAGTTGTAATCACTAACAGATCCCCTAGCCCACAAATCTGCCTGTACACCCTCCATCTACTCTCTGTTTCTTTACAAGCAGCAGAATTTCTTTTAGCAATTGTACATTTCTAAACTGAAATATTTTTGAAAAGGACATTTACTTTAGTAATTTGGGAGTGAGGAGATGAGAACAACTGAAGAATCTTATATCTTATTAAAGTAATTATTGCTTTGAAAATCTGCACTAGTCTTCTACCCTCTCAAGTGCCCAGTCCGTGCATGGCCATGACCCTGACATATAAATACCAGCCATATCTGTGGCCTAGCCTTCTGTCGTCCTCTTCCAGACTGCAGGTGTGCTCGGAAAGAACCATGAAATGAGAAAGTGGCTATCTGGAAGGATAAAGCATGCACAGCTGTGTGTCCTAGAAATATAACCTTGTACTTTGAATCTGTTTTGTCAGCAAGAAATATGTGAAAATGTTAGACCTAAAAGTTAATAAACATACTGATTTAAAACCCATACTGTCCTCATCAAAGTCAGATGCCGTTTATGGGCCTCATTGCCTTGGAACTTCAGGTTAAAGGACCATGACATCAGAAGTTATCAGAACATTGAGCCTTACAGTGATACGTTGTCATTTTCTTCCCTTGGGGGTTTCAACAGCTGTGTTCAGTTCACTAAGACACTGTTTTTAATAAAGAACTACTTTATGGCCTAGTCACTTCCTCCTGCTTTTTTAGGCCTCTGCTGGAATTACAGCACTATGGAACTTCATTTGCAGTTACCTGGGATTTTCTCTCATTATTTCTCTCTCTTCATGGCCTTTACAATTCAGCCATTGCAGCAACAATCCTCAGCTAGGGACCCCAGACCTCTACTCCCTCTAGAGCCAAGTACACATGCATGAATCAATCATTGCATCAGGGATATATAGCTGAAACCCTTAAAAAGTCGGCAATACGCCCACTACTAAAGAACAAAAAACTGGACAGCAACGACCCAACTTCCTACCGTCCCATTGCAAGTATTCCATTTCTTGCTAAAATTATCGAAAATGTTGTACAGATTCAATTGCAGGATTACATAGATTCATTTGCACCATTAGACGAACATCAATATGGTTTCCATCCTCACCACGGTGTGGAAACCCTGCTACTAGCTTTATTTGATACTATTATCAGAGGTATCGATAACACAAAGCAAGCCTTCATTCTCATATTCCTTGATATCTCATCTGCCTTTGACAATGTAAACCATGCCACCCTCATCTCTAGACTCGCTCATATTGGCATTAAAGAAAAAACCCTTGACTGGTTTAAATCTTACTTCTCCAATAGAACCCAATACGTTCAAATAGATCAAGTGGCATCAGCACCTTTCCCACAAGAACAGGGCATCCCTCAAGGCTCTGCTCTCTCAGCTCTATTATTTAATCTGTACCTGCAACCCATTTGTACAATTTTTAAACGCCATAAGATAAATTACCATATATATGCGGACAATATCATGTTATACTCACCTTTTGATGTGTCTAACCCCGACTATAACAATATATATCAATGCCTATCAGAAGCAGAATTATGGTTGAAATCAATGAACATGAACATTAACTTCAAAAAAACAGAAGCAATATTTATAACTAGAAACTCGAACTTTACCCCTCCGTCTGAAATCAACACTGGAAAATCTCTTATACCAGTTAAAGATGAGATTAAATATTTAGGAGTCACACTTGACAGGACTCTCACCCTTTCACAACATATAAAACAGACTGTGAAAGCCATATATTTTAAGTTAAGAACTATCCAGCAGTTGCGACCTTTAATTGATAGCACCGACTTCAGATCAGTAGTCCAATCTCTAATAACACCCCATCTAGACTACTGCAATGGCATTCTTCAAGGCAGCACTAAAAAAAACCTACATACTTTACAATTAGCACAAAATGTTATAGCAAGAATCATTTTCAAAGCGAAAATATCTGACCACATTTCTCCTATTCTCTACTCCCTACACTGGCTTCCCGTGTCTTGTAGAATTATGTATAAAATATTGGTTACCACGTTCAAGATCTTTAACAATATAGCTCTGTCCTTTCTGTCCACACTCATCATTGTCTCACATGAAAACAGATTAAGAAGAAGACCTAACTTACACATGCTACTAGTCCCGAATTCTTTTCGAAAAACAAATCAGAAGACAAGTAATTCTGCATTTTCATTCACTGCACCAACGCTGTGGAACAACCTTCCTATCGAGCTCAGAGAAATAAAAGACCTCCAACTTTTTAGAAAGGAATTAAAAACTCACCTATTCACACTGCACTACCACAGCCTCCAGCATGACAATGTTCAGATTCCACAGGTTAACACTGAACAAAAACCATACTGTGACCCTACCTAGATATAATCCTACAGCGCACTTCCATATTCCTTCTCGAGCAGCTAACTTGAAATTCAGTTGATTATTTCCATATGTAAATAATTTCATTTTAATTTATTAATGTATATAGCTCTAGGTTATGGCAAGTGTTTAGCCGCATTTCTAATTTTTGTTCTAGTGCTTGACTCTGCGTTAAATGTTAAAAATGTTCTACATCTGTTATCTGTGATATTGTAAATTTAATAGTTTTCTATTATTAAGTTTCTAATGTTCATTGTAAAATAATAGTTTACTATTATTAAGTTTTAATGTTTCAATGTAAACCGCCACTGATCTCTGGAAGAGGCGGTATAGAAAAATGTTTAAATAAATAAATAAACAATGAATCTGACCACTAGATATCACTGTTGCACAATGACTAGGGCTCTGTTCCAGTGAACAAAGAGATGGCGTAATACTTTCAATTGTACCTTTAGATCTTGCATGGTAATTTTGTCAACTAAACCCAAATTATTAGGAGCACAATGGGCTCTGCCTTTAATCTTTCAGGGATTTGGTTTTACCCTTCCCATTACAAAGTGCACAGCCAAAAATCTCAGCATACTAAGATGCAGACTGAAAAATCCCATCTGGAACTGGTCCAAAATATCTCTGTCGATAGTGACAGCCCTATGATTACATGACACAGCATTCGGGGATCATGTCAGAAATGTGGAGTCCAGGAAGTGCATCAGGATTATTACATGGGACCCTTCTCTTAAGCACTGGACTCAGGATAAGCTCTCTGAGGTCTCCTTGCCTAATGGCTCAATGCTCAGAAGTGGAGTCTGTACATGCTTACTCCAGATTCCAGGCTGTTGGCTTCCTTTATTACCACTTCAGATCTTTAGAGCCATTAGAATTGCCAGATGTTGGTATAAAGTTATAAACATTTACATGTCCAAGAGGTCAGTTTGAATGTAATGAAGAGTGGTAGTGGCTGATATTCATTCTCATTGGAGAGCTGCATACCTTTGTATATAAAATGAACAAAAAAGAAAACAAAATTTAAAAACCCATAAATGAAAATTAAAAAAAACAAGCTAACATAACAAATACAACTGCTCAAAAATATCTAAACACCTATGAAAAACAACCCAAACTATGGTTACACGATACAAGGTTCCACATTAGGAACCACTATCCAGGAAAAAGAATTAGACATCATCGTGGATAACACGTTGAAACCCTCTGCCCAGTGTGCAGCACCAGCCAAGAAGGCAAATAGAATGTTAGGAATCATAAGGAAAGGAATGGAGAATAAAAGAAAGGATATCATAATGCCTCTGTATTGTTCCATGGTGTGATAGCACCTTGAATATTGTGTGCAATTCTGTTCACCGTATCTTAAAAAAGATATAGCGGAATTAGAAAAGGTATAGAGAAGAGCCACCAAAATGGTAAAGGGGATGGCAGGACATCCCTATGAGGAGAGGCTTAAAAGGTTAGGGCTCTTCAACCTGGAAAAGAGACTGCTGAGGGGGGAGATATGATAGGGGCCTATAAATTAATGAATGGAGTGGAATGTGTAAACGTAGCTCAATTGTTTACGCCATCAAAAAGTAGAAAGATTAGAGGACATGCAATGAACCTACAATGTAACCCATTTAAGTATAATAAGAGAAAATATTTTTTCACTCAACGTGTAATCAAACACTGGAATTCATTACCAGAGGATGTAGTACAAGTGTAGCTGGGTTTAAGTTTAATAATAAACCATTATTAAAGAGGACCCTGGAAATCCACTGCTTGCCCCAATATAAACACAATGGAACCTGTGTGTCTTTTTGGGGAAACTGCTAGGTACTTGTGATCTGGATTGGCCAGTGTTGGAAACAGGATACTGGGCTTGATGGACCTTGGTCTGACCCAGTATGGCATATCTTATGTTCTTATGTTCTAACGTTAATGAGCGTAGCACATAAAATAGAGAGGACCTCCTTGTAGCTGTTTGCAGTGCTGCCGTTGGAGGAGAGACAGGCCTTTCTTTATCTCGCACTTGATATACCTCCCAGGCAGCAGCATCAGGGTGGTTTACAGTAATCATAAAACACTGCTATAGAGTCAGAAAGGAAAAAGGGACACCATTGGTTGATAGATGGTGATGGAACCAACCAGGGAAAGCTCAATGCTGGATTTAGTGCTCACCAACAGTGATAGCGTGTCGCATGTCTGGGTGGGTGCCCCTGTGAGCAGCAGCGATCATCACACGGTGTGGTTTGAAATAAAAGCCAAGGTGCAGTCCAATCATAGCAAGCTCAAAGTCCTAAACTTCAAAAACACTGACTTCAGTAAAATGGCCGAGTACCTAAAGGAGGAGTTGTCAGGGTGGAAGGGGATAAGGGAAGTGCAATTGCAATGGGCTAAACTAAAGGTGGCAATAAAAGGGGCAGCAGATAAATATGTAAGAAAAGTAAATAAAAACAAGAGGAGAAGGAAACCCATCTGGTTCTCCAAAGAGGTGGCTGCTCAAATAAAGGCAAAAAAACACAGCTTTCGCAAAATTCAAAAGCTTGCAAACTAAGGAACACAGAAATGAATACAGGATCAAACTCAAAAGAGAAAAAAAGAGAAATAAGGAAAGCAAAATCAAAGGCACAGGAAAAGATGGCTAAAGATGTGAAGTGTGCCAACAAACCTCTTCAGGTATATTCGGTAAAGGAAGAAGATCAGAGGTGGAATTGCAGGACTCAAAAGTGCTGGGAACGGACTCGTGGAAAGTGACATTGAAAAAGCAAAATTGCTAAACAAATACTTCTGCTCTGTTTTTACTAAAGAAAATCCTGGAGAAGGACCACCTGTGACTCCCAAATATAAAAATGGGAATCAAGTAGATAACACACCATTCACAGAAGATGATGTGTTAGAACAACTTGCAAAACTGAAAGTGGACAAGGCCATGGGACCGGATGGGATACATTCCAGGCTACTGAAAGAGCTCAAAGAGGTTCTTGCAGGGCCGTTAAAGGATGTTTTCAACAGATCCTTGGAAACTGGAGATGTTCCTCAGGACTGGAGAATGGCTGATGTGATACCTCGTCACAAAAGTGGTGACAGATAAGAAGTGACAAACTACAGGCCCGTGAGCTTTACCTCGGTGGCAGGAAAAGTAATGGAGGCGCTCCTGAAAGAGCGAATAGTGGACTTTCTCAAAACCAACAGGTTGCAAGATCCGAGGCAACATGGTTTTACTGAAGGACGATCTTGCCAAACAAATCTGATTGAGTTCTTTGACTGGGTGACCAGAGAACTAGATCAGAGGCATGCGATGGATGTCATCTACCTGGATTTCATCAAAGCCTTTGATACTGTTCCTCATAGGAGACTTATCAATAAACTCAGTAGTTTGGGGATGGGTCCCAAGGTGGTAAACTGGATCAGAAATTGGTTGACTGACAGACGACAGAAGGTGATGGTAAATGGAGCTCACTCGGATGAAGGGAAGGTGATTAGCGGGGTGCCCCAGGTTTCGGTCCTGGGCCCGGCACTGTTCAATGTATTTGTGAGTGATATTGCTGAAGGACTGAATGGAAAAGTCTGTCTTTTTGTAGATCACACAAAAATTTGCAACAGAGTGGACTCCCCTGAGGGAGTGGTTAACATGAAGAAAGATCTACAAAAGCTGGAAGAATGGTCTAATGCTTGACAATTAAGATTTAATGCAAAGAAGTACAGTGTCATGCACTTGGGTAGCAGAAATCCAAGTGAAATGTACGCGGTAGGGGGCGAGAGGTTGGTGTGCACGAATCAGGAGAAAGACCTTGGTGTGAGTATTTCTGAAGATCTCAAGGTGGCAAAACAGTGCGACAAGGCGGTGGCAAAAGCCAGGAGGATGTTGGGCTGCATACAAAGAGGAATTACCAGCAGAAAGGAAGAGGTACTTATGCCACTGTACAAGTCACTGGTGAGGCCTCACTTGGAATACTGTGTTCAGTTTTGGAGACCATATTTATTTATTTGCGGTCTCTTTTATACCGCGCTATTCAACATCAGTGCGGTTTACAATGAACGTAGAAACTACACATTTCCTTGGGTACTCTGTGTTTACAATGAACAGGAATTAAAAACTTGGATAACTTGGGGTAACTATTTACAATCATGCAACAAGGTAGGTTTCACCTCTTCATATCTTGCAAAGGATGTCAAAAAACTGGAAACTGTTCAGAGGAAGGCGACCAAAATGATTTGGAGCCTGCGTCAGAAGCCTTATGAGAGTGGGAGGAGTGAGTGAGAATGCGAGCTGTGGTGTTCTGGTGGAGCTGTAATCGTTGCAGTTGATACTGGGGGAGTCTGACCAGGGAAGGTCATCAAACAGGGTAAGAAGAGCGCGATCCCTGGCCTGGGTGGGGAGTCCAGATGGATGTTAAAGTCCCCAAGAATCACCAAATATGGATAGGCAAGGGAGATTTCAGAGAGCGTTTGTAATAGTGAATCCCAGAGATCAGAATGAAGGGAGGGTGGGATGTACATGAGGAGGAAATGAAGCGCTGAGGTGGTATCCAGATGAATTAGGAGATATTCTGGGTAATGAAGGCCTGGGAAGTGAATCTGAGTAATGGGGAGCTCCCCCCCCCCCCCCCAATCATTATAGGATGACCGGGAGTTAGAGGACTGAGAAATCTGGAGGTAGGCAATGGTTGAGTAGAGGGTCCTCAACCTCCTGCAGCCAGGTTTCAGTCAGGAAAAGAAGGTCAAGTGTAGGTTGCAGTAAGAAATCCTGGATAAGAAGGGATTTGGAGCGTAAGGACCTGAAATTAATGAGGGCAAGACTGAGAAGTAAACCAAGGGGAGTGGGCATTTGACGGAGAGCAGGGGGAACGGAAATATGTCAGGGCAAAGGTTAGTAGAGACACAGGACAAGTGACCTGGAGGTGGGGTTAGAGGCAGGGGATGCCATCCCCACTGCACTAGGATGGTTGCCATGGAACAGAGAAGTCAGAGGGAGCAAAGATACAATATGAAGTGAGAAGAGGCGGACAAAGGCTGGCAGGATTTACCCGAGGCGGTGTGGCAACTGTTAGAAACAGAGTGCTCAATGGTAGTGAAATGTGATTCAGATTGTGCTGGAAAGACATCACCTGCAGAGTCACCCCAAGGAGTGCGCACAAGGAGCACTTAACAGTGACACAGAACACGGCTGCTGGCTTGCTTATGTAGTCCAGAATACCTGGCTGGAACGCGGCCGTGTCACTACCGGGAGGCAGGAGGAGGCTCTGAATGGCAGTAGTGCCCTGGCTGGAATGCCAGGTGATGTGATTCCCAGGCTCTGAGCCTCCTCAGATGATGCAGGCAGGTAAATAAAGAGAAAACAAAAAAAAGAAGAGATACACTACTTTACTTATTCTTTAAAGCTGGCGCCATCTTGTGCCCTCTCCTCCCCCCCCCCCTTCCTTCTTATGTCTACTCCACAACGTTTAAAGAACTGCTGTAATGGGCATGTTTACTAAACTGTGTTACCAGAGTAGCATGGGTTTAGCGTGCAATTTGAGCACCGCATGGAAAGGTAGCGCAGGGCCCCCATGCTAAAACACCTGCGCTACCCTGGTAGTGTGCGTTGGCGTGGGGACTGGACAGGGCATGGGCATTTCTGATGTGCCATGATTAGCACGGGTATTAGTGGCCCACGCTAACTGCGCTTGACACCAGCTCAGTGGGTAATTTAGTTGCACCTGTGACCTGGTCTCCGCAGTACCGTGTAGCTGCCCTATGCTAACTGTAGGGGACGGATGTATTTATTTATTTAACAATATTTATATACCACTTTTTCCTTAAATCAAGGTGGTTTACATTGAACTCAAATTTTGCCTTGTGCAACAAGGTGGTTTACATTAAAACTCCATCATTGAACTTAACTTATTTACATTGTAACAGGTGTGTTAACTATTTACATTGTAAGAGGCGTTTGAAAGACTCTAAAATCTGCAATCATCATTGTGTCGTAACTTATTTACATAAGTAACCTATTTACAGTTTGTGGTCTTGTTGTATGATCATGGGAATTGTTGAGTGGTCGTTGTGCAGGTCTGGTGTGGATGTTTTGTTTCAGTTATTTCTATGTGATATTGCTGTAGTGTTCAATGAATAGAATGTCTTAAGCAGTTTCCTGAATTCTTTAGTGTCCTTCGTGCATCTGATATTGTTCAGTAGGGAATTCCATAGATTTGATGCATATAGAGAGAAGGCTCTGTTTGAAGTGTACTGCTTAACTTTGGAGAATTCTTTTGGCGTGGTTAGCCTATTTTTGTTGTTTGTTCTTGACAGGAGGTTTTCGGGGTATATTTTTATTAGGTTTTGGAGTGATTCAGCTGATTCCTTCTGGAGTATCTTGAAGATAATAATAGCCTTGAATTTTGCACAACTTCTGATTGAGAGCCAGTGAAGTTGTGCCAAGATTGGTGTTATGGACTCATCTTTGTTCCTGTGAGAATACGAGCAGCGGTGTTCTGTACCATCTGTAGTGAATGAATTGATGTTGCTGGCAGGCCTTGGTAAATTGAATTACAAAAGTCAAATACGGTGTGATTATGGCCTGTAATACTGTCTTGAAGTCCTTGTAACTTGCAAGGGCTTTAGTTTCTGGATGATTTTCATTTTGTGGTAAGTGCTCTGTGTTGTACTTTTAATATGGGCTTTTGTAAGTTTAAGTTTTGATCGAGGGTAACCCCTAGGTATTTAATTTCACTTTTGACAGCAATGTGTCCATTCTTTGTAACTATTGTGGAGGAATGGTTGAAGGTCTTGTTTCTTATTGTTGTGAATGCTTCCAATTTGCTATAGTTTAAACTGAGATTATGGGAGTTTAACCAGCCAGAGATGTCTGTGAGGCATTCCATTATGGTTGTATAATCTGGGTTTTGACATCAAATGACGTGTATACCATGATGTCATCGGCATAGATTTTATAGTGAATGTTATGTTTTTGTATGACTTCACACAGTGGCTGAATGTATATGTTAAATGTCACTGTATGTATATGTTAAATGTATATATGTCACTTTTAAAGCTGTTAACAAGCTCTCCTCTGCATCCTTAACTGCCCTCATCCAAACCACATCTCCAAATAAAGCAAGAAGATCCACGGCTATAAACTCTCTAAAAGTCCCGAAGGCACTAACAGATTGCACTACATCTACAGCCAATAGGGCCTTCAGTCTCAGTGCACCAAGATGCTGGAATGCATTACCCCCAGGTATCCAGGCTATTAAGAGCCTAACACAGTTTAGGAAAGCCCTCAAATTCCACCTTTTCAACAAGTACCTCATAGAGTCCAACGATACAATTCGCTAAGCAAATATACGGTATCTCAACAACACGCCAAGACAGCTACTCTAACCCTTAGTGGTGCATATGTTCTATGAAACTCCTGTTCATATGACTCTATGTAGCAAGTTTTGTAAATAGTTTACCTTGTTATCCAAGTTTTTTGTCCTGTTATCTGTAAACTCATACGTGTTAACTGTACTGAGCATTTTTTTTCCATGTAAACCGCGCTGATGCTGAATAGTGCGGTATATAAGAGAATGTAAATAAATAAATAAATAGCATGGATGATAATGCTGACCCCTGGGGTACTCCTTGTATTAGTTTGAATGGAGAGGATGTGTCTCTCCCACATCTGACGTACTATTGTCTGTCACTTAGATATTGTTGGAACCATTTCAAAGTGTTATTATAGAGTCCGATTTTTTGTAGGAGTCTTAGAAGTATGTAGTGTGATTCTGAGTTGAAGGTGGCTGATATGTCGAGAAATATTAGAGTAATGCCCTTTTTTATGTTGTCAATTTCTCTGATGATGTAGTCAAAGAGAGTAAGGTTTCAACCCCATAGTGTTGCTTGAATCCAAGGATGTATAAGAATTGATGTGATCCTGTAGTTGTAACTGAACTGCCTTCTCTATTATTTTGGCCATGAAAGGTAAGCTGGAGACTGGTCGGTATGATATGGGGTCTGTCTTTTCAGATTCGAAGCTTTTAAAATGGACTTGATTGATGCCAGTTTAAGGGATGCAGGCATATGCCTTTGTGCAAGGGATGTGTGTATGATGTGGTGGATAAAAGGGATGAGTAACTCCTTAGCTGATTTTATCCATGGCACTGGACAGGGGTTGGTTGGTTGGTGAGGTTGTTGTGTTCAGGATTGTTATGGTGTTTTCCTCTTGCCTGAGTGTTGGGATAGTGAAGTCTCCCCATGTCTCGGCGTGTCACAGTAGGTTATTGGGTACCATTGATGTTGTTTTTGTGTGATTGCTGAGCCTCTTTGATATTAGGTAGTCTGCTATTCGTTGCCGTTGTATGTCAGTGGAGTCTTCCTCTGAAGGTTCTCTTGTTAGCATGTGGACTATGCCAAAGAGTTCTTTTGGTTTGTTTGCTGCCTTCATTACCATGTTTGTATTATGTTCCTGTTTACGTTTGTTGATCATGTTGTTGTAATTGTTCTGCATAGTTCTGTATTTTTGTAATGCATCGTGATCTTTTGTTTGTCTCCATTTCCTCTCTGTTTTTTAGCCCCCAGCAGTTAGCATTGAGCCTGTGCTGATAATATAGCCTACACGTGCATTCCTGATCGTGTCCCCAGCCTAGTCCCGGAACCTCTGGGTTGCCCATCTTATCCAGCAGCTTGGAGACTGAGAAACTCCTCTTTTTCTGTGACATCACCAGTATATCTCCTCGGTGTCCGCCCCTTGTCACCAATTACCTCAGTCTCCAAGCAGCTGGATAGATGGGAGCCCGGGGGGTCCGGGCTCGTTGGAGAAACGATTAAGGATCACCAGAATTAGTGTAGTTTTTAATTTTGGGGATACTAGTGTTGGTTTGGAAAGAGTCCTGTGCCTTTAAGCCTCTGAAGACTGCCAGCTTGCAGCAGGCCGGCTTCTCTCCCTCTATTTCTTGCTCCTGTCTCATTCACTCTCTTCCTCTCCTCCCCTCCCTCTGTGTTCTCCGGCTGGGTTCGGTCCTGTAGTTACCTGCCTCCGCGGGACTCCTGTCAGACAGTGGCAGTCCTAGGTTTGCTGGGGCAGGAGTCAGCAAAGCGTTGCTTCAGCAGAGGCTGCCAGCGCCGCGCAGACGAGTTGCCTGCTAGCGCGCCTGCGCATTAGCACGCCGCGACGGTTCTACTCCTGCACTTTGATCTGTTCGGGGAGACCGAGACCGGAGACGCTACTGCTCCAATGGTCCGCGGCTGACACAGGCACTGGAGGATGGCGGGCAGCGCTTCTCGGCGACAGAGGTAAGCGTTGGGGAAGCGCGGCCTGCTCTGTGAGACGGTGCATTTTTGGCACGCTTTTGACGGGCGGCCCAGCCGTGTGGCGGCCTAGTCGCATGGCGGCCGCGTGCGCTGCGAGCAGCCTCCGGGCCATTTTCTTCTTTTTGCTTTCCATCCCCGCTGGGGTTTAAAAAAAAAAAAAAAAGCAAACCGAAGGGGACAACTACGAGTGTCCTGCTAGCCTTTAACTTCTCTTGCTTTGCCCTGGGTCAGTGTTTTTGTCAAGGAGGCCTAGTGTGCTTAGTCTGCATCCCCTTAGAGTGCCAGGGGGCGGACGTCCAGTTTGATAAGAGGTTGCAATGCCCTCCAAACTGCAGTGTGTGGTGTGCGGTTCTAAAAAGGTCTCCAGCGCGGGGGTTTGCAAGACCTGCGCGGGGGAGGCGGAGGGTTTGCGACTAGACTCAGGGGTTCTGTCGGGCACTACGGAGAGCGCTCCGGAACCTACTCTTTCTGCTGTCCCTGAGATAGCGCAGGAGGACCCTGTGCCTGGACCCTCCTCAGCGGGGGTCTCTCCCTCTGCGCAAGCGGCGTTCCCTGCGGACCTCTCGGCCATTTTTTCTCTGCAGTTTGTGGCTCTGCTGCAGCAGGCGGTGTTAGACGGCCCTGCGCAGCAGAGTCTTCCGCCCGAGGGCAGTGGGGCGAGGAAACGTCCAGCGCCCCCACCTTCGGTGGCGGCTCTGAGTGGGGATAAGAGACCTCGGCTGGAGGGAACATTGCAGGAACCTTCGGAGGTTTCGGAAGTGCCTCTTTCTGATGAGGAAGAGCGCAGTGTGCTGTTGGAGGAAGAGCTTGAAGAGGGAGAGATCTCGGAGAGAGAGGAACAAGCTAGAGTAGTAAGAGTTTTCCGGAGAGAAGAGCTCCCGGCTCTCATTGCGTAGACGCTCAAAGCGCTCAACATGCCCGTGCCTGGGGCTGCAGTGGATGAGGCGTTGGAAGATCCCCTATTACAGGTGTTCTGTAAGACACAAACGGCGTTTCCTGTGCACTGAGTTTTTCAAGAGATGAGTCAGGAGGAGTGGAACGTTCCGGAAGCACCCTTGAAAGGTGCTAGGGTAATGGGTCGTCTGTACCCGTTATTGGATCAGGATAAGGAGGTCTTCAAATCGCCGAAGGTGGACGCTGCTGTTTCGGCGGTGACCAAAAAGATGACGATTCCTGTTGAGGGCAGTGCGGCTCTCAAGGATGTTCAGGACCAGAAGCTGGATGTTTTGCTGAGGCAGGTCTTCGACGTCAATGCTATTTCGCTTCAAGCAGCCGTTTGTGGAGCGTGGGTAGCTAGAGCCTGTCTTCGCTGAGCGCAGCAGGGGTAGCCGAGTCCCCTGGCAGGGGAGGCTGCACATTTGGAGTCAGTGGCAGCCTACCTGGCGGATATTCACTATCACCTTATGCGGGGTCTTTCTAAGAGTATGGCCTCGGCGGTCGCAGCACGGAGGTACTTGTGGCTCCGCAATTGGGCGGTGGATAATTCCTCTAAGGCTAGGCTGAGTAAGCTCCCTTTTAAGGGTCGCTTACTCTTTGGAGAGGATTTGGAGAAGCTCGTGAAGGACCTTGGGGAGACCAAGGGTGGCAGGCTGCCCGAGGATAAGCCTAAGCCGTCTCAGGGTGCGCCAGGGGGGAGAGGGCAGCCCCGAGATTTTCGGCGGTTTCGCTCCCAACGATTCAGCTCCGGGCCACGGGGGCGGTTTCCGTACCGAACTCAGGCGTTTCGTGGCTTCAGGGGGGGCGGGAAGGGGTTTTGGCCCCTCCTCCGCCATCTCCGCTGGTTTCAAAAAGTCCCAATGAGATGAGGGGGGCCCAGGCACCTCCGCTACCGGTAGGGGGGCGGCTACGGGAGTTCTATCCTGCCTGGGCCCACATTACCACCGATCAATGGGTTCTGGAGATAATTCGAGAGGGCTACGCTCTGGAGTTCTTGAGTCCAGTGCGGGACTCTTTTGTTCTGTCCCCCAGCAGGTCCATGGCAAAGTGTGCGGCGCTGCGGGAGACAGTACAACGGCTCCTGGACCTCTGAGCGATTGTTCCAGTTCCCGGAGACCAACACGGTTGCGGTCGGTACTCTATCTACTTCGTTGTCCCGAAAAAGGATGGCGGGATTCGGCCGATCCTCGATCTCAAAGGCGTCAACCATCGTCTGAAGGTGTCGCATTTTCACATGGAAACGCTACGCTCCGTCATCGTGGCGGTGCAGAAGGGGGAGTTTCTCTCATCCCTAGACCTGTCAGAGGCTTATCTGCATATCCCGGTAAGAGCAGAACACCACAAATTTCTGAGATTCGCGGTCCCGTTCGGTCATTTTCAGTTCCAGGCACTGCCGTTCGGCTTAGCGACTGCGCCGAGAGTGTTTACCAAGGTGATGGTGGTAGTCGCGGCAGCCCTGCACAAGGAGGGGATACTTGTGCATCCTTACTTGGACGATTGGCTAATTCGGGCGAAATCCCAGGCCGAGAGTGAGAGGGTTACGGCCCGCGTAATTGCGTTCTTGGAAAGTCTCGGGTGGATAGTCAACTTGACAAAGAGCCACCTGCGGCCTTCTCAGAATCTCGAATACCTGGGAGCGCGTTTCGACACTCAGACAGGGAAAGTGTTTCTGATGGGACAAAGAGCTCAGGGTCTCCGCAGGCTCGTCAGGAGTTTTTTGGGGCTCAAGGCCCCCTCCGCGTGGCGGTACCTTCAGTTGCTGGGCACCATAGCGGCAACGATCGAGACAGTGCCGTGGGCAAGAGCGCACATGCGGCCTCTGCAGAGGGCGTTGCTCCGGCGATGGTCGCATTAGCGGGACCCTTTATCCCGGCGGCTTGTTTGCCCGGAGGACACGTGAAGTGCTCTGCGCTGGTGGTTACTCCCCGAGTCGCTGGAGCGGGGGAAGTCGCTGGAGGCTCCGGACTGGTTGGCAGTGATGACAGACGCCAGCTTGCTGGGCTGGGGAGCTCACTGCCAGGGCAAATTTGTGCAGGGGCGATGGAATCTGCAGGAGCAGGCGTGGTCCATCAACCGATTGGAGCTACGAGTGGTGTCCCTGGCCTTGCAGGAGTTGGGGTCGTTCCTCGAGGGGAAGGCGATCCGGGTGTTGCCCGACAACGTGACGGTGGTGGCCTACGTCAACAAGCAGGGCGGCACCAGTAGTGCGGCGCTAGAGGCCGAAGCCGAATTCCTGTGCGCCTGGGCGGAAGCGCATCTCTCGGATCTGTTGGCAGCGCATGTGGCCGGGGTGGATAATGTGCAGGCCGACTTCCTCAGCAGGGTGGCGGTGGACCCAGGAGAATGGGTCCTGCATCCCGAGGTTTTCAACATGGTGGTTCGCCGGTGGGGCTCTCCGGTCATGGATCTTATGGCGACCTTCGCCTCCGCAAAAGCCAACCGCTTCTTCAGCAGACGCCGAGAGAGGATGTCGGAGGGCCTAGATGCTCTGATGCAGGCCTGGCCAGCGGGGCAGCTGTTGTATGTCTTTCCTCCCTGGGTCCTGATAGGGAGGGTACTGCAGCGCATAGAGAAGTTCCGCGGACACGTGATTCTCATAGCGCCGGACTGGCCGCGGCGCCCCTGGTACGGGGACATGGTGCGACTGCTGATAGCGAAACCCTGGCGGCTCCCCTGCAGGCCAGATCTGCTGACACAGGGTCCTCTGGTGATGCCGCACGTGGACCGATTCTCACTTACGGCTTGGCTCTTGAGCGGGCTCGCTTGAGGTCCCGGGGTTACTCATCGGCGGTTATTGCCACGCTTCTGAAGTCCAGGAAGCGGTCTACGTCTTTAGCATACGTGCGTGTGTGGCGAGTTTTTGAAGCGTGGTGTGGGGCACGGAAGTGCGCGGCTTTGAAGGCTTCTGTTCCCCAGATTTTGGACTTTCTGCAAGCTGGCTTCGACAAAGGTCTCGTGGCGGCGTCGTTGCGAGTTCAGGTGGCGGCTTTGGCATGTTACAGAGGTCGGATAGCAGGTCAGTCGTTGAGGTGTCAACGGGATGTAAAGCGTTTTCTCAGAGCGGTGTCTCTTCTTAGGCCGCCCTCTAGGCAGGTCTTCCCTAAGTGGCATCTTCCCTTCGTCTTGGATGCATTGCGGCTGCCACCTTTTGAACCGCTGGCACATGCATCGCTTAAGGACCTTACGCTGAAGGTAGTCTTCTTGGTGGCGATTTGTTCGGCAAGGAGAGTGTCGAAGCTGCAGGCCCTCTCCTGCAGGGAGCCTTATCTTTCCTTTTTTCCGACTAAGGTGGTTTTGAGGACCGTTCCGGCTTTTCTGCCGAAGGTGGTCTCGGCCTTCCATGTGAACCAGGAAATTTCATTGCCAGTGTTTTCAGAGGACAGGGGAGAGTCGTCCCGGAAGCTATATCTGTTGGATGTCCGGCGGGCTTTGAAGAAGTATTTACGCCGGACGGAGCTGTTTTGGAAATCGGATAGGCTTTTTGTCCTGGTTGCGGGTCCGCGCCGCGGGGAAGCAGCATCAAAGGCGTTGATTGCACGCTGGATCAAAGAAGCTATCGCGTCGGCCTACGTGTTGTGCGGTAAACGGGTCCCGGACGGGTTGAGGGCCCATTCTACCAGAGCCCAGGCTACTTCCTGGGCGGAATTCCGGTCGGTTTTTCCGGAGGAGATCTGTAAGGCCGCGACATGGTCGACGTTGCATTCTTTTGCACGGCACTATCGGCTGGACGTGCAGAGGGCGGAGGAGTCCTCTTTTGGATCTGCAGTACTTCAGGCTGGTCTGCCAGGTCCCGCCCGTGTGTAGGTGTTTCACTGCTCTGGTACTAACCCAGAGGTTCCGGGACTAGGCTGGGGACACGATCAGGAAGGTGAAATTAGACTTACCTGCTAATTGTTGTTCCTGGAGTGGAACCAGCCTAGTCCCGTATCCCTCCCAGTGTTGGGCGAGCGGTAGCCTGAAGTAGCGCTGACATAACAGGTGAGTCAAGTCTCCTTTCGGTGAAAAGGAATGCATAATATTAGCTGCAATAACTTATGTCTTACTCAGAGAGCGAACTCTCGGCAGACAGATTGCCGTAGGGAGCGCAGTGCGAGAGGAGTGACATAATTGTTCGTTGTTTTGGGGGGCCTTTTTTTCTTTCTTTCTGTATTTTCTGGGGAAGAAGGGGTGGCCTCTACAGGTTTTACAGTCTCGGAGTTGGCATGGATAATGTTATTTAGGCATGGATAATGTTATTTGTTCTGAAATGCTTACTTATTTCTCCGGGGAGTCTGCTTTGTCAATAGGTCACTGGTGACAAGGGGCGGACACCGAGGAGATATACTGTGATGTCACAGAAAAAGAGGAGTTTCTCAGTCTCCAAGCTGCTGGATAAGATGGGCAACCCAGAGGTTCCGGGACTAGGCTGGTTCCACTCCAGGAACAACAATTAGCAGGTAAGTCTAATTTCACCTTACTGCCGCAGGGCTTCAGTAAACCTGCCCCTAAGTGATTACCATACTCCTTTACCATAATACTTTTTAAAGGGATAGTTGAAAAAATAGGAAGAAGCTGTAAGGAAGACGAATGTGAAATAAAATGAGTCCAAGTAGAAGCTTGAACTTTCATTGAAGATAATGGAGTTACTGAAAGGCAAGAGGGTAAACTCTGCCAAAACTAGGAATGTAGGTGGATTTCTTAGGTAAAGCTTAAAGAGAAGCCAGAGAAAAAGGTTTCAGCTATGCTGTTTGACTGCTCATCACAGGCCAGAAAAAAATGACTGGAAAAGTCTGAAAGGATCTTTTTGATGCAGCTTTTAAATGTAAAGTTTAATATTATTATGATTTATTATTCTACAGGATATTATCACTGATCCATTCATACTGGTGGAGAAGCTGAAGGCAAAAAATACTACACCAGTCCCCGGAGGCCACTGTGCAACAAGAGATTGCTGCTGATGTGTTTGTTTGGCTCTGGAGGAAGGGATTGGGCACCACCATGAAAGGCTATTCACCATGTGGTGGTGGGGTTGGCCTTCTTCTTTCCCCCTCCTGCCATTTCCAACCTCTTCCTCTGCCTCAGTCTCATTCCTTCCTCTCTTTTGAGGTCCACTCTATTCCCCTCTTTGCCCCACTTCCTCTCCGGATTGCTGTTGTCTATCGTCCTCCTGACAAGGCTTTTTCTTCTTTTCTCTCTGACTTTGACTCTTGGCTTTCCCTCTTTCTTATCCCTTCCTCCCCTACTCTTATTCTTGGTGATTTTTAACATCCATGTTGATAACCCCTCTGATCCTCTTACTCTGAAGCTCCTCTCTCTTATCTCCTCATTTGGCCTTCAACTTTGTTCCTCTGCCCCCACTCACCTTCATGGCCATTGTCTGGATTTGGTTTTCTTTTCTTGCTCCTCTCCCTCTAACTTCAGTAATACTGTTCTTCCTTTATCTGATCATCACCTTCTCTCCTTTAATCTTCACCTCCCTCCCCCCCTGCCTCGTCCTGTCTCCTCCACTCTTTTTAGGAACCTTCTTGCCATTGATCCCCTGGTTCTCTCCTCTACCATTTCTCCTTCTCTCTCCTCTGTTTTGTCCTCCAAGTCTGTTGATATGGCAGTGATGTCCTATAATGCTGCGCTCTTCTTAGCTCTGGATGTTCTCGCTCCTCTCATCCCTCGTCCTGTAAGGCGTTCCTTACCTCAGCCCTGGCTCTCTTCCACTATTCGCTATCTTCGCTTCTGGGCCCGCTCTGCTAAGCGTACCTGGTTCAAATCCCACTCCCCTGAAGATTTCCTTAATTTCAAATTCATGCTCTGCTCTTTCAAATCTGCTTTAGCTCTTGCCAAACAAGATTACTTTGTTTGCCTGACTAATTCTCATGCCTCCGATCCTCGCCGTCTCTTCATTGCTCTCAATTCTCTCCTCAAAGTGCCTCCGCCTCTGATCCCTCCTTCCCTTTCTGCCCAGGCTCTGGCTGATTACTTCCATGATAAAATCCATAAGATCACTCTCCAGTTTCCCTCTATTTCCCTTTCCTGCTTTCATTCTCTCCCCCCTTCTCATCCTATCCTCTCTTCCTTCCCCACAATTTCTAGTGATGAATCTGCTCATCTTCTCTCCTCCTCCAAGCTCACCACTTGCTCCTCTGATCCTATCTCCTCCCATCTCCTCTCCTCTATTTCCTCTACCGTTGTCCCCTCCATTTCTCATATTCTCAACCTTTCGCTCTCTTTAAACATGCTGTGGTCACGCCTCTCCTTAAGGAACCCTCACTTGATCCCTCTTGTCCTTCTAATTATCGCCCCATCTCTCTCCTTCCTTTCATTTCTAAACTGCTCGAACGTGTGGTTTACCGCCGTTGTCTTGACTTCCTCTCTTCCCATGCTCTTCTCGATCCCTTACAATCTGGTTTTCGTCCTTTGCACTCTACTGAAACTGCTCTTGTCAGAGTCTCCAGTGACTTGTTCCTGGCTAAATCTAAAGGCCTTTACTCTGTCCTTATCCTCCTTGACCTTTCTGCTGCCTTTGACACTGTTGACCATGATCTTCTCCTTGACACTTTGTCCTCGCTTAGCTTTAGGGACTCTGTTCTCTCCTGGTTCTCTTCATATCTCTCCCATCGCTCCTTTAGTGTATGTTCTGGTGGCTCCTCCTCCTCTGTTACCCCGCTCTCGGTTGGTGTCCCCCAGGGTTCTGTCTTGGGTCCCCTTCTTTTTTTCTCTCTATACCCAATCCCTTGGTGCGCTTATTTCCTCTCATGGTTTTCAGTACCATCTCTATGCTGATGACTCCCAAATCTATCTCTCTACTCCTGATCTTTCTTCTGCTTTTTAGTCCCAGATCTCTTGCTGTCTCTCTGCCATTGCTGCCTGGATGTTCCATCGTCTCCTGAAATTGAACATGGCCAAGACTGAACTTCTCATTTTTTCTCCTAAAATTTCCCTTTCTCCTTCTTTTTCAGTCTCTGTTGATGGCTCTGTTCTCCAACCTGTTTCATCTGCTCGCAATTTGGGTGTTATTTTTGACTCTTCGCTCTCTTTCTCCTCTCATATCCAACTCATTGCTAAGACCTGTCACTTCTTTCTCTTCAACATTGGCAAAATCTGCCCCTTTCTCTCTGAGCTCACTACTAAAACCCTCATCCATTCCCTAATCTCCTCCCGCCTTGATTATTGTAACCTCCTTCTTGCTGGTTTCCCTCAGTCTCATCTCTTCCTTCTTCAGTCTATTCAGCACTCCGCTGCCCTTTGATTTTTTTGTCAGCCTCGTTTTGTCCACATCACTCCTCTCCTCAGATCTTTTCACTGGCTCCCTATCCGTTTCCGTATTCACTTTAAGCTTCTCCTTCTGACCTATAAGTGCATTCACTCTGTGGCTCCTCAGTACCTTTCTTCTCTCATTTCTCCCTATTTTGCCCCCTTGTGTACTCTGTTCTTCTTCCCAGTTGCTTCTTGCTATGCCCTTCTCCTCTATTGCCAACTCCAGATTCCGCTCTTTTCACCTTGCTGTTCCCTACGCTTGGAATAAACTTCCTTTGTCTATACGTCAGGCATCTTCTTTGCCCCTCTTCAAACTCAAATTAAAAGCTCATCTTTTTGCCTCTGCCTTTGGCTCTTGATTTTGCTGTTCTCCTCCCTTCTCCTCTTTTATTTCACCTTTCTTTCTTCCTCTTACACTTGTTCTTACCTCTTTCCTTTGTCCTGTCTCTCCTGCTCTTGTCTCTTTGCCCTTGTTCTTATCTTTTTTCTAGTCCTTTTCTTGCTTTGTCTTTTTAGATTGTAAGCTCTTTTGAGCAGGGACTGTCCTTTTGTGTTGTACAGCGCTGCATGCGCCTGGTAGCACTTTATAAATGCTTAGTAGTAGTAGTAGTTTCTAATATACTGTAAAAGAAGATTGGAAGTTGGGCCACCTATGGAACATTAGGACTCCCATTTTTTTCTGCTTTAAGTTTGACCTGGTTTTCTGTTTAATGTGGCATGATTAAAAGCAAATGTGTAATGGGACTCCTTGCTAAAGGGCTGCTTTCCACAGAGATTTGAAATTTCTGCATTGTTATGGCTCAGTTGGCTGTTCTTGTGTATGTAAGAAATATAGGGACTGATATTCAAAGCTTCATTTGTTTAAACTCCGCAGAGGTCAGCCATGGCATTTAAATATCCACTGGACATTCGGCGCCATGATCCCGATAGTGGCTGCCACTGAATATCCAGTTTGTGTGCCCACTGTCTGGATGATTTTCAGCAACTATCCTGGTAAGTTATCTGGGTAGCAACTTAGGCGAGCTTTTTCTGTGGCTCAAGTTACCCAGATAGCAGCTGAAAATCACCACTATCCGAATAAGTCCCATGATTATCTGGATAGCGGGCGCTGAATATCTCTTATCAGTGACAGCCTAGGGGCTGTCCATATAAGGCTTTGAAAATTGCCTCTCCTTATATGCCTGCTTATCACTTTCCCATTTTCCCTAGATTTACCCTCGTCCCCAGTTTGTTGTGCTGTCTGTCTTGAATAGATTGTGAGCTCTAGTGAGCTTACAATGTAGATGCACTGTACCTTCTTCTGTAGTAGTGTTACACAAATAATAAGTAATAGCAGCAGTAGTAATAGTGACCTCTAAGTCTCTGTGCTTTATTAGTCATGCTTGTATTTTGGGTGGGGGATTTTCTCTTTTTATCTTGTTTTGTTTTCTCTTGATTGTATCCTCTGTTATTTGTTCTTATTCTTTTTTTGATGGAGCACAGATAAGCAGAAAGTCTCACTATGTCTTTTTTATTTTCTCTTGCCTAATCTTGCTATTTGCTGTTTCTTTATTAATGAGATAATTTACTAATGGTTAACATGCTTTAACACCATTAACAGGCGTTATTTACCACTAGGACCATTTTGTACAACAGATCCTGCAGTAAATAATTTGTTAACACATCCAGTTATTAAATGACCCTTTGAGATATTTATTGGCTGATATGTCTTGTCTTTGTTAAACCTTTTGAAACCAAAAATAAAAGGATCGGGATGGGGTACCTCCATGGAAATGGCTTTTATTTAATATAAAGACGGCAAAGTACTGTTGCAAGAAATTGCTTTTATTTAGATGGTAATTTCATAAAGCATTTTCTGACTATAAAGCATCTTTTCATGCTGAAAACGGCTGTGATGAAGGTCATGGGTATATACGTGTAGAAAGTAGGTGCCCTATATTCCCCATCCCCTTCTCTCTTACAGCAAAGGACAACGAGAGATGTCCGCCCCCCCCCCCCCCCCCACATCAGAAGTAGAGTCAGTGTCACTGCTAGCCACTCACACTGCGGATTCATTTCATTTGCAAGATTCTGGATTCTCACAGCCAGGCCAGCACGGCTTCTCTCCAAAGCTGCCGTCTCCTCTTCCAGTGTCACGGATTCTACTCCTCGGCGAATGAACAGTCCTGAAACTGGACGAAGCTCCAGCCACTGACACAGATGACAGTGACATCATCCCATATGTATGAGATATAGAGCATCCTGTCGGATGCATTTATCAAAGTAGAAGTCAATTTCAAAAGAAAAACCCAGCAAATGGAACGAACCTGGATGAACTGTCAGCTGATTCTACATCCACTTTTGCCAACATAGCTTGTGGACCACACTCTAAGATTAAGATTAATTGTATAGCCTGATCCAGAGAAGCATTTTTACTGTGCAAAGTTGAAGGTCAACGAAGTCGTTAACAGAATTACCTTCTGGGTAAGACAAATTATGTAGGAGACAAAATTTGTCTGCCTCATTTTTAGGAATTATACTAAAGGGTGAGAGAATCATGTTAGACAAAGAAAAGGTAGAAATAGCCTGGCTATGTCATAATTAACTTTAAGAAAAAACCTTCTTCACGTGCTATTCTTTAAGGATAAGTCACCAATCAACCCTCTATCTGTAAACTCAAAATATTGAAAAAGTGTTAAGAACCACAGAATGGAGCCATTGGGGAACTCAATGACGTTATTTTTGCATATGTTCACCTCGTGCTCCCCTTATAACACTCAATCTTTGTTTTTATTACCACTCAATATATTTTTTGTTAAAGTTTCATTTATATTAAAACACTCAGTTTTCTTATTTTTATTTGTAAAGGGCTCAATGAGCTTTAATCTTTCCACACTGGGAAGACACACAGCACGAGGTTATCTTCATGTTATTCATTCATCCCATCTGAAACACTACACATCATGCTGACTAGCTGAAAGTCCTTATTTATTGCCATTGTAATCACCATTTCAAAAATGCCTTCAGAGCGCCTTCTCTCAGCTGACCTGCTTGCAGGTTTTGCAACTCTTCATCAAGTGTGTGGCGCTTTCCCTAAAAAATTACACTTGCAACTTCAAATATGCAGTGTATAAACAGTCCAAGCCGGGAGCTATTAAATATCCTTCAGACCTCTGACACACCCAACATCCAGGTATCATGATGACGTCGGCAGCTAATTCAACCAATTTTATCCAGATGAGCATGTCAAATAAGTGTATTCTACTCCATATTATTGTTTAAACCCAGCAGTTTTTCTGTTTTTAGGTGGGAAATCCAGTATCGTTCCCTATATGATAAAAATGCCCTCAGATCTCCCCTCCCACCCCCCACTTATCAATAATGTGCCAACTCAAATCTGTGAAGTCATGAGAACAATTCAAACAATGAGAAACCATAGGAGCTGTTTCCACTTTATATGTCAAATGGCTTTTGTGTTCTGGGAGACAAGTTTTCGCCTTACACGTGGCATGTATATCACATTCTCCAGGACCAAGCAGGAAGTCAGTCCTCACATATTGCCGACGTCACCCATATGTGAGGACTGATTCCTGCTGATCCTGGAGAACACCTGTTACAGGTGAGTAACTATGCTAACTCAAGTTGCAATTGGTGCTATATTTCAAATGAGACTGAACATGTGTCCATATAGTGCCCACAATAGTTTGGGTACAGAAACTGCAGTGATTACAGGGGTAGTGGCCAACTATAGTCTATTCCGAAGGTTCCACAACAGGATGTGCATGCATAATTTTGTCACAGATATTGGGTCCACTTTTGTATGCTATGCATAGCCAATGTTTGCATATAAGAGCTGCCACTTGTGGGGCCAAGTTGGAATAATGCACCCACACGTACTTGGTGATCCATGATCTTTCTGATCTTAAAGTAACAAATCACGATTAGCATATAAGGCATGTAAATACATGTGACATATAGAAGTCAGGGGATAACATCTGTTTAAGGGAATCATTTCCTACTGGCCAATTTTTAAGATTTCGGAGAGTATGCTTGTAGGGTATAGTAGTAGCACAAAAATAAGTTAGACTCTCTGTTGTCTAGGGGAATATGGCTACTATCCCAGCCCAAAGTTCGGTGAGTTATTCTGGCAATGAGCCACGAAAGAAGTCTGGTCTGCAGATATATATATTAGACTTTATTATAGGCAACCAAATAGAAAAATATACACACACACATATGGCTAATTAGAAATATGAGGTAGCAATTTGTTATAGAACAGATATACAATTGGACAACGTAATAAATCACAGATTAGTAACCAGACGTCACTGATTCGCTCTGCACTGAGGAAAAGCAAGAAATATATTGCTAACCCCTTTGCCCATCCAGGAGAGGAGAGATAAGCCAGTACCTTAGCTCCGTCGGCACTCAGAAGCAGCTTCGTTCAAGGAGGTAGCTGTTAGCTACTGCAGGCTCCAGCCACGTCACAGGCGAGCCGCAGTAAGTCCGAACCGGAGGTATCTGTGAAAGTCTTATCTCAGACCTGTGGAGGACGGCCTAGCCCACACGTAGGGGCCGTCTGGCGGAAGGCTCAGGGCGCAGGAATCAGGTACGTAGTGCACAGCAGAGAGGAACCGGTGCAGGAGTCTGTATGAACAGGTGGGAAAAGCCCCCAACTCTCTCTCTCACTACTAAAGTTTCCAGCGCAGAATGCATTATTCTGTGTGAGAATCCTCCGTCATAGGTCCGATGATTGGTTGGCACCAGGCAGTCTGAGGTGTTCTCAGCGAATCAGGAGGTAGATGATGAGCAGCTTCTTGCAAACAAAGGAGCTATAGTGAAAAGTCAGGCAGAGGCAACAGTATGTAACTTCTGGGCATGTCCAAGTGTCCAAGGCCAGCCACGGACAATAGCTTCTGTATGCACACTTAGAAACGCTGCTCCAGCAGTTGCTTGAAGGCCGTTTGTAGCTGAACACAGCAAAAGTGAAGTGAAGAATCCATCTTGTCTGTGCAGTTTGGTTCAGGCCTGAGTTGCTGAGCAGGCCGGAGATTTGCATGTAGAATTGCAGGGGTACCATTCCTACATGCTCCACTATAAATGAGTACAAACAGCAAGTGGCGTTATTGAAAGGATGTTTACAACAGAGAGATTATCTCTCCGAGAGATTTGAGAACTGATAAATCACTGGTGGATGCAGGGGCAGCCCAAGGGTGATGCAGGCCATGTGTGGAGGCTCATTGTGGGGCCAAATTTGCATCGCCACTAGACCTCATTTGCATAAATGTAATTTATTTTATTTTAAAATGTATACTTTCAAAGGAGCCTTACACAAGCTTCTTTTTTTTTTGTCCTGGCAATGACTTAGGTGCATGTTTACTAAATATTAATGTGCGTTAAATGCCACTGCGCCAATAGAAATAAATGGGTATTGCTACACTTAGCGCACATTAACATTTGTAAATGCACATTAACGTTTAGTAGACATACCTCTTAATGAGTGCCTCAATACCATTTGCATGGTCAGTGAGGATAAAGAGAATACCAGATTTCTACATTACTACACTCCAGTGTCAACTGCCAGGCAAATTAGGAAGTACTGTGCGCCCTACTCATTTAGAATCCATAGTAAACCTGCAGCATCACAACAGCACTACCAGGACTCACAAAGCACCAAATCCTACCTATCAAAAGGCAACTCTGCAAATATTAAACCAATACATCTCCTAATGGGAAAAGAGAAAAAGTGGGACTGTCACATCGAAACTGCATGCACAGAATACTGCAGCTCGGTTACACATGCAAAACATAGTCCATCACCAAACATAGATCACAGTTTAGAAATATGAAGTCATTAATGTAATACTTTGTCTCTTTGTATGTCATCCCTTCAATGTAATCCTATTCTGTGTAACCCACCACTTTGATTGAAGGAAAAAGTGGTATACAAATCTGAATAAATAAATAAATGGGAACCCCAAAAGTCAAACTTGGAATGTACAACAGTGGAGAAATAAAACTATAAATTAATTCCTTTTTGTACTAAAGAAAACACAAAATATTAGCGATGCACATTTCCCAGAGCTGACATAATCTCCAGGAACAAGCAGGAATGTAGTCTTCACATATGGGTGACATCGAGTACCGAAGGAGCCCGCGCAGGAAGTTCCCCAGCTACCAATAGGATAGCCTTTGGGAGCACTCCACTGCGCCTGTGCTACTGCCTTCCCACTCTCTCAATTTCCTCTCCTCAGTTCTTCCTTTTCCACAGAACCAATGGGTCAAAACCCTGTCACCGGAGAAAAGAACTTAAAAATGTTTTTCTAAAACCGCTCCTGCCTCTCCACACTGGTATCGCTCGATCCCGGTATCATTTTTCTTTTATATTTTCTCTCAAATTCCTTTTCTTTTCTTTTTTCAAAAAACTTTTACCTCAGGGCCTCATGCTCACCGGGCCTTGCCTGCCATCTTCACAATAGAAAAACCCTTGAGTGGTTTCAAAAAATGCACCAAGTGCTTCAGCACCATTTCGGTGACAGACAAACACGATTGGTATCTGAAATGCCTTGGTCCCGACCATATACCCTAAGATTGCTTCCTCTATAAACAGATGCCTAGGGAACCAGGCCAGAAGGTTTAGAGAACTCTTTCCATCAGACTCGATGTCAGTGGCCTCGACTTCCTCTAGAGCATCCTCATGCTCTCATGGTTCCAAGCACTTTAAAGAGTCAAAACACTCTCAGAAGATGACTAAGAAACTCTGGTCTCCTTCAAAACCTTCCAAAGACAAGTTAAAACTTTAGAATCCTCAGAGAAGTCGAAGGAACCAAAAGAAAGGTCGAAGGATTCCTCAAGCAAGTCTCAGGAATCGAGGGAAAGATCCCGCTGTAAGCACCGGGACTCTTCCAGGACCTATTCCGACTCTGGCCATCGGCCCAGGCATCCCCAGTGGGAGGGCTTGTTCTCCAAAGCTTTCATGGGGAACTGGGAGGCACCCAAGGCCTCAACCTCTGGAGAACTCCCAATGCCTTGCTCTGGTACGGTGGTGTCCAGCCACATTCTTTCATTGGACTAGATGAAGGCAAATTTCTTGGATCAGTGGATGCTGTCCTTGGAGAGGACTTTAGCGGCCCTCCTCACAGCTTTAATTCCTCTTACACTGAAAGCTGGGGGACCACAGGCTGGAGCATAGACATCAATGACTCCATCGACAGATTCAGGCTTCGACATCGATGCCGCCTTCGGCACCGATACACTCAACATCGAGAATCAAAGCCTCCGTACTGACACCGGTATCAGTATCAGCTATGGAGATCCCATGGACTACCCCAGGTATAGGACCCGAAGATATTTACAAGCATTGACACCATTCATGCCATCATCAGCATCGTTGATACTCACCGGTGTCAGACTCTGATACCTCTGCTTCCAACCACCGTTCCTTTGATTCCATGAATCTGTATGACATTGCCTCCAAACCCTCGCCTCCATCCATTAGTAGAGTAAAAATTCACTCCTGAAGACATGTCTTTTTTCAGGAATTTATCCGAGACATGGTGGTGGGCCTATAGATTCCGGTGGAACTGGAACAGAGTGCGGAGGAGCTGGAAATACTCCAGTACCCCACAGCCCCGAAGGAGGCATCAATCCTCCCAGTGCACCCGATTCTCCACAACTTGATGCTCCGAATGTGGGAGACTCCTCTAACGGCTTCCCCAATTAGCCATCAGCTAGATACCATGTACACTACAGGGTACTGGAGTATCCTTGTTTCCAGAAACCACAACTTCCACACCACTCTATGGTGGTTGAATCCGCAATGTGTCACATCAAAAGTGGCAAAAACCACTCTTCCATACCTCAAGGAAGGGAATACAGGAATCTCAATTCCTTTGCCTGCCGATCCTTCCAAGTGTCAATGCTACATCCTTTGCCTGCCGATCCTTCCAAGTGTCAATGCTTACATCCTTTATAAGGGGACGTTCTTCAAGGAACTCAATAAGGACAGGGAGGGTTTCCTTCCATTCCTTCCAAAAGAAAAGAGACTTGCTTTCCAAGCTGTACTGGCACATAGCCAAAATGTATCAAAGTTTGTGAATAGAGTGGCATTCGATGTCTTTTAGTCCACCAGTAGGGCCTCATCCATTGCCATCGGTGCACGACGGTTAGCTTGGCTCCAAGCATCAGATCAGGAACAATGGGTCCAGGACAAACTGGGCAATATCCCCTGCGTTGGAGAGAACCTCTTCGGTAAGAACTGGAGTGGAGGAGTGGCCTAGTGGTTGGGGCAAGGTACTTAGGGCCGGAAGGTTGGGGGTTCAAATCCCACTAGAGGACAGCAACCTTGGGCCGGAAGGACTGGGGTTTCTAGTCCCACAGGTTCTCCTTGTGGTCTTGGGCAAGCCACGTAACCCTCCATAGCCCATGTTCCCTGTAAAATAGTTATCTCCAAGTTATAATGCCCTGTTCAATGTAATTTCAGTTTGTTCAATGTAAACCACACTGATGCAGAATAGCACGGTATATAAGAGAATGTAAATAAATAAATAAATAAGAACTGGAGGGAGAAGGCTGGAGAGCTGGAAATGGATGAGACAACCCTTAAACGGCTCTCCAGAAAAACTGCTGATCATACCACGAAAAAGGCAGCAGCCAAGAAACCCTTCTACCCTAAGAAGAGAAGGTTCTACCCCTCCTATTCCCAACTGGCTTATCAGACCCAGCAGAAACAACAGGGTCCTAAGCAGGCAAAAAAGCACAGATTAGCGAAGCCACAACCAGCCACCCAAGCACCGGCAGCACCCAGTTTTTGACTCCCACATAGAAACATAGAAACATGATGACAGAAAAAGACCACATGGCCTATCTAGTCTGTCCTTCCATAACAACAACTACAACAGTCCGCTTTTTACCTTTAGAGATCCTCTGTGTTGGTCCCATGCTTTTTTGAATTCAGTTACTGTCCTCATCTCTACCACCTCCACTGGGAGACTATTCCATGGATCCACTACTCTTTCTGTAAAGAAATATTTCCGCATATCACTCCTGAATCTATCTCCCTTCACCCTCATCCCATGTCCCCTCGTAGCAGAACTTGCTTTCAATTGAAAGAGGCTCTCTCCCTGAACATTTATGCCACGGAGGTATTTAAACATCTCAATCATATCACCTCTATCCCGCCTTTCCTCTAAGGTGTACATATTAAGATCCTTAAGTCTGTCCTCATATGCTTTATAATGAAGCCCATTAATCATTTTAGTAGCAACCCTCTGCACCAACTCCATCCTGTTCACATCCTTTTGAAGGTGCGGTCTCCAGAATTGCACACCATACTCCAAATGAGGTCGCACCAAAGACTTATACAGAGGCATTATCACCTCCTTTTTTCTGCTAGCCATTCCTCTCTGTATGCACCCAAGCATCCTTCTAGCTTTTGCCGGCCGTCGCCTTTTCTACCTATTTAGCTACTTTAAGATCATCAGACACAACCACGCCTAGGTC